>OX421360.1:33854655-35291514 GCA_949126925.1 Cheilosia vernalis | reverse complement strand
TTGAACTACGCATACGAAAGGGGGGCGCCCACGCTCATTTCCATAGAGTTGCACAAATTAAAATTAAACTAAGTGATTTATAAAGCACATAAATATTGAGATGTGCGATTATTTTTTCTTGGAGCACTATTTTTGTTTTGATAGCTCATTTGGAAAGGCGGGTTTTCTCAACTCAAATTTATTCTGTGGTACTTTATGTGCAATTCATACAATATCCAAAATATTTTCATATTTTTCAGTTTTCCGTAAGCGAATTTTCGAACTAGAAAATATAACATTACAATGAGTTCGCACGAGGTGTTTTTAATTTCGAGCTTGCAATTGGATTGGGATCCGAGTAACTTTCAACCCGCGCTGTGGGCCTGCGCGTAAGTCGGGCGTTTATTATTTGATTATCTAATTACTTTATTACTCAAAAACTGTCATGTTTAAAAAAGAAAAAAAAAAAGAAACTGTTTAAATGTAAAACCAAACGTTTTTAATAACTTTCGCCTTTAATTTGTCAATCTATCAATAATGTAACATACCACTATGAACTTGAAGAGTGTCTTCTACGATTTCCCCGCAGAATGGACATTTATAACTTTGTTGTCCATCTGCAGCTGCTTACGCTTGCAACTTTATGTTGTACTCAGAGCATACTTAAATTTTTTATATTTACAACGTCATAGTCACAGATTTCTTCCAAAAGTTTTCTGGCGTTTTTTCCATTTTCAAAAATATGTAGAAAAAAAACGCAAGAAAACTTTTTGGAAAAATTCCTGAAATTGTGGAACGATTGTCAGAAAAGTCAAACCTCTTTTCATAGGAAAGAAAGCCAAACTTTTGTATGGAAAATTTTCTGGCATTTTTTCCAAAAAAAAAAATGCTGGCGTAAATTCCGGGAGCCTGCTCTCACAGACGCCGGCCGTCTTGCAATTTAAAACAAAACCACAATTCTTAGAGATGTTCATTGTTCATGCATGAAGTTTTATTTATATAGTTTTTTTTGAAAGTTTAAAAATCGTGACAGCTTTATTTTGAGAATGACGACTGTGCTAGACCAAGTTTTTAATATTTTCCAACTCTTGTCGTTTTAATGAGTGTCGTGAGTTGTAGTGGGTCTCTTGTGCATTATCGAACCTTACTTTTTTTAAATGAGAGTTAAGTTTAAGGGAAATGTGTTAGTGACCACTTCTTTAATAAAATATTGACAAGCTCAAAAAGAGGCCCAATATTTAACCGACAGGGTGCGCTATTATATTTAAGTGGCTAACTCGGTTTTCTTTCTCTAAAATTTTTTACCTATGGCTTTTTTTCAAAATAAGATTTCCTCTTTAGTAGGTTTGGATTACTGAGTGAGAGGTCTTCAGGATCAATCCCCGAAAAATTTAGATCACGCCTCACGTTTTACGAACGTCTTGCGAATCCGGAAGGAAAACTGTCATTCGAGACTTTTCCAATTTAGCCATTCGGTAGGTCTTTTCAGTTGTGTCAAAAATACAACAAACAAATTATTGCTACTCACTGAGACCTTGTTTTATATTAAAGAAGCTTCGAAAAGCATTTGGCCTTCGAAAATTGTAAAGATCAAAAATTGCAATTAAATTCAACCAAGGGACTTCGTCCTACAAGTAAATTTAAACTCGAATTGATTTATCCACCTCTATCTGTTATTTTAACACGGCTAATAGAGTGTCTATAGTAACAACCTATATCCACCATTGTTTTTCATAAACACATCAAAAAGCTCATCTCCGTGAGTGTTCGTTTCCCACATTCTAGTTCAAAAACTGACATTGGTTCTCGCTTTAAAAAAATGTTATTGTGCACATAATCGACATAAATGAACTAATGTTTGTCTTCTGGCATGTGAATTTAAGCACGCATCATGTTAAAACTACTGAAAAGATCCATATTGGTCTCACAGACAACAGACAACGTTTTGTTGAAATTTCATCACAATCTGCCAAACCTAAAAGGAAATACGAGTTAAAGTTTCCTAAGAAAAAATGTATTTGTAGGTCGTCCACAGTAGGCATATATTTTTCGAAGTCGTATGCGATACAAGGCGTTTTCCCAAAAAGCTTGAGGTTTTAGATGTCACGTTGGTCTTTGCTCATCGATTGGTGATAAAAGTGTATAGCTTGTAGGATTGTTTTTGAAGGTTAGTCACTTTCCATTCTTACGTTTAAAGTGGGTAAGACGGAAGTGATTTATTAGATTTTAAGTAGACTTTCTTAAACCAAGCTCATATGTACACGGAAATGAAAAGCAAGGGTATGAGGCTGCGCGTTGTGGGCGTGACCAAACTGAAGACAGAAACGATAGCACAGCATATCTGACTGCCTTCAGTGATTTCTGTCAAGCTTCCTATATATCTTTTTGTCCTTTCCTTCTGTTGATTTTTATGTTGGCTACAATATCTATAATACTTCCCATACAACAAGACTGTAGTACACTTTCTCGTAAAGATTTGGACAATATGAACTATATTTAACTTTGGAGGAGTGCGTCAGCAGAACTTTGGAAGGTCGTTTTATCTCCAAAACTGCCTTTTGATTACGACTTTGTAACGAACAAGTGAGTTTCGTCCGTTCCTGCTTTCAAACAAAATATATCTCTAGAAAGGTTAAAATATATTTTGGTCCGATAACAACATCGCATCAGCGAGGCAGCCAAATTCAAATACAAACAAGTACTAGGATTGTAAATGAAACCCAAAATAAGCCGAAAGTTTGAATTTCTTTCGCAGCCGGAAGCAAGGTCAAGGTTTAAAAAAACCCAAGCTTGTCAACAAATTGGATTAAAATACAAATCTAAACCCCCAAAAAAAATATCAACAAGGAAACAAAGGAACTAAGCTCCAACTTAAGACAAACTAATACCCACCCCATAGATCTTCGTATCCAAAACCTTAAGCTACCAAACGTCAATCGCATGTATGCCAAAATACCACTTGTTATGAGAATTACCTAAAACTAAACTTTATGTACATGAATAGGGTATGTACCCACTTAATATTAGTTGCCCCCGAATCGTAATTGAATTGAAAACAACCGCCGCTCCATAGCCGCCACCTATTCTACTCGGTTTGAGACCGTATATTTCATTGACACTTTACAGAGATTACGCCTAAGTCTGTTGCCAACATTGAGAATTTTCTAAACAAATTATCAGTGCGGTGTGTGTGGGAACTGGGAAACTTGTGTGGTTTCTCGCATTGTGCAAGTTTACCTATGTGTCTCTATGAGGAGGACATACGGTGCGAGTTTGCAAGGTGATATGCGGTAAAATATAATACAGCCGACTGTGCACAGTTTTAGATGTGTATAAGTCCTCATATTGGCTTTCACATGCTGGCTCTTTTATTTTGGCTCGTGCAATCATGACGCTGCGCTGTCGTCGACGATATCACGTACCTATTTCATATATGTAGGTATGTTGGGTTCTTCTTCCATTCTCATTGTCTTTGCAAGTAGATTCCACTATTGAGGTAAAAAGCGAGCTGTGCCCATCTGATTTTAAGGCGCCCGCACAGTATCAAATTTTACTCACAATCGATACAGCGATAGGAACTTTCTTCGACTTCATTATGCGCGTATAGATAGAGCCCTACAAAAGTAATTGATCCGCTGTAGTGCTGTGCGCTCTATTTGCCTTGCGGATGATTCACAAAAAGCCGCACCATGTGCGCACATACACTTTCAATAAACAATAGATGGAAGTTGGGTACCTACATAGGTTTTCAAATTTGTCCATTCACAAATTGGCATTCGTGCAGCACGAAGCATCGCTTAACACCCTAATGTGGTGCGCTTTTGTAAAGTGCTATATCTAGCACTGACAACGGGGAACTCCATTTTGGCGCACGCACTATTCTTTATGCTAGTTAAATATAATCAGGTTTATGATATGTTGTCGCTCTGTTTGTAGTTCAGTTCCCGGTAAAATACGGCTACATTAATTTTACAAGTTTGTTCTTATTTTACTGTACCCTTCTCTAGAATGTTTAAAAGGCATTTTAAAGGCTGCAAGTTAATCCATTAAATAGAAAAATGAAGGTAGTATGTAAGTGTTACTTTTAAATTGAGTAGGTAGCTACAGCGAACTTAAGACAAGTTCTGGTATTAAATCGAAAACGAGCTAGACGTTCACATTCGATTTTACAAACAAAATCCAGCATTCGTCCCTTGGCCGTTCCATAACTTTTTCGAAAAGAAAATGTGGATCATCTTGTTGGAAGTGGTGGCTGTTTGCCAAAAAGTTTCAATACTGACGCTCTTTTTTTTTTTTTTTTTTTGCTATAAAGTTTAGTTAAAACATAATCTATTATTTCCCTCTAACCAACTTCAAACGCCGACGCAAGTAAAGCAATAAACGAATAATAAAAACTCGACTTAAGATTGCAGTCCATGCGCAAAACATTTTACAAAGAGAGACACCTGTGAGCTGGCATCTTAAACTGTAAGGATTGCTTTTTTAAGTAAGTAGAGGCGTACATCGCATACATAAATTGACGACTGACAATGACAACTCCATTTTAAAAATCTGAGTTCAACTTTTAAATGAGTTCGTCAATTGTGAACAAATAAAATGTAACTGCTAGTCCATGCTATGTTAAATTTATATGGATTGCGGGAGAAGTTTTATCGCGATCCGTGTTCAATTCAAACCCACATTCTAATTGTAAAACTACATACAGATTTCTCAGGCAAAAACTGTATCCAAAGGCTTTAGGCAAATCGAATTCGGGCCACCAATTTCGAAATAAAACTTAAAGTAGGTGCAATAGCTTTGGCTTAGTGGTTAATGTGGCACAGGTCCTAGGTTCGATCTCTGGAAAAACACAAACGATATCATAAGTTTTTTTTTTTCCACTGCACCACCTCTCGCGAACTTCTGACAAACATCCGACAGTTTAACTGTCATGAAGGGGCTTCTCAATAAGCCCCGTCATAAAATTGTAGATCCCTTCCAATTGTCCCAAAAATGGAAAACTCACACAAAGCAAATTGTTATGAGAAGCAAGGCCTATAGGGCCCCTTTTAATAATCAATTTAAATTCTCAAACCAAATACAGTCACCCTTCTTAGATTGAAGTACTCCTCACAAAAGCGAATGCTAACTTGACTTGGTAATAAAAGAGAAAAGCTAGCGTCTAAACGGACGCTTACAGCTATGGAAACTAAAAAGCTGGGTGCTATTGGATTTGTTGGGTAGTTTACGTAACAACGACAGGTTAATGCTACTGTTTTTTTTTTATTTTTTTTCCGTTCCGATTAGGGCGGTTTTTTCTTAGCGATTTTAATGAAATTTGTTTTGGCACAAACCCATGCAAACAATTTC
Source organism: Cheilosia vernalis (assembly GCA_949126925.1). Lineage (NCBI taxonomy): Eukaryota > Metazoa > Arthropoda > Insecta > Diptera > Syrphidae > Cheilosia > Cheilosia vernalis. Next base: position 35,286,186 of record OX421360.1, on the reverse strand, counting down.
TTTTCGCAAAGTCAACTAGTAAAGTTGAAAAAAAGCTTTGCAAGTTGACGATTAACCCTCACTCTACAGTCTACACAGTCAAGTCTCAAACCATAAACCGTTTTCGACGTATACCTATATTAATTAAAATAAAACGTTCTATTGTCTGACCAAAAATCTTCAACAGACTCTGTCACAGTTGATAACAAAATAAAGAAAGTGAAATCAAAAAATAATGTGCCGCTTTGTTCTGACGTTGTTACTAACAAAAACAATAATGCAACGGTCGATGCAATTGGCGATTCTCTTTCACTTGTTGATGCTGTGGGAGAACAAAAACCTACTACTAGTGCTGCCACTGCAAATATAAAAAACAAACTTGCCACTGTAATTTCTGGTGATAGTACTAGTAGTACTAATGTTACTGATGAAAGTGTGATATTTGTCACTGATGTTGTGGTTGATGTACCTGATGATGTTCCTGATGTTGCTGACAATGATGCTGATGATCCTGTTGTTGCTGATGACGCTGTTGTTCCTGTTGATGCTGATGTTGCTGATGTTCCTGCCGAAAAAGTTGATGCAAATGTTGCTAAAGCTAAATTTGAAAGCCAAGAAAATAGCTATGAAACTGTTTCCCGTGAAATTTTCCAAAATGTTGTTGTGCGTAAACTTAAGTGGTTTCACCTTGGTAGTTTTCGCCCCTCTGTCGCTTCTGAAGCTATTGTTAATCATTTAGCTGCCGTACTTGACACGAACCCTGGATGCATTTCTTGCTTTAAATTAATTAAGCGAGGAGAACTCGAAGAGAATTTGCAATTCATTAACTTTAAAATTGGAGTTCCTGCAGAGTTCAATGATGCGATGTACCAAGATAATATCTGGCCTCTTGGAACAAAGTTACGTGCTTTTAAATACATTCCAAAAAACGAGAACACTCGACTTCAACACGAGAAAACGTAAGCTCAAAATTGTCTATATCTCCTGCTCTTGCTTCTTCCGATATTAACTCATACGGAAATGCTGTAAATGATACCGAGTTCAAAATTGCTGATGTTCCTGTTGTTGTCGTTCCTGTTGCTGCTGATTATGGTGCTGTTAATACTGCTAATAATGTTGATACTAACTCATCTATCGCGCATTCGCAATGCCTTTTATATGCTGATGACCTCAAAATATTCAAAGAAGTTCAGTCTTATAACGATGCGTTTGACTTACAAACGGACTTAAATAATATAACTGATTGGTGTGATCGCAATGGATTGTATTTTAACATCAGTAAGTGTTCGGTGTTAACCGTATCCAAAATTTTAAATCCTGTTGTATACGATTACAATATTGGTAATATGACTCTAAAACGAGTATCTTGTCAAAAAGATCTGGGTGTAATCTTCGATGAACAATTAAAGTTCACCTGGCACTATGACTATATGATATCTAAAGCTAACTCAATGTTAGGTTTTTTGTTCCGAAATTCAAACGATTTCCAAGATCCATATACTCTTAAGGCGCTATATATTTCGTTAACACGTTCGTCTCTTGAGTATTGTTGTGTTGTATGGAACCCATACTATGCCAATGCCCGTTTAAAAAAATAAAAAAAATAAATAGTTGGCGCTACAGGTCGTAGGGACCCTGGGCCTAGCTTCTCACAACCATTCGTTTTGTGTGAGTTTTCATTTTTGGAACGAATGGAAGGGATCTACAATTTTATGCCGATTCCAAACGGCTAATTGAGAAGCTCTCTCATGACAGTTATACTCTCGGATGTTTGTCAGACGTTCGCGAGAGGCGGCGCAGTGAAAAAAACCCTGAGTTGGAATTTGGGTTTTCGCGGGATTCGAACCTGAGCCCCTCGCTTAGTAGTCCAACACACTAACCACTAAGCCACTGCGCCTACGTTTGCCCGTTTGCGTATAGAAAAAATCCAAAGGCGTTTTTCAAAGTTTGCTTTAAGAAAATTTAATTGGTCTTATATGCCGCCATATGATGCTAGATGTGCATTAATAGATATCAAGCCACTTTTCGTAAGACGTGAATATTTTTCTGCTCTTTTTGCACGTGATGTTTTATGTGGGCATATTCAATGTTCACAATTGCTTTCTATGTTTAATTTGTATGTTCCTGTCAGACATTTAAGGCCTAGAGGAGGCGATTTCTTTTTCATTCCCTTACATAGGACAAATTACGGCCTAAATGACCCAATTACCATGGCTTCTATTCATTACAATAAGTATGACCACGTAATCGATTTTAATATGAGTAGAAACGTTTGTAAGAATATGATTTTGAATAGCATGTAAAATGTATATTATTCTTAAATATTAAAAGCTAATTTTTTTATCTCATGGCATTTTTAAACTTGTTTTCAAGATAGTTTTTTTTTTTTTTTTTCTCTTTTTTAGTTTGTACATATTATTTATATATATTAAGCTCTAAATTTTAATCTAAGAAAGTTAATGTACTTGATAGATGATAATAAATAAATAATTAAAATAAATAAATAAATTAAAAAAAAGATCAACCGTTTCCTGGAATCACAAACATTTTGTTCACATTCGCCTGGACACAACGAACAAGTCGGAATAATCTCATACAAACATTGAACTTGATTCCATCAGACTCTCATAAGGCCATACCTGATAGGTATCTTGCCAACATTTCAAACAAATGAAGAAGAGTGGTACTTAGTCGGTACTCATTAAGCGATTTTATTGCTACCATGGTCCATTTTTAAAAAGACCCAACAAATGTACGTAATAGCATTTCTCAGAATAGGCACTCAATTAAATTTTAGGTACAGTGAACGGAAGTCAAAAGTGCCACAGCAAAAATATTTTACACGCCGAGAAGAATATCATACGAAAATACAAATAATAGGCAAATACGACCAAATCACTAATCACGTTAATTTATCTCGGAGTGTTTCCGGTTTTCGGCGCTAAGACTGTGGTGGCATATCCATTCAGATAATATGCACAGGTGGTCCCACTTTGATTGTAACCGCACACAACTCCAGCCAGCGACAGTCATGGTGTTGCTTTTTTTTTTTCTTCTTTTTCAAGAACATTTCTTCTCACATTGAAGATGCATCCAACGAAACAATGCTCAGTTAAACGAACTTGAAGCTACAATAGAAGTAAAGAAGCAACAAATTCACTACTGACCTCATTAACTTAGATATTACGTTCTGGCAACTGTATTGGCTTTGTTTCCGCTCATTTCCGTTGAGAAGCAGTGGATGCACCTTCCGTGAATCCCTTACAATTAGCATGACCTGAATATCCGAAACTGAATGCGATTCCTTTCTTGGTGTTAATCGCGCACTCCCGCATCCTCTTCCATTCTCGTTCATATTTTTTTTTTGTGTGGTTGTGGATGGCGCTGCTGCAGTGGCTATAGTATTCAGCGAAGCTTGACGGAGATATCAACTTCCTTCTTGTCGCCGCTGTTGGATTTAAATAAAAAACCGTCGAAGGGGGAATCTAATTGAAAAGCCTCGTCGTCTGTCATGAAATTATACGCGTATATCTTGGGATACGTTGCGCAGACGAAATGCGCCTGAATGCAATTAAAATTTCAATTGAAGGGGGAATTTAACATTTTTAACCGTGTTTGAAAAACTTGAATCAAGATTCGAAAGACAAAGTTATGCCGAAAATAAAACAGGGGAACCACAGTCCACAAGCGTTTATAAGAAGTTCTCTTGTTGATTATAGATATTCTTGAATACGAGTATACCCGTACCTACAGAACCGGTGAGATGTTCGTCACAGTGAGACAATTGTGTGATGGGGAGTTATAGCGTATGGGTTCTAATTTGCACATGATTACCATAAATATTTAAGACTCGATTTTGTTTACGAATTCCTTGACTAAATCTAGTTTCTAGAGTTTGGCGCCACATTTCTTTTATTTAGTTAATTTTTTTTTAACAGTTTAATTTATTTTCTGAAATTCTTAGGCTGTTGTGTAGGTAGGATATAATTACTAGAACCATTTTTACGACTGTCGAAAAGCGAATTCAAACAGAGGGAATATCAAACCGAACACAACTTTTTACGCGACAAGACACAGGGAGGGTAATGTTTTAACCGATTTTGAAGAATGAGGTGGCATTAGTTTCGTATTCTTCTTCACAGGATAAAAAGATATGAATAACAAAACCATAAAACCCGACTGACTGTAAAAAATAAAGTGCACGACTGGGTCGAATGAAACTTTCACTGTCATAAAAAGTTTGGTTGGTTGTCTAATTATTTTATTTGGTAGGTCAGTAAAAATCTGAGAACCGATGCTGTATAAAAGAAACGGTTTACGAAATGCGCATAGTGTTAAATAAAATCCACTTTTGGGTTATTCGTCTGATATATGTACTTCAGTATTTTTATAACTTGAAGCTCTCGGTGGCAGGCAATTGTCGTAAGTTCTGGTTAGAGAGTGCCTGCTGTACTATTTTAAAACTCTTACACTTTGAAACATTTTTTGCAAAACAAAGTGTAGAAGGAGTGTCTGGTTTCTGATGTATTTTTTTTTTTTTTTTTTTTTGACTTTTGAATACATTAGTATCGCAGGCCTAAGGGGTCTATGATTGGAAGTAGGCTTCGTATTAGACCGATATCTTTACATACCTAGATAAATATATATGTATGGAAGACTTTCGAGAATGGTTTTTGAATTTGCATAAGCAGTCATATACCGAATATGCCGATGAATTTTAGAATTTTGCTCTAACTACCTACATAATGCATTATGGTCAAAATCCTTGGTAAAGTTTTCGAGTAGGTAAACTGAAGAAGGTAAAATCTAGAATTTTTTTTTTAAATCCATTCTGCGAGATAAACTGAGTTTACTATTAAGCTAGAAATGACAATGTTATATTAGACATGAGTATTTGTTTTAATCGTTTGAAACGTTTTCGAGATATGTCCCATTCTCAAAAGTACCCTTATTCGATTTTTGTACCGAAAAACTGAGTATGCAATTATGTTAACTTCCCCTACTTAAGCTCAGATGTCGGTTGGAATCGTTAGAGGGGTTTTCGAACAAGTCAAACTGGTATGAACGTTTTATATGGGAAGTACCATTAATAATTAATCCGAAGTTTGTACCAAATCAAGGCAATCGTTTAGGCTGTAGGCTTCGGGAACATACGGACAGACAGACGGACAGAATTTTTGGGGACCCCACTTTTTTTAGTTCCTCCATCATCGTAATGTCAGAAACTTAGAATTGACTAACATCTCGAGTTCGAAATTTTGTGCGAATACAATAGTACCTACCTACATTCCGCGGTACTAAATAACCAATTTTAGTGTCCAGGCAACATTTTTCGAACTCACAATGGCAAAATTTCCCATACAAAATTTCATATTGTGACCAAGAAAATATTTAGTGTGAAGGTTAAAAATGATTATTAGTAAGGCCCATTATCTTTCTCTTACCACGTAATCGAGTGTGATAAAAAAGAACTGAAAATGTGTTAACAAAGGTTACCTACTCTTTTTTTAGGCTGTGTATAGGTATAGTCTCAGATTGTTAATTAGTCAGGTAGGTACCTATACTTGAATGTGTCTTGCTAATATCTTTTTTATAAAGTCCAGTCGGGTTTTTTGGGTTTTTAAATAAACTTATTTTATTAATACATATACATATTGCAATTATGGTTGAATACACTTTCGTACAGATTCATCTAAAATAAGGTAAGCACCACACACTATAGGACTCTCTTTATTTATCCCACGAAGCGTAGTCATTTTTCCCATTTCACAGTAGGTATGTACATACTTGCATTCCCTTAAAAATACCTCGATTTGCAATTTATTGTTCCAATTTATTGAGTAAAAAAATTGTGCTACACAAAAAAAAATATATTTTATTAACCCTTGATATTTAAATCGCAGATTCTATACCATGATTTTTTTTGTCGTACTAGAAAATTTTCATAAAGGACAATTTACGTGAGCAATTTTTAATGGACACTTTTTCATGGTGAAATGTATGATTTTTGAAGAAATTTCGAAAATTCCCACGATTTCGTGCCGTTTCCCTTTATCCCACGGAAGGATTTTTAGACATCGAAAATCCCACAAAAAGAGATAAATCCCACGATATAACAACACTGCACCACACCTCTTATAGAACTTGAATTTGGGTGCCCTCGTCCTAAGACGATCTTCTGTATACCAAGCGCTAGTAGTTTGATAAGCTGCAACCTATTTTATTGCAGCGATGAAATCAGTTTCAAATTTAAAATCAGAGTTCAGGTACACTTCCAAATCACTTGACGTCAAATTCCACGCGAACTACTTCTCATGAAATTTGGTTTAAAATGATTTGTAATGGACCAACAGTTAGTCAGTACTCTACACATGCACCTATAAAAACCACGACTTCACTCTTGGCGTTTGATTCGAAAAAAGAGAAGCGCATTGCATTTAGCTGTCTGGGACCCCTTAACAAGTGGATAAGTTCGTTCGTTCGTGTAATTGGCCGCAACTTCTTACACTCCTCGTCCGAAAATAAGGTCGCCGCATTACAACAACTTTTGTGATATTCCCAGGCTTACATCATTACATCATTCCTAAATCGGCTGTAATTGCTTTCCTTCCAAGCGCGTTTCATTTCGTTTTTGCTTTGCTACACCATTCGTTTATCCCACAAAACAAAACAGTGACTTCATGGGTTATTGTTAACTATTTGCTGTTATTTATGGATCGACAGAAAGTCGAACGTCAGCCCTATTGCAAAAAAGTGCGCAGCTTGGTTACGAGAATCTTTCGTCCCGACCAACACAACTATTAATAATTACAAGCTTATGTACGAGTACCTACTTCCCTCGATTAAAGCAATAACAAATACCCAACTATTATAAATAAAATTAACATAATCTTTCCCCGTCTTTCGTCTTCAATTAGATATTAGATACAAAAGGTAAATAAATACTCGGACATTTTTATTGTGACTGATTCCATTGTGATAAGGAATTCCATTTCCATTCGCGGTGCAATAAACTTGTGTAGATTTATTCAGAAAAAATGGGTGAGTGCTATCGCCATGTTCGCAAATGTTCATCTTTTTAATGCACAATGAGCATTTTGAATTTTTACTTCACTCGAGTAGCAGTGAAATACATTTGAAATGCTCTGAAGAGTAACTTGCAATAATGCAACAAGAACAGATTGCTTTTGCTTGTTACGTCGTTTGGTGTGCTCAACAGACCGTAAAATTACCTGAACACTGTCAATGCAAAACGAGCTGGCTGTTGAGGCTGTGGACGGTATTTGTTGTCTGTTAATAATCTCATCTTCAGACTTGTAAATTAACGTCTGATGCATGTAGTTTTGAGTACTTTTACTGGGCGATGTTATACTTAGAAAAAAAGAAAAGAAAATTGGACGATGAGTTGAACCTTAGCTTAGAGCAGGTTACACTTTGGTACAGAAAAATTAATTTCACCTAAGCATTAGGTAAGTACCTAGTTCTTAAAGGTTGTAACATAGCTTGGAATTGGGATAGAATCTATCACTTAACAAACAAAGTTTAGATTTCAACCGTAAGTTGTCGGGGCTGGCGATAAGCCCACTTATGCTACCTAGTCAACTGTGTATATCTTGCAACCCTGCTTAACCTAACCGTCGGGTTAACTTGTTTAAACTACGAGTATAAGGCGCTAAAAAAAGTGATTTTCTTTTTAATTTAATGTTGAAACGTTTTGAAAACCGAAATAAGTATGGGGAAACTTCTGTTTTCGTAGAATTTTTCTTGTGTTTTCGCGAAAACCCGGTTTTGGGCATGGTGTAAAAAGCCTATAATATATACTGTTGATGAACTTGGACTAGAGCTGCAGCGTCATTTTCTCAGTCTGACTGCAGAGGGGCTAAGCAGATCCCACTTGATGGCGTATTGGGCTGTCTGCTGAATGTGCCTCTTGTTGGTATGAATTAAAAAAACTATTATGCATACATATATTACAATTGCGAGCTCGTACTCTGACATGCGACATGTATAGGTATAGGTGACCACTGGCTCGTGTCGTGATGTATTTATAAATATCCACAACACAACTTTGCGCTCTGTATTAAAAGGGTGGAAGTGGAATTGTAACCCACGACCACTGGCAATTTAAGTGGACATATGGCTTTGCGGTATAATCCATTTCGTGAGACTGGTTGACCTTGGCAACGCGGCGGAATGGTTGCATATTAGTTTTCACTGATCAAATGGTGAGGATTTATTGGCAGTCTTCTGTTAGAGCTGTGGATAGAAGAGTGAAACTGACCTTATCACGTATAACTGAAAAACATTTTCGACAATGCTCGACAAAGAAGACTGTGGTAAATCATCACGCTCAAAAATGTATCCATAAATTCAAAAAACACACCTTGTAAGATACAAAAAAAAAATTTAAACTAACCTATCTTGTGATTTATTGTAAACTAGCTGTACCCCCCGGCTTCGCCCGTGCAAAATGTGGTTTCAGAACAGTTGATGTAAAAAAAAGATCTAAGAAATTTGCTATCTTGTAGAGGGCCATTTTTTTCGCAAAAAATATATATTCTCATAACACTTGAGTTGACCAATAACAGGATATTTCTTCCCACTGCATAAAATAATTTGTCTTCCTTCCGTAATTTTAACAGGTATTCGTTTCAAATGTTAAATCATTTTCTTTCAGTCCCGTATACATTTCGCACTCTATCTCTTTCAATCCCACGCCCCACACGCCACATTCTTACACGCCAAAAGCGGATACAATTGTATCAGTTAATACATGTTCAATGAAGTATTGAAACTAAGAATTTGTTAAGAAACGTATATCACAATTTTAAAATTGAAAGCTTTCTTTTACAAAAGAACTCACAAATAATAGTGATAAGGCGGACTAAAAAGCCTAAATCCTGAGGTAAGACTCAACTATTATTATTATTTTATCCTTTGAAAGTCTGAATTCCTTTTGTTTTCAAAAACAATGTATTTTGTATTATGGTCATAATCATAATATTATGTCACCAATAATGTTTTCAAAATATCGACTTATTTTATTTAAAGGCCAAGGGGGGAACACATTTGTTTTTTTTAAGTCATGAGCTTAGTAAATATGTAGTAAACTCACCCAGGTGAACATCGTAGAAATGTCTCAAATTTCGCCTAGTATTTATTTAAAATACCATGTTGTACCTGCAGATGTCCTCTATAATGTGGGAATGTGGCATTTACTATACTTATTTTCGAACGCAAAGCGTGACAAAGAAAAAAGCGAAACGAAACGAAAAAATAAATCACTCTTGTCCATTTTTTCCGGAATTTATTTAGTTATATATGTTGAAACAAATTGGAGATTGTGGGCCTAGGTATATAGGCCTGTGAAAAATGCACCAAAATATATTAAGAAGTTTCTAAGATTTTTGCATTTAAAGGCAGGCAGTCAAATGCATTCTAAGTCGAACAGAACTACACCAATTTCTTTATAAGATTATCAATTTTAATTTATAAAAACTCACGAAATCGCAATGAAGAAATCCGAATCTGTAATGCGCAATGGCCGGCAAACGTTATTCGAACGAACAAAACACGAATTCGCAAAGTGCTATATGGACGCTGAAACAGCAACGAATGAAGAAACTGCGCAACTGAATCAAATGGCACAGTCAACGTGGACACCGCCACTCATGAAACAAAATTGGCTTCTCGATTGATCGATAATAGATGGCGTTACGTTGCGTGTCTATCTGACATTTCAATTGTGATACGATATGTTACATTCAAATTTGATTCTTTTTCTGGTTGTTGCCAAAATAAATAAAAATACAAAATGAAAAAAAAAAAAAAAAATTGAAAAAAAATCTCACGTAACACGCTGGGTGGTCAAAATAAGACATTTTGAAATTTTTTCAATTTTTTTCTTTTAAAACCCGTGCTGAAAAAAGACCTTTCCAACAAAGTATAAATCATCAAAATCGGTTCGGCCAATCTCGAGTTATGGGATAACATCGCTTCGGACACTTTCTTTTATATATATAGATAGATTGAACGTCGTAAAAAAAACTGAAGGTGAATGATGTTAAACTGACTGATTTTTTTTATTAAAAATGCCAACCATTTTCGTTGGTTGACCGTTTTTTTTTTTTTGTTAAAAAATAATTCGAGAGTTTGTGGTCAAAAAGAAAAATAATAAAGCAAGAGAATGTTCCAGAAAATAATATTTTATGTAGCTGATGTTAGTTTTGTTAAAATAATAATTTTAGCAAATAACTTCGGATATGTTCTTCAAAAGTTGAAAACGAGTTCTTTTTATTAAACAAAAAATTGCTAAAGCGAGAACTTTTAGGTAGGGTTGCCAGATTTTGCTCACAGCTCTGTCCCCCCGAGCTGTGAGCAAAATGGCAAAAGTATGAAAAAAAAATAAAAATTCATTTTTATTAGCTGTCAATTTGCAATTTGATTTACTAAAAATTTTAACTAGTATTTGTAAGGGTCAATCTGGAATGCAGCGAGTTTATATTACAACAGTAAACAATAAAAGATGTTTGCAATAGTTTTTTTTTTTGTGAATTTTAGACAACCCGGGACAAGTCTGTCTTAAATCCGCGCAAACCGAAAAGTCTGGCAATGCTACTCTTAAGTTAGGTAGAATTAAAAATAAAAATAAAAATTCTTCGCCCAACATTTTTTTTCTGACTCTAAAACTTACATTCAATGGTTGCAAAAAAAATGTTTTTTTCTTTAAGAGTAGTAATGCAATTTGTTGGGTGAATACCTATGTGTCTTGCGAAAATAGCTGATTGTACCAAAACACTGATCCCATACTGACAACATAGTAAACAATATCCTTCTTAAATTGTCCAGTGCGTCGTGATAACTTTTGCAATACAAACACAAGCAAGTATGTTATAAGAAGTGACACTGTTTAACAAGGTAAATCACAAAACCTTCAAGTCCCCAACTGACACATCATACCATCACAGGTGGTCATAATACATCTGCGTTGCTTAACGTTCTAAATGCAAATAATCTGTTGCGTAGCTCGAATGAAGCGTGAAGGTTATATAAAAAAAAAAATATATGCTTGGCATTAAAACGAGAAAGGTTACACACCCAACGCAACAAGGAGCCATTATTGATCGACAGATTCTAATTTAAATTCAAAGGAACATGTATTTCCGCTCCATAATAAAGGACACATTGTAGCGGAACATAAATAGAACACTGCAAACACGATATTGCTTTAGGGAATTTCTGGTAAATATGTAGGTACATTATGCAATGGCTAGTGGGCGTAGGATATCCGAAAATACCAACAACAGCGTCAGAGATAAGGATTCCGCTCTTAAAGTATGTTATGTGTATGTGTATCCTTTGAATTCGCCGCAACACCAATTATGTTACAATTCTGTATAATTTAAAATCTGTTGCCCACTTCAATTTTTTCTTTATTGTACCTAATTTTCTTTGAAGTGCGTCGAACTTGATAAACTTAATTAAAAGCATCATGCAATAGTGAAATTACAAAAAACAAGCTACCATCTATGTTCACTGGTTGTTGTCGTTCCATTCATTCATCCCATAAATATTCAGTCATTTGTCATGTGAGATCACTCACAACACACTGATTCGTCGTCAACAAAAAACACTCATTAATTCAGCTCGGAAGTATTCGATTACGATGACAAATGTCCAATTCGACTGCAATCAGTCATCAGATCACAATCAATTTGTTTTGTCACTTCACATCATCAGCAGGCAACAGTAGCTGATCGGCATTTTTCTCGTGATAACCCAATACCAATTCGAGTACGACAAAAGCTGTAGAGCTGGATCAAGCAACTGTAGTAAACGTGTCCAGATAGATACCTATGTTTGCTGGGGAAACTATACTGCTACCAAATATGCGATCGTTCACTCTTGGTTGGGAGCTACATTTTTGATACTCAAAGCTCAGACTCAACGGGAACGGGACTGGGAGACGGGCCAAACCCATAATAGCTTTTGCTGAAATGCGACAAAATAATGGTTACACTTACCCAGAGTTAGCAATGTTTGCTCTCAACGAGGTCGACGTGGTCAGTCAGCTGGAAATTTATAGCTACAACAGTTGTGCACGCAACCATTAACATTGTGCATCAGTAGGACCGTTTATGAATAGGTTTTTAAAATATTTAAGTTTTTCTTTTTAACATTGAAGCCGAGGGTGAGATTTATACTAATGACAGACTATTTGATGTGGATCGGCTGATTTCGTCGTATGGTTGCCATATTTTTTCCGCAGCTCGATGGGATAAGTTTGATAAATGTGGGGAAAAACCCGGGGCAAAGAAAGAACTCATAATCCAAAATTCGGAAAAACATTCCCATATATATATATATATATTTACGTTGCAAAGACAGTATGTTTCCATTCTAGAAAATGTAGTTATGAACCGTCCGCCATGTTGAAGACTAGAGTCTTTTATAGATTGCAAATATTTCCTTCTTTCTGAAAACCTAAATAGATGGTTGCGAAAGCCGTAGTTGGGATTTGTACTCTAGAAATAATCGTAAATAAGAAAAGAACTCAGTGGTTCAGTGTGCTGACCTACAGAGCGAGGGATCTGAGGTTCGATCTGAGGAAAAACACAAATGAAAATTTTTTTACACAGCGTCACACCCCGCGAACGTCTGGCAAGCACCCGAGAGTATAACTGTCACAAAAACGTTTGCAATTCAGCCGATCGGTCTCGGTACAAAATTCTATGTTCCTTTCATTTTTCTCGGAAATAAGAATTCACACAAATTGACCTACCTATACCGACGTATTGGACCAACTATTTATTTTTACCCGACTGTACACAGGGAGGGTTATGTGTTTCGCGCGTATCCTATGTAAGTTCCTACGGGACACTTTGTAGCCCAAACGGCTTGACCGATCTTAAAGAGTGGGGTGTCATTTAATTGGTATTCTTCCCCGGAGTGTCATAGGCTAAACATATTATAAAAATAGAATAGAATAGAGAAAAATGTCAAGATATGCAATACACTGAACTGTGAAATAAATTATTTTCTGATGTATTGAAAATTTCGGTCTTGTGGAGTGTCTGCATTTAGTAATGAATTCATCTATTTTAAATTAAATATTAGATATTATTGAAGTTATTACTTCTTTAGGTGCGTTGGGCACTTTCAGATGGGAAGCAATTAATTTTGTATGTGTTCATGGTTGGATGCAGCTATAAAGGTAGGATAGTTTTGGACCCGATAGGTGGCGCTGTTGTCGATTTTTTTTGAAAAACTCAACTGATCTCAATGAAACTTTGTTTGTGTGCATGGTTGTATGCAGCTAGAAAGATAGGATAGTTCTGGACCCGATAGGTGGCGCTGTTGTCGATTTTTTTGAGAAACTCAACCGATCTCAATGAAACTTTGTTTGTGTGCATGGTTGTATGCAGCTAGAAAGATTGGATATTTCATTTACAAATTAAATAGAAATTGTAATTTTTGTAGATGAAAATTCATAAATTTCATTGGTATTCATTTCAAAGAATACCAATTAATTATTAAATTCAATATTTCATGTAAGCCTGCATATTTGGAAATGTACGTTTTAAGCAACAGATTGCAATATTTGTATGTAAAATAATATGCATTATTTTTCATGCACAATAGCGCTTTAAATGAAAGTGGAAATTGTAATATAATATTTGTAGAAGTAGTTTATAATAATCAATAAAGAAACACATCATTTAATAGTATTTCTTGACGATTCGAAAAATGCACACGTAATTGTTCAGGTAATAACTTCTTTCGGCCCGGGAGTGCCTGTCTTTTTTTTTTACATTCGCGATCGACATGAAATGGAAGTGCTTTAAAGATTTTCGTAAGTGCTTCAGCCATCACTCCTAAATAGTTTACAAATAAATATAATGCACACCATTCGCAAAAGAAATAGTTTAATACTTTTTTTGTAAATCAACGTACATAGGTATTCCATTAAATTTTTAATTGTTTTATGGAAATTTAACTTTGTACATAATTTTTAATCATTTGAAAAAATTTTAGTTTGCATCGTACTTAATAAAAAGAAATTTTAAACTTTAAATCTTACGGAAGCTCACAATTGCGGAATTTGTATGGAAATATATTTTTTCCAAAAACTTTTTTAAATAAAAAAGTTAATTTAAAAAACCAAAAAACCCGACTGACTGTAAAAAGGATTTAAAAAGATTAAAACAAGACACTTCCAAGTATAACTAATTGGCAGTCGGAGGCTGCGCATATTTTTGTCAGATTGTACGACTAGCCAATCTAGCCACCGCACGTAATTACGAATTTTAACAATTGAGATTGGTCTGGCCAATCTCTTACTTCATGACAGGTCAGATTCAAAGTGGTCATTGGGTTCGCTTTCCAACTTAATTATAGCTTTGCCATTTAGTCGCCTTCGTCAATGTATGATGACAATATATTTGCTGAAGAGTTTTGCCAAAGAAAAGCAAGACATAATCTGAAATATTGGGCCTGAGCTCGCTACGAACATATACAGATATACACCCAAGGTCTGACCTCCTAGTTCACTTTATTATTTGTTAAAGAAGTCACTTACGGAATACGAACACATCAAATTAGTTAGACCTTACTTTGCCGTACAATCAACATTGCAGTATGTATGACATAAAAGGTCGAAAGACTAGAGTAGAAATCTGGAAGCTTATGAGCTTGTTGTGAATATAACCGGCTTTGTAAGATTACCTACACAATCTGACAAAAATATGCGCAGCCTCCGACTGCCAATTAGTTATACTTGGAAGTGTCTTGTTTTAATCTTTTTAAATCCTTTTTACAGTCAGTCGGGTTTTTTGGTTTTTTAAATTAACTTTTTTTTAAATTAACTTTTTTTTATTTTTTTTTTACAAAAAAAAAATTTACCATTCCAGGCAAAAATGTCTTTTGTTTGTAAAAAATAATTCCTTTGTACTCGTACAAGCGATAACGATTGACGATTGATGTTGATCTGACAGAATTCCAGCTCCAGACTTGCACTACTTGCGGGTATTTCTATAACTCTCTCTTGATTATCAAGGCAATTCAAGACTTTTGAAAATCTTTAAGATTCCCTGTAAAATAATAATTAAATCTCTTTCTTAAATAATTCGAAGGCTATTAGCCCCAATGGGTTGAAATTTTAATTATAGGTAGGTCTTAGGAAAAATAGGCGCAGGCATAAAGGTGGGCTCTTCATTTTATAGCAAAGGATATTTTAGGCTCTCCTACAGTTCCTGTAATCTGCGCTCTAAAAAGTATACAAATACCTCTTGAGCTATGTCGGACTGGTGTAGACATATTTAATTTAAATATCTTGACAGAAGGCTCACAAACCTGATGTTTATCATCCTAAAATTGCACTCGAAGGAATGAATGAATTGAGAGTCATTGCATGATAGTAACATTCAATCATCTCTCGTTGGATATTTTAATTTTGCTCACGTTGTTTTCTATGTCATTGCTTCTGATAAGACTGTTGATCTTCTCATTGCGTTTGCTATATAGTGAAAAGTACAATGGAACTTTCTGGTTTTTAATAGAATTTTTACATATTTAGGAACTACCGTTCATTTTAGAGTTAAGTTAGAAATTGCGGTTTCGGCCCGAGCTGTTAAATTGAGTCAGCAACGAAGGCGAAAATTCGCATAGACGCTTACAGCTTATAGCTTTCACGTAGGACGTAGGCTTAGACGTGTGACCCAGATGTCTAAAAAATTTTAAGTATATTTACGGTCCGAATTTAGAATTTTTTTTTATGTCCACATGATCTATATAGATCATTGATTTAGACTGTTAACAACAATAATACGTGATCCAACTGTTGTTGTAAACCATGGAAATCAATGATCTATATAGATCATGTGGGCATAATAAAGAACCCCTATTGTAGCCTCATGATCTTTACATGTAACAAAATATATAGCAAAATCTGGGTCGGCATTCTATAAGGCGAAACGTTCAAACGTTCTCGTGTGCACGAAGAAATTTGCTTGTGCAACATATGGCCAATCATTCGTGCGCACGAAAACGTTTGATCGTTTCGCCTTACAGATTCTGGCAGCTGCTTTTTTAGTTTATTTTTTAATGGACCTTATATCCTCTCTAGGAACGTTTGTGGGACTGTGAATACTTCTTTGTCAGACTTTAAGATTGGAAGCTCATAACCATCATTATGTTAGAAAGATACACGTTGTTCTGTCTTACTGGTTACTTCGTTATTTCAAAAGCGAATTATAAAATTGAATTGGAATTTTGTTAAAAAACGTTACAAATTAGTCAAACACGGAGTTTTCTACATAATATAAAAAAATATTGTAGTTGGTTCGGACAGACGGACAAAAGCGAAACTTATAAGGTTCCGATTTTCCCCATTAGGTACGGAACATTAAAAAGGGTATTACCTAGTACCTACATATTAATTGGTTACACGATTTTTGTCTTACAATGGAAAGAGGCCTTAACCTATTTCAACTTATATAACTAGCATACCTACACAAATGTCCCATATCAATCCGTCTTTAATAATAAGTTTTGCTAAAATCTGTGTGTTTGATACATGTGCAACTCGCAATGAGTACAAATGACAATTCGTAATAGCCACTTAAAGTCAACACAATGTAAATAATCCTTATTTCAAAAAGCTATCCGCCTCATTGATATACACCATCCCATCCAGCGACTTAACCATCTGGGCAATTATCATTCGCAAGAGGCTCTCAGCGATGGACACTCTAAGGTCATTGCTCCGTATGAGATACCGTACCATACATGTTCAATGTCTAAGTTATCTAAAGTCGACTAAGACTTTTCTCCCTTGATCTAAGTGTGTGCGGATTTCTTGGCATCGATTCAAAAAAAAAAAAAAAAATGAACAGTTCGGAGGGGCTGTCTTTGCAAGTGAAAAACTTCAAAAGATACTTCTGCCTTCTTTCGCAACTAAATTCTTAGCACATCATTATAAGCGCCACTTGTTTGTTATTCAAGGGCCAATTGCAAGTCCATCGTGTTTAGTATCGAAAGACATGAGTTCCAAAGAATATCGATTCAATATTTTACACGGCTGACGTGGACGTCACTATAAATCTGCTTGTGCGTTATATGCCACCTCTTTGGAACATTTGTTGCAACATAAGAGAGCACACTTTGACATGTGTCTCAATGGAGATTACATCGTTTAGAGCTTAGGTTGTAGGACTAGGTTCCATGACCTTGATGCGAAAGTACCATACCATGTAAATCGTAATGTTCTAAGCGAAACAAGTGCAATGGTGTAAATACTTTCTATGTTTCAGCTGTAAATACGTAACTGGAAACAATGCAGACACAAGAAAAGGAAAAGGAAACTTGCACGTACATTGCAAATTGTTTGGCCTAGTTTTTTTCCAACGAAAATCGCACATGCCTAGTGGATGTTTTTGAAAGTATTTTACGCAGTAGGCATGGGAGAAAGAAATGGCTCATCTAAAGTTGGACATTGTTTACAAAATCGTTCTGAATACTGGAACTGGAACAGTGTTTATTACTGATTGTGTTGTTGGTTAGTGAAAATATTGGAAAGAGTTGCATGTTACGCAAACAGCGACTGCACATTAACTCTTTCGATTTTAGGAATTTGTGTCAAATTGTAGTTAATTCAGTAAACAAATTTGAAATGTGATTTTCCACGGAGGGTGCTGCCGGCTTCTTAAAAAACGCTGCAATCATTTAGGAGGCACAAAGTGAGTCGTAGGTAGTTCAGTCCTTAGCCGCTTTCAGTTGCGCCTTCTAAGTTTGTTGAGGACTTTTTTAGGTGCGGCCTTTCTTCGATTAATAGACTCTCTGGGGTAGAATCGAAAATTGCGGGCTTGAGGGTTCATGACCTCTTAATATTGTTGCGATCATCAAACACTCAATGTGCTAGGTCAAAGACGCTGTGCAGAACTTCTAACCGAATTTTAGTTCAATTACTGTTCTAGGAAGTAGAAACCGCTTTTTTATTTCGGTGGAGACACTCTGGTATGTTGTTTGATATGACCATGATCAGTTGCAGAATATTGCTAGCCCACATTGGAGATCGTACCTTCTCCCACCGCTCTTGGCACAGGATAACTTTAACAACTCCACCATGGACACAGCTTGTACAGATCGTATGTAGTATCTCGAATCCAATCAATTCAAATGGGTCCGAGACTTTTGCCTTTCGACATCTTGACCTTATCCGTTCGTTTGAAATGTTTTTTACTCCATAATCTATGTCGCCATGTGTATTCATCGAATCATTAATCCTTATCGACTCATAGTGATACAAGTCTGCTTCGAAAATTTGGCATAAACAAGACAATTTGTTTGCAAAACGTTCTACCCAAAAATTTAAATCATCCTTAACAATTCAATAAAAGTAAAATATTCCCTTTATTTGTCTCCTTTCAGTTAACTTCGATGGACCAATTTTTCCCAAAAACTTTACCAATGGCGTTTTAAACTCGTATACACAGCAATCAAAAATCATTTACTCAAAATTGAAATCATATATACATCTAGCACATAATATACATAGTAACGACGACTAAATATACAAATTTGGCAATACCGCAAGGAATGCAGCGGTGTCCATATATACATGAAATGCGTGAACGTCTTCTATGCGAACAGCGTGAAACTGTAGCTCTGGAAACAATGGAACGTGCAAATTTGCTTGACAATCGACAATCGGCAGAATCAAATCAGGTCGGAACGGTGGTCAAGGTACGGGCGCAACGGGAACTCGTTCAAGGGATAATACACTTTTACTGTACAATAATTTTGTTTTATTTTCTCTCTCAATATAATTACATATAGTTATTCTCTTGTTAAATGTAATATTAACGTTTTTGTTGTTTTCTTTTTGGATATAATATATTCCCGAGCAAATAGATCGGATATTCTTGTTATTCGGATGTGGTCCTTGCACGAGTATAGTTGCCCCCCCTCCAAACAAACAGATTACTCATTTGTTTATGTCACACTAAGTACATTTTTGTCAATTTTATTATCATTTTTCAACACAATTTTTACGAAGCAAAAATAAATCAATCAATGTTTGTGTTTGAAGTTTTCGAAAAATTGGAATTGAATTTGGTCGTTTGAACATACATATTTGTATATAATTTTTTTTTTAACATTATACGTGCTTTCTTACAGACAGCTTAACACACTATTTTACTATACACTCTTGTAAATATTGGTTTGTGCTTAGTTTTCACTGTTAATTTTTTTTTTTGGTTATTTTTTATAGACATACAGATTCAATGGCTTGGCGAACATAATTGGTGCACTCCTTTTCTTGCCTTTGGTGATGCAAATTGATCTCAGTCACCAAAGTCGATCATTTAAAATTGTTCTACACCTAAAAATGCTATTTAACTTAGGTGATCTTTTCCGCTCCAACTAAAGCGAGGTCTTCCTCTTTTGGTGTGTCCTTTCGGATAACTTTTGAATTGGGTTCATTAGCTCTAAATAGTATATAGCCAACGTAGAAGACTGATGCTTCGTTTGTTGAACTTGTATAGTTCATCGTTGAATTTTCTCCTCCAAAGCCCGTCAACAGGACCAAACATTTTACGAGGTAGCTTTGACTGTGAGGCTTAGGGAGACATCTTCTCAACACGAGATTATGACGAGAATAGGCTCTCATGGAGTTTTGTGCTCAATTTAATTTTTCGACCTAAAACTCTTTTCCAATAAAATCAGTAAGAAATCTACCCAGATGGTTATTTGTTTCAGCGTCCGGCATCAAAGTTTATAAATAAGATAACTTCTAGTTATCATGATAATATCCAACATATCTAGCCAATAATTATCCGGGCATCGGGCATTCCTGTGTGCATATCCGATTTTTTTCAGAAAGATACCTTTCCTATGTATGGTTGTAGAATTTCTGAAAATTCAAAACTTTTGACGCCAATGCTTTTGGATCATATGGAATGCTTCTCTTACATTCATTTTAGGATCTTGAGAACAGAGCTTCACACGATCAGTTTTCCACAAGATGTCAATTGAGTGTATTTTGCAGTAAAATGTTGGCTTCACTTGTCTTAATATTGTAAGCCTTGGCATAAAACTGTGGGTTCACATGCGAATGGATGAGCTTATGATTTATAAAAACGATCGAAATAAATATATGCAAAATTTTGCCTTGAGGGTATGTTAGACACTTTTGCAACTTTTCACAATAGCAACACATTTCCTGAGCATGCACATTATAAAATCGTTTTAACCGAAAACTCTCATCTTACGGAACTGACAGTAATTCAAGACAGTCATCGAATGCGATCAATTGTACCAAACCTTGTTTCCTATAGGTACCGACGCCATAAAATTATTTTTTAAGTTTTTGTCTAGTCTCTGGCTATGCCAAGCTAAATGACTACGTATCTATTTATGTACATTAAGAATAAATAGATCAAATAAAATAATAAAATATACTAACCTCGGCTGCCAACCTTTAAACCTTTGTACAATTCCATACTTACTTATATTGCTTATACTTACTGTTATGAAATCATTTTTCATTTCTGTCGTAGCGCATGCTTTTTCAATTCCAATTTTTTGAAAGCAGAGAAAAATGTTAAATTGAATTAAAGTCTGTTCAGAAAAAATAAAACAAATTATTAACCAACAGAACAATAATGAAACAATTTTAAACAGCTCCACGCCGATGGATACCACACAAGTCCAGCACATCAAAGAACTCCTCTAGTGCCGCGCGATCTCGGGGAGGATTTTAATTTGGATTTCGACGAAGATTTTCCAATAGACGCGAAACGACCCAAAAACGCCAAGTGAGTACCAACCCCCATACGAGAACTTTTGCATGTATCCGCATCTCATACAGACATTCATGCGAAATACTATGTGACAGTTGAATCCTACTTCATTTCTATATCGCATACACATTTGTATGTAGTATGTATGTACGGCTTTCACATTTTTGTACATTTTATTTTTCTTAATTTCAGGTACAAAGCTTATTTCATTTATTGTTTTATTTAATTTATTTACAATCGCTATCGATTTTCAATTTATATTTTTACATTGTAATAGCAAAGTTTTTCAAAATTTGTTCCCCACTGAGCTGATTACAAGTGTTTTTTTATTTATTTTTCAACTCCTTATATGAGTGTTTATTTTTTTTAGTTTATGAACAAAAATTAAAAACCCAAAACCCCTACCTAAGTTAACAAATTTAAAAAGAAAAAATATGAGTTTAACTAATAGTTTGTTTCATAAATCCATTCCAGCAGTGAACTGGAGACAGTAATAGTATCACCACCACCAAAAAGGTTGGATACATAAATTATTCTAAAATAAATTTAATTTTAATTATTTTTGTTATTCTGATGCATTTTTCTTGTTTAGTTAGCAGAGAAAAAGAACAAACGCAATTATTTTATGTCAAAACTAATAATTTCCCTTTGTTTGTTTTGCAAATCTTGGTTTACCTTACCTGCTTCTAAATACTACGTTCGTTTAGTTTTTAAGTATAAACGCTTTGATCTTTGTTTCTCCAAATAGGCTCCCTAGGGGTTTTAGAGTTTTAGTTGAATTTTTTTCACATATAAAATATTTAATTCCCATGGAAACGCAAAACAAAAATGAGCACTTTTATTTGCAAAATGCCTCCGCACCACAAAATTTAGATTTTCTGCACCGCATTCGCTTATATGTTTTTTTTATTTTTGGAATAATGTTATTATAAGAGTTAGAGTATGAATTTAATTTTGAGATGTGCTTGTGCAATGAAAATAGTTGTGTGTTAACTACGCTATTTCTATGATTATGATTTGGGCATTTATTTCCTTTGGTATACTGGCCTTGTCTGCGTTGGTTTTTTTTAGCCAGCAGGAAAAAAATTAACTCAATCGAATTTAAGGGAGAACATTTAAAAAACGTTTCCCAAAAAACGAAGAGAATTTTAAGTATTTAAGTAAACATTTGGTGCTCATTAAAGTCAGTAGACGGAATTTTCAGTTTAAAAAAAACAATTAGTTCTATATTTTTCTTCAACACTTTTGACAGTTAGCAAAAATCTAGGGCAGATTTCAATCGTGTGCCAACTGTACTGTAAAGTGCTGCCAACGCAAAACAAAAATACAACGTGACAGCCCACTTATATCTCGATGACTTTGTTGATTGTCAAAATTGTGAAATTTAAGGTTCAGAAACATTCCGTCATACCTAAAGTCTGGTGCAGATTGTAGGCAGTACCGGAACACTTGGCAAAATCTCTACAAAGCTTGACTGGGCAATTTTGACAAAAGATTGCAACATTTGATCGATATTACTCTGCATATAATCATGTAATGAGTCCACAGAAAATTTCGATCAAAACTTGCATTTTTGCACATCTTTTCAGATATACCTACCGTGAGAATCCAATGGAGGGCCAAAGATTCTACGTCAAAAGCGGTTATGAGTAAAGCTTTTTATAAACTCCCCAAATTTCTGTAGAAAAATCTGATAATTGTCACAAGACTGATAACACTCAGTTTTATCTGTCATGTCTCATGATATTTACTTTCAAATAATCAATTAAAAACACAGTCCTAGTTATATGCTATGCCAAAGGGATATAGTCGATAATGCGATTTTGCCCGAAATTATCTCGAAGGTTAAATTAGACCCTCAACATAAATGCAAGCCACACATAAGTTAATTTAATGGCTGGTTTCTTCGAATCGATATAAATCGAACCAGCATATTCATTTTGCTTTCTGAATTCCGTTGGCGGTATTTAAAGGTTGTTTGGTCTTTTATGGTTTCTCTTACATTCGTTAAAGTTTTTCTCCTAACAACGAAGCACCGTCGAAGTGCCTTCCCATCTCGTTCATCGTACGGGTATCCTTGAAATTTATAAATAAACAGGGTGCCTATGTGTGTTTTATTGATTTCCTATTTCGGGAGTCGGGACTCTTCGGTATCTTGATAAGGTTAATCTATTTTTAATTTTAGTCAATCGCAAACCCGCATTAATCCTACCATACCTACCAGTACTAGGGTTGTTTTGCGTTGTGTATTCAGTTTTGCAACTCTCTCAAACAGTTTGACAAACTGTGCCAAGTATACTTAACTGTATAAGTATATGCAATTGGTACGTGTGTGAAAAATATCAAAGGATCAAGAAAACTTTTGCAAGTTTGTTGAACTTTATCTGGGAGCAATGAACTTTTGAGTAACATGCCATTCAAGCGAACAGATTTCTTTTTTGTTTTCAAACTTTCGATCCAAGACAGTAAAGCCCTAAGGACACTCCATGTTCTGCTATATCTTCCTTTCAGCAAAAGTCTTTCTCAGTAATTCTTGAGAATGGTCTGGTAATTAGGTCGTAAATATATAAGCAAGAGGTCGGATAACACAAATTATATTATGACATCCAAATATTGGCCTGTCATTCGAAATACCTACATCGGTGGATGGGGCATTTCACGCATTTGCTGATCCTGGCAGCAAACAGAATAAATGAAATTACCACAAAACATCTTGATGGTGTCCCAGTTCGAGCCGAGGTTAACGTGCATTCGTTTTCATATGTATCCTATCTGCAAACATACACAGCCACAGCTACCTAAATACCCATTGAATGCGCTCGTACTTGCACAAAGCGAGGTGAATGCATTCGCGTTGCAGAAAATAGCATAGAGCTGGCTGCTAACACATCGCGCGCAGTGAATACCAAATGTCATTGCATGTCACTGCTGCAACTGCAAAGGAGAGGTGCTGCAGCTGGGGGTTTATCTCTTAGGCCGTACTACTGGGTTAATATTTCCGCAGACTTTGGTGTGCTACTCATATACCTACACACAGTTATCCTTTTTGGTTGTGGTGCAAAATCCCTTGTGCTAATAAATAGACACACCATGAATGTGGTGCGCTGTTTCATCCTCTAGGACAAAGTAAAAGATTATTATGTCAATGACCGCCATTTGTACTGGTGCACTACTATACAGATTTGACAGCGACTTTAGAGAGATGGCTTTCAAAATTTACGATGAATAGAAAAAGGCACATCAACTTCTTGTGCACTCTCATGCAGTGATGCCATTATGTAACCTTCATTGCAGACGCGGTTTATAGATACTTTTCGCAGTCCGCCCACATCTATTTTCAACGCCGTACTTATTTTTATAAATGTGCTGTGCACCCTTAAGTGCATTATTTTATCGATTTCACAAAGGGTAGACCCAAGACTCACTGAAACGAGGGGAAAATTGCGTTGTGCATAAATTTAATAAAAGCAGACGTAGCTCTGTGCGCTGTGCTACTGTACTATTATGATGATGACGTCGGTGCTACGACCAAAGGGGATGAAAAGGTAATGCGTGACAAAATTATCACTCACTGGAAGAAGCAAACGAACACACAACACACAAGCACCGCTGCAGTAGGACAAAGGACCTAACTACGTCGCTGGAAAACAGTTATTGCGTACGTTAGCTGTTCCCTGAATAGCTATCAGCCGCACGAGTAGCGAGTACAAGTGTGTATACGCGGCTGGTTTGTTTTCCTTTTTGTCGAATCCCATTTCCTTTGTTTGGCGCGATGAGGGTGGTTTTGTTCTTCATTGCTCGCCGCTGTTGATTTCAAGTTTCGTCAATTTTGCAATGTAAATAAACAACTCGAGCTAATTCGCTCCAAGGGATAAACAACATCAGCCGCACCGCCACAGACAACTTATGGGAATGGGCACGGGCAGTCCAGCATCTAATTTGATTTATCCCCCCATAGAAGTTATTATTGCGATTCCAAAAAAAGTAGATTAAGAGCGAAGGACTTGTGTTTTTTCCATCACGTCGTGCTGCGTTTGGGAATTAAAACAATCCGTAAGGATATCAACAGGAAAAAAGAAAACGTAAACATAATGTACATAACCAAGCCATGCCTACCTTTACCAACCCCCGTTGGGGGTGCCTGTGTACGCGCATGCATTTAGCCAGTAAATAATCGCAATATTTATATTCACCACTTGGTTTACACTGTGTGGCAACTGGGAACCACCGGGAATCAGTGGTAAAGCAGGAATGTATAAATATACAAGCAGTGAAATCGGTGTGCCACTTGAGTATTTACTCGCAGCAATAACACTGAATCGGAATTCGAATTCGCCGTCAACGAGTTTTGATGGATTACGGTTACCTATCTGCGTTTTTATCCTCCTTCGATTTATGTGTGGACATAAAGAAGTTATGACCACATGCACCGTAATTTGATCCCTTAACCGGTTAATTTAAATCAAATCGTATCAACAGACAAACACTTTCAGTTCGTCTCTCGGAAACCATTAAAGCGGCAAGTTCTTAATCTTTTCATCCAAGAGATCAAAGGGGGTTTTGTATTTGATGACCAAACGTGTTTGACAAGTGGAAACACAGATTATGCTGTGGTGGTGGATTGATTCTAATTCGTTGTTAAACAAATTTTGCCGGAAGCTTTAGCAAAATCGCAATTAGAGAGGAAAATCCATCCCGGTTCGGCGGAGAGAGGACAAGGTGAATCAATGTTTGTTAAGTTTTAGAATGTAGCGCGCAGAATGAGGCTTATTTTGGTTTTCATACCTATATAAAGTAATTACTTGAATTGCCATGAAAATCAGAGCAGCCTTTAATGTGGTCTGCATTTTTTGTCATGAAGACTTGACCAGTTTTCGTCAGATTCTACGTCTTCTTTTGGAAAATGTCCTTACTATAAGTAAATTGCACCTTTTTGTTCGGTGTAGACACCAAATATTGGTAACAAACATTTGCATCGACCTTGTGATATTTTTGAGGGAATTACAACTTGCTTGCGAATACCTTACTTAATCTCTAAGTCTGGGGTGGACCTGGGTCTCAATGAATACGCCTCTTCAGTTAGCTCGATCTTTGGTTAACTGCTTCCAATTGCCCACTCCAAGTTGAGTGAGGACCCCTTCCACTTGCGAGCTCCACCTACGGTGGGGTCTTCCTCTTCCTTCAAGACATTTTAGACATCTAATACCCACTTTTCTGTCTTTGCAAATATGTACTTTGGTCTTTGGATTGAGTAATATTTTGATAAAAAATTATTTCAATACATCCTTCTTCAAAAACCATAATTGATTTTCCCTGTCGGGAAGTCCACCTGCACTTCAGAGTCACTGGGAGGTTGACAACCGTAACCTATTACGTATTCTATTTCCCTTAAGGTTTTGATGTTCTATCGAGTCTCTGTTTCAAGGAACTAATAACAAATAACTGTCCTCAAAACGCACCTGTTCTCCCAGCGAATCTAAAAAATCAGGTAGCCCCAAAAATAAGTCTTCTATCACATTTCACATGAGCACGGTGTGGTAAAAAGATTCCATTCAATAGGTATACAAAGGTGGCCCTTGCTTAGTCTAAGAGTTTATTCCTTATGATCGTAGAACCTCTTAGACCCCGTTTCCAATAAGGTTTGTCAATCTGAAGTCAAATACCCTCATGACAGTATTTTCAATAGTGCTCTTTACTTCTCCCAAGTCATGGCTTCTTATGTGTTTTTTTTTTGTTAAATGCTGAGGTATCGTACACCTCGTCGGATACGGCGTCTTTTCGATTTATAACTCATAGCTGAGAAGCTCTTTCATGAGAGTTATATCTTCGAAGCGCAAGAGCCTTCAAGTCAGACGTCTACGAGAGCTGGTGCAATTGAAAAGAATCTTAAGATGTGATTTGCATTTTTTCGGGCATCGAACCTGAGACTCCATGCTGAGTATAGTCCGACATACTAAACAATGGTATCCACAGCGCTCACCGGCTATTGCTGCTATGCGATGTTTATCTCTGCGGTCCATTGGGCTTTCGAGCCGACGCCAAGAGCTTTATGAACGTCTTCTCCGATGTTGTAGTTGTGTTTACTCAAGCCAACTAATTGTCTGTCGGAGAAAAGTAAGACTTTCGTCACAAGTTAAACGATTTGAGTCATATTTAGCTTTGAGTAAAATGCTATTGTTGCGTGCAGCCCTCCTAATTTTTGGATGACATCGGTCCGGTTCGCATTAGCTCTCTTCCTTCTAAGAATTCCTAGAATTTTTTGTTCAAAGGCCTTTAGAAGACTTATCCTTGATGTGGATTGTCAAAAGTTTAAGTCTCCTGTACATGATAAATCTACATACAGTCCAATCAGAAAAAATTGTTTATACACTTCATGTGCGGTTGCTTACTTTATGAGAAGTTCGTCCACTTCATGGGCCTCCACTTTCCTCGGCACTTGATTTTTTCACAGCTCGGTGTACTTAGGGGTATCGTGAAGGAATTCCGATGGAAATCTTCCATTGTAAGCAATGTACCTAAATCAGAAAACATTCCACGGAAGTATTATCACCGGTAGGGGTGAGTAGTTGTATTATACCAACTTAGTTTCTCGTTAGAGAATCCGTTCTGATATACCATTCACCAGTTCCATTCCAAGGAGGAGACGAGCTACCGGAACCATGTAACTACCTCGGAACACGAACGCTGCAGTTCACCCGCTACCAAATCCGTTTCCATATTACCTTTGGCGAGTAGTAAAGGTCCCTTTATGAACGGAATCCGAATATCTCGAAACAGCTTCTTAGACATAAATTTAAAAAATTATTTCGACCTGTCTGCAGCTGTGGAAATTGTAATAGTAAAAACTATACTCGCCTATCTAAGTTGGTTACCCATTTTCAAGTCGGGTTACTAAACACCCGGTTATCAGAAAATCGGAGTTGGGTATGAGTTTATTTGTTATATTTTTCTTAAGCTGAACAAAAACTTCCGCACTTTACTCTGTCTTAGATTTAGGTAGCAAGGACTTAAACGTTGTTCCACCAAATTCAATAGCGCCATACCGACTTGCTATCATTTTTAATGTCCACTTTCATTTTACGACCCCTCTGTGGTAGCAGATTTTAAAAAAAAACTGGCCACATCTGCCTGACCCACAAAAACTATCAGCCCCAGCATTAAATCAATCAATAGTCCTTTTGTCGCCCAGTAGCCGACACTAAAACACATCGAACCACCACCCTCATCGCCGCCTGTGCCCTGCTGCTCATTCACCTTTTATCGTTTAATTAGCACTATTTGGCCGCATACAGAATTCACCCCAAAACCGAAAAAGTAGTACAAAAGAAATAGTCCCCGTTCGTCCCAACCTTACCAGTTCCCTCATTCACTTGCAACCCTGGCCATGGGTTGGCAAATTTACACCCTCAAACCGGAATCAATGCACCCTCACAATGTGCACCCCGCTCCGAAGTGAAAAGTCAAAACGGAAAATCATCACCGTACTACCGCTATCCTGCTCTGAAGAGGGAAAATATTTTCCCCTGCAACACATAAAGTGCATTCGCACTCGACAACACCGGTTGTCCTTGTCTCTTAACATCACTACACAAAGTTCGTGCTCGCTTTTGTTGTGATTTCGTTCCACATCTGTACAAAGCGCAGCAGCAGAAATCAGGACACCAAGACAGCATCCCTTGCTGTAGCTATTGGATTCTTGGTGAAACTCTCCCCTGTTCAGTAGTAGCTGGATAGGGTATCGAGTTTGTGATCTTTGGACGGTTAAAAGACGTAACTTGTGTTTTTCTTCTTCCTTCTACCAAAATTAAAACAGAAAATATACCTTTGTGTTGTGAAAAGAATTAATATCCCTGTCACCGAATACGGGTTTCGAGTTTGGAAAATTGTTTGCAAAATTGTTTAAAAAAAATAGAATTAGAATTAAAAAATTCATATAGCTATCCATCAGTGCCCGCGAAAAAAAAAGGATTAGAAATACAAAGAACAGTGTTTTAATTGGGTCCATTCCTGTCACATATGCGTGTGTGTACTTTTGCTACATCTCCCTCACCTAACCAGCCGAGGTCACTAGGTCGCCCGGGAGCTCCTTTTCGTTTTTTTTTTTTGTTCTCAAAAAAGATCGACCCCACCCCGAGCTCTGATTTTTTTTTCTCATTCCCATCTAATTTAAATACTTAAGCATCTTATATGTGAAGAAGGAAAAAGGGAACAAATGATTTAAATTTTTCGCAACCCCGCCTGTGAGTCCTTGTTGAATTGAATCCAAGACGTGTATACCTACACGAAATAACTATGTGGATGCGGACGGAATCTCTTTCGAAAATAACATACAATTCTTTTGAGTTGTGTAATTTTTGTATTTTCCTGTTTTGCGCAAATATCTCTATTATACATAAAAATCAAAGCTTGCTGGTGGTTAGTACCTCCATGAACGTCCTTGAGACGCAGAATGAGCTTTCATTTCGTGCTCCTCTCCTGGAGTATCCAGTAGAGTAGAGAGATAACACAGTAGATTGTATACGGGATACCTGCTTACATGACTTGTGCGATAATTGCTTCCAAACTCGAAAACGTATCTAACTGTCTTTTCGCTTGAATAATTTATTAAGTGTGTATGCCCTTAAAAGTATACAACGAATTTTTTGTTTTCTTGACTTCGTCCATTTATACTTAGACCAAGCACAATAATCTTGTCTTGAGTGTTGTTGTTTATCGAGTGATGCGTAAAAAATGTGATCTTGTGTGAAATCGGACGAAACTATAAAATTTAATATACATACATAAAAAAAAAATTAAAAAAAAAATATCGTTTAAGAGAAATCTAAATTCTACTAACATTTTTCGACAAAAGAAAATAACTATGGGCGGTGGTGAAGTGAAAGTTGCCACAGTCGATGTGGAGGGTGGCGATAATATGGCAACGCTGCCAGTATCCCGATCACATACCACTGGCAGCAATGATAGCGCCGAGAAGAACAATCTAGCCAACAAGGAGATGGAGCTGAAAAATGTTATGCCGCAGCCATTGCAAAGGTTAATACGCTGATAAGATGTTTCAATACTTGTTTACACATTATTTACAGAGCGAGGTGGAGGTCCGAATTTTGTTCTATACAGATAAATATTTTCATAAATAAAAGGTTCATATAATGAGCTTGATAAACTTTGTCGCAAAAACAAATTGTGTTAATATGACAAGCAGACAAATAGCCTTATCCCCCTCATATCAGAAAACGTAGAAGAGCTTCCAACAAGCTCCATAGCGAGGGGTCTTAGTCTCGAAATCTGCATAAAATGATAGGTCGTCCCAAAAAGTAAAAACTCACACGAACCTATGGGCTAAAGATCGACTCCTCTATTCGGACCTGTTGTCACGGTTGCCACGTTGGTCATTTGTGTAATTTTTTATTCCATTTTGGTAACTCTTTTACGAAATGAAAAAAGACACTCGACTTTAATTTGCATGCAACTAATACGCTTTTCGCACCGAGCCGAAAACCGTGCTTACAAATATTTCGGACTTAAATTATTTTGGTCATTTCAAGCTATTTTGAACCCAAACTTTATACAGTCGAATCCCTCTAAGTGGAATTTTCACGGAAGTTACAAAAAAGAGTTCGAGTTAGAGGGATTTTTGGAAAACTGCGAGTTAGAGGGATTTTTTTTTTAAGCGAATTTTTTTTAAATTAAAAAATAGGAAAGTAGGTACCTACACTTTGAACAAAATTAGTTAAATAAATGATTCTAGTTTAAATAAGCAGTAGTGAATCTCCTCTGGGACAACTTAGGTCATTTCAATTACAGTTTGCAATATTTCAATTGCGTTTTCAATATCATTCTTTTCTGGCATATGGTTAGTAATGGTTTCGCCAAACTCATCTAGAGCTCCGAGTTTTTGTGTTCTTAATTTTGTTTTCTTCAGACGAAAAATTCGACTTAGAGGGATATTGTAGTAGGTCAAGAACCAAAAAATATGTTCGAGTTAGAGGAATTTTGACTTATAGGATGACTTTTCTGTGCAAAATTGAAGGGAATGCAAAAATTGGGTTCGAGTTAGAGGGAAATTCGAGCTAAAGGAGGTTCGACTTGAAGGGATTCGACTGTATTTAGTTTAAAATATTCAAAACGCGCCCCAAAATAATTACCGTGAAACATTTTCTGACGCACTATTCGCTGTCATTAAAATTCCGAAAAAGAAAATAAAACGAAGATTTTAGCCTCTAGGTTTTTTTGTATGAACTGGCAACTTTTTTTTCAAATTGCTGGCAATGCTACCTTAAGAATAGGTCCATCGTTTCAGTTTCATACATCAGCATCTGCAGCTGCAATAAAAACACATTCCGCCGGCCGCCATTTTTGCCATCACATGTTGTGCTCAAGATACTTTAGGTTCGTTGGTGTACTTTCTGCATGCATAGAAAAATTAAAAATGTCAAATATCAAAAGCATCGTGTCGTTACAAACAATTGCGGATCCTTTAAATTCATTAAGGATAGGTAGATGTTGAAACGGTGTTAAACTGATTGTTGATTGGACTGACGAACACTCATGTTGATATAATAAAGTCTTATGGCGTCTTGTTTCGGCATCAGTGGCTGTCTAAAGCGACCTGTCCCAATTGAAAAACTATTGACTTAAAATATATTACTTTTATTTTGTTCTGTACTCCCCAAAAGAATGTATTATACTCCCCAACGAAATTATGAAGCGGCAGCCCTGCTCAAAAGTCGAGAGAGAAATCTCTCAATTTCAAGAGAAGTATACTTGACCGGTTTTCTTACAAAAAGTTTAAGAAATGTCATTTTGACAAGATTCTCTTTAAATGCAGCATCTATAAAATAACTTGGAATTGAATTTTTTATGAGCTAAATACCTATTAAACTTACCATTTTGAATGCGCTGATATGGTCTAGGACAACATTCAAATTCAATTACAACTTATTCCTCCAACATCGTTGAAGACGAAATTAAATAGAGTTTTGCTTGTCAAATGTTGGAGCTGTCACTTAGTTGTCAGTTTTAATTTTTAATTTTTCAGTAAGTCGAAATTTGGCGAGCAGAACATGACGAGAAAATGAAAAGAGGGGAAATGGATTTCTCTCTCAATTTTTCAAATTTTCTCAGTACGTGGTCGCATTCGCACAGTTTCTTAGCAAATTTTAAATAATTTTACGTTAGCAAAAAAGTACCCGAACGAACCTTTTACCTAATTATACTGAAATTCACAGTTTGCTTTTATCAAATGTTATTCAATTTTTACTATTTGTGTTTGTGAGTTTTTTTCTAATAAAAAAACAGGTGTAAGATTAGATATTAAACACTAGATTTATGCAGGCCCCTGTTGACCTGTTACAGCAGCTACTTATTTTGATTTTCGATTTCGATCCGCTTTTGCACAAGCGACACCAGTAGGTACTGTATACTTGCAGATAGGTAGATTTACACCTTTTAAGGTATAATCGGTTCTGCAACGTGAATTTTCTTTTGTTTCAATATTTCGATCAAAGATATGCGACCTCTGCGCCTATTTAGAAAATTCATTGTTCCATACTTGCACAAAATCTTTGAATGCATTCCCAATATCAATAGGTTGAACAAGACCTTTGCTAATTCCCCCGTCCCACTCTCGTATGTAATTGACCTTTTTTTCAACAATTGGTTACCCAACCCACCCACCTAGTTATTCTATTGTATTCTCTATAGCAGACAACACTCTAGAGAAACTTACTGTCCTGGTTTTGTGTCCTCCTTTGCGAGAGCTTCTTTAGCAGGCATTTTTATTGTCAATATTAAAAGGTTCTTGGTTAATACAGTAACTGGAAAGGGGAATTCGACGAAGAGGAAGTGCACAACGGGCTAATTTACTTATTGAACTGCGGCAATAGGTGCAAGTGTCATAATTGGACAATTGACAATCGATTTTTGTAGTTTCCTTATTAACATTGTGAAAGCAAGTATTTTGGTTATAAGATGAATGCTCGTTTGATGCTTATCACAGAGGGGTTAGGTGGCAATATTATGCACCTATCTCTATGTAACGAGTATTGAATTGAAACCTTACACTCTGATAGGAAAGTCAGCATATTAAGCAAGACATTTTTCAAAGTGACCCCTTTTTGAGTGATGAAGTTATATACTTTTCTTAAGGATTTCCACGTATCTAAAAAAGATCTACATTTTTACCCAATACCTTTTTTTTGGCGGGCAACTTATCAAAGGGGGTTACTAAAAGCCTTTAGCAAAGCCACGGTTTGCTGTTGGTTTAATACATAACTTCCTTAAAAATTGAATCCCCAAATCATTACTATGTTTTGTAGGTTTTTCTTTTAAAGATATGACATCCCTGTAAAAAGTACACAGACACCTTGTTGCAAATAAAATAAGCTTTAGACAAATTTCTTATGTCAGGTCTTATAGTGCAGGTTTAAACTTCGTTTAGCCGCTATTCAAGTTTAAAATGGCAGTCAAGGCGAAGTGGTGTAATGCATTGTTGGCTTAAACCCAAGAAACAGTTTAAACCGAGCTTGACTTGAACGGCCGTAAATGATGGTTTAGAGTAGACTGACGTTTTTGATTCAGCGGCATATGTTTTCATTAGAATAGGTATAAGTACTCCTTTTTTTTTATAAAATCGTACTATGTACATATAACATGCGTATCCTAATGTATTTTTTTTAGTGTTTGTATTTCCCTGTTATATTCTTCCTCTATTCTTTTCCACGTAGGTCACTTTTCACTGCATCACTTCTTTTAATCACTTCTTTTTCACAAGTCCAATCGCATCGCAATTATGGGAAATATTGCGATAGCCAAGACTGTAGGCAGACTGAAGCCAAGTATGGAATGTTTTATCGCTACCCTGGGCTACCTCATGTACATTGGTTGAATTATCGTTAGAACTGGAATCAAGGTAATGGGTTGTAACGACGACATAGGAACTGGGTGAAAGTTTATCAGTTTCCTCATTGAATGGCGAAATTACTAAAACAGCTCTGATTAAACTAAGCTCATTGCCATCTCCGAGTAGAATTGAATTGTATTTACCATAAGGCACAAGATACCTATTTAAAAGCCTTCGAGGCTCAAAGACGAATCACCTTAATTTTTTTTTATTGCCAGGTCTACTTTGTTGACATGCTCTAAGTAGGGGCGAGAGTGGCTGGAAGTAATATTTTCGACTAATCCGAAATGAGAGTACCAAACCTATTCTAAAACAAACAGCAATATTCAAGCTACAAAATTCAAAATTATGGACTTTTTTTTTTAAATACCGGTTGTTGCAATTTAACTCTGTTATGGAGTAAGTGGAGTGGAGTTACATAGGTGGGTGAATCATTAAAAAAACTTGTGCTATCTGTTTTATAGAAAACATATAAAAAAAGCTCGTAAAAGAAACAAAATATCAATTTACATGTCGCTTGGTTCCTCAAGAAACGCTCCGGACCTGCCTTGGAGCTAGTTTTGCAATTGCAATGCCTTAATCCTCTTTGACTTATTATATATACACAAAACTCACAAGAAAAAAAAAAACAACCGGTACTGTATTTCTTGAGTGTGAAAAGCAATACCAAAAATACGAAAAAGAAAAGGTTGCAAATCTTCCAATTAATCGGACTTCACATAGAACGCTTCCAACTGACGATGAATATAAAACTTAAGTAGGCACGTGTCGTTTGCTTCGGAGGAGACCAACATTTTTTGCTTAAAGGCGACTTGAGGCATTCACCAACAGCCTAGGTCAAGCAACTTGTAGTATAAAAACGTCGCACAAAGGATCAATAAAATTTTCTGTCAGTCTCTTCACCTTATGTACGAGTATAGATGGGTGTGTGTCATTGCGAGACCAGCTCGCTCATAATTGATGCCAAAAGTTGTCCTCGTATTTGTTCTTTCTCCTCAAAGAGTCACTGTTTGGTGTAATTTTTGGAGCGCCGCTAACTATGAAACGGAAAGCGCTACAGAATCATGAGAACAGACTTGCTTTTGTTCGGACACCGAGGAACTGATCAACAGAATAATGGGAAACGAATTTGAAACTTTTTTACTCATATACATACGAGTACAAGAGTACATATGAAACAACGTCCTTGCCCGACATCCGTTAAAATGCTCGACAATATTGTCAGCTGCTTCTTCGAAAAAACTTTGTTAGAGTTGCTGTCTTACGATCGCTCTGCGTGTTGAACTTACTTTTTGTTTAATAATTTTCTACATTCGAAGCTATTTCCTATTGACTTCCCGAAATGTTACATCACGCGACACAGAAATTACAGCCCACAAATTGTTTCAAATGAGTCTATATTGGGACAAAATAAAAGCTGCCAAGCCATCTCCTTGGCATATTTCAAAAAAAGACCCAACCGCAAAGCAAGACAATATCTCTGCCACATCTAATTGCTCCGTTTTACATCAACCCTACAGGTCAGCCCTCAGCCACTATACAGGACAGCTTCATCTGAATTCTGCATAAAACCATATCACCTATACCACAGCATATATCTACATTGGATGTACTTGAGTTCTTTGCTTTCTGTGTGATCTGTCATGCGTACTGATGGCAAACTTCAAATGGCGTTCCCGAAGAGTTCATTTGCCTTTGCATCACAAAAAACAGCAAAGTCCTATATATCCCTGGGAGTACGGCATGCCAGCCTATCTACCTACATTTCCATTTCGTTTTACACATAGTTCTCTACTGTTGGCGGGAAAATCATTTGCAAATGATTGCAGTTGCATCTGCCCCCAAACAATTGTAAGGGTGGGGAAAGTATGTTCGTAGCTCTTAGCTCGTATACTACTGCCATTATAATGGTGAAGTTAGTTGGTTATTCTCAATGCACAAACACACACCCACAGAGTCCTGCTTTGCATACAATGAATAATAAAAATTAGGTCAGTTTGGATGGTTGTTTGAAATCTATCCCTGCAACTATCCGCCATTCTTCATTATGGTTATGAAAACAACTTTTTTAAGCCGATTGCAGCCAGTTTCAATTTGTTTATATGTATAGTATATGTATGTTTATTTTCTCTTCTCTTTTCACCAACTACACATAGAAAAATATAGAAAAAAAAAAATCCTTTTATCCTTCTGACTATATGACACTATGGAATGACAACCGTTCTATGGCAATGCGTTAAATATTTAATCAATCCATTTAGTCTCTAACTATCTGTTATACTGTCATACACTATATATTTCACACTTCCGATTCTATGTTATGGTAGAATAGAAAATCCCCTTAGCAGCATTCTCAATCATTTTTGTTGGATCATCTCAATATATCTATATAGTTGTTGCTTAAATCAGTTACTACAACAGTTTTGTTCGTTTTTTACGTTACCTTACGTTATTTTAAATGTTAAAATAAAATTTTGTTGATAGTTCTAAGTATGGATAGCTTTAGAGAAAACTTAATTAATGATTTTTCCAGTTCATATTGTTATACGATTAGAAACAGTGGAACCAATCCAGGTATGAGTCGAAGTTGCCTTCCGTATGAAAACCGTGGAAGCCACAAGAAGCATCCAATGTACTATCCGAATGAATTATGGTAAATTCCAAAGCAAAAAAAAAAATCAAATCCTTTTATTATATTGGTAGTTTTCATAGACCTATACATGTAGACAGTGCTAATGCGTTACATCCTCTCATTCACTCCTTGTTTACACATAAGTCCCATAGTTAATAATGTTTATTTGTTTCCTTTGCAGAGAGTAAATAAATTTGATTTGTTTTCTTTCATATAGCCAGCTAAACTAAATTGATATTCAACGGGTTCTGGGAGAGAGATTATTCGGAAGGAATTCTTTCTCCATTCGACTTACTTATTTCTCGATGGCGCGTTTTATTGAACAATATTTTAGCAAAGTTTTTACTTTATTTTGATAAAATATTTTTGT
Organism: Cheilosia vernalis; assembly: GCA_949126925.1. Lineage (NCBI taxonomy): Eukaryota > Metazoa > Arthropoda > Insecta > Diptera > Syrphidae > Cheilosia > Cheilosia vernalis. The sequence continues at coordinate 35,249,503 of OX421360.1, read as the reverse complement.
TAAATTGTGCAATAAAAGTCACTTACCTATGTATCAGATTTTTTGAAAAATTAGTATAACCTGGCTTATTTTGAACGGCGCTGAAAACAGTTTATGAGCATAACCACATGGCCTAGTAACTTTGCCCATTTTTCCCATTTCACAGGACTTAAATTCCCTTAAGAATCCCTCGGCGAAAAAATCGAATTTTTACAGTATCTACAATTTGTATTACATTGAAAAAAAAAAAATACTTAATTAACCTGTAGTATTAAAATCGCAGATATTTTAAATTACTTTACTATGAATATCTTTGGTGGTCCTAGAAAATTTTCATGAAAGACAATTTTTTATGGACCCTTTCTTGTGGTGAAATGCAGATGTTTTGACGAATTTGCTACTAAAACGTATAGTTTGAATGTGTTTTGTTAGATTCCTAAAAATCAATTGATTTCGGGCTGTTTCCCTTTATCCGACCGAAGGCTTTTTAGACATCGAAAATCTAACAAAAAAAAAAAAATAAATCCCACGATATAACAACACTGACATTTAATCCAAAAACTATGGACAGACATATCTAAAAAAGTTTTTAAGATCTGCAATGAAGGCAGCAGCACTTAATGTTTTACAGAAGCAGAAATTTGATATTACGACGGAGTTTTACTAACTTGGGATAAGTATACCATTTGTGAGCCTCGAATGTCGGAGAGGGATGCTCAATGAAACACACCTTAGTTTTAATCCCGATTGCTTTCGGGCCAGAAATGCGACATCATTCTATTGTAACTTAAACATCAAACGAGTTCCTAGGAAATGTGTCTTGGTTTTCTGAGATTTTAAGAAAGAAAGTTCCGCTTTAGTTAATGGCCTACCATATAGATTTTCGACGGGGTTGCTGATTTTGAGCTATCTGGTTTATTTCGCTTGTTTTGGAGTAAGGTTATATACAAAATTTAGGCAATATGGTAGTTGACACATCGGAATTGAGGTGATTTAAATTCTCAAATCCGAACTTAAGGTTTTACAGTTTGCCCCATATGAACTAGCTTGTCCTCAGCATTACCTACCTAAATCAAAGAAAATAAGTTTTGTGGAGCCTTTCTTTTGTCAACAAGTTATCTCTGTCAAATCAGTATCATTTGTCTTATATTTCTATCGCTTAAGTTGATTTAATATCTAGGTCTTAAATTTGCGGTTTCCATCAAAAAATGTTTGGACCCTTGATCTTTTAATATTAATTACTGACCAGAGGCTCAAAGATGGTTTATTGATTTTTATTCACTAAGAGCTTTTGCATTTACTTTATTTTTTTAAGTTGCGCGCGCTAAAAGTGCATCCCGACAATCAATATAAAAGTTCCTTTTCATTTATGGAAGGTATATTTTTTTGTGCTGGTTTCTTTGCCGCATATATTCTTACAAGGAAATAACTAGATAATGACATCTGCTATTCGGTTCGACTTGTTGATACTATTTACTTGTGAGGAGGTCTTTTTTGCCTTGCTCCACCTTCCCCATGTTTGAAAAATCTTTGTAGAGTAGATTCACTGTCGCTGAAAGCACCTAGGAGAGGTCAAATCCTGCCTCTCATGATTGAAAAAAGATAAATAGTTGGCGCAACTGGTTCGTATAAGTTTCCTACGCCCAGCCTCTCACTGTCGTTCATATGGAGTGAGTTTTTCATTTTTCTTCGGACGAATGGAATGGACCTAAAATTGTATACCGAGTCTGAACGCCCGATGTTTAACTACTTCCAAAAAAAAAAACCAAAAATACCAATTACGCATTTTATGCAGCAAAGCAAACTTGGTAATAGTTTCACAACACGATTTAGATCCGATCATGAGGATGTAGAGATGCCGCTGATTTTATGTTGAAGCCTAAATCTGTTGGCCGGCAAACCCAATTGATCTTTTTTAATATGCTCACAAGATCTATACAGATAGATAGATATGGACCTAATAAGTTATGTCTGATCTGCAGAATGTTGTTTAAGGGTCTCTTCTCAAACACATATTTCAAGAGACGCTGCGATATTTTTACTTTTTTCTGTTGTTAAAGAACAATTTAATGAAAATTAATTCCGTAAATATTAGCATTGAACTGGTTAATTTAAAACGTTGCTACACTTTTAGTTTAACATACCATGTAGGAACATTCAAATGTGCCCTTCCCCCTTTTTTTTTTTAGATAATGAGCACAACCTTCTATTCTATATCTACCTATATGATATGACCTACACGAATCCGTTTTTATATAAGTATAATCCCGCAGTCATAATTCTCCAAATTCGCTCTTAATCCCTTAAAGCTTAACCAAATCCTTTACAACTAAACCTAACAATTCGTAAAATATTTACAATGACTGTGTGTTTTCAAAACTTTTGAATGCCATATCCCAAAAAGTCTTAGCTTGAGATTCTCCCTCAGAGATGTAGGCAAATATTTACAATAATGTATGAGGAGAAAAATAAAAAAAAGACCGTCTTAGTGCTCCTCTCCTTGACCTCACATCAAACACAGACATACATACATGCCTTCGTTAAAGCCTTGCAGATTTTTCTGTTTAAATAGGTTCTTCTTTTTCAAATGGGGCAAAATACATACTTAACTTATGTACCTATAGTATATGCAATTTGCATATGCAGAACGAAAGCAACTCATTGCTAAATATCTACTCGTACGAGATGAAAACTTAAATGAGTCTGATTTAAAAAGCCTTCGGCTATAACATTAATAAAACTGCGAATAAAATTAAGTTTTTGGTTGTGATAGGTGTTGTGTATGTGGCATTGAAGTCATCTTCTCTAATGAAGTCCTTGACAAAAAAAAAGTTGCAAATCATTTTCAGCAACTCAACTGTGTCTTGAAAACTATGAGTGTTGGTTAGGGTACTTAGAATTAGAGTATGGTCAGATCAAAGGCTTTTATCTGAAACATAAACATGAAGAAAATGAATTCGCATTTGTTTACTTTTTGCGAAACTATATATGTGTCAGGATAGAGATTGAAATGAGAGGTTGGCAGACAAAGTTATTTACAAATTGTTTATGGTCAGGGATGGGAATATTAAAATTCTCAAAACAAGTGTTGATTGTTACCGTTTTCATTCAATAGCATCAAATAAAATAAGGTCGGCATAGATCGTAGTGAAACGAAGAACATGCTAACGTTTTACCCTCAAACAGCACCCAACAAAAAGCTCACATTCTTAAGCTATGTACCTACTTATAAACAGCTTTAATATTCATGCTTAAAATCTGCAGTCCGCCCTCTGCGATCCCGGTCACGTTACTTTCGGTTACCCAAATCTTTGACTTGATATTCAAAACTGGAAGTTCGATCTTCAGTATCGTCTAGAAACTTAGGTGCTGGGATTCAAAAATCCACTCGAAGCATATAGGTATATCGATACCTTTAGCTTTTGCTTTTTAGATTTTTGCGAAATCTTTTGTGAAACGCAAGCTATTCGAAGTTGTTAAAATATCATTTCAAGTGTTTTTGAGCTCCACATGTTTTTGTTTTCCTTTGTAAACATGAGTTTTGGTGCCAAAACTACGCTGGGTAGCAGACAAATAACAAGACTTGCAATTCGTCGGCCTCTTTTAGTTCTGTTGACCATCTGATTTGACTCGTCGAAAGTCGTACTGGTACTAAGCGAGCGATCCCAATTAATTTATTTTGAATTCCTTTTGAATATGGACAATTTGTTTAGGTACCCATTTACTACATCACTCTTCCAAATGCAGATATTTAAAATCAAACACTTTTTCAACGTCCGTCTTTAATCCAACTCAGTGTACTAAAAACACAACTGCTTCCAGATAAATGCCAACAAAGTCACTAAATCATAAAATTAACCAAAAGAAAAACTAATTCTCACATAGCTAATCGTAAAAATTCTCTAGACCTCACATTATTCTAAAATCAAAACAATTTCGATGAGCAAATTTTGCTATAGTACCTACCGAAAACAAAAATTCTTCACAATCGCTAAGATTTATGATCTATGCCGACACTATGTAGATGTGTGTCAAGCGCACGCTTTTCATAGACTGTTCCCATTAGTGCTGATGTAAGTTAACATAAAATCACAAAAAAAAAAAAAAGTATTAAAAATAAAAACATTTCCTTCATTTTACAAAATTTAAAATAAAAACTCAAACTTTACAAGCGAAAAATTCACGTGTGCTCATAGTGCTAATATTAGACGAAGTTGCTTTCGTCTATACAACTTGGTTTCATTGTCATTTGGTGTACAATTTTTTAAATTTAACAAAACTAATTTTAAGTATCGTCGGACTGTTTGGCGAGTTTGAATTTGTGTTTTGGAATACACGCATAATGTAAATACTTATTATGAACTAGTGAAATATTGTGTATGCAATTATGTCCCATAACCTATATAGTTTGATGACTTTTTTTTTTAAATGCGAGATCTTATGGTGTTTAAAATAAGTTGTTCATGATTTTTCTTGACATGAGCCAAGATTGTAATTTATGGTGCAAAGGATGTGAGTTTTTATAGTTTGGCGGCATAAAACTAACGGCACGGAAACATATGAGATACAAATAAATAAGGGTAACAAAAATTTTCTCGAGAGACAATTGAATTGGAAAACTTCAGTCAAGTTCAGATATACTGAAGATTTATTTTTAAGTTTTATAATTAAAGCCAATTTTTAGGGTCATTCAAATACTTTTATTCTGAATTTCATTTTGTTTTTCGGACCAATGAACACGTGCGTCTAGGTACAATAAAAAAAAAATATTGTAACTAGTGGATGTCTTGTCTAGTGGTGTCACAAAAGGGTAAATAGAGCTCGTTTCGTTTTACAGCATACAAAACTGTTGTCGCAATATTTCTTGTTTACTCAGCAACGCTAAGACGCACGATACTGCTCGTAATAATACCGATTTGATGTGATGAATATAAGCGTTGAATACTCGTAAAAAAGCCAACTCAATTTATTGCGTTGGAATAAGCAACAATATATCTAAATAAAATATTTTAAAAAAGTACAAGGTTCGTTCGTGCTAATTTTAGTATAAAAAAAGCCCTATCCTCTGTTCATTAGAAAACAGTTTTGCGCCTATAACTATTTGGCCGTACTCCAATTTTTGTAAGGCTCCTTATAGTCTCCTATTGTCAATTAGTTAGGTATAGTTAAATGTTCTTGTTCATATCTTTTCAGTTCTTTTTTTTTTGTTTTTTTTTTTAAATTAACTTTAAATTAGCCCACGAGTATCTAATGACACCTCACTCTTCAAAACCAGTCAAACCGTTTAGGCTACAGGGCGTCACGTAGGAATGGACATTAGATACGCTCGAAAAACATTATCCTCCCTGGGTAAAGAAATACTCGATCTAAGCTTTTTTTATTTTTAATACAAATAACTTCAAAACTTCTGTTGGAAATAAATTGAATTGAGTTTCAATTTCATTTAGGTTTGAATTTTAATAACGAATTTTAGAAAATGAAATGAATATTGAAACTAATGTTTGAAAGACCTAAACGGATCTTTAGGCTCAGGGAAGTTAGCTCTTCAGATAACAATAAATAAAAGACTTACAAAATTAAGAAATGTAGTTAGCAAATTTATTTTTTTTCTAAAGATGCTGCAAAGAGTTGCAAATTTCTTCCAAAAAAAACTTGAATCGATAAAAACGCTTTCGATTCTAATTTAGTACATATACGATCTTAGATCACTGAATTCCATATACGTTTCAAAGAAAGATGCCAATAATAGGTAATTCCTAGCAAATCATGGCGTTTCAATCATGTTGAATCAAGTAAAATGTTCGAACTTCAGTGAGTGGCAAGCCGTTAATATTTATGTTAAACGAAATTCTGTTGGATTCTGTAAGTTAGCGGAAACCCTATGCAAGCAAACTCTCATTTCTAAACTTTTTAAATCTGTACCAAAGTAATATGAGTAATATGGGTTCGAGATCGGCATTCGAATTATTCGGCTTGGAGGCTCGTCTGAAAAAATAGATAGTCTGCGTTCTGCGTTGATGAAATTGAAATCACATTACGGGCATGCGATAGGTGACACGACTGCAAACTTAATGCGTTTTGTGGCATTGCCCTAATCATCATCAACGTTTTTTTAATCAAAACTGGGTATTTATTTTCTCTACTGAGATGTCGCATTTAACGCAGGATGGGAAAATTTGGAATTGCTGGGCGGGAAGTTTTCGGTAACTAAAATATGTCACTGAATTTGATGTCCGAAATATCGGAGAGATTGTAATGGGGATGTCCATAAGCTCTAATGTACCTAACAATCGCTCCTAGCCAAAACGAACTAAGTCCCAGAAAATTTGGAACTCACACGATTTTTAGGACCTAAGACTCAACTAAAAATGAACAAAGTCCTAATATAAGAATGAATTGAAACCCAATAGTGGGACTTAGTTCTTTATGAATACATTATATGGGGGCTCATGCTGAACTAGCTCCCACTTTCTCAAATTCGGATGTAATTCATTGGAAATTTGTTCATATCATGAACCACGAACTATCTCCCAAACATATGAACTAAGTGGGAGTTAGTTCCTGTTGGGACTTAGTTCGTAGGGCCATATTGTACGAGTCGTGTTGTTTAGGCAGGGAAAATTTTCTTTTTTTTTAAAGTACCTAAGCTTGTTTTGTAAAGATCTACAATGAATGCAAGTTAAATCCGGGAATAAGAGTAGTATGTGTAGGAGGGCATTTAGAGCTTTGGGCCGCATTGGCCCTTGGCCTCATTGCTTCTGTTTTCCCTGCTCATGTCTTTCTGAGGTCTCCACTAAGTTTGGTTCATGGCACACACAGCTGAATGTTTGCAGCCACACGTAAGCAAGCCACGTACAGTTGACCATGTGAGAAACATTTATATTTAAGATAAATGCCACAAACATACAGCGATTGACATTTGATTTGATATTCGTCTTCAATTACGTTCCGTTACAAAGCTTTGGTACATTAAGGTTGCGCAGCAAAATTATAACTGAGCCGACTTTCAATTTAAAATTGTGTGGCAAATTACCCAAACTCAATTGTACCAGAATGAAATCAAATGCATTTGGTTAATTTAATTCTTCACAATGCAATTTTTCGACAGATATCTGACGTCACGCAATAGCTAGTCTGCGCAATTCCATTTTGGAAATACGAAACGCAAAGGGCACCTGTCATATTGCGCAGTGGCAAGTGGATCAAACTGTCGGTTTTTCGTCTTATATTTTTGAACAAATTAAGGTACTAAAAATAGCATGTGCCGTTTTGCTGATTCCAATTGAGTTGTTTTCTATCACGTTCTCCAGTTTGGACGACCGCACGTTGCTCTTGTGATAATCTCTCGAAGTTGCGACATTTTGGGACGATTGTTTTTCGATATGAGACTTTTTTGAGGCCAAATCTCTCATTTGACTTGGCCTTTTTTTGGGTGTCTACGGTGACGGTATAGCGCGCTCTTTACAGTATTTACTAAAATTTATCTTATATACAGTCAAAGCATTTTTTCCTACAAAGTTTCCCTTTCAGCGAAAACAACCTTCGGGTGGATTTTCATTTTCACTGGCAGCATGAACCTCCGAAATCAGTCAATTATATAATTTAAAGAATTTGAATGTACCTTTATTTGAAGTGTTTTTCTCCATTCAAACGTTCAACCCCTGTTTCATTTCCTTCTATATTTTTGTTTTTGCTACAGAAAGCCTATGCCCGTCCTTGGGCCAATACGAATCCATCAAGTCCAAAATCATGAAAATCGAACAAGCCGTTCTCGAGTTATGCGTGCTCACACGAACGTCAGTCTCTTTTGTATACATAGATAGATAGATAGATAGATGTTACGCTCTGAGTTAAATAATCCCTTCCCCTTTTTAGCGTTCTTCTAAAATTGGTCAACTAAAATTCTTAAACATTTAAAAGTTAGCTCTTAAAATGAACACCTACCTATACCAAGTGCGTGTATATTTTTGTCTCCGTCCATTTACTGGTTACTCCAACAACTCACTACCATCAAATGAATATAGTTGCGAAATGGAAACACACCTGTTAAGACCCTTAGCCGTAGCAAGCATCAATGAAAATAGCTCAAATGATATGTATTCCCCTTATTAATTTATCACTGCATCCCATCTTTGCATACTTTAAGATTAAGTTACTTATACTTTCTCACATAATCGCATTTTTGATTTGCACATACCCACTATTTATCATCACGAAATCCTTCGGCTTCAAGCTTATGATTATGACACTTGGACATGTAAAGGTAAACAAGTTGCTATACTATATTATTCTTCTAGATTAAAGTTGATTAAGTTAAACATATTGAGGACCACCTTGGCTTCGCACACACAGACACCAGCTTATTATTATGAGAAAAAAAAAATACTATTAACACAAACAAACCATCAAAGTGCGTATGTGCAGAGCAACCATAAGTCTAATGGCATTTTGTTTGTGATTCTTTCAGGACGTCGCTCTTTATCGTCACCAGTTTGGTGTACGCCATCATACTAATCGTTGTTTGCATTGCATATGTAATCAGCGATGTGACAACACATCGTTTACCAGTTCTTTACTATGAAGGCTTCTTCACCTATCTGTATGGTGCCAGTATACTCTTCCTGTTGTATGTCTTCTGTTTCCTGCTTCAAGGTAAGGTGGTTGTTTATGTTGTGCGCCCGCTTCACTAGGCTTCAGATTAAAGTTGTCGTCTCAAGAACGGATTACACTTTACTGTTGTTTGTTACATGCTTTATCCTTGATTTTTCTAATGTATTTTCTTTTTCGCTCAGAGAGTACATGCTGCAATGGAGGCAGCAAACCGAAATCACCACCAAAGGAGAAAAAACCAAAGAAACAAAAGCAAAAGAAGTCGGATCCAGCCGATTCCAAGGATGGAAAGGGTAATAAGGACTCCGGCAAAGGGGGCAAGCCCAGCCCGTTTCAGGTATACACATTGGATAGGATTTCATTTCACAAAAACTTCCATCCTGAACCAAAAAAAAAATAAACTAAAAACAAAACAGATATATTCGTGACTGCATGTGCTGTGGTGCATGGAGCTTTTTCAATTGCATCGAAGCTCTGTTCCACCATCTATCCGTGTGTCAATGCTCTGCCAAAAGTTCAATTTAAAAAGCTTCGCATTACAGCATTGCTTGTATGGTATGATCTGATCTAATATCCTTTTTATATCGTTTTCCGTTTTATACAATATATTGTTTTACAAATTTAACAAAAACCGTTTTTATTTTTAATAAATATTAAATAATTCTCATCATATCACCAATCAAATCACACAAACACACACACACTTCAACAAAAAAAAAAAAAACACAAACAAACACACAGGAACGATTTCCGATCAAGAAACGTGATTTGGTTCGGCAGTCGCTATTGAGTCAGGTATGCCTATGATTGAGTGTTTTGCAAAGTTAACCTCCTATTCTCTTCTCCTACTACTACTACTACTACTATGTATTACTACTATTGTTGTCTACTAACCATTTCTTGTGGCATCTTATTACTAACTGTTTGGTAATTGCTGTGCAATATCCTCCATTTCTATTTTCTTTTGTATTAACATTAAAAAAAATAAAATAAATCATTGGTAACCAAAGCCCGCAACCCAATGAAACCGCACTGCAAATTATATTACTATGTGTGTGCTAACATATCTGTTTGGTGTGGTGTGTTAATTGTGACAGCTGCTTACTAATCCGTGCCCCATTTTAATGCAGGCAAATTGAGAACCTTGCGTCACTGGTTCGGTCTTCGGTGCAGCTACACTACGCTAACGGCTTTCACGGACTGTTTAATTGCGTTAAAGCCTAAAACCCATTTCGATTTGTGTGCCACTTTCCTTTTTGGTTTTTCATTTATCTCTGTATCTAGAAAATATAAATAGTAGCTTTATGTGATTTGATGTTTTTGCAATTTTCTTAATGCATGTGGTTTGATTTTATTATTTACAGTTGAATTTGAAGGGTTAGTTACAAAATATAGAATCGCAGATTCTTCTGCATCTGTGAATAGGTAAACCGAACAAAATGTGATGTCAAGACATTGGGACAACATCATTTATCCTTAACTTGAAGTGCAGTGAACTTCAAGGAACGTTTTTCTTACAACCTTTTCTGTTCTTTACCTTTTTGGAATTTTAACTCACCTCGAGAGCTAGTACAAGGTTTTAATTATGTGTCCCGGCCAACAGATTTTTGGAAAAAATTGCGCATACAAAACACTAACAAAAAATGTTTTTTAAATGAGGGTGCAATTTCCGTTTTTTTGAGGCCTTATAATATTTTTTCAATTGGGTCCTAGTCTCATAATGAAATAACTACGGAATTAAGACCTCAACTATATTTTTGGTAACCAATTTAATTATGATCTACAAAATAATACATGGCTGAGAAAAATGTGTAATAGAATGGCTGAAAAACGCGATTTTCTTACCGCTGATTTCAAAGTGAACCATTTGAGGTTATTGTAAGCGACTAAAAAAAACAGCTGAACATATCGAGCGATTTATTTAAAGTATAACTAATCCTTTGACAACCATCAGCGAGCAACAGAATAGATGAACAAAAAGCACGTTTACATTAATTTAAACGAGTACCTAATAGAATAACTTAAAAAAATCTAGAGATGAAAAACATAAATTCAAAATATGAGCCTCATCGAGACCTAGTTTTTTTTTTTTAATGGGACACATTTCCCAATTTTGGGTATTATTTAATTTTTCTTTTGGAGCCTAATTTACTGGGGTCATATTTCGCGGAGCCTATACCAAAATTGTCTGAAAATATGTCGGTATGAACTTTAGTTGACTCCCGTGCAATTGATCATTTTAGATAAAGCTAAAACTATTGGGAATTAAGGACTTGTGGTATGAAAATTTAATTTAACCAATTTCGGACTCTATTTCTATCGATTGAAATCTATGATAGGCCATATTAAGTTGAGAGATATTTTACAAAAATCAGCTAGGATGCTCAACATCTTCGGTCAACTTACATAATCTAGATTCCCAATCAGGAATAGACAGACACCTTGACTAACAGATCAGCATAGTCGTACTATACACGAAATCACATTGGAACTCCATATTAGCTGGGTGAAAATTTAGCACTTAATATCTCTCCTGACCTAATCCAACATTGGACAGAATTTTTTGTGCTTTTGGACAAATTCCGGAGTTCGACATATATTATTTAAGGTCGAAGCAAGCCATGTTAAGATATTCACATACAAACAAGGTTAAGCTTCTAAAATGTCTTAGAAAATGTTTCGACCCAAATTTTCAGAACGAAGATACCACGAACCTATTTTATTCAAAATGTGACAAACTGTACATCCGGAATAGAGGTAATTGTCACGACTAACGATAGAGAAGTTAAATGTTATAAGTGTTTCTTCCCCCTTTAAGATTTGGTCGCATATATGTAAAGTATATGGAATTATCGGATCAAGCCATCCTGTTCAGCTTATCTCCGCATTCTCTGAGTTAATACCTACACTTTTGGAATGTTTTTGAACTTCCTTCTTACCTTGATTACGAGCACTAGCTTCCAGCTTCGGTATCTGTTTAAAGGTTATCTCATTCCCCAATCATACTGCTGAGCAGCATGAATATAATTATAAAGGTCTCCCTTTTAGTTGTTCGACATCGGATCAGTCATTTATACAGTTCAAACCCGGACATTTGATATCAGACATCGGAGAATTGTGCAAAAATCCTAAACGTAAATGTAAGAAACAACATTTCCGGCTTAATAGACTAAGCGAAATAAATAGGTGCCGTAACAGGTCTGCATGGCGCCCTAGGCCCAACTTCTAACAAGCCCTTTGCTGGAATTTCTATTTATAAGACAAGTTAAAACCATCGTGAAACGCATGCTTTGAGAAGCTTTTTCTGGACATTTGTGGGAATTGTCGAATGACTCAGGTGGGACCGATAGTAGTTTTAGGGGGCCCAAATTCGAACAGAAGCCATATTAGCCAAGGTATCGTGCAACTATATTCCCAATCGCTATAATATTCAACATCATACGCATTTAATTTAACACAAGCCCCATCCTATGATCCCTCAGATCACACGAAGCTTTTTTTTTTCATATATGGCGTATTTATAAATAAAACGCAGAACACCGCCTAATCATCTCATCACTGTTTCTGATTGTAAATACGACTTGAGCTGTCGTCCTGATGTATTATACACACTCCAACACCATCCATCCATATAATAACATGAATAATTTTGAAAATGCATCTATTTCCTCGAAAATGTCATTTAAATTTAAACAAATATATGTATGTGTGGTGTAAACAAATATTTTAAGGATTCACAAGCCGAAGTTGAAGCTGCCGTCACACCGAAGAATGTCCGCAAACGAAAGACCACCCACAGTGATCCCACCCATGGCAGTTTCTTCCTTCGAGTTGGTGCAATTGGTAGGATCGTCCTTACACAGCTTTAACGTTTACTAACTTTGTTTGTTCTTGCAGCTTTTGGACTAGGAGCCATGATCTATATCGGCTTGGAGTTCGGCTCATTCTTCGAGATCCCATTCGAATCGCCCTGTCATCACATCCTTATCGGCGTGAATCCACTCCTGCAGATGGTTTTTACATTCATGCAGATGTACTTTATATTTATGAACGCAAGGGTGAGTAGAGCCACGGAAAATTGTTGTCTCCTTTGTTTCTTATGTTCTATCAATTGGCAAGAATATACCTTTCCCCCTGTTCCCTATGGTCCCGACTTCGCACAAAGTAGTTTGCAATAGATTTAATATTATGTACCTGTATACAAACAGACTTCCAGGATCGCCCTTAGCCTGTTACAGGTATGGCAAACCTTGGATGGTTGCTCCCCTTAAAATTGAATCTCTTTCTGGAAACAATAAACAGCAAATCAATAAGTGTATCCACAGTTACTTGAGCTTATCTATGCATTGTCCTTTTCAGCTCAATATCCACCGATTTAAGGTCATTGCCCGTTTTGGACTGATGCACGTTGTGGCGACCAACATTTGCGTCTGGATCCGTACAATGGTGAAGGAGTCCTTGCACGAAATCACTGTCTACCATCAGCGTCGTGGTCCCGCACCTGAGGACTCCATCATCCTTGAGTCGATTCGCCGTCATACGTTGCGCCACGCTGGTACCGTGCTAAGGACCCACATTGGACCTAACAACGAGTTCGAAATGATCGATGCTGATTCTGGAATCGAACCTCAGACCGTTCTCGCAAAGATCGTTCGAGCGACTTCTGACGGAATTACGCGGGCTATTGCCTTCGATGATGAGAGCACATCCGTGCGTAGCTCGACCTCCTCCACTCCTTCGACAACCACCACTGAACTGCCAACCACCACCACAGCTGCCGCATGGGCCAGTACAACCATGATGCGAAAGCTGAAGAAGTTCATCACTTCGACCACTAGCACAAGCACGACGACAACAACTGCTGCTCCAGCCACCCACCTTTTCCAGTCGACAGTGGTACCAGAGGCATTCGACGCAACCACCGGCATCACGACCAGCTCCACAACCTGGGGTACCCCATCCAGTAGCTTGGCTTCGTTTTTCTCGGCATTCACATCGTCGACTCCAGCCTCGTCCACCGAGAACGGTTTCCTTATGAACAACCTCTTTGGCGGCATGGAGAACAGCTACCAGACTTTCTCGGGCCTTTCACACCCAGAACCTGTGATCCCTGTCGACAGTATCGAGGCCATCGAAAGCTTGGACAACATCTACCCGGCTGCACTGTCCTCCAGCATCGGCACAGTAAACTCGACCGCCTGCGGACGTGTGGACATCATGGGCACGATTGTGTACGACTCAGCACCCTACCTGTATCCCTTCATTATTGAGTACTCCCTGATTGGTGCTGTGGTGCTGTACGTCATGTGGAAGCACATCGGCCGCTACCCCAGGCATATGAACGACGAGGACCTGGAACATCGTCTTGAGGTTATGCTGTCGCGTCGAGCTGTTGTAATGGCACAACAGGCACGCTCCGGTCGGGTCGATTGTGTGGGTTCATCCAAAGGCCTGTTCTTTGGATTGCTGTTGCTGGTCGGTTCGTTGATTTGTCTCATCCTGTTCTTTGTACTCGTTCGTCATCCACAATTCTCGTTGTTGGCCATCTACCTGGCCGACGCTAGCCACTGTGCACTGATGGCATTTGCGGTTTTAGCCATCATTATTGGTTTTATAAGGTAACATTGAGTGTGCCTGAGGAGTGGGCTATATTTAACCGGGTATTTTTTTTCTCGTTTTCAGGGTTAAATCATTGAAATTCCGTTGCGAGGAACAGAGCAACCTAAACGACATCCTTCTGCGCATCTCGGCATTTGGCCTATTCACCTACTCCGTATTTAGTGTAATTGCCGGCTCACTGAAGGCTCTCGAGAGTGAACCTAATCTTCTAGTCATGACCACTGGCATTGTTGCTGTATTCCAGGTTGTTCTTCAACTGCTCTTCATCGCTGATGTATCCAGACGTCGTGTACATTTGCCGGAGCATGATCGAAGCAAACCAGGCCGACAGATCGTTACATTCTTACTCATATGCAATGTATCAATGTTTGCCATTTATACGTTTGAAGCTCAAAAGGTGTTCGCCAATCCCGTAAGTACAAATCAGAATTTACTGCTCAGACAGTATCCCTAAGAATGTTTTTGAAACAATTGTTTTTTAACATTAACTGCAATTAAATACAACAACCTCAGATGTTCCGAGGGCGCCGCGGTACCGTTCTAGAAATAAGGCGATATTCCACAAAAAAACAAAATCCAATTGTCTCTGGAAAGATTTTTTTCTATTCATAAAAATGTACCAGTTTTAGTCCAAGAAATTAGTCCATTTTGCAAATTTGTGCATCAATACCTTCCCGTTGCTTTGGTCTCCCAAGGAGAATTTTCGTGGATCAAATCGGACGTTATAAATCCGCCTTAAAATTGTTAGGAACGAAAAATTTTACCGATTGGAGTAAAATAATAATTTTATCAAGTAGTTAAAAGTTCATTGCAGTGTTATTATATCGTGGGATTTTTAACTTTTTGTTGCAATTTCTATGCCCGAAAAGCTTTACGTAAGTAAAAGGGAAAAGCAGGAAACTCCAATTTCAGGAATCTGGCAACAAAACTTCCTAACCATAAATTTTTGCTAAAAATTCATCAAAAAATCTACGTTTCAGCATGATTTTGAACACAGAAAATGTCCATAAAAAAAGTGTTCATATAAATCGCCTTTTAGCAAATTGATTTAGTACCAACATATATTTTTAAAAATGTTAACAATCAGCGATTTATAAACGTTGATTTAATATGATTTTATTTCCGTACAGTACAAATTTGAGGGAATTTGAGAACAGGGGAAAAAATAGCCACGCTTCGTGGGAAAAATGAAGGGAGAGTGCTAACAAGACTGGTTGGTTTTTAAGGATTGTTACCAACAAATTACAGTCTCCTTAAGTTGTTGTCGTAATAACAAGAATATGTGATAGATGTTTGTAGTGTACATAACAGTTTTTTTTTTAGTAAAAGTGAAACTGAAGGTTATTTTAATTTTAAGTTGCTAGTAAACAAAAGCAAATGTTTAGCAATTTTGACCAAAAATGCAGAATAAATAGGAAAAGAAACCCGACACAAGTTCGCTTTCTCTGAAAAAAGTGTTATAAGACAAAAAATATGTATAACATTGATACCTATCTTTTGAGGCATAAATTGGGACCTTTTAATTTAATTTTTCAAATTTGGTTTTTTAGAGCGAAGACATATAGATTGTTATATGATTTATAAGGGTTTAGAATTATGTATTTAAAACAAATTTATATCTATCACATAAACATTTTTCCGATTTGCCAATAAACATCCTGGGAACATTTTACATTTAATCTGTTTCAGAATTTGTATTTTATTAAATTCATTTCGGATAATGTTCTTTAAGCCTCTGCAGTACCTACTGTTCGGTAAAATAGCAAAGTTTAACATGTCTAAAAAAAAACTATTTGTTCCTCTATGAGGAATTGAACTTTTATTCTGTAACCAGAAAACTTCGACTGACCACTTATCAAATAGAAAAATTATGTTGCCCAAGAATCAGTTTTCAGCGTCAACAAAATTATCTTCGCGTGTTGGAAACATGATGAGTCTGTCTGGATCGCGTCCACTGCATTTCCGTGGGAATTTTATAATATTTCTTGTGGGAAACTTCACGTTCCCATAACTTGTACTCTGTTAAATTCTCAAACATGAATTCCTCGACAGTATTCTTATGCTGCGTTAAGGGAAGCCAAAACTTAACTAAGTCAAACACGAGAGAAAGACGAACTTTTGTTGGGTAGCATGAAAGAGATAACATGCGAATTTTAAGTTTATTTCAAAAATTATTCTTCTCTGATTGATCTATATATATAAAAAAACAAAAACAAATTAGTTTGTTAGACAAGCGGAGTGACGAAGTAGATTTCAGAGATTTTGGGAAAAGCGAAGTAGATTAAGTCCGATAGGAGTAAAGTCCGAACCCTGAAACCGACCAATTGTGCCAACTGTTAATACAATTTATAAAATTATACAATTAACTTATAAACACGATCTTTAAGTGAATATGTGGACATTGCGAGATCGTAATATTAAATCTTAAGCCTGAAAATGGTGTAATGGGCCCGATTAATGTGTTGGTCCATAACTGGTCGGTCGTCGCAAATTTTAGCATGCAATTCTAGGAAGAGAGGACTTTCTGAAACGCATATTGACATAAATATTAGGTCTGCTCCTTTACGATAATGAATTCGAATACATTAGTCAAATTACGTTCACTTCTACCCAACTTTTGCGTAAGGGAACGAAGTTTGAGTAATGTATTCGAATGCATTATCGTTAATAAACAGAACTAATAAGTCACCACTTTTAAGCGAAAGTTTAGTTTTATTTAAACTCATAAACTGTTGTAGTTTTGTCATGAATGTTGTACGTAATGTTTTTTTTTTTTTTTTTTGCAAAATATATGGATTTTTTCAAGTGCAAGTTTTCAGTTCTATTGTCTTTAACTAAAAAAAATTGTAGGAAGTCATACATATGCCAGAACCAATAAAGACTCGGACAAATCGACTATTTGCTATTTTTAAACAGCATTAAAAAAAACTGTTTCTTAAATTACTAAGTGGATAGTGGAGGTATGTAACTTGGGTCCCTTTAACATTGAAATTAATCTTTTGTTATTCAAAAATTGCCAAAAATCTGTAATCACGCAACGAAGACTCTCATGTTTTGATTTTCAAATTACATTATTTTGTCAACACCATTGTTGTTAGGTTTCCCTCATTAAAAAGAAATGTTTGCATGGTGAACCTGGTAACAGACATGATTGTTGCATCTAAATCGTGGCATCAGTCGTCCACGTGCACAATCACGCCTATTCATTTCAATATTAGATTATTTCAGGTCTACCCTAGTTTTCTTTAATTTTTTCATTTCCTTCTTTCAGGTTCAACTCGATTTCTACGGCTTCATTCCATGGTCAATAATCCAACGTGTAACATTGCCCCTCTGCATTTTCCATCGATTCCACAGTGCCGTCACACTCGCTGAAATCTGGAAAACCACATACAAAGCACGACTGGAGTAAATTATTTAAGCGAAATGTTAAATCATGGCTACGATTCTTAAAGTGAAAAAAAAAAACAAATTAATCAATCAGAAAAACTTTTTCTTAATTAAAAAATAAGTAAATACAAATACCTTTCAAACACGAATACATTTTGTATAATTTTCTTTTACCTTCTGACTAAAACAGATTTACGTTGTAGCATAATTAAAAATAAAATAAAATAAAAAGAAAACGCATTTTGTGCACAGGAATAGAGTGATTTAACTATGCAAACTTTAGCATGTCGAATCGAGTAAAAAGTTAATAAAAAAAAATTTATACAAATAAACCATGAAAACCAGTATCGTTCATCTATTCAAATTAAAGAAAAACAAAAAAAAAATCAACTTCATATTTATAACCTAAGTCATAAATTATAAATAAAATGAGAAAAATATATAAAATATATATATGTATAAAAGTACTTATTTACTAAACAAAAAGAAAAGAAAACAACAACAAATTATTTATTTTAAAATATTTAAAAGCGTTACTCTATGATTTACAATAAAACAAAAAAAAAAAAAAAAATAAAAATGAAATCATTTAAACATTAAAAAAAACTGTTGTGTACTTATTTTTTTATTTATCATTAATACAAAAATTAAACAAGAAAAAAAAAAAACAAAATAATAATTTTTTTAAGGAGAAGAATAAATCGTAAAGTTTTAATAAACAACAAAAAAACATATATTAACGTTAAGAATTTAAACTTAAGGGTAACATAGTGTTATAAAATCTCATAAATCGAAAAAAGCATAACATTTGATTAAAATACAAAAATAAAAAAAATTTAAAACGTAAAATTAATAACAAAACTTGTTCCCATCTCTGTATAGGTGTTAGATTTGAAAATAATTTATTAATATATAAACAAAATATATATTATGTATTGAAAAATTGCAATTACATACACAGACAAAACAAAAACATAGATCAATGAATATCAAACTGTTTAGAGTGGAACCACACGCATTGTTCATGGAAGACATGAATTTTGATAGCATGACATTTTTGCATATGGAGTCACATGTCACATCACGACATCCACCATAATCATTGTCACGTATCATTAAAGGTCACGTTCGCATTTGGTGATTGGCAAAAGTCCGGCCAATACTCTTCAATTTCTCTGTCTGCAGAGTGAGAAGGAGCTACATACCTATTCCGTATTACACTGATCTCTTATTTCGATTTCTCTATTAAGTCGGTGCTTTTGTGATCTAAATATGTGTGTTTGTACTATTTACTGCACTCAATATTGCGGTCATAGCATAGGTACATAATAAAACGCATTTTGTTTAGTTTTTTTTAGACATCATCACTTTATGAAGATCTTTAATTTAGCCAGCTTGTTTGTTCAAACCGGACTAGCAGATATTTTCAAGGGTCAACCAAGTAGGTACCTTCATTTACTTTTCTGCGTTCGGTTTTATTTCATCTAAATCGTTGGTGAAGTCTGTAGCTAGTTCAAAGTTGTAATCGACAGATGCATCTTTGTTTGTCGGGTTTGTCTGTAGACGTTGCTGCACTATCGGTCATAAGTACGCGTTAGGTGCTACTGGCAAATAGGTACATCCAGTCAAGCTAAGTATTTGCTAATCTCTCCGCAGAAGCTTTATTTTCTGTGCAGATTCCTGACTTTATGTAAAATTGAACATCGTGCACTAAGCACACCGTTCCTTGATGACGTTTCGGACATTAGGAGGCATTAACATCAATGACTTTCTCAAAAAATTGCCAAGGTTGGTGTTTAGTTCGACTCTCATTTTAATAACTTTTTACGTACAGGTCTCGAAACGGCACTTAAAAACTGGTTTCTTCAAAAGTAGGTAGGTACCTACTTTAAAATTCGTAAATAAAGCGTCGTATTGGGTTTTTGATACATGAGAGCTGTTGAGTCATGTAAAGCAAAGCCATCGTATTTAGCTTTACTGATTGGTCTTAAATGAATTTAGAAAAACAATAGGTATACTCAGATTAGTTGTCATTTCGAATAGTTTTCTCAATCCAA
This sequence comes from Cheilosia vernalis, assembly GCA_949126925.1. Classification (NCBI taxonomy): domain Eukaryota; kingdom Metazoa; phylum Arthropoda; class Insecta; order Diptera; family Syrphidae; genus Cheilosia; species Cheilosia vernalis. The sequence goes on along the minus strand of OX421360.1, from coordinate 35,229,848 downwards.
CAACAAGATCTTACTTTTACATGTCGATGTCGCTAATTGTAAACAAATGTAAAACTCGATAAAGCGGTGATAAAAAAGATGTGGTATCTCTGAATGAAAATAACTCAACGAAGGGGAAAATACGCAAGAGATTGGCATTTGCCTTTAGCATAAAACTTATACCAAACAGAAAATAATAAATTGTCTATTATATGAACAGCTTTCGGTTGATATTTTTAACTAAACGCGATTTTCGCCTTTTCTATTGTTAGATTCTAGAACATAAACCTTTCCATGTTCAAGACAATAGAAAAGGCGCTTTGAAAGACCGTTGAGAATTTACTAACGAAGAAGATGCCAGTGAAATCTCTGTGATTTTTCAATTGACCCAGGCTCGACTCTGCTTGTACCTAAATGATATCGATCGCAATAGAAATTATTAAGTTTCTACTATTCGATTGCCACCTTAAAATCCGCTCTGGTGCTTAGCAGCATCTTCTGCATGTTTTTTAGACGTGCGACTTTGACTGAAAATTTGTCAGAAATCTCTACCAATTTGTAGCCACTTACAAGTTTAATTGGACCTTTTGACCAATAGGTTACAAAAGTGCTACTCGCTTTCAACTCCGACAGCTGCATCAAAATACCGAATGTGTAACGGCCTTCAAACATAGCTCTTCATCCCAAATCATTCATTTCACAAATCATCTAAGAAAATACACAATATGTGCACCCATTTATGTCTCACTTAGGTACTTAACAAAACATAGGTAATTGCATTCCAACTGTAGGTACTTTCAAAAAACATTTTCATATATACGATACCCAATGCACTAAATTACATAAATCGAAAAATTCGAGTATTTTTTACCTTTTCGAACTGAAAACCTAGCAAAAGTACACTAAAATTCCTTGAAAAGAAGAAAACATTTAAAATTTTTATTGTAGCCTTTTTTATGCAAAAGATAAAAATTCTTACAATAAGACACATTTCGACGGAAATATTATTTCAATCACTGTTTTTACACCAACAAGTACGAGGATCACTCGTGATTGTTTCACTGATCGATTTTTACATTTCCATAAATAGTTATTTGCATTATATTATTTTTTATCTATAAATATAAAAATACAAGGAAAATACATTTTACATTATATAACAGGATTTATTAAGGAAATGCTGAGAAAGGCGTGTGATGTTTGCTGAATTTTCTGACAATATTAAAACAATTTGGTAGAAATTTAATTGAGTTAGCGTCTTTTCGTGGAGCATTAAATAAATAAATTGTTACTATTTATAAGCGAGCATTGGGAGCCTGAGATTAGATATGCGGTTGGCCATCTAGCTGGGCAGGTACGTAGGCTTGGTGGATGGAAAGTTATACCTGATGATTTTTAATCGTATTTAAGTCCTGCTGAAACTTAGTGATCAATAACATCGTCTTTGGGATTTGGGAATACAGGGGCCGAATTACCCCATTTGTGATCGAGCCATAGACGTCACTGAATTTGGTGGATTTTACAAGCAAATCAATAACAAATTCAGTTACGTATTACTCGGTCACGGGTGCGGTAATTCAACTCCCGTTCTCGGAATATAAGTTGCTTCTCACTATTTCTCTAGCCTATGTCTAAACCATATAAAGAAACACCCCTAAAATGGAGTCTAACCTTAGGCGGAAGTTGTAAATATGACATAATTTGTAACTGCGCTCACAGTTCAAAGATATACCAAATTTTACGTATTATTCAAAGTTTATGCTAAAGATTTGAAAAGTTTACGGGCTCTAAAAACTAGAGACAGAATATTTCTGTGTCCAAATTTATGGACGGTAAGACCGTCTAGGTTGTAGATGAATATTCCGCCGCTTCAGTTCATGTTCAGAAATTAAGTTGGCACATTTTAGAAGACCGCTGGAACCTTGCAGCCATTTACACGTAATTTCGAATTTCGGTTGACGCTTTATAGAGGCTTTTGACTGGCAGAAAATCCTTAACCAGAACCAGTTAGATATTATGGAAATTTCTTTCAGAATATTCTGTCACAGTTGTTCAAAAAAGTCTCCCAAACCGCTGCTTTTGAAAAAGTAAGTATTTTGTTCTTTTATACATAAACTTTAAAATGGAAACAATGACGCATCCTTGTGAGCTTAGAATTAAAAATAAAATATGAATACCGTCCTTTCAATGACAAGCATCACACGCAAGGTGAAGCTAAAACCCACCTAAATTTACAAAATAAAACACGAAATACGATGAATAATTAAAAATCATAAAAAATGGAAACTTTGAGGCCAAAATCAAAACCCAACCCTTAACTGAAACAAACTTTTTGAAGTTTCTACACGAAAAACAAGAACACACTCATACGTGCAGTATTCATAAAATATGACAGTCTCACGAGTATTATTACTAAACAATAAGATATTGAGAGAATTATATTATCTAATCTCTCACTCTTCAATAATGAAATCGAATTTTTTTAAAGACCACTGTCAATTTTTATTAGGTTGTTGAGAAACTTTATTTCAATACTATTACACACAGTAAGAAGACATATTTATTTAATAAGAACATTTGTGCAATATTTTAAACATTCGGATACACGGTAGAAACATAAATAATGATACAAACAGATATTTGTTTGACTTTAAATCACTTTCTAGTTTAATAATTTTTTTTCCTAATTAATGTTGTATTACATGATTTACCAAACACACAGACTGTACCACTTTTACACGCTCTTCGGACAATGTGTTGTTAACATTTTTCTTAAGCAACTTTAAGCTAAATCATTTTGAATCAAACAAAACTTTATTGATGATAATATTGACCAATCACTCTGTAGCGTATACAAATAGAAAATTAATAAAAAAAATGGAAAAAGTAAAAAACTTGAAACAAACCAGAAACAACAAAAAGACAAACCAGAAGAGAAATAAAAATAAGCGTTGATATTTATACAGAACAACATGTAAGATAGTACGAAACACAAGACACTGCCGTATAACATTTTATTTTTATTTTAACTTCAAATTAAATACATCAATACAAACAGGAACAACAACAAAAAAAAAGCATAATGTAAATCGCAATGTTTATTAATTGTATTTTGTAGATTTCAAAATATAAAAAAGAGTATTGAAATAAAAAATATACACTCTAGAAGTATACAGTAAAAATATTGTTTTTTTTTTTCCAAAAAAAACTTATACAAAACTTATAAAAATCAAGATATTATATAGAATCATAATATGTGTATGTAGCCGAATGCCAATGATATATAAAAAAATGTTATTATAACGACTATATATTAAAACGTGAAGCATTATAAATATAAACAGTATATTAAAAAAAAATAAGTATATATGATTTATTTTACATGTTGTTAAGGCATAACAAAAGAAAGTTATTATGTAAGATAAGATACAAGAAATGAATCATTTTAATTCAAAGATTTAAGCAGATTTACTTAGGAGTAATGGACATTATAAGAAAATTTATTAAGTACATAACAAGCGAGAAATGTATTGTATAAAAGAAGAAGAAAATAAATAAAAACAAACTTAATTTTAATTCATTAATATAGATGGGTCTTATTTTTATTTTATTTTCATTGTCGATGAATGGATGAATGTGGACGACTAGGTCGCATGTTACTTGGGGATCCATGGACTTGGTAAGCGGAGTGGCAAAGCACTATTGCGGATAGTTTCAGTTTTACGATAGTACTAATATACAAGGATTAGGATTGGAACGGTAGAGATGATTTATATTTTTGGCAGGACGACAGGATGGGGACCCAAGGTAAGTATAATTGGGAAGTGGAGGGAGAGTGTTATAATCCGGAAACGTGGCACGCTGGCTCTGTATGGTGGAGCTCGTCGGAAACGCTGGGATTCTTGTCCCCGGATGTTCAACAATACGAAAATCGTCACGAGCTAAATTCGTTCCCCATTGACAACGGACAGACGGTTACCACCTTGATAAGTGCTCACCAGTTCTTGTGAGTGCGGCCAATGCCCATACCCTACCTGGAACTTAATGGCCTATGAACTTCTCCATTTAAGCCCATATTAAACAAGTAGTTGGAGCGTATTTTCCTTATTTCATATGAACTCTTATGCGCAAATCACAACTAACTTGAATTGTTTACAAAGGCCACCACAACTTACAGTACAGTACAGTACAGTCCATAATTTCTCAATCCGTTCCTTCAAACGTATGATCACAGATAGGAAAGTTGAGAGCACCCGTGAAAGGATTTACCTTCAAAATTTCCTTTATATAGTAAGCCTCGAAGATGTCGTTTACTTTTCTGCTTCAATGCTGATTCAAGCTTGGTGGCTTGCGAGCGTTCCAACTCCTAAACATGTGGGTGCTGTAAAACCAAGCCCGAAAATCTTTTTTTTATTCATTTTTATCAAAAGTTACAACTGGCAACACTCTTAAGAACGAATGAATACTCGAATGAGATTCGCTGTCAGAAAATCAGCGAAAGTCAAATGTTATACTCGTATCAATTATTGTTCCTCGTCTGATCCACTGGCTTTCCTTAGGTAAAGCAAGGATTTGAACTTTCTCGGAGTGCACCCGAGGAGAATAAAAAACAGGTTTCTTATTTCGTTCGGTAGGTACCTAATTTGTTTTTTTTTCATGTGGGGAAAAAACTCTATAAATGCTCTCATGTTTCCGCTGTATGTTTGTCTGACAATTTCCTGTTGTATCACCTTCAACAGTCTGAAAAACTGTATATATAGTGTACAGCTAAAAACTGTAGGTACAGTTGGTTACTTTAAGCTTGCCTCATGACCTGAGTCTTGTTGCAAGCATTTTTCTCTGGTTTCCTGAAGGTTTCTGATGTTCCTTTTTTGGTAGGCGTCGGCTCTTTCATTCACCTCTATCACATGCCCATTGGCCAAGTATTGAAAAGAAAGCTTAGAAACATAGTCCCGTCGATGAGGCCTTCATTATTTGTTTACACTCGAAAATATCGAATATCTAATAAACGTTAATAAGGTAGGTATAGTCATTATATTATCAATGTCAAGAAGCTACTTTTCGGAACTTATTGGTTTGTTAGCGTTAAGCTTACGTCACAAACTACTGCTACCAAAATTTATCAATTCTAAAAGTCGAGTCAAAAGTAGATATTTAATTTAAACGGAGATTATAATATACCTACTAGAATGTTTGAATTCAAATTTTCTTTTTCCGGTCCCATTTTCTGTCAATTGCTTTTAGCACCATCTATAGGCAGTTTCATAATTCGACTGCCTCAATGACTTTACTGTTGTCCTATCCCGTATTTAGTCCATGCACTTCCTATAAATGGTTCGCAACAGTGATACCATAGCTCATGTCCGCACTATTCTAAACTGTGGTTTATATCTTTGCTGTTGTTGTTGAACTACCTTATCGTCGTCATAAAGTAATTTTCAAATAATGTAGGTAGTGTGACTTCCGGTCTAACTGTTAGTTTTCGCAATCGAAGTTTTGTGATAAGATTTTTCTTTACAGATATTGTAATGACAGTGGGGCGGTTTAATATTGCGATGGAAAAGAATCAACAAAATCATTCTTTTTTGAGGTTATGATGAAAGAAAATTATATTTTCGAATTCAAAATATTGTAGTTAGTTATATTATTGAATAGCTACTGATTAGATAAAATTGCTTACACTTTTGTACGTCCACAGCTTTAGCGCTATTACATGTAAAAAAAAATTATTTTGCGATAGGTATAATACTGTTCAGCTAACCTCCTTAAGAGACAAGCCGCTGACAGAAGTATCAGCTACGCTATTGAGAACTATACCGTGTTTTACTGCCCGCGAAAGTCAAATATAAATTGAAGCTCTGGAGCCTCTGTAAAGCGAAGTCTACTCGCTTAATGTGAGAAAAAGATTCTTAGGAAAATTTTCAATCTCGACTTCGGAGGAGGAGATTTTACGACGAAATATACATACGGTTGACCTAGTCAAAAAATTACTTATCGGTCCAAGATGGCTAGAGCTTCAAGACGTAGAGTCTTCGACTCCAACTCAGATGGACAAACACAGTAGAGAAAGACCTCGACTTAGTAGAGGCGACATGAACAAACTTAGTGGAGGTAGTTTGCTAGGGAACGATCTAACTGGAGACGTGTATCGGTAAAGGCTCAGTTAGTAAAGAAAGTCCAAATAAGTAAGAACAAAGTAAGCAATATTTCTGAATTAAATTGCCACGCTAGAAGGCCTTTACATTCAGTCCTTTAGGTTCAGGGAACTCGAAAGCGTCCAGCTCGTGCCATTAGTTTATGTTCTGACACAGTTTCGTGCATTGTCCGCTTTCCGGAGTGACTCCTGATTTCGTCTATATAATCCGTCGGTCTGGCATAAACCTTAAGAAAATTTAAAGGCAGTTTTGGTGGCTTATAAAATGGTATTCTACCCCAGAGAATATAAGTGCGATAAAAGCTCTGCCAGTACAATCATAATTTCAATTCGATTTAAGAGACCCCTTTAAATCTCGGGCCTCCTAAACCAAGGCTTTATTTCTGCTCTTATACTGCTCACCGTTTTCTAAAAGAACCGGCTTTACCGAACTTACCTTTTTTATATGTGCATAGCTTACGCTGTGGGTCCAATCTCTTAAAGATCCCTTTCAGCTTCGAGTTCCAATGCCAAGTCAATGCCAAGCCTCACTAAGGGCTCAGTCTATCCAAAAACATTCCAAACCTACGTGCATAATTGAAACGCGACTCTCACAATGATCGAAACATTATCTTTATTTATCCGATACTGTTTTTTTTTTATTAAATATAGTACACAAAAGAAAGAGTAAGTGACAAGCATGACTAAGTGAGTAGAGTAGGTATAATGTACAAAGAACATAAATAAAGAGCTGAGCTGGGATTGCTTCATCCCACTGCCTTCGGAAAATTCGCTGTGCTAAACAAATGAAATGTAATGCAAATATTTATACAAGTGCAGAATTGTCTGCAACGTTCTATTGTCATAATGAGATAACTGACAGTTCTATGAACTCCACCAAACGTTCCTGTTCGACACGTAGTCCTTCAGAGCGGGAAACGTTTGAGGACCGCCGCCGGTCTCGTAACTCAGTCCGTTGTGCTGGTTGTACACGAACGCCTTGGCTATTGGAACCCGCTGCGTGGTAAAGGACACTGATGAGCTCGGGTGCAGCAATGGTGGCAGGTATCCCTTGTTGGGTTGCGCAATCGGACGTCCAAGAGTCTTACTGCCGTACGCACCTACAGCCTGCTTGGCCGCAACACTGTTCACCGGACCGTAGACGTTGCTCCTCAGATCGCAAATGGTATTTTCAATTAAAGTGCTGAGAGGAGCCGAATAGATCCTGAAGTTGACATCGTTGTAGTCCAGGTCGGAGAGCAAGAACACCGGCATCCGATCGGAGAGCACCCAAACGTTCTTGTTTTCGTCGATTTTTACATCGGCTGGGAAGACCAGCCCGACATCATCCCGGTCAACGATACCATGGAATTGCGGTGAGTACGGCATCGATGAGTGCCAACATCCGACAGCGTTCTGGTCAATCAAATTGAACAACATTACTCCGTCGTCGCTGAGGACACGAGACGTTGTGTGACTGTTGGGACCGCGTTCGTCCAGTGGAACGAAGTCATGGTAACTGTCCTCGACTCGACTCTCGTCACGAAGAATTCTAGTCGAGACAGCAAACTCCCGATGACTGGCCAATGGACTGAAGTACATTGTTCTGAATCCATCCGAACGGATAGGTGTCAATGCCATGCCGAAGATTCCCTCCTCGCCCCATTGGAAGTTCAGGCCTGCTACGTTGTAGTCACCACGGAGGGGATCCGGGAAGAAGTAGCTGTGCGAAGAGAATCGCCACGACTTGTTCTGCTCCCAAGAGTACACGACCAGACCGTAGCCCAGTTCATCGGAGAAGTAAGCGAACGCATCGTCGCATGTCTTGCCCACGTCCACGGCTATGTTCGCAATGAAAGTATTGGCATTGGTGTCATCGGCACGTAACTCATAGCGACGAATGCGCGTGTTTGTCGCCAAGTCGTAGACATTCACCGCATATGGACACGGATTGGTGGTGGTATTGCCAATGCCTAAGGTGCCGGTGTCTAGTACCCATAAACGACCGCACTCGTCGACTTTAATGCGATAGACTGTGGTGAGGCTGTTGGCGCAATCGCCAGCGGTGTTGCTTCTCCAGTCCGGATATGGGATGAGCTCTGGTGATCCCGTCACACTATGGTCCATGTTTATGTATGTAAGCGTCGCCGGAATGCCTGCAAAAGGAGAAGAGTACATTATAAATTGTTTCGCTATATAATGTTTGGTTAATTAAGATGACCACACTAAAATGCTGAATATATGCAATTAAAAACGGTTATGCGCTTTTATCCAACTACCAATTGGAATTGGAATGCTGGGAAATAGCTGTTCGTCTTCATGTTTGGAGTTGGATCTTTGGGTGAGAGTTAACAGGCATTTTTGAGTACTACAAAACAATTAGTTATAATGGCACAACAGATACCGGTAGCGGTAGGAGAGGATCATTAATTCGTTGGGGCGGGTTTTTTTTTTTTGGGACGAATGGAACTAGGACTAATTTTATTTTAAAAGCTGGAGAAATTGGTGGAGGACACAAGGCATACCTACTGTCTAATGTCTAATTAGAACAATAAAAAGGGACATGTGAAGTAGGGTGGGCCGAAAAAATTGTTCAAGTCCTTATACCGCGGAAAAGTTGCTAATTGTAGAGCCTAAAAAGGGGGGAAAAATGAAAAAAAAAAATCGGTTAATATCTTCGTTAACCGGAAGAAAGGTCTCCCGAATAAAAAACACGCATTTCTCATCGATGCCATTGCTATAGCTGTTTCACTTGACAAACAATCTTTACAGAATTCTGAAATCGAGAAGGAACACTTAACAGCAGTAACAGATGTCAACAACGCGTTAAATGCAGCAAATTGGAACAACTCATGCCCTAGTTTAGTTATAGCCATACTTAATATGCGACAGAAAAAGTTGGAACAATATGAAAATGATTTCTTTTTTCGTTTATGCGGTCATAGCGAAAATTCTGACAGAAAAGTTGTTCCCTACAAAAACAATTACAACAAATCAACGACCACTGATTGGATTCCATCAAAAAAAAAATTTCTGACTGATGGAACAGTAAAGAAATGAAATATTTCAGTGGAACGAGCTGGTTTTTTGTTGTGGAATTGACTGAGAAGTAGATCGGAAAAAGTTTGAAACATATTTTTTATAGAAAATTTAAAGATTACCTACCTATTTGTTTATTTTTTTTTAAAACAAACTTTATAATTCATAAGCAACATTTTAGGATCAAGATTGAGTTCAACCATTAGGATTGAGTGCTCTAAAAAAGCAAAAGAAAATTTTTACGGTTTCGTTTTATGAGTTATGTACTTACCCGCATACAAGCCTCGACTGAACACTGAAGGAAGAAGCAATCACTTCGGAAATCACACGAATAAATAGATTTTCCGATGCCTGTGTCTTGGAGTAAGAACACTATAAGAAGGCTTTATATAGGACACTCATGATCCCAGTCTATATGGCACTCGAAGGTCATATAGACTGGAATCAGTCCTCTGAGTAGAGGAAAACGTAGGTTGGCGACCCTGGGTATTACAAGTAGGACCATAAGTTACAACTGCGAAGCTGACAGGAAGTTATTGTAGAAGGCTAATGGTTCTTCCTTATGAAAGACAACTGATGGTCTCCCTAGATAGGAGATTAGTGCAGAGAATCCTCGAAATCGTATGTACACTTTGGGCCTTACTGATAAATATTTTTAGTTTTGACTTTCAATGTTAGTAGTTAATATTCTCCATACAAATGTTGCTATTGTGAACTTCCGAAGATTTAAAGTCGAGACTAAAATTTATTTTTAGTATGGCGCCGGCGCTCTATATTTCCAAAAAGTGATCTTCAAGATGCGATCTTTTAAATACGTTAAGCCTTAGGCTTTGTTAAGGCGGTAGGTATCTGAAGCTGAGTGATGATTTGTGCCACGAATCTTCTTACAAAGTGAACAAAAAGTATGATGGCTCTCTTGTATCAGTAGGCTTATTGGTATCTGACAATTGACTAAATAAGCAAATTTTCAGTGTGCTAACATTATAGACTAATCTCAAAAAAATTTGCCATATCTATGTTGCTCATATTACTCCAGATAAATAAAGATTGCCTTTTTAGCTCTGCTGCTATACGCAGCAACGTCTACTTTAAGTATAGGTAAATAAGATATGGAGAAACTTTTGCAGTTTCAACGATTTTGCATTTCTTGAATTCTCTAACCTGGATAAAGCGTGTATTATAAATACATGTTATGTAAGAAGAGCTGATTAGAGACACACAACTTATACGAGTTATAGTTTAAACGAATTGCACAAAGCGCAACTCACTTCTGTACAAGGTATGTTGTATGATGTTTTTTTCTTAATTAGTTGAAGCACTTGTGTGACAAATGGAGCAAATTCTGCTAAGGAATGTCTCGCAATTTGCATATATAGGTACTTGTTTGTTCATTAAGTAGATAGGAATGATAAGGCAGCAAGGCAGACTAAATAAATTATGTTACAGGAGCTGAAGGCATTGGTCGGTTTAATTCGGTTTCACAATGAAGCGTGCAGTCGAGTCTAAATATAGGTGATTAATATAGCCTCCATTTGAAGGAAAGGTATCTTATAAAATGGTGAAAGACTCGCTTTCTAAAGCTAGGTGACAAATATAGTCTCCATTTGAAAGGTATCTTATAAAAAGGCTTTCACACATAACGCAACACCAAAGGCACAAAACTCGTTGTTGTACACATTGGGCCTTACGAATAATCATTTTTAACCATCACACTAAATATTTTCTAGGTCAAAATATGCGATTTTGTATGGAAAATTTCGCAATTGTGAGTTCGAAAAATTTATCCTGGACACAAAAAAGGATTATAAGTACCACGGATTATATAAAAGTCGGAAAAAGGTACTTGTCTAGCCACGATGGCTAGATGGCTACATATTTGATATATCATTGCATTAGGTACTTCAAATAAATAATATTGCATGGTATATAAAAAAAGAGGAAAACAGTTTTTTAACAGTTTGGGTTGATTACCGAAGCTTATAAAAATTGTCGTAAGTGAACCGATCCACACTCACTCCAACTTGACGTTTTAAGCTCTTTAACATTGAGCATTACTTTAGTAGTCAATTAAGTTTAAAAAAAAGTGCTAGACAGCAGAGAGAGTCGTTTTTTTATCAAACAAGCAATTTTACTAAGCTTGTACAACAGAACAACAGGATCTTTACCTATTCATTGGATTTAAGAAACTTAAATCTTTAACTATTTTTAACTTTCTCGGTTACGTAGGTACTAAGAGAACGATTTTATATTCGTACAAAATTTCGATCTTAAAGACGTTAGTAAATTCTGACATTACGATAACATAGGAAGTGGGTCTGTCTATCTGTCTGTTAGGCCAACAGCATAAACAGTTGCCCAGATTTGGTTAAAACTTTGGATTTGGACCCACATTTCGGGACCGTTTATTTTTCAACAAATAATTTCAACAAGCTTATATCTACGAAAGGAAACAACTACAAAATGTAGGTAAGTTGAGTCCTTTTTTTTATGCACTAAAACATATTTAGGTGCTCTCGGGAAACCAGAATATGCAGCTGGTAAATGACAATATTACTTGCAGTTCTAGTGGCCTATCCCATGTCGGAGAAAGCCCATCGACGACGCACCACAGTCATTGTCAATCGATGGACGATCTTAAAGCTCCAAACAAGCCCTGGGCTCTAGCTCTTACGATTACAATGCTTGCAGCGGTGCAAGCGCAGGTACTTGTTTTTCGACCTATTTTGGGTTGCAATGATGAAGGACGATAAGTGAAACGCGTTTGTAATTATATACCCATTACCCGCAGTGCAATTAATTGGTTTTAACGTCATTTGACTGAGACACTTTAACAGTGTAATTGATTCTGCTATAATGGATCACGCACTATGGAAACCGCTCAAAAACCACAATCCATAAATAATTAATTTTTATCTGGAATGCTGTAAAGTCGTACGTCCGGATACTCTACTTTGATCTTAATCTCATCGCCCATATCTGTCCGTAATCCAAACCACCAACCCAAAGTTTATAATCGTAACCTGCCAGCCGTTCAATCACGTATCTCGCAATGCACTAGGCAGTCTGATGCGAATTTTCCAAACAGTACACATTACAGGCTATCAAACCTCATTGTAATGTTGGAAAAAAAATCGATGAATAGATTTCGCAAGCCAGAATACTCAACATACCCGCACTGATTACAAGTCTGAGCACATCGTCCCAGTTTATAATTACCAGCCACATGTGATCACTCGTAGAGGTTCGAACTGGAAAACCATTAGTGATTTTATAATGATACGTTAGCTCAGCACATTAATCCAATTACACACATCAATGATATAGCAATGAAAACAGCTGGTTAACAACAGCAATTAACTCCAGTTCAAGCCTTTCCTTTCGAGGATTAGCGCACAATCTCGACAGAAAATCGTAACTACTTTACTTTACCTAGCGGTCCGTAAATCGCCATAATTGGAAGCTTTGGGTTCATCTGTTAACAAGCCCAAGACGGTGTTGTTCCGCTCAGCGATCTGTATAGATGTACCAACTAAGGAAATGCGTCTTTGATCGGACATTAACGTCACAGGACAACCAGTTTGGCACTTGCAAAAATAATGATGATCTAAGATGCGAAGCCAGGTGTAAGTAAAAATAAAGAAAAATAGAAAGTGTTTGTCTCGAATGTGCATCCATAGTCGTGCGATGTAAACAATTCCTGACACTCCTTGTGTACTCACAATTAGATGAAAACGGCAAAAAACGCAAAAGTCGTCGCTATTTCGCAGCGTGCCGTATATGGGAAATGAGTTTCATTTTAATGTTGCGGGAAATAAGTGATATACGCGTTGTAAACATGATCATGAATTGGTTGTTGGCAACTGGCCAATTTGGTAATAGGCAGGTACATAACCTTGGGAAGCACGACTTCCACACGAAGCCTGCTTCAAGGGGCGACAAATGCGGGTCGTCAGTTCTATGACCAAGAAGTTGAAAAGGCTGGTGCCGAAAGGGAACATGTAACAGGTATAGGTAGCTGTAGCTACAGTAGCAACTTTTGGTGGTTAAACCAAGTTCAAGTTTTAAGGGAGCTATATATCTGAGAAAGAAAACCTTCCTTTCGGTTCCAAGCATGAGGAAATGCAATGACTTGTGCTGGGAAAGAGTAATCTAAGAGACAAGTGACATTCCTTATAGAGGCTAAAAAGTCGTTAGTAGCAGAGTTCACCAAATGCGATGGGGTGCTTAGTCTCTTTGTTAAAGACGCGTTTTCTTAACTAATGCAAAACCGGGCACTCACAAAAGAAAAGAACGTCCATTCTGTATCATTTTGTTGAGGTGGTATCTTTGGCTACAATGGCCTGTGGGGAAGCCCACAAGTTTAAATATATTATCATTACTGAGCCTAAGAAAATCCTTGCAGGATTGAGGCTTAATAAATCCTTTGCACTGTCTTAAAATAGAGACATTTTCACATGTCCATTTTTGTGACTACCGCCTCCTAAAAAGGCGCACACTCTAAGGTGCCTAACCGTAGCGGAGTTAATACTATATAACATTTCATATAAAAGATCTTGGCCAAGACACTAGGCGACAACTGGAAACATTTGACCATTTGAATCTGATTGAAGTACGCGAGTGTAGTATAAACCCATAATAATGGACCAAGTGTATTACCACTGCAACATGAACTAGAGAAATTGGCAGAGAAGTGCAGATTGATGGCCACCATCTGTTTAGGGAGTTTTAAAGCAGCAAGTGACAGCATTTAATTTTTTGTGTGGGGTGTAATCACTATACCAAAGGTTTCAAACAAGCTGGTAGACGAAGACGGGTAAGCTGGTGGGAGAAATTGCTTAAGGGAAGAATTTGTTTTTTTTTTTTATTTTATTTTATTTATATGTATATCGGTACCTATAATATCCTTTTTGGCAACCTTCAAATGTGCTTCCGCATTTCGGTATCCTAAGAAACGCTAAGTAGATTCAACTTATAAGAATGAGGTAGTGGCGTAGAAATTTGTCTTTCTGTTTCGTCCACTAACAAATTTCAAAATTGAACACAAACACAACAATCGATGATGAATATGTGTGTTATGTTAAACGCAGTAAAATAATCGATCGATTCGAAACTAACTATTTGTTTTTTTATATCTTTGGACTATTTTCGTGACAGATTTACTAGGAAAGAGCTACAGTTTCTTGCAAAAGTTCCTTAAATATTTTTCCGGACTTAAGCACAAACCTCACCTGCACATTTTATAAACAACAATTTCATCAAAGATGCGTATCAAGAGCTGTGTAAATTCCTATACAAGATGGTTTCAAAATTCAATGTCCATTGACATTTGCCTCGGGTGTATTTATTATTCCGATGACAAAACTTACTTGTTCGAGTCTCAAATTCAAAACTTTTTACATTTAAGCCGTACACGTTAAAAAGATAATGACAAAGCTGCAATGTTTGGGAAAATACCCACATCTTGGTAATTTTTTTCAGATTTATCTGGGAGGAAATATTTCGAACGCTGCATGAGCATGACAATAAATATTATCCCGCATACCTACTGATGATGATGGAAAATTAATATTTTAATGAAAATCTTAGTCAGTCCATTTACAACAACTGGGCTCCACCTGACGCTTCTGAAGTTTACACTATCTTTATCCCAAGTTTTAGGAGAAGAGGAGGAGACAACGGAACACATACTCTGCGAATGCCCTGCTGTGGCAAAGAGCAGAATGTTCCACATGCAAGGGGCGTTTATAAGTCCTACAGATATAGGAAACATGGAACCAAGAAGGGTACTGAGGTTTATAAAGAGCCTCAACAGCTCCCTGGGTTAAATAATAAAGGCCAACACATCTCTCTGGTCGCAGTGTACAGGGCCTAATACTTACTTACAATCCCAAGTTTTAGAATGGTAACGTTAAATATAAGCCAAGCGAAATAAAGCCCAATTCCAAATTTGAAATTATTTCGATTTCAAAAAGAATATCTACATTTCAAGAAACTTCTGCATATACCCAACCTCGAAACCATGACCCCAAGCTGGGGATCGGCATACATGTTCAAAAGTGAAAATGGCATAGTGATAAATTGGTGTTCTTTCGTTTTCAGTAACCAAACAAAGCTAAATTAAAAGACTGGTTTAATCTCGCTTTGGAAAACAAAAGGCAGAATGCCAAATTTTATGAATTAGGGCTTATTTTGTTTGGCTTTATTTCACATAACCCCTTAAATCGACCATCTCAGAGAGAAAAGTCACAAGAAAAACAAATAGAATCTGTAGAGTAAGGTAGGGAGGATTTGACAAGTAGGAAGAATTGACATCAGCACTTTTCTCAAAAACTAAGACCCTGGCAGCACTTTAAATGATGAGAAAACGAAGCTAGTAACGATTGGTTTGAGAGATAAATAAACAATCACTGTGGTCTAGGAGATGAGCGAAGTGGACGTCTATTTTATTTTTGTGCCCATTTTATAAAACTTTTATTGTAAGCAATCCAACTGTAATATTTTAATTATGTAGCTTTTAAAATTGAAAGTGCAATGTAGTGCACATTCTTTCGTTTTAAAATCACTAATAAAAATAGTTTACCCTGAGCACCAGTACAAAAGTTTTGTCCCAAAAGTAATCAAATAGGCGGATTTGACATTTGTGCCGAAGGAGGAATTGACAAAGTGTCAAATATTAATTTATGAGTCAAAATAAAAATTGTTTTGGTAAAACAACTTCTTACTCTTTTTAAAATATAAAAATGCCAAATATTTACAAGAGCAAAAATCCCCATCGCAACATCGATCAAACAAGTGTTGGGAATGCCATTAAAGCCATTACAAACAAAACAGAGTCGATAAGCAGTGCTGCCCCAAAATGTTGTTATTAAACGTAAAACTTAAATATTAAGAATAAAAAAAAACAGGAAGTTCAACAAATTAACCCTCAATTCAGTTCAAAATATTCCTCCTTAGGCAGATGTCAAATCCTAGTTCATGGTAGGAGGAATTGACGCTTTGTAAGTTGTTGGAAAGTGTAACTTATGTAAATTTTGAACATTATAAATTGTATTTGGATTTTAAGACATCTCCGTTTCAAAACCTCCAGACCTTTATTCTGTATTTACATGTAAATAGAACAACACAGAATCAAAGAAAATAATATCCAGTTTGCAGCACTTAATGACAAATCCTGATTCAGAGCAAGTCGCTCTCGATTATTTTATCGACATATCAACTAAAAACTCCATTAAATTTACAACTTGTTCAGCTTTTCTTATAAGTGGAACTGTGCTAGCACAGTAACCTCAACTGGTTTTTGCGACGCAATAACGGTATTACTTAACACTTTCCTGCCGCTGTCCTAAGATTTCCTTTTTAACTGTCATTTTACTCAACTAGCCTAATTAATGAAGTTTAAACCAGTCAGTGTAAACATCCTCATAGCGAAAAACCTGCTATTACGCCGTCCTCTACGCACAGGTACCTTAGTACTCGATTGCAGTTAGCCTGGTTGCTTGCATAATGACACTCACACCCAAAAGCGCATAAACAACATCTCTATCTGTATCTATGTCTTTAATATGCAAATATAGCCACAGAAGCGAAAGTATGGCAAAGGCACATCTGTGGCCCACTTATTTGTTTGCCTCGTCCAAATTGTAGGTAAACTAGATTTTCCAGAAAAACTAATTTTTTTCGGTAGGTACATATGCCTATAATATTGCATCGGCCGTGTTAACTGCACCGTGTATTCTCAATCATGTAATAATATTCGGACATACAAATTCCACCGAGTTAATGGTATAGACAAGCCATGGTGTGCAAGTTGAGAGATTCATTCATTCGATTAGTGTTCGCCATTTTTCATGTCATGCGCTTGTGAGTTGTGACAGATGCATAGATTGAAAAAAACTCGATCTATCATAAAAGTTAGTCCGCGTTGCAAATAATTGTTCGAACTAACAATGGCGATGTATTCCATATAAAATTGCATATTGTGACCTACAAAATGTTTAGTGTGAATGTTAAAAATGATTAATAGCAAGGCCCACTGTTGTAATCGTTTTTCGCAGTACATTGAACAGGAATGTCCACCACCAGTGGCTGATATCTGAGTTTCGGAAAGGACTTTGAAGTTGAAGTTGTTGATGTCGCCGAAAGCATGCTGAATTGCATGCGCCGCTCAACTGAGCATGAAGTACAGAAAGGAGGCAATTTCAATTTGTTGCGAGTCGCAATAATTTGTTCTTCACGTGGGGATAGACATATTATTTACTAGAACTTGACTGAACCGCCGGAATGACTTAAGTAAGTAGCACTTTATTAACACTGCTGAGCTGACAGGGACATGCAATGCGCGCCGGTCGGTAAAGCAAAGCACGGCAGGTGTGTAGTACGCGCCTAAAGTGTGCCACTACGGTCACGAGCACGACTTGGCTAAGATCAGTTCCTTTTCTTGCTTCGCGTATTCAATGTGATTCAACTGTTGTCGGGTACTTGTTGTTTCGATGACAAACCGAACTGCTGTGCAGCCATTTGATTTATTAAAACTGAGAAATATTTTATCGCAAAGGGGTTCAAAATTGTTTGTAAAGTTGCACTTCAACAATTTTGTGATTTGACAGCGATTTGCTAAAAGGAATTTATCAATTAGATATGTCAACCATGTCTAAGTAATTGCCATAGATGCCGACACAACAAGTCCGTTGAATATTGTAACAGGTACGTCTCGTATCTTTCAAATAGATTCATTTAAAAGGAAGGCGTGGCTGCACTACGCTAGGTGAATGTGTACTTAACTTCGGATGCAAAAATTACCATCAACCCATCTGTGTCAATCTCTGAAAAAATTCAAGAGCCATATGCGGTCAACCAACGGTACGACATTCATCTTGAACCACGAGACCACAAATTTGTATTATCCCTTGGAATTTTCGGACTAAGCTCTCACTCTTGTTTCAAGCAAGTCCAAATCATTTCAGTTATGCTAAGAGTATTTTTTCGTACCGTTATGGCGTTATTTCAAAATCGTTTTAGAAAACAAAAATCAACAAATTAGAGAGGGTGATTTTTGGCCGGTGAGTTCCCGCAGGTATTGTGCAGTTATAAACGATGCAAGTTTACCAAACACAGAATTTGAAACAAAAGAAAAATTGAATTACTTTTATTGCTTTGTTGCAGATTATAAAGGAAGTGACATCTGTTCCTGTACAAGGGCAAAACAAAAACTGTGACAATGCGCCCATAATCTTCACTGTTTATGTTTATCGCTTACTGGATAAATGGCGCCCCGAGCAATATTCCGGGCGCCATATTGACAAAAGGTGGGCCCTAGGCTAAGTTTTCAAATAATTATTGTCATTATTATTTATTACTAGTATAATTTATTACAGCTCTATCTGGTTTCCAAACACAATAGTTCGGCGCAAAATAAATGGAACCTAAGAATAAAAATCAACAAATTCTAGGTTCTGCAGAGGAGACAAACACAGCTGATTAAAATTGAACAGTACGTAGGGGGAAATCGGGAGACTTGAACATATAGGAGACTTGAGACACTCTAAATATAATTTGCTCAAATTCCATTGAAATCCAACAAGTGTAAGTTAAGTGTATGCGATGCAGACAGTGACGAGCTAATTGCACACAAAAAGAATTCTAAATCATCAGCTGTCTCTGGTTGGTGGAAGAGAAAAGGTGTTTTGCAGTGCCAATAGTAAAAAAAATTTTTTTTTCTTTTTTTTTATAAACTTGATCTGTAAAGCGGTAAATAAATCAATTTGATGTTTACCTAACAATATTGATATTCTACATTGTAAATATTAGTATGATATACCATTCTAGGCTGTATATAACAAAAATAATTAATATAAATTTGTTAAAAAATGTGAACGGGAGACTTGAGACAGTTTTTGAAGGGAGAGTTGATCAGTGGCTCAAATCTCCATTTGCTCTGATTAAATGTTATGTAAGTGTTTTAAAGCCTTGTATTTAATTTTAATAATAAAAAAAAATAATTTAATTAAAAAAACTCAAAGAAATAAACCTTGTAATAGGTTATTTAAGTTATTGATTTATTTTCGTTGTGTTTCTGAAGTTAAGTTTTTGTTTACCTTTTTTACTTTATATATGCTAAGAAACTGAAGTACCTAAACCACTAAAACAATAAAAATATATTATAATCACATTGGAAGTAGATAAATTATTCGTTTAATTGTTTTTCTCGTAGGATTGGAGTATGTTCAACTCTCCCCGAAGGGGTGTTCAAGTCTCCCGGTGGGGCGGGAGACTTGAGCCGAAAATCTGTTTTCAAACATTTGGCATTTGCCAAAAAATTTCTTGTGTTTATTATAAGTTTAAGAGACCGTTCTTAAAATAGATAAATGTAGCTATAAAAAAATCTATTTAACAGGTGGCAGTGATTGATAAACAAATTTTTATTAACGATCTAACAAAAAGTGGCTCAAGTCTCCCGCTTTCCCCCTACAGTGGCTGGAGCAAAATGTGGGCTTGGATCTTGAACCAAGGAAATACAGAATAGAATTGCGGTATATTATGATTCATTGTTTTAAAATTTGACAGCTTGTCGACAACGAAAAATTTTTTTTATGTGATGAAGTTATTCTTATGTAACATATAAGATATCCCAAGGACTTGCTGCAAAATCTTTAGCACTGGACTAGACAACATTTCGCATACCTATGTAGGTATTCTCTTTTGACAAAGCAAAGTGAAGAAGGACGGAAGGAATCATTGTCGTTGAATCGAGGCAAAATAAAGGCTTCATGAGAAGCATTTCCGCTGAAACCACACATATCGTTCTTATCAATGTTGCCATACTGTAGAAGAAGCTCTTTGTCTGCCACAACAAACCACAGCAATATTTAAAAAAAAAACAATTGACAATGTCAACAATACATTATATTTTTTGTCTCATATCATGTTATGGATTGTAATCAAATTGACACGTGGCTTTCTTCAAAAATAAATCCATGCTGAAAGTGAGCTTAACTTCTTCGACACAAACAAATTTACGATTTAAAATTGAGTTTTTATGTTGTTATAGCTTTTTTCTCTTGTTGGTCTTTCATGATAACTTTTTAAGAAATATTGGACATATAAATGTCAAAGACCTGTCAAAACTGAGAGAACGGTCATTCAACTGTGCTAAAACTATTTATCCACTCTTCTAAAACTTCTGACAACCAAAAAAGACTGAAAAGACTGTGGTCTCATGGTTAAATCTGAGTATCTACCGCGGTTTTTCAAAAGTAGTAATAGTAAAAAAACGACCAAAGAGTTGTCCTTACAAAACGCTTGTGGTTATTGAAAAATAGTTTAACAAAGCTTATGCCCTCAGTCCAATGCTGTCGATCAGCGACTTAACTTTTTCCACATATTAATTTGGCCATCATCTACAGATTTGCCTTTAAATTTGTTCCATGGCTACCACTTGGCCTTGCCTTTGAAGTCCAAGAAGCCGGGTTAATCGGTTTTGCAATCGCCGGAAGTTCCCTCCTTGAAGAGACTGTTCAAATCCAATAAGTCATTATCGGCTGGTGTAGTTTTCAAGTTCTTGACATCTTCAGCGGCCTTGTCGAATTGCTTCTTTAATGACATGATTGTGTGTCAAAGTTTTTCTCTTCTTTATAAAACTGAAGAAGCCTACTTTGTAGAAAAACGAGTGATGTGCGTTACATATGACCGGTTTAAGTATACTGAGACTGAGACACCTTACGACGCGAAGACAGCATTTTTTTTTTTTACATATTTAAACCTTTTATATTTAACATTTAAGTGAAAGTATTAAAGATTGTTATGAGCAAGGCCCACTATTGTACGAAACAGACCATATATAGGGCAAATATTTATCAAACCATATACCTATACAAGTCCTCAAGTATAAAGGTGCATTCTAACCACATGTGTCACGAAAAGCTATGAGACCCAAATGCGGTTTCCGATACGACGCCATATGAATGCATGCTTGAAAGTACAAAAACCTTCACTGTGCAGACAGTGTTCCTATCGCATTTCAGTGCCACTAGTACAAAAACAGAATGCGTAAGCCTAGGGTAGCTACCTGCGACTGCGTTTCCCACGGCATACACCATACTTCCAATCATAATCGTATTACGTGAAATACTACCCGTTTGGGGAACAATCATTCTTGGCGGCTTTAGTTCACGTTCATACATCATAATGTACGCATTCCCCTTGTGGCCGTCGACCAAAGTTCGTGATCCACTTGCGGCAGATACTTGCTCTCGCGTATAATTGCGAAAGTCTCAATTAATAGACAGAACGCATTTCCAGTTGTATGATCGAATTTAATTTCCCTTGCCAATGGGGAAGCGATTTAAAATCTTCCACGGATGTCATTGAAGCCAAAGTGTTGACCATTCTCCACTCAAGACATTTATTATGACTTAAAAACAAGCTGAGAGCTGGACTCACGTACAACATTTGCATACGCTACGCAGCGATGTGTAAAAATTGGCTTTGGCAACCAGATATGCTCGTACGAATGGCTCAGCTGAAGAAGACCCATAACCATGGTGGATGTTGATGTCTGAATGGTTCACACTCCAGACCGCAGTTGTTTATCACTTTGACGTGCAGCTTAAGCGAATATTTCTCAGCGCTTCCAATAGGCACTTAAAGACCGGGTAATGAGACCATGACGTGTTGCTGTTTACGCTTCCCTACTGCACAAATGCACTTCTACACTAGTTTTTCCCATGCCAGAGTCTGGCAATGTGGTTTTAGCCGTGTTAAGTATTATGCAATTTGCCAGTGCCGTGATAAGTGGAAATTAATGGTCTATTGGCATAATAATCTTAGGGCAGTCAGCCAGCTTAGACTTTTATTGGCTGCCAAATGAAATTAACAATAAAATATATAAGTGTCCTTGCACTTATGGTAGCACGTATCACGGTATCTTAAGGGGTTTTCACTTTTTGCAATAAACCGCCAACTGTGTATTTGGGGGCAAGTGGCGTGTCTGCAAGACCGTAGTCATAACATGTTGGAACTTGGAACATTCAATTTCCAATTGGCCTAATGCCGATTTGAATTCTGTTGAGTGCACAACTTGGGATATGATTTTGAGGCTAATCGGTGCAATCAATTACGACTGCAAAATTGGTTCCAGTAAATCGCATTTTTAATTAAGGTGCCGTATGCTGCTAATTATGAATTCGTGCTGGTAGTGTGGGCATGAATTATGGGGGCTGTATTCAAATTGGTGGTGGGCTGTGTGGAGGACTCTCGGAAAGGAGTATAGGCATTTCTAATTCTTGTTGATTGCTTCACGATTTTTTGATTCAAAATATATGCTGCGCTTTTACCATTATGATTGTAAAATTTTGCCCCTCAAAGCGAAATTTCCTGAACGCCCCCTTTCGAAAAATATATTTTCCATTTTCTATCAGCAGTTGTAAATTGTAATTGCTTGGAAGGTTCAAATTCTTAAGAAAAGTACGTTGATGTATTTTAAAAATCTTAACCTTCAAAAAGGAGTAGAGGGGGTCAATACTTTTCTACTTTTTGATCAATGCGCAATGTTTTTCCTGTAACATGTGAAAGGGCTCCAACAAATTACAAGGTAGTTGTATCTAAAGATCTATTTAAATGATGAACACTGGTTTGGATTTTGCGTTTGCTATCAGTTACCGGAACCTTCTCCATAAATGAAAATGGAGAAGGTTCTAACAGAAGACATTGTTATGTTATGACATTGTGTTGAAGCTATGAAATTAACCTTAAATTCCTATTTATGGTTTTATTCTTTGAATTAAAATAAATCAACAAACCGGGCTGGGTTTCTGCGTAACGATCTCAAAAAGTGTTTTTTATTCCAAGTGCAGAAACTTCTTTCCGCTGTTGCAGAGTGTTGATTAATTGAAAATTAGTCCGGAGCATTGCCAGACGATCAAAATATTTCCACCAGATAACACTGAAAAACCTCCAGCTTTGGCTACTTTTTTCAAAAAAAAAAAAAACACCCCCAGGTTCTTCTTATTATTTTGTTCTCGTCTGTTAATAATTTGCAATTAAATTGTAGGTCTATTCGTTTATCTCACTGGCTGAATATCTTTTAATCTTTTCGAGTAAGTACCACCCACTAGTTGGTTTGTTAAGCTATGTTCAGACGATTGCCAGATCTGATGATATTGTCAGGTCTACAATAAGCAAACAAAAATTGTCGCAAAGTGAAATTGTCAGAGCTTGGGACAGAACCTGGCAGCCGTGTGAACTGGCAATTTGGTATTTCAAGGTAGTTCGCTATTGCCAGATCATTTGTAAACCTGACAATACTGGCAGATCTTGCAATCGCCTAAACATAGCTTTAGTGGCGTTTATACCTGTTTGGACAATTTGACATTTTTTAAAAATTTGGCTTAAACATTTTTCATTTCGTTTACTTAAAAAATCAGTTTATTTCCATAAACCAGTGTAAAGCAAAAGCCTAAATTTCGACTGTTGAAAACTACGACCCATAACAAATAGTAAAAGTATAGGTATTTATTTTTGAATTCGCAATATGATACGCTTCTCAAATTGAGAGATTGTTACATCATACTTGTAATATACTTGTACAATACAATAATAAAAACTAATGCAGATGGTTTCGCCAGACATTGTAATTAGCCAGATTAAAATTGATACGTTATTGTTTGGCACGCCATGTTGGAGCTAATGCAAGTTTATTTACCAACCCCATCATTAATCAATAGAATATTGCTTAAGCGTTAAAGCACCAGTTTAACACCATAATCCAAACAATAATACATTAATTCAATGCAATTAGTTTGCTCTTGTTGTTCGGTGTGCGGTTATAGACTTTCGGTCACGGGCCGTTGACGTTGACGATGTTGAGTGTTCATAGATTGTGTATAGACTACATGCAGACTGCTGCGATTCAATTGTGACGGTAATTGGTGTTAAACGGCTTCGTTAAGCTGCATTTTTACAACCAATATAATTTTTAATTAAGAAATTTACTCCTTCAAATAGACTTGCATAATAGACACGTTGTTGTTAATTGCAAGTTCTAAAAATTGTGTGCTACCTTTTAGAAAGACACGTTTAAATTAGTAGAAAATAGTACCCTATATTTAGTTGATAGGATTATGCAAATAAAGCTCATGCTAAAGAATGAAGCATCAATGGCAACTTAGACAGTAAGAACTGCGTCTGCTGTTTAATAAAGTACCAAAAGAAATCTTTTCGCTGTTATGGTATGCTGTAGAATTTCAGGGTTTGAAGATTAGGGAGATCTATAAAAATCACAATGGGCCTGGTACTACAATTCACCTTACAACCTGTTGTACAGGCTGAACTGATAAAAATCTGAAAGTAGTTGGCCGACGTACATCGAATTATTTTGCTAAAAAAATTATGTCCCACCTGAGTGTATTTACAACCATATAAGGACAACCCGTCATCATCGTCGTTGCTTTTCAAACCAGTTTTTTTCAAATCACATTAAGTGACGATATATTATCCATTGTGATATAACTTATAAGAAAGTAGATTCAATCACTAAGCATTTACCTTCGAAGAACAAAGACGCATACGATAATAAGATTATAATTAACAATCTCATGGGTATTGAATAAAAATAATGTTTAGAAAAATGTCAATGAAAGTGAGTAAACTACATTACCTGATTCTAATTTAATCGCGCAAGCACGTACTTTTGCAAGAAAAATAAATATTTCTTTAATTGGAAGTTACCGCTGAACTGCACCTTAACTCGGTACTCGGACTAGGTCTATTTTATTCAAACCGATTGCATAAGCGACAACACATTCGGTATTGGCTTACACGTCTGCGAACTACCTGTGCAATTATTTTTACAAAACGGGAAAATGGCTACCTATAAAGTGAATGTGCTTATAGAACTAAAGCTTATATAATATTATCTACCTACTGTTTGGTTAATGTCACAAAGTGACAACTCACAAGTAATGTCAAAGGAAATAGTACAAAATAACCACACTGTATCCCAGAAAACCAGGCGATTCGCATTGTGTTCGCTTCTAATTCCCCTGGAAGAAGATTTCGTTAAGTAAGCTTATTTGAGAATTTCAGGCAATGTTGATGAAGTAGAAGTATATGCATTTATCAGGCTTGTAAATGCATCTGTCAGAATGAACGTTATATCGCCAAAAGTTCACACAGAATAAGAATTAAATACGAATGCGTTCTAGATATTTTCCAATTTTCATAGTACATGCTAATTAACGTAAAATATATTTAGTACATTGGCTTTCGATTTACTAAAAATATGTAACAATGTTCGCCGTATGTTCGTTTAGGAGAACACGTTCGCCCAATTATTTGCTGGTAGGTACCTATTCCACAGCGAAGGTAACTTCTCGACATCATATAATAGATAAGTGAATTATTGAACAAAGAGATTTCAATTTGCGATCAGGATCATCTGAAGATCAATAAACGGACATGTGTTTGTGTATCAACAAAAATAACAGACAAATTCTTTTTGAAGCAAGGAACATATTTATCCCTCCAGGTTCATATAAAGAAAATAAAGCCTCATTTGAAAAGTATGATATATTGCAAAACATTTCCACAAACAAGTCTGAAAAGTAGTAACCTAAAGTAAGTACCTTATGGAGCTGAAACACAAATTTCCAAAATCCAATACAGTACAAAAATGGCAGGTCATACCTGGATATTGATTTGAATAAAAAATGTATGTATTCCAAAAGCGGGTCAGAGTAAGTAGGCACAGAATTTTCTCAGAATTGTGGACAAGACTTGAAGTGAACTCATTTGAGCTTGCATGAAGCTCGCTCTTTGGCGAAAGTATAGTCTTTTACAATTGACATTTATTAATCATGTTAATGTTAATTATATAGTGTAACGACAGCTTAAGGTAATGTCAGAATTTGAAACAAATCGGTTTTATTTCAGTCAAACAATTGGAAAATCCGATTGTTGGAACTGGATTAAACATCAATAAAATCCAACATCGGATTATGTTTTTATCAGCTTAAGCATTTGGAATTTGACATGAATTTGTACTTTGTAGAATGTCTTTAGTTCAGCGGAAGATATGGGTTTCTACAAAAGAAAAACTACAAAGACCGATAGCGACATTTAATGGGATTTGTAACTAGCAAGATTTTAAAAACGGAAAATTGAATTTTGTTGTTGCTTGTCAGTCGGATATTGCAAACACTGATCGACATTTTTATTTATGTTTTTTCAAGGAGAACCAAGAGAGTTCATAGGCCTTATACATACTTAAAACATTTTTAATTAGGTCCATTTTAACGCATTATATACAGCGACCTTCAATCGCCTAATTAATGGAATACTTTCGTTCTTTTGTGAAGATACAATAATTAATATACATATATATCTTTTGTTTACGGCCTTTGGAAAGTCACATAAAATGCCCTAATCTATAGGGAGCCAACAACCAAGTATACCCAAATGAAATCATCACCTGGATTTGGCATTCTTTTAACATTTTCCAAACTTTAACTAATTTCCTACGAATTTATCCAAGCAACATATTCGAATTGGAAAAAAGATCGAGCCAAATTCAACCTCTAGGGTGAATCTGCAAGTTTCGTGCCCAGTGGAGAAACGCCCCATCTCGGCTGATTTCTTTAACACCTAGATTGTTATAAAGATTGCTTTACAGAACCACCAACTTGGTTTTGATAGCTGATCTCTGAAACATACAGACAACTTTACAACAAACGTAATGGTTCACGATTGTTTCGGATTTCCCGTCTGAATTATACCGGCATTGAACTTGACCCAACGTTGGCAGAGGGAGACTTAGTTAAATCGTTAATCGACAACCGGTCTAATTCAAATAAAAGACAAATCAAATACTGACAGCAAATTTCGTTGTGGACCGGAGGCCATTTTCTACTGCTCTCCATTATTACATTAATGCGTCCACAATCACAATAGTTTGATTGATATAGATTGGTTTTAAACTGAGATCAACCTTGTTAGTCGCTGACCATTGTTGTGAGCAATGCGAACTGATTGGGATTAGGTATGAATAAATTTGTAAACTTCATTATACATGCATGTCACTTTGAATGCTTTGGATATGCTTGAGTATATTTATCGTTTTTCGATTTGTTTTTTTTTCTGGTGAATATGAAAGTACACATAGTACGAACGCACTTGGTAACAGTGAGGTGTACGAATTATTATGCTTAGCAATAGCTATTATTCAAAAACTAAAGTTCGCACTTTCAAAAGTGATTGCTTCAATAAGTAAGTCGTTTAAGATCGAACGGATTATTTTATAAAGGTTTTTTTTTTTTTTGTTCAAAAAACGATATCCTCTAAATGCGATCTGTTAAGTTTCTATAAATATGTTTTAGAAAACCAACACAAAAGTGAGACCTTAAAGTTTCAACAACATTAGTTAAACTTACCAGACCAAGGATCTGAAAAATTCCTTTTTCTAAACTGTAGCATAATGTAGAACAATACAAGCTGAGAAAATTGTGTAAGAAATTGTGTTAGCAGCCATATTTCGTACGGAATTGAGATGAAGTTAATAATTACATTTTTTTATTTTAGAGCTTAGTTTAGCATTAGTTTTAAAGGGTATTAAAAAGCAGATAGGCACCTTCATTTGCTACTAAAAGCCAATGCTTACAGACAGATTTACTAGCCTTTATGAGTAGGAATAGGTACCTAAAAGCTCTTACATTATGTGAAACCAATATATTGAAAATGATTGATATCATTTTTGCTAAACTGCACTCATGAAAGATATACGGGAAGTATGCGATACAAGTAACGTATGGTTTTTCTTTTGTTCCCCTTCTACTCAAAACCAAATTACCTAAAAAGCGACCTATGTGCGATTCTGATTATTTTATTAACGAATGAAATGGATCTGAAATATTCTTCTTTATTACCATTTTATCTTTTGAACGACTTGGCCGATTGCAATAAATAAAAAACTAAAACTAGGTTTTATGTTATGTGCGTTCAAATGCTCATGCGAATGGACAAGAAGTATAGGTAAACTTTTATTAAATGTAATACATATATGCTATAGCTTTAACATAAAATTTCACAGCGAATGAAATTGCAGATTTTGTGTTTTTGGTGTGATAATAAATCGTAGTAGAAATACACCGATTGTAGTGAGAAAACTATTTGCGAGGAACTAAACGCAGCCAAAAAGCGCGGCTGTTAATGGATAAAGTAGGTATGAATTATGATCATCGAAATCTGGTTCCCCTTTACTATTGTTCAAAACAACTTAAAGTCAAAATGTGCATTGAGCAAGTCGTTTTAATGCGGCTGTTATTATTTATTTCTGGTGCAAAACTGTAGTTATACTTAAGTTACCATGGCTTATATAGCTGAAAAATGTTTTTATTGCTATGTGGTTGGGTTGGGCTCATATAGTTCCGAATGGATAAAAATTCGATGTTTTTTTTTTTGTCTAAGTTCTGTTTTTTTTTTTTTTCTCAATTCTGATTTTTAAAATTCGGTAGGTAAGTGGGCAAATTTGTAAATAATCTCAATTGAGAACTTACATTATCAAAACGATTTCTTATCATTATTTACAGAATTTTGACTTAAAATGCTAAAGGCACCACGTCCTAAAAATTGTGGCAATATGATTGCGTAGGTATGTACCTACTGACTTGTTTTACTAACATAATTATTGTTATGGGAGATCAGTAGAGGAAAGTTAAACTGTTGAACGAAAAACTGTGAAAGCATTCAAAATATGAAAAAATGCCAAAGAAACAAAAAACTGTTTTAAAAAAAAACAATAGTTTTACGATAGGAAGTAGAATGTATTGTTTTCATATTACTTTTTTAAAAAACCAAATTTTTTATAAGTTTTCCTCATTTAGGAAACAACTGTGATTTCGTCATTTTTGAATTTTGGAAATATTATAGGTAGATATAAATAAATTTTTTATTTGGATAGGAAAACTGAATTTTTTGAACCTGCTTAATACTTTTTCATTACAGAAACTACTACCTACAACTGAAATAAGTACAGAAGCTACCATTTGCAAAACTTTTGTAAAATATAAAGATAAAAAAAAAACAGAATTTATTTCATACAACATTTTTGAAAAGTTTACAAAACTTTCGTCATAAAATTTTTGTTAATACAGAGTAGGTACCTATTCGTTTGACATAGCAAAAGAAACATAATTCTGTATTTATTTATTATTTTAACCTTTTTTCGATCTGGGTTATTCTTCTATTTTTGACAAAGCAAAATATTTCCTGAACTATTCTAAGAAAGAAAAGAAAATGCAGTTAGCAAAAACAAACGTCACGGAAATAGTTTTACAATTCTCTAATTACAGAAATGGATGCTAATGATTATGTCGAAATTAAGTTGCGGATAACTAAGAAAATTAAAAACAAAAAAGTTCAAGAATACTCGCCTTGTCAAAAATTCACTTCGCTTTCCAAAAACAACATATTGTTAATGGTAGAAGACCCACTATTCGAACAGCTTAAAGACTACAATGTAATTCTTGTAGGTGGACTTGAGTCTCATAAGTCTCTGCGCTCTGTACGAGGTAGCCGTGCATGCACGTAATTAACTAGTCATAGACTGCAACTATCAAATCACTACAAAATGATTGATACAGTAGTTCTGGTAAGTTTTAGAATAGGTACACTAAGAACGATTTTAATGGCAATATATATTTGAAAACTGGAAGAGATTTTACAGGCAGAAAATGTACTATAGGCCTTGCCGATAAAAATGTTTAGCTTCCGTAAATTTAAAGTCGATACTAAAATTTGTAATGACCACGGTTCTATGGACCATGCCAATAAATATTTTTAGTTTCGACTCTAAATTTAAGTAGTTCACATTGGCTATATTTTCCAAACAAATTTCGCAATTGTGAGCTTCCGTAAATGTAATTACGAGACTAAGATTTGTTATTAGTAGGGGGAAATGTATTTTAGCATACGTACTTCATTTTAGCAAGAGTAACCAAATCCAGCTTTAGCAGACACTTTCAGATCACCAATATTGATAAGAGTTTGTAAAATGTGACGTATCTGCTCCTGCATGTCCTTTCTATTCCACTAAAAAATAGCCCACACACACGAATGGCTATCAGTGGACCATTTGAGTCTGATATTTATAAGTCGTAGAAACATTTATATCACTTCACAATGTGTCTTTTACTTTCCATAGAAGAAATATTTCTCACTCCAACACAAACTCCCAACTGATGCCTATACCTACATATAAGACTTCCTCATTCCATACAGGTGCATAAATCACTTTATAAGTAAAAACCGAAACCACAAAGACTACTCACCATCTCTCCATCTGGGAACTGTGACAAACAATTTATTTCCCCAGTGTTCGACTCCGACGGGAAGCGCATTCTGTGGTATGTAATCCCCAACCGAAAGCGCCTGCTCCTTCAGTCTCTGATTGGGAAACGCGAAATCCAATTGTGTCCAGCTGTAGCGCTCCTGCAGTTTGTATGCTGCGAAACCGATATCCGCAAAAAGCAACAGGACACAGCTCAACAAGGAGCACCACCAACTCACCGAGTTCATCTTCATATTTATAATTTCGTATATTCACACAGAACGCGCGTTTAAAAACACTTTTAAGGCTGTTAGTGTCCCAGCAGTGACTGTTGGCCAAAAGTACTTAGAGCCGAGTTTTATTGACTCCCCACTATGTCGCCAGCGCACGCCGATCCCAAAGGTAACTTTACAGTTCCATTAAATCGAACCGAACAGCCAGGTAGTATTAGTTCACGAATTCGAATCTCAATTGAACGGTATAACAACAACTTTGGCAAGCATAAGAAATTTTCCACGCCGTCGCGGCGTTTGTGGTAGTGGGATAGGTAGGTAATGTGGTGGCGGTAGCGAAAGAGCTCACTCAAACCACCATCCTACCTAAAGAGTCGAACGCACAAATGCGAAGAGAAAAACCAGACAAAGAAGCGAAAATACTAATCATCGTTCGTAGAGTGAACAACAGGTTTCAGGTGGGTGGAAGCTCTTGTTTAAGATCCCATGAAGGGTATTAATTTTATATAACTGTCATCATCCACGTGCTCGACTGAATGCTGCAGGTGGTAGCTCATCTTCAGTGGGTGGTTGTCTAAACGAGTTGAACTTGTGGTACGACTGAGCCAGACTGAAACGCTTTTCGATATTTACATTCTTGTAACTAATGTCAAACGGCGCCAAAAAAATTTCAACTCAAACCGGACCAACGACGAACCAGTCATTTCATGGAGCAAAGTGGAAACCTAAAGATAACATTTTTCCTACGAATGAAGTGAATAAATTTACAATGTAAGTCCGTCAATGACTCAATGATGAGTAGGAATCGGAACTTGAGAAAAACCGGGCAGACAACGGAAATAGAGGATAACTTGATCTGTAATTAAAAATAATTAAAATTCCATTTCACATTACAGAGAAATATAAACAATATAATGAGATGACTACACAATGTATCTACATGTAGTGGGTAAAAATCTGTGAAGACAAATACCTATAGCGGATACCTAGTTATTTTGGTTTGCAATATATAAATTAGCGCTCATTATGTCATAACTAAGGATATTCGTGAAAGTGAAAGCTGAAATGAATGGCTGTGACGTTATGGAAGGGATTTTAAGGCGGGCAAACAAGAGTTTGCTTTTTGAAGATGGGCAAGCTGTCACAGTCACACATGCTTTGGTTATAATTTAGTATTGAACTACAAAACTTAAAATTATGTGTGATAGTTGAGATAGTTTCCACGTTAGACTGAATTGACAAGTAATTAGCACGAACTAGAGCAACCTCTTTATTTCTTCGAATATTCCGCCATATACATTGTACATTCTGGATGTCGTAGTAATGACAAAGTCACAATATTTGCGTCACATTATAAACAGACTTTGATCCATAGCATGTTTAACAAAGAAAAAAAAATCGCATGCCTTCAAAATACAAATAAAATCTTCCGCGTTTATCTATTATAAATGAAAGGCCTATATCTATATTTATAGAAAACAAGGATGTATCCATAAGACGGCCCATAACTCGAAAACGGATCATGCGATTTGTAAAGTAGACGTACATACGGCGAGAAAATATGGAAACGTTGAATGCACTCTTAAAAAGTCGTAAGAACTAATTTTTCACACATTTTAATTTTTTTTTTGTTAATTTTGATTCTTATACAATGTACATTGAAATTTGTCAAAAGTATAAGAAATGTTTTTCCGTTGAAATCGTAAATGCTCCAAATTATTTCAGTCAAAAAATCAATTTCGGACTGGACAAGGCTCGTAGCAGAGTCTGCTAGCTTAAACATAATTTTAATTTACATTTAATTCTATAATCAAATGCAGGTACCTTTCAATGTTATTTTCCACCCGACAAAAACTATTACCTGAGTTAGTTTTCGCCTAAAAATGTCCTCCCTAAACTGAAGATATTATTCATATTTTGGGGTCAAATATTTTGCGAATTCTTTTACCCAGCTTTGTGTGATATCATGTCGCACATGTGCTTATAAATTTTTGCAAAGAAGGAAGTTGATCTTGTTCTAAAGAAGAGCTGTATGCAGGTACAGAAAGCGAGAGTAGATAAAAGTAGGTAAACGTAAAAAACTCATTTATTGTACAAAAGTTAACTTGCAATATCTGTTTCCAATATTAAATTTCGTTACAGAAAAATAGGAATTCCTAACACATGTTTCACAATTCGAATTTTTCTTCTGTGAATTCGGATAGTCCACCTAATTTAAAATTTATTACTATGTGCATGCGCAAATACTTTTTTCGGTATCCGCACTTCTCTCGCATGGGTTTGGCGATTTTCTACCGATTTTCCGTTGGACATTCGCACATGAACTCGCCGAAAAAAGAAACATTTTTTCATTTGTCTTTTCCAAAAATATGCATTGAAGTCTACGAAATTGGAAAATTAAAAACTGGCCATATGTCATTGAATTTTGTGGATTTTACAAGCAAAACAAAAACAAATTCGGTCACGTACTACTCGATCGCCAATGCGGTTATTCAACCCCAGTGCTTATAAAGACGTCAATCAACATCAGGCTAAATTATATTTGATGAAATTTCTTTATTGTTTGCTTAAATAAGATTGAAGACGAAATGCTTGTCCTTTTGCTGTTAGCAACTTCAAACGTTTGTCAGACGTTCGCGGAAGGTGGCGTAGTGGATACAAACACCATAAGATGTAATTTGTGTTTCTTCGAGGATTGTTTTTCATACTATTTCCATTAACTATTGTCAACCCACACATGGCACCTACGCAATTTATTTAAATCACAATAAATCACAGACTATCGCCGAAACTGGATTGGTTCCATCTCTGGTTTCTATTGTTTGGTATGTAAAATCATATTGCTTAATGCAAGTTGTGCAATTGGCTTGATTGCCAAGTATTTTTTTCCTGTCTTTCAGTGTAATAAATCGAAAACAGGGTCACCTTCTTTTTTTCTTAGGAAAATCCCAAATAAATGCAATGAGTTCCGTAAGCGGTGCATGCTATCTCCCTACCTTCGTAATTAGCCAGGCACCAATATTTGCAACGATGGTGCAGACTGTCTTCCTTGTCTTGTTCAATTCGGGTGGCAGCTTTAGCCAATTAATTGCAAACTAATAACTAAATCCAATGTCCACATTGGCATTGCTTGGCAAAAGCGAGAGTAATTACAGCAGATTAGTTTTAGCAGACACGCATCAGATAGATCCATGTACGCACGCACATAAAATCACAAAATTTGTCTTGCAATATTCGGCAAACAGCGTAGGTTGATTGGTTGCAAAACTGCAAACTACCGACAGACTGATGTATCCCATAAAGACGGAAAATCACAACCTACTGTCCAGTTGCCGTCTAAATAAAATATCGTCAACATGGGGAAAGTTGCATAACTTTTTAACTAGACCAAATAAACTGGTTAGAAGGAATTTAGAAAAATAAACTTCCACGCCCGATAACAGATCGAACTAAAATATAAGCTGAAAGTATAAAACATTAGAGAAATACTGGTAACACATCGATACAAATTTCAATAAAAACAACCTCGTGGTCATTCGATATGCTCTGCTGGGTGATGCAGTTCTGCATTCAAAGCACCATTCCAAGCAAATTGATTATATTTTTTTTTGTAAACATGTCCCCATAGCTAAGTCGAACAGAACGCGTTTGGGGTTTGGTTTTTTTCTACTTTATTTATAGTAAACATTATTTAAAATGAATATCCCGAGATCCGCCTCTTTTTTATGAAGTGTTGTGCAGATTTGGAGGCGAGCCTGCTTTCTGTCGGTGAATATGGTGACCATGAACGATGTTTGGCTATGGAGATGGAATGTACGAATTCAGCTATATGCCTACGTGCAGATCTAGATCAATTTGAAGTTCCAATAATTACACTAATGGGTTTTTGAGTTTTTTTTCTTCTTTTTGTTTAATTGCACTTAGATTTGTATTGAGAAAAATATTGGGCCGTGTAATCAAAGTTTCTCTTTCGTGAACTCGTTTAAAATACCAGAGCGTGAATTGAAATTTTTGTTTCATTTCGATTGCGATTGTATCGGAACGTAGGTGTATAGTTGTACATTTCCTTTGACGGTGAGGCTTTTTTAAACCAAAACTCTTACATTATGTTTAAAGTTTTTGTTACAAATAAAATGAGAGATATTAAAAGTAATTCTTTAGTTGGAAATTTGAAGAGTTTTGAAGAATTTTGTATTTTTTGACTCATACGCAGGATACGGTACCTTGAAATGAAATTGCGCTTTCGAATTCGCTGCACTGAATTAATAAATAAATAAATACCTAGTTGGGGCAACAGGTTAGTAATGCTAATGACCTATAGTTATAGCTCTCAAAACCATTCGTTTTGTGTAAGTTTTTAATTTGTTGAACTCTTTTCATTTTTTGACAGTTGAGCTCTGTTGTCTGTTCAGACGATTGCCATCTGACAATATTGTCAGGTCAGTTGTCCCAAATGTCTGCCAACCGTGGGAACTGGTAATTTTGTCTACCAGTATTTGCAGAAAAATCAATGTCAGATAATTGAGAGACCGCCATCTTACTGCACAAGACGAAGACGTCGATATAAGAACGAATGCTAACTATGAAAGTTTAAATCCCTTTCCTTTTTTAATGATTCTTCTAAAAGGATCTAGATATATTTATGATTTTTTCTAATAACTTTTTGTTTTAGGTGCATTTTGTGTTCTCCGTTTTATGATGCTTGTAAAAGTATCTTTAAATGTTTACCATCTTTTCAAATCATTTTTTCTTTTGTCGTTTGTAGTCTTCCTTTTATGACTCCTGCAAAAGGATCTAGGCATAATTATGATCCTCTTGAATCACTTTTATTTTCTGTTTTATGATGCATGTAAAAATACCTGGAAACGTTTATGATCCTTTTAACCCGAATTATCCCAGAGAAATTTTTTTTGTTATTTTTCTATGATTTTTTGAAATTAGGCCACTTTCTGTAATGGTATTACACAAACAAAACCAAAAAAAATAAATTACTTACCATTTCTTGGGGATGATGTGTACCTTATATGGTACAGTGGGATAATGCACTGTCATAATCCAATATTAATACAAAACGTTAATTTAAGTATTTTTAGATAGATAGTAAGGTTTTATTTGAATATTGTTGAAGAATGGTTACATAAATGTTTATTACATGGTGTGATAAGTTTTGAAACAACGAACGTGTAAAGCAACGCCGCTTGAGTATGACAAAGTCGACATCTTGTTCGTTTGTCTTGCTCGACAATCAAGTGGTTGATTTGGTCATACCGGATGTTTTCTGTGCTTGCGGGCCGTAAATTGCGTGGCCTGTTATGTTTTCCATACGTTCCCAGCAAACTCCTTGCTATTCTACGACGAAACTCTAAATTGTCCAGTGTACCTTTATTGTATTTATGCAGCTGCCATGCGTTAGAAATTGCCATATCGATGCAATGAGCAAACAGTGGATAGTACCATTTTTTCCCTCTAATGGCAATACGATAAAGACCGATATTTTGGTCAGACCTATCGACTCCTCCCATGTTTTTATTATAGGCTTTTATAAGTTTTGGCTGTGAAACCGATATTTCTTTTTTTTGAGAGCGAGAGTATCTTTTTAGCAAGTTTGTTGGGTGAACTGGAACAGAGTTAGATATCATGTTAACAATGTTGTTGTCATTCCATTTGCACACAACAGCATTGAGTTCTGAACAGAGTTCATAGCTATAAGCACCTCTACCTCTTTTTTTTAAAGCTTTATCCGATCCACGTAAAGAACAGTTTTTCAAACGATTATCTCTTATAGTTCCAGTGCCTCTTATTTTCAATGCGTTTATTTCTTGAAAGAGTTCGAGTGAAGAAAAAAAATTGTCAAAAAATAAGTGGAAGCTAAGATTTAAGCCTCGTCCAATCAGTGCCCGACAAAAACTTAAAACAACTTGCGTTCCAAGTGCATGCTCTTTGTTTTTGGGAGTTGAGGATACTTTCGACCCAAGATAGGGTTCAAACCAAACTATGTATCCGGTTGGAGTCGTTCCAACCCAAAATTTATAGCCCCATCTGATTGGCTTTCCCCTTATGAACTGTTTGGTAGGGTGACGTCCAAAATAGGGTATCATACCTTCATCCACACTGTAATTTTCCACAACTGGAGCAAACAACAGGAACTTTTGAAGCAGGTGATGAAACAAAGGCCGTACTTTAGAGTAACGATCATTTGGATCTAGTTGAGTGTTATCGCAACAATGTAGTACTCGAAATATGTGATCAAATCTATTTCTAGTGATTGATTTGGATATAAGAATATTTTGTGAGTCTTCTTCATTTTCCCAGTACATTCTCCGTCTTGATACACTATTATAGCCACTCAAAATAAGTACTCCAATAAAGGTTCTAAGCTCACTAACCTGTACCTATATCAACTGGGAGATTATGTTGCTGGGCATATAAATTGGAATATTTTGTTATTTGTTCGAATAAAGTCTCATCAAAAAAGAGCGAGAACAGGTCCAAAGGAGCGGAAGATGGATTCAACCCACAGGCTTCGTAGCTAAAGTCTGTTTCTGTTTCCTCCAAGTCTTTTTTCTTCCATGAAAAATTTATAGTTCGTGCCTTCTTTTTGGGGACAAAACAAGAAATTGGAATGTCATCTTCTTCATCGAAGCTTTCCGGATGTAAGACAACTTCTGCCACAAGCTGGTTACGAGGCAAATTGTCTACACAAACCACATCTTCCTCACCTGAATCTTCATCTGTAACATCCCCCTCCGTTAATGGCGGTAAAATTGGTATTTCAGAGTAGAAATCGTCGTCATCGCTTTCGTCTATGCAACTTACAATCTCATTAACGGTCAGCCTAAAAAAAAAACAAAAGGACTTGTATTATCCCACTGTACCATATGCGGTACATCACAATGCACGTCCTTGTAATAGTAACATTGTATGCTTGAATTATTAAGATTGTTTATTATTACTTTTCGTTATTGTTTTAGCTACATAAATAATGTTTATCTAGCTTTTTTAAATACACTGATTAGAAATTAATTTACCTTTTCCTCGACATTGTTTTTATACGGAAAAATACTCGCACTTCACTTCAACTTTACATCTAATTGAACGAAAATAAGTTTAAATTGACACATAAATATCTTAGCCTACTTATATTTGAACTGGATAATTCAAAAAAGTAATCGATTAATAGTTTTTTTTCTGAGCAAAATTTTTTTGAATAAAGTGTACCATATGCGGTACAATGGGATGATTCGGGTTGTTTCTTTTTGTCTTATCTTTATTGCGTTGTTTATTTTTTGGTCAGGAAGTTCGGTTAGGTGCTTTAATGCAACCCGCTGAAGAGTCTTTATTCTCTTTTTAACTCAAGTTTGGAATATGAAAGCTTAAAAGAAGGTTTTTGGTTTATATTCTGCATCGGCAATGCCAATCAATACAATGCCTTTGTAATTATAAAATATGCTGACAGCATTGGGTAGTGCGATCATTACCACATGCTTTCCATACACTGCTCCAATGCAGTTTGGAAATTGCCACAATTCGTTACATTATTTGGTATAGCAACAGAATCCCAGGCCTCTGGTGTTCTCGGCGTCTAGAATTAAAAACAGTTTTCTGTGCGTTATGTACATTGAATAAGGTAATATAATAAATTCACTTGAATTTGTTTCTCGCTTTTTGGCGGAGTCACCAAAGCTAGACGATCATCGAATTGTTTAGCTTCCACGCAAAAAAAATCCATCACGAGCA
Organism: Cheilosia vernalis; assembly: GCA_949126925.1. Classification (NCBI taxonomy): domain Eukaryota; kingdom Metazoa; phylum Arthropoda; class Insecta; order Diptera; family Syrphidae; genus Cheilosia; species Cheilosia vernalis. Next base: position 35,191,411 of record OX421360.1, on the reverse strand, counting down.
ATTTTGCGTGATGTCCCTCCTGTTGTCGGCATGCCACCCAATCTTTCGTCCAAACACGCCTACGTTTGTGTGGCAATTCATCCTCCTTGCTGCTCTCAAATACGTATGCGGCCAAAACAATCGCAATTGCATTTTTTTGTTCCATTTAAATTTTTCGTTTCTTACGTTTCCTCAATCAAGACTTCACCACTGAATGAAGAAAAAAATAATATACAGTGCCAGTAAAGGGATCTGCATATATTTTGTAAACAAACATCTGCCAACAGTGTGAACTGGCAATTTTCTACCTGAAAACGTTGCCAAGAAATTATTTCTGGGCAAACCATCTGCAAATGAAATTGTCAAAGTGTGGGGCGAAACCTGGCAACCGTGTGAACTGGCAATTTCATATTGTGATGTAGTGCGCTATTGTCAGATCATTTGCAGCTCATTGTTAGATCATTTGTAGACCTGACAATATTGGCAGATATGGCATTCGTGTGAGCAAAGCTTTATACTCTCGGATGTTTGTCAGACGTTTTGCGAGAGGTGGGGGTGGAAAAAAAAACGTAAGATGGAATGTTTTTTTTTTTATCGAACCTATGACCTCTCGTCCAACACACTTAGCGTATTTAGTTCACCTAAAAATATATGCAACTAACCTTTCTAAACTGAATGAATGGAAATCTCCAATGGTGCAATGAAATAACGCCAAGTGAAATAAAGCACACTTTTAAAAAAGCGAAATAAGGCCAATTTTTAGAAGTGGGTCTGATTCCACTTCTCCGCTTTTCAAATCAGAAAATGTCTCCTAAACTGATCGAGGGTTTTGAAGTTTAATCCCGTGGTAATTTCTTTTTTTAATAATTTAATTATTTCATATCGATATCAGCGGATTAATATCAAACAAGATTGGCCAAGGAAGATAGCCAAGATGCTCTGAATAGATTGGGAAACCATGTGGAACAATTGTTACTTTTCGCATTATTTTTCATACTACGTATGTCGTGGTTTACTAGCAAGACAATAGAGGGATATCTAACCAACTCATTGAATTAAATTTAACACGATTTTCTGCAGCGGTATTATTTATTGATGTATTGTCCAGGTGAACATTCGTTAATAATAATTTATAGCCTCTCTCATCAGTAGGGAAGCTGCACATCGATAAATAAAAAAGACAACAACACTCGCTACGCTGTCTGGGGTTTGGATTGTTCCATTTATTTCGTCATCATTTTTAAAAGTAAAGCTACATACCAATAATGGGAGTACCCAGTAAAGGCGCAGATGTAATAAAGACTTTCGTAAATCATTTGTTATTTTTGCACAATACACAACTAACCGAATACTCTGTTAACCTCAAAACAATCATTTAAGCGGAAGGTCAAACTAGCTGAAAGTGGGCTTTGATTCACAATAAAATATTTGAAAGTTGACACGGATGCGATAATATTACTATAACTATTGAAGTGTAGATCAAAGCCTTAACAAATGTGGGCGGGTATATATTATTTTCCGCATGGTGAGTAAATTAATTTTAAATTTTTTGTCCGTCATGAAACATGTAAAATATCCATCATCAGTGATGTGCGTACCGTACGAGTAGAGGTTTCTTGTACGAGTATCGTAGACTAAAACTTGTATATAGCCATGTAAGCAATCAATTTTAAATTTGATAAGTATACGCATCTCCTTGGGCTTAAAATGGGCAATGTTTCTCTCTTTGTATTTGCGTATAAAGCTTGTCTTCCGGGACAGTGCGTTACGAGAATTTTTAAATATGTTTTAAAATAAGGGCTTTATATAGGCAAAAAGAGGATGCAGAGAAAAAACTTCACATCGAGTGGGAAATAATTTCAGTTTTTTTTTTTAAGTTATCTTCGGGCATAAGGGTGTCCTCTTTGGGCACCATCTTTGTTTATGGCTAAAAGGCCTATCCAAAGCTGAGTAAATAAGAAATCAACAGCTTTACGGTATTACGAGATTACAACAAAGTCTCTTACTTTTCTTAGCCAGGACAACAATGTGTATGTTTTTTGAGAACCAGCCTATGACCTCCGCTTTCAAACACGTTTTCAATGCAGGGCTCGCGTTTGACAGATATCTACTACTGGTTTATAATTCGAGGAAACAAAATACAGTGGCGCAAAATTATAGGATTTTGAAAATATTATTTTTTTTTAAATATTGTTTTGTTTAGTTTACCTGAAAATGGCTATAACGAAATTGACCAAAATGCAAACTTATAGTAAAATTGATGTTTTCAAAATGATTGTGTCCATAATTTTCAATTCGATGCACCCAAAACGCTAATTTTAAAACCTGCTCATATCTCGAAAACCCCATTTTCGTTTGACAAAAATTTGCTTCGCGCCCGCTCTAAGGTTGATACTATTTGAAAATGGGCTAAAAAGCGTTTATAATAAACTAAATAGTTAGGCGGCGGTTTTCAATTTAGAGTGGTGTAACTTAGTATCTACTCATTCCCCCAAGAAATCTGGCTGGGGATTTTGTTTTGTTTGTTTGTTTTATTTGTGTTTCGTTATAATATAATTTTTGGTAACCTTAAAATGTGTGTGTTATTTCAAAATGCAGTTAAATGACCGATCGATTACAAAATGACAAAAAGTTGGTGTTTTTTTTTTTGAAAATCTAAGGGTTTATCATATTTGTCTGGTGGGATGTATTTAGAACGTCTGGCAACGCTGGGCTGAGCTAGTCTAACGACTTTTCACTCGAAAAGTGGTACAGTTTTCCCAGACTGTGAAGATTGTTTTCCTTTTTTTTTTATTAGCAAAGGCAATACTTTTCCTATGAATTGGAAAAAAAAGTTCCCCTATTTTCTCCCCTAAGTGAAAAAATAAGTGATTTTATAACACTATTTATTAACAAGCTATAACATAAAAATATACATTTTATGCAAGGATCAGTTAGATAATACTTTAAAAACCTAAAATAAAATAAAAAACTGAAGAACAAATAAAAATAAATTCATAAATTATATCTCAGCAATCCAGATATAACTAAAATTCACAGTACTTAAAAATAAGTGTATAATTGTACGTAATGTAGGTTTTTTTTCGAATCAACACTTGCTAAATTGAGCCTCTTTTAAAATTGAAAACAATTTACGGCAACCAAACTTCCCAATTATGTTTTTTACAATAGCTGTTGCCTAAGTTCTATAGATAAATTTATGTTCTTTGAATCTATTGTTTAAAAGCGCAGCTACATGATCAAAAGTAGTGAAGGGTAGATTTGCTTAGCAGCAAGTGCACAAAGTTTTATCTCGGCTTCTTGCATTTTGATCGCTTGATTTTGTTATGAAAGAGAAAATTTTCCACTGCTTACTCGGTACTAGATTTGCGTTGCCAATATTTTTCTGTGTCCGTTTTTGTAGTTCCGACTTTTTTGCAAACTGAGTTTCTCTGCAAACTTTACAAAATGCTCTAGGAGTTGATGGTGATGGTCGAGAGACACATGCATTCTTACGTAGACTTTCGATGGGCTGTTTTCTTTCATATTTGGTGTGAAAATTTCGTAAACTTTGAAATTTATTTGTAATGAAAATGCGTTTAAATTTAGCTTTTAAGAAATTTAAGTTTCAAAGAAATTTTTGATTTTTTTCCTTTTTCCATTAAAAAAGCGCTAAAATTGGCGCTTTTCCCCTCAATCTGGGACCATTGGAGTTAATGCATGAGCAGAACAATATTAATATACATGAGTGATTCGATACAACCGTCTTCCCTAAAGCCTATCAAATCATTTCTGCATCTTCCTATAGGAGTGCTTCTCTCTGGAAAGTTTGGGTCGCTCACATAAGACATATATATAAACCTGTTGTCAATATATAGCAACCGGCTGGATCTTCCAGTTTGTGATCGACCCAAGATATGCTTCGGATATAATTTTGACAGGTAAATTTGTAAATGGTGTTCCACCAGTCCTAGTGTTAAGGTAGCACTATAAGGTCTAACACATAAATGCCTATGCCTATTCATAGGTCCATTTCTAAACTTTCCTTTCTGTAAACTTCGTCATGTAAAATCCACAAACACCGCATTAATTCACAAGTTTCTAACCGCCTTGCCTCCTATGAAGCTCCATGTTGAATTGAACTCTATTTTTGTATGCGTACATCTAGAACTAACTCATCCCATAGCAAGTGTCAACAATGTTTCAGATGGCATTTAAAGTCAAACACAATTTGCACTATCAGGGAACAATATTGCACATGGGTATAAAATCACAGCTACCAGCGATATTAATCTATACCGACCATAACTGCAATTTATAGTCAGATCGAGTTACAGTTATCAAAATGCGTACCAGCATGCTCAAAGTTTCACACCTCATTGTGCGCTAATGAAAGGTATACATGCCCACATCTTAGTCGTTATTGCGGTTTCATATTACAGCTGTTTACGACTATCTAATTGGAATGTCACTTTAACTACCGTGAACACACAAATCATTAATGTGCCTAAGTGCTCCACAAGAGCTAAAACAATTTTGTTTTATGTTTTTTTTTTTTCAGAAGGCCACCAACACTTTGCTGCATCGCTCCCTGTCGTTTTAATTGTGTACGCAAATTTCGTTTGAGAATACACTACCTGTCGGATGTATTTAAATGGTAAAAACATATTTCACCCTGAGGCCTTATAGTCTAATACACAAATCCAATCCGACTCAATTCGCTAGTAAATACTATGTTTTAACAGCGAACTGACATTCTGACAGAAAACCGATTCTGTTATGCGATTCATACGGAAATGTGTCGCTCGAATTGACGGGCATATAAGAAGTGGAATGCGACTAGTGCAGACAGAGCCAGCAACTTACATAATTGGTCCGATCTGAGCGCATAGCATCAGAACTGGGTTGGAATTTGTTTTTAATAAACGCTTGAGCAACATTTTAGATTGACAAGTATGGCACCTTGAACTGGAAAACCTTATTATTTTGTCTGCATTTTGTTACGTTGTGGACTCTTGACCAACAGCAACAAGTCTATATTGATTCATGATCATGACGCCTAGCTTTCAATTGGTATTTTCTTATTCTCATTGGAACGTATTGTTGCCGAGTTATGTTGGCGGTATTATGCAGACAATAGTGGAGTGACTTGACTGCCAAATATACTAAATGGGGTGTAGGCGGAAGAACACTTAGCTGACAGTGACAGGACACGCCTTTTATTATAAGTGGCGGGCGGCGAGTGGAAAAATATTTCAATTTATGTCTTCCATTACCGGCCAACGGTGAACAACTGCGAACAACTGTGAACACTGAACAACTACGTCCTGGTCTTGCAGGCGAGATAGATATTATGCAAATGCTATAATTATTGTGATAGTCGATCTGGTTTGCATTGAACTAGTATCCAGTAGATCTGCATTATAACTGGACAGTGCATATCACAAATCATATTCTTAGATCCTGCACATGTGTGCTAGATGTATATGTATTTACGTTTGAGTGGTACAAATGCAGTTGTGGGAAGTCTCGAAGTCGTATCACGCGCTTCTGATTCCGCTGGTATATAGATTGCGTAAGTAGTAAACTTTTAGCTGAGTGATGCGAACGAAACTCTTTCATGAGATCTATACTCTCGCATGTTTTTTATATATTCGCGAGCTGTTGCAGAGTGGAAAAGACCTCTCCAGACGGATGTCTTCCTCCGGGGATAGAATCTGAGTCCTCTCGCTTGTAACCAAGCTCGTTTAAGCAAATTTATAAGCTTCAAAGCTGCTGGTGATGGTAAAAAAGTTGGTGGAAGGTATGCGGCTTCTTCTATCTTATTTTTGGCAAGAGGACTGATAGCATATATTTGAGGATAGCTGACAAATATAAATAAGACCCAACCAACTAAAATTTATCTGTCATACTGTGAAACACAGGTACCCCCAACACTCTATGGTTTCACGGTCATAAAATGAAATGTAGGAAGTAAATATACCCCTGCCTTGATGGCTCAATAACACGGTGGGCCCTCCCACCGAAAGCGTGCAAATAAAAGCGATGACCATTCCAAAGAGACGTACAAGAATTACCCCAGTATATTTTTGTAATAGGGCATGAAATACGCTCCTTGCTGGAAAGCCAGACCTATCTAACACCTCTTGCCTTGAAGAACACTTATTCTCCCACGATTTTGAGCAGCCAAAGCCACCACGATACTCACACTGCTGTGAAGTGGTGACCAGTCATCAGAGAATAAACTCGACTCAAGGTACCAGAATACAGCTTCCGGTGTGTGGAGATATTCGCAACCGTAAAGGTCACTTCTAGATGGACTCTTACAGTCCGATGTCTGGCGGCCTCATGGTTTCAGGGTCAGGTAAGTCTCCACCAAATTTGTATACTTTTACTGTTTCGTAACATAAACAAATTAAAGAAAATGTTTGACCTATTTTTCAATCTATTTATTTATTGTTCGAACGCGACCCCTGATCGTTTGCTACTGACGGCTCTGCTCAGTGACGATGCGAATGCGAGAGCTGTTGATCTGATGCTTCTGTGTTAGAGAGAGCGCAAGAGAACAAGTCTGCTCAGAGCAGATGATGAACGTAGGCGGGAATGTCAGGACGCGTTAACATTTACATTACATATCCTTAAAAAATCAAAAAGGTCACCTAATTTTAAAGCCGTCTATGCCAGCATCTATGTACAGTTTGGATATGCAAAGTCCAGTATAGTCTGGAGTGCGTTGGTTTATTTAACAAGGGCAAAAACAGGACACTCGCAGCCTAAGTTAAGGTGGTACGTGACTTCACCTACCTCTGCTCTGGTATCGCGTTTAAGCACGATGTTTGTAAAAAATCAGGGTAAGGTTTTAACCCTTGCCAATCGTTGTCTCTTTGGCCCGAAGGAACAGTTGGGACTTTATCACAAACACCTACCTATAGACGTTCCTGCAGAAGACCTTAATAATCTCTTCTCTTCTTTCTTCCTCCCTTTGTTTCGGGAGCTGTTGTTGCAACACCACTTCAACTCCTCCTGGGGCGTAGAGCGACAACCAGGTTCTTCCATCTCTCTCTGTTTGCAACTCGATACCTCAGCTGTGTCCACGATTGCAAATTCTCCGATTGAGCTTCCGTCAAAACAGTTGACATCTATGTTGTTCTTGGCCCTGGTAAAAGGATCCGACGAATTGACCCTCATAAAAGCTTATAAAGATCTCTAGTCAGTTGCTATTTAATTGGAAAGTAGTCAACAAAAGTTCGGCACCAAGGAGTACTAAAGCCGAGGCACTTATCGCTGTTTTATACTTATATTTCTGTCTATAAATATTTACGTTATGCCAGCTAAGTGATCGTTTATCACCTTCGCCACCACTCGGCTCCTTCTTAAACGCACGTCTTGGCCAGATCTCACTAGCCTCTACCACGCATAGTGAAAGGCAAACTCCTTCAAGACTTCCACCGAACCCCAGACAGCAAAAAATCATCGCAGATGAATATTTCATGTAGTTTACCATCGGAAAAGTTACTACACCGGTGTGCGGAGATGTGACAGCTATAGCGCCAATTAAGCCAATATAGATTCTTCGTAAACAGTTTTCTGATTAAAACTGAATTCAATCTGTGCTTGCGTTCAATTAACGGTGACGTTCAGTAACTTCCGACTACTTTGGAAATTGAAATTTTGCATCGTCGGCCAGCTGAAAAAAATATTTCACATTATTTGTCGATAAATTTAGTTTCGACATAAAGACGAAAGGAGCTGCAAGAAATCCGCTTGTGCTTAGACAATTGAATTTATACAGAGATGCGGTGGCAGATAACAAAAGTGCACGAGCATGTACCCTGCAGGCGGTCATTTGTTAGCTTGTGTTTGGCACACGTTTGCTCCCGGGATACATTTGGAAGCACGTTTTTACTTTTGCTCTCTACCAGTTGCTGCGTGGAGACAAGTTGTCTTGCGAGATTGGGACACAGATTGGAGGGGAAAAAGAGCTGTTCGCTTCCTTGAACTTGGTAGTTATCGACTTATCGTCCGCTAGGGTGAGTAATAGTAACGGCTGATTGTTTTCGCATTGAAAGTGACGTTCCTCTTTTAAATAATTAGGAGTGGAATTGTGTGGAGCGGAACGGTGTACTCTGTACTCATTAGGAAAAGCGGGTATTTAAATGGAAAGTCCGCCACAGTCAAAGGAGTGTTTTTTGCACTTGCTGTATAAGTGGACAACTTCAGTTTTGTTGTCAACAACTTTAACAAGGTCTGATATATGAACCGAACGCCAACGTTTTGCAATGAGAGTGTATCATTATTTCTTTTGCTGTTCAATATCACCTTGTATTGGAAGCCACAATGATTAATTTCTTTGATCTCTTGTGGTATTCTTCTTGGTTAGTCTTTGATTTTTACGCTCCAATATGCTTTCACAATAATTATTTCTGTAGTTGGGTATCGCGTTTTGCTTTAGCGCTCTGCGACTTTGTTGTTTCTTATGGTTGTGGCAATGCGAACCTTGATTGATGTAGACATTTTATAAGGCAATCAATCAAGTGATGGAAACACAGGCTAGGACTAAATAGTAAATCCAGCTTTGGATTAGTGTCTTTGGCAATTTATGTCTAGGGTCTGGTGTGTGTTGGTAAAGCCAAAAACATTCAAGGTTGATAATAAGAGCCAAAGAAAAGTTAAAAAAAAAAGTTTTTAATACTGATTTAACCCAACAAAAAAAAACCCTTTAAACTGTAATAAAATATTTATAATAGTGAGGTGACTTTGTATCACTAAAAGTACTAGGTCATAATGACGGAGACGAACGTTAGCACACGTTGTGTTATCTACTGTAACCGACCGGTAGGTCATTTTCTGCCATTTTGTTATGGAATTTTGAACAAGTTGACCTGCAAAATTAAAATCGAACCCTTAAATAAATATCCGACTAGATACTGCAAACAGATGTTAATTAAATTCTTAATTAGATTCTTACAATTTAATGCTACACAAAAATACACAAACAAGAAATGATCGAGGATTGCCTGTGCAATGATATGATATATAAGTTAGGTTTGATGTCTGCGAAAAGTCTGTATACCTAGGAAGGATTTCGGAAGGTAACCGGCAGCAAAGATTTCCTTTTCTATTCATTTTCCTATACGAAATTTCTTAAAAATACATTTTCAAGAGGTTTGTACCAACTCTTCGCACAGACTTTTAGATTCATCAGCTTTTTATTGTGGACCTATGTGATTGTTGCAAACAACTTTAAAAGCTACAACCTACAAAATATAAATGTTACTAAAAAGAAAATTGTATTTAATATTTTCTGATATTGTATATCATTGAACGGACCTTCACTTAATTTTTATAGTTCCCAGAAACCTGGGTAGGTACTCAAGAAATTCTATGATCATATAATTTCAATAAAATTTAAATTTTGTTCAAAAGACTATTTATTAATTTATAACAGTGATACCGAAGTTTTATTAGTTGTTGATTCAATTGGTTGCATTTTCTTTCAAGTATAACTTTTTCACAGCAAAGAGTAAAAGTTTCTTTGTCCAACCAATTCTGTCACTTTTATGTAATAATCCGCTCGTGAGTCGTGACTTGAACGAGGTTTTCTTTCATTTCACATTTATAAGCTCACTTGCAATTTCTGGCACGAGATGAAAGAGGAGCCGTTTGTATTTACAAAAATATTATGTAGAACATAAATTTCGCCGAACTACATTTCTGCAAACACCTTTTCCCATTTTCATTACTGATTTTAGTTGTAGTAGCACGAAAATGTGTGATTCGGCTTTTTTCTGGAAAAAAAAACAGATTTAATTTTTGCTGTCTCTTTGCTGGGCCTTCGAATTTTTCCGCTAGGAATCTTTATATTTCTTAAAGTCCGGAAGAAGTACTTAAAGCAACAAGAAACTCCAGTTTTTATAACTTAGGTTGTAAACAATTTAACTGTTGATGTAGCCATTGCCTACATTGGCTACAAGTAAGATAAATCCTTTGAACTATGAACTTATATTTCTTGTAAATGGTCTTTTATTAGCGACTTGACAACTTCAAACTTTCAGGGTGAACGCGTGCTTAAACCAATTACCAAACTGTCAACGTCAAAATATTCAGTGAAATCTACATTTTCATCACAGTGAAGTAGGTAGGTACACGAACAACTTTTACAAATAATTAAAATTTACTACCTACCTATCGAAATTCCGAGTCGGTCCGAGCCCGCAACTTTAAGAGCGTTAACGCCAATATTAACAATATTCAGCGATGAAGCTAATATTTGGTAAAACGGCCTGGTCAATATGCCAAATAAGCGTTGTGGGCAGGTGGGAACCTTCATGTGCTTCATGAAACAGTTTGGTGCTGTTTTTATGTCAGTAGCGTTATTGGGACGTTATTTGTCAATTGCATGAATTGGACATCAGTGATATGTGATTCTAACAAGTTATTGAAGTCTCAGTTCGTTAATTTAAATCATTGATCTATGCTAAATTAAATCATTATTCTATACCAACAAGCCGGTGACGTTGGAGGAGCTCAAAGCCAATATTGGACGAGAAATAGCGGCCGTATCGGTCGGGTCATCGAAAATTAGGTTCAACGTTTATTTAAGTAAGTAAGTGATTTTTCTTCGTGTAGTTTCATATATTACTAGCTGGCCCGGCGAACTTAGTTCCGCCCCAATTCGTTAATGTAATAAAAATAATAATACCGAGCATGCACATTGCACTTGCCTCTTTATGCAATTCGGTCAATTCAAATTCTTTATTCTATGACACTTAAAAAGAAAAGAAAAACAACAAAGTTCGATCCTTGAGTCCACTTTTGCTCTAAATTAACAAAAATCAACTTCTGCTAGCTATTGTGACTGAATTTTGTTGTTTCACTTGAGGCGAACTTCAAGTTGTTGATGATATGAATTAAATAAAAAAAATTGTTATGATTTAACAGATAAAGCAAGAGGAAATTCGAAAGAAACGCTCGTGACAAATGAGACTTTATATTTGACTTAGTCAGTGATGTTGATTTCGATACTTGAGGAATAGTTTTTAGAAAATAGGCATCATTTTTTTGTGAACGGTTTGAACTGTTTTACAATCAATTTTTTGTGAATTCTTTTTTTAGAATCAATTCACACAAATAAGTACATTTTGAAGTTGGTAAATCTGGTACATTCTTTAATCAAAGTCGCATTAAAAATTTTAATTTACAACTGTGCGTCGTGCTTATTTTCCAATAACCTACTTGACTTACTCACCAAATCACAACCTTGGATTATAGAGATAAAAAAAGATAGAATTGCCTATCAATCTACCAACATTCTGATAACAATTTCTTGAATCACCTTGTAGGTTAGTTGCAGTTCCTTTGTAAGAATGCAATTTTTATCTTTTTTACCAAAAAGGCATGATTTTTCGAAAAAGGTATAATTTTTTAAAGGTTCAGACATGAAAACTTAGATCCGGCTTTGCATCACTGGCGTGACTCTAATCTAACTATTTCTCAACTTAAAGTCAAATTTAATGCTTGATTTCTTCTAATTTAGACTAAAAGTTAATTTGTTGCCAAAAGTCGCGTCTAAAATGTTTAATTGCTAAGGGCCAATAGAAATAACTGAAGTATATCAATATCGATGTGTGTCAATCAAACCGCAATGATTGACGTGCCACCTATCGGGTCCAAAAGTATCCTATCTTTCAAACTGGAACCAACAAATTTACATGGAAATCGCCTGAGTGGCTTTGGAGATCGAAAACATTACCTATTGAGTCTAAAAGAATGTTATCTTTTAAGTCTTGCTAAACCTTAAATACGTCAATACGAACAAAACCAAAAAGTTTCATGCAAATTGGCCCATCAGCTATTGAGTTATAGAGTCATCGAGTTTCACACCGAAGGAATTATATTTATAAATTATTGTTAATGTATTATTATATTTTAGAAGTTAATTGAATTTGAGTTAAAAACGAAATGTGTGCCTACAGCGCCACCTGTTGAGAATTTTTTGATTTTTTATAAACCATCTCTGATTCAAGACGAACAAAACAAAACAAAAATCCTTCATATCTAACTAAAACTAACGCACATATCTATTTCCTTCTACATGTAGAGACACAGGAATCTCAATTTTGACTTCGGTGAAAGGGTTGTAGGGTCAACAAAGCAAGGCAGGCATGCTTGTTTAAGCCTGTGCTTAGCTCGTCGGTGGAGTGGGATCTTCTGCTTGGCTTGCGGACTTCCGTACTTTTACATGCCTGAATTTTGATTCGAAAATTTTGAAATTTGTTGGCATTAAAGGGATAGGAAGAAAATTGGGAAAGGATTAACTCTAAACGAAATATTTGTAACTTTAATAGCCAAGAAGAAAACTAACCACACCTATCAACTTGGTTGATAAGCCTTCTCCCTTCTCTCCCCACACCAGTACCGAAGGTGTTATGGTATCTTTGAGCTGCCCTCCCCATAATCATACTCACGAATGAGCAGAGTACCATGATTGTGAACGCTCAACAACTCCTAATGCCTGTTATCATTGTCCTCGTCATCTCAATCACCCCTACATTTCAACTTATTCACACATCAAACAAATCAACGTCTACTCCATTTCAAAAAGTCACTGAATGTAACATAGTAAACATAAACAAATAAAAAAAAATTTCAAAATTGTTGACAACAACAATTTGCTTGGAAAACAACTAAAATAATTATTGACAACAACAATTGCTTTTAAAATTTAAAATATTTTTTTTTTGTTTTGGAAGTTTCACTACTCGATTTATATCCAGTTTATTTTTTTTCAAAGTGCTTTTTCCCATGAAAATCGAAATGTGTGCCTGCAACGCCACCTGTTGAGAATTTTCCGACTTTTCTTTTTTCCTAAACCATCCCTGATTCAAGACGAACAAAATGAAACAAAAATTATTCAAATCGGTTTAGCAGTTCTCGAGCCTTTACCCGACTAACACACAACGATTGATTTTTATATAATAGAAGAAGATATATATCGATTCAAGTAATGCATATAGATCATACAAAAATAAACTCGTTGGCCGTACAAGTTCAATGGATTTGGCATTTATGGTAACACTGCCGCCAAGCGTGGACACCAAGACCCATCCACTAGCTATCTAACCGTTTCCATAAATGTAAGTGAAGTGCGTCTCTCTTCGTTTTTCCTGCTCCTTTAGCTTGATGAACGTTTTACGAGTGTGTCAGCTCATGGCACAATACATAAGTGGGATGTATTGCGTGTTAGCGTGAAAGCATTCCCTCATTAATTTTTAAAAAGTGGATAAGTCATCAATTGGAAGACGGAAGCATGGCTGCCTTAGCTGTCTACAAGTCAGTAGTTTCTGCAACTTTGAGATAATTGCACGATTGGCAGTATTCCGGTCCCAGTTAGACGCGGAAGACTTCAACCTCATTATCAATGAAAAGTACATAAATGTTTCCTACCAAGACCGATAACAATGTATCTTTTCGAAGAAATATCCATTTCACACTCAATATCGCTTACGATCACATTTCACCCTAATTGAAATATCACCTTTAATAGGCTGCGTACAACTCACACAACATGCCCACGGCTATAGCGCTGTCAACAAGCTATTTTTCTTACGATCCATAAATAGCCGCTTCAACAAAATCATCTTCACTTGAACGGACGGCCAAGCTCAAGGTAGAAAAACGTTTAGTTCCGAAACCGGCTCTCCGCCCATAATTTTATACTGCTAATACCCTCAGTCAATGTATGAAATGCTAATAGAGGTGTTACCATGATTGAACAGATAATAATGTCTATTGAGTTTAATTGACCACATTTGTATCAAAGCGCTTTGTCCACAGCAAGATGTACAGCGGTACAGTTTTAAATTTAAAAGGATAACAATTGGAATTGGAACCATTTTGCAAAGTTAGTAAAAGACTGATTCACAGTATTCATGCTGTGGATCGAAATTGCTTTTCTCATACCGTCTTCTATATAGGTCCTTCAGGTCCTTCTGACATAACCCAGTCGGCATAAATGAGTAATACGCTTCTGCCGACTTGAGCAGCAGTGTCCGCGTAAATTTAAAATTGCACCACTGTGCCGCTTACTCGAGTTGCAACTTTGCAACATCGTATGCTTACATTGTATGTATAGAGTTGAGATCCGCATAAGGTAAGTCGACTACGATGACTTTGAATGCATGCCGCCACAGGTTGAAATGCAGTATAAGCACTATCCTCGTGGTCTGCCATGTAATTTCGGTGTGAGTTGTCACTCAATTTGTTCAATTGTAATTGATTTGTTTGTGATATGTTTTATGACTTATTGGTATGTCGGAAATTCGGACAAGATGTTGTGTCATGAAAAAAAAACTTGTAACCATTTTTGGACCTAGATTTTTAGATTATCGATCAGGAAATTTGTAGTAATGTGTTATTTACGATACCCTTTTTCAGGATTAGAAAATCAAAATTGGGGTGGTTAAAGTCGGTTGAGGTGGAAGAAACCAAAAGGCCCCGTTGAGCATATAGTAATGACTGCGCACTCCCCTTACAAGCTAGCCTAACCTAATGCTCAAATTAGTTAATATTATAATGTTAACTCTGACCATAAGAATGGCTGTAAAACTTTAAGAGAATTATGTTAAAAAACAAATAAGAAAACAAAAATGGCTTCTTACTTGGCTGGGAACATGCACTTTAAAAAATATCTAGGTACTGCTTCTGGCTATTATGCTGTTCGGCCAAAATTTTCTTGTTAGAAAATTAACACTTGCAAAGGTGAACGACATGTCCACGAATAAGTTGTACTCTAGTTCAATTATCTCGTTCATCACCTGTGTGTATGGATAGGCTAGTATGATGAGCTGAAATGAAGCCAACAAAATTTGTACCCGCTAGGTGAATGATCTTTTAAACGCCCCGTATTTGTGTATGCAGCAATTAGAGATCCTTCACAATCTGCTCGATGGCATTCTATACTTTTTTGACCATTTGGTGGATTAACCAATCTGTTGACATGACTGAGTTTACTGCGACGTCTACAAGTTAACACGATTTACATTGAAATTCCTCATCCGACATACCATCGGACACCCGACGCGTTCCCACAAATTCCGGACGCTTGCATTTGATTCCTACATGCACCTGAACATGCTTCAGCAGCATGATGCTGACGACTCGTCCAGAACATATCCGACACTCAACACCCAACATAAGTATCCCACATTCCAGCACGTATGCAATAGAACATAAGTGATAAGTTTTCGTGTTAGTTTTTTAATTTACATCCAAACAAATTTTTGTGCACAGTACAGAGTCTCAGAAGAAGACTTGGGGCCTGTTTCACAAATCATACAACATATACATTGAATGAAGTTCTCAGTTCTGCTGAACGATTTCTGTTTCACAGATTTGATGTATATGATCTGCTATCATTCAACAATTTATGAAATGAGAATTGACTGGAAGTATTAGAATAAAACCTGCACCTTGCACCACAAAAGCCGATCCACCAGCTACACCAACAACATCTGAAGGAAAGTCTACACTTACATTGGAGGTAGTCCATGCGGACATTCTTGTAATTAAAAATATTCTTAATACACAAATTGATGCTCTTACTGCTAAAAACATAGAGTGTGAACAGAAAATCAGTTCACTTGAGAGAAAGGTCAACAACCTAGAACAACAACTACTAGGAAACTGTATTGACATAGTCAACGTCCCAAACACCAAAACGACTATGTCCAACACTGATCTCGCTCTCAAAGTACTTCGCGATGGTCTCAAGGTAAATCTCATGGAAGGAGATATAGATCAATGCTATGTTAAAAAAATTAAATTATCCAAAACACCAGCTGATAACAATTCACCTTCTGCCAATACGAAAAATGTTTTACATATAAAGTTCATTTCGAGAATCATGAAAGAAAAAATAATGAGAGCGAGCTACCAAACTAAAACAAAACTAAAAACAACGATAATCAGCACTGAGGCAGCAGAAGAGATGATGTACATAAATGAGAGCCTAACATACTACTCTCGGCAACTATTGAAAACAGCAACGGCAATGAAAGAAACAAAAAAATACAAATTTCTATGGGTAAGGAATGGGATTGTTTACATGCGGAAAAAAGAGGGTGATCGATTTGTTAAAATAAATTGCATTTCTGATTTCAATAAATTATGAATAATAATCCTGTTAACTACCATGTAAACAATCCTATCCGCCCTAATAATTTAAATGAGTGTCATGATAATGAATTTATTGTACCTTTAGAAGAATCTTTTTGCGTTCATCAAAACATTCGTAGTCTGAGAAGTAATTTTGATAATTTGTTAGTACACATTCAATCTTTAGTGAAAATGCCTCTTGTAATAGTTGTGAGTGAAATTTGGATTTATGACAAGGAATTAAATGATTATAATATAAATGGTTACACCTTAGAAGGTAATTGTAACGAAACATATTCTGCTGGTGGTGTAGCAGTTTATATAAGAAGTGATCTTGAGTATGATTTTAACAATATTGTGGCGACAAGTGCGGATATCTGTAGATTATCTTTTTTATTTAATTATAACTGGTATACTTTGCTCTGCATTTATCGTTTACATTGTGTGAGTAAATCTATTTTTATCGGCGAACTTGAAAATATACTAAATGCTACAAATCATAAAAACCTAATAGTAATAGGAGATGTTAATATAGATATATTAAACCAGATAGATAAAGATACCGAGAATTATCTTCTCCTCATGGCTTCTTTTGGCCTCAAAAGTGTTATAAATGAACCAACTCGCATAACCGATGAAACTGCTACTTGCATTGACCATATTTTTCTGCGTTTTCACAAGAACAATAAATCTGTATTTAAAAGTGTTGTATATGACTACAATATAACTGACCATCATCTATGTGCTTTGAACATCTGTGAAGATACTTCGAATTCTAAATCTAAGATATCATTCAAGCAAAATATCCAAACGGACTTTTATAAGCTGCGGGAAAAGTTAAGGTATGAATTCTGGGAACCAGTTTATCTCGAAAACGATCCTTCTGATGCTTTTAATTTATTTAGTTCTATCTTGAATAACCATATCAAAGACTCCTCTATTTTGTTATCTAATAGTAGGCGCGGCATAACATTTTTAAAACCGTGGATGACACCCTGTTTACTAAAACAATTAAATCAAAAGAAAAAAATTGCAAAAAGGTGTAAAAACCATCCTGAGAGAAAAAGTCTAAAAAAATATTATAAAAAACTATGCAAAAGAACTGAAAAATGCGTATATGATGCACGTAACTCTTACTATACCAACAGATTTAATAATGTCAGAGGTAATGTAAAGAAGGAATGGGAAGTAGTGAATAACATATTAGGAAAAGAGTCGAAAAGCAATCAAATTCACAATATAATTATCAATAACACCAATACTAATGATCCAAATATTATAGCGAACAATTTCAATGACTACTTTGTAAACATTTCGGTGGCTTTAAAACCATCTACTGTAATGCACAAATGTTGTAACTGTAACATTTCTTCGAGGTTGAAAGACGAAAAAACCGTGGTAAATAGTTTTTGTTTCCAACCAATATTGCCTCAAGAAATTTTCAAAATTATCATGTGCTTGCCAAACAAGCATTCTTGCACCAGTGATGGAATCTCTGGAACTCTTCTTAAAAATGTCTCTTGGGAAATTATAGATGTTTTGTCTTATCTTTTTAATTTTAGTGTAGATTGTGGTAAATTCCCAAATCTGCTTAAACATGCGGAAGTGATTCCTCTCTTCAAAAAAGGTAACAAACTAAATTTAGCTGACTATAGGCCTATTTCACTGCTTCCCAATATTGCTAAGATTTTTGAAAAACTTATAAAATTACGTATGATGTCTTTTTTGCAAAAAAACAATTTTTTTTCGAACGATCAGTTTGGTTTCAGATCCGGTAAATCGACAGAAGATGCTTTATTAAAAGTATGCTATAACTTGTATACTGGAGTTGAGCGAAATCAAACAACAATGGCTCTTTTCATCGATATGACTAAAGCATTCGACATGGTTGACCATGAATTGCTCTTATGCAAATTATATAAAGCAGGTTTCAGAGGATCAATTTATATGTGGCTCAGATCGTACTTATTGGATAGAGAACAGAGAGTAAAAGTAAATGGAGTCTTTAGTACATCACTTGTGTTAAAAAATGGAGTTCCACAAGGATCTGTATTGGGTCCTATTTTGTTCCTTATTTATGTTAATTCACTCTTCCACCAAAATTTCAAAGGTAATCATATAGCTTTTGCCGACGATATAGCTTTTACCTATTCTGAACCGTCATTGTTTGAATGCATTGCAAGTATAAATGAGGATCTAGAATTAATAAGAATCTGGTTTGGTTTTCACAAGTTAGTTATGAGTGAAAAAACTAAAATGATGCACTTTAAGCTATCAGGATGCTTTACAAATAATTTTGATGTTTTTTATCATTCCTTTGATTGTACAAGATTTACCCTACCCTTGCATATTTGTGGAAGAGACAATTTTAAAAGTTATAACCTGTGCTCGAGTAAATGCTTTAAAATCGATTCTGTCGACTCATTTAAATATCTAGGTATAAATATCGACTATCAATTAAATTGGAAGGTTCATTTTCGTATAGTTAAAGCTTACTTGACACTTGTAACAAGAAAGATGTATCTTATAAGACCATACTGTTACGTGATGTTTTATCTATGATTTATTATGGACTTGTTAACTCTAAATTACAATACGGAATTACATGCTGGGGAGGTTCATACAAAAACACTTTTGGATCACTGTTGATAGCTCAGAAGCATATAATACGCATTATATGTGGTAAGCGTCGCTTCACAAATAGCTGGCCTCTTTTTTGTGATATGCGTATCCTACCGCTACGACATCTGTATGTCTTTAAAGTTTTAAGAGAATTTTTTAAACAAAGTGGGAATATACCAACTAGGAATTCTACAATACACAATCTAAGGATAAACAATCTAGCACTTGTCAACGTTCCGCCTGCTCAAAAATCATTTTTTATAAACTTTTATATTGTGACTGCACCGAAGCTTTTCAATAAACTTCCCCTTCATATAAGAACAAATCGCAACTTTCATTCATTCCTAAAAAATGTAAAAAAATGGCTTTTTACTATTGATTTAAATTCTGTTGAAATGTTATTTAGTGTTACAACTTAAATCATCAATTAAATAAAAGATTCTTCTTTTGTTCTTCACTTCTTTTGTTTTTTACTAATATTTTAATTCAATGAAAAAACGCAAATAAGTTAGGTGTACGAATTAAGATGAACGATAGGTTTGATGTACTTAGTATGAATCAACTAAAGAAATGCTGATAGTACCCCATGTCAGTTATTCTTTATTTTAAATATTATTTTGCAGCCTTTCATCACTAGCTTTTATAGCTATAGATTGGCTTTGTTTTATTCCTTTTCACTTCTTTTATTATTTATATTAGGTTCTTAAAACACCTGCTGTATTATTATTAAGTGGAAATGTATAAAATAAAATTGAATTGAATTGAAATTGAATGTTGTATAACTCTGTTTACGAATATCGTAAACTTCATACAGCAGAATAATTTGTTGTAGATGGTTTGCAATGCAATGAATTCAAAAAAAAAAAAAAATGAAAATATGCAAACGCAAATGCTTTTATACTATTTGGGTTACTATTTATAAGGAAATTTAGGCAAGGAAAGATTTTCTTCAATTGCCCAATGCAACATTCGTTAACTTGTCGTTCTTACTTCAATTTAAATAGAAAACGATTTTTAGTTCGGCTCTGGAATACGATTAGGAACGCTGCAAGTTAATAACTACTTTTTAAATGGATAGGTGAAGTCACCAATAACAAGGGCTCTTGGGAAAGGACGCCAACTTTCATTATTACATTTGTTATAAAATCGACTGCACTGCATTACGCGACTGTCATGCACAAGAGTGATGCCCGTTGCGGTCGACAAATGCTTACTCATTTATGGATGGCGCATCAATTCCAATAAGCGTGCCATCAACAGCCCCAGCAATACATGGTATTTCAGGTTTGCGAAAAAGATCATCGGCTACAGCGACTGCATTTTCAAGCCATTCCACTTCTTCGTCTAATAAAATATAAACAAAATTATAATATGAAGCAAGTTTCCAAAAAAGCTAGAACTGAGGTACCTATAAGTTTCCAAATTTTAGTAACGCAACGACGTATTGTTGACTTTGATACTACAGTCATGCATTGTCCCGATACCATGGTACTGACTTTCTTTGGCTAGCCAGTGAAGCGTTACCAATGTTTGTTGTAATGGTGATCGTCGAATGTACAATTAGTACAGTAGGGCCTATACGCCCTAATAAAAATTCAACACACATTCTGGGCATTCTAATTTCCACAAAATATGGATCTTCCATATTAAAATTCACTCGCCTTAAAATTATTCTAGGCCTTCTTCAGATCTTTATATTAATTTCAAGTATAAGTCCATCGCATCTTCACCATCATAAAGTTATTCCATTGCGTATTATGTAGGCATATATTTACGGCTAAAAATATTTATCGGAAATTACTTTGTTTTATTTTTCTTATATTTTATTATTGATTCTGAAGGTAATCGTAACCTAACAACGAAAATGGCATAATCATACATTTCATACAACAAACAAAATTACCTATCATACAACACTTCAAATGGAATGTTGTATAATGTATGATGAGAATGTATGTTGTATGAAATGTATGTGATGTACCTATGATCTGTGAAACAGGACCCTGAAATGCACTCCCCGACTCTTAATCGAATCTTATGATCGTCTCAAAGACATTCCTTATTGTTGCTGTTTGTTTGTCAATTCATTCGAGATTATTACTTGATTTGTGGTTACTTTTCTGGCTTTGTGGTAGACAATATTTGGCGATTTTCTTAGCTAGGTTTAGGTAGGTACACTTAACCCATGTACAAGGTCATCCGTTTAGGTAAAGAAAATTTCCATTGAAGCAAATTTTACGAGGAGTCATGGAGTTGGTTTTTTTGAAATAACCTTTTCAGTTGATTTTTAAACATAAAATACTCAAATACCTACAAAAATAGTTCGCTGCAATACTTATTTTTTTTAAACCGACTTTTCTTGATATTTTTACACAAACCTCTTTTATTTTATATTTCACATTATTGTGGACTGTGG
The DNA here is from genome assembly GCA_949126925.1 of Cheilosia vernalis. NCBI lineage: Eukaryota > Metazoa > Arthropoda > Insecta > Diptera > Syrphidae > Cheilosia > Cheilosia vernalis. The sequence goes on along the minus strand of OX421360.1, from coordinate 35,170,260 downwards.
ACTCTTAGATTTCATTGGTCGAAATCATAGTAGGTATCGGAAACCAATGTCAAACCCCTTAAATTTACTTTTCCCTCAATAGCGCTAATTATTGTCACGGCGGCGGTCGATTTCTATTCACTCGATTCAATAAGTGAAACTGTGTTTTAAGATATTAGGTTCTCGATTTTCAAACACTCACTTGCAAATTATAATGTGATACAAAATTGCTCATATGAACATTTTGTAAGTTTGGTTACACATGAACGAGAATTTACCGACTATAAAACAGTGCTTATTGCTACTGCATTACTTGGGTATTATGTGTCCAAGTTCAAGGTAAGTGACCTATTGAAGAACCATTCCCATCAGAACAAATTTATGAGATAAGCGGAAGTAATCCATAATGTAATGATGACCTATCAAAAACAATCGACAGATAATGCCCTTTATTTCCTGAACAACCGAGTTAAAGTTTCTTTATTTAAATCATACCAAAAACTGGGGTATTAGTAATAAAGTACTATTCTGTTAGAAGGGTAATTGTGGTGGTGGGGTATTAATTGGCATTGGTTTAGACAATAAGCTATTTATTCTAATTTTTATTTGTGTAAAAATAAGTTGTAGGTAGGTATTGTGCTTGAAATTAATGTTCTCTGTAATAGATACGTGAACCGATTTTGTTTCTGTAAGTTTCTCATGCAAGGTGATAGGTACCAAGGTTTTTATGTACGTCTATAAAAATGACTATCTGTATCTTGTTCTCTGTAAGCAATCGTCGAATATTATTAGTAGGTCAATGAAGCTGAACTATTCAAATTATAGTAGGGAACAGTTTTTGAATTTTCTTTTGACCAGTTACCTACCCCGGCAGAAAGTAAAAGTAACAGGATAACTAATCCGTATTCCAAAAAAGTAATTTCAAATCTAACCGTCATCGATGTATGTATGTACATACCTACTTACATTACTTCCATTGCATACTATTTGGCGCACGGAAATCTGCCATAATTGATTTTACTTCTGTAACCATAACCACAGCCAAGTGTATCCTATAAAATAGATAATAATTAGTCTGTATTGCTGCATACTTTTAGGGGAACATTTGACTACTAGCGATAACAAAATTTGTGCTAATGTACCTAGGTATCTACATAACTCATAACAATTATTTTTATTATGTCCAGCGATTTATGCGGTTATGTGTAAGCCAGCTGCTTATAAATTCCTGCTTACAAATTTAAATTTGGTATTTTCCATTGAAGAAAAACATCACCCAGAATGCATGGCTGTTATTGTATTTAAATGAAAGTTCGGTATTGAGTTTCAAAGAAATATTAAAAACTCAGATCGGCTTTTCGGTAGTAATTTTTGATAAGAATTTATTTAAAAAACTATTTTATTTGATTTTTTTTTTTGAGAAAAGCTAAGTAGGCTATCTTATTTAGAACACTCATATTATCAATCAATGATTATAATTTTTTGATAAAAATCGTTATAGCGGTTTTTGTAAAATTACTTAACGGTACCAAATATTGCAATACTAAGTTTACAAATTACTAGATATTATAGCTTAACTATGAAGCCGAAAACTGTGTATAAGTTATTGTTCGGGATGTAAACTTGGTTTTTAAAGTTTTATCGAAATCGAAAGTGGGGTTTTCGAGATATGAGCAGTTTATAAAGTTAACGTTTGCGGTGATTCGAATTGAAAATTAAGGACATAGCTAATGATCTTGGAAACAAACAGCAACGACGTGGTCCAAATCGTGACCTCGGTATCATCGAAAAAAATTGGCATGTATTTTGTAGATATATCTCGAAAACGGTTTCGACTTGAACCCGATAAGCTGGAAGGTCTAAAAAAGAAATCTTTGAAATATCTGTAACACTGGTCCGTCCTAAGCAGGAGCATAGGTACTGATTTAAATTTCAGCGCTTAAATACAGTTTCTGCTTGCTGTTTATGTCCCTGTTGCCTTGAGAACGAATTCAAAAGCCGCCTGATTTTGAAGTTGTCTGGGTGGTTGGAGTTTGGACTGGCTTTCTTGGTGTTTATGTGGAACCACTTGCTAAAAAGTCCACCACAGTATTACTGAGCCATTGTGGTCTTTGTATAGAACCAAAGGATAGAACCAAAAGATGAAGTATAGACCTTGGACCATATAGTCATGATCGTACCCATATTGAAAAAACTGATGTCATTATTGCACTTTCGCCATTATTTTTGGGGTGGGATAGATATCGTTTTGTTTTAACTTATTCTTTTATCATCCTATGATAAAGGCTCAACATTTTCCATAGAAATATACACACGTGATGTAATTATTTCTAACGATCGATGGCGTCAATGTTCAATAAATAAACAATAATATTGCATTTTAGTTATGCAAACGACGTAGGTACCTAAAATATAGACCGTCGGACAGAAAACAAGTTTCCGGATGAAACTATCCAGACTTCGCGAAAATAGTAGAAAACATTTAGGCCAGCATCTCATTTTAAAGAAGACTAGAGCTTTATGCAGGTCTATGCTTGAAATAGGATAAACCATCTATACCTGATTCACTGACAAAGGCTGTTTGCATAATTTTAAGGTATACCGTCGGATTCCAAGCCTTTTGGCTCATATTTCCTGTGGGTATTCGCATATACATTTGTGCTATCCGCAGCCCAATCCTCCGAACCGACACAATAATTTTTAACAAATACCACCATAAACTTGTACTTGGACTGGCTCGACAAGAACTTATCCATAAGAGTCCCTATATGATGTAAACAATCCCCCTCCCATAAATCTGCAAAGCTTCACAATCAATAAGAGCCGAGCGTTATCTCTTCATCTAAAGTGGCACCTACAACTGGTTAATTCGATTCAAATCACATTCGTCTATATAGTTCCTATGTATAGAGGTATAAAAGCAAAAGAGGTTTAAAAAGAGAAACCCCAATCCAACGTTAACCGCAGGAGCACGTCTCGAATGCAAAAACCACTTATCTGACGGCTTCCAACCGCAGCCGAAAACTTTGTTTGTCCAACTCTGACACTAAGTGGTAAGTATGGCAACCGCGTTAACCTATTATCGCCTATCATCATTGTATACTATGGGCTGGCGTGGTCGACGATAATTTACGATGATCAGCCGAACGAAATTCGCATTAAATTTGCATCCAGTCCGTCCGTTCGTTCGCTCGTCCGTTTCGTTCTGGTAGATTATACAAAATTTCCATGAAGCCGCAACCGTGCCCCTGACAGGCCCAGATATTTCGCGCCGCCACGCTCGTTACTCATGCTCGAGATAGCATATCATTAGAAATGGAACAACTTGGAGGGATGGATCCATCCCCATCAATGGAATTGGGCCCCAAACATGGACCTTCGTGGTATTAGAGAAGACCGCTCGCACTGTATTGAGTGCCAATAATGAGGTGTTGTTTGCATAGCCCAGCAATAAAACTTTAAGATGAACGATGTGGATTGCAAAACAGATTGGCAGCAAATAAAAAAAATAAAAAACAAAACGGCCTAAAGGTAGTTTGCATATAAACGTATAGTAGTAATTCACTCACCATCGAGATATGTGGTTATTTAGAAGGTTCTGTTGGTTTTACAAATAGCTCATTTAAATTGGGGGCTAAAAATAAAAGTGTGCAACCGGGCTGTTTGCAAAGTGGCGACTAATAAGAATGTTTAGGAGGAGCGTAACATATGTTCCAGAGCATAGTTGAATTTGGGTGTTGGAAATTATACGTGTGGTAGCTACTGATGAAGATGCAAAAGACTGGTGAAGCGGATAAGCGCTTGCTGTTTGGACCGGAAGTTGGAATTAGGTCCTAACTTGAATCTGATTAACCAAGTGGTTAGTGTTTGCAAAAGATGGGTCACGATGCCACGTTGAATACAGAGAGAGGGTTTTGTCTTGTGTGTCAGAGAGAAGTAGATAGCGAGTGAATTGAAATTCAATTAAAATCTGTCACAGAATCGAAATTAACAAAAGACCTTTTGACTGAGTTTTGCTTGTTTTTCTTGACATATCATAGAAATAACTTTCAAGGGTTTGGTCCACCTATCACTTATACGCCTGAAAAATATCAGGAAGTCCCAAGAAAGAAAAAATAAAAAACCCAAACAAAACAACAAAACCAATGGCTGTGAGAAAGCAGGCTTCCCAGATTTAGAGGCCAATTTTAAAAACGTTTATGGCGGGTGATGATATGTTACATAATTTTTTGTGTTTCCTGGTGGTTGAACTTGTGACACTTTGTTACGAAGTTGAGCACACTAGCCCCTGATCCATTCTCACTCGACTATGCTGTCCGTTTTAGTCCATATTTGGGCCACACTCTGCAATTGATCAATTAAGACGGTACATACGGGTTTACCCGTAGCTTTGTTTAGGTGAACCACCTCCTGAATAATTTGCCAAAGCCAGTGAGTTTGGTTCCTTAAATCAGTCGGTCTTCGCAATTGTGAACATGAGGTGCCCCAAGGAGAAGGCATCATCAGGAATTTGATGGGCAAAAGTGAGAAGTATATTCCTGCTGTCTCCAAGCACCTTCTCTTTCACAGTGACTTCTTATCACAATACTGTTAACTGGAGTGGATGTCTGAATGAACAGAATGTTTAAATAAAGCTCACGTGGTGGAGACCTGTGTCAAAGTTCTTAAAAAAAGTTTTTAAGAAGGTATCTTATTTTATTCTGATTTGGCTAAGTGGTGGGTTTCGTCATGAACTGCTCTACCGCAAACAAAGATTTTAAGGCCAAAGTGAGCTTCATAAAAAAAAAATAAAAAAAAATACTGGCCGTTGATAAAGTCTGTTAAAGTAGTGTTAAGTCGTCTTACAAGTACCAGAGGAAAAACTCTCTTACCATGAAAGACCAGCACGGTATAGAACGTTTAGGTTACAATCAAGAGTCTTGTGGGCGATTCGAGGTTTCAGGGAGCAATAGGTAGGAACAAGGAAGTCAGCTAAAAAAAATGGGTCACAGGTGGACAAAAAGTATATTCTGTTTGGTTTCATAAAAGTTGCCACCTTTAATCTCATAGGAAGCTTAATTTTTTTATTAAAAATGTAAGCTCGGTTTCAAAAAAGGTCAATCACATTGACAACACAAAATAAAAAACTAGAATACAGGAGCCCAAAAATCAATATTTTAAAAATTCGTCCGCGCTTTGAAGTTTTGAATGGATGTAAGGCTATAGTCACTGTGGTAGCTATTGATGATGCAAGCTGTATGTCACTCCTGGGTCCTGGGTCGATGCTGTTTGACGGAAAATGTTTGTTCCTTGCTCACCGAAACGCTATTTATAAATGTTCCCAACGGGTGGACTGCAAGTGTTGTCAAGACCTTAAAGAAATAGATGCATAAAAACTATTTTGTTTCCAGCCCTCTGTAGAATTATGCATTAGTTGCCTTCTAATGTCAAAAACACTTTTCCGAAGTACCGCAGACTGATTTGTCCCGAAATTATTCTAAAGAAAATCGAAATAGGTCTCTCATAACCCCGCACATAAAAAAGCCGGTCCTGACTTTGTCCAAAGACTGCCATAGCTTTATTGAGATCAATCTAATGCGTGCACATTGTTTTTCTGTCTTTTTTCCCCGTCCCAAGGTCGAGCGTGCCTGATGCCGGGATATTCATAGAGGGGTTAGTTTGGGCTGCCAAACATTTTCTGTTTACCTACATTTTCGTTGGCTATTTTTCATAACAACTTAGAAGTAATTCTTTGATGTCTCATCTAGGCGTGTGTTGGTAAAGGGTTCGTAATTTTAGGACTTGACACTTCATTTCGAACAATTTGGCATACTTTTTTGAGATTATTGGAAATTTTAAATGAACAGTTTAGAAATTGAAGCCTGCCTGCATCTAGGGGGCATTCTAATCAGACTGTTACCACCACAACTCGCTGTAATAACAATAAGTCCCAGACAGTCTAACACTGTCAGTAGTGAGTTACTAAAACTTGTTGTCCATTGCAAGATCAGCTGATTCATATAGTCCCGACTCCATTCAACTCTTATGAAAAAGCACACCTTTGCCAATACGTGCTGCCACTGCTTTATATGATTTTTCCCAATTAAACCATAACTCTCCCTCATATCGTGTTGCGGCATCAGACGCTCTAATGGAATCTTGAATTACCCCCGCCCATATTGATGTCAACTACACAACCATATGATAGCATCCACTGTCCACCTTAACCCAGTTTCCCATCACTGGCCTGAAGATAACACAATAACCGTTCTTCCATTAACAACACCCTGTCCGTAAGTCATCAACTCACTTAATCACATCCAAAGACGCGTCCCAATTTCTATATTCACCACAAACTTGAAGTTTTCATCTTCCGAACATGATCGACGACCGTCATCAATCAAAATCTTTTAAAAAGCCGCCTATACATCGCCATCGCCAAGACTGAAATCAAATTTCCCTATACTGCCACCAATTTTCTTGTCCATCTTCAGCGGTAGAGGGGGCCTCAGACAGAAGAAAAAAAAGTAATTCGGCGGCGTGCGCGCACGCCTGCGTACAACTCAGCCACTCGTACGTCAACTCAGTCGAATGTCAAACCAACCGAAACCTGATACGCAAACTCTGCAATTATCCTCATTAAAAAAAAAACACTCACACATTGAGAAAGAAATGGAAACAAGTACCTACATGCGACGCGAACCCCATGAGGCTATATCCGCGGTAGATGACGCGTGCACGCGTGTCAGGCTACTGGGTCGGTATTTTCACCTGTTGACACAGTAAGGAATTTCCGTAAGCTTAATATTCGAAAATTACGCCCCGAGGCAACGACCTGCTGACCACCAGCTACAGAGTTGTCTGCCGTCAAAAACGTGATTTCGTACACCAGAAATTAAACGCAAATTTTGTGGAGTAGGCAACTTGAAATTCCTTTAGTTTTTTTTTTTTTCCGAACTACAAGGCGAAATAAAACAATAATTTATCGGACGTCTTTATAGCGATTTTAATAAATTGGTACTCCCTTTCTGAAACAGATGTGTAATGTATACCCAAATGCATTAATGGTAGTGACATTTCAATTTGGGTAGGTGTCGATTGGGTCTGTCGCAACCGCAAGTTCAGCTTTCTCTGCCTTTTTTTTTTTAGAATATTTTATATCTCGTGAAGTTGGTATTGGGATTTTCACCACTTACTACAACAACTTGTGAGTAAAATGTGACACCTTTTTAAAAATAGGAGGTCATCCATATCAAACATCTAACTGCTGTTCTACGTTATACAGGGTGCTCCGAATATATCATAATTTTGCAAGTTTTGTTTTGTTGATGACACCTATAGACATCTATATATTCTGGCAGCTCTCAAAGAGAATATGTCCGAATATTTAACCAAAACGATTGAAAAAAGAGCCGTAATGGTCTTCAAAAATGGAGGCACCCTTTTGACCTATATAGTCTTCCAAAAGTTAGCAAAAAAGTAGCATTAATAACTAAGAAATTATTCAGTAGGTACTTATTTGAGCTATATGGAAAGCTTGTTTAAACAAAATTCAAGTAGGTATACTTCCAGTTTCCTAAAAATTAAAAATCTCGCCATTAGTCCAGCGAATAAATCTCGAGACTTATAACACTGTTATTGGAAATTCCCAAAGGAAACCCTGGAGATTCTTCTGGGGAAAGAAAAAACTATCTCAAAGCCATACAGGATCACAAAGATCCCCCCAGACAGAGTATACGTACTGAACTTGGACCTCCCATATAGTTGCTGCAATACCAGTACGTGTCCGACTACGACCGTTGTTAAGCAACTCCTCCTATAAAAATATTCAAAGATAAACATTCTTTCTAGACCAGATGGTATAAAAGCTGCCGAAATTGGAAGAAGGTCGACCCGACTATCCGTCCTTCCCATATGCAATTCGTCGCTATCACGGCAAAGTGACATAAGTCGGAAATGTATGATTTTCAGAAGAGACGTTTAAAGTTTTGCGTCAAGCTAAGAAATTGTTTTCTTGTTAATTAAAAGCAATATAAAAAATTCGTTTACATGCAATTGAAGTATTTTTCTTCCTCTTCCAGATAGTATATAATGTTTTATAAAATAGACAATATTCAAAAAAAAAAAATCCTTCGCGCTTACGACGTTTTGCGAAAAATCTGATATTTTTTTAAGTGTTTATTTTTTTACTAGATGAAAAAGTGTCGTTTTGCCCTGAAATTACCTTATTGACATTTTTGGAAAAACGACGTTTTGACAATACAAACAAAACGCACAACTCAAAAAATAGCGTTAAGGCTCAAAAAATTGCAGGGTTGTTAGTGGAAAATCGAAACGACACTTTTCACAACGTGGAAAGTAGAAGCAGTACAATTAAGCCAATTAGGCAGAAAAAATACATTTTTTTTGCGGTCATTTCTGTTTATTTAACTAAAATATGACAAATTTCGACTTATGTCATTTTGCCGTATCGTAGACCCTTAAGATTGTCATGGTTTTCCGGAAAAAGCCATGAATAAATTGACAAAAATATATTGCAAACAGATTTAGTCATCCTATTTCAATATGCACATTACAACGGTAAGCCAATGAAACAATACTTCACTCGCAAATAGCTTGAATTATTTATCAAAATTACATAGAATATATACCTTGGTAGAGTTCATTGACAGCGAGTAAGTGTACCATTTCGAATTGAAACATCGATTGGCGTTCTAAACCAGTTGGTCACCAACGGATTCATCAACTCAAAGCTGTTGCAAGGTTTCATTGCGATGTAATGTTGTCTCCCCTTTTTTTTGGCACCTATAAAGGTAAACGAACTATTCGTCGAATCTAGAAAGGGGAAACGATGCCTATGCAGATGGCGTTGCTATCGCTGCCTGAGGGAAACTCCTTCATAAGCTTGTAATTATTTTACATAACGCCCGCTTTAAGCTCTCTAAATGCAGTCTGCTAGTCAATCCTTTTCACAAGAAAGAGTATATTCTACAAAAACTGAAAACTAAATTTTCCTCATCTAGCTCTAGTTCTTCTGTTTCGGGAAAAAAGTTGGACCCCCTTCTATTTTTGTTAAATTAATTTCCCACGCTACGAGGTAGACCTAGGAATCCTTTATAGACTTGCCAATATTTTCAAACGTCATTCAATGACCAATTAAAAATAATTATCATTCATTCTTGACCTTAAGCTTAACTGAAAGCCTAACATCGAATATAGCGTACGATTGGCCTATTGCAAGACTTTTGGCAAAAGTTCGGACTTCAACCAAAAGTTGGCCATGAGCTGTACACACCATTGAATGACGTATTCTGACTCCGTTATGGTGTCCTTTCATAAGTAAAACTTACGACATCAACATATCGAGCAGATACCAAAGAGAACCACTGGGGCCTTAAGACCTTCAAGTGCGACCAAAGCGCTCAACGTGGTTCCAAATATTCTGGCTGTATACACGTGTGAAAACTATTGTAACGCCTAGTGCAGTTGGCCTGAAAGAAGTAAGATGCTGATTTAAGAGGCCTTATGGACATATGGATAGTATGGATAGTCCTGCTCCACTGACTACATAAAACCCAAAGTCAGTTTTCGAAAAATAGTGGGATTCCCCTTCAAATCTGAATTTTGAGCAAAACCTGGGGTCGAATCGCGTCGTCCGTGAACGAGCATTACGAGACGGAATTTGTTTTTGTTTCACATGTAAAATCAACATAATTCCGTGAACGTATAGCTCGTTCACGAAAGTGGCGATTCGACCCCTGTCTTCGTCGATGGTTCTAAAAGGAACTGAAGGCGAGCGGAGCGGGCAAGTTCAAGTTTCAAACCTTTTCCTCCGTAGCGTCCTTAGCGTCTTTCAGGCGGACAGACTGCTCATGATGAACAAGACTTGAAGTAAATATCTTCGGCAACAGTTCAACACTCAACTCTCGATTTAACAAAGTTAACGTCGGTGCCGTGAAATAAGGCCAAGCGAAATAAGGCCAAATCTGAAAATTTGGCCTTTTTTCACTTTACAAAAGTGAAATAAGACCATATTTCAACAGTTGGTCTTATTTCACTCGGACAAAGTGCAATAATGCCAACAAAATTTGAGTAATAAGACCAAACTTGCACCCACCCTGTAATCCAACAATAAACCCAAGCGGGGGGGTTGCAGGGGGGCAGCATGCCCCCCCATACAGATTTCATAGTTTGAAAGCGCAATTTTCATAGTTTGAAAGCGCAATAACACCAATTTGGCGTTATTGCACTTTGTCGGAGTGAAATAAGGCCAACTGTTGAAATATGGCCTTATTTCACTTTTGTAAAGTGAAAAAAGGCCAAATTTTCAGATTTGGCCTTATTTCACGGCACCGTTAACGTCTGAAGTAGTTATGGACAGACCCATTTTAGTCATCAGTTTAAGATCACTCTTGACTGGGTTTCCAACCGTAGAAACAAGGTGGGAATCGATAGTCATTGCTCCGCGTTTTGCAAAGTCATCTACTGGGAAGAAACTTCCGCACACTTTACTATCACTAGGTGGACGAATCTGACGAATCAAGTCGAATTGGGCAACTCGCTATCACAAAGAGCATCTGCCAGATCACCTATAGATGTCGCTAAATAACTAGAAAATTAGAAACCCACACAGCTCACCTTGGCAGTCCCAATAATACCCACTTCACAAAAGCTAATGAAAGCGAATCAAATATTTCCGGGAATGTCTGGCTTTAGCAAAAGCCCGACAATGCTAACTAGACAAGCCGTTCTGAGGTGACAATTATTATTATTATATCATCAGCAGTATCAACTTCCTCAAGTCCAAAGGCTGCGAGGCGAGTTCTCCAGTTCTCCTATATAGGTCCAGTGAGTTTGTGATCTCGAGACGCCGTTCAACGGGCCACATAAACCAACCAACCAATGCACCGTAAACACTCACCTTATTGGGGTATCAGGATCTGTTATCTCTGCGTTACCACTTAAAAAGGATATACACTTAAGAGGAACTTTACTCTCCTTTAAATGGCCGTCAATTAAAAACCCCGACCACCATAAATACCGAAATAATAAAACCATCGATACTCTTAACGCAGCAATCAGCGTTCGGTAAAACGATTTCAGAGGCTGCACAGCACCTTCGTGCCGCCGGTTGTAACGGGGAGCTTCAACTACTTTGTTGCCATCATATTATCATATAAAGCAATTGGTCAGATATACTCGTACCTTTGAACATAATACGCATCGTATGGCGGCAACGTTGTAAAAGCTGCCTGCATGTGAGTCAGTGCTACAGGTTAAATGCATTATTGCACGCCACCTGTCATAAATACTTCTGTCAGCTTCAGTGCCCGCTTTCGTGCGCGGTGTAATTTAATTTCATTTCCAAAACGACAGTCAACGGCTGACTGAAAGTCAAGGTGAAAAGCTAGATATTTGGCTGACGCACAAGTGGAGGTTTGGGGGCAAACTATCCTTCCAAGGTATATATTGTGCCTGAGCACAGTCACTTAACAACAAAGACAGTAAGAGTTGCTACTCAGCACTCGCAACCCCTTTCGAGGCTTAGGCGGAGTATTGTCTGCTGTCAATAGCTTCATTTACTGAGCTTGTAAAGTCACAGCTACACGTTATGACCGTCGAGTAATAAACTGATTATATTCCATGTGCCAGATAAGAAGGTTCCCCCCCCCCATAGGCATTTGTGTCAATGCGCGAGACCGACTTGTGGGTATCCCAATCCCTTGTCCCGCATGGAACATGTGTTAACAATGATAAATTGGTGACTTTTTGTTTTGTATTCGAATGTAAAGCCCGACACACGGCTGTCATAAACAAAACAGACTGCGAATGCGAACTCTGTGTTCGGGTTTAGATTCAAGACATCCTCAAAGTTGGTCTTTCCGGTTGTGGCGGTGCGGCCGCCGACTGAATTCAGATTGTATTGAAGAAGACGAAAATAATAAAAGCAAATCATAAAGTATTTATGCGATGTCTCAAGGTCGATGGTGTTTGGAGTGCTCTGATGTGCAGTGTCCGCAGTCCGCACTCAGAATAAATATTGAGCCAAGTGACAAGCTCCTGGCTCAATTATTCTGTAGTTTATTGCTGCTAATGATCAGTGCGCATGCATACGGGCTGTCAATTAATTGACTTCTGCTTCATAGACCAGGTGTCTCCGATCTGTGCGATGATGCCACCAGCCACCATACTAGGTTGGCGTGCGCCAACGCCAGCCGACTCATGGCTCATGCTTTCATGTCACTAACTCGCATTGAATGCCCGAACACGTTTTGTGTTTATTTCTGATTCCGTTCTGACTGCGTGAGGGCAGGAAGGTTTTTTTTTTTTTGTTCATGTCGTTGGTCATTAAATGAATGAAGCCTGCATATTGGATTGTCTAGAGATGGGCATGACGATAAGTGATAAGAGAGTTGGTACTCATTATTTTTTTACGGCTTCAACTCAGTTGTTTGCTGGTGATACGTGATTGAAAGTGGCGTGCCTCTTGCCATACACAGCTGGATTTGGTTGACTTTTTAGTTAAAGTTTGTGACTAGGTACTTGTTTGGTCTTAGTAATTCAGAAGGTTACACACTCAAAAATTCGCTTGAACCGAGTGCGATTTTTGCTCGGCTAAAAATATTAGTTACAATTTACCAAGTTTCTGTTAAAAAAAAGAGTATTCGTTGTTAAAGACTATGCCGAGATAAAAAGGTGAAATGGATTCTATTAAAAAAACACTCACTCTCTTGTTATTAACCAAGTTTCTAGATTAATATCAAATAGTTGGTAAAATTCTACAGATTTAGGTGTTTTTTACGACTGGAAGTTAATAAATCAGGTAATTTTTGGGATTCGGTTATTTTAAGTCCACGAGCTATTGGAGGTATTCCAAGTATGAGCTACTAGTAGTTTTTAACATAAAATTTTCTGCGTGTAATTTTGTATTTTTAAATAAACTCAAAATTTGCAATTGCCACTTGTCCATTGATTTATATAGTCTTGAGTAAAATAATGCGCCACTTGGAGCTCAGCTAAACTGTTTGCGCCACATAAGTTCGTCAAAATAGAGGAAATATTTTTAGGTATACCACCAAGAATATTTAATCATATATTTTAATATTACCCATTGGGATTGGGACCACTGTCAAAATTTATTCGACATTTTTTCTCAATTCAAATTTAAGCTACACAAAAGCTTTTTGGGATTTGAACCGAGAAGGCCTCTGTATCGAACTGCATGAGTATTGCAACTCTGCTGTCGATGTATTAAGTAAATATGTATATAAACTTAACGAAAGACCGAGAAGGTTCTGAGATTTGTATGACGAAAGGCAGTCTTTCAGCAGGAACCAACCGAGAAGGTTGTATGAGATTAATAAACAAAAGTGGTTTTTTATAACATTTTTCCACTATACTTGTCTTGTGTTTTTATTTTCTGATGGTTTTAAATTTTTACCTCGGATTGTGCGTATAATTTCGCTGAGCTACGATACAGCCTCCTAAAAAAATGTCAGTTTCTTATCATTTCATCATTCATTGTTCATACATCATACCCATTTGGCTCAAGGATCGTTTTAGATTACAATCAATTCAGACAAAAAAAATAATTTGGTAAATCTGGTACATTCTGTGATTAAAGCCGTATCAATTTTAATTTTTTCATTTACAACTGTGCATGACGCACTTGACATTTTCAAATTCTCTACTTGACTGACTCACCAAACCCAAACCTTGGATTACAGAGATCAAAAAATGTTTGATTACCTATCGATCGACCAACATTCTTTTAACACACTTGGTAAAATAAGCAACTTTAATGTTTTTTTACCAAATGGCATTTTTTAACTTTTTCTATTACGTAGTAAGAGAAAGATATTGTTTTCGTACAAAATTTCGAGCTCGAGATATTAATCAATTCTCAAAAAAAGTGTTTTTTTTTTTTTTAATTTAGCACCATAGTCCTAAAAAATATTATATTAAAGAATTACAAAAAGTTTGAGTTGGGCTCCAAGATTTTTGAAATTTGGCTCCATACCACGGATAACCAAGGTGGCAACACTGACTTAAATATGAGTTTTAATACGTTCCCCGGGCTTCCATTTGGACTAGTATTCAAAGACCTTCGCAGTGCAGCGTTTTGCCCCTGCAACTCATTGTCAACAAAATTGAAGTTTCCTATCCAAAGGAATGCGAGCCGCTTCAATTTTGACTAAATACACAACCGTAATCGAACTTCCTATCTTCCCCTTGATTCTGTAAAAAATATGTAATTTTTCATAAAAAAATCCTGAATGAAGCTCACTTAATGTGAATGGGATATCAAGGTCAGTCAAAGAATTATGCTCCAGCACTCACAGTTTTTTTTTTGTCGATATCCGGCATTCTGACCCCTTCCCACACGCCTTCCTGTTGTACTTACAAAGTTGCAAATACCTTTCACTCATATAAAATCCCAATTAGTAATAATTGCAATTGCACTGTCGTCGCATGCCAAGAGGGCTGCCGCCGCCTCGCTTTCATCCGATTACTCGGAATTCACTAAAATGTCAGCCAGCCGACAAACATAGCTCCAGAATTGAACGTCTTTATCTGCAAGCACTTTCGACACAACGCACTGTGTCGGTATCCTATGATGTGTCCATATAAACGCGATCGGTCACAAGCACTTACTGTCCGATCATTCGTCCTAATTATGAAATTATTTCTGCACTTCGATCTGCTCTGCTGCGGTCCATTTAATTAAATGCTGACCAAAATAAAGAAAAAATAAATTCAAGGAAGGAAGGAATCTCAAGCCGAACGAAATAAATTAAATTGAAAACCAAGTCCTTATTGAATTGAAAATACACTTGCAATGCACGAATCAAACCGAACCGAATGATGCTCGCAATGAACGGTGGATGCTAAATGACCAATCGAGAAGGTAACACATTTTCGGCACCCATTGAGTTTTGACACCATTTCGATTTCTGGTGAAGGCCCAGTGAGAAATGTTAACAAACTACTCCACTAAATCGCTTAATAAACGTTCAATTAAAATTAAATCATGTGGCGAACTGACACAAATTATCGAAAGGGAATCGTTGTCTGCATATACATTATACGTAGATGGAATTAATTTCGTAAAACAAATTGTGGAAAGGTAATTATGCTGCAAGAGAGTACCTTATGATTTTACTCTAATATGCAGGGATGGGACGTAAGGATGAAATGTTTTATATGAGGAGGAGGCATGGTAAGACACGGCATAGAATATTGGCGCAGGGGACATAAGTCCACAAGACTTCATAATGGATCCATTTCGGTGGGATAAAAGTTCAAAATTTATTTGTGGAATTATGCCCCACCAAAGTGGGATATATGTCCATTATTTTTATTTTACTAAGATGGGGCATTATTCCAAGATTTTGTGCGTAGAGGAATATGTTATCCTAATCACGAAGCAAAATCAAAACCCAACAATAATTCAACTTTAACGAAAAGGAGAAACAAAACAGTTCAACAAAAATCGAAATGAAAGCTCAAAAGTAAGTAAAAAAGTAAAAGATAACCTTCTATGAAGTCGATTTCTTTTTCTAAAAAAATATTGTTTGTTTTAGCTTCAGAAAATTTTCAGAATTTAAAAGTTGAAAAGTTGAAAAGTTGCTGTTTTAGCTTCGGAAAATTTAAGAAGTTATAAGTAAAAAATACTCCATCGCCCTAAAAAATATTTTCGTTTGATTTCCGTTTTATACTATTAAAAAAATTGCACAAATCTGAAAGTCTCAAAATAGTCCAAGCTCATATAATTTAACGGCCAAACTACAATGGGCGCCGCTTAAGAGCCTGGCATGCCAGCTTTGCTACTAATTTAACTAAAGCTACAGGTGCAGTATTTATTTAAAAACAGAACATGTTAGAAGGGAGTTAATCCAAAAAAATGTTTATTATTGAATGTCCCTCTTCAATGGAAAGCTGCGCTTATTATATTATCCTAGAAAATATTTTCCACCATCTTTCGATCTTCAAATCACTTGAAGCCTTCCTTAGTTTGGTTATAATTTGCTCCAGTAAGTACCTAGGTAGTTTATAAAAAGCTCACTCAAGTGGCGAAAACTTTATATTTCTCTTGGAAAAGGCGAACTTCTGGTGCATCAACACACCCCCAGATGTTGCCAGAATGATGACAGTCTTGGACGTAGATTATTGTAAGCTTCAAAGTTCACTCTTCCCATAGCCACAACGAGTTTTGAAAAGTTAGGTCCTCAAATGGTTGTCAAATTAACTTATAAGTGATATGGCTTGGTTGTCTGTAAGGCGCTTATGTTGTTGGAAATTCTATAGCCCTATTAAATGGGGCCCCCCGGTTTTGTCTAGGTAATGAGGTCCAGTATATATTCGCAGAGCACATCTGAGGCTGTGATAACCTCTTTTGTAGTATATCCATATACAGAGCTGTTAGAGCCTCATCAAAGAAGTTAAACATCCCAATGGGAAACTGACACAGCCTAGTAAAAGTAGTGTTGTACACGTATAGAAAGAGCATATACCTTGGTGGATATCATAGCCTTTTATAAACTCTATAAGACCTTGTACTGAGTTTTTACATTAGGTAGGTACCTTCCGAGATCAAGGATGATCAGAGCTGCCACAGTTTTGCAAGTCGGTAAATACCTACAAAAATATATCCTCCACGCTTTTGTGGCATCTTAGGTATTTAACGAGCCCCACATCGATCTCACGAAGTTACTAACCTGACGAAGTTAAGAACACGCCTGAACAGCACTATTACTTCGAAAAACAAAGATAGAAGGTTGCTCACTTGCTCAGTACACAACACGGAGCTGTCAAAACAGCACATCAGCTGCGAGTAATGCATACACTACACAGCGTACAAGGTAGAGCTATCATAGCCCTATGACAGTTGTTGTGCCGGAGCGACAAGCTGATGCCGGAGCGGGATGCTGCAAATAAGCATATTTAGTTCGTTAGGTGAGACTAGGTAGGCTAGGTTAGGGCAATGACAGCTAGCTATGTGGCCTCGATTTTGAATAACATCCAAGATATATGGAGAAGCTTGTTTGTCTTGGTTGTGGGTATAGCTTATTCCATTTTCAGGATTGGTAGCCCTACTTTTAAATTGAATATTTTCAGTGATGTGACATTTCGACGAATAATTTCCTTCTAATCATCTGACAATCAGCTTAGGTCTTCCTTCTTTTATTATGTCCTTTCTATTTGTCGAAAGGCTCTATTACTGTCAAGTAGGTTAAATGAATGTTTTCAAACCGAGTTCCATATTTGGGAGTAGTATTCGAGGTCTTGTCTAACCTGTGCTTTATAGAGAATAAGAAGCTGCTTTAGGGTTGATGTACGTCATTGCTCTAAAAAGGTAGTTTAAGTTTGAAAGGCAAAATGATTTTCCCGAACTGACTGTCACTTCAAAAGAAGGTTATAGAAAGTCTCCATTGGGTAGATTGGCTGGTCGTCTAATTAAATTTGTGGTACAGTCATTCGTTCATTCATTTTTCTTTCTGAACACAGAGGACCCCTTTTTAACCTCTGGACCTTCGCTTGGCTTTCTATTTTGTTTGCCCAACACCAATACAGTTTTTTTCAGTTTCTTTGCGCAGCACTTTCTGTAGGGATAATCCTGACAACGATTTCCCAATTAGAATCTAATAGTAGGTATGTCAAATCTGTCATCGTTAACATTATCAATCATCGCGCAATTTTAGAAACCCAATTATACAGTCCCCTAACCAATGTCCACTTTTTTTGACAATTTTAATTATCGTTCTCATGATAACTACACACTGACATCTTTCCTCCAATAACTGCAATCAATCACACATCAAATTGTGAGTAATTCCATATATTTTATTAATTTCCTCCAGACGTGTACCATGTACCTGTACACCTTCCTCGAAGTTGCGTGCACAAAATTGCATACAATGCGCGATGGCTAGCGCAATCTCACAACGTCCATCGATTAATGATAATTTGTGAGCAATTTGGCAGCAGAAATAATTATGTCGATCAACTAACTGCACTCTGCTATGTGGAGTATCAGATTTCCTTATACTAATTAAATCTGGGTCACATGCGAGAGAGTGTGCCCTTACCCACTACCCGCACTAAACATTACTTGCGAACAGTTTTGCAATGCTCCTGCAACTCCAACCGATAAAACGATATACCCAGAGATATACTTAATGATCAGGTGTGAACAATCCATCACCTGTAGGGCTGCAGTAAGTGCGCACGACATCTGATTGCGCACGAGAGTGACCAAAACGGGCAACAGAATAAACATACGAAAAGAATTTCATCTCGAGGCATTCCATGTGTTTGGCTGGAAGCCAGAAACCCTATATCCAGAATTAATGAAAGCCAGCCAAAAGGGACAGTGGTATTCTCTCACAAGCCGATCGTGGATGTAATCAGTAAACGAAACACGAAGAAGAGAAAGAGAGAGAAAACACTTTGAATTGTTATTTAGGGATTTTAAGAATCGTGAGACAGGTAAATGAGTTGACCTCAATTTTGCTCGATTTTCAAACATAATTAACTGTTGTAAATGATGATGACAACGGGTACTTATATGATGGGTTTTGAGTAAGCCTTCAAAACGAGGAGGAACTCATGCATACACTGATCCAGTGATTCAGATTTGGATTGTATGGTGGGTACTGGGTAAGTTTGATAAATCTAATGAGGACAGTGCGTATCCTATATACTGAACTGCAGTAACACTGATCTGTGAACGAGGATAAATGGGCAACGAAAATGGGGGCTTCCCTGGAAAACATGCGGGTCTACTGAAAAGCTGCTGAGTTCGAGAAACGTTCAATTGGTATAGGAATGGTAGAACAACTGATCGACAGATGGATCACAGGAGACAGAAGTTTGAAAGCAGAGTTAGACTCTCGGATCGTGATGGGCCCTAATGGTGCATAGTGCCGTATGAGACCTTAACTCTCTCATACCCCTTGTTACCTAACCTGAGCATGACTCTCCCTTCCCTTTGGGTCCATGTCTTAAGTTTGGAATTCTAATCAAATCTCATTACGGACAGAGTGGAAACCTTTGAAAGACCCGTGCTGCATGCCTGGTGAGACCTGAAAAGTCTCGGTATACGTGGAAAGAAAGGCCCTTTGAAACATCCCACATATTTGATGGTCACAAACCATATAGCTATGAGTAGGAATTATAGAGAAAAACAGGAAAGCAGCTGGTGGCTGACGACATCCCGAAACCTTAATGGAATCTTCATGCGCAGGGAGTTTATAAAACCATAAACCATTTTAGCAGAGACTTGACTTGGCCTTCGGGATGCAAACCGTTTAAGATCAATTGGGTCTGAAAGCTTTTGGCTTTGCTCTTAGCAAACGTAGGCAGGCTCATAAATATTTTGCAGTCCACCACTTTAAGCAACTTTGGTCAGGAATATAATAGTATGAAAATTCCTTAACTACGGGAAGGGTTCCATCTTTCTAGGTCTTCCAGTTAAATATTTCTCTGATGCTAAAACTGTCGATCTCACATTGTTTGTATATGCGGCCTATGGCGTAGCCAATCTGGAGAGCATTTTAAAATAAAACAGATGTACCGGCAAAGGGGAATCGCTTACAGATAAGTTAATACCATCGTCAATATCTGCCCACCGCGCCGATTGTAGGTATACGGTGATGCAATGAAGTTGATACCCTCGCCTTTAAGACGGTGACAATTTTCCGTGCACTATTTTTTACATTCGTTTTCTTTTTTTTTATAGCGAAACCCATTGCATCCATGAAAGGTCAACTTATCTACGGAACATTGGTATCCTTTTAATTAAAGCGTTAACCTACTTCCTAGATAACGCCACTGGCGTCACGCTAATCATCAAACCGATGTCATGGTTGCGGTCAATAGTTCCTCCATCTGACTGGAGTTAATTTTTATCGACCGGATAAGATGCAACCCTCGATGAGTATGTGCGTAAAGTCCTATCGTTAAGTGCATATTATCATTTACAACTTCATTCAGAACGAGCTATCAGAACCATTCAAGATTATTCTTCTTTTTTTTCACAGTCACAGATAGGGACCACCAAAATGTTATAACGTTTTAGATACGAGTAAAGGTAGGCCCAGACGAAGATGATATTTACTGGGGGATATTTTGATCTTTTTCCCTGTGTGATGTGAATTTAATATACCTAGACCTTGATTGACGGATCGCAGCACACAGTGTAAATGGGTAGATGCAAAAGGGGAAGAGGAACAATTAAAACTGTCGTTACAAAAGTAATGTGAGTTAAGAGAATTCACTGATGTGGTACAACTGCATCCATGTATCACGTTGATTGATTTGTACATCATAATTAAAAGGTATTCTTTTTGATTGCCTGATCGCGCTGGTAAATGTAGGTATACGCATAGTGGATGAAAGGAATGCAATTGTCAATCATGTAACATACGCCGTGCTGTCTTTTGCAAGAGTGTTAAGTGCCAATCACGCATTGGCATTCACTTGTTCAATTCCTACGTCTTTTATTCAAATGAGCTGGACTCTGGGAATTAATATTTTTTTTCTTTTGAAAGGGACAACGGACAAATTTTAAAGTCTTTAATGCGTTAGGCAACAGAGTGGGTGCATTCAGAAATAATTGTTCTCAAAGCAGTTGCTAAGCACGAACTATGACCATTTCTTCGGGGGTGGAATGTCTCTAGGGTAGAATTCATACTATGAAGTGGAAAATCGGTTAATTTTTTATCTGCTTAAAATCACTGCATACGTGATGGTAATTTGGCTTCAGTTCTTATGCCATCCTGTAGGCCAAACTCTTCTCCAAAGTGTTGCACAAATCGAAGTATTTTTTGTGCGGTGAAATGGTACAAGCTTCAACAACAACATCAACAGCAACATACGACACCAACAACAACGAAAACAACCGGCAATAACATCAAAAAGAAGAAGAATGGCAAAAATACCTAGGGAAACAACAACAATAACTACGGCAACAACAAAAACAACAACAACAAAAACAACAACAGCGAAAACAACCACCAATGACAATAACATCAATCAGAAAAAAAACGAAAAAAATAAATAGGACAACAACAACAACATCATACCACACCAACAGCAACGACATCAACAACAACAACAGCAACCGACACAACAACAATAACACCAACAACAACAAAAACGATAACATCAAAAAGAAAAAGAATGACAAAAATTGCTAGGGAAACAAAAAAAAAAAACATCAAAAACATAAACTACAAAAACAACAACAACAGTGAAAAAAAACAGCAGCAACAATAACACCAACAACTAAAGATAGGCAAAAATAACTAGGACAACAACAACAACTTCAAAAAGTTGAAGAACAGCAACCATATAAAAAAGTCAAAAACTACTAACACAGAGGAGATGGTGCTTTAAAGGCCTTTAGGCTAAAAACTATATTTTTGATGAAATGCGGGCTCAGATGACCGGTCTACGATCCACCAAGACGGTCAATGCCGAATATTCTGGTGGCATAATACCACTGTTGGGCTCAGTACCTATCATCTAATACCAAACGAAATATTTCAGTAAAAAACTCACACGCTCATATTGCATATTATGTTAGACAGAGAATCCTAATCCCGTCTGTCCTGATATTTCATTTCATTGTCACAACATATTAATCTACTAAGCAAGACAAACTTTTCCCAGGGATAACTTTTAGCATACCAAACTTGCTTTTCAACTTGGTAGCGTCTGCGTATTTAATACTTCTATCTCCCAATTTGCAAGCGCAGCACTCGATTGATTAACTCCTCTCCTTACCTACTGCTAAAGTAATTACCTCCGTCATTAGCTGGCGATATTCCCCACCTTCGGATAACCACTTATGTCATATAAATCTTGGGAAATTGAAATACTGTCCCTCTATATAGACGGATTTTTGCCTCCTTTAGCCCAGCTTACGCGTTGCTTCCACGTTCCGACACCTACAGTGAATACTAAACGCAGTTGCCCGCCCAATGGCTATATCAGCGGGTGCCAACGTAATTGCATTTTAACACCCTGCGTGCCATCTCCGTCAGATACGAAGAGACTCCTCTCTATATACCTTTTACCATAACCAGGACTTTGGTAATTGCTGAAAGAGCGTCATCTGTAACAGCTATAGCAGTATGTAACGCCTGTCAGCGTATCTACTCTCGTGAAATTAATCCCTTTTGCAAATTTAACGCCGCCTGCTGCTTTGGCACAAGATTTATTGGATTCACCCACGAAGGAGTAAATCAATTTGAGTGTGATCGGAAAGTGGAAAGCACACACAAAACGTGTGATCATGTACAAATTTTAATGGAGCTTGCGGACGGTGATTTCTTCGGGAAGGTAAGAGTTGTGGTGGTCGTATTCAAATAGGTCCTTTCACTTGAAATGTACGAAGCTTTAAAATTTTGTTCGTGTGATGTTTGGAGTTGTTGGGCCTTGGGCCTGAGTTGGCACCTATTGTGCAGTTCTATAAACAAGGTATGAACTTCTTTTGGGACAGCGTTATTTCAAGAGCGAATATTACAAAATGTGATCCAAATAATAGGCGAAGTTTCGCAGAAGGGAAAAATCTTTATTTGTTATTATAAATTCTGACGCTAATGATAGAAATGAGCGAAAGAAAAAGTTGTGGACTTAAAATGCACGTTGCACGTTTGGTGTATGTCAAAATATTGCCAACTGTACGCTACACCTACCACGAGGAACGATTTGTTGGGTTTAACAAAATAAGACATGATGCACATATCCAACAGGATAATCCTGGTGATACAACAAAAATATTTAGAGAACCTACTCCAGACCTGTCTTAAATATCGCCTAAAAATGTCTGCTTGTCTGTTTGTGAACAAGACAAACTTCATATTTTTGTGCAGAAAAGACCCGAAGAGTCTGCACCAACTCCGCAGACTTCCTGTTACATTTATTTTATAAGCACACCCTCGTTCATGTTTTTGGACCCAGATTTCTTCGATAATGATGAAAGCGTTACGGTGGGCTTATAATAGCACAAGGAAAGAATTGTATCTCATGAAGGATCTTGAATCACGAAAACATATTACGTCCGCCGTGTATTCGCGCATTTGTTTTAGGTTATTCCCTTTTATTCGATGATATTATAATGAAGATTCCATCTTGAATACATTAAATATGTATTTGTCAATTATAAATATCCATGGCATGTGGAAGAAGCCACATCTCTCCAAACGACTAACGACTATCTACTAATCTAGGCCAGGTGTAAGCAACGTTGGCTCCACTATCCACTACACTATTATCAAGCACAGCGCCGCCATGGACATTATTCTCATAAGACCCTGCATTCAAAGGTTCCGCTCCTTCCTCAACTTCAATAACATAACAAGACGACGACCTTTTTATGGCATAGCAATAGCAACTTAACAAAGGCCGACAAGTCAAGGCCATTTCCATCTGCAAAAGCGTGTTCACCTTTTAATGACATGTTTAACAAGTAACAAAACATATTTGCCCTCAAAACATCCTCAATGCAAATAATTAGCCAGAAGTTTGCACATCAGCCAACACTGACGATGGCCATAGCAACAACAATGGCGACAGCAAAAGCTACCACGCGGTTGGTGGTCCCAACTTGGGCATCTACCCGAAGCCGTGCCGCCGCAACTTCGAGTGATGCCGAATGACATGACACCGGGGCTGGGTACGCGAGTAATCAATCATTTGGTGTATGCCTTTAAATTAGAAACCGTTTAGTGCCCATCATTTTCGGGGGGCACAAGTTAAATACATAAGCGCGCGCCTTCCAAATCAGTTAAGACTGCTATGCACTGTTGCTGCTGCTGCTGCACCGGCTGGTTGTTAACTGTTTATTCAATCCTTGCCGCTACCATGAAATTTGTGTAGTACGCATGTAACCGTACGACAACGCGAAAATACCTCATCAATCCGCGGAGCAGTGGGCTCCAAAATGTGAACCGTGCTCACCACCAACCACCAGGGATCAATGATTAATGGTATTCATTAATTTGGCCGA
Source organism: Cheilosia vernalis (assembly GCA_949126925.1). NCBI lineage: Eukaryota > Metazoa > Arthropoda > Insecta > Diptera > Syrphidae > Cheilosia > Cheilosia vernalis. Next base: position 35,146,286 of record OX421360.1, on the reverse strand, counting down.
AACAAAACCATCGAACAGCATGGGACTTTGATTGATGTTAAGCCATCCGCGGTGTAAGTGGCACTGGTCAAGGCGATTCTCCAATTTTTGCACTCTTTTATTATCTCGTACTCGTAAATATCGTGTTCTCGCCATCGACCACCAACGATGCAGTAACTTGATCCAATATTTATCTCTGGTAGCGGTGGGATAAGCGATTTTTGAATCGCCGATAAGACTTGCCCTTTCGAGGGTACTTTCGCTTAAGGAATCTGTGCAATTGGATCGGACTTTCGATCAACTGAGGGGAATAACTATATCGGCCCTCTTTACAACTTCTAAGTCCAGAAAGAAAGAAACAGCAGCAGAGCGCTCGCAACAGGCTCAGGTCAAGGTCATCACTTAGCAGTTTCAATGCACTTGTTAATACGCAGCACTATTCATCAATCACCATCAACAGTCAACATCATTCATTGGCCGCTCCTAAATAGCTGTTCCAGTGTTATAAGCGCACTCTCTCTTCAATTATCCCACGAAATGTATTCATTTTTCCCTTTTCACCGTAAGTGCTCGAATTCAATTTTAAAAGCCCTCGATACTCTTTCGTTTTTCACAAAATATTTTTAAAAGTAAAATTTCTAATATGTTTGCATTTTGGTCAAAATCGTTATCGCCGTTTCCGGTAAACTGAAAAAAACTAAATTTTAGAAAATAATTTTTTTTCAAAAATCCATTGTACGATAATATAGAGAAAACTGAGTTTGCTTTTTAATTATAAACGACCACATTACCTTAGAAATTATTTTTTGTTACAATCGTATAGAGATTAGACATTAGAGAGCCTTTTCGACATTTGTCGAAATTTCAAAAGTATACCGTTTTTGGAATTTTTAGCCAAAAACTGGGTATGCATATGCAGTCATGAGTCATGACCCGTGGAAGAACCAACAGACGGACAGAATTTTGCGACCAACTTTTTTGAGTTCCTCTATCATCGTAATATCAGAATTGATTAAAATCTGGAGTTCGAAGTTTTGTACGAAACCAATATCTTTCTCTTACTACGTAATGGAGAAAGTAAAAAATAGTAGGTACATCACTGATTATTTTTTGGTACCTACTGAAAATTTGGAGAAAAATAGCTAAATCATTGTGTGGAATTTTGGATGAAATTTTAGCAAAAGTTTATACAGTGTGACCTCAATAAAAGCAACTTTTATTATTTAATAATATTTTATTTTATTTGTGGTTTATGAAAACATAACATATAATATAATTAATAAAATTAATGGGCATGGCTTAGCCGTCTGCTGTGAAAAATTAGACAAAAAGTGAAGCATCTCAGAACAGTAAAAAAAAAGAACGTGGGTTGCACTGGAAAACAGATTAAAACTGATAATTCAGTACACATATTAAAAAGTTAAGAATTTAAATATTAATTGCTTAAAAAAAAAAAGAAATACAAATTTTTGATTGTTTCTTTATTGAACACAAAGAGGTGTCTTGTAATTATACTGAGTCAACAATGTTAAGCTCCCGCAAGCGCAGACACCTTGGCGAATGGCGTCACTTTGACGTCGGTGCGGGAGCTTAAGCCAACTCAACTGAACCCATCGACGGGATCAACACCACCAGCCATCGGAGCACCTTATTGTATACCGGTCACTGGTGAGGTTTCTTCGGTCGAAGGGGGATGAGGGTTGGTGAACTAAGTCTGCCACCCCTAATCCGAGAGAGTCATGCGACCCGTGCTTATCGGATACGGTTTGCAGTCAGGGGTAACCGACTGTATTATAACGGAGCCTCTCTGATACCGGGCCACCTCAGGGAGTAACTTTGGCCTTACCACGTTATACGGGGCTCTGGCGTGGCGGACGACCCTTTCCCGCGTTACTCGTGGGATATGAAACCAAAAAATAATAAAAATAAACAAAAACAAAAAAATGAACTGAACAGATTGCGGGGTGACACCGCATCTGGTTTGGTTTACCAAGTAGAGCAAAGGCTCAGTGACAACTTGGTTAACTGTCAGCCTGGAACAAGCCGAGGAAGCAGTGTTAGGCAAGTGCAACCAAGCACCAGCCAAAATACTGCCAAATCCAATGTTCCAGTGTCGACACCTTTGTTGGCTAAACGCCTTGAAGCTGCCAGACTGGGAAGTGGGAGCCAAGCTCTAGCTTCTCAGCCTTTGGCCAAGACTGTTGTGGGAAGTATGGGGACGGCAACGAGCCAAGCTCGTATACCTGAAGCTGTACAACCTGCGGCAGCTACGGCTAAAAGGAAAGGGCGCCTATGCCCACCGATGCCACCGCCGGGCCAGCCTGGTGGTAAGGATGACCCTCTTCGGAAGGGGCTGAGCGGTGCAGGCACTAGATGGTACCTTCGCTACCTCGAAAAGGGCTTTGCACCTGAGGAGGCAAGGAAGAAGGCCGAAGAACACAAGGCTAAGCCTGGTTCTGGTCCGACACCCGCGGCAAAGAGGTGCAGCAGCACCATCTCACCTTCTGTAGGTAATGCGCAGAAGAAGCCAAAGGTAGTTGAAAAACTGGAGAGGTCGCGGGCAAAGCCTGCTAAGCATGCTGCTGTCTCACACGGCAAAAGCTATGCAGCGGCTGCAAAATCAGCTGCAGCTGGTGAAAGTCGTGCCATGACGGTGACGGCCGAGCAGGTGGCGGTTATCCCTTGCGATTATCCTAGGGAGATGCTGAATACCGACGAGCTCAAGGATCTAGAGAATGCTCTAGTGGATGAAATGGCCCGTGGATGGGAGCATAAGCTCAAGTTCAAGGGCATACATTTCAAGATGGGGATGCTACTAGTCGACTGTGAGACTCCACAAACTGTGGAATGGCTGAAGACAGTGGCACCCAAACTTAGTAATTGGAAGGGAGTGGGCCTTACTGCAATGTGCGGGAAGGAAATACCACGCGCCCATTCAATTACAATATACTTCCCACGAAGCGCTGACCAGGAGCACCAAACCACATTGGCACTCCTCGAAGCGCAAAACGATGGCCTGAACATCAAAACGTGGAAGATATTGAATGGACGTAAAGAGGGAACCGGGCAAGTACTGGGCCTCGGTATCGACCAGCAGTCCTATGACACCATAAGGGCTCAAAACAATTCCCTCAGCTATAGGTTCGGCAAGGTTGCAGTGTCTGGACTTAAGAAGTCGGAGGAGAGTAAGGGGCAAATGACCCTCTCGAATCCAGCTTTGCAGAGTACAGAAGCCGCAGTGGAGCAACCTGATCCACAGCAGGCTGTATCACTTCCTCCTCCTGCTGAACAGGTAACTGAGGGAGAGACACTAGAGGAGTATATGTCCCTCTCGGAGAGCTCGCTCTCTGATGAGGAACATGACATGACGGTTGTAGAGATGGACGAGGACATCCTACTTCGGGAGGATGATGGGGCAACAGCCCCACCTACGCAATGACCCCCAATCTGAAAATGGCCCAGGTGAACATCCATCATGCTATAGCGGCATCCGCCGTAATAGCACGGATGTTCACAGCTAACAGACTGGGCATTGTGTTGATTCAGGAGCCGTGGATCCTGAGAGGAGCAGTCAAAGGACTGGCATGCCAGAATGCGAAGGTAATTTGGGACACTCGTGTACTTAATCCAAGGGCCTGCATTCTTATTAATAAAAAATTTAGTTTTATTTTACTTGCAGAACATGCTACGCGAGATTTGGTGCCACTTCAAGTAACCCTTGAACTGGGAGGAGTACTCCGCACCATCATCATCGCATCAGCCTACTGCGCTGGGGACGAACCAGCAGTATCAATGGCACTGCAACGCCTTGTGGAGCATGCAAACAAGCTCCAACTGCCGTTGCTGATAGGATGTGATGCTAATGCTCACAATACCATTTGGGGGAGTACCGACACTAATAATAGAGGTGAGTCATTATTGGAATTTATTTTAAGCTCATCTCTTGAAATATGCAATGTAGGTAATACCCCCACCTTTGTAACTCGAACTAGGCAAGAGGTATTAGACCTCACATTAGGCAGCCGTAGTATGAGTAGATTTGTTAGGGACTGGAGAGTATCTAGTGAGCCATCTATGTCTGATCATCGGATTATTACCTTTGATTTAGATAACACTCGCATCACATGTAACCCAGTTAGAAATCCAAGAAAGACAAACTGGGATCTCTTTGAATCGTCTCTCGAAAATAATTTGGAGCAGGTACATACTAGGAGAGCTCCAGCTTATCATCTAGAATTGGAACACACAGTAGAGGGCATAACATCAGCCATCACAAGTGCGTTCGAAACTAGCTGCCCAATAAGCAGAAGTGCAGAGAAGAATAAGGTACCATGGTGGAGCAACAATCTGTCAAGACTTCGGTCGAAAACACGTAAACTGTTTAACACAGCGAAACGGACTGGAGACTGGCAGGGCTACCGCATGGCACTGACTTCGTACAACAAAGAAATAAGGAAAGCTAAACGAGAAAGCTTTAGGAAATTCTGTGATACAATTGTGCATACTCCTGTTGCGGCCAGAGTGCATAAAGCACTAGCAAAAACAGAAGGGATCTCAATGTCTCTCAGAAAACCGGATGGCAGCTTTACAGAAAATGAGCAACAGAGGGCACGACTTCTATTAGAAACTCATTTCCCTGGCAGTCATCCGAGCACAGACGAAAGGAGCACGACCAATATTCGAAGACCTCGGAAAGAGGATTGGAAAATAGCAACCGAAATCTTCTCCAGAGGGCGACTAGAATGGGCAATTGACTCCTTTCAGCCTTATAAATCACCGGGTGTGGACGGAATTCCGCCAGTCCTACTACAAAAAGGGCAAGGTAAATTGCTTCCACATTTGGCAAGAATTCTAAAAAGCAGTCTGGCACTGGGCTACATACCAAACCAGTGGAGACGAGCGAAAGTAGTGTTCATTCCGAAAGTGGGAAAAAAGGACCCAAGTCTACCGAAGTCCTATAGACCAATCAGTCTTACTTCGTTTCTTCTTAAAACGATGGAAAAGGCTGTGGACAACTACTTAAGAGAAGATGTACTAAGTACATCGCCTCTTCATCATCGTCAGCATGCCTACAGAGCGGGCAGATCTACGGAGACTGCTCTGTACCAGCTAACTGAGATTATTGAAAGCGCTTTTGAAGCGAAAGAGATAGTATTGTGTGCCTTCTTGGACATTGAGGGAGCATTCGATAACACATCGCATGATGCAATTATTCGAGCTCTTGATAGAAAAGGAGTAAATAACACAGTATCAAGATGGATGTATGAACTCCTGAGCACAAGATCAGCAGAGACTCACACATCAGAAGGTATTATCAAGGTTAACACAGCAAGAGGCTGTCCGCAAGGAGGAGTTCTATCCCCCCTAATGTGGAGTCTTGTAGTGGACGAGTTACTTGAGAAATTGACGAACCAGGGCATCAATTGTCAAGCATATGCTGATGACATAGTAATTATTGCCAGGGGTAAATTTGAGGGAACCCTATGTGACATTATACAAAGGGGACTCAAAATAACTCGAGATTGGTGCGTAACGGCTGGGCTTAGCCTTAATCCGGCAAAAACAACAATAGTACCATTCACGAGGAAAAGAAAACTTGAACGACTAAGGCCGATAAGGCTATCAGGTACAACACTGACAACAGTCAATGAAGTTAAATATCTGGGACTAAACCTAGACAGTAAACTCATCTGGAAAAAACACACAGAAGAGATAACCAGGAAAGCAACGCGTGCTTTAATGATTTGCCGGAGCCTAGCTGGCAAATCCTGGGGATGTAGCCCGACCATCCTCAGATGGATGTATATTGCTATTGTGAGACCAATGATCACGTATGGAGCGATTGCATGGGCAAAAAGAACCAGTCTTTCCACCACAAGGAAGACACTCAATAAAGTGCAAAGACTGGCGTGCCTGTGTATTACAGGGGCTATGAGAACTTGCCCAACCGCAGCTATGGAAGTGCTATTGGAATTAACTCCATTGCACCTTATGGTTGAGGAATGTGCAAGTAAAACGATCCTAAGAATGGCCAAAGAAGGAATAGGAAGAGGAAAGTGCATCACACTGAGACAGTTTGACGTACTACTCAAAAAACAACCACTATTGGCCTTTCCTAGAGACGATATCATCAAAAGATTTGATTTTCAAAAGAACTTTGTTACTAAGCTCAGCAATAAGAAGAACTGGAGCAATGAATCCACAATTCACAGACTGAGCAATCACACAACAAAGTGGTACACAGATGGGTCGAGAACTGATGAGGGAACTGGAGCGGGAGTATTTGGGCCTGGAACCAAATATTCTGAACCAATGGGAAAAAGTACCAGCATCTTTCAGGCTGAAATCTATGCCATAGACAGGTGTGTCCAAATTAACCTCGACAGAAACAGAGTCAACTGTGATATAGCTATAATGTCAGACAGCCAAGCTGCTATTATGGCACTTAACTCCTACATCATTAAATCCAAACTTGTATGGGAATGCCTACAAAAACTTAATGAACTTGGTAGGAGGAACAAAATAACTCTCTGCTGGGTGCCTGGCCATCTAGGAATAGAGGGGAATGAAATGGCCGACTCCCTAGCAAGAAAGGGAGCATCAGAAACTTTCATAGGTCCTGAACCATTCTGCGGAATAGGGGATCACACCCTCAAAGAAGAATTTAGGAAACTAGAGAAAGAAAACAGGGCAAGAACCTGGCATAACACTCAGGGCATGAGGCAGGCCAAGAAACTTCTGGGGCAATACAACCGGAAGAGATTCCAAGCTTGCATCGGCATGAGCAAAAATAACCTTCGTATCCTAACGGGCTTCCTAACGGGGCACTGTAGACTCAAGGAACACCTCAGGAAACTGGGTATATCTGAAGAAGGTCTCTGCAGATTCTGCGATGAGTCCAGTGAAATCCCAGAACACTTGCTGGGATCATGTGGGGCACTGACCCACAAAAGACTGAAATACTTGGGCAAGTACCAACTATCTGATGAGGAAATACAGTCACTAGAGCCAGCTCTCATCCTTAGATTCTTAAAGGAAACTGGACTGGAGAGAGTGCTATAGGCCGAATTTCTTCCGCCAAGGAGAAAGAAGAGTACTAAAACCTCTAGAATGATTTCGAAAGGAATTATACTATGAGGGGAACTCTTTTGAGGGAATAAACCACTCTGAGGCGTAAGCAGGGGGTACAATAGACCAAAAGGTCGCAGTACAATAACCCCTCTCAAATAATAATAATAACAATGTTAAGACTTAAGATGTTGCCTTTATCAAGAAGTTGCACCTTTGTATATACAAAGGTTGCACTTATCGAAGGTTGCTTTATTGAGGTCGCACTGTATACGTATAGTTTGAATGTTTATTTTTTGTCAGATTTCTTAAATTTCCTCGATTTTTCTGTTTTTTATTTTTTATTTTTTCGACTTTTGAAGTTGTAGGCTTGGGGGGCCGCTGGAGGCTGTTTTATGCGTTATCTTCGAGACGCTTCAGAAACTTTTCGAATACTTTTTGAACGCCTCGACTCTAAGTGACCAATTCTAGTGCAGCGATAGAATGAATCGAATAAATCGTTTTCTCATTCGATTTCACATATTGCTTTAATTTTTTCGATTCACTCGTTGAAACTGCGGTGGTGAATTGAATATCATACAGTATGGTGTAGATACCTATGATATTAGTTTTAATTTTTCAAACTTTCTTTAAAAATATAAACTTCAAAGGACCTGGAAGTGAAAAAAATTATTACTATGCAAATTTTTTAAGTTTCTGGACATTTTGTTAAAAGAAAAATTGAAATTGTGGTGAAAACCTTTTCATTTAAATTTTTCACAGAAACAAAATTGACTCACAGGAATCAACCTTTTGAAAATCAGTAAAATTGAAAATATATAACGTGTTCAATATTATTCGAAATTGGCATAATTTCATGCATTTTGTCAACACACTACATTCTACATCTGTGATCTGTGTTAAAAAAACAATATTCGTAAACTCTTTTAAAATATTTTTACCTCAATTTGCATTGTATTATGAACATCTAACAGTCATTCTCCAACGTGAACAGATCGCAGTTGCTGCGTTTTATTGAAAGTACATTTTTACACAAATTGAATTCGTTTCGCTCTTTACTTTTGTCCAGTCGCAATCCAATTCATGGTAATTAGCAGCTACAACAATGCTACCATACATAACACAATGCGAGAGGAAAAACCCATCAGTATTCAAAGTCATTCCCTCTAACCAAATAGTCTGACCCGAGGTTAAAAAGGTTGGTCATCATATCGCTGCTAATACCAACCCGTATTTGGTTCTACTGTGGTTCTACCATCTAAACAACCTTCGACATTGTCCAAATAAAGCCATTCTTGCAGAACCGGATGCCTACTTATGCTTATCCGCTGTTCAAGCGCACATCAAATCAACCACTCAACAGCTTCCTTCGCAAACAGCTATATGCAAATCGAAAAAGCCCCAAAGCACATACCTACTTTATAGCCGACGGCAAAAAAAGGAAAGTTATTGGTCCTGCTGGAAAAAGGAGCTCACATCATTCCAGCAGGTGTAACAATTCATAGCACTGAAGGCATTGAGTACCGCACTGACTGAATGCCACCAGCACGCGCAACAACAACGCAGTGAATTGCTCGTTTTCATCAGTCTTGCCAACCAGTCTTCTCACTGGCTATACGCGCATATAATCGTATGTCCTATATTCGATTTTATTCAAATCACTTTATGTAAGTTTTATATCAAAATATGGCTGCATCCTTCGACCACCGGTGGCCGGCCGGCAGACCAGTTTCACCCCAATCGATGATGGTGCAGCGTGCAGGTATATGCAAAGAGGCAGCGAGAGAAAGGCACACGCCAGGCGGCAGCAACGCCATTTCTCCACTTAATTACTAATAACGAAACGAGTCCTACAAAACAAACACCGCGGACTTCGTCAGTCCTTCGCGGCGGCGGCGCTGTCCTGCAGAGGGGACAACAATTTCAATGATGCATTATTAGTGGATGTCGTGCGTGCGGTTTCTGGGAATTGCAACGTGATACCCCCCGCACGCCGGGATTGCCCAACGCTGGATACCCCAACAGCTCAACACTCATTGAAGCCTCTTGTTTTGCAGTGTGTCCAAAATTATTACAAGGTGCAGACGCCGAAGAGAGATAGGTTTACACATTACACTTTTGTTTGCCATTAATAGATTCCTGTTCACATTTTTCTCTCTCTCTCTGTGAGTTGCGCTCCGTTTTGTGTTTTCGGTGCATTCTCTTCTCGTACAGGCACGATGAATTTATTGCCAATAATTACGTTGCGATTAAATGAAGACTGCTTTTAAATGCGTAACAGTCCACTGTGGAAAGGATATACCGTGCGTCGCACTCGTTTAATTGCTTAATCGGGCTGTGGCGAGGTGACTGTGCTGCCGTCCTTATCATTTGGCAGTGTAAATATCGAGCAATTAGCTGCATTTTATGGTTGAATTAACAACTTTGAGGATAAATTTCGTGCTTCTCCGCGAATGAGTGTTGTGTTGTGGGAGATATTTATCGCAAACATGTAGCTGTGTTACTAAGAGCGGCATTAATGGAAACTAATTTGAAGTGATAACGAGACGAGTTGCGAATTAAATTGACCGAAATCAATTCACTCAGACGGACATTTGGTTTTGTTGGGTCGATGGGGTGGTGACAAATCACCGAATGGAAGCAGTGGCTACGAGAAGAAGTCAGCAGCCAAGATACATTCAGATGACAGTTCATGTCAATGGTGTAGGACAGAACAACGAACAGGGTTGTATTTTTTGTGCCGACCAGAAAGGGGAAAATGTAATGCGAACTATCGCAAAAAAAGGGGACAGAAATGTAAGTGACAGATCTAACAAAAAATATTTTGCCGTCTTTCAAAATCGAAATCAATGGACTACATTGGACTTAGACAATCAGTAGTCGAAAAATTGGGGTTTTTGTCGAATTTTTTGGTCAATTTTTGAAGCGTTTTTTGACTGGTTCTTGAAGCGTTACTTTTTACACGTCTTGGTAACATTTTTGCTACGTCTTATGACTCTTTTTGATAAACTTTTTTTAACGTGTTCGTTCTACCCGCTTTGCAAAAATTTCTGGACCCCTTTCTGAACGCTTTTCTCTGCTTTTGACACAATTATTGAGATTTTTTTTTGGCTAGTTTCTGGATGCATTTTTAACGTTTTTTTTAAGCCATACATATTTGGACGCATTTTAATTCGCTTTTGTCTAATATTTGAGGCTTATTTGGACTTGTTCTTGACGCGGTTCGTTTCACACGTTTTAGTTGAATTTGTTGAGCCTTTTTTGGTTCGTTTTGCGAAATATTTTTTGACGCGTTCTTCAAATCTTCTTCACGTGTTTTATTTTTCTTTTGACTTGTTCTGAAAAAGTTTCTGGAACAGTTTTTTAGGCGATGTTTGTTTACATATAACTCGACTTATCCACGCAAAATTTTAACACTTTTTTGACTTGTTCTTGGGTATAACTTTTGCTCATGTTTTGATGAAACTTTTACGAGTTTTTATCTAATTTTTGACGAATTTTCGTTCATATTTAAGCTCGTTTTTCGACGATTTCTTGAACTCTTATCGCAGAACGTTTTTTGATGTGCTCTTTCGACTCATTCTTTAAAAGTTTCAAGACAACTTTCCGGACGAATTTGTTATTATTTTTGACTCATTTATCGACGCACATTTGATTGCTTTTGTTTTGAATCATTTTTTGACTCGATTTTGGATGCATTCGTAAGCGTTTTTCGAAACGTTTTTCAGCTCGTGTTTGGATGAATTTTTTACCCTTTCAGTCTAATTTTTGACGCATTTTTGGCCTTTTATAACTAGTTTTGTGGGGTATTTTTGTACTCGTTCTTTGGCTATTTCGACTTGTTTTTATAACTTTTTGGACGTTTGTTTTGATAAGTTGCTTACAGGTTTTTCGAACAATTTTTTGAATGCACCATCAATATCAATATAAAACAACTTCCCGACTTTACAATTTGTTGTAATTTTGTCCACTATCGAAAGGTAGTGGTCCCTTCGATTAAGTATTTTTGAACTTTGTGATCGCTGTCAAAAGCTTTGCCAGTGAACATAGCCACACATCTAAAAGGCTTTTCAGCAAAGTTATATTTGCCACTATATAAAGAGAAAATTATCTCTAGTATTCCTTGGGAACTATACATTTTCCACTTTCCCACTTACAGATATCGATATTTTTACGAGGCGACCTTGTGATTGATTTGTAAAGTAGCTTCACCTTCTTCATAAAATGTCATCCTGTTTCGTTTGCAAACGAGGAACAACCTTCGCGAACAGATTTGTATAATCCCCGGCTAGGTGTTAACTGCAAGGGCTTGTTGCCATTACCAACTTTTTCTTATCCTTAAACTAACAAAAAAAAAAAACCCCATCACAAGTGGTCTAATTCTAAGGACAATGCGCAAAAATGCATGCAACCAAACAATTCACGCCCAATGTGTAACAATGCTCTGAAAGGACTAAGGATTTCCTCAACACCAACCATTGTCATGGGGTTACTTTGAAGAAGAAACCTAACAAAACCAGAAAATCCCATTTGAAAGTCATTTAGCTGACATCTCGGCACGTCCTACATCACCTGGAGTGCTCACTCCGGCAGGTATGCAAAAAATCGTCACCTCTCTTATTGCGCCATCGGACAAAGTGTCAAATGGAATTTATGAAAGGTTCCTTCTATTAGTTGAATTCTTCCGGCAGAAAAAAAGGAACAAATCGGGTGTTCATGCTGATCCGATGATCAGTTTAGAATACTGAATAGCTCTATACAGTCCATAGTAAGTTGGGAATTCTCTGTCCTAAAATTGCGACCAATTATATGGAGAAAAGGATATTGCATGCTGATTACATTCGGTAATAACAGTTGGTGATTTTGGTGCACACAATGTGTGTTGTATTTGAGGAGCGTTGGGTGTAAATTTGACGATGATTGCCTAAGACTCCTGTTCAAGGATTTTTCTGCAACTGCAAGGTAGGTAGTAGTTTTATTAGGCGAAAATCCAGATGCCGCTTTTAAGTCTCAAACCATACGTAAACGAAATCGAGTCATCTGTATATGCATGGGGCTACCGCCCTCAGCATCAAAGGAAGTCACCTCCGAGCTATGACATTCAAGCCCCATCGCCGTCATGCAAGGCATTGACATATTTATTACAACCGACGCTCATCTCGTGGAATCCAAGTCTCTGACATTGCATCGCACTTTCAAGTGACAGCCTGTTATCCTGCGATAAAATGTCCAAGATACTCTTTTGCGGCCGGACACAGAGACTGCCGCCGCATCCGTTAGCAATAAATCTATTAAGCGATATCAAGATCATTGAGTGCACATTGAGTGCCATGGCTAGTCGGACCCACAAGGGACACTTGACATTTATGAAACGATGAAACGGAGATATCGTGTTTGGCTGGATTTTGGAATATGATTTATGACTGTTAGCTGCAAGCGATTTTGAAGCGACGGCGCGACAACCTTGGTGACGACACTGACAGCGTTATTACAGTGTTTTCAGTAATATGCTTCAAGGTAATGATTAATTCAACAATTTTAAGATAATGACATCATATTATTATCCTTGTCGCTGGTGGCTAGTTAGAGTGCGGATTACTAGTAAAGCCGCAGAGAATTATGAAATTATCCGCTTGACGAATGTATCAAGTTGATATAGAGTGAAGGGAACTTGTCCTTCTTTAACGCGTTATAAACAGTTCGTAATTTGTACAACTTAATCCGCTGAGTAGACATACATGCAAACTTAAATACAAAAATAAAGAAAATTACTACAATTTGGCGTTAATTTCTGACATTAGTATGAGTTCATAAAGTTGATACCTATATTATTTCTAATTGTTGTTATTGTAATTTTTTGGAGACGGTTGATAAAAAGTCAATACACAACTCAAGCTTCTGCCAAGGTTAGAATTGAGAAATTAAGAAAATCTATATTATTTTTAATTCAATATTTTATTTTTTTTAAGTTACCTACTATGATTGCAAACAGTAGGTAGGTACGTACTATGATTCGAATGACAAATAGTTTTCCTTTTATAGAGAAAAAACAAAACTAACTCAAATAATTTTTGTGCAAGTAGAATTAGCAAAGTTGTTTTGTTATTCAAATAGGACCAAAATGGATGAATAGAAAACAGAAACATGTTAATCGTTATAAACTTTTCTGGTTCTATGTTCTTATTATTCCAATGAAATTGTTTTTCAATAATGCAGAATCGTAAACAGCGTATTCCTTTCCAGAAAAATAAGTTTCCTTCGAATTACTAAAAAGCTGTTTTGTTTCTTATAAATATATCTATACACAGCTTTTTAAAATTGAAACAAAAAAAAAACAAAAACAATATACTGTGGAACTGCAAGTAATCTTGGAAATATTTTGGAATAGAAAGTTTCGATAGTATTGTGTGAAAGCAATTTGAAAAAAAAAAATCATAAGATTCCTCCAGTTTCATTTGAAATACATATTTATGTTTTTAATTTGACAGCAAAAAAGTATTGAAACTTCTGTCAGTAAATGGAGGTACCTACTTATATATTAAAGTGAATTGCCCTGTAATTAGGTTGTAAATATTAAGAAGTTAAATTTTAAAACCGGAGCAGTATAGTTTTATTTAAATTATAATGCGCAATCCAATGTTATTTATTTTGAACTATTTTTTTGTGCACTTTGTTTTCATGTTGTTACAATTTCGAAGTGATAATATAGACTAGTGTGTTAGACGAGACCTAGCTTATGAATCTCACAGTCTCAGGTTCGATTTCTGGTTGACGATTCTTTTTTTTTAATTTTGGTACTAAAACTCGAGAAAATTCACTTCCATTACCTTACATAACACAAAACATTCACCAGTTAACTCCACAACTCCAGTGTACCCATAACAGTATTTTTTTTAAATTAATTTGGAAGATGAATAAACCTAAAATATTTTTGTAATTAAGTAGGGGAAAGGTGCGAACAGAGACAAGCGATCGTAACCAAACTTGAAGTATATTTTGAGGCATATTTTACCTTAATGTTTGAATACAAATTTTAGTGAAAGGGCCCATGAGAGCATCACAACAAACTGAATCTTAGGAAAAGTCAAACTGTCTCACTGTTTGCCAGCGGTGCGATCAGTGAGACAGTGTAAGGCGAATGGTTAATTAGTAGGTAATTAGTATTTTATTAAATAAATTAAGTAGGTAACGTAAAATATATTTCTTCAGAAAAAACGTAACAATAAATTAAAAGTAAAAAAAAATCAGTTTAAAATCAGATATGGTTCGTCGTCGGTGTACAATGAAAGTGCAAACAGTGAGACATGTTTTACTATTTGATTTCTGGAAATGTCTCACTGTTCGCTTTTTGTCATTTCATAGAAAAGAAATAATATTACAAAAATGACAAAGAATTCTAAGATTTTTTGTTTTATTATAACAGAACACATATAAATGTTATTTGTAAAAAAAATTCTGTGTATTTTCCTGATTATTTCCCGTTACTATGCTAAATTTAAATACACTCCGAAAAATACTTTGAGCTATTTTTTTTTTTTGTGTTTACCAGGTGGAGGTTAACGCGCAACCGAAACTTGTGTTCAAAAGCATCAAAACACGTGGAGAGGGAAATAAACGTTTATACCAATACCGGCATGTCTGTGCAGTGTGCATGCTTTAACGAAATAGAAAAATGAGTTGTCTCACTGTTCGCACCTTTCCCCTACTGGAATAGAAATATTTTGGAATAATGAATAAACAGGTAGGTATGTTTTGTTTTAAGCCCAATTAGTTTTTTTTTTTTTAAACATCTTCACGGATTGGATGAGTATTTTTAACCTGCACACCTAATCACATAATAAGAACTTGGTTTTTAACGATATGCCATTATTTATCCATCTGCTCCGACTAGAGGATTAGCGATAGTAAATTCATCATAGATCTTATTTGATGAAATCCGCAAAAATGTAAAATGCAGTAATGCCATTTTGGCATTTTAATACCATATCTTACATTTGCGAAGAGTCGAAAGAATTTTTTTGCACAAAAAAAATATCAAATACTTTTCTATTATTTTTTGGAATTTTTTTATTTTTCGATTTTTTATGTTTTTTTTATGGAATTTTATAAAATCGTGTTCAGCCAATCGGAACTACTAAAGCTAAAAACGCCGCCAAAAGGGTATACGGTTGCATCCCTGGAAAAACTAAACATTTTTTCCACTGCGCCACCACTCGCAAACGTCTGTCAAAAACCCGGGAGTATCAAAAACTATTTAGAGAAAGCTTGTCACGGCTTAAAATTGTCGGTCCATTTTAATTAATGACATTTTTGTTAGTTTAGCTACATCACGTGCACTTAATATTAGGAATAATTGAAATTCCTATTTCAAATACCTACGCTTTACAAGCAAAAGATGTGTTATCAAACCCAAAATCAAGTAATTAAACGTTGTTTGTCATATTGATCTTAATACCCTATTTGTCAACAAAATCGAAGCAGTTTGAGGGAACTTTCAAACTAATCTTAAACACTAGACCGCTGGTAATCGCGCGTTTGCTAGCTAATATTGCACATTTGGAATTTGTTTTCAAAATGCTTTTGTTGGTACTTAAGGTATGTACTTCCTCATGAGATAGTTTAAAAAAGAGCTATGTATAAGTAAAGAAAAATAAATAATAGTGGGTATCTATCCAGACAGACAAAAAAGCTGTTGAGTGATGATTTACCTATTCCAAGATAACCCACATCAGTGGTTTTACGGTCAAAACCAACCAAAGATACAATGAACTGATATTAATCTCATTTTAAAATGCGATTAGATTAAATAGCAATCACTTTTATTAGAAAGATATTTTGCTTAATGACTTGAAGTGCTAGGTTAGCCTTTTTATAGAAACCGCTTAATCTAATCAGTGTTCTCATATGTAGCTACTTAATTCTTAAGAAAATTCCCTAAATGTCGGTATATTGATCAACTGTTCCGATACTGATTTGATAAGATACGAATTCGTACCTATTGCATTTTTGAAATTATCACTTCTGCTGGAAAAGTTATTAGAATAAATTGGCAAGGTTTGAGTAACAGACTGAATTTAGGGGGAGATGGGGGACATTGATACATGGGGCACATAGATACAGTCGATATTATTTGAAAATTTATCGCAGTAGGCCGCTCAACCACGCGCACAACGCAACATGTCTATTAACGCATACATATGTCTATCTGACATATCTCTTCAGTCATCGTATTTCGCCCAACAAGAAAAAACGTGTTTTTCCAGTTATTAAGTAATTTTTTGATTTTTTTTCGAGTGCGTTATTTTGAAGGATAAAATTGTGTTAACGATTTCATATCAAGTTAGATTGTGAGTATACGTCTATAATAATGTTATATTTATCTAAAATGTCCTTTTTGAACGTTATTTTAATTGCAATTAATATTTATATTGTGTGAGGACAGTTGGGGCACATTGATACACCCCACGTCGGGGTAGTTTGATACGTATCAATGTCTATGTACCTAAGTTAGTAAAATATAGTATTTGTATTTCTAATAAAGACAATGGTCAAAACATAAAAAAAACGGAAAGAAAAAACATAACCTGAAGTTACAAAATCCGATAGTCAAAAAAGGCACCAGAAGAACGACTTCTCTATTTAATTTTAAGATAGATTTGTCTCCTTATTTAAATACTGGTTTTATTAATATTATGTTAGAAGACTATTAGAAGCTTGTTTTATTAACTAAAAGTTTGTAATAAATACTGATTTTTGGCTATGAATCAAAGTGCCCCTGATATGTATCAATGTACCCCGTGAGTGGGGCAGTTTGATACAAATTTCATTTTTTAGTAAATAGCTCTTAAATTGCTTTTTTAGATGAATTTAAAAATACGTTTGTCTAAAATAAGATAGTTAAAACGACATTGAACACAATCAATACCTATCTTTGTTATTATTGTCAATACGCTGCCTTTTTTTTGAGTTCCAATGAAAATCGTATCAATGTGCCCCATCTCCCACTCGTTTCACGATGAATTCTAAAATTATTGTTTGTGGGACTATTTTCGTGCTTGTATGCACTTTGCATTTAGGTGAGTGACACTTTGTGCAAATACTCCATACAATTATACAAAAAAAATCTCCTTGCAGGATATGCACTCAAATGCTATAGATGCGATAGTGAAAAGTCCTGCAAGAGTGCGAAGAAGTACGAATGTAATCAAGTGTATGCCAATGAGACCATACGCTTCCTAGACGCCTACTATTTAAATGTGAGCACGAATTTGACATCGCCCTCCTTCCTTTGCATGAAACAAGATATTAAGTTCAGTGAGCGCACCTTAACTTCACTAGAATACAGTGATTTTTATTATCCATCAAATTTATTTCATTTTCAGCATCTGGAGTCGTTAAGTACAAGGGCTGTATTTACTCCAACATTAACAGTTGCGGACTGACCCTACGACAATTCTATCAACAGACCTTGAACACTCACACTTGTCTTCAGTGCAACAAAAAGGACGGGTGCAACCCGGCAGACAGATCCTCTGTTAGCATTGCAGCGGTACTAATGCCAATGCTTGTTGTTTTTATGTACAAGCAGTTCGTGTAAAGTTATGTGCGGATACCTAGCGATAAGTGTACAAATTGGATTAATAAAATTATAAACATTATGCCATTAAAAGAGTTGTGTGCGAGTGTGTGAGGGAAGAAAAGCCGCGGCTCCGCAATAAAGTTAAAGATTAACAAATGTTCGGTATTAATTTCGCACACAAAACCCCAGAATAAATTACCCTTAGCCACCGTGCGTCGTTGGTAATTAAGTGAGGCATTAAGGCATTAAGGAAGTCCTTAAATGAAGATATTTGTTTAAGGCCCACAATCAAATCGCAAGGCGCAGAGAAATCTGCATCACCGGTCGAGCCGGGAAAATTAAGTGAAATTAGCTTGGGGGCCAATTGGGTTTATACTGAAAAAAGCAGAAGCAAATTTCTGAATTGGTCTCCAAGTGATTTAATTGTTTTTGTTTTCAGTCGAAGTGTAATTAGCCTCGGATTTTGTTAGCGCAGAAGCGCACTCTCTGGTACACCGCGAAGGTTGGATGGGTAATCAGTCGTTTGTAGCCATTGCCATGGGCGAGTTTAAATTTCACAACAGCCAGCCACCATTCTGATTATGTTATCAAGAAGGTAGATTACGATTTTATGCGCTGGCCTAAAGGGAAGATTAATTTTAATCTATTCTTGGTATAGCTAGTAGGTATAGGTAGACGTAAAAGTTGTGGAGTTAGTCATACTTATATTCGCATGTTGAAATGTCGGAATTTGTTTTGGAGCAATGGGAAAGTATGAGTATGAGACTAAATTTGCGTTTTATTTTTGTTGGTAGACAGTAGGCTCCTACATGACAAGTTTGCTGACTATAATCGATTTATCGGAGATGGTTTAAAAAGTGGCTCGCTTTAAAATGTAATCGATAGGATCCCCTGGAAAGATATTCAAGCCGACAGGCGTCTTACAATTGCTAACCTATTTTTTTAACTTAAGCAACGAATTTTTTTCACTGCGCCACCTCTTGCGAACGTCTGATAAACATCCGAGAGTATAAATGTCATGAAAGAGCTTCTCAATCGGCCCGTTTGGAACCCGCATAAAATTGTAGATCCCTTCCATTCGTTCCAAAAATGAAAAACTCACACAAAACGAATGGTTGCGAGAAGCTAGGCCCCCTACAGACCTGTTGCGCCAACCATTATTATTATTATTATTATAACGAATTGGAAATGATGCTTAGACTATTGACGCTGCCTTCAAAAATAAATAAATAAATAGTTGACATAACAGGTCTGTAGGCTAGGAACCCTAGGCCTAACATCACACAACCATTCGTATTGTGTGAATTTTTGATTTTTGGAACGTATGGAAGTGATTTACAATGTATTCTATGCCGATTAGAAATTAACGTTATTAACGAATAATTAAATCACGGTTAACGATATTCAAAAGCGGAAAATACACAACCATTTTTGTCTTAATATGTTTCTAGAAAATATATAAAACATCTCATTTTCATAGTTTTATTAACCAAACAAATTATATTATTCGCCTTATAAAAATATGTATATAATACAAAATATACATTCCTCCACGGTTGGCAGTGGTCGCCAGAACTTATTTTACATGTCATGTGACACGGATTCTAAATTGACATAACACCGATAGGAAAGCCAAATGGCGAATTAAAAAAAAAAAAAAAGGCCAGAGGATTGCGTATTGGCGGTCTCAGTACTAAGTACTGTTTTTGGTTGTGCCCGGCAGGTAAGACCGGTGTGTCTTACCTACATCAAAACATGCGAACAAATTTCATTTCAAAAATTTTCCTTTTCGTAAAAACCTTCTCCAGATAATTACAAACAACTGAAAAAAAAATTGAGTCAAATCGGCTGGGCCGTTCTCAATTGCTTAATTACTAAATATTTTTCACACCATTTTTATATTACCTATATAGTTTTTTTTTAATATTAATTTAATATTGCCAATAGTTTTTAAGTTTTTGGAGACATGTTAATTTTAGACTTAAATTATGTTGTGAAAGACTGTTTAATAACAACAACTGAAGTGGTTCAATATGGACTGAATATTGTCAAAAGCTGACAAGTGCATTTTTAATGGAATACCTAAGCAGAAAACAAATAGTTAAAAATGTACTTTTTGATTCCGACTTTGATAGTGACGGTGATAGTGAGAACAGTGAACCTCGACACAGGTTGAAAGTTTTTAGGCCAAGAATTCATTTTTATTCCGCACCACCGAGTCCAATAACTAACTTAAGATGCAGTTTGTTCCACCCGCAGAACCCGTTTTTTTTAGGTGTTCACTTTTGCCTATCATTTGATTTGTGTAATTAACATATTAATTCTAATGTTATTTATTTAGTTAGTATTTACAATTGTGCGTTTCTTAACATTTTGTCAAAATACGTCCCTTATACATACGTCCAATTCTTATTTTGCGCAACAACATTTAGGCTTTTTGCTAGGCTGTCTATTTCCCTCCACTTTGTACATTTATTTTCTTTTGTTAGGACACCACTGAAAGCAATAAATAGGATAACTTTTTCTTCTCTTATTTTTGTTAAAATAGCACTTTATTTGTCTTCAGCGATTTTTGCCATCTTCCACATTTTCTTAGTAGGGTAAACTGTCCCACAGTGGCCCACGTTAAACAGTGAACCTTTTAAATTTACCTAATCTCTACTTATAAGAGAAAAACGAAGTAAAGAGAAAATAAACCGCGTTTACGATCCTTTGTGAATTTACCTGGGAGTTGAAGTAGTGCGCACGTCTGTGTCAGTTGTTCTCAAGAAAAAGTGATTTTACTTAATAAGTAAATTAGAAATCGTGCTTCTTATTTTTTTTCCATTTAAAAAACTATTGTGCTTTATGAGATTTGTGGGATACAATTTAAAATGTTAATTATTATTATTAATTAAAATTAGCTTGTCAATCAACTTTGTGAAACTGTTTTTTTTTTATAAAAATATTTTTCTCCAAAAAAGGCACTTGTCCAACAGTGAACCAGCTCCTAGTGGTACACAGTGAACAATGGTAAATATGGTATCATTTCCCAGCTTCAGAATTACGTATTTTTTTTAAGCATTTAGCAACGACCTTACAGCATTTAACATTCGTTGCTATTATTTTTCGTTAGTTACAAGTTTTGTGATATTACTGAAGCCCTTGAAAGTCATTTTTGTTAATGTTTTGCTATTGTTTATTGGTGTTATTACTTTTCGTTGCTTTTTTACTTATGTTTTTGTATTGTTTTGTTTTTCTAATGTCAATATTAAATAAAAACTGAATTGTACCAATTACTTGTTTTTGTTCTTTATTTTTCTTACGGAATAAAAAATAAACACTATAGGTGCACTGTGAACTACCCGGTGAGGTGCATCTTAAAAAACTAAAAATTTAGTATTTTCTACGATCTTTCTAAAGCTGTATGTGGTTAAATATAAAGCTAATAAAGCATATAATAAGTAACTTCAAACCGTTTAAAGATTAAACAAATAATTTATAAACTACATCTAGTCAAACGCAAATTGGTCCACTGTTGGACAGTTTACCCTAAACCTAATTTAGTCCCGCTTACAGATGTGTACATGATTCCAACTGCCCTTGATCCCCTATCTCAGGGACTGACTGATTGACTATTTTCCGTGCCTTTATGGTACCGCACAGATGTCTAAAATAAAATTTATCATACCTACCTTTATGAGAATTGCTGCGCATAAAATTGAATCCTAATCACATGGTAAACAGTTGTTCGAAAAGGAAACAAAGGGTTAAGCTAGCCGCTTTCACTCGTCCGGCGCGCCGTTGGTAGTACAAATTGATCGCGTATGTAATTATACAGCTCGCGACTTGCATTTATTAACATGCTAACAAGGATCACGATACGTGATAGTTGGCGCTCCTTCTGATTGCTCCTACTCTTTCCCTAATCATCACCTTTGAGCAATTATCCCAACAATTTACACTTTAATTGGAGCTAGGGCGCAGCCCTATAAAATAAACTGCGGAGGTTCAAGGAATACCTAATTTGTTATCTATCTTGGCAAATGCAATAAATCCTTTTTCAGAGTTGAGACCGCGGTCTATTTTTATCATCGCTTTTGTTGGGTTTTATTGTTTTGGTTTTTTCTCGACTCTCTTTCTCTCTGTTTTGTGATCTCTTATATGATTAACTTTAATAACCGCGTGTTCGCAGATCACAGGACGTTCGCATATCTGTACGCACTATCTTCAATCGGATCCCCAACAAAGCTTCTGTTTTATTGATATAAATAGTTCCATTAGGGTCAATTAATCATGCATTAGCTGTCGATGGAAATTTATGCTGATCGCTGGTCTTCCTCTTCGTCTATCTTATCATCAGTATTAAGCGCGAAATGGGGTTACGTTGAGTTGGCAGGGCCACCAGGACCAGCAACACTGTATCGCGGCAACTTCATAAAACATTTAGATCCCACAGTAAATGCAAAAGGTATACCTATGAATACTGATAACCAATCTTCACCTGAAATACATGCACAAACAGAAAATATTGAGAGAGAGTTTTCTATCATGCGAGATATCTGTCAGCTGCACATGAAATTCACATGGAACTTGATCTCCAAACAGGTATACCCGAGCGGCACGCGACTCATATGCCCATCGTGTAGGTTCGGAAAATTTCGGCTGCGCACTAAGTGGTTGACCTGTAAGCTGTTCTGCCCTCCGGCGCGATGTATACAGTCTGCAGCAGACTTCCTTATAAGAGAACAACAATCACGATCGCAAGACACAATCAGAGGATGTATGATCGCTGCGTGAGACGTCTGTGCCGGGCAGATGTACCCATACTTTGTTGAACCTGTTTTTTGCCTCGAGCCAGACCAACCGATCACAACCACAACGATAAGCTGGGGAAACGCCGACCACATACCCCAGGCTGTGCAGCAGAAAGTAGGGGTAATCTGTCTCTCTTTCTCTTCATTGGGATTCTCGCTCTCTTTGGATACTTTCTTGTCTTATTATTATTTATGGATGGCGAAGGTAAAGGTACTTCTTACAAGATCCAAACCCAAAGAGATCATTGGATTTGTTGGCTTTTCTTACCTGTGTACAGATTGAGCTGGTGCGAGCACACCTTCAGCTTGAGAAGTACAAAATCAGAAGATCGAGGACGAAGGGATTCATTAAGGGATACGCATCCTCGGAGTTAGCATCTTCACCTAGAATTTATTCAAAAAGTAGTGCAAGTTGTTGTTGAGAAGTTTCATAGTGAATTGACATGATGGCGCTGGGATCGGAAAGACTACATCACATACCACAGATGCCGATTGGGGGAAACTACCTCAAGCACGTACCCATAGCGCCGGCCGTAGACGGACCCAGGCACAATAAACGTTACGTGTACGCAAACAAACCGTATGGTGGAATTGAAACAAATCCGTCGGTAATACGGCGCAACGCTCGTGAGAGAAATCGTGTAAAACAAGTGAATAATGGATTCGTCAGCCTGCGGCAGCATATTCCACAAGCGATCGTGGCAGACTTGAGCAATGGCAAACGCACTGGTGGCAGCAAGAAGCTGAGTAAGGTCGACACCCTGCGAATGGCAGTGGAGTACATCCGGCGGCTGAAAAGTCTGCTCGACGACGATCACGATCAGGATAGCAACGATGCAGCAAGTTCGATATCGTTTAATAGTCAAAGTTCGGCGGAGGCGTCTGCCGATGAAGTGCATCAACAGTCTTCGACTGAAATAGATGAGTTCTGCTACTACAACCAGCATCAGAACTATGAGAACTACTACGTCACACCGTCGTCGGCATGTCAGGATACGGCTTTGATATCGCCAACATCGTCGTCATATAGTGATGGATATTATTCTTCAACGGACCAAGTTCCAAAGACGCAAATCAAGTTCGAGAACTCCTTCGATGACTACAACAACACAACGGAGGACGAGGAACTTTTGGATTACATCTCGCTGTGGCAGGAGGACATGTAAATGGTTCACTGCGGAAAAGGTGCATTTATGCGGAGCTCTAGTCAAGTTGAAAATCGGAGAATGGCCATTGACACTATTACCTCTTGTTATATATAAATTTTGTTGATTCGTTAGTTTTTTTGTTTTGTTTAGCTGTAAATTATGTACAAAGTGAATTGTAATATAAGTTTTTTTTTTAAGAATGGAAGACAATGATTTAAAAATAGTTTTAAGACAACTATTTAAAATAAACAAAGAAAAATATAAAATAATTTGACTGCGTTTTAGTTGAAAGGAAGAATTTTTTTTTATTTTTCAGGTAATGTACAGGACAGCTGGCATTGTGGACGTTCAAGAATCAGTTTTAACTGGCCTAGTTTGGCCACGTGAACAGTTGTTTTTTAATATGACGATTATGGAGACGTAGACGACAATTTGTTTGATTTGTGACTGAGTTACGGTGCACATACCTATTTTAAAATTCCAAATAATGCACAATAGAAAAACAAACAAATTTCAACACAGCTCTCAATAATTATTAAATTCTTCATTTGGTAAATAAATACTTTATTAAGAAAAAAACTCTAAGGGGACCCATTTTTTAGTACTAGATCACTTCTTTGCTCTGGAACTGATCGTTATCGACGATGATTAGTGTTTAATGATATCTGATGCAGTAGAGGTGGACAATCTATGTTTCCAGATAGTAACTGATGAATAAAAACAACATCAGAGATATCGCCACGAGTCCTAAGAGACTGCAAATTGAGCAACTTCAGGCGATTCTCTTAGGGAGGTAAATTTTGAGGATCATCGCAGTAAATCCCATGTTTTCTGATTTTTTTAATTAACAAATCGTCACTTACAAAAATAGGCACTTCACTGATTTTCACCGATTAATCTTTTTCCTTTTAACCGGCCAAACAACTTTGAACAGCATAAATCATAGTAATTAAAAAAGAATTAACTTAAACCAAAAATTACGTTCAGAAAAGTTGTCCGGAAACTGAAACTAATACATTATTTCAGTACCCGGACAGAAATATTCTCACTTAGTCCGAATACTAAAAACCTGTGAGAAAAACTTTTTTTTTTAACAAAGGAAATTTTCTCTCCTATGTTTGATATATTTAGGATCTGTGCAGTGTGTCCGTCCGGATAATGAAAATGCCCCTAAAATTTTAGTTTTAGTACCCAGACTCTAAAAATTTTTTTTGAGCAATGCACGCTGATTGTTTTTAAAAATAATAAGTTGAAAACGACTCTTAAATCACCTTCCCTTTTCAAATAGATACCCACTATTTTGTTTTTATCCAAAATAACTAAATTACCACATGGTGTCGGTCCTTAGCCACTTTATACTGCTGAACAACATATTTACAGATTTTATTTAATATCGTTTTAAACCTTTTTGTTTTATATGTGTGACATAATAAATTTGTTTTTTTTTAAACATTTGTTTGCGTGACTATTTTTGTCAAGTTAACATCAAATAGTCCAGACAATAACACCCTGTGCCTACCTATACGTTCATGAGAGTAGGGTTAGAAAAAACAATGTTTGTTTGGTCAGAGATTTAGTGCATACCGACCCAATTCAAGAAAATTTCTTAAAAACGCTATAAACAAAATAAAAGATCCATTTATTACAAAAACTATAGAAAAATGGTTTCGACGATACAGTCGTCTTGTACCTCTTTGATTTTTGCTTGCTACATTTCGTACCTAAATTACGTGTGTTGGTTTGGAACTTAAAGGCACGTTCTAGCTTAAAGCACGGTAAAGATCATATAGAACTCATCAACAACTTGTCGATTTTATCGCAGTAGGTTCGATTTTAATAGGCGTATTTTATTGAAAATCTATCTCAGCAAAGGAAAGTAAATTACTTGCAGATTGATACTTATTTACAGTATAGGTATATATCATACTTAAGAACATCTCTTACGAAAGGCAAACATAATGTGCGTCGGCATGCCGAATGTATACATATGAAAAAGCTTCCCAAATCAACCGGTCAGATACTGCATAAAATGTTGGATATATTATCGCAACCAGAAATGACTTTGTAAAGCAGCAGACAGATTTATGGTCGTGTGTTCAGTTTAACAAACTTTCTATAAAACGCAGTTTATGCGATAAAGGACTGTTGTCAAACGTTAAATAAAACTAGAAGTCGAGACACAACAGAAATATTTTATACCATTTTATCACAAATGTAACTGTGAACTATTTTATTCTGCATTCGTCGACTTAGCTCCACATTGCTGAGATAAGTGTTGGCACCTACTCCTACACATCCATATTATGTACTCCTTTAACAGAGTTTCAAAATTCAACAAAGTCAAAGTTGTAAATGACAGTCATACATGATGGTAGCTCTCGATATAATTGAGCAATTGGCAATCTTCAGTTAACTTAGTTTAACTGGATTTTGTTTTGGTACTTAAATTTTAAACTTTAAATTACTCGTGGACTAAATGGCGAAAGATTTATTCGACACTAAAGAGAAGCCAGAGGAAAATCAGACATCATATAAATGTTTTTAGATGCCATAATTTAATTTATATTTTTTAAATAATTAAATTCTGCAAAACATTCCTACAACGAGGAAAAACAGATTTTTACAAAAGTACCTAAGAACGAAAACATTGTAACAAAAAACAGTCGCACTAAACATTGCTCCTATTCTTCTACTAAACACTGTTGTGGGAGTTAAGATCTAAAACTAGATTTGTCTAACTCAATTTTCATTCGACAAAAGAGAATGTCCTTAAATTTTTTCTGATTTTAGCAAATCAGTGCTTACTCATTTTAAAAACGTGGTGGAATGTTTTGCACTTTTAACTCACTATAGCGCACTCATTATGAGAGAATTACATAGCTGAAATGCGTATATTCAGTTAGCTCCCTTGGTCTTCTGCGGTGACTGCACCAACCTGACAACTTCTCTTAGACCTTTTCACAAAAGCTCCAATGGTGTTTTTACCGACTTTATTACATCAGCGGGAGTTCGTAATAAAAGTTATTCAGTAATTTTTTTTCAAAATCTGGTGCTGCATGAATACCTACTTGGTCAGCCCCGCTTAAAACTACAAAGTCAAGGACCCATCAGACTGTTGGCGTTCGGTCTTAGACATTTACAGGTTAGGACAAAATATTCCCTCCACACACACACGGAAAGAATTGAAAATCACCAATTGCAACATTTTGAGTTGTAATTCACGAATCGTATATTTTTTGCAAATCACAACGATTTTTTCTGGAATTGATATAAAAATTTGTAATTTGTCAGTGAAAACGGCGAAAAATATCAAATGTTGTTTGTTGCATTTTACGATTAAAAGTATTAATTCGAGCTTCTTTAATTTGTAGTGATTTGCGAGATTGTTTGGAGCAATTTACAACTTCAGTAGGCAAATTTCGTAAACACCATTTTGCTATCTCAAATTGCGAAAAATATTTGGTGATTTACCACCACTGAATGATGAATCAATAAAATCTTATAATAATTTACCACATTTAAATCGAAAACGTAAATTGACGTAGAGAAGTCGTAAATTGCAAAATATTTTTTGTAATTTCCATGGAAACTAACTACATAACGTGTGAAATTTTTTTATGCACAGGTAGTCGACAGTAACGATATAGTCCATGGGTCGAAATCCTTTCTTTATATGGATCAATATACTTTACATACATAATATGTTTGTGGTGTTGCTGCTTGCTGGACAGCTGCAATCATGGGCAGCGACAGCGAGCGAAAGACAGTCGGTATTTAATCTTTGCTTAAGGCAGTCGTTTTTTAAGTATAACTAGTTCTCAGTGATAGTGAGTGTACTAACCATTATAAAGCATTCTGGAATATATATCATGTAAGTACCTATTTAATAATGGAAAAAAATTAAACTAAAGTAGGTATATTAAATCTGTATTTTTATTTTTTTCAGAATGAAGATTTATGTCTCGCTATTAGGAAAGAAGTAAATTGGTATGGATATTAAAGTGTGCAGTCGAAAAGGTTTTTTAAGGTTCGTATCAATACAAGTTCTTCTAAACAATTTGCGTGTCTCCGGACGATATGGCGTCATATGATTCTCAAGGATATCAAGAGGAAACAAAAATATAAAATATGACTATGAATTCTGATTGTAAATCACAAGATATAAGTTGTAAATTGAAAATAAAGTTTTCTAATTTCACGATAAAACGTTTTTAATTTAAGACAGTGATGCCTCAAATCACTACTCAAGAATCGTAAATTGCAAAATATGAATTGCAAATTGATAAAAAGAAGTTGTAATTTACGATTAAGAATTTGTAAATTGCAACTACAGAAGTAGCAAATCAGCACTAATGAGTTGCAATTCAAGACTAAATGGTTGCAATTCGGTAAGGGATGAAATCAAATTTACTACAGAGAAGTGGTAAATTGCGAAATGTTTTTGCAATTCACAACCATAGTAATATCAAATTTAGAACTACTTGTTTAAAATTGCGATCGGTTATGGCAATATGTATTTCTCGTTTGATCATTATTGACAATGAGAAGTGTTGATTCACGATTTTTGGGGGTCAATATCTTCACTTCTTACAATTTCTAAAATTGCGAATAAGAAGTCGTGAATCAGTAAATCCTGAGCTAAGCTCTAAAACTAGACAAACTTTTCGTAATTCTGCGCTCATTTTTCTTGATTTGATCTTAAAATTTTTTCCGTGCACTTTCGCCAATTACTGGTCATGTCACTCCTGCTCATTTTCTCCCCCATGTTTCTAATTATAACACATCAGAGACGCATTCCATTCGATCAGGTTAACAAAGTTGTTGTTTTTTGTTCAATTGATGTTATCCCCATATTTATTTAATAATTACAAAGAAGTGACAATTAATACCTAACTCATTTTGTGTACAAAAATAAAGCAATTTCCCGTCGACTTGACTAATTCTAATGAAATGTCAAAATTATAGGGGCAAACGACATTAGGCTTGCCACACGACCAACATGATGAAGTATGATTACCGGTGATCTTTTAACGTTTAATGTCCTCACCGCATATAATATCGCCGATAGCTGACGGTGGTGCTCTGCCTTGTGCCCTTATTTCGCGAAACCTCAACAAACATGACCACCTGCTGTGCGTGTGCAAACGCGCAGCCATCACCAAAAGGACGATAAACAGAAAAACAAAAGTAAAACCAAAAGCAAAAAAAAAACGACAACTCCAAATTCACCTGTACAAATTTAAATCCTGTGCCGGGGATTACACCTGCGATCGATCGTATGCTATCGCAAAATGAAAGATCCTTTTTTGCGCGGTGCTCCAGCGGACAGGAGGCGGATGACCAACGAAAAAACGCAAAAGCAAATAATCCTTAAACCCCTGCATTATAGGGGCGTTCCCCAATGTCCGGGGACAGCCCATTTTCATTGATGCTGTCGCAAATGGTATCTAGTGTATAGTTTTCTTACATTGACAATGGTCCTTGACAACTTTATTAGGCCACAAACTGTCAAATTGTCTTTGTGTTGCGCACTTGATTTTATCTTCAAAGGTGCGGGCGTCAACCATGTTATAGTTCATTGGAAAGCTACGTGGCAGTGTTGTTGTTATTGTACATTCTTTCCGCCTGTCTGCATGGTGATGGTCATGTCATGTGCTCGTTGAATACATTTCCCTAGTGATTTCCTTAATAAATCATAAATATTAAATCGCAAAAAGTCGCATACATTACAATCAACTCAACGACACACGGTTTGTTGGCATTTTCTTCACACACATCGTGTTTGGCTTTGCACCATGTTCGATGGACGTATGTAACTTTTGTTGTTTTGTATTTCCTCTCGTTGGGCTGTCCGAGGACTACCGCGATATCGACGGCTGGAATATTGAAGCCGGAAATCATATTTTTCGATGGTCAAGATGGGCATACGAATGGAGGAACTTTCATAAGAAATGTTTTTGTTTACGTTGCCAAAACAGAAGTGCATAGGCAACCACGTTTGATTGGACTTATACCTACATGTCTTCACTGAAATATTTTGAGAAAATGTTGGACCTTTCCCATATTCGGTGGACCTAGACCTCCTAATCGGATTAACTTTATGTCCTAGCACTAGTGTCAAATAAAAACGACCTTCACATTGAGAATTTATTACTTTATTGCGATGGTGATGGCCTGCAGAGAAATTAACTGAAAAGACTTGAAGATTACGCGTACGATAGGTGCCCATACGCATACCCATCCAAATAGAGAAATAAATTATCGATCGCGTCGAAGGTTGGTCCGGGATTTCACTTTCTCTCGACTCAAAACCCTTTTCAAATCGCGTCCTCTTAAAATTAGAAATAAGCATTAGTGTCATTTAAAGGACCTCGTACGGAGAAAGGCTATCCAGAATTATGATTGCGGTCGTAAAGTCGGCAAACAACTACATTGAATTCAATCATATCTATCCCAGTATCGGGGTCGGGGGACACACAACAGGTAGGTATATTGGCAGTTCTTCGAAAAGAAATTCCCGGCAAAGTCCTTTACAGTTAAGGATCTATTTTAATGTCGTTTTGTCGGCTATTAATATTTAAGGAATCTCTAATTAATCCGCATGCTGTGAAATTATTGTTTTGCTATTATTTCACACAGGACTTAACGCAGGAATTTGTTGCGCCCCCCTCTAACAACTTCTCAATACTTATCTGTCTAACGAAATCAGTAAAGGAATAAACAAAACACCCTTTAACATTTAACGGAATGCAGCGTTAAATGTTTTGTTTTATAGGGGAACCAGATAATTGGGCGTTGACCACGTGTCGTAGGAAATTTTGGTGATTCGTATCTTGGGAAAGGCTTGTGGTTTGTTTGATTAGGCGCGATGTTATGTACTAGGTGGTGCCGAAGAGGCGGATAAATATTTAACCGTGGTGTATTTAAAAAAAACTGAGGCATTGGCCACAATAAAACGCTCAATCAGCAAATAATTTCATACTCTGAGATTGAAAAACTGATTTAGAAGAGGTGGTGTAGGTATAACTCCTTTAACATAGCACTTGAGAAAATTGTGCGTGACTCACAAGCCGACACCAGGAGATCATTTTTGAAAAGTATGTGCAGTCACTTCGTGACGCAAAATCCTTAAATTGATGAGCGGACCCGTTAGTAATGGTATGTACTGTACAAACTACTCTACACAGCAACATCAATAAACAGTCGTCAACGATGTCAGAGAAGAAGTCTTCGACTCAGCCTAGAGTACCGTCGCAGTACCGTTTGTAAGCTTGTACTTTGATAGTTTGACTCGGAGATATCGTTGAATATTGTTTTTCGATGTTGCTTTAGAGTATCTGGTAGAGTACATTTAAAAACGGGACGATTGTCGCAAATTAAACGCCTAAGATTGGGGGCGATCCCAACCCATTCGGAGCTTATGACTGGAGGAAGTTAGCTAAATACGTTGCTTACTAAAGAGGATTATCCGTAGAAAGCCAGACCCATTCCATAAGTAAGATTGAAGTTTGAGGGCTACACAGAAGGTATAGTTCACCAAGGGCAGATATAATTAATATGACCTGAAGGTTAAGGCTTCTATCCCTGGTAAGTCGGTAAAGAGTCGATTAAGTGCCAGAATGCTCTTTTCTTTCACAAGTTGAAGTACTATTCAACTATCAGAAAGAGACCGTTTTTTCTAAAATTAGTATTTGAATAAGGCTGGATTAGGTTAAGTTAGAAGGGCAAGTTTGTGTTAGGTATACACTTTTCACCCAAAAGCGATTGAGGTCCATTGTGAGTAGGTACCCGGAATATTATTGGACATGTTTGTTACTTAGAAAATAATTCGAATCTTTTGATAAATCTTCGCAGGTATCGTTGGTAGATTTCCAAAGCCTTCAAAGAACTGTGCTCCCAAACAAGGGTAGTGACCTTTTTCGGAGAAGCTTTTATTTTCCCCTTCGGCTCTGCAACGTCTGCAGAATTCATTCGTAAAGATGACCATTCTTTTGACACTGTTTCCAATGATGAAGTGTCCGATTATTGACGAGCACTCGGATTTAATTTCTATCAACAGATGTTGGGATCTTTGACCTTTTAGGCCCATTTTATTCCTTAGTGACTTTTGTAGACTATAAACTGGAAGTTATGGTCCAACCGTAAGTGTTTTTCAATCGTATTTATGACAAATTTAATGTGAGATTGTCCATGAAAGCTGTTAGTACTGTCAATTTATAGTAACTATATCCATTTCAGAGCCACATCTGGCCAGGTTATGCGATGCTTTGTTCCCCTCCACATCAAAATGTACATTTACCCAGCATATCAGTATTGAGCGATAATTTATGGCTCTAAATACCGAAAGCCAGTGGCAGATTTTAATTAACCAGATTGGAGTTGATCGCTTTAAGTGCCGTTTGGATATCCATACGCAGAGGTTATGACATAGTTTGAGGCGATTTTTCAATCGCGTAGATCTCTAACTGAAAAACGCTGCAGTGATTTGCCAGTCGGCAACTCTGGCTGATACTTAGTTTATCTGCGAAGGTTTCTGCTCCCGTTTAATTCTCTGTCTTTGCTTAAGATGGGTATACCTTTTTTGCCAGTACTCGGGGAAAGTCAGTCCTACAGACTTTAAATGTCTTGTCGAAGTCAAGCGTTGTTTTCTTGTAGTCCCTGATGAGTGGCACAAGTACGCTCTGATCTAAAGGTTTCAAGTATTAGCGATCTGTAGGTACCTAACAATTAGTTCTCTTTTAGTCTGAGAGCACCTTCTTGAAATAAAGCTCGATGGGTTGTAGTCTTAGCAGCGCTTCTATGCCTAGCTGTGGTGTAGATTTTAGTGAACCCGTTACAGAAGCAATCTTCTGTACGTTGTTGAAATTATTTAGGTAGAATCTAGTGTTAACAGTCCTCTACCAAACGACCGGCTAATAGGTCAGAATTGTTCTTACATTCGCGGTGTATATCCAGTGCCCTATGTTTGACTCTAAGCCCTTATTTTTCAGGAAAGCTTTTTTGTAGGCTTAAAAAGCGTTTAGTCCTTTCTTCATTCTATCCTCCGAATTTCGTTTCCAGTTTAATTTGGTTCCAGGTTTTTGGCTTCCGGTGAGAGATTAACACGAATGACTTTCGATTTCGGTAGCTCCCATTTTGGTATTTTTGTTCGAATAAAGTCGTAATGAAAATTTGAACAGTTCCCCGAGCTATTAAACGCCCGGATATAGAAACGCAAAAAGTGCAAAACCTTCTACTCTCTTCCCACATAAGCAAACACTACAAAACCGATTTTTATAAAACATAGACCATTTACGAATGGTGGATTTTAGGAGGTGGATTCCCCATAAATTATAAGAAATATGTACATTCGTGACACTCTTCTCTCAGGTCAAACTTTTAAAAAGATACCAAAGCGTTTTGCAGAGTTTTCAAGTCAGATTGATTGAGCTGACTAACTTTTCGAGCACTTCCGCTGATACACTCGCTCTTTCATTTCTGTTTGCTCAAAACATCTACTTAAACTCACTTAATTCATAACATCTCCTTAACAGACTTGCCGATTAAAATTAATCAAATCCGCAGTCCACCTTAACAGAACAAAGAACTTCACGGCTGCCCTGCAACTGCCCGCACTCATGCTACAGGTTTCGCTTAACAGGGCACACTTGTGAAGTGAACTCAAAACTCATTGAGACAACCTTATCTGATTCTGGGTACAAACGTAATTGCACCCTTTGAATACAAATTTCATGCTTCTCGTTTTATTTGGGCTCATGCGGATTGAATTACAGATGCAGATAAGTTGGTTTACATGTTACGTTGCAATTATTATGACGAGATGCACGTGCCCTTGCCCATACGAATTTATCAGTAAGCTGTGTAATTCATTACACGAAGTGAAATTCTGTGGTTAAGGACCACGCGCCACCATCCGTCACTACTGTGTGTTGGCGAAGGGGGATATGTTGTCAAAACTGGTTATCCTAAGAAATGGATAGGTTCCAATAATCGCGAAGCACACGCGTCAGATAATCTCTGTTGACCACAATTACAGTTATCTTCCGGGTTGCATTTGAAAAAGGTGTTTAATTGGCGTCTGTCGGTGTCTATTCTGATGTGCTTCGGTTTTGGGGACGAAAATTGTCGGTGCCTGCTGGCAAATGAAAAATGCCTGTCCTTTCGCCGGTATACCTTCAGTAGCTATTCACAATCAAATTCTATTTAAAATTACGGCTTCTTAAGGTGCGCAATATCACTCGCCAAATGGGCCAGGACACAGGACATCTGCTGCTTTCTCTGTTGGTATAGAGGTGAAATCCTTTTTGGCAAACAATGTCACACAATGTGAGAGATTTGTAAATATTGTAGCACTCAGCATGCGCCACAAAGTTGCATTATCGGTTTTACGCTACCATTCTTCGGTAAACCCAATTGTCGCCGGACAAAACCAAAAATTTGGTATGTGCCGAAGACTTTCCGGCTGTTGTTTTACCATGATACATTCGTTTCGGCTTTTGCTATTTGGTGTCAAAGGACATTGTCCGCTGGTATGCTTTCTCTCTGCATTGAAAGGGCGTGAATTGTTGATTGCATTTGAATGTGCAAAAGGGACTAAGGTCATTATTTGGTATAATTTTCATGAATAGACTTGGCCTTTGTCTGCCATTCTGTCTGTCATTGTCTTTGGCGCGTTGAAAATGTCGCCCGACTTCGGAATGCAAAAAGAAAGAAAGCCGATTTTGCAATATATCCTCAAACTGGTTAGTTTTGTAAATCCAATTGGTTTTGCAAAAACTATCAAACTTCCAACAAATGCTTGATTGGTTTTAAACTGACGTTTCTATGTGACAGTTCGTGATGGCTGACCGTGTTGAAGAGCGTGGTTGGCTGTCAAATCCCTAAAGGATTTAAATGTGTCTCGTTAATGATTTCACAACGTCGCGTCGGTATGGTTTTGTTTGTTCTAGTAATTGTACACGTTCTTGTATATCCCAAGTGGAAATTCATTAGGACTATTGTGGAAAGGACACTCGAGATTTCTTTTTGTTACTAGCTGTGCGTTTGAGTGGAAGTCCCTTTGTCTGCCGCTGGCGAATGATTAATCGATTACTGCTGCATTTCTGGTCGGTGCCAACCAAAAGGATGCCTTTCTGGGAAAGGTGATTTGATGGCTCTGGTTCCATGGAATGTGTCGCTTGTGTGCATTTCTCAAGCATCTAGGGAAAAATACAAGCCTGAGTAGCTGTAATTCGGCCTATCTATCAAATAGGATTCAAAATACATCTAAAGCTAAGAATTGTGCAAAGTTTTCATCAAGACTGTGTTCAAGATTTAAGGGCTTCTGACTTTTGCTCAGAGTTTCCCAAAATGTTTCCTAATGGTCCTGAAAATAACTGCAAATGGGAACTACGTCTTTGCAGCAGCAGGCACTAAGCGAAAACCAAATGGACGGAAGTTTGGTAAATCAGAATACGTTCAGCGAGGGGGCAGATCACATTAGACAGTGGTCGTCTACACGTTATCGTTTTTCAAATTTTGGTGATCAAAATAAGTTATTTTTGGTCAACTTTTTGTTTGAAGGTCTATCGTTTCGATAGTCGTCTGAATAGTTGTTGTCATGGTATCGCTATTACTTTTTATACATCACCATTTAAGTTCGCAACATAGTTAAAGAAGCTTGAAAAGGTTTTAACCAATGTTCAAAATTCCATCTCCGTTCATTAAATACTGAAACCGCATCCGTGAGCGAGACATATACCACGTCACTGAATTTTGTGGATTTAACAAGGAAAACAATAACAAATTCAGTCACGTATTACTCAATCACGGATGCGGTAACTTAACCCCAGCTTTGGAAAGAACTTC
Organism: Cheilosia vernalis; assembly: GCA_949126925.1. NCBI lineage: Eukaryota > Metazoa > Arthropoda > Insecta > Diptera > Syrphidae > Cheilosia > Cheilosia vernalis. The sequence goes on along the minus strand of OX421360.1, from coordinate 35,110,869 downwards.
AGCTGTAGCGAATTCGATGTGCCGCGCGATTCCATTACAAGGATTGTCTCCTTTTATTCGCTCATATTAAACTCCACAACTCTGACTGACTCCGATATTTGAAGGAATTTATGAACTGATCGTTGCAGAGGTAAACCAATTAACCCAGCTTGTAAGTAAGCCAGTACGTGTACCAGACGTTTACTGTCGAAATGCCAACACACTGGACTTGATTTTCGTAAAACACCCTTATAAATAAGTAGGTGCTCGGTGGAAGTATTTGGTATCGTCTCTATGCTCGACGGAGCGTTGTATCATATCAGCTAATATCTGCACTGCGACCAAAAAGATTAGAAAAAAATACGGAAGCATCTTTTCTTTTGAGTGTTCTTATGCTTCCTTGATGCCGCCCCTGATGAGGTTTCAAGTTCTATCCCCTTTAGTATAAAATCCATTACTCATAATAGAATTAAGGCCCCCGAACCAAAGTCAAACATGTGGAAAGACTCCATTTTGTCAAGAAGCTATCCGCTATCATTTAAAGGGTGTTCTGTTTTCGGGCTCACAAAGCCAACCCATCTCAGGAAATCTAAGGATAGATAGAACTTATGATCATTTGCTAAAAATATAAGGAACTCGATCTCTTTATTCGCTTATTTGCAAGACACCCCAGCTGACAGCTTTTAAGAGCTAAGTTGTCAGATGCACCTTTCACATTCACCTCAATTTTCACAGATTGTGCTTTGTCTCCACCTGTACTTGAGAGCGTTTATGTAATATCCCATGGGACAAACAAAATTCATACATCAGCGACAGTAGTTTAAATCTTTACATAAATAAGTTCAGACCGTGTCTCCACCATCGTCAATGAAGAAACATACTTCTAGACCCCTTCCGATGAGTTGTAAAACAGAATTCCTCCAGCCCGTCCCTAGAAAACGAGTCTTCTTCTCCCACCAATTAGCGACAAATGACGCTTGTATCCCTTCTCTCTAAGGTCATGGAAACGAAAACTACCTAACGACCGGCATTTTTCGACCGATATTTCAAGGGCATTTGACAGACTTTGGCAGTTGGCATCGAGGTTCTTTTGATGAAAAGGCGTTCTTATGGATCGATGTGCGTTTATTGAATGGGCTTAGAAACTAACCTTCAAGTTCTTTTGGATTGCTTCAAGTCTGAAAGTCACTATAATAATAATGGTATTCCTCAAGGCTCCGTTTTGTCTCCCACACTGTTTCTCATTTGTAGAAAAATTATATTCTTTCTACAACTTCTAGTACAATCCACTCGCCACTCCTTTCCGAAACACAGCAACGTTAAGCTCCTCATATCACTTAAAGGACCCATGGCACTGCCTTAAGACTCAACCGGCAGAGTATGTTAAGCTCATTTGATTCAAACCTTGACAACATTTTAAATGGGGTTCATTCAAATAATGGAAATAAATACTTTTATATCTAGATGTTTCTATAAACGTGAAACCCAAGCCTTTAAATACTATCCAAATGAGTTGCATATGCGTCACCCAATCCAAAAGACTGTTAACTTGGGATCTTGTTGAAGTGGGTCAGTATAGCTTACGTTGGAACGACTACATACATGAAGTCGGCGTTTACGCTGTAAAATATCACGGTTTTCTCTGCTGACATAGTGTCAAGCCCGCCAATGAGGTGGTTGGCGAAGTGGCAAGAAATGGGTCTCCAATGGATCATTGTCGATCAGTTTAGTCGTTCAAGCAACCATTTTCTATATCTTATCTCAGAGAATGCGTGGAAAACAAGATCGTATCTGTTTCAACAAATATCGCTGAAGTTTTGACAAGAATATAACACAAGTCGGACCAACAACCTCCTGCCACTTGAGAGATCATCGCTGTCGAAGTCGGTAGAGGCTCTAATGGGTTAAAACTTTCTAGGAAACTGAAATAAAATTAAATCGAAAGGCTGATACATGTAGAGACAGCGGTCACGAGGAAATCCCACTTCCACTTTCTGTCACTTGAGGACCAGCAATTACTTTATGATGTTTCACTTTCCACTGGTTTTTGAGGATGTAAGAATGGCAGAGAGATCTATGATTGGCATAGCGAAGTCTCCCCTGCTACACCTACCTGTAGTTTGATTCCGATAACCCGCCTGATGGGCAGTACAAAATGCCCATATACCATCGGTGAGGCCAACAATAGCATCATAAACTCGAAACCCTCCACCAGAGTTACATAACAACACCTCGTTAAGTTTAACCTCGTACAATTTTCAACTGCTGTGTGAAAAGAGTTTCAGGAAGACATATCTGCAGCTACACATCCTGAGTCTGAATTCAAAGTATTTGGCAGCAATTTTCTGTCTCCCTCAATGACCAATCGATTATTATCCGATTGAGCAGGTAATTTCTCTCCCCTTCAATAGCATACGGATGCTTAACGACTTCCCATGGTCCGACTCTGATGCATTGCCATTCTATGGCACTGCTACTTCGATTACACCAATTGATACCAATCTGTCGCGCACAACAAGTAGCCCCACCGCAACTACATATAGGTATACAAGATAGCTTCCTGCTTATGCGGGGCCATATGCAAATCAAAAGGCTGCTGGTTTGATTAAGCGCGGCACGATTAAAGGCTCTTTGTTCGTGATACCCTGAATGTGAAGGAAATTGGTCCACCAGTTGATTGGAATAACCTGATGGCGGTGACAAATGCGCTGGAGGTGAACGCGCAAACGCATATTATAAGGAGAAGCCGAATACCGAAGGCAGATAGAGATGTGCCTGCGATGCTTGTTCTCAACTGTAAATTACCAAAAGCAAAACGAACAGCAACAGGGGGAAAAAAGATATTTTTGATTTAGTTAGAGAATCGAAACCCTTCGCCGATATCGTATCGATTGTAATTCAAATTTGAGCTCTGCAAACGGCAGAAGATATTCAGTGCATGAATATTTGTTTGCTGCGGATGCAGCGGAAGGAACATCGATAAAGAAGTCAATTTTATGCGAAAGGGTTTTGCTCTCATTGTGTATAGTTGTGGTGTGGGTCTTTGTTGTTTTTCTGCATCTTGGTTTGTTTGCAAACATTGGTCGCAACTCGCAATCGCGCAGTTGCAGCAGTTTGTGAGAACAATGAACCCAAAACGGCTGAGCGGGAAGATGCATCGGGCTTCCTGGAAGTGATTGTTATGCCAGATTATGACATCGCTGCGTTTTTATATCGGAAAAATATTCATTCATTGACATGTGGAAATTATTTCCAGATTTTATTGAGCACAGTAGAGCTAATCGCTTATTTATCATGGGAAAAATGTTCTTTTGATACTGTATCTTAAGGTAAGTTGTGATTTTTCATAGCCCTGCCTACAGGGCCATGATTGCAAGCATTTCGTTGATAGTACGAAAAAAAAAAATATAAGTCAGCAGCGGGCGTCCATAGTAACCTTGTGTCCAATATGGGGGGAAGAGTGAAATGGAGAGGTATAGCCACCATCAATGAAGAATATTACGACATCCGACTTCAATTTTCTCACGATCTCTTCGCTTCTACGTAACAAGGGGCTCGGTCAAAACTAAGACCATATTCATGACGTTAATTCGTGTTAAAGATTCCGCCACAAGTCTTTGCATTTGCTCTTGCCCTGGGCAATTACATCACAATGTTAAAAGTAATACACGATCCCATAGATGTCGGTGTCGATAAACAGTCAAATTTTGCAACAAAAACAAGGAATCATGGCTAAATGCCGTGATTTTTTTCCAATCCTCATCACACTGTCAAATTATCCGCTCATCCAGTGCTGCCAGACTGTCAAAATATTTCCAAATCTGAAAACCCACCAAAAAAATCCAAAAAATCCCCGTAACTTCTTATCATTATTTTTTTATTTTTTAAATATTATGTTTGAGGTACGACTAAAATTATTAATTTCTAAAACAACACACACATTTGTTTCATCCTCTATTGTCGTCATGTTCAAATTTGAATCATTTGGTAGTGGACAGAAAAGATTGACGAATGTTTACGCTGCCTCATTCTTAAGTTTATGTTACTTAGCGTTTCTGAAGGTAGCAAAATGCGGATGCACCTTTAAGGTTATCAAAAATGATATTATAACAAAAAATACGAATAAAATAGAATTAAAAGAAAAACCACAGATTTTCCCCTAAAATAAAAATGTCTCCCCCCCCCCATACTAACCCCTCAAACTGGGAGGACGGATGCGGTAATTCGGCTCTAGATTTGAAACTGACATTTGGAAACTCATCAGAAATTCTGCAAGCGTAAAGAGAATTATTTCACAAATAAAATAGTCAAAAATTGTGCACACCCCTTTATTTTATTTAGATACTTGTTGATAAATCTTCTCACATTGAAATGCAAAAAAATGTCTGTCACATCAATGGCGTGTATAGATAATCTCATCCTGTCGCAGGATAATTCCACCTCGTGTTATTTTGCTCTACATAAATGCCTACGTGAGAAGTTATAAAACTATGCATTTGCTTACGCACCAAAAGATGAGGATTATCGACACCACTGCATGCATTTGCCGAGAGGGGTGAAACAAACGTTTAATTTGAATTCTCACCCCTTTAACCAATAAACTCATCTGTGTTGTGAATCGAAGAGAATCAATGTCGAATGCGATCTGCTCCTTTGTCTGATCTGATCTATGAAATCAATTCTCTCCCACATTTGTGATATATTTATGTTCGGAGAATTCCAATAGAAGAGGGTCGATGATGAAGTGCTATTTGGGCAGGATGTTTACCTGGGAATTTTGGGCGTGGGAAAATGATTGGGTGTGCTGAATCTGAGTTGGAATTGTGGATATTAACTCTTACTCTTACTCGCGAAGTGACATTTTTATGGAAGGAAAACTACGATGGAGACATCCACTGGATTAATGAAATCAGTTGGAAAATAATCATTGCCCTAGACGGTAGATATTAATAGTTCAAGATACAGGAAACAGCTTTAGCAGGACTATAATCTTCTTCAAAAATGGTCTTTGTTAAATATATATACATATTTGGTATCTCCTTCCAAACAGCAATATAAAATGTTTTTATAAGCAGTAGCATCACGTCATTGGTAACAATGGCAAACATAACGAATATGAAGTGCTATAACTACCAAAGTTAAGACTGTCAAAATGGTGTTTCTTGTCTTTTGAAAACACAACTGCCTAGAGCAGGCGCGGCGGGTGCTTCATTTCAGCTCAAAACTTTCTTTTCAATAAATGCGTTCTTTGGGCATGATTTTTGAAATAAGTTTTCAAAAGCTCCTAACGTTTTTCAAGCGTGCTATTTGCAAGGCTTTCTAGTGGCATTCCGTGGACTTGGCCATACGAGAATTTGTTTAACTATAATTTTTGCAAATTTGGTTAGAGAACCAAACATATATTAGTTTTTGCTTCTACGATTTTTTATTGGATCGCTTGAGGTATTTAAAAATTAAAATAATATAAAACGAACCATTTTTATATTGAACTTACATTTTTTGTCTTCAAATACCTACTGCTGTACGAGTATCAAGAGTGAATTGAAAACTTACGATTTAATTCCTGGTAGCTAATGAAAATTGCTCAGAGATTTATCAGAGTTTCTAATTTTCTATGTTTAAAAGTAATTTTAAAATTTCAATTCGGGTTATTAGTTTTAATTTCTAGGTGCAGGGTCATTCATTTCGTGGTTTCAAACTCAGCTTTCATTCAGTCGAAAATATTGCAAGTGTTGCTGATGATCCAAATTTATCGATTTTTCAATCCGGAGCGATATGGTCGAATGATAACCGATTTTTGTTTTTGGTCGCCCATTGAGGATCATGACTTTGACTATATGTGGTTCCAAGAAGACGCTGCAAAAGCCACACAAAAGGATCAGTTATGGCTTTAATGCATGAGAAGTTTCCTGGTCTCGTATTTTCATGCTTTGCCGACGTCAATTGGCCACCAATATCATGCGATTTGACACCGTTAGATTTTTTTCCATGGGGCCAAAAGACGGTGGAAATTAATCCCCGAAACCTAGACACATTAAAAACCAACATTACTCAGGTTATGGCCGAGATACTTTCCGAAATGGGCGAAAAAGTGGTTAAAAATTACTTGAAAAGAATCGCATGCTGTGTATTTTGCCGAGGCGGCCATTTGAATGATTTTGTTTTTCGCACTTAATGGCAAAGTCCAACAATAATGAAACAAAATGTATCGCAGTGTGGGTTTTGTTAAGCTTTGCTTTCGAAACCGAAAAATTAACGTTTATTACGAGCCAGTAAATAGGTGATTTTGTTATAAGCCAATAAAGGGTACCTATAACGGATCGGCCGGGTCTTTTAACGTGCATATCAAGGGGTAGACTTCTAATTATCACGTTGGCCCCTTTGATTAGACTTGCGTCAATACGGCTCCCGTGGTTCCATTTGAATCTACTCGATTTAGTAGTCTTTTCTTAACCTTGTACAATAGGAAATACCTTAACTTTGTTAATAGAAAAACATTGAAGTCTTAGCTCCCCAGTTGCGGTTGCTCTATGCACTCGTTTAGTTTTTCAACTGGGTCTATCCAAGGACAACTCCTACGTACTTGCCGCACTTCTAAACGTAAGAAGTCAATAGCTGGATATCTTAGATTTCTTTAGTTAAATTCGTATATCTACCAACGAACTTTAGAACACAAGGCGAGTGTGACCTATGGGTGAATGATATCACATGTTAAGCGATGAGTGCAGTAAGCATAACACAGCCTCCAATATAAGCGGGACAAAACTCACCTCTTCGTTTGTCAATTGTCACTCACTACCAGCTCTTTAAGATATCGTGGGCTCAATGTAAATACAAAGTTCCCATCCCATGTCGCCCTGCCAACGCGCCTTCCCATATCAGTTGGTATACATATGCGCGTCCCAACAAAACAAATCGTTAACATAATTGCTCGTAATATATAACAGTGACTTTTGCAAAAATCAACCAACTAGTAGCGCGCATTATCATTAAGCCATACACGCTGAAAGCCCAGATCGCTGCTGTAATAAACATCGTAAACTTAAACTGTGCATATCTCCTGATTGCCCGCATTCAACATATTTTTTTCTCACAATTTGTATCTCCCAGCAAAAACCCCACCACGGTCCTGCGGTCTCGATCTCTTGGTCTCTCGGCTGCGAAAGGAATTTCAAGCTGAGCTAATTTCAGCCACACAACAGAAGCGTATACACATTAATCCGGCCGAATGCCTCTTTCTTGGGCAAATCTGGGTCCTTAATCCTCCGGCGGCGGCGCGCTGACTCTCTGCTTACATATTTAATGTCCAAATTAACTAAAAGAAAAACAATTTTAATGTATAATTGCACTGCGGGTAAAAATGCGCAGCAAAACAAAAAGTAAAGAAAAAAACGGAAAAGATTGCACCAAGTGCGGATGCCGCCAGTGTATTCGTCGTACCATATAAACGTATCTCTGGTAGCACACCGCTCAAACTGGTCCACACACTCCACCTCCGTATGTATAGTTGCGTTCACTCACAGGGAACTCTTTTGGCTGATTAATTTGTGCATTAACCTGTAATGTGACCAAGTCAACAGACTGATTCACTTTTGATTTTCGAGACCCCCGAAAAGTGATGGAGTGCCATTAACTTTGAAAGTTACTCACATTCGCAGTCGCACACGCACGCACGCATGCCAATTAACCCGACGGGCAAATCCTTGGCGAACTCTTCGTCTCCACGGTGCAAGATTTTGAAAGCTCCGCATGCGCACTTTTACGAGCGTCGGACCGATACGTGATGGCGACGCGACACCGGAGGATGGTAAATTCTTTAATTGCATTTCGGGAAGACCTCTAAAAGTCCTTATACATTAGTCAGGTTGGTGGTGATTAAATCAAAGCAGTAACTCGACAATTGTGCAGTCGGCGAGTCATGACTTTATGCGCGCCTAGGGATATGTAAATACGCGCAGTGCAAGTGGTATTTAATTTTTGGGATGAAGGTCTTGGCATCCGTGGGAAAAGGAGCACGTCACACGTTTTACCAATGCAAATGTCTAGCAACCTGTTACGTAGGGGACTATTACACCAGCCGAGGTGTTAACAAGCGGCGCTTCAACGGTCTAAGCATTTCAATGATTGGCTTTCTTTCGGCGCTGTGCACGCACGCAACACAATTTAATGCCAGCCCAAGTCACGCATCCTTTCACGATAGACGGTGATTGCGAAAGGATAATGAAAATGTTGACGTGTTGAAGTGTTAAGTGAATACTGTAATGAATGCTTCCTCTGTCTGGTTATCGCGTTACAGAAAATATTTCGGGAATTGAGTTCGTGTCCCGCTGTTTCGATGCAGTTGTCTAACTATTGTCGGATCTGTGTAGTTTGGCAGGAGAAAAGGATTGGGTGATCAAAGGGAAAGGAGCCGATACTCAAACAGCTACCACTCATAGATCAATCGGCACAGCCACACGAAGGTGTGAAGATGTTTGCCCAATCAACACGTTTTTGATTGATGTCCGCATCAGCTCCCTGGAGGTTTCCTTTTTTAGCTGAATAGGTTTTCCTTTTTATGAAAACGTGGTTTGATGGGGAAACGTTTATTTATCTCTTTTTTTTCCAAGTACCTGTACGATGTGTGCATATTTGAAAATTTCTGCATAAGCGGTCTTTAGTCAGAGACTCTTGCTTTTCCATGTAACTGAGACATGGAAGAGCAGAAGTTTGTTTTTGGGTTCTAGTTCGCAAACTAGATCGATTTTAAAGTAAACAGTTTACGGTCGTCTCCGTAAAATCTCGCATTACTGGTTGTTAGTCCATATTATGATTACAAGCAGCAAAAAGGCAGAAAATAATAAAATTTGTCCCAACTTGCTCCCAGGAGATAGACGTTCCAATTATTTGCTTGACCTTTAGATTTAGATAGCATTACCGAAGTCTTAGAATATGTATATGTATATTCTAATAGAAGGCTCCCCCGAACTTAATGAAACTAGTGAAAGTAGCGAAAGGGCTCTAGTCTATAAACAATATTGATTTTACAGATTGGTATAGGTACCCGTCAAGAAATTTCTAACATAACACAGCTTCCCCCATTATTAAATTCTTTTGATTTCACAGACTTCGAATGTAGATGCGGTACATTCGAAGTAAAACTACAGGGTGGCGCAAAATGAATCATCCAGATTTGTTTGTAAATTACTTTTTTATTAATTAAAAAAATTGATTTTGAGTGATTTAAATCTTTATTTGGACCTTTACAATATATCCCTGTTAAATTTAAAAGATGATATGAGCGGTGGCTCTGAGTCGATGAAATGGCTTGTCGTGTATCACCCGCGGAATTCCAGTGCCCCGAAAACGAAGATTTTGCTTATTTAAGAAACCGCTTAAGTAGAAGAAATGCGCCTCGTCGCTTATGATAACTTTCGACACAAAATCTCCGTCTTCGCTTTTGACATTGAGGATGTCCAATTATTCCATGCTGAGTATAGCGCTCCATTGCTTGTCTGCTTTACACTGCAGCTGTCTAGTTCACAAATGTCAAATATATGATTGACGTAGGACGCCATTTACAAAAACTATAACATCTTCGAATGGGGTAACTATTTTTGCGCCACCTGTACCTAGAAGGCTAAAACTACGTTATTGACGTGTAAATGGTTCCTTTTTTTTGGGTGAGACCATGTAGGTTTTTTTTTTTCTAGCGAGTTCTTGCTCTTAGATTCTTAAAAAAAACCATAGCCCATATATAATTTTTTTAATTATTTAATTTTTTCGATGTAGCTGTCGAAACCAGTGTCAATTTTGGACAGTAGTTCTTAAACCTGTTCCCGCCAATTATGTTGCAGTTTTATTATAGTAAGAATTAAGCCCGTACTTTGGGTACTATGTTTACATGACACTATCACCACCACTGGAGTAAACAGCCGCGATTCAGTTCTTACCAAATTCATGTTTACCTTTTTAAAGCCTCCATAAGTAAGTTAGGAGGAAGTAAGTGCTTCTATACCGCTTCCAATCGTAAGTTCATTTCTTATATAATGTCTCCGGTCAGAGGCTCTAAAGAAGCTTCTCGAAAGCGCTTCGGATCACAAGCCTTACCGAAGCAATTCAAGTGCCACATTTTTCCTCAGACATTATCAGAAGTCTTATAGATTTCTTACCGAAACTTAATTTCATATCCCTCTATAAAGCCTGTGTTTATACTTAGCAAGAGTTTTACACAAGTTAATTTGCAAGTATGTAATTACTTCGTAATCGCTTACTTCGGTTAACAAAAGTACTATAAAAAGCTCTACCTATTGATGCGGTAGCCTACAGAAACGGAAAAAAATCATGAATAGAGGTGCCAACCTGACAATCGTTTATTTTGAATTGACGACTGTTAACTTCCCAAAAAGTACTTTGTAGCTCAGGAACATATACTCTCAAGAAACATGGTTCACAAAAACTAAATTTTAAATATGTTTAGCAAATTTTAAAAATAAACAAATAGTTAGCGCAACTTGTTTGTAGGGACCCTAGGCCTTGCTTCTCAAAACCATTCGTTTTGTGCGAGTTTTTCATTTTTGGAACGAATGGAAGGGATCCAAAATTTTATGCCAATTCCAAACGGTCGAATGAGAAGCTCTTTAAGGACAGTTATACTCTCGGATGTTTGTCAGATGTGCGCGAGAGGTGGCGAAATGAAAAAAAAACTCTCAGCTGGAATTTCGATTTTTGCGGGAGCGAATTTTAGTTAAGCAAAAAATGCTAATATTTGGGCCAAGGTACAGCATCTTCCCCTATCCTTGTAGCTTCAAATATATATATCGCCATAAAGATGAAATGATAATATCCAGCTTCTGATAATGGCGGATAGTCGGCTGTTCTTACTTTGTTCCACAAAACGGATTAATTTTGAAATGAGAACTGAAAGAAATGTCTCAGTCCGGGGAATGTGCGTATCAAATTCACCTGTTAAACTATCCAAAAACCTGAGCGCAATAAATTTCCCCCAAAATACTCTCCCGCAATTGTATAATCCTCTAACAAAAGTCGAACAGCTCCTACAACTTAATTTCTTTTAGAAACTCCATTCACCATTCGAGAGTAAAAATTAAAAAGCAATAAAAATATTATCACATCTATAATACCTGGAATCAATTAGGTGTAGGGAATAAAAAGGCCGCTCGCAGATTTACACGCGTTTCGAACCGCCTTTCACTTTTCACACCCCATTCAGAATGACTTCCAACTAATACACCTATTGTTCCACTGAAATAAAGTAATCCGCAGGCAGGATCATCATTTGAAGAAAAATCCGCACTGAAGAAAGATGCGGTGAAAGGTGTCCCTTTTAACACTTGATACCACCGTATCAATTTATTTGTAGCTATGCCGCCTACAACAATAGCGATCAATAAATTTATCACCAACGAGGGCAAATCCTTGTTTCATGTTCACCGGTCGCGCGGTAAATTCTATTGTGAATTCGATTGCGGCAAACACTCGTGTTGACCTTAAGGTGTTAATGGGGCGTTGTAATGAGTTATATATCGATAATTTGGTGGTCAAGGGTCAGATACCATGTTTCCATTATAACAGGCTACAAACTGACTTAACACAAGTACCGCTCGATATTTTGATAAAGCAGAAGATACAGTGGAAGAGGAACCTCTTAAACCTGACCAACAGGAAGATTACTGCTTGTACGCAGTGCATACATGCAAAAGGCGTCAATTAAGTCGAAGTAATGCACCTCTTGGTCTTGGGTCCTCTCCTCAAGACGATTCATTTAGTGGTAGATATATATGTTTGCAGCAAAATCGAACGAACAACGTTGTTGCAGCGAGGCACCGCAATTTCATTATTTTCCCGCCCTGCCGTTTCATCAGTGGCCGCATGTACCGCTGCTGTGATGCGGTGATAAGGATCCGGAATGACCATAATTAGCGGTGACACACTTCTACGGTTCGGTTCGATTACCACGCAATTATTAAGCACGATAAATCAAAATGCATCCGCGTATATAGGATCGTGCTAAAGCTGCTGTAAGGTGCATGGCATCAGAAGAAGTGCCGGTAATTTGATATCTACAAATTGGCAGCACCAGGCACAGGAGTGCTGTTTATGGAAATGAAAGTGCAGATAGGTAATATGATGTCATGGTACCGAGTTCGCCTTAAGGTGATGATAGCAAATAAAAAGGCTTTTGACCCCCAAAGGAGATTGAGTTTGATAAGGATAAGGAGTCCACTATGAATAGCGCTACCAGCAGGGCAATTTAAATTTAAGATGTCCTGTGGTCATTTAAGGTTTATTGACAAAAGATCTAAAGATAATAAATACGGGGTCCAGACAAAACTAGTTTTAGATTTTAGGAAATTTTGAAAAAGGGCAAGAACGTTCTGAACGCTTCAAGACTCAGTTAGGGCAACGCATTACGATCCCGATACGGCATAGGTATAGTGTTAACTTCTGTTAAGCCTAAACCTAAATTTGAATTACAAACTGCTCAGCAAAATTTGTTATCGTTTGTTACAAAATAATACATTCAGGTATTTATCTACTGAAGTTTACATTTCATTTGGTCCATATATTTCATAAAATCCGTTTTCGAAATTCCACCATAATAACCTGTCGATAAAATGATTAGGAAATCGCAAGAGTTGTCCACGGGCAAGACCTTCGATTAAAAGGATCAGAGGAGTGAACCTCACTTCAAAGAATGAACTCAAGAGGTACACCATCAAAGCCACCTACTACAAGAGTTGTCCAGATGAAAATTGAAGGTAGGCATCCTAAGCAAGATGAGCTAAAAAATCATAAGTCCGGTAATAACAACACCTTGACACAATGTTAACAAAAGAGACGCAAAATGTTGATCATGCTTATAGTACACTCAAGATGCAATAATATCATTTTTCCCAAGCTCACAGAATTTTGAAGGGTCCAAAACTATAACTTCAATGGAAGGTTTCAAAAACTCTTTGCCAGACAGGGCGATGTAAACTACTGGCAATATTCATTGATGGGTCAAAAATGCAAGACGGATTCCATCTTTCAGGGCTTAGTCCTTGCTTTAAACCATGGCGATAGAATAAATTGAAGTTCTGTTTCACGTGGCAAAGGCCATGCTTACCTTTTTAGACAGTCAAGCAGCACACAAGACTCTTGACTCATCTGAAAAAAAATTGATGATTGTCCTGGAAATAGGGTTACGTTCGGACCCCTTAGGGTCCAATTGAAGTTTTCTTCAAACCTTTGACCCCAGGACCGGCCTCTTTAAAGATAGTCCAAATCGGACCCCTTTACGAAAATTCAAGACACTTTTTAACGCCTATGGATCCTTTTTGTCAGAATAGTTTATTTACGAGACAAGACATTCACATGGGGAGTTTTTTTTTTTTGAGCTGAGCTTCCATCTCAGCAAGGCAAAGTAAAGTAGGATTTCCAGCATGCACAATTTAACACAAATTACACTTACAAAGACCGAAGCTCCAAAAAAAACAGGCCTATAGACAGAACACATACCTACCTAAATTTGTAGATTTTTTGTGGTGTTTGAATCAGTGCAAAAAAATATTATCATATCCATAATTTTCTTTGGAAATACATATACATACAGTCTTATAGTGCATATTATAGATCCATTTTTGAAGTAACCTGCCAGTTCCTCTGATTACGTCCGAATGCTCCTCTATATTCTTTCCAACAGGAGTATTCAGTGGCCGTTGCCTCCTGAAAAAACATCTTCCCGGCGTTGGCCTCTCAACGGACCCTGTATGCAGATTCTGTCCAGAAACTGACGAATCCTCTTCACACACTCATTTAATGCCCGGCCATCTTTCGTCTCAGGAAGAAAATCCTTGTGGAGGGAATCGCCACATCGGCTCACCTTGGTGAAATTCTTCCAGCGAAGACCCTCGTCTTTCTGAATGTCTCCGGAGTGAAAATATTTCTCTGCGACCTTATCAGGAAAGGCAGATAAGCTATTTTTAAAGAGGCCACAGTGTCTGAAAGCTTTCCCGTTTTAAGATCTATCTGTCTAAGACATAATTATGACACAAAGAAACATCATTAACGGATACTGTGCAATTGGTAAAAGCAGGCTTTATTGTTGGTTACAGTTTTATCTCGATAAAGACTGAAAGATTTAAAATAATGTCTATCGGTAAACTCTGTTCTTCGATGTAGCCACAAATTGTGATCCAAATTGCGGTGCTGAATTGTTTCTAAATGTAAGGCTCAAGACTTTAATAGTACTATGAACTCTTTCGGGTTTTTTGTTTGCAAACTTATGGTCATTCCAATATTCTTTTCATTCACATGGAGGGAAAACAATAACGACCCAATCATGGAACCTTGTTGCACCCCCCGTATATACTTGAAGTAAGAGCTAAAACTAAATGGAAGTACATCAATATGAGAGTGTTAAAAGGACATATATGTTTTTTTTACAAATTCGTATAAATAACCTAGTCCTATAGCTTTTCACAACAATTTATTTCCTAACTTGATCATTTCTGCGGACTTGCAAGATTAGTTTTTAGCGATAAGAAAAAATATTCTAAGTCCTGTTGATGGAAAAACCTGTCCCGCCAACCAAAAAAGGCATAAAGATGAAACCCACCATCCGTTTACATTCTGTGGATGTGCGACCGTTACAAAGGCCAAGGGCACATCAGCTCCGCATGGAGCCTCAATAATTGAGAAGTTGAATTCGCGAGCACAAACTTTCAAGGTATGTTTACCTACATCTACAACATTTGGCTCACAATATCGGTAAGTAATTGGGCGCTTCAGCCGTTAACCTGCTGTCACGATAAAAATCTCCCTCTACTACATCAAATTCTGGAATAAATACGCAACCAAGGATTACAACCAGCGCAACACTTAATTCGACGGTCGCTTATAAAGATCGACTGTATCGATATGTTGTCAGCTTGATAAATGTTTCTTTTATCGACGAACGCCAGGACTAGTTTTTATTTTGTGCTGATACACCCATTTCCAGTGTGTCCCATTAATCAGGACGTAATTAAAATTTCACCAGCTCATTTCGCGGTTTCCCATGCGAATGACCATTAACCATGTCCGTTCAACATTAATTAGTAAAATGACCGCCATCTAGTTCGAGACCAAATTGCAGAACCCGAAAAGCAAAAACCTTGCCAGTATGGGCGCGTTAAAGTTGCAACAGATTGCAGGCGCGTTAATAAGCCATCGATCCGGCTCCGGCATGAGTTATGGCACAATCCCGATTAATGATACCCCGGGGACATTATTAATTGGCCGAGTGACTGCATGACGCGCAGCATTCCGTGTAATAATATTTTTGTTATAAACTAGGTCTCGCGCCAGTTGACACTGTGCAGCGTCGCGTCACCAAACTGTCCCACCGGCTGACTGGCTGGCAATTTTAATTAAACTCTCCGCGGCCGCCGACATCTTCAGTGGGTTCTTCCGTTCTCGTCGTGCGTCGGCTCCTGGGGCCGGCTGGCTGTTGCCCGTATCTCGCCGAGACTATAGGTATATAGATGCGATGCGACGATAATATCTTGTCGATGTATCACATGACACGCGTCGTCGTCGCATAATACTCTCTCTTTCGGTACTGGTTCGCAATTGGATGCTGTATAAGTGTATATGCGATGTATGGCAACTGGCAACGCGCCGGACGCAGGGGAGCAGCAGCTAATTAGCAGCCTTGTGAGCGAAATTACCAGCCACTTCAAACGGAGCCTCATGTGTGCCAAAATGCAATTTATGCGCACTTGCATTCGGTTGGATATGAAAATTTCACGGATACGCGAATTCCTTTTGGTCCGTGATGGAGGCCGACGATCTGACCATCAGGGGAGGAGGGTGCCTGCCTAAATGTAAGCCTCTTATATTTCATTAAAGATATGTGCCCTCTGTTCTTTTGCGTGTGCCACAGTTAAGACGGTCTCGTATTTGCTTGCGGTTCTTGTGAATTTATATCGAAGTGCGCAGTACTTTTGCGGTAAGAGTTGATCAGCGTGTTTTTTTTTTGTTTTGCTTTTTTTTTTTTCTTTCGTTGCGCATCTCCTTTTGAGGGTGTTCGCAAACACGATTTATACAGATCGATGGTCGCGTGGAAATTTCGGTTACACGTTTACAGGTGCATGCGAAGCAGAATTGTTCACACCTGACGTACGTACGATGTCAGATATACGGAGGCGTGTGGCAGCAGTTCTTATCCCCGAATGCAACCGAAAGATTGGAGAGTTTACTTATGTAATTTTTGTGGCACAGATTTGATTCGTGCGTTCGGTGAGTGTGTTGTTAATTTAATAATTTATTACCGTTAGTTTTCGTATAAACAATGTAACTGGTTTTGATTGATGTTCCAGTAAACGAGGAGAACGTGATGTCATTTGGCTTACGTTAATGTGGTTGCGGTTTAATGAATGGTATGTTGCGTCAATAGGGATTATGTATATATCCTCCGAACATCACGAGGCTTTATGAAGGGATCGCTTTTATTAGCATCGGAGGACGTGTGTCGGACATTCTTTTTAGCATCACGCAGATGGATCTACCGAGTAGGAATGTGTCTCACTTGGGAAGATCGACTTATTTGCGATTTGAGTTGAGTGCACCTTGTTTGGAAGACCCTTTATGGTATAGACGTATATCAACGTTTGGGAGTGGCTTTTGGCTTTTGGTAGGTATAGGCCACCCGATATCTACTTAAGCCAGGGTTGACATCCACGTGGGTGGATACATACATAGAGCTGGAGCCTGAAGTCCGATTGTTACAGACAATAGTGCTAAATGTTTATAATAATATGTGAAATACATTTCAATTCATTAGATTGACCAACCCAGCATCTTGGACCGATTTGTTACGGCTCGTTTCGGCAGTAAATCCGAACTCTTATAGGAAACCAAAAAGCGACGGGAAATACGAGTAGGATACGTCCGTAAATGAACGTTTTAAAAATACTTTGGATCCACGGCGACCAGCTGTCATATATTCGTAGAGCTTTGTGATGTTTCTAAGGCCTAGTTTTCAAGGGGAATGCAAGTTTTTAATATACCTATTCCATAGAAACGTGTTAGATTTTTATACAGAAAACATCTTTAATGTAGAAAAGTGGATCGACTGTCATCGTTACCTTGTTCCGTCTTTATTTGGAGGTCAAAAGTCAATCGTGAAGGAGCCACGAACGCTTTAGCACAGCTGGAATATGAGGTTTCTGGCTTAGTTACCTATAAAAATGCTTACATCACATTGGTCCACTCTGATGGTTTATCTGTTAAATCTGTAGGTCAAATAATGTATCTACTGCTTTGGTTTGTTAAATCTGCATTAAAAATAGACCTCATACGTAACAAAAATAGTGTCGAAAAGACGGTTAAGAACGAGACTAAATATGCATCCAAAAACCGTGTCCAAAAAAAAATCGCCAAGAATTCGTTAATAAAATGTGTCGAAAAAGATGTTAAAATGTGACTTAAACCACTATAAAAATAAACCTGTCAGAAAACTGGTAAAAACTAAACCAACAAAAGTCTCAAAATTCGTCTAAGAACACGTCGAAATAGTGTATAAGACATAACTAAAACAACTGCAAAAAAAGTTGCTGAAACCCGCATAGAACGTGTTCAAAATTGTTTTTGAAATTTCGTCAATAAACGTTTACAAAATCGAGGTTTATAAGTTATAACGTATAAAAATCGCTTAAAAAATCAAAATGATCGTCTTAAATCTTGCCTAGAAACGTAGCTTAAAACTCCTCCGAAAACGAGTAAAAACTTCGGTCGAAATGGGTGTCAAAAAAGAGTCGAAAGCCTGCAGGGAGAAAACTGACTATATTAAGCAAAGAGACCAGTGATACTCAATTTACGATGGCTATTATTAGAAACTTAAATTTCAACAGTTGTATTATAATTTCAAGTGCAATACGGGATATTATATGCTAGCGGGAGGATCATGTGATCATAATTATGAGGCCACTATTTCAGATTAGTAGATTCCGGTTATATTTACATGGTTAAGTTACAGTGTTACAAAAATTATGCGACGGTTCTTTAAAAACTACCTGCAAACCCGTTCTAAAATGTCTCCCAAATTGTGCTCAAAGACCAGCCAATAATCGTGTAAGCTTTCAAAATCTTGTTCAAAAACCCTTAACCCTTCCAAACAAACAATGTCCAAAAACGCGTCAGAAAAGAGTTCGGAATCTCACCAAAAACAAATAAACTTATCCGAAAAGGTTTCCAAAATCGATGAACTATAGATAATAAAATATTTCTTCACAGCTAGACCAATAAGGATGAAAAGGGATCCGATACTCGTATGTGGTGGTCTATTTTAAACGGAGATGGAAACTTGCTGTTTTAAAATTCTGTTGTCAGTTTTAAGATCTGCTTGGGATGGGAATCCGAAAACACACATCCTAGGTTTGTTGGAACTCAACCCCAAATGGTTTGCCTCTACTAAGTTCGACAGCAGCATTTATCTATCCCAATACATCCAAAAAGCGTTCGTTGCTTTGATCAGTGGGCTTAACGCACCCATTGTCCATTTCATCGCCCATCCTTCCACTACAAAAACTACTGAGTGAATCCATCTCATTCTGCATGCAAACAACCATCACTGTCAATGAATTTATCTCAATAAGAAACTACTTTCTCGCAGCCAGAGAACAAGAAGAAACAAATCCTTATCCTCCACCTTCGTCCGACACTCACCCATTGTTGTCAAATATCCGAATCGCATAAATAACAATAAATGTATTTTTAAACACACCGCCGCAAGAAAAAAAAAATATTCATTGCATCAACTCAGCGATAGTGCATCTTCTTAAGGACATCTCAATTCCGAGCAACGCGCGACTGCGACGCGACGGTGCAACATGTGAGTGTTAAATCCAACACCGCTACGAATCCATTCATATGTCCATTTGATACCTTAGCCCCGGCTCCATTCGCCAACTGAATGAATCTATAAAACCCGTCCGCTTCAACTGGAACTCACCCAAATTCGGCATGCATCTGAGAAGCGATGTGAGATCTTGTTCGTTCGAAAATCGATTTTTATTGTTCTGTCAATAAAATTCAGGCTGCCGCATTCGGTCATACGGTGTGCATCAAATCGAAGTGAAGTCAAGTGCAGTCGCGCTCGTAGTCGTACTCGCGTGTGCATGAAGTGGTAGTATTTCCATGTCCATACATGGGAACTGGCTGACGCCGCCGCACCGGCCGGCCGGTCGTCGATGTTGATGTTCCTAAGCTGCAATCTCATTGTGCCTCCATTTCCATTGAGAAGTTCTCCGCCACTTCTTCGGAATGGGGCTGGGGCCGTTTGTAATCCCCGGGCAAGTGTAAATTCAAAGAAAACAAGGGCACAGATATAGAATCCAGGAGTCGAACTTTATTCAAATTGGGGTCAATGTTGTGACTTGAATGAGATTGACGAGTCTTGTAAAAGATGAAAGGTTCCTTTGAATTTCAGATTTATGCTGTCCGACTCGACATAAAGCACTTCACCGGGATGTTGGACGTGCACATCATAAATCACCATCGGAAGCGCGGGACTCTCGCACGTAATAAAATCCTTTTTGATAAGTCAATCAAGTTGTACGGCGCAGTGTGGCTGCTGCTGAGAGATGCACTATACACACGAGTGTGTGCGCTGCACGATTATGTTATTTTACTTGTGATGTCGGTTGGTGGTGATTGATTCATTCACTTCCGTTTATCACGTCAGCGATGTTTGGTGTTGAATGTTGGCCTGCATTCTGGGACTATTTGTACAGGTAAAAGGAACGTCGTGCTACTGAACTGAGATGGCTTTTGAAATGATGGGAAATGCAGATAACTGGACCGCTTCGGAGATATTTTACCTAAGCTATGGGGGCATGAAAGGAAACAACGGGGCTGATCTTTGACATGCAGGTCAAGTGCAGCTTTGGTGGACTATGGAACAGTATGACCACAAGTTCTACGCACCCATGGTTGATGCTGTGAGTTCATAGATCATCAGGTAGCTTATTCTATGAGTCGCATCATCTTTCACCATCCATAATACGGGGTAAGTTTTTAAACTAGTTGCTTCCAGATCTGACGAAAGTCTTAGAGTTCATTTGCAAAGATGACTATCCGAAAGTCAGAAGTCCGAAACCAATAAGTCTGTACTCGTTCTTGCTGAAGAGCTTGGTAGGACTAAATGAGACTGATGTACGCATTACTGATCTGAGGATGCGCCGCCTCCTCTATCTGAGCTGACGGTAAAGAATACGATATTAATATTTAAATTGACATATAAAGGGGTTTTGACAATGCGAATTTTGAGTTGAAACATTGTTAATGGTGAGTAAACGTTTGACTGGTAAATACGGAGTGTGGCTGATATGCTACATCATCAGTTGTTAAGGGGCGGCTCGAGTTCTGATCTTCACCGCTTTGGCATGTATTGTAAATGTGACTTTCTGTTGCATATTATCAGTAGTGTACAAGTAAAGTCAGGACCAAGCTTAATGCTTCATGGAAACTTTAAAAAGCGCGGGAGCAAGAATTTTGTAAATCGATATGCTGCTTTGAAGCGATTGCGCCTTGAGAGAGTAGAGTATGAAAAACACAAACTCACAGCGAAATTCTAATTTCACGTCTACTCCTTTTTTCTCTTGCATGTAGGTATCTGTCATTTTTAGTTACGAATTGAGAAATGATCTTCCAAAATACAGGAAAATAATATTTTTTCTCCAAAAAATATGAAGAATTATTTGCCTTATAAAAAAAAAATGGTATTCGTCCTTTCCACGCACTGAAATAAATAATTTGCATTGAATAAACATCATAGCTCCTTAAAACTTGTGTGTGATAAACTTTAGTGGACCAACTGTGGACTCCAACTCTGAACGGAACACTCTACCAAATCAGTACACCGCCTTTGCCATCCCGGATTGTAATTACCTAATAACATTAACACTGGAGTTTCGATAACTTTGCCTGCTTCATTTTTTTATTTTTATTTTTAAAAAACTTATTAAAACCAGAGTTGTGTCTTACCTTGAAACTATATGTTTTCAGAGCTGGTAAATCAACTGAAGATGCACTTCTAAGTTTTTGCAGCTGAATAACAGCAAGAAGTTTACGGCTGCTCTCTTTATCGATATACCAGCATTTGATAATGTTGATTATACCATTTGGATATATAAATTAAACAATGAAGGGTTCATGGGATTTATGGTCAAATGGTGAACATGAACTGTAACAACTTTTTAATAAGTTCTGTCACTTGTTACGACACTCGTTCTGAAGTTACATTATATTTAATACTTACATAATTTGCTCAAAGAATTGTTTTGTTATTGGAAATTTACAGGTCTTTAAGTATCTGAAACTTGAATAGAATCTAAATTTAATCTAAATCTGATATGATTCTCCTGAGGGCATCAGCTGCAACGATACCAAGACTTTTGTTGGTGTGTAAATTGCGATTCCACTTCCCTCACATTCAGGCAGGACTGGCTTTAGGCTTCAACCTGAAATGGGTGATCGAATCTTCGCGGATTACTTCACTGCCTTGAGCAAAACATAATATTCACTTGAAGAGTGAGCAGAGATGCAAAGCTGTGTGCAATTTGTTTTCCAATATTTTGTGTATAAGCCATTTTTCTATAATGGTAGAATTTCTGCCACTGGGCGAACTCTTGTTCACATAAATTGGTCAACCCGTTGCAGGGCAAGCGACGCAAAAAAAAAAACGGCATTCAGTCTGCCTGAACACGCGATTCAAGATTTGGTCTCCAACTTTGTATGATCCCGGGATTTTTATCAACCTGGGTCCATATTACTGGAAAACAGCTGATGGGAAAACCCGTTCTCAGCCATAGGTAATTATTAAGATTCTGCGAAATTCTTCGAGTTCCAAATCGACATCTTTCTCAATGGAATTAAGCTAAGCTTAATTCTTGTGTTAACTTCCATACTTCCATTTCGGTTTTGTACAACTGCAAATTACTCTGATAAATCTGAAACTGAATCCCACCGAAGAAAAGTTGTCCCTGGGCTTTCTTAAACCGCAATCGGCCACAAAGAAATCATTAAACCAGGTTACGATTACACCATCCTTTTCAATGCCGGAATTGAACTTGAACCTTGAGACCGGGTCATTAAGACTGGACCCCGAAATTTCAATTAAAATTTCCACGCGTATCATTTTACGGTAGCCCCTCGCAGTTTCAGATGACCGAAAAGTGATTGTGCCTATAATAGCCGAGCAATTTCAAGCACTCGCCTGAGTAATTTGTAAAGTGAAGACTACTTTTTTTTCCACGCATGTAATGTAATCGGCAACCGATTGTACGAATTAATCCGAAGGTGACAATCATTAACCGAAAGTATGAGAATTTGCAAGTCGCTCGCGGTGTAATTTCTTCGCTCAAAATAGCGAAGCAAATTCACCACATGGCGTGGCGGTCCTCTGATCTTCACAATGGCAATGAGCCCATTACCAAGTTTGCTATTTAAAAAGGCCCGCAACCGCATTGAATCACCAACCAGCACCAAACACTGCACCACCAGTCGATTCGTCGAGCGAGTCTCCTGTGCAGCTATGACTAGGAGGAGGAGCAGGATTTCGAATCGTGTGGTGGCGCGCTGCTGGTATTTTCTTTAAAGGTTGCAATTTTCCTCAATCAAAAGTGTCGTCGGTCGGCCGGTTGGTCGGTGCCAACCGAGACCGCTTTAGTAATTACAATCAATTAACCGTTGTCATATCGAAAGTAGCGCGCGGCTAAAGTAAAAGGATCACCGCCTTTCCGCACATAGTCGATGCCGTTCGATATATACTGTATCAATTTAGATTTTATATAATGACAACAAATTAGCTGTCGACAGCTTAAGTACCAATAATTTGCGGTTGGGCACGAGGACGGAGAAGACACACGGCAAGGACGTTTGTAGAAATGCTGATAATTAGTAGTAGCATCGTTCGAAATGTTCGCGTGGAATGCTTCCTTCATTTTGCGAGTGCGTTTAAGTTAAAAAAAAATTAATTGAACTATTGTCGCATATATAAGTGTAGAGCGCGCGACCAAGTTTTTGTGGTTGAGTCGGTTTGTAGAATCCCATTCATCTGAAGGTGGACCATGAGCAGAGCATTTTTTTTTTTCTTTTTTCTTTTTGCTCTGCGAAGTTTGAAATATTCTTTAGTTATTGAAACATTTCCGCTCTCCGGAGAGTGGGAAAAGTTATCGCATCTGCTGTGAGATGGTATGGGTATAAAACAATCTGTATTGATACAAAAGTAGGTTTGTCCATATTTCTAAAACTACCAATATCAGAGCTGGTCTTCCATTGCCCTTATAGTTATGTGCCTGGATCTATCAAGTTTCACCATAACGTCAAGGACAAGTTTCGGTCAGTTAGTTGAGACAATTTAAGAAGGCTTAATATAAAATATTAAAAAAATCGATATAGAACATGGCTAAAGGAAAACATCTCTAATGCCAAATATTTTATTAGCAAGACGAATCTTTCTTGCGGAGCTTTTTTGATCACATGAAGATGGTTTTTCTCAGAGTAAATGTACATATGAACTCTCCTTTAAGATTTGAGGAACTGTGTCAACTACACAGATGGATCAGTCACCTTGACATCGTGCGTATAATCTTTTAGAAAACCGATGGGCAAATATTAGTGCGACTTTAGGTAAGGAATGTCCACTCTCAATGTCGATACTTAATAAAGAGCGGAGAAAATCTAAAAAATTAAGTCAAGATCTAACATCCTTTCATCGAATTAACAGCCTAAAAACCTAATCTACCGAGCCATAGCTATCTAGTCCTTGCAGATCTTCCAAATTGCTCCGTCTGTATAGGATGGCTGTTTGTTTGTAACGAACTTATCTAGGCCTTAAATGTGAAGAATCCACATGATGGACTTATTCAAAAACAAGAAATTTAAGGCACTCGACAGCCAGCACGCAGAGTACTTTCTATCAAAAGTCCATTTCTACACAATAACAGGAAGAGAAGGTACGAAACTGAAGAAGACTAAAAGTTTTCTTACACTAACCGCGAACCCGACATGAGGTAGAATTCGGAGGAAGATCAACAATCAACATATTTTGGAGTATTTAAAGTTCAATAGCATTGAAGATCATTGAAGTCGGGACAACGCCAAAACTGTTATCACCTTTTGCAGTTCCTATAAGTCGATGAACTATCTCAACAGCTTTGCGTATGGAATAAATGCGGTTTTGGATGCATTTTTGTTACCTGCCAAGCCGCTCAGCTTCTAGGAAGTTGAAGCTTTTTCTTAAGATAACCCGAACCTTTCCGGTAGAAATAACTCCGATCCAAATGCCTATCTAACCAGTGAGTAGGTGAGTTAGGTTTTACTATCTGAAGAGTTAGTGTGGACTGCTGCTGTCATCTGTATAAACCTCGCACCCTAAAACAACTTCTCTGTGGAGCTATGTGTCATAGTAGGATTCGAACGGAATATTTATGACTTTTAAGTGTTAAGCTTATTTATTTTGTCGTAAAATAAAATTGTTACTTTTTAACACATTTAGATAAATTATAATACATATTTTATTTATTCTATGTGTCGATAGCTCATATAAAAACGCTTCTTTTGCACTATGTGGCTTAAAGAAATTCCGATGGAATCTATATTTTTGGAATTTTTAAAAAATGTTAACTTTGAGCGGTCTAGCTTACCTTTTGGGGCAATTTGGAGAAGGACAACAAAATGTTTGATTTAATAGAGTGGTAGAAATTAAATACTCGTATACGCTTCTTTTTCGCGTAAGAATTCAAACCGGTAAATGTTTTCTGGATTTTTTCACAATTTTTTTTCCTTGGAAAACAAAAGAGTCCCTGCGCGAACTGGCAGTTGAAAAAAATAACTTTAAATAGGTATGGAATTGTGGGCGATCGACTTTTCTGTCCAATGGAATTTTTTTTTTACATTTCCCCGAAGCAATTAAATCGGTTGTAGGTACCTATTCGCGGATAAAAGTCCTTCAAAAGTCAATGTGGCGGATCCAGGTTTGCCGGCAAGCTAGGTCCGCCACAAAATCTTCAACTCCCCGAAGAGCGCGAAAATAAAAACTGGCGAAAATAAATCCCATGCACTTTGATTGTTATAATTCCAATGTGGCGGACCCAGCTTTGCCCTTCGAGGGAAAAGGGACGGAGCTGGCTTGTTGGTTGAGGCCGTGGTCCACCCCAAACTGTAAGCGCAACCAATACATTAGTTTTGTAATGCTAGTAATTTCTATTACAAAACTACATTAGTTTTGGTGGCGCTTAGAGTTCAATTATTCATCAAACCCTTACCAGGTACACTTTGCGTTCAAGTTACGTAGCAACAGCCGGTTTACACTGCTTAAACAACTCCAATCCCATGTCATCCAAAACACCCCTTATTACAATGCATGTTAAGTACACCTATTACGACTAATTGGCTGATGTAAATAAGGACACACTCTTCAAAATGTAGACTACTTTCATTCATTAATCTTGTAAAAACCGCTACACTACTGATCCTGTCAGTCGGTGCACACAAGATGGACTTATTCAACACAATTCCAGTTGTTCCGCGAGAACTGGAGCAGAAAATAAATCCACCGGAATGTGTTATGTCGCCCGATGAGGTGCCATAAATCACAATCTTCTATCCTGTAAGACCTAAATTGCATACTTGAAAATAAGATGTCGCTTACAATCTGATAAAGCAATTTGTAATGATAATGATCGCAATGATAAAATAAATCTTTATCCATGTGTTGGGCGCGTTGTTTTGCTTAATTTTCGATTCCCTTCCCAAGCTGCGACTGAGCTATGCTGTGCAGCATGCGGGCCCTTTTCGATGCGGCCACTCGGACGCGCAGTGTCACTTCGTAAGAGAGCACAAACACGAAATGGGCGCTGAACTCGATCCGTGTCGATGGAGGCGATAAAAATCAAAAACATTACACGCAATCAAGATTAATTGACAAGCGATAAATATCTGAAGGCGATTTCATTCCGAGTTAAGTCTTGGTCCGTTTTTCGTATAGAGGTTTCCGTCCAACTTGCATATTATGCATAGGTACTCCTCAAGGACTTCTCGCTTATGTCCCAATTGTCAGTTTTTATTTTAAAGTACAGTAGCACCGTGTCGGCATATCAAACGCACGCACCTAATCCGATTACCTACCTGTCATCGATTTTCTATCCGACTATTGTGGTTAAGTATACGAATTTGGTATGTGATGTGCCGCACTGGAATTCATCAATAATCCTTTCGAATTTGAATGACATTCCTTGCAGTGTGCGATTTGCAAGCGGAAAACGGAGAATTGGCAGAGGTCAGAGGTAGTTTTCGTGATCACGCATGAGTGGTTTGGATATTTAATTTGTCGGTCATCGCCGCATTTGAATGGGAAATTCTTTACAATGAGTAAACGTCAAGCCTGTCTTTGATAGCGATGAGTCATTAATTTTATCCTCCCTATTTGGTAAGCAGAATCATTACACCATTTGAAGGATGCATGAATTTTCGTAGGCAGCCAGTGGTTATATCGCTTGATGCTTTTACTATTCAGCTAAGATCTCTTTCGTTTGCAGCAGGAAGTGATTCGTCTCACGTGCATCAAAATTTTCGTTGAGTTTCTTAATCGGAAGGGTGTATCCCTCTAAGCGTCGATTAGCAGCAGGTTTAACTGAACTATTAAGATTCGTTGCGGCTTACAGCGGCCCAAAGCCGAACCCACATACACAAGGTCTCACAATCGATCTTCATTCATCATACTGTCAATCACCTGCGTCAAGACAATGTAACATATTTATGTGATCGCTTGTTAATAGATACCCTGTCTTGAGTCTCATTATTAGAGGAGTTTATAGGCTAGATACGTCAACAAGGCGAAATATCTTTATGGCACTTAAGGTTCACTTCCGGCTTTTCTTCTTTTACGGAAAACGCGTTGCGAATGATTTATTGGTAAACAGCTGAACAGGTGCTTCTAATGAGATAGGATTATATGTGTCTCGGATAACATGACGACAGGATGAAAGTAAAAACAGACCACTTGCTTTGATGATTGGTCACATCATTCCAAATGTTCTAACCGGTAGCATAATTTTATTGCGTGTTAATGAACTCATAAATCCTTCGTTGGGTAATCAAATTTAACATCAAGCTACGAAAATTACTCTTTTAATCGAACGAAACTATTCGTTGTGCTTCGATTACCATTCCTCGCATTGGGCAGTTATATATTATTTTTTCTATTTAATGAAAATGTTCTTTGGGTCTATGAATTTTGCATTAGGATGCAAGAATTTGCTTTCTTTTCCAGAACAGTTCAATCACTCCAAATTTATTAATATGGTTAAGGTAAATAATAGGTTCTTTTTAGCAGAGATGAATCAAGTTAAAGAAGAATCCAGTTTAATTTAAATACTATTCGTTTGAATCGCAAGGAATAGTTATATTAATTACCAGCATTTCCTGGATTTACTAAATGAATATGGGAACCATCTAGGGAGAGCGATTGTTATCAAAAAAAATTGTTAAAAGTAGCAAATATAAACTTTTTAGAACATCAATTTCACTGGATGATAAGCAGGAACGGTGATGTGATACTAGGCTCATTGGAAAAATTGTTTAACGGGCTTACGTGCTTGTGAGCGAGGAGAACGAATCAAGGAAAATATAATATAATAACAATTTTGGAGCAACAGGTCCGTAAGGACCCTAGGCCTAGCTTTACACAACCATTCGTTTTGTGTGAGCTTTTCATTTTTGGAACGAATGGAAGGGATCTACAATTTTATGCCGATTCCAAACGGCGAAGAGAAGCTCTTTCAAGACAGTTATACTCTCGGATGTTTGTCAGACGTTCGCAAGAGGTGGCCCAGTGAAAAAACCCTAAGTTTAAACAACTTAATAACATTTATATTCACAGATTGAATTTTCGTCGACCATATTTCGACGCCCGTGACGGTCACCGTTGACCTCTATTAACCTTGGTTCGCTCTTCTACACTTTTGTTTTCCATACAACCATCCCAGCGCAGCTGGCATCCTTTAGAGCTCGGAATCCTTTACATTGTAATATCAAAGTCCCTATCCGAAAGCTGAGTAACTACTTGCTACAAGCTACAACACTTTTCATGGTCAGAGTGTCAATGCTAAAACGACACGGCACGGCTACAAAGTATGCCCTCTTGCCGATAAAGTACATTCATTTACATATACCGGTTGGCATGCGTTAATACTGCCAAATTCCTTTAACTGCTTTGAGACAGATTAAGCGAGGTACCTATGTGTATAAACGAACTTCTTAAAATCGTCGCATAAATTATTGATCTGGCTAATTGATCTCTTCAGCAAATATAGCTTCAGATGACTGGTGTAACCGGCCGGCTGATGCCGCCGCCGCCGCGTGCTTTAACTTTATTTATTTTTATTTTTTTTTTTTATTTTTTGAGTAAAGCGACAAAGATATTTATAACTAAGTATCGACGGTCAGAGAGGTCGTAAAAATCTTCATTAAGTAATTTTTGTGAATATTTTCCCCCCCAAAAGAAAACAAAATAATTAAATAAACACCTGCCATTACAACACGCCGTCGTTTTCTGTGTAGTCGTCGTCGTCGGCGGCGGCGGACACTCTTGTGACGACGGCAACGGTAAAGTGTGCCATCGCCTGTCTTACAGTTTTCCTTCTCCTTCCGATGTACCTACCGATCGCTGATATTATGCCCAATGTGAATGTTGACCGAAGTTGATTCCACACCAACTACATCATCATCAATATAGCGGCAACAGGCAACATGCAACAGGAGCAACTGCAGAGGGATACCCGAACACACAGCTGATTTTAATGAGTGACCACGAGAATCTCTTTCAAGTGCACCTGCACAGTTGTAAATTAATGAACACACTATGCAGGTATCCCCGCCACATGTAAGGGGGGACAGTAATTATGCATAATGTCCTACATATCCATATCCATGCACTGCCACTTACCGGATCTAAGGGGATCTCCTGATCTATGTCGCATGGATATCCTTACGCGAATAATTTCAGGAAATCGTTTAGCAACCCTCGGGTAGTTTGCATGTCTTCATAGGGTTCCAAGGGTACCAGCGATGATTTTTATTGGTCCGGCGGTGCAAGGTGTTTTCGATTGCACGCACGCACACAGGTTTGTTGGAGAGCGTGCGCGCTCAATTCTTGAGCCTTGAGCATCGACAACACAATACCTATGCACTCTTTGAGTTGAGTGATTGGTGTGCATGGCATTAAAAAGGACGAGTCCGACCACGTTCCACCAGCAATGCTCCCTACCCACAGATACACTTTTTTTCCTTGACTGTGCTACCCTCCCAATACCAAGGACAATTTTTAAGGATTTCAATGAATTTTTACTTAAGTGTGTGGTGTTGCAGCTAAAACCTCGAAGAAGATCTCGCTCGCTCCTTTGTTTCGTAGCCACACCGAGGCTAACATCTGCCCAAAACTACATACAAACAAATACGAAATTCAACAACACAACAAGGAAAAAAATCCTCCTCTCCTTGTCGTCGTACAAAGTGTTTCCGTATTCAGAAGATAGGGAAAGCCAGTTGCATCTGTTTGGCTCAAAGGTGAGCGTGGATCAAGAATTGGAATATTTTCAATCAATTAAAATATTCACCTGAGGGTCTAAGATGTTTCCTTTTTTTTTTGGTTGTTGCTCACATTGGATTCTGTAATGTCCCTAGATCGGGGGATCCATTATTCAAACGGAACAAATATTTGTCTCTCTATTAACATAACCAATTCGTTACGATTTGTTTCGATCTAATTGAAACCGAAGCGCGGGAGTCGCCCCAAAGAATTGATTTATTGTCGAGGGAATTGATAATATTCCTCTTCCCAGGATTTCACACATTTATTCAATCAATCTGCAATTGTTGCATTATTTACGCACCTTCGAGTGATTTCGGTGTACTATGTCCTTGGAGAGAATCAATAAAGGGTATGGAATATGAATGGACAAGCACAATGGCTAAAAGGTGTCCAGTTAGCGTGTGGGAATTATGGGATCCCTCTACATCCTCCAAAAGGTTCCACAGCCACTATGGAAGTTGTGTATAGCAGTCTTTTCATACAAAAATGTCGCCCTTTTTAAGAAAGGCTATACGTAGGTGTACTAAGAAGAATTGGATCGAATGGTAGGGTAAGGCATTTGGAATAGGGAGACTGGAAAATAATCTCGAATTTTTGGCTACGAAATGTAGACGTAGAGGAAGTATCGTACATAAAGAGTGAGCCTAAACTAAAGCATATGGAAAAATAGAAATTAAAGGTCAAGTTGCTTTTTATCATCGCAAAAACCCAGAAGCCAATAAAATCGGCAGATACAGCCAACAATATTTTGTAAGATAACTAGTAGCTCAAGACTTAGAGATTTTAGTCAAAATTTCCTTCCAACCGACCGACACAAGATGGGGATAGCTTTATACAACTTTTAGTCAAGAGGCGTATGAATAACTGGACGAACTGACTTTGTAGGAGACCGGAGAATGAAACCATAAGCAAGAAAGTAGATAATCCGAGCTCCGTCAACTACCAGAGTTGGAAGTCTGCCTTTTTGGCTATATTCTTTTGGTCTCTTAACTAAAAATCAACCTAATCAGTGTTAACTCTTGCAGAAATTCCAAATCCACATGCACAACCCGGTCTAAGATCTCAAATCGCCTGCAAAACTCTCTAGAGCTGTGTTCCCTAAAACCTTTCAAAAAAGGGGAGCCTATATTAAATATTAAGAATAAAATCATGCTTAAACTGAAAAAATTGCCATTTTGATAATTTTTAAAAAAGTGGGAGACTAAAAAACCAGTCATTCTACTCCTTAAGCCCTTAAGGCGATGAACGGCAACGCTGCTCTAAAAGGGCAGGTCTTCAAAGCTAAACAGTTATAGAACATATTTTTTCAATCTCCTCTTAGTGGGGCTTTCAGGCTTGCAGCTAAGAACTAAAACTCTCTATCTCTCATAGAGCGAAAGAGCTATTTAACAGGACCGTAATTACGATGGCCGCCCGGGGGTTTATAGAGTCGAGTCTGAGTCTTAATTATCTGGTTCTTCGTTCTCCGTGACCGATTACTTCGAACTTGCGAGATATAGCTAGATGTAGGTTTTTTGTATAGGATGTCCACAAGATATTTTACTTCTGATGATGATTCTATTGCTTTTAGATTTACAGGATTGGACCTAGAGTCAGCCATAACTGAGAATAATAAGGGAGACCACTTCTCGAGTATCGTATATGAGATGCTAAAAGTAACCTCTCAATTTACCGCCACCGATTGTAAATAAAAAGGCTAATTTCATATTGAGCTTGACCAAAGCTTAATATGAAATGGCACAAAGTACGTCTTGAGAGTTGATTTGTAAGCCTAGTAACATTGGGCCATTGCGCAACTCAAAATTTATCCTTGGGCATTCTACAAATAGGATTCATCTATGAGACAACTCATCCATAAACATGTCATCTAGCCCGAATTGTTGCATAGACACAGCTTTGAAATCCTATCCTAACCATATAGTGTGATGACCGAATAACAGTCACTTCAGTTGCACGCTTTCGCCTCGAGCAAAGCGAGCCACTAACTCCGAAATTATGGTTGAAATGTTCGAAATACTAAGTTCAGTTGTCTCATAGATGAGTTTCTTTATGATTATAAGGTGACCGTGGAGGAGCTGTTCGAATGTGATCTAGAGCAAAAACAATGCGATAAACCACACTGAGAACTATAACTTTGCACGAATATGTGCCTAAGCGCACGATGCCGGTGACATCTAAACACATTCGTAAACAATTACTGGGTATACCATAAAACGAATATACCTTTAAAGACGTTCCTTGATAACCGTCGGCTCACCTCAATCGGTGTTAAAGTCAACAAGAGACTATTGTCTTCCGTGTGCCCAATTGTCACATTGGTAAAATCGCAACAAATTCACGACAAAGACACTTGAGAGGATAACATTTGAAACCAACAAAAGACCATTTGTTTTCGAAAACAAAGACGCAAGGCGTGTTCCTGTTCATTGTGGAAAGTTCATTATAAACTGTCGGTTTTGAAAAGTATAAAATTAGTAGAAGGCGGCACTGACATTAGGGCATTAAAAATACTCCCTCCCTTACCATCTGATCTTGATCATACTTGGACTATATATCAGATGAGATTCGCAGAACTGTCGTCTTGCAATTCTCACCAGAATATGACATCATAAAACCAGGGCGGTCAATACCGAGAACTCACAAGAGATACGCTATATGTAGCGCGGTTTGAACTTTACAGAAAAGTCAAAATCTCTTATTGATTCCTGTGTCACAAAATCACTTCTCATTTGCCTGTTACTTGCTAGGAATCGCTACAATAGCCCTCCATACAATACACCTGATTCGCCTATTCAAATACATCCGAAACAATAAGGAAGTTATGTTTACGCAAAACATTGCGGCGTTCGTCTTGGGACTTAGCCTATTGTTAGGCTCTGCTTACACAACCACCGCGATCATTGATCTCACCTCAAACACGACGTAAGAATATCACGCCTTGCAGAGCAATTATACGGAAGAATTACATCCTTGATCTCACCGATCCCACCAGCCCGGCTCCTGCAGAGATTAGAACGTCTTACATCGAATTCGGATTATGCTGTTCCCGGCCTACCGATCTTGTTCATCGATCCTTTTGCTCTTCGCCGCGCTGATACTACTTGGAAATAGATCACCATGGATGCTGGTGCATTTGAGCCGCAAAAGGGATACTCCAATTGCCTGCCATGTTTTGCATAATTTTCGAGTTGATCTTAAACAAGATCAATGGGAGTGCTACTTCTCATAGATTATAGTCGACCTGCAATTATCGAGATAAAATCAGACAGCAATACGTATGCGATTACTTTGACGAAATCTCACAACGGGTGCGTTTGCCATGAACGATCCATTTTATGATCCATTCCGTCGGCACCGCCCGCCCATGAGAAACGGCGCAAAATGCAAACAAAATCCGCAGTCATCACCGGGATCGGTTGCGTTTTATTGCACAGCAATAAAAATCTCTCTCGCATCGAAAACTCTTAATTGCTGGCTATATTGTCGATAGTACGCACGCGCATTTTCGGGGTAGGGGTTAACACTGATCGTGTACGAAATAAAGATCGCGCACATATAAAACCGAGTTGATCGTGCTTTTGAGACAATGTTCTGCCGCAAGGATTAAGTCACTTAATACATATTTTAATTGGTCGTTTACCGGGAAAATGCTGATGTTACGAACTTTATGCATTGATCGGAATGGTGGGATGTTCCAATTGCTTGTAGGTAAACATTCGTTTTGCAGGAATTTAATTTGATTGCGATTTTGATTGTTATTTGATTGGGATTGGGGTGGATATATATGTATGGAGATTGCCCTCGAAGAAAGGTTACGACTTTTCGAGAAGACCACTCATGTATGTGTGTGGACGGCGGCCCCAGACAGCGGCAGGCACGCAAATGTTACTTAATTGTCGCGGTGATGTCTTCATTTTGAATACCAGTATTCAAATTATAATTACTTTTGTAACATTGTATGAGCTCGCATTTGGTGGTGATCTTTTATATTGTTGTGGAGGGCCAAGGACAGTTTGTGGGTGCTTCCAGTGCTTTGATGTGGTCATTTATTTGCCGTAAATGTTCGAATGGCAGGACGATAAGCTGGCATATTAGCTGCAGACCGACTTAAATACTAGTGGCAGCGTTTGAATGGTACCTAATTGAATTCACTGACGAGTATAGGTACATAAAGAGGTACTTGTTGCAAAAATTCGAATAATATCTTAGAGTCCTGGGATACATAACTAAACGGATTTCGGAATTCCAATTAGATGCCTCCAGAAAATCACAGTAAGCTGGGACAAACCGTCATCTTTCGTTTTAAATTTGGACAACGTTTTTTTTTATGTATATTTTTTTTAAATACTTACAGAGGACCTTGCTCAAATATTTTTAAGGTACCGACGGTTATATACATTTAAGTCGTGGTGGGGTATAAGTATTTGTATATTCTGTCGATAATCGAGGGAGTGCAAGAAACACCAGACGCACCGAAACGAACAAACGTTTTCTTGC
Source organism: Cheilosia vernalis (assembly GCA_949126925.1). NCBI lineage: Eukaryota > Metazoa > Arthropoda > Insecta > Diptera > Syrphidae > Cheilosia > Cheilosia vernalis. Next base: position 35,076,773 of record OX421360.1, on the reverse strand, counting down.
GCACGAATGATTTTTCCTATGTTACACAAGCAAAGTACAAATTAAATGTTTTTGCATATACCAATAATTAAAACAATTTATAACATGTTTATTTTACGTTAGTAGGTTTTTCAGTAGTATTTGTATTTGTTTATAACAATAAAATACTAAATTTAATGAAATACATTTTTTTTTTTTAATTTAATACTTCGTGTGATAAATGTGGGATTTTTGAAATTTTGGCGAGGGCTAACGAGGCTTAACCAGCAACACACCAGAATCTACCTAAAAAATGCAACTAGTTCGGAATCTGCTATAGCTGACTTATATGGAAAAATATCAAATACAATGTCTGAATATTGTAAGCCTAGATAAGGCCCCAGTTATAGCTTTCATTGAAATGCATCATTGAACATTTTGATTTACGATTTTAGACGATTTATCAAACAATATTGGCTTTAGTTGCTATCAAATTAAAGCTAATCAATTGTGTAATATTTTAAAAATAACTTAATTCTGATTAAAACTTTTCTTTTCTTTTCTTCCTAAAAAAAATTTTAATCAGAATTAGGTTATTTTTTTCGTAAATAGATTCCACAACTGATTAGCTTTGATTTGATACCAACTAAAGCCAATATTGTTTGACTAATCGTAATCTAATCTCCCGTAGTTCGTTACGTACTAAATTTGTTTTAATCTTTTGTATAACTATAAGTTATTGTTATTAGTGCTGAAAGACCATTTAAATTGTAATTTATTTACTTTTTAAATAATAAAAATAATAAAGAAATTAAATAAATAAATAAATGAAACAAATATAAAAAAAATATATCTAGTGAAAACCAAAATTCCGAAAACACACTATTTCAAGATCCTACCGACTCGTGCCTCATTCCAAAATCTCAATGACCGTTTCCTCAGACACTACGCATCCTGCTTCAATTTAAAATTTCTTTATAAAACCGTTATCAACAAAATTGCAGACTCTGATGCGCGACCAAAAACCAAGCCTATACCTAACTAATGATACTTGTGTCGGCGGCATGGTGTTTCTTTAAGGACATCCATAAACTATACACTCAATGATCAATGATTATACCTTTGGCAGAGTTCCAAAATAAATGCGAAATTCTCCTGCACACATACCTATATCTGTGGAACAAAAAGTGGGTGGATAAATTAGGCCAATTTAAGATAGATTGTGTGCTGCTGCAGATATTAGAAAGGCCCCGCAACATATCACTTAGAAGTGATACAGCACTACTGAAAATTAATGGAACTGCCAGGACACAGGTCATTCGAGACACGACGTCGCTCTGCAATTATGTTCACAAAAAAAGAGGACCCACACGGCAGGAGTTGTACGTGCTATGCTCGTGTGCCCGACTTAAGTGTTTTTTGCTAGTTTTTCTTTTTTTCCTGCAACATCTTCTGCAGAAGCACGTTATTTGATTAATACTTTTTGAATGAAAGGATCCTGTGGGTGGAGAACTTTAGTGTATGGCCATTAAAAAATTGGACCATTCGATTATAGTTATTAGACGGGACCCTGATTTCTAATGGGTCTTAGGTGGATTTTGCTCATCAATGAAGGTTTTTGTGGTTTCTGAATGAAATTGCAAAACAACGATTCGTACGATGTGTTTGTTGTTGAACTGGAAGGCATCGTCTGTTGCGATACACTCCAGTTTGGTTAGGTTCAGTGGGGTTGTGAGATCGTCACCAAAGAACGGCACCCAGTTACTCATTGGAAAATATTATCAAAAAAAATAATATATTGTTGGCGCAATAAGCCCGTACAAGAACATTGCATTGCCCAGTCATTCATAGTGAGAGTTTTTATTTTCAGAATGACCACTTTTCTTTACTTCTCAGGGCAGTTACCACGCTCCCCGATATTTATTAGTAGCTCGGAAGAGGTGGCGCATTGAAAAGAAAAACTTAAAACACTTTCTTTTGAGATTTTAATTGAACCAGGGCCCATGTTCTGTAACTCATGCGATAAATTTTCGCATCGAAAACATAGTAACATGTTTTTCAATTTGTATCGGTTTAGTGATAAATATATCGATGTGATAATTACAGAACATGGGCCCAGTTAAATATTTCTCTTATTAACAAGTGTGTTGGAAAATACACAAAAAATAATCTCTTAAGGTTTTTTTAACTGAGCCGCCTCTCGCGAGAGTATATCTGTAATGAAATAGCTTCTCGAATAGCCGTTTGGACTCGGCATAAAATGTCTTTCATTCGTCTCAAGAACTCACAAAAAATGAATGATTGTGACAAGTTAGGCCTAGGGACTCTACGGACTTTTGGCTATTTATTTACTTATTTTCGACACCCATTTCTCAGTATCGTCCAGAACAGTATCTACTGAACCAGTGAATTTTATCTGAAGACCAACCACCTTTTGGTTCCTAAATCCATTGTCCATTGCAGTGTTTACTTTGGGTTATGGGCTGGAGAAAATAATAGTTAAGCCCCATTTAGATGCCCTAAAATTTTATGACTCCCCCAGTATGGGAGCCACTCCGACTAAATCTTCAGAAAGAAAGTTAGACTTTTAAGCCACTTTCATAATTTTTAATTAGTTGCTTATATTATCACCTCCGTTCTTTCTTGGAATCCACCCGATGTAGGAATCAGCCTCATAGCCTGGCTTTACCTTTTGTTAAGGAATCTGCATACCAGAAGTACCTACCTACCTATATATGCCTTTGTCATATAAAACAGATCTCGCATCAGTGGAGTTGGCCCGCACTGTTCTACCAGTGAATAATCATTATCCATCTGCAAGAGACGTTGCGAAATTCTGAAGGCGGTGGCAAGCTCTTCCAATTTTATTTTCATCATGATAGTCTGATGGGCAACTTTAACAGACTTCACAAATTCTTTGACATGTCGATTGTGTTTTCAATTAACTGCTATTAACAACCTTCTTAATTATGACGCCAGATCGGGGGATTTATCCCTTTTGAGGGATTTTCTTACTAAAAATAAGGGTTAAAGGTTTTTCAATCCTAATAGTAGAAAAAACATTTTTGGTAAATTTTTGTTCTTAATTTGGTAGTTTCATTAAGAATAAACAAATATGCATTTATTTTCTTTTTTTTATTTCCCTAATTTGTTTTATGTGTGCGGGTTGTTTTAACCAAGATAATTTGTTTTGATTGCTTTAAAAATTTAAAAAAGCGAGTTTATAAAATATTTGTCAGCAGAACAAGTAAACAAGACAAAAATTCCAAACAAGATGTATGATGTATGAAGGATCCGCAATTTGCTGGTTGGTTGAGACCGGTTCAAACCGACGATTACAAAGCATTTGGAAAAGCTTGTGGGGCGACATTTCACTGCGGAAGAACCAAGATCGTCCGACACAGTTTGCACTCCAAACATTTGCCCAACCGAGTTAATTCGAAGCAGTTCTAAGAGTTCACTGTGACTAATTTTAGCGCGAGGTTTTAACAAATGCACTTCAAAGCAGACCAACATGTCTTACAAATAAAGAGAAGCAATAGGTATACAACAAAATTTCTACTTTACACTACTACGCTTCTTCTATGAGCTAACATTTTTTTCCCCATCAGTTCCGGGCTATATTATCCTTGTGCAACAATTTTCCTGCATTTGGAGCCCAACCCAACGAACGCTGTGCGACTAAGGTTGCAATTTGGCACTTTTTTCGAGAGCCTGACACATTTTTTTTTTTGCTTTTTTGGAGCTTCGCAACATTTTTTAAATGCTCTTATTTCCAAATAAAATCTTTTAAAATGTAAACCAGTTGCCTATCACAAAACTAATTAGTACTAGGCGAGGTAAAGTTTGCTAAATACAGCGCGAAATAAATATAAATCTACTTACGAATATTTTAAAAATAAAATTTTTTTATGATCCTATTATTTTAATTTAGTTCATTTTAGTATCTGATTAATATGTTTTCTATGAATGTTGATGAAAGCAGAGCTGTGGTCTGAGTTGATGTATTTTTTAGACTGTCTTGTGTCTTGACTACGTGTTCGTTTCTTATATTTATACCCTACTTGGTTCATATACAATCATTTATTATCTAAAACACTGTTTTGGTGTTGTGTCTTGTGTGCAAACATTGACATTTTTGTGTGACTCATTTAACACTTGTTTAATATAAGTCTTAATAGCAATTACTTGTGGTTAAATGTCCTCATCTCGCGGAAATTCAAAATTTTTTCAGAATTGCTCCAGAAATGACACTCTCATTGGCCCTTTTTCTTGCAACTTTTTCTTCAACGGTCGACCTGCCTCCGGGTTCTCTTCATCTTTAAATTAATAATTGAAAACCAGCCGCTTCCTAAAGACAAATCGACTCCCTTAATTGATCGCCATAAATCAGAGGAGCCCGCATTCCCCTTCCAATTCGACGTCTCAACGCGAACGCATGCAATAAAATTATAATCATATCCCTTAATGTCATTGGACAAGTTATAATAATTATACAATAAAACTCCAAATGAAGATAAAGTCCGAAACTTTCTCCTTTCAATTATCTTCATCGAATTAAGACATTCCGTCGTTGTGGAAATTTTCCCACAGGACAAAAATGTCAGGCTGCCGCCATTAACATAATTTAAAGACAAAATTTGAGTTTATGAATCCACCATGGAGCCCTCTTCCTATAATATAAATGGCAGCCCCGTTTGCAGACAATTCAATTAAAATGACTTAATACCGCACTCTAACAGATTCCGCTCTGAAGTTGGACCGCCACAACAAAAAAAAGACCCTCTCAACCTGAACAAATCATAAACGTTCGCAAATTTATCGCTCTGTATCTGTATTGTCGTTTGTGTGCATCTTCGGAATGGAAATGCGAGGAGACCGTCGACTTACTCCCAATCCACGGATGCATAAATCCATTGATTCCGTACATGAACTCCCCAATTATCTCTGAAAAGTATTTTTACCCCGTATACACATCCACCCGATCAATGCAAATGTTGGAAGTAGCTCTTGCGGGACACCCTACTGCGCGCCACCAGAGACCTCTAGTGCCAACCTGTGGCGTTGTCATGCATGTATATTGTACCTATATAGTCAACCGATGTAGGTATGCATCCATTCATATTTTAAATGGATGTCGTTGGCGGGTACCCCGCCGAATCCTCGCAAAATAAATTGAGTCACATTCATAAATAACATGACATTAAATGAAGACATAATCGGGCGGCAAACTACTACTACTACGGGGGACATTGCGACGACGACGACGATGATGGTTGCCAAGGAAGCACCACGAATAGAATCAATCAGCGCAGCAGCAACAAGAAATGCCGGGAGACGCTGGATTAAGTGGGATAAAAGCGCCTCTCATCCGTCGCCATCGGTCGCTGTCGTCTGTATCGATCCCGGCCGGTCGACGACGATGATGTCTCATTTACCTATATCCAAACCGGAAAATGTCATCAGAAGCCATCATAAAACCATCTCGCGATGGTATGTAATGTATGCCTGCCTTCCCATCAGCGAGGAGGACGGCGCTCCCCATTTGACTAAAGCGAACTTAAGCTGGACGTAGGTACGTAGGTATCCGTCATAATTGCGTATACCGAATGGAAGCGATGCGCGAGGTCACGATGATGACCATCGCATTGTGTATTCCTCTCGTTTCCATATCTTGATGATGCTTGTTACTCATCGGGCTTAAGACGGGATATCGCAGCCTAATTGACGTTTGTATATGATTGGCGTTATGGTAATTCGGTGCGTATTTGAATGGGCGTACAAGTCATCGGCTGTATGTCTTCTCTAGATAAGATATATTGCTTTGACGTAACTAATTAAAGGAGATTGATTTATTGTTGTGGAGGATTGTTGAGAGAACTCCAGGATTATGAAGCAAATGCTTGCGCAAATACTGGTAGAACGGAAATACAGAGCCGGATGCAAATTTCATATTGTTCTCGCCAATGAGGACCGATTCTGTTGACCGCAATTTAGACAAAATCGGATTACACGCCTTCGTAAATATTGTCAGGATTACCGAAGAACAAACAGCATGCTGCAACCTCAAGTCAGTCCGCAATGTTCGTGCAAAAGAATGAAAGATGTCTGCACTGTCGGCCGGTGGCACAAAACGATCTGAGGGATAAGTAAGATTTGAGAAATGTAAACCTCCTAAGAAAAGACTTTGCACAATGTACTCGTATGTTTACTTAACATATAATGTAATCCGCTTTGGCGAGTCCGCCTTTGACCTTGGTCTGCTTTTGCGGTAGGGCTTAGTACGAGTAAATCCCCAATTACATGCCGGATTCAATTAGGATAAAGGCGGTCACATGCTTGCAGGGCTTTGTTCTTGATGGAATTGGTAGCACACACGAGTCGCACGAGTGGGAGGAGACATTATATGCTGCCTTAAATACAAGCGGCTCCAGGTAATATTTCTTTTAAATACCATTATTTTAAACAGTACCTACTAAATAGAGTTGCATTTTTAATACTTCACAACTCAAGTAACAATTTGACTTAGGTAATGTGCCATTGAAGCTGTTTTCACTCCCGCCAGTGGCGTAGCGTGGGCTGGGGCCGCTCGGGGCAGACCCAATTTATGCCGCCCCTAGCAATTTTTTTTTTAAATTAACAAAAAAATAGAGCTTCCGTCAACATTCATAAACAGTATAGGTAGTGCCTGACTTAGCTGTCCTATTTGGAATTGAGTCTTCTTAGGGTAGATCTCAGAAATCAGCAGACCACCTATACCTACCAAGCAGTGTCTATCTATAGTTCTCTTCAATAGCGTATCATCATCTCAATCATGGTAACCACCGCTGATAGGTAGGTCAAGTTTGATTAATGCAGATGCTGGAAAGATGTCAAACATCAAGTAGAATCTGTTCACCACCTACCTACTTTGCGAATGCCTTTATTTATTTAAATTGTGGACTCTTAACAGTTACAGTCCTTGTTACTGATGTTCTATAAGTTAAGCTGTTGCAAAAGAGTTCCCATTTATGAACGTATATACCTACCTACCTTTTGCTGAAAGAAGTTTTCATTAAAATTGTATAAAGAAAAGCCTAGCTCGAAAATAATGCAGCTAACCTGTAGGCAGTTGCCTTAACATCGCATACTATTCTCTGGAACGGGTGAGATGACACAGAACTCGTTTAGTTCGTGACAGTTAAAGACTTAAATAGAATGAATTGCTGTTACACTTTCTCTCAAAAGCCACATCAACAGGGCACTTGACTTGGTCTTTGTTTTCCATTTTAACACCATTGAATTGATGATTTCTCCAGAACCACTACCCTCGATGTTCTCGTCATCAAACCGAAACCCTTTTACATCTACTTTCGAAGGCTTGTGGCATAAAAGTCTGCAGGATTGTTGTATTGATTTTTTTTTGTATCAAAAAGATAGTTACAATCACCAACAATGCTAGTCTGTTAACAGATCTGTATTGGGATAAGGATCAATCAGATAGCCAGCCGAATCAACATTATGGTCCTTTCATTCACAGGTCTCCGGCTAGTCCCTGAAAATCAATCTAAAGGGGTAATTAAATGTCTAAATCGCACTAAAAACTTTCATAAGTTGCACATTTAGCATCACCAAGCGACACAGCTTGGAATGAGTTGCATACTGTATCAAGTAAGTCTGTGGAGATCCTTCCAAAACGAGGGCAAATGTAATTAAAACAAGTGCCTATTCAATCTCCCAAAATGAAACCACCAAAAAAATACTATTTGACAAAGAAGTCACTGTCACAGTCTTTGCTATCATCGTTCAGGACATTTGATCGCTCCGGTGTAGGTCTATAAATCTCAAAACAACAATTCAAAGGGATTGCAGAACTCAACTGACATTATTCATCAATCACAGCGATTTGGTTATTCTCCCAAGAAAGGGGTTAGATCGAACAAATAAATTGATACCTCCAGGTCCAGGTGCAAAAACATCCAGCGAAAACCGATAGAAATGAAAATATTTTCAATAAGCTATACAGAATACCGTAACTGCTGCGAAAATCTGTGAAAAATGCATTTTTCCCTCGATTTCCCTTTCCCATTGTTCGTCAAACGATTAACACTTTCCATCACAGGCATGCATATATGGGAAAATAATAATGGCCACCTCTTGACTAACCAAATATCCATTGAAAACGTCCTTTTAGTGCCTATGCGTGCGGAAAGGTGAAATCGAAATCACTTTTGATAGTGCCACTCTGTGTGACGGAGTGCGAAAAGTACAAAAGGAATAATGACATGGAATTTATCTCAAGTCGGGGTCCTTACAGCCTTTTGATTCAGGTGAAAGGATGTGCGGGAATGCATCCTTTTCATTTCCTCCGCCGTCGGTTTGGCTAAGTTTGCATCTGATGTGGCAGCCATAGGCAGATGTTCAATGTTGGCCTGTGCCATGCAGATTCAGAGAGACACTTTGGGATAATCTAGCCCGCGAAGTGAGGGCAAACTCCATTTTATGAGAGGCTCCCCTCCATATTCGTTGGCAAATAAAACAAAACAACTTTTTCTGGGGACCAAGAGAATTCCTTTCTCACAGGTAGGTACACCTGCCACGCGACCGAATTGCATCGTTGACGTGCACTTTAATTAAAACTACACACATTCGCCCTCCTCAGGTATATCCAGAGGGTAGGTAACTTTCATCTTGGTCCCAGTTTCCCCTCTTTGTTTGGCTGAGGCCGTGCTTCCGGATATTGACAAGGACTCGTCTGTGTGTGTCGGCATAAATTTAATTTGTTTACGTCACAATCCAGTGGGCATCTCGCTGTTTTGTAATGAACGCGCGCACCTTTCAACAAAAGTGTGTACACCATCGCGGAGGGGAGCCACTCTCCTGTTTGTGTTTTCCCAGGGATACCACGTATTATGTGACACGTGTCGCTCATGCCACCGGTTTTTATTTACAGAATTTCTCATAGATTACCATGGTTACACTAACTCATTGTGATAACTAAACGGGCATGGAGTGTGTGCTCACTGAGCCGGGAAGAGTAAATTATTCCTGTTTGTCCTGCTTGAAAATTTAAATGAAAATACGATTCCGGTTAATTGATGTAAATTATTGCTTTAACTGAACGAGGCCACAAGTGTACCAGTTAAGGGAGCTCAATGAGGAACCAATTTTAGTGAAACGCAAAGTAATCATGCGTTTTCTGAGGACCAACAAGGACGGGACGCTACAAGGACGGCGGCAATTACTTTAATGACTCAATTTCAATCATTTGAACATGAAGCACCGTATGTGAAGGAATTTTTACGGCATTCTGCCGGTGTATCTAACAGTGGTGATGAGGGCACACTTCCAGACCTCAGTTTGGTATTTGATTTTTTAGTCCTCTTCAATGTTGTAGTGGCGATCGAAACTTTGCCTGGCTTTTAAACACATTTAATATAACCAAGTAGAAAGCCCTATTCAGTTTCTTATGGCAAACACTGGCACCACTGGTGAGTGGATCTTAATGGTCTTTTTTATGGCGCATGAACATGGAATTTGTGCTTCGTCGAAGCACGAGAAAAAAAAAACTTGCCCTACAATACCACGACAAGTGTTCTAAGAAGTAACATTTCTTCGACTTGTTCATCTAGGCATGTTGTCGGGTTTGGTAAGTACCTAGTAGCAATTGGTACTAAAGTAGTTAAATTTTCAATTACAAATAGGTAGTGCTGACTATATGGCAGTGTCTATGAAATCTTCCTCTGTAAACATAACTTTCTATGAAGGATTTTAACAGTCTTGCTGAGATGATAGCGCCGCTAACCAACAAAGCTGTTTTATAAGGTTGCTTAAAATGTTACCGCCAATGCAAGGGGCGATTACGTGGCTTGGTGAACGGAAATATGACCTATAACTGGCTAGTTCGCAGGCTCATTTCCTTTAATTTAAAGTCCTGTAGCTATATCTAGAAACATAAAAGAGAGTGGTCTTGAACGACTGCTAGAGGCTTGTATAGATGTGGAAATCTAACAAATCAGTGGGTTAGCGACCTCTGTCACATCAGATGTTACATCCCTTCCCATTGCAAGTATAAGGTAACGAAGTTTATGATAATGTCCTGTAGTCTTGTCGACAATCAAATATATCTTGACTCGAGCTAACTTTCTGCTGAGCTAACTTTCTGCTGAGCTAACTTTCTGTTGACTTAAGGCCTCTTTTAGGACTCTTCATTGTTACCACTTTCAGATGTAGAATTTGGGAGTTTCCGAAAAAGTTTAAGCTAAGCAAGGTAAGCTTAGGGTTAGAGCAATCTGTAAGAAGCCATATGTGTTTGCCTCAAAGCTCGCTGAAGCAGTTTGAGCTTCTTAGGAAGTATAAAAGACAGTGTATTTTAGATCTTAACCTTTTTTTATAGTAAAAGACTCCCAGATGGAGCCGGACAAGTACAGAAAAAGCGAAAAAATGGTTTCCTTTTCCTCTCTCGAAACAACTCAGAGAATTTCAACTGGCAAGTACTGATAAAATTTGTCAAATGCACACAAAGTTGACAGAAAATTCAATTAAAAAAATTAAAATCCGTCTTAAAAGTGATGTGCAGAAAATACATCAAAATACTTCCTGCTTCTCTGCAAACTAATTGTGTGCGACACAAAATTGGATGATTTTGCATGGCGTTGAAAATTTATTTAAAAAAATGATATATGGCCAATAGAGTGAGGTAGAGAAACTTAGCTAAGTTCTCGTTCCCAAATTTGACTGTACCAAACCATCAAGCATATCATAACATTTAGATTTGAGGTATTGATCGCTAGCAAATTGTGACGACGCGACGTTATGAAAAATCATCCCTTTAAGACAACACCTTGAAAGAAATATACTGTCAATATTGCAGATCGTGTGACCCCTTATCCAACTACCGCAATCCATTATTCGACAGACAATTGTTGTGCGTATCAAATTTGTCTTCCAAATTAAAATCACCTCCCCTACATAAAAAACTGCGGAGGCAGGAAATTGATATGCACCAGGTAAATGCCTAATTTACCATGACACAGGATCGTTAAAAAATCGCAAACGAAAAAAAAAAAAAAACTATTTATGCCGAAATGCTCAGTCAGGATGCGCATTAAATTAGCAAATTATATGTCCGATTAAAGACGATAAGCTTCATTCTTTTGGAGGCAGAGAGCTGCCCCTGTTGTTCTTAGCCCCGACCAGATACCACTTAATCTCTCACTTGGCAGAAGTGAGGCTTGAGAAAAACAAAATCCGACTGACCGGTCAATTATACAACAAGACGAAACAATAAATTCACTTATCGCCCCGGATCGGCAAATCGTCAACGTAGGTACCCCAAATGTGGCTTTTTTTAAAACAATGATGCGGACATGCAAAAAAAAAAGAAAAAAACAGCAACACAAGTCTTTCATTCACCAGTTGATTGAATTATGCGAGGGTAAAATGGTCATCCTTGGTGGCTTCATTTGGACCAAAGTAATTGAGTGATTTAGGCCTCTTCAGTGAACAGATTAACCTCTGTTGTGGTTTTGGTGGCCCAATTACATTTAAACGGATACAAGATTTATGTAGAAATTAATTGGCAGATGATAATCGATGATCGAAATCATCTGCAATCTGGCTTTTGTACAGCGATATATTGTATGGCAGAGTACCTATATCCTGATAGAGTTGGAATTAAAATGATATATTAGTGTGGTAGTTGCTTATTAATTGGTACTCAACTTTTATTTTTTGCAACCACACTGGTAAGTGCTTAAGGACGGTACATAAAGTTGCATAAATGTATAATCAAACCGGACCACACACAGCATGACAAGAGATTTTCAGTATTCAGGAAAATTATAGGTAGGTACGAAGTTGCATCATTGCGGTGACATATGGAGATTTGTAAACAAATTTTAAGGAGTATATTCCACTTAGAGTGTACTTGTTTTTTTAAAGCGTTGAAAATTTCTGCAAAACATTAAAAGATTCGGTGTGAAATTTGTATTGCGAAAACCGATGAATGTTGTTTTTGACAAGCCTGAGATTCATTTCAGCAGCTTGAGTGTGGCATTGAAATTCGTAGGTAGCCAAGCAATGCTGTCCGCAGAAATTCGAAATCGATTGAAAATAATTGAACCATATTCTTCGGCATTCTTCTAAAATTATTGTAAAATGAATACGAAGTGTGATGGCTTTCTAAATTCTATTATTGACTTTTATATACCTACGAAGCTCCACAACGCAAAAAAGTGACTACCACAAAATCGTATTGTGACCATGACCATCAACTATCAAAACTTGTATCAAATAACTGCACACCAAGTCAACTGATGATAGTTAGGTAGGTATTTACTACATTAGGAAAAAGAACTAATGGAAAATAGGATTTCATGATAGATTTCTATAATCGGTAACGCAGTCAAAGGAATCCATTGAACAAGTTGTTGGGTTAGGTACTTGTGGTACGTTGCAGCTAGTAGATATTCTTCCCGGCATCTAAGGCACATGTTTCCGCCGAAGTCTACGGGGCCTTGTGACATATTGTCCTCAGATTTCTCTTTTCCACTTTTCTAGATTTTTTCTTACTAAAAATGATCACCTGCAACAAAATAGGTCGCGAAACTTACGTAAGACTAAATGATATTTTGATGTCTTTGTTTCGAAATAAAATCGTAAAGTAGGAAATATTGAGAGGGTGCCATAGGCCAAACCACCAGGCCTCCCTATATTTATTTTCCATTCATCAGGGTATAGGGTCTACCCTAGATCAAAATTCAGCTGTTTGCTAGCTACACACCAATGATGAAGTCAATATTCACCAAAAGATAATATACTAATCAATTTGGCATCAGAGTGCATTCTTAATCAGAATACCAGAAGAGGTGCCGATAGAATCAACTGTAATTAATTATTTACAATGTTTCACATTTCCTTCAAGAGAGACGTGCCAAGTCACATCCCTTTGGAGTATTTCACAAACTCAAACTTTCCATTAGTGTATTGCTTCGGGCACAATTCCTTATTACTATATGTTAATTTAATTTATTAATCGGCAATTTAATTTAATTACCAACTTCATGCAAGACTCAATCAATATGCAGCTCACCTCAAACAGGATTTCCCACGACTTTTTGTCTGTGCCCGAAAAACACCTTTCTCCAAATGCACATCATCCCCAGGATAAAGCCCACAGGTATAGGTATATATGCTGCAATGCTCCATTTAGTGGTGCCCGGAACGTACGTCAAAATGTCGCCTCCAGCGTGAATGCAATTACACAAATTACGACCAGTCCACCCCTGTGTGTATATATGGGGAGCGCACTCAGCACCGGCTTGGACCATGCGGCCAAATGAAAAAAAATCTTGCCAACAAAATAAATATCTTTTGGCTACTAACACTCTTATCCGTGGCACAATTTTTCATTTTTGCATCCAACGGACACGCGAAGGCGAGCACTCCGAACACCCCGAACACGATCGCAATAAAAAAGAGATCCACCATCCGCACTCCTATCCCACCTAACTGTATTTATACTGATGGCAAGTTTTGAGTTATTTAATTGTTACGCAAACGACTTAATTGCAAATCACAGAATCCCGGAATTTTATATATTCCCCATCCTCACTCATGGGGAGGCGAAATTTCATTTGTTCATTCGCCTCGGGCTTCGATGTCGGCTGCTTTTATTATGACACCTCGCCGAGTCATCCGACTGGGATAAGATGTTGGGAATATTTTTTAAGTGTTTGTGGTGAAAAACGTTGACTTCCAGTAAATTAGCGGCTGCCGAGGATTTCTTCAACCTAATTTTGTTCGGTGTTTTGGTTTTTGGGGTTTTTTTTTTGTCTTGTGTCTTCGCTAACGATCAGGACAATTTTTATTGAGGCGATAAATTTGCTTTTATTTGATTGGTATCGAATTTGGATAGTAAATGGGACGTTCAAGCGAATTTATACAATGTTGCGGAAGTGAACTCACACTTGGATTCTTTTATTTCGATGTCAGATAAATAGAACAGGTCCTTATCGAACCCCCCGCTTAGCTTTTCTCAGTCATTCACTAGCGCAGCTCATATTCTTTGAGACCAAGGAAAGGAAAAATATACTTTATTCCGAATCCGAACAATTGTATGTACTCTCTGATGATGGACATATTATGGTCCCGAAAGTTGGGAGATCAACCGGAGATTTTTCGATCAGTAGGTAGTATGCGTCCACACATAAATAGTTTACTGCCGCTCACCAATAGAATTCACTGACTGCACAGCGAGCAGTTGCGATTAAATCAAGAAATGTTTACGATAGCGTTTTTTAATACAAGGACATTTTTTGGTATCCTTTAGGTAAATGAACACTGTAACAATGAAGTTTGCCATTTAACCAAAAATTATTCTCGGAAGGCAATTTTGAGATCCACTCCTAAATTGAGCTTTGCCTTTGAAAATGCGGTCCCGTGCAAGTTTCAGTGATGACTCACTCTTTTTGCTGAAAAATGACCAGAAAACCAGATTGTAGCGCAACCGAAATATAAAAAAACTCCCTCACCTGTTCGCTCACATATCAAATTTATAGTTTAAAAATAACTCTCAGTTCATTTGCCAAGCACATAGACCCAGAAAGCAGAATGTGCAAACTTCCGGTCCAGTGAAAGGATTCAACGATGCCCCCGACATAAAGCGACTCGTCATCAAACATCAAAAGCAAGCACATTCAATTGAAAATTCACCAACCGACCGACGACGCCGACGACATCCGGACGCGAAAAAGGAAATAACATTCTGTCCTTTTTTGCATTTCATCTTCTTTGCGGAACGACTCCTCTCCAGTGTACCGCCGCCACAGGTTAGCTAGCGCACAACATCAATGCCTTATGCCCTTTATCCGTACACACCATGTCGGACATACCCCATTATACGATGTCATTGTAAAACAGGCGATCAAAATTATGATACACTTTTGTTCGGACGACAATACCTGTACACCAGACAATAGTGTACATTTCCTGCGTTCGAGAACGGACATCCCAAGTGGTTTGAGTTTGAGAGCAGGAAAAAAAAAGAAGAGAACAACAAAAAAGACGCCGTCTCTATGTCTGCCTTTCTGGTCAAATAAAGGACACGCGATCAAATGACCCAAAGGGACGACAAACTCAATACTCTTTAAAAATCATTTGGAACTCGCATCAAAATAGGGTTTTGAAGTTTTTGCACTATTCACACATAGATTTGGCACGCCTGATGTTGACCGCACGCATATGCCTTAACAAAAAAGGTTTGTCTACAAGAAACATTATCACCTTGATGGCAACACTACACCTGGCACAAGTCACCTTTTGCGCAGAAGGTCAATGCGACGGTTGCTCTCTTTTTACGGTAATTAGATCGGAATCGTTGCAATGCAGCACTGAATGCGATGACATCCCTGGGCGTGCGCCAAATCGATTTTAAGCTCCATAGATCAAGTGAACCGAGACAATGAGAGATGGGAAATTGCTGCACCAGCAAATTTTTGGGTGAGGTCCAAATAGTAGTTTAGTATTCATGGGGTATTAATAAAATCGCCCTTTTTGCAAGTGCCTTCCTCTTTTCAATTAAGGCGCATTTATGGTAGCGGGTTCTTCTAATGGCCTCCCTGCGGCCGTCCGCATCGAGATTATAGCCCTTAATCGTAATGCGTGTGGTCATGGTCACAGTTGAAGATTTTATCATCCCAAGGATGGCACACATCTCGTGTCGTGTTGACACATTGAATTTACGTCATGCTGACTATCAGCGGAAGGAATCTGAAATTAAAAGGATGGTGCTGCATAAGAATGCGTTTGCCTAAGGCTGCTGTGGAATTAATTTAATGCGTGTGGAGCAATCACTCATTATGGTGATAAAAAGATTGCATAAGGGATATTTTTAGGCGGTGTTTTGTCGGCTTTGGGCAGCCTCATAATTCAGATGCGTGTCTTGCAATTAGTTATTATTTAAGTGCACTCGTCCTTATACTCCGAGTTTTATGCAAAGGCGGTGGAAAAACCGTTACCAATGCAGGAAATCAACGCAAGGCTACCGGAAGAGGTGTGCATGATTTATTTAGTGAAATGTTTTTTATAGTGTGCCTGTCAATGAGACGTGTTTGCAAGCGCGGTTATCCGTAGTAGCTCTGGTGGAATTTCTCTGTCACTGTCAATGAGATGCGTAATTGTCCACATTTAAGCATAGAGCGATATCCATTTAAAAATCTCACAAAAATCGTATTAAAACCAACAAATTATTTTTCAAAAAAAAAAAAATAACTTCACGTGGCACTTTTTTGGCAGGAGTGCTACATAGGTACGAAAATCTCGATTCAGGATCAATATTTTAAGGAGTTTATGTTAACATTTGCATACCGCATGGGCGAATTTGTTTAGTCGTCACCAACTGATTGTTATATTTAAAAAAAATTGTCATCGACCCAACAAGCAACGACATAATGTCTATTCAGCCATCCCCAAACATGGCTACTTGTAAGCAAAAAGCAACCCATATTTTTATGGGGTAACCTTCTAACTGTGGGTATCAGCCAGCTAAGTCAATAAATTCAAAGTAGAAAACTCAGCGGCCTAAGGCCCATTTTATTCATTCGAAGTTGAACACAACTTGGGAAGTTTCCCATATAAAAATCCCCAAGTTGTGTTCAACTTCGAGTGAATAAAATGGGCCTAAGTTTGTTCGTATTCTATAAAAAAGTTAAAAAAATGTCCATGTATACCTACCTTCTGTGAAAGTAGATGGACAATTATTATTAAAGGGCATTATAAAATGCGTGATTCTTTGATGAACTGGAGCTTGTTACGAATGTGAATATAGATCTTAAAGAACTCGGGAGGTAAGTACTCTAACTTACTTAGGATTAACCGGACTATCTAATAATAATAACAAGTTGGCGTAACAGGTCCGTAGGGGCCTTAGGACTAGCTTCTCACAACCATTCGTTTTGTGTGAGATTTCATTTTTGGAACGAATGGAGGGATCTACAATTGTATGCCGATTCCAAACGGCCTATTGAGAAGCTCTTTCAAGACAGTTATTCTTTCGGATGTTTGCCAGACGTTCGCGAGAGGTGGGTAAAAAACCCTGTGTTGGAATTGGAGTTTTTGCACTAACCACTAAGCCACTACGCCTATACCGGACTATCTGTATGCTATATTATATGAGAGGTCTAAAAGCTCTTCTGAATCATATAAAAAATCTGGGTGGTTCAAATAGAAAAACCGGACTTTGTAGGCACATACGGTAAAAAAAAAATAGCCCAGGAACTCATGGTACCCGTAATGGCAAGCCCAACTGTCAAAGTAAAAGTGTACCCACTGTCAATATACTCACAATAACCCACTTCCATAAAATGGTTAAATTGCTCAAGCCTTTAAAAAAAATCAACCATCCATCCTCCCAAAAATAAACACTCTGGCACTTTAAGGTCCGGTTTGCTCAATCTTGGTCATCTTTAATCATTGGTTATTCCTGCTGGGAATCAGCGAATGTGTTTGTTTCAGGAAAATATTAACCAGAGAATCAGTGGTTTGGTTAGTTAACCAGAAAAATCGATAACCAGCCGATTTTGGCCGGTTAATGAGATTTTAAAACGGACTTTCTGAAATTTCGTTTGTTCAAGATTTTTAAGGGACTACGTAGTTATTCTTTTTGACGTATATGCTACACAAAAATGTCTGTGCAATATTGTGCAAACTTGCGTTTGATCACCCTGTACCGTGTGCATTCAATCCACAATCTCGATCCAACCAACCAAACGAATCAGACAAGTTTAAGGCACCACTCCATTAACTGTAACCCATTTCGTTACATTTAATTTGTTAAACTTCGACTGAATCTACACCCAAGGCAGCCAGTCCATGGGAATAAACTTTAATTTAATATTTGTTCATCACATGCTAAATCAGTTTGAACAACGTTACCAATGTTGTTTCAACAGCCGCAGGAGTTGTATACAAAATTGAGATATCAAATGCAAAGTTGGCTTGCATCTTCATTCATTCAGTCTCTAGAAGCAGGCGCATACACTTTCAGCGATGCGCCATAATTCAGTTTGTCGATTTCGAGATTTAATATAATTTTTGGCACCTCTGGCTGTCATAATTAACACTTCAACACTGGGCGTTGCAGTAGAGTGTGCAAAACCGATTTTGTGAGAGAAACTCGGCGCTCTGAGCGTGGGCTGATGTGGTTGCTGAACACAAGCATTCCATTTCCATTTATGACGATGCTAGGTTCAAGTTGGATTGGTGTAAATATTTGAATTAAAAAGAATCACAGCCGAAGGGCTTTATTGTTTATTCATTTTTCAAGTGGTGATGCACATGAATGATATAACATGGCTGCTTTGGATTGCGTTTGCTTGTCGGAGAAGCTAAACTGATGAGCTTTGTGTGCTGTTCGTATGCTTGGCGATATTCGAGGGTTATTGCCGTAATCAGGTCATAATGATTCGACAGCATGGTAAAATTGTGACCATATGTGACGGTTATCAATTGCAAAACAAGGTGCAGTGTCAACCCTTTCATTAATTAATCTTCCACCTTTATATTTCAGCGCTCTAAATTTGTACATTTTATCAAAATGTTGATGTAAATGAAATGGTAACGTTGAAGAAAAAGATTTTACTCAGTTTAGATGCTTTTAGAGCAGCTTATGCGTCGTAATGAAACAAGTAACCTATGGTTTCTAAAAGTCAAAAAAGTCCGTAAAATTGTAGGTATGCACTAGTTATGACTACGAGGACTCCACTTGAATTACGGCGGCCCAGTTACTTAAGAGATTTTCGTCATTTGTAATTTTTTTGAACAAAGCAACTCGTTGCGATTGGGCCTTAGTGGAAGTCCTCAGTTTCATATTCGTGAGACTAGAAACCCACACCCATATTCGTTCAACTGCGAAAGATTGTAGAGCTTGCCTCATAATTTACTGCTGTGTCTGGCATATTGACAAAATATTCACGCGTCTGAAAAATTCCATCAATAATTCATGATCCCTCGGGTGGATACTCGTAAATAGGTAAAAACTAAAATCTGTCGAAGGCTTCTTCTCCTCCAATTAATGGCGATTAAAGTAGATCAGCGCGGTACCTATACGACGTCCTATCAAGTTATTTCTGTCGTCGTCTTTTTCATGTTGCTCCCTTAGTCGTCGTCCAATTATACATTTCTTCAATCAAACACTGATAGAATTCGTAATAACTCTTTTGTGTCTCGCGGTCCCACCGGACTATCGTGGTGGGAATTAATGAATTCCTGAAAAATATTTTCGCTGATTAGGCCGGCAACATCTTGATTGCCGTAACGGTTGTCAATTTGATGAATTGGTTCCTGTGCTTAGGATTAGAAAGGACGACGATTTGCAAAAACTAGCCTTGTCGTAAAAGCGTGACGGGAATTTTTAGTTCTGCGAGGAACTTGTGCATGTTTTTATTTACTTTGGAACAATGTTCGTGATCCTGTACTACAAAGTTGTCGAACAGCATGTTAACTTCCGTAAACACACTTCTGACAAAGTAGGGTAAGATAGGCACTCTGACGAACATTGTACAGACCATCGTCAGTACAAGGGTGAACATGCGTTTACACAAGAAACATATACCTTAGCACGAGTCAACATTTTCGAAAAGCTGTTTAAACATCAAATGCCTACCTACATGCAGCATGAAAATCGCCTAGAAAAGGAACTCCATACAACACTCTGTGGGCAGAAGGAAGGAAGACCGATTGATAAGGAAGCGGTGATACTTCCGCATAGCAAATGTATTTTAGAAAAAACATCCTAGACGAGCGTTGGAATAATTCCAAAATATAGTGGCGGTGACACAAGCACGCATTCCCTCGCATATTTACACATCGACAAGGTGAGAAGAGGCAGATGCGCGCCATAGCTATATAGTGGATTTGGCGCTCCCATTGAGCACGGGCGCGCATCTATCATCGTTTGGATTCTAGTCGTGTCTGTGGATACCATAAGAGCGAACCGATTGCGCGCACCTTTTAACACACGCCTACAACTTTTATCGTTGGTGTCGATCAGCAGTGTCTTTGCTGCTACTATATTCACGATGGTTGTATCGTGTCGTTGCGAACTGTGTCGTGCTGGCACCTGCCCAGTCAGAGATACTCTGATTGTGAATCGATGGGGTTAAACTGAATCGAAGTATCTGCCTTGGTTTCGGTTCATTCATTACTAGGCAAGACATCGAATGAGGATTTTTTTTAATCCCTAGGTTTGAATACGCAAGCAGATGTTGAGCGTTTTGTTTTCTTCTTTTTTGTTGAGTGTGTTCGTCAGTTTGATAATACCAAGGAATGCGTTTCAGGAAATGTGTGCAGGATTGGAAAATGATAAGACTGTAGATTTGGGGATGAAAAGTTATAAAAAATATATACCTGCTTCTTAACACAAGTTTCCTTTGACATTTTTTTGATACTTACACCCAAAAGGACAATTCTCCATAAAAGAAGTTAGCCCAAAGATGACAAAGTCTCCTAGCGTAGGTCTACCAGATGCAAGCTTGATCGCCCTATCCGTGAACGAGCTATGTGCGATGAATTTCAGTAAAAAAAAAATTACAAATCGCCGATTTCTAAAATACCGCTGTGCATCTAGCCGGAGTTTGGAGTTTCTTTGGAGTCAACCCTGGGATCCGACGAACCTACCACAGGCCTTGAGAAAAGAGTCATCAAAGTATATAGCTTGTTGTAAATCGTGTTGTTGTTGTTTTTGAGAGAGGGTGGTTTTTGTTAATTTTTTTTTTAGACGCAAATTGCGTGTCATAAGGCGTAGACGACCTGTTCAAAGATCTTAAGGAAAATCTGCTAAAGATACCTAGGGCAACAACTCACTAGCAAGACGAGTGTTGAACTCCACCCGCTGCAGAATTCTGAAAAGTCACTAGAGCTAATGAGAACAAAATGTGTCATTTCTGTAGCCATTTTGCAAATTTTGAATTTTTGAACGATATTTAGTAAGCTAAACACTATACTACTATAGGGCTGCGATAGGAAACTGAGCTACATTTTAAATTTGGAAATAACATCCCTTTAACCAACAAAAAAAAATGTGAAAATAAGCAAATAAATGATGGCAAGCTCTTGAAGAAGTGCCAAATTGAAATTTTATTCGCACAACGGTCATGCTTCAGTAATATAACTCGCTATGGTGCGCACGTCGGCGTAGCGGCTTAGTGGTTAGTGTGCTGGTCTACTAAGCGAGGGGTCCCACGTTCGAATCCCGCAAAAGCCCAAATTCCATATCGGGGTTTTTTCACTGCGCAACCTCTCGCGAACTTCTGACAAACATCCGAGAGTTGTCCTGAAAAAGATTCTCAATTAGCCGTTTGGACTCGGCGTAAAATTGTAGATCCCTTCCATTCGTTCCAAAAATGAAAAGCTCACACAAAACGAATGGTTGTGAGAAGCTACGGACCTGTTACTCCAACTATATAATTTATGGTACCCACGATTGGAGAACGACAAGCTGGCTGGATGTCGTGTTTTCTTGTATATGAAGTCATCTTCTGAACCATGTATTTTTTGGTCTGAAATCTTGGTAATTGCTAAATTTTTAAGTCTTAGATACCACTTGCAACGACCGAGTCGTATGAATAATTCTCAAAAAGAACATTATTTTAAAACTGGTTACTCTAGATACTAGATGTCTCTTTCATCGGAAAGTTGCACAATTTTGGGCGACTTCTGAAAACACGCTAAGCTTATCATACAATAAGTTTGGTTTTATTTTTGTTACCATTTACGGAGGGAAAAGTATCAACAAACTTTCAGCTTCAGCTGAACTAAACCTCTAAATTTTACATGATAAAAGAAAATTTCTTAGATCACCCCAAGCCGATTGGTATACACATCTAAGGTAGTGCGTGTCGTTTTCTCTGTTGGAACGAATCGAAAGGGAAGTATGTACTTACCTATCCCTTGAACATGTTTACGTCTTAATAAAATTTGAGTGCCAAGTACCTCTAAAGTTTTTTAACGAAAAATTCCACTTGCTATCAGTCCAATTAGCTGCCTTCAACTTTAACCTGTTACACAATCGCTATACCATAAGTCTGAAACTTTACTCCATTACTTCTAAATTTCACCCCACGAACCAAATTACAAGCTACTCATCAAAAAAATATCCAAGACCTACTTTCACCTGAATTAGAAAACAATTTTGCATTCCTACCCTAGTTCCAAGAAAACTGCACCCACACTTACTCAAATCTTTTTCCGTTTGCACTCTCCTGACTCGCGCCATAGGCTCCTGGCTGATTGATTCTACGTTTCAGTCACGTATCCCACATCAATGATAATTTGTCGGCATGGTATCCGTATCCGATCCCTAACAACACCCGCGGAGATTTGCCAAAATACGAAAGACAAAACTGCACACTTTTCCAAAAGTCCAATTAAAATATCGAAGAGCCAGTTAAAAAGCCATTAATCACCCCTCTAACCATGTGTTGTGTGATGCCAACACCATCATCATCAGAAAGGTGCGAAACGATTCTTGTTTTCCTGCGAAGCAATTCACACCTCGAAACCCTTCGCATATAATTTTCTGCACATCATGCTGTGAAGTGAAACACTCTGCCAATAAATAACCAAGGCGCCAAAACCCAATTCAAAAAGCAAGCGTTGGTGTATGAGGGCCGACCCTAGCCAAAGGCGGGAACCCCACACTTAAAGTTGCCCTTAATTAGGCATAATTGCGCGTTGCCCTCAAAAATGTTGACACCAAAACGACAAACTCCAGGAAATTTATACGAAATGCACCCATCCTCGACAATGTTGAACACGATCCACAGATTCGTTTTACTGTCACTAAGTACCAGACTGCAATTATGCAGGTCCTACCTGACCGTGCGCTGTCGAATGGAATAAAGTCATCGGCGAACTGATCACATGCGAAAGATATCACGTAAATAACACTCGCTGCGGTGCCGATATGAAACTATCGCAATATTTGGACATTAATTCGCAGAAAATGTTCCGGGCACCCAGGCCAGAGCCAATGATGCTGCACACAAATATATATCCCAGCACACACAGTTTCGAACTGCAAATCGAATTAAATGTCGAGGAGTGCGCGTATAAAAAAACATTAACATTCCATAAGGGCGATACGCGACGATGCCGATGCGAAAGATGGAGGGCGGTAAAAACGATATGAGACAACGACGACAAACAAGAAATTGACAGACCAAACGTCCTCCTAGTCTGCGTGTGTGCGGAACAGCTTCGGTCGGTCCGGATGAAAGGCGCTCATCCGTAATGCCTTCGCGTTATCCGCGCACACACGGCATAAAGTCGCAAGTGGCGCGCGAACCTAATACGAACCGCGAAGATCAAGATGTTGCGATGTATAAAGATGACAGAGCATATCAGAAGCATAACAGTTGCAGTATAAAGACAAAAAACAAAAACAGAAACACCATGAATGCGGACACAAAAAGAGCGCATCAGGACTTGGTTTTAAAACTTAATCGCCGGATCAGTGTTATGAGGTGGTGACACTTGAGACGAGACCATATAGTGATTCGGATTGGAGGGGTTTTTCTGTTAAATACCTTTGGTGGCGGCACATCATCTGGGAATCGGTCATGTGGTTGGGGGAGGAATGTGTGTAGGACATTTTAAGCTATGGATGGTTTTTGGGACAGGAGTGATCAATCGTAGCGATTGGTCTGGGGATGGTTTAGAATCTATGATATTTTGACAGCAGTCATCAATGGAAACATCAGCGTAACGGGGGAGTGCCAAATATGCGACATAAACAGATTTTTG
The DNA here is from genome assembly GCA_949126925.1 of Cheilosia vernalis. Lineage (NCBI taxonomy): Eukaryota > Metazoa > Arthropoda > Insecta > Diptera > Syrphidae > Cheilosia > Cheilosia vernalis. The sequence goes on along the minus strand of OX421360.1, from coordinate 35,053,034 downwards.
GTATTAAAGCGCCTCTTCCGACCCTAGAGCCATTTTAAGAGCTGAAGAGCGAAGGTTCATAAGGCACCACTTTGAAGACTTATTGCATTTGCCATGTCACAAGATAAGCTGCTCATTAAGTTTAAAAAAACCTGTTTGCGGTTGGTTTTTGATGGCATTTCGATGGCATTTATACGTATGCTGATATTTTGATATTGATTATTCTTGGACTCTTGGTTGCTTCAAGATGGAAATTCTTCGAGTAATTTTCGGTCCCGTATGCATAGAGATACAACGACGAACTATATAGCGACATCGACCTGGCCAGAAGAGTGAAGGTCCAACGACTGCGGTGGCTGGGTCATGTAGAGCGAATGGACGTGAATGCTCCGGCCCGGAAGACCTCCGAATCCCTAGCGAGGGACGGCGCAGTAGAGGAAGACCTCAACTCAGGTGGCGCACGCAAGTGGAAGGGAACCTTAAGCAACTTATCATGCGAAACTGGAAACAGCTGCCCAAAGATCGTGCTGGCTGGAGACGTTTGTTGGTTGAGGCCCAGGTCCACCCCGGACTGTAGCGCCACCTTGAGTAGGTTAGGTTAGGTTAGGTTGAGTGGGGTTGTGAGATCGTCACAAAAGACCAGGCACCCTGGTAAGTAAGTTAGATATTTTACTTAACCAGCCACATACCTATGTTATTGTTTGCGTATGAGGACTGTCAAAAGGCGAAACAAGGGTTCAAGATGCACACCAGCATAGCAATTTCATAAGCAAGGAAAGTTGTGAATTAATTATTGTCGCTTAGAAAATTATTACGAAGCTAGAAGGCAAACGAACTAGTCAAAGAAGGTAACGGCCTTGGCCTAAAATGATGTCCAGTAAAGCAGTATTAAATACCTCTTCCAAACCGAGGTTTTAAATGGGTTGGGGACACGATCCCGACATCCCGAAAACCCAAAATCCAGAAAATCCCAAAATCCGGAATACCCAAAATCCTGAAAATTAAATATCCCGAAGCGCCAAAATCAAGAAAAAAGAATCCCGAAAATTATATAAATGGAAAATTTGCGGGATTGTGGCCTTTCGGGATTGACTGTCCTGTCATTCATAGACTACGGCACCTCTCGCGAACGTCTATTTTGAAAGAGCTTCTCAATTTGCACTTTGGACTCGGCATAAAATTTAAGATCCCTTCTATTCGGTCCAAAATTTAAAAACTCACACAAAACGAATGGTTGTTAAACTGATTTTTGGCCTGAGGTCATACGGACCTGTTGCGCCAACTATATTTATTTAATTTATTTTAGACATTTGCATTTTAATCTTGTTTGTGCTTATAGAACGCTTCTGAAGTTGTTAAGCAAATTTTTGGCCAAAATTCAAACACTTTTCGAAAATCGCCTCGCGAAACCTATGCAAAAAAAAGACATGCACTGCCGGAGTGCCGACAGAAGTTATTACTTGAACAACTACGTGTGCAATTTCCATTTAATTTGTAAATGAAATATCCTATCTTTCTAGCTGCATACAACCATGCATACAAAAAAAGTTTCATTGAGATCGATTGAGTTTCTCCAAGAAATCAACAACAGCGCCACCTATCGGGTCCAAAACGATCCTATCTTTCTAGCTGCATACAACCATGCACACATACAAAGTTCTATTGAGATCGGTTGAGTTTCTCAAAAAAAATTGACAACAGCGCCACCTATCGGGTGTCGATTTCTCGGTGTCGATGACGCGGTGTCGTTTTAAAAATAACCCGAATTCATTAATTTCTTCCCATCTAAAAGTGCCCAACGCGCCTAAAGAAGTAATAACTTCAAAAAGACTTTAACTCAAACAAGTAGCAGCATATATCAGAACCTTAAGTTCAAGGATCAGTAATAAAGTTTTCTGAACTAGTTTCAAAGAAAGCTGCTTGAAAAATCAGCATTTGACAGAAAATTCAAGCTATGGGACCTTTGGCAGTCAGTGGCAGATAAGTAGGTATCCATCGATGTCCCAAAATTTATTAACTTTTTAATTTTAATTTTCACTCACCTTTCCTAGTCGCTCATAGTTCAGCTAAGAAATATGTCCCCTGTAAGCGACAAGATATATCTATATAAGGTATGTTATATATAGAAATATCTACCTACTCTTGAATATTTGATAAAAAACTATTTAACGTCAAAAGCTTCTCTACAAAGTGTAACACATGTAACTAGTGTCACTCATCGCCATTACCACTCGTAGAAAAATTCAATGGAAAATTATTGTACCATTTGACGCATCAGCTTCGGAGTACCAATATCAACCGTCCCTGCAAAAGGTGCATAGGAAGGTACATACCTACTAAACCTGATTCAAAATTCACGTCACGTTCACCCTCATTCATTAGCGCCACCATATTTTCACTGCCAATGCTACTGCACGCACCCAAGTATTTATGCTACCTATATTTATATATAGCAAGGTACCTACCTATCTACGTGCATTTGTGACTGGTGGTGCAAGTAAAGGTGCAACGCATTAGAAGTGCGAGATGAATTGAGAATCTCAAATGTATGCCATAGCAAGCTGTAGCCTCTGCAACAATGCCACAGTAATTTATCTAATTAACCGATCAAAGAGAGTCGCAGTCTGAAAATACTTTTAGCGGAATTTTGATTGGAGAATTTCTTAGATGTTTTCGATTGTCAAATAATTAAGAAATCAACAAGTCGGTTGGTTAGTCGGGAATTCTTAGGTTTCGAACAGTCAGACACTTGTTTCCGGTGGTAGATTGGATGATGTTTTTTGTCCTCCTTTCCGTTTAAGTTTGAAAGGAGCTGCACTCAAGTGAGTGTGATTAGTTAGGGTATATGAAGGGGTGCAGGGAAATAAGTCCACGGGAACTAAGTCCACCGAGGGACTAGGTTCCCACCTAATGGGAAATAAAACCACTTTCGTGAAGTGGACTAAGTTCCCATGTAGGGTGGGAACTATGTCCACTTTCTGATGGGAACTTAGTACACACTCAAAAATAAGAAGGGGGAACTTACGTCCAAACTAAATTGGACAACAAACTCACGATCTTTTATTGGAGTAACTCCGACAAAGCGTAATAACGCCAACAAAATTTGAGTAATAAGACCAACCTTGCACCCACCCCGTAATCCAACAGTAAATCCAAGCAGGGGGGTTGCAGGGGGGCAGCATGCCCCCCCATACAGATTTCATAGTTTGAGAGCGCAATAACACCAACTTGACGTTAAAAGGGAAATAAAACCACTCTGAGTTTTCGGAATTTATTTCCCACCTTATATGGGAACTAAGTCCACTTCACGAAAATGGTTTTATTTCCCCCTTGGTGGGTACTAAGTCCCTCAGTGGACTTAGTTCCCGTGGACTTATTTCCCTGCACCATATGAAGGCATAATGATGTACCCTCTTAACTCTGCTCCAAAAACTAAGCCAGAGAAATCTGGAGACAGTTCTCGCTGTGTAATTGCGATGAATTTCTATTCCTGTGAAAAGATCTCGATGAGGTTTTCAACTATATTTATATGCAGCTATTAGGTTTTTCTTGTAATGCCTTAGGCTGCGGATGCTACTTTGCGAACTACTTAAGAAGTATGGTAAACTGTCCTGTCATTCATAGACATCTTAAAATACAGAATCCGTGATGTAGTACCTACATCCTACATAACATGTGACCGAATTGAGGTTAAAATAACGACACTCTTAATTGAAGAGGCGGTACCTTGATGCTCGGATTGTAGACTATAAGCTAAATAAACTCAATAATTGTTACCATACCTACCAAGGTAGCGAATAAGCAAGCGAAACATGCAGCGCGATACTCGACCTGCAAAATCGAAGACTCATCGGGTCGAGGGGTATTTACTGTCGAAGATAGACTTAGCGAATTTACAATGGCAACATTTTCTATACATAAAAGATAAAATTAACCATTGTAACCTACAAAATATTTAGTGCGAAGGTTAAAAATGACTATTAGTAAGGAACGCAGCAAGCTACTCCAAAATGTGTTCAAAGTTCCTAAAAGTATTCAACTGCTCTACGATGCCCGCCACAAAAACCGAACAAATCCAAGTTACTAATCTCCTAACCGGTGCTGTAGTAGGTATACCTCTGCCATTGCGTTGTACATGACTTGATATTACCAAATCCTGTTCTGCGTATGGCAGGTCTTTTACGCCCGAATTCCGTGAAATGAGTGAAAATATCTCATGCAATAAAATTGAGAACCTCTACAGGTAAATTCCACAGAACTGTATCACATAGATAGGCAGACGCAGCACACATCCAAAGCGCTTAAATTATATCTGCCGGGTAATAATCCCCTCCGTGGCATGTGTGTGCGGCGTAGTATAGACGGCAACGGCACGCGTTCTGCAGATGACAGAGAAGGGTCGGTCGGTAGCACGATTCTTCTTTTGCAGACTTCTTCACTGCATCTTCAACCGATCAGAGACACTCACACTGGGGAAATAGTGAAACAAGCAAGCAGTTCTTATCAGAGGAAAGCCAGAGGGTTCACGTTCACGATCACGGTAAGGCAACTAAGAGCGAATTCCCCTCTGCCTAAATGGTGGGGGTTGGTCTGACGATCGCTGCTACGGCAACAAACTTCCCCTACAACAACGATCTCTTTGATTTTTACCTGTTTACCTTTGCCTGCCTCCAGTAAATTCAGTTCAAATATCCAGGTAGACGTAGGTATAGCCAGTTTAGTATTCGTATGCTTAAGAGAGTGAGAGACATAATTCGGTAACAACCACAAGTGGAAAGGTACAAAACTCAAGGGTTTAGGACGAAGGGACTCATTCTAGTGCAAGGTGTCGCAGTGATAAGTTCAGCTTCTCATTAAAATAAGATTTACCGGCGAAGCCAGTTATCAAACATCTCAGTGCGTAAAAAAGAAACGTGATTTAGAAAAAAAAATCAGTTGAAAAATTCAAAACAATGGCAACAGCATACAACGTTCACCACATGGAGAATAAATTAAAATACCAACCGATCGCTCCAGCGCCAACAGCCAAACGGCACACAAACCCCACAGTCCTGGGCATGAACAGCATGAATACACTTCCATCGGCAAACGATCCGCAAGGCATAAGCATGCAGTATAAAAAGAAATTCGCTTACACAAATATGCCGTACGGTGAGCAGTCCATGTCAGTGGCACGGCGAAACGCCCGTGAACGTAATCGCGTCAAACAAGTGAACAACAGCTTTGCCAAACTCCGTCAACACATCCCGCAGGCGATTATCTCCGATATTTCCAAGGGTGGTCGTGGTCCGAGTAAAAAAATCAGCAAAGTCGACACCTTGCGGATAGCCGTGGAATACATTCGTCGTTTGCATGAATTGCTCGAGGACATGAACGGCGGCGGCAGTGACACCTCCAGCAACAGTTCGTATACCGGCCAAAGTTCGACATCGGGATCTCCACCACCCACGATATACTACGACGCATCCAGTCCTGATCCGGATCAGTTTCACTCACCGACGGCAGTAGCGCAGTACCCTGAACAATCGGCCACATCGCCAACATTATCCTACCGCTCGAGTTTGTCCTTCGAATCGGCAAACTACGAAAATACCGCACCACATCATCAGCTATCAGCAAACAACTGTGTTGAACATTTGCAGTTGAAATTCGAGCCCTACGACACCTTTGCCGTGCAAGATGATACTCCAGATGATGAGGAAATTCTAGACTACATCTCGCTGTGGCAGGACCAGTAAGGAGGTCCTCAGTGTTTACTTCGAAACCAGTGAATTTTTATTTTAAATTTTTCCACCGCCAAACGGATGTGAACTGTGTATTGCGTTCCGTTCTAGTCAGACTAGTAAAAGTTTTACTTGTAAATATGTACAATTATTATTTTAGTTTGTATTCTGTTTGTGTGTCTGTCTGTAATTTGTAATTAAGTTTAGAGAAAATGGAAGACAATGATTTTATTTCTAAGTTGTAGACCTATTTTTAATGGAAGACTAAAATTCATCTCGTAATGTTAATTAGTTCTTAAGGACATCATTTTTTTTTTTTTTTTTTTTTCAAATAAATGAAATTAAAATGTTTTGTAACATTAATTTTTTGTTTTGCTTTGGGATTTAATTTTCAGAAGGGTTTTCGAGTGTTGATGGTGTTGTCCTTTTTTGTGAATTCTACTTAAAATAGTGGAATCAGATGTGCCAATAAGAAGTTTCCAATGAGCAGGAAAAATAAAATCCATTCTTATATAATGAGGTGGCAAACTTGAACATAGAATGAGTTTCCTTATAAGCCAACAGGTACCAACCTCTGGGCTCTGGAAGATTATAAGAAAAATGTCTATCTGTGTTCGAAATTCGAATTGCTCATTGATTGATGATATGAATCTCATTGGATGGTAGGTTGGTAAAATAATAGCTATGGGATGCAATAAAATAAAATATTTGAAAATAAAAATATGTTTGATGCAAGTCTATTTGACAAAAAGAATTACACCAAAAGTGCATTTCTACGTAATTTTTGGACCAGTAGGTAAATCTTGTATTGTTACTGACGGAGGCTAAATTATTGTTAAATCTAAACTGTCAATAATAAATTAAATAAACTTGCTATTAATATAATGTAACCTTTTCCATTTTATGGCAATTTTTAAAAAAAAATGTGGTCGAAAAATACAAATCATCTGAAGACATGAAAGAAGAGTTTATCCATCTGAAACATATCTACGAAGCCAACTTTGTAGCAGACCTCTCAATATTGAGTTTTCAATTTTTTCGTAGAATTGGGATAAGATTTTCTGAAATTTTTATGTTGGTCTACTTGTTTGCTGTAGCTAGTGTTGAACGTTCCTTTAGCATATCCTTGCAAGACTACAAGACTTTTATTGTTCGTGCTCTGCACAAGATCGTGTTTCAGACATTTAATACTCTTTAGGCGTTTTTTTATTTTGACAACATGATCTTTATATATCTGTGATTTTCGTGGTCAACAACAGGAGTTTGATCTCGTACCATAAAAATCAATGAAATTTAACAACTGAATTAGATTTTGATGTTATGATAGATAGTTTTGCTGTCAACATATTAACTAGAAGAGTTCGTAAATAAAAGAAGAAATTTGTCGGATACAAAACAACGCCAATTAAAATGTAACAATTACTATAAAAAAAAAAGTTTTTATGAATGAAAGGAGTTTAAAAAATAAAAAACCGGCCAAGTGCGAGTGTCACCCGCGCACCGAAGGTTCCGTATTTGGCTAAAGTCCAACACATCAGATATTATTTGAAATCTATAATATCATTAAATTTTTCACCTGTTCATGAATTCATCACAATTTAGTTTAATTTACTTACTTAATATTTTTACTCTCAAAAATTACTCACACATGAATCTCATTGAGTGATTACCGCAGAAAAAAACCCAAATGCAGATTTTGTTTCTTTAATTGCTACCTACACCTACACAATCCTCACCAATTTCCCATTCAGTATCTGTAATTCGGTAACTCTCTCTTAGTAATGTGCTGTATTTTCTCTTTCCTTACCTTCTTAATGTGAGTCTCGAAAATTCGGGGAAATCATAGCACATAATATTATAATATAGTGTACCTATACCAGTGCTACCGAAAGTACTACAATAGGAGTATTGTAGGTATACTCCTTTTTCGTCTGCTGTACTCCCGTACTCCTCAAAGACAAATTGTACTCCTATTATTAATTTCCCTATCCAGTAAATTGCAAGACTAATTTTACTTTCTGGATGTTTTATTAAGATTTTTTTATTACCTTTGTTGATTTTGTTTCATTCGTGTCGTTACAAACAATTGCGGATCCTGTAAATTTATTAAGGATAGGTAGATGTTGAAACGGTGAAACAAACTAATTGTTGATTGCACTGACGAACACTCATTTTGATAATAAAGTCTTATGGCGTAGTGTTTCGGCATCAGAAGACAGACGCCACCAAACCAACATAGCCGCCATAGGCTGTCTAAAGCGACCTGTCCAAATTGAAAAACTATTGACTAAAAATATATTACTTTTGTTTTGTTCTGTACTCCCAAAAAAATGTATTAAACTTCCCAACGAAATTATGAAGCGGTAGCCCTGGTGTATACCACCAGTGAGGGTCAATTGTGCACAACTGCGTAGTAAAGATTAGAACATTTATGAGAGCAACGTATTTTACATGGTAAAATTATCTTTTTTGAAAATATCACGTAAGCTATTAACTTTTCGGCAAAACAGTATTCAGCACATATATAGATAAGAACATGATCTACAAAAAAGGAATTTATGTATTTTTTTGTGAATCAAGAAATAAACCGTTTTTTGGGCGAATGAAAATATTTTTTTTCACCAGATTACTAATTAATCGAAATACAATCGATGTATTCCTTCCATTGGTATTTGTCGTTTAACTAGAGGTTATACCGGATGTTGTGTGTAAATTTTAGCCTCCTATGTCAATCAGTTCTTGAGATAGACCTGGTAACAAAATTGTCTTAGTGGGTTCGGACAGACAGACAGACAGACAGACAGACAGACAGACGGAGAGACATCCGAGCGAAACTAATAAGGTTACGTTTTTTCCCTTTGGGTACGGAACCTTAAAAACGAAACGAATTGACACTTATTTTAAAATATTTTGAATTAAGATATCTGGATACTATGAAGATTTTAAATTTCTTCACTAGACTAGATTTTACGAACTCACAATGGCGAAATTTTCAATATGAAATTATTTTTTGTGGCCTACAAAATATTTAGTGTGGAGGTTATTATTTAATGATATATCTTCCACAAGTATTGTGCTCTACATCCGTTCTTCGATATCTGAAAGTGTCTTGTTTATTGAATATTTTGTTAATATACTACACCCGTGTCAATGTGGCCAAACTACCTTTAGAAGTAAGAGTTGTTCATTGCATACAATCGCAAGTACCTACCTAATAAGCATCAAAACTCCAAACCTATAATAAAGAAAAAGTCGACTTTAAATCCAGATCAGTTGACTCCTGCTAACATGCAATTATTTAACATTTTTAAGCCTACCTACCTACCTTCAATCCCATTTAACCGTAATTATTATCTATACATGAACAAAAATACTTATGGTTTAGTAGGAGGACAAGGATAATTATAGCAGCACCATTCACGGACTACGAGGTCATTCAAAAATCCAGTTCTCTCAATGATTTCGAAAATCCATTAATGAACGATGAGACGGAAATCACCTATTGATTACACTGGCACTGGCACACATCCTTAACAGTCAAATTTCCCAACAGTGGGTTGTTCCAGAAGGCGGATGTAATCCGAGTAAATTGCAGATCCTCGACAAAAGTAAACAAACATTTTTCGAGAAAAACAAATAGAAGGCGGAATCAAAGGAATGTCCTAAAAATATATGCTCATGCTTAGTTTTCCCTGGAAATAGTGTTTTCCAATGTCAAGATCAGGATAGCCAGCATCTCAATTAAGACGTTGTTGAAGGAATGGCAAGGAGAAGTGAATTAAAGTGCATAAATGTGTAAAGGAGATTGCACATTTTTTCATAAGAAAACGTATACATGGAAACAAAATGCGATCAAATGTAGATCACCTAAACGATGTCTGGGATGAAGTCCATCAGGCAATATTAGGACAGGCAGCAGAGTTTATGTTTTTTCTTTAAATAAATTTAAGATCATAATCATGTTTACATGAGCTAGGTGTTCATAGCTGACGGACACCCACTCAAGGAAAGAATTCATTCAAAATTTATGTAGCGCCGTTTTATGGGAAACAAATGAAGAAAAATAACGTTAAAGGAGTTAAGTCCAGGGATTTCGCGATTTTTCATAGCATTTGACAGATTATGGAAATTGCCTTCCTCTGAAATGTTCAAAAATAGGACTGCGAGCATTGGATTCAGGATTCTTTGTTTTCAGCCGACAGAAAATACTTGTACTTCCACGGTCGATAAAGTCGATAAAATCGAAATAAGTTGTCAAAAACGCCCGCAATATTCCAAGACGGTATACGCTACACCTTAAAAGATTCATGTTTGATAGAACTTGATCAGACATTGGACTGAGTTAATGGAGGTAAAATCTGGAGTGTAATGCCGGAGAATGAAATTGACAATATTAACTTGACAATATTGTTGATAGAGAAATAATTATATGGTGAGGCCGAGGCAGATTTGGTTGCAGTTTGCCCTTTCGACTGGTGAAACTCCAAGCAAAATTTTATAAGAACCAACAAATTTGTAGGTATTACTTATTGGCCATAAAATGCAAGGGCCCTAACTACAAGGCAGTCTGGGGCTCAGCTAAATTTCGTCTTCAATAATTTGATATGCAAAACACGTCTCGCGTCCAAAAGCTGGTGCCACACATAGTTCATTTGGTTATTTATTTTCGATCTTGATCCTTACCCATCAATAATTCATAGCCTTAATTAATAACGCCCCTTTATTGCGTGCACGGAACCTAAACTCAAACAGACATCCTTAAAGACGGACGGCCCTTTAATAAACGCATGCCGCCTGTCGCACAATTCCCTAATATCAGGCGCGGATATTCAGGATATTCACATACTAGTTTGTGGTGTGATATTAAAATTAGCAAAACGCTCTAAGATTATCTGGCCAAAAATGATGGGGGAAAAAAATCCCCATACCCGAAGGTGTTAAGTCGGCACTCGTGTGGTCAAACGTTTCATGTTATCTCTTGGTAATAATAGCCCCAACCACAAGCACTTCTGCTAATAGGCTATAATTTAGCACGGTTTTGGGATTGATTTATGCAACAGTCATCGAAAGCGAAGGATAAGGCCATATCGCACGGAGGAATGTTATTTTTCTGTTTTTCGTACGAAACTTTTTTTTTTATTATCGTTTCCTTTCAGATGTGGGTTTTCTGTTTATCGCAATATCCTGGGAAAATCAAACGAAAGTGTAAAAATATAGTTGGGTTGAACTAGTAGTTCTTTTTGTTATAAATTGGAATAATTTCCCTTTTCAAATGGTGCAGGCACAAAAGGACTGGGACAATGCGTTGTTGTCCCGACCTGTCACAACAATAATAAACAAAGCAGTTGTGTACACTGGTGTGTACAGTGAATGCTGCTCAACTGTCAAATTCAATGTCAAGGGAAGGATATTACAGTGAAAGGGAGAAAGTTCTACAACAACAACTGCGAACTGGTATGCGCCTAATCCTTTTTAGCTGCTTTGTTTGTTTTGGTGGATACAACGAGGTCGACAAGACAATTACACCGATCTCATGCTGAGATTAATTTGGAACAGCTTTATCAAATGGGGGACAATGCTTTGTAGGTGATTTATCACTTCAAGTAGATGACAGCCAGAGAAAAGGAATGCAAGGCACTAACAAAAGTAGGCCTACAAAGCAGGGTCCTTTGAGAAATCGCCTCGCCAGCAACCTGTGAGGTTGTTATTTTGGAAACATATTTCAGAAATATTCATAGATATGTACAGGTACATATGGTGAAGTTCGTGTTAAATCTATAAATATATTAGAAAAAATATTCGTCCTTATAAGGAGAGTGGCCCGAATAGCTCTAAGAAGGTCCCCATATCTGATTTAGAGGCACTGATGATGGCTACCAATTCTATATCACTCGTTGGAATCATTTTACAGGACACTGCCTAAAAACTTCTGTTGCAGTTCCAAAACTTATGTAGAAATATAAATGCAATAAATGATAGCGTAGGCCCTTTAAACGACGCCAGCAGCTGTGGTCATCAGTAGCAGCTTTCCCACGATACCTGCCCAAGGAATGACAGTAGTTTCACCATTATAACGCACGACAATAAAATAATACTATGCCCATTCAAACGTGAAGCAACTGGAATCGGTAAATTTCCAAAAGCAAGTACTGCACCTGATGTTGGACCTAAAACGAACATCAATGACATGCATGAGGTATCGCATCGATTGCACAACGTATATATAAGAACAGGTAGGTACTAGTACAATCAATTTAGACAGTTTAACGCCTCCTAGCGACGAGCCATTCCAATTATTTATACGATACGCTCATTAGTTTCATCACCAATTACACATAGATACCGAAACAGTGTAGACACGCAACCTATCAATGGGTGAGCTGTGCTCTCCTTGACCATTTCCAGAGCACGTCACCTATAATGACGAAACATAAAAATTCCACCTCGATTGATCTTAATTATGCAATCTTAAGATTATGGACAAAGCGCACCACGTCCATCTATCTGTAAATTGCCTCCAAACTGGATTTCATTCCCATGAATTTGTTACAGGGTTGTATCTACATAGCTAGCCACCCAACTAACTAACTACGTCGCACCATAGCATCCTTTCCGACGTGGGCAGGGGCACCGATTGACGCAATGATTCTGAGAGACTCTGGTCATCACGCATGCGATTCTTGATGACGGGATGCTTAACTCTGTTTATATTTTAATCCACAACGCAAAAGTGGTACCACAGCTTTGCGCGTTGAGTGCACAAGAATTTTCAATTACTCCTTTGCTATACATATAAAGAGAGAGCGCGCTCGCGCGAGAAGTCAAGCGGTTATATTAATTTAGTCCAGTCCCTGTCCCAGTACGGGCGAGCAACAGAACTGTGACAGGACTGTCCGATATACGAACAGCATACGACTGCAAGTGGTTATATTCGCAGAACGGGAAACAGATATCAATTAATTATTACTTTTTATATGAGCAGGGGCGGACGCACAGTCGCGCCATGTACGCTCTGGCCCGTCCGTAACACTTAAAATTATTTTGTTCTGATTTTGTTGCACCAACTTGGCTTTCATTTAGGGAAATTACTTTTATGGATATTTTTTTTTGACGGTTGCCAATATGTGAGCGTGTCGGCTCTGGCCGGACGACGCGACGGCAACAAAATTGATGCGAATTTTGTTCAATATTGACTCAAATGGATCGATTTGAGGTTGATTGGGTAAATCGGGTCACGGAATGCAGACACTTTTCTTAATAGTTATAGTTTTGCATAACAATTTACAATATTAATGGTAATGTGCGCAGTAATTAAGAGCGTTTGTCTGGAGGAGGATTTTGTGGACAAAAGTTGTTGGTGTGCGGGGATTAAGATATAATTTGAATTTGATAATTAAAATTCGCCAGTGACTGGCGCTTAATTGAATTTGAATGCGAAATTATTTTTGATCCGATAGTTTACTGTGTCATTGCTGTCTTGTGGTCAGTCTTCTGCTTAAAAGTATCATATGTGCAGGGTACATATAGGACCCTATGTTGTTTAATTAAATTCGTATTTATACCGCACAGGAAGGTTTCAGTTTCACCTTTGCCTAAGGTAGGTAAATCGAGCATTTTGCAGATTATTGACGAAAAGATTGTCAGGGCGGAGTAGAGTTCATAAATAAGTGTGTAATAGGATTTTTGAAAAACCGTATGTAGGTAGTATAGGTAGTGTTTTTGGTCAGCGAGATGTGCTTGTTTTTTTTCGAATTGGCAGCACTTTTTCCAGCAACGATCGCTTTGAATAATAAAAAATGATTTGTGTTCGCTTTAATTTGAATTTCACCATGAGTAGTCAAAAGATGTACGGCTTCAAATTGGTAAAAAAAAACGAGTCAAAAATTATTGGAAACCAAATAAATTGTATATTTTCCATAGAGTTCTGTTTCTCGAGTTGGCTACGCTTTTTCAGCTACAGCCAATTTGACAGGCAATCTGTGTCCATGGAAAAAAATTAGTTGTACTGAAGTAAATACGAATATAGTGTTTTTTAAACAGAATAAAATTGCCACAATTGGCTTTCGATGATCTCTTATCTATAAGTGATTCAAATTCTGTTTACTTGAAAATAATTTTTCTTCAAAATCTCTGTAAGTTCTCGAGTGCCATAACTCACCGTCACACTTTTAGAGCGCCTGCCTGCCGTTAGTCTAAGCTACCCGGTATCTCGCTAAAATGACATTTTGCCAGAAGACCCCCTTTGACACAAGTTCGTTATTTTCTCGCTTTTTTGGAAAATGCTATTCTCCAGCAATCACATTTTGTATAACCTATGGCCTAGTAGAAGTGACGCTGTTTGTTTCGCCGTCACTTTCTGGAAACCTGAGCAAGGATCCACAGTGGTTATTAGTTCAATTGTTTACTTGAGCACATGCATCGGATTGGTGCTAAAATGTTAAAGACACAGACCTTATAAAATTTGCTTACGAGCTAGATTTGATAGCTCCCATCTTCTAGTACAAGATCTTTTCAGACAGTCGAAAAACACACAAAACTATAGCTAGTCTTGCCAGTCCTGTTGGTAAAGCCAAGTAGGTACATTACTAAGTTACCCTTAGCCTGCTGAACAGATTCGGGCCAAGTATATCTTCACTCTCGAGAAAATAATAGCTCATGCAACCCTTGAAAAACTATGCACCAGAGTGTCAGTCCACCAGCCAAAAAGTTATTTTCGATTCGTATATTCAATACCTTCAGGATTTAAAACCCTTTCTTCAAGGTACTACTTCAAAAGAGAGCACCAATATCTCGAACACAATTTCAACACCTTTATTCTCGAAGTCCTAAACGGCATATCACATGCTTGTCAGACAAGAAAGAAATGCCCGTCAAACAGCAAACACCACTTCTCTTCTGACTAACTCCTTACTCAATTTACGCAAGGCTACCCAAAGGAATCCCATTGCAGAGCTAAGTACGTACTTAACTTCAACAAAGAATGTATCAATTCAAGTGTAGGGTAACCAAATCAAACAGGAACGCAACGCCAAAGGATTATTATTAGGTCCTTTTATCCAATTGTTATAGCTTGTTATGCAAAGACCCAATATACGAGTACCCAACAAAAGATAACCCACATGCGATCTTGCTTACATAGGACCATCATCAACGTGAACGACGAAATCCTTTTATTTAACCTCCACCCTCTATCCGTCGGGATCGGTATCGGACAATCGACTTTCATTTCGCCCCGATGATTTAACATAATCATTTCGGTTCTGTGACCAATCCACTTAAGAACTCGCTCCGAACAATATTTGCATTTGTATAGTGGACCTCTATCGGTCCGCAGTCCGCACCGACAAAGGGTTACGTGGATCGATTATTCAAATTGTTCTATACACCAGGCAACGCGATTGTAAATAAATAAGGATGCGCATCCAGGTGCTTGTACGGTGCTGCTTCGGTCTCACCTTCTATTTCACACAGCTTCCAGGAGGATGGGTAAACAATTTGTTGCGGTTGCGCTACCATTCCATCTCAACCGATCTGCATGTGCGCACGTACTGTGTAATGGTGGTGCGTTATGATCCTTAAGAGTGCGAGGGATCAGAGATCAAGTGCCATGTTTACCGTGGTGAAGCCGCCACGGATGCCTCAACGCTGCTGCTGTTATTATCGGCCACAGTGGTCATCCTTCATTTAGCGCCAGCGGGTGATTACTGCTCGTGATTTATTGGGGCGGTGATCCGCCCCTTCAATTTTTGCTTTGCTTTCGATGGGTTTTTTTTTTTTTTTTTGTTTGCACCATGAGTGCGAGGGCTGTTATGATCTACCAAAGTCTGGAACAATTCTTAATCTGATGCTGCTTTGATTTGCCTGTGACTTTGATTTCCTCTTTGTCGCACGATGTTGGACGTGCCATCTGATGAGTGCAAAATCTTTTGCATAGACAACGACTGAGCGACGAACGTGTGCCAATGAAACGGACTGGCAAAATAAAAAGACGATACTACGAACAAAATGAAAGGAGAAAAAAAAACTCTTAATAAAATCGATACGTACACCTGGTTGGTGATATGGTGGAGCTCTATTAATAGTCGGCCCGCATGCATGACCATGCGTCGTGTGCCACACAGAACAAATAATGCCAGAGCAACCTGGGGATCTCCGAAGGTTGTGTGGCACTGGTACGCGTACTCGTACGACAGACAATGTCTTTGAATGCTAGCAGACATCATCGACCATCGACCATCTTCCGACTTTAACCGGCAGCAGGTTAAACAGGCGCTCCAGTGCCTCGCATAGAAACTCAATGACGAGACAAATATTATAAAAGCCGGTGTGGCGCATGTTATGAGTGTGCGGCGCGGCGCATGGCTTGTTTTTATTACGAATGCCCGCATTAGATGGAATAAGGCGACGACTTCTGGTGGACGCAAGCTGATAGATATATTTTTGGTTTAGATTTTTGTTAGTTTTGCCTTTGGACATCAAGTGGGATATATGGGTTTGAAATGGAAAGTTATGGAGGCATGTGGTCTTTGGTCTATTAGGTGAACAATCTGCAAAGGAGTTGAGTGTGGTTGGGTGGCTGTTATGTAGGTAGTGTACCTATGTTTGATTTGAACAAACAAAAAAACAAAAGAGGAACGCGATCCAAGCGCCATGCGTGTAAATGATTTTACGGGGTGCTTTAAAGGTTAGTTTGTTATAGGCTTCTTTTCTTCAAGGACCTATAATGTATAAAATATTGTGCTACAAGATTTTGTGACAACACAGAGATATCCTCATATTTTTGGGGATATCTGTCAGCCATCCATTGAAAGCTGAGTTTATTTCTATCCGTTAAGCCGCTTATATAGTTCTAAGAATCGGTAGGACGACAAAACTCCTTTCTTTTTTAATATACTTTCATAACGTTTGCGACAAGGTAATACCTACATAGGTATGGAAATTTACCGACTGCAGTTCGCATTGGATTTGCTATATTTCTCGCCAAATTTGGTTTTGAAATAAATGTGAAATAAAAATCGGTAGGTAGGTACACGACAAAAAAGTGTTGCCTCTTAATAAATATTGATGATATTGGTACGGCACGAGAGCGTGACCGCTGCAGAGTTCTGAAAAGTCGCAAGAACACGGGCCAATGAGAAAAAAAGCATAATTTCTGAAGCTATTCTGCACAATTAGTATTTTTGAACGATAAGCAATGGCGGGCTAAACACTATAAAAGTGTTGTGATCACGTTTGCCACAAAGGACAAAATATTGCGGTCAGAGAATATTAAATGCTATAAGGTGTTCTGTAAATACTAAATATATTCAAGGTCTTTATAATATGTATTTACTAGCTGATCCCGCGAACTTCGTTCCGCCCAAATTCGTTAATGTAATGAAAGTAATAATTTCGAGCATGCACAATGCACATGCTATTTTATGTAGGCGCTTAAATACCAATGGCAAGTCGTTCTGAATAAGCGGAATCCGCTTGGGTTTGCAAAGTGCTTTATTTGGACAATGTCCATTATAATTTTAATTATGTAGCTTTAGAAATAGCGCTTGATTTTATTTTTGAATGGGAGGTGCCACAAATCGTTTTCCTATACCGCTTATGTTTTGCAAAATACCTACCACCTATAGTGTGGTATCCTATATCTTTCAGCACCACCTATCGGATCCAGAACTCAAGTAGAAACTTATGTTTATAGTGTTAGCGTTGTTCTTACATTTCAGACATATTTCCGTAACAGTAACAGTGTGTATAATGTATTTGGGAATGACTTGTTACCGAAATGTGATCGAATTTTAGTGAGCTGTTGAATTGGTTTTCATGTGTTTGTAAGTTGGTTCGCACGAAACAGAAAATGTGAAATAAAAATACTGACACAATTTTCAAACCTTCCCATGAATTATGTTTGTAATTATGACATCATGCAGGTCTGGATCGGTTTCGGGATCTGGAACCTCGGCACATATGATGTCATCAACTTGGTATGGTTGCATTCTTTCGACTAACCAAAAGAGAATGTGCGCATGAGGCAAGCCTCTTTTTTGCCATACAATCGAATACATCCAACATCGAGTATAACCAAAGACACGATGCTTAACAATATAGTCCATCAGCGACCGACGAAATGTTTGTAACTTTAACAGCCAAGAAGAAAACTAACCGCACCTATCAACTTGGTTGGTAAGCCTTCTCCCTTCTCTCTCCACACCGGTACCGAAGGTGTTATGGTACATTTGAGCTGCCCTCCCCATAACTCTACTCATGAATGAGCAGAATACCACGATTGTTACTCGCTCATTTTTCGTAACAACCCCTACGTGCAAGCTCAAAACGCTCCACAACTCTTGTTGGCTGTCATCATTGTCCACGTCAGCTTAATCACCCCTACATTTCAACTAACTCACACATACTTATGCAAGGATCCTGAAAATACATGTCCAACAAAAATGATGGATTGAAAAACCATGAAATAAAACAAAGTATCTACTCCATTTCAAAAAGTTACTTAATGTAACATAGTAAACATAAACAAACTTATTGGCTATATTTAAAAAAAATGTCAAAATTGTTGACAACAACAATTTGCTTTGAAAATAATTCAAATATTTGACAACAACAATTGCTTTGAAAATATAAAATATTTTTTTTTTGTATTTGAAGTGTCACTACTCGATTTCTATCCAGTTTATTTTTTCTCAAAGTGCTTTTCCCCATAAAAAAACTAATTGTGGGCCTTCAACGCCACCTGTTGAGAATTTTCCTACTTTTCTTTTTTCATAAACCATCCCTGGTTTGAGACGAATAAAACACACCAATAATCATTGAAATCGGTTGAGCCGTTCGTGAGTTATAAAGTCACAACGCACTTGCAACAATTTTATATATATAGAGATAATAACTTCGGGCTTAGTTATAGCCATACGTAAAACAAAATCGTAAAATTTATTGCTCTTGCTTTTTTTTGACTACTTAGACAGGATAATTGAACTGAATCTTGGTCTAAAAATGGTGCCTACAAATTATCAAGTAAGCTTATCATAAAAGAAATGAGCCCACGATCTTTAAAATTTCTTCATAGAAAAACCGAATTTTCGAATTATTATGACGGGAACAAACGAAAATTAAACGTCAGTCAGTATGAATGAATTCAGTGTCGCTTTCAATATGTGAACTCGTGTTGCTCCAGGCCCTCAAAAAAAGAGTCAAATTGCCACTTTAGTCTCACAATTGTCACACTGGGCGCAAGTATAAAATTCAAAATGTATTCATTGATTTTTCTTGAATTATTGAGAGTAGTAGATAAGTCCATATTAGAAAAGGATTTCCATGTCATCGACTTTCGCACTGCTTTGATTTAAATACCACCAAGTTAGAAGTCTGTTAATAATGTTTTTTCTACAATTTAGTAAAAATTTGAGATCGAGATTTTATTTAATTCCCCATAATAGGGGAACGGGAAAGAGTGTTTCTCGCAATTACGTCCGTCGGTCAGTCTATTGCCGCCTTAGCCATACAAGCTAAATGGGTCGAAAACTTGTAACGAGTCCAGAAGTTTAGGTAGTCCAAAAAAATTAACCAAAAACGCAAAAACAGTTAATAGTGACTAAGACTCCTCAAAAATGTGTATATCAAAAAACATGTCGAAAAAATTCAAAGCTTGGTAGAAATACTTGCCAAAAATGTATTGATATACCAAAACGTCCAAAACGCGTCAAAAATTTAAAATACTGTACATAAATAAAAAACCGGCCAAGTGCGAGTGTCACTCGCGCACCGAAGGTTCCGTATTTGGCTAAAGTCCAACACATCAGATATTATTTGAAATCTATATCATTCAATCTTTCCCCTCTTCATGTATTCATCACAATTTAGTTTAATTTAATTACATAATATTTTTACTCTCAAAAATTACTCGCACATGAATCTCATTTTCTAATTATTACCTATAGCTATAGTACCCAGCCCACGCCAATTTTCCATTCTGTATGCGACCTGTCCCAATTAAAAACTATTGACTAAAAATATATTACTTTTATTTTGTTCTGCACTCGCCAAAAAAAGGTATTATACTCCCCAACGAAATTAGCAGGCGGGAACCCTGGTGGGGTTCTGTTTTTGATGGGGTCAATTGTGCACAACTGCGTAGTAGAGATTAAAACTTATGAGAGCAACGTATTTTACATGGTAAAATTATCTTTTTTGAAAATATCTTGTAAACTATTAACTTTTCGGCAAAACAGTATTCAGCACATATATAGATAAGAACATGATCTACAAAAAAGGAATTTATGTATTTTTTTGTGAATCAAGAAATAAACCGTTTTTTGGGCGAATGAAAATATTTTTTTCACCAGATTACTAATTAATCCAAAACCAATCGATGTATTCCTTCCATTGGTATTTGTCGTTTAACTAGAGGTTATACCGGATGTTGTGTGTAAATTTTAGCCTCCTATGTCAATCGGTTCTTGAGATAGACCTGGTAACAAAATTGGCTTAGTGGTTTCGGACAGACAGACAGACAGACAGACAGACGGAGAGACATCCGAGCGAAACTAATAAGGTTACGTTTTTTCCCTTTGGGTACGGAACCTTAAAAAGCGTCTAGTCAAAAATAGATCCAAAAAATGCGAATTAAGAACTAGTCGGAAAACTTGTTTAAAAATTAAACAAAATAAAAAAATTAATCAATAAAAAAAAAAAAAAAATCGTCTAAAAATGCGTACACCAATGAATCAAAAAATTACCTGAAAAATGCGTCGAAAAATCCTTTCAAAAAGTTTGAAGAAGTAACCTAAAGCGCTTCTAAAATTCGTCGAGGAATAAATCCAAAAACGAATCGAAAGATGTGTAAAGAACTAGCCGGAAAACGCTCCAAAGGTGTCTTAGAGCGCGTCAAAAATTTGTCAAAAATTACATAAAAAACGCACCATAAACTGAGTTAGTAACTGTTCGGAAATGTTTTCGAATCACCCTTCCAAAGGCGTCAATAATATCTTCCCACAAACGCTTCGAAAATGCATCAAATAAACGCATCGAGAAACGAGTCAAAAATTGATTAACAATCTCATCAAAAGTTCCTATTAAAACGCTTCTACAAGACGAGTTTAAGAACTATGTACAGTTCACTACGCAAATAGGAAACAGTCATAATATGTAAGAACATAATGGCTTTTAAGAAATTTTTTTTTGGATGTTTCTTATACCCGCAGTACGTTTAAAACTGCGTTGGTCAATGGCGAGCAATGTGCGAAGCTTTTCGTCAGTCCAAATTTGATTCGAAAGGATTGAAGCAAATGATATTTATTTTTAGATTTATTTGCTCAATGACTAAGTATTGTTAAGGCTCACTTCATGGCGATTGACCCGTGTCGCGAGTCTCTAGTCGCCAAGTTGTTCGCATGAACTTGCCTACATTTTTGAAGTCACTCTCTTTCATTCAAATCCGATTTTCCTAAATCCTCTTCAACGCTATCGGCGAAAAAGAAAAAGGTTCCATCATTCGAAATCAATATTTCACATCACTGCCATGCTAAATCGCCTTTATAGCACCAACCCATTTAGACATTTTCATTTCGCGATAAAATCATTAAATTGGAGTGACCTTACCAGTTTTCCGTTCTCATGAGAATTTGAACCACCATGCATCCATGTCTGTCCATGCAACTTAACAACACAGCACCATGTCGATCTTCAAGGTCTGAATTGCGCTGTCCACAATGGACGGACAATTCGGCCAACATTCTGATTTCATTCATAAATTGCAAAGTACCGGCTCGCCGCTCGCGGAGTAAAAAAAAATTCATCCAACGAGGAGCTGCACTGCACAGGCAAAAAAAAAAGAGGAGGAAAACAATGCGCTCCACAAAAATGACCATGTGAACCGTATCGCGAGAAGGAGTGCTCCAGACTTTTTTTGCAACGCGGATCGTCGTGTGTTTTGTGCATCCGTTCGGCTGCGGAAGCTATCACTCCATTCGAGTTTTACAGCACACAAGTGGACGTGAATTGTTTTTCCTCCCCCTCGTGTAGATGCGCGCCCGAGCAACACGACGTATGCTGGATGCACTTTGCCGTGTGAATAATTGTACACAAGGTACTTGCACTTGCTTCTTGACTTTGTTTTTTACTTGCTTAAATTTGCCTAGGATTGTCGGTGAACTGTTATTTCGTTCAAGGATTTGTCACTGTGTTTAGAAAAAAAAAACACATTTGAGGAGATCCCAACTCTCCAGGGTGCACGCTCATTGGAAAGTATTTTGCGAGTCAATGAAAACGATGCCCTATGAGCACATTGTCATTTTAATCACCCATCGGGAAGGACATTCACATTTCACAATACACAATACAATAAGGTATTCCCCGGTGTTGCGTCTCAAAGTGTCACCTCTAATGAGAATTGTATGGCGAATGCTGTACCTGTTGCCTTCGAACAATAGTTTGAGTGAAAATGTCGTCGACCTGTCCTGTTGCGATTTAAATGGTTCCTATTTGAAAAAGCAGCTCAATGCTACTTTGGGCAACTAGTCAGGACGCAGGATACAGAGCGGAAAATACCCGTAAATAAAAGCGATAAGAATCGTGTTTAATTAGATCTGAAAATATTTTCCAACAGTTGTGTTGCGTTTCAAATCGATTGGCACTTTGTTTGTGACTACTGTGTGTGATGTTTGCACACTTTGATTTAACCATTTCTAATTCAATTTTGGCTGCCAAGCGGATCCTTGAATTTTGCACAGTAAAAAAAAGTCAAAGTAAATTGTTTTAAACTGGATGAATGTATGGCAGGAGGAAGAGCAGTTCGTAGTACATAATTATCTTTCTGACGAAATTGATTCAACCAAATTTAGCCTTAGCAGATAATTTTCCAAACTGCTGTATGTAGTTCTCCAAACGTAGAACCCTTTGTCCTCACCAAGATTTCAGAAATCAAACCCGATAAGCCAGCATTCCGGTACCCATACACTGCACGCTGTACAATAATTCAAAGTCCCTTCCAACTGTCACCTTTGTGTTATCCTTCCATGAAATTAAGACCAACCGACTTCTTAAAACAAACCACGTTCAAAGTGAGGCACATCACACGTCCGGAACACCCATTAATTGCGTGTTGAAAGAGTGTCCTGCGCAAGAAATACACTTTGAGGAAAAAATTCCAGTGGCATTGCACAACCAGTCAGGACATAGCATACCTCATCCTGAAACCCACGCAGAATTTATGATTTCACACTGGTGTCTCTTAGTTGCTTATCTTATCGATTAGTCCGATCGATGTCACTGTGTGTAAATCACCATCCACAAGGACAAGGTGGCAATCTACAGCTACACCTCTTCCAGTCATTCAAAACGGTAACGCATATAAAATGATACCATCATTATTCAACGGAAGCTGGACAGGAACAGGATCGCTGCACCTCAGTGATATTTGCCCGGTAAAAGGTGGCAATAAAGTCCGTAATTAATTGATTGTCCGCAGTTGAACTATCTGCGCGCATACTAAAAAGAGCGCAACGTGCCATGAGCGAGAGAGAGTGAGCCTTTTTGCTGCGGGCGAATTGCATTTTTGTTCGTCTGAACGCCGTGCATACCAAAGTGGAATTCACAAATGCATTTGGAAAGTGTACTCGTACGCGCAAAAGGGATTTATTTAGGTTAGCAGGTGACACGAAGATGGTTTAGATGCGTGCGCCACTGTGTGTAAAGTGCTCGCGCTGGCAGATGAAAATTTCTCGTAGACATTATATAGCCAGAGCCGTACATACCTTGAGGAGTGTATGTTGAACGGTTAAGAGGATATATGCAAATTTCTGGTTTTACGTGTGCCACCAGAGAAAGGTATTGATTATATTGGCAGGTGCCAATTACTTATCCACGTGCGTTGACATTTTTCGCGAAATTCGTTCGAATTTTTGCATATACACAAAAAACTTGCATTAAAAGGAAGATTGAAGGAATTTTGCTGTTGATTATAGGTGGGCACACGATATTCGAGAATAATAATTATATAACTGGGTAGCTGGTTCAGGGCGCAAGATGTACCGTGTGTAGGACAGCCTTGGTTTTGGCATTAAGCGAAGTGGTTGATGTATAGGTAGGTATCAGCAGACTCTGTATGGTAATAAAGTAGGATAGCTAAGGCTCAGACCGTGCCATTTACATAGGATGGGCGATGACACTCTGATGGCTAAAATGGTTATACATACCGATTGCTCAGTACGCCTTTAAGTTATAGCCTACGTTCACTGGTCCGGACTTGTCTTGCTTAATCTTCGACATAGGTACACAAAACTAAACCCTGGATTGTATGTCCGCAAAAATCGTGCGAATTAGTTTTTTATTAATGTACGAAGAAAATATGTGCAGGTTTTGGACTACTTTTGAGTTAAAAATATAGAGCATTTTTGCATTAAAAAAAACTAAAAAAAATTTGCTGAATTAAATGCATAGCAAAGCAGGCGATGGCCGCTAAAAGAAGGCAAAGTAGGACAAATGAATATAGCCGGTGGCAACTTGGCAGACAGCTCACTTCAGATACCTCGACATACTTATAGAGCTGAGATCGGTGATGATCTTTTGGTATATTCAAACTTTAATGCCGCTTGTAGTGAAACCAGATATATAGGTATAGTAACAGAGGTATTTAGGATTCTGGAAGTGAGATGGAATTTCGGAATCCCGACAAATATTAAAAACTATGTGTGACGTACAATAGGGGACGCTAATACAAGGAGAAAGTTCAGAGCTCATTTGGATACTGATTTTGTGACTAGACGTGGAAGTCTATGGTAAAGGAGAGAATTCAGAAACATTACATTGATTCGTGTATATGTAAGCCAGAGGCAGAAAACTGTCTCGAGACACAACTCATGCGAACTAAGCGACCTGAATCAAAATTATGGATCGATGACAAAAATGATTTCAACATCAACAACTTCCCCATAAGCACAACTGCTTCCCCATAAGCACGACCACAATTAGGGTAGCTGTAATCGATGTGCTATGTTTCACTAGCACTAGACGACCACAATAACCCTAGGTACCTTTTTCAATAAAAACTACTGACTGCTACATGGAGCCAAGACCTAGACTCATCAATCAATGTAGGGCAAATGCAGAGCCGCTGCGAAAGCTGATCGAAACCTCAGTGGTTAAAAAAAGAGAAGAATATAGACTTTCCGACGAAAAAAGAAAGATTTATTTATGAATCCTTCCTGCTACGGATACCTGATTTTAGCAGAAGGCAAGCCCGGAAGTAGCAACGCCAATAGATTCAGAGTCAATGGGGGGACTTGGAAGGAATGAAGTTGGATTTACGGCCGCCAAAGTCAATCATCGACATTAAATTCACACTCTTGCAAAACTTAGAAAAGACCCATAATCAGAACTCACACCACCAGTGTAGCGACTTTAAGGTCCGCCCTATAATATCATATGTAGGGACTAGTTATAAAAGGATATACCAAGATTTTGGACCCCAACCAAACATCGCATCGTTCGAGTTGGTCTGTCAAAGTCATATATGGCGCCACAAAGCTCAAAGATGTCAAAAATTGTTTAAACAAAAGTGACGCACTACCATGTAACTTCTTTTGCATCATCCTTGAAGCAATTGCGCCAAGCTTAGAATCCAACTGCAGACAAATAATTGCATTGATATTTTTTATTGACAGTTATTTCACCTCTCTGTGAAACATTTTCGATTTTATCAAAATTTTGGTTTCGATGATTCTGCTGTTCTGCTGTTCAGGTGAAGAACAAGTATATTAAGCTGTCAAAAAAACATAACAATGATCAGAGGTATAACAATGCGAGATGGTTAAAGACTGCGTCAACGCTCTACTTGGGCTCTTGCCCAAACAGCACTGACCGAGAGTCCTACATCTGAAAAATCAGTCCAGTTCATCGGTCTTCCATCGGGTTAAGAAGGCTTCTAAGTATGGTGAAGCCCTCTCTCATAGAACCAATAAGATTTTAGCGAAGACCCTAAGTTCTACTTCACCATTGCAAAAGAATGGACTTTGAAAAGAGTCCTCTACAAAACCAGTTACGAAAGGTAATGCGCACCATTATGGAAGGCTGCCTTTATGTCTGCATATCGCCGTTGCGATAAAATACTAACTAAATGAGCCCGGCGAATTGGTTGGTTGGTTGGTTTAAGTGGCATTATTTCCGTTACCGACGAGAGAAACACACAAGTAACACATTGAGCGCCGTTTTGAGACCACAACTAACAGAACCTGAAATAAAGGGGGCTGAAGAATGTTGAGGGAGCTCAAAACCAAAACATGTGGAGCTAAACAAATTGATAGTCTTGTTGAAATGGATGCTTTGGATGGCCGAAAGTAGTTTTAGCCGGATGCGGTAACATGCCCACTTACAAATAGTTTTAGTTGATTCAAAACGAAAAACAGTTGTTTGGAGGAGCTCTCTCGATTGACAGTACGAGGGCAGTTTGGGCGAATATTTTAAATATTTCTACTCATGGAGGGAAGGTTTCTTTTGCTGAACTTGACTGTTCACACGATGTCTCACTTGTCCCAAATAAAGTTGTCTATAACTGAAGAAAGCTATACCTCAAGCGATCCACCTGCCAGTAGATGATTGTTGGTTGACGCCGTGGTCCACCCCGAATTTTAAAACCCGGAATCCTCACCTTTTCAAATTGACTGAAATGGACCATCAACTTTTTTCTCGTAACCTTCAAGATTTCGTGTGTGTTTCCTTGTCAAGGAATTATGGACCTTTCAAGATAATAGCACTCTTCTGAAGAGCGTCCAAAATATTTAATCAAATGAGTGGTGGCCCTGACTACCCTACATTTCCTCATCACTTCATTGGCACTTATGCAAATCAAATTCAGAAACTTTGTTCATACCTCCCTTCCCGTACCATCTGCCGAAGACATCAACATCCTCGGCGACCTTGAATGGAATTCCTCAACTTCTTACGTCGGCTGACGCGTGTTCGCACTCTCAAAAGTACAGTCCTTCCGCAGACAAAATGTAATTGAGATAATCACAACCAAGAAGCAATGCTCCTGCTCCTGGAATGCAAGCAAACAATAAACATGATATTAAATTACAAAGCATACGACCGACGCGACGTGTACGCGTCCAATGGGCGTTTCAGACCATATAATAACATTTTGAATCAAATATCCATACAAGTTTCAACTTCCATCTGCGTGATCTACTTCCTTTCTAACGAAACTATTGTAGAAGAACAGCCGGCCATGGGGAGGGTAATTTCAATTGTTGAATGAGTGCAGCGCGGTAATCACTTACCAAGTGATTGTGAGGTGATTGTTACTTTACGCGACAGTATGTTGATGGTGGAGGTATGTGTGACACGCGAATCTCTCCCTCTCTATGATTATCATTATTTATTTGCTTTTCTCTGTCCTCTCCTGTTACCCAATGAATGAAATCTGTTTTTGACGACAACTGGCAGTGGCACCTGCCCTGATGGTGATTCCTTTATGATTTTATTATGGCAACTCAAGAAACCGTATCGTGCCTTGGTTTCTATTATTCAGTTGTCATTATGATTGCTTTGAATATTTTTTGTGCTGTTTGCCTTTGGTGTGGAAGGGTTTGAATTCGAGCTCGAATTCCTTTGCGCGGTGGTGATCTATTTAAAAGGATGTTTGATAGGGTGCCAGCACTTCAAGGGTAGGGTGTAGAAAACGGAACTAGGCATATGCGTGTAGGGACAGATGTTATATTATTTAGTATTTGTATGATGAAGTGGTTGGGAAACTTGATTTCAAGATGGGCTTGAGGTAGGTACAGTACGATTTGGAAATATTTTTGACTAGGAAATACATTTTAGGTGGCTATAGCGAGGTTCTACTTTTACGTCGTCTTCAAAATGAGTAGTTTTTGTAGTTGAAATTTTTCACTCACCGTGGTCCGTGAAGAAGTCAATATGATTGGTCTGCACTCTGCAGTTCTCCGACTTATATGACCACACTTCTTAATTACAAATTGTCATTGACGGAAAATTAACTGTCCTACACGTTGCAAGAGGCTGCAAGATCAATCCTATTAAATTTATTTGTTATACTAAAAGGATTAGAAGGTGTGTCTGTACAGCCCCACCTCTGGAAAATGTCTGACAATCATCCCAGAGAAACTTCCTCAGCACTTACAGAACTCATGAACTCTATGCAACGAATAACTCTCTTAGGTCGGATCATTAAAAAGCAGTTAAACAAAATGTATTATCTCGCAACGTCGCTAAATTATACACATCTTTCAACACTCCACTTATAAGGACCAAAGTGTGGCAGCTAACCTATGATTTGAAACCGAAAGTCACTTTCTTTCGTAATATGGAAATAAGTGATCTCCCTCAAACAAAAAATTGCTTTAACCTACATTTCGACATTCTTAATGACTTAATCAGCTCACCACCAAAGGATTATTACAACTGAAAGTATAAAATTAGGTCATCTTCCGTTCCTCTTCCTTCCTGAACTTTGATTTTGATTTATGTTTTTTTAATTAAGAGTTCGAGGGAAAAACACTACTTCAGCGGCTTGCCTTTGAAGAATGATTTCTTCAACAAAAAATTCGTAGGAATTTAGACATCCAATCGAAGCCATACCTAAAGGATTTCTTCTTCTCAATTAATTCATATACACTATTACACACAATAAAGTCCTTATCATAGATTAAATCAATAAAAAGAAATGACACAACAAAAGATGTTGATCCTTTTAAATGAGACGTCTAAAAAAATTGGGGAAAAAAAAATCTATCCACATCAACGAAACAAAGGCAGGCTCTTTTATTCGTTTTCCTAGTAAAATCCTAGTACCTACCCAATTGGACGCACTTAACGCACATTGTGAATTCGTGTGGTGCAGCTCGAGTAATGAAATATTTCCGAATCAACCGGCATAAGTCTCGATTTATGACATAAGTACCTGCATAATTGATAGTGACAACGCAGATTAACAGAGGCGAACAATAAAAAGTGACCCACGCCGTGGTTATCAATTTATGTGACACTATAACTGGTTATTTAACTCTTCATTGGAGTCCATATTTATCTTAATAATCAATCTCTTTAGAAAACTGTTATAAATTGTATACAGACATTTTTATAAGAAGACTATTATCCTAGAAGATATTCGAACGCACGTTCCATACGGAGGAATATTGTGAAAATAATATTTTTTTGCACATGCTCAAGTGCGTTTTGGAATTGAAAAGGTGCACACAGGTATGGATGTGAGAAAAAGCAACCGCCAGGTGATTTGTTGCTCATTTTGTACCGACGCGGAGAAATTCAATATCGTTAATGGATATAATAACAGAAAAACATAGACAGATGTGTTACACCTACAAAAGGACAGCACCTCGTGCTATACTGCGCCTTAAAAATGTGTACAAACGATATGCGATATTTTTCTGTTCCGAGAGGGGTAAGGAAATGTTTTTTTTTATTAGATTATGCGCGAAACACAACCCTCCCTGTATCCAGTGCGGTAGAAAGGAATACTTTTCTTTTATTCTATTATGAAAATAAAAACATTTATTTCAACAACCTCTTAAAAAATAATGAAGAATTATTATTAAAAAAAACAACACCAAAAAAAATTATAAGTTTACTATTATTTCAGTTAGATATTTATATTAACCGATGGTTTTCTAAACCAGGTCATAAAAGACTTGCCAAACCAAAATTTTTATGAAAAGTTTTAGGACAGATTCTTTTTAACCGGAACTAAACGGGACACGGCTAAAAATGTATGGATAGTCCCGCCGAGTAGCGGCCGTCTCTCAACCCTACCTACTTTTTCAAATATACATTCAGTGTTGAATCGCGAGATATCGTGGTATAACGACATTTATGTCACTTTCCATTGGGCAAAAAGAAGCTTCCGGGAGATTGCGGAACCGAAAAAATCACATCTGAAACCGTTCCATTGACACAAACAATAGGTACTATTCTGGTGATTCTGAGGAGAGAATTTCGCTTCTCGATTTGATTTCAGATTCCACTCATGAAGCACTCTCACAAGTGAAGTTTCTGTGATTTATTCAAGTCAGCTGACAGCTGCCGTAGATTATTTTTTTAGCACTTCACCAATACTTCAATCAGACGCTGTTTTCTTAAGTTCCGGGAAATTACGCCAGAGGAATTTTCCATACAAGTCTGGCCTTTTTTTCCTAACAAGAAAATCCCAGAAGGGAAGCATGCAAAAAAAACATTTTCGGCCATTTTATTTCGTCCATCGTAATTTCCGTTAGCCGTTTTCTTGTTCCATTGCATAGGTACAGAATGAGTGGATCCCCGAGTGAAACCAATGGAAAACGACATTAGTTTTTTTTTTGTAAGCAAAAATGTCTGTCAACGTTAATTGTTATGGTTTAGGCTCTAGACTTTAGGGTCTAGGCAAACCATTTGAGAGCAACGACCCAAAACTAAAAATTAAAAAAAGGCATCAAAAAGTTTTTACAAAGAGAGTGTGTCGAAGATGTGATAAGCGGTGTTTAAATTTTTGGAGCCATATTTAATTAAACCCCTAGCTTGCATTATTTTTGGGGCCCAATTTAATTTTAATTTAAAAAATAACACATGACTTAAAAAAATTGCGTAACAGAATAATTGAAAAAACGCGGCTTTGTCAGCGCTGATGGTTGTCAATTTGAGGCTTACATTTTAAATTTTTGTATGCGACTAACAGAATGGCTGAATCGAGTGATTTATTTAAATTGAAGCCCGCGTTAAAAACCATCAGCGAGCAAGAGAATAGAGGAACAAATCTCTCGATTTTCAATGGAAGCCTTGCATTTTACATTAATATAAGCGGACAATAAAACAACTGAAAAAAGCAACTGTTAAAAACCATGAGTTAAAAATGTAAGCCTATTTTCATTGGAGCCTAATTTTTATTTTAAAAATTTTGTATCATTTTTACTCTTGGGGCCTAATTTCAATTTCAAATTTATCAATTCTTTTTTATTTGCATGCGGGCAAGCATGGACTGGTGTTCCGAATATAATCGGTAGTGTATAAACTTTAGTTGAAAGCCGAGACCGAATTTCAAGCTTACTTTTGAAAAGGAAATATGAATAAATAGAAATCCAAAAGCATTTAAACAAACGCCTAAGAGTTCTGTCTGCATAGAACCTGTATATAAAAGCCAGACACATTTTCGACGCAGGTATCTTTCGCTGCCATTGAGATGGTCACTGACAAAGTGTTACCCAACTTCTGTGCTTCTGTCCAAAATCATGCATTTATTCAAAATCCATAAAGAAAATATGACAACGGCAATAAACAATCATAACAGAAGCGGAATCACATTTCGCATAAA
The DNA here is from genome assembly GCA_949126925.1 of Cheilosia vernalis. Classification (NCBI taxonomy): domain Eukaryota; kingdom Metazoa; phylum Arthropoda; class Insecta; order Diptera; family Syrphidae; genus Cheilosia; species Cheilosia vernalis. The sequence continues at coordinate 35,022,008 of OX421360.1, read as the reverse complement.
AAAGCGTTACGTTTCACAGAAACTGTGTCCGTTTTTACACTCAGTGACATGATGTCGGCCTGGGCAGATATATAAATTCAACTGACAACAATCGTTTGGATAGACACAGTATTTGACTTGCGAAAATCCGTCCCAAATGTCGGGAAATGTGTATATATGACAATCTCCCGGCGATCGACGACACAATACCTACCGACATCCGATGTGTAGCATGCAATGATCGCAAAATCAATCATCGTTTTTCGGCCGTCAATGTCGGCCGCTTTGCCGTATCCCCTCGGTAAGCCCATCATCATCATCATCATCGTCATCATGGGAATTATAACTGCCACATAAAAAAATAAAAACCAACAACAAGCGCAACTAAAAACAATTGTTCCACGAAATAATTTACGAGCGATCGCAAATCCCATATCAGATCGAATAAATCGATCATTGATCATGGTCATCGCACAACGTATCAGCAAAAACAAAAAGAGAACAACAACAAAAAACGAAGGAACAAGGACTCATATCAAATTGTGATATCTTACGGATGATACACTCGCATTAATAATATCGAATGTTATATTGTTTTTGGGGCGTCAGCGTACACATAGGGACACCTACTGATTTTGACACGACGGGTATCTGGTGGTGTTCCTCTCCGGAGAATTGGCCGGTTCCACCACAAATTTGTTCCGCAGAAACGCTTTTTCCTAACGAGTGCGGCTGGAAAACAATTTGTTAAACGATTTCAAATTCATCAATTTTGATGTAACTGCTAATGTCGGCGCGGTGAGACAAAACATGAAGTCAAGCGGATTGTTCTGTTTGTTTTTGTGCATTACCAATGCAGGAAACCACAGCAGGATCACGTGCTGAAGAAAACCCAACATTAATCGAAGGCTGACAAATGGCAGTCACTGTCAGTGGTGGATATACGAGTACCGCTACCAATTCATTTTTATTGAGAAGGATTGCATAAATATGAACGACGGTCAGTAACTTTTGGACGTTAATTGATTTTGTGTTTACATGTGTAAGGAAATTAACCCACGGGGAATTTTAATAAACTCATTAATAAGATCCATCAATCAGTACACGCGTCCGGGTGTTTCATGCTTCTTCAGAGTCGTGATGTTTATTGAACATGACAGCAGTATGGCAGTAGGTACCTATCGCAGATGATTCAATACAATGCTGAAGTTTGGTTTTATAAAATGATTGGTTTACTTCAGGACATATGACACGGGAACTTCCGTTAGTCATATATTCGAAAGGGAATAATTGGGCGCAGTAAGCGGAATGTTTATTTCCGCATTTGAATAGAAGTTTTCTGCAGTTTTGAAAAGGGCTATATAGAATATAGTGCAAGCCATCCAAGAAAATTGTAGCATGAACAGTTTGATAGCTCGTTACCAGTAAATTCAAATTCAAATTGCTGTACCACAATCTGAAATGTGCAATGCATAATATAAAACACCTCCAAATCAGTAGCTCTGCCTTCCGTCTCTAGCAACTAACCACGAAGCCATTCACTCAAAGCTCTAGGCCTCAAACATGGACACCCTGTACAATGTACATCCGTTTAACTCCAATAGGTCGATCCTCGGCGAAAAAGCAATAGCTTTTCATACACATATCACTGTTATACATCACTGCAACTGCCAGCGGTCAACTGCCATTACTCAATATCACTAACAAGGTGAGATACTAAATCGATGTTCGCTTCTTTTTTCACAATAGCAAATTAGTTTCGTCCTCTTTAGATATGGGTACAGGAATTGCCTCCAGTTAGTATATGGTGCTCCGATTCGCAACATTCACAAGATGGTACTTAAGAGATCCATTCGAATGTTCACTGGGCACTAACTCGGCCGCAGACGACGACGATACGATCGTGTGGGTCTTACCGATTTTACATGCAATAATAATAATCGATGGATTGCACACACATAAAATTGCTACAAGCGCATTTGGGTGGTCAGTGCGGTCATATCATCATATGCGGAGTGCATCGCAGACATTTGGAATTGTGCAATTCAGTAACGATCGATCGTAGCCAATTATCAAAATAAATAGCAATCAATTTATACGAGATTGAGTGCAGAATTGCCGGATCCTCAGCCTAACAAGGATTGAACAGAGCAAGTGATTTGAAACTCGAAACTCATTTGATTGTTGGAGGCGATTTTTTGAAATACGATATGATTTACAACTCGATCGCGCATCGATGTGAATAATCCTGCAAGTCGATACACAGATAATAGTGATTGTAATTAATGGAGGATTATGATGGTATTTTCTTCTTTCTTTCTTTTTTTTTGTGTTGTATTGCTTTGCATCTGTGGGAGGTTATTAGGGAACAAATTGCTGGGCAATTTTATTGTTATAATTGCACCGGTTTTAAGAAATAGTTGTTTGTGCTGGAAATGTGGTCGAAGGGCAAAATTCTCTTCTGGTGGTAGGTTAAATTAATTAGGGATTTAATTTTTCCGACATGGGTTGCATTTTTGAATCCACTCCTGGTTCGAGACACAGCGCATGAGTGTTTATAGTGCTAGATTATTTATTGAAGCTAAATTCAGTGACCAGAACTTGACCACATTGACATTCTAGCGAAAATTGAAATAGTTTGGAAAATGGAAGCACACTCGCTTTACTCATATGACAATATATCGCAAAAGCATGTGTGTTTTATCGTTGGTGACAAAACTATTCATACGGAAATTCACCTACAGCCATTCACCTTTAATTAGGGTGTATATACATTATTTCATGTATTGAATTATTTTTTCCCATAACTTTACTTTTAAGTCTTTCGAATTTTTACAAAATCGTAAAACAGAGCGTCAACGAAAGAATCTTTACGAACGTTTACGCAGCAAATTTTTTGATGTAGGTATGTATAAATTGAAAAGTCAATCACGTTGTCCTGTTTGGCATACGTGTGTACCTATATGTTTTCATTTCTTGCGTATTAAAATGGTAGCGGCAGGGGGCAAAATAAAATTAAATGTACTCCCCAAGATTGTTTTCGAAAGTTTGAGGCGACGAAATTCTTAGTTAATAATAATATGATAATTTTGGCGCAACAGGTCTAGGAACCCTAGGCCTAGCTTCTCACAACCATTCGTTTTGTGAGAGATTTCATTTTTGGAACGAATCTACAATTTTATGCCGATTCCAAACGGCTAATTTAGAAGCTCTTTCAAGACAGTTATACTCTCGGATGTTTGTCAGACGTTCGCGACAGGTGGCGCAGTGAAAAAACCCCGAGTTGGAATTTGGGTTTTAGCGGGATTCGAACTTGGATCCCTCGCTTAGTAGTCCAACACATATTCTTATTCCACCATTTAACACTGCTATCAATTGGTCTGCATGCCCTTGTTCATCGATGGCAAAGAAGTAAAGTATAAGTAAAGCTTCAAAGATTTTACGTACTTCTTACAGGCCTACGAAGTTATTGGCTCATAAAAACTTAAGTCTTTGCTAAAGAAGCTAGAGTGAAGAGCTAATTAAGAACGCATGGTGTTTCCAACAATTGACTTATCTTGGCCTCCAGTGTATGTATGAGATGAGATGAGAAGATTTATACCGCTATTGACCGGCATGTTGAGTAACCAGAACGATCACGAGAAGCAGCAGATCATATAAAAATACATAGTCACAGGCAAGTCCGACACCGGTAGTCAAGTGTCGCTCTTCTCTAGCAATATTGCGTCACTTCCAGTTTGTTTAATTTTCAACATAGCCACATCAAGTACCTAACCGTTGTTGCAGGTGATACCTCGACATGGTCCAAAGTGCACCTAATATATACCTATAGGCAGGTCCTCACTCTGTCCTTGTTTGACAGACGTACAAATACTTTCATTCCGAATTTTTTAAAACTTATTTTTAAGCGACTTTGAACATATTTCTGTAATCACTACCATTACAGGAATACCTACCCATTGCCTTCGATAGAATTAACCCTTCAAGCACTTAAGTCGGCAATTACGGCTCCTTTAATTCGCTTCAACATTAATCGCCCAGGAGCAAAATTAATTAGCTATAGCTGCGCGAAGCCTCAACACCTTCTTAATTACAGGTAGTAAGCGTTTCATTTCAAATTTATTCCCAGCCCTGGGAATGTTCCAAATTTACATATCCACACATTTAATTCATGACTCCTGCACGGAGCCGCCTCTCTGCATCCTAACTGCCGTGGAGACATTCATTAGAAGCTGCAGCCTAACGCAAAACGCACTAAATCCAGCGCATTAATGTCCAAGAGGATTTCTCAACATATTACTCATCTCGTGCAAGCAGCACTTTGACACATCTCACCGCCGCGCCGGGGAGGGCGCACATCCTCAACACACTCTCTTGGTGTTAAGTGATACTTTGACTTTGGTTGAATTTCGGCTCAACTTGGTTGGAGGAGCCTTTAATTTCATCCTTCCTGGGCGTTGTTGGCGGCATAATTACAATGTAGATTGGGGGTAATTTTAACACCTCGTCCTTCCACATATTCACACACAGTCGCACGCACGCCAACTGGTGTTTCTTAGAATACTCTGGCTGTGGCGCACTTAATACTTATCTGGGGTTGTGGATCTACTGCAAGTCATCGCCTTGCATTATCGCCATCATCTTAACAACAGGCAATTGGTACAATTATGAATTCGGTTTCGATATGTCGAAGGCGCGGAGGTGTTGGTCTGCAATAGTACGTGAACACTTTCAGTATTCACCTCGGTCGTCATCGTCAGTGACTGCTGTTGCTAATCATCTTCTGCACGCAAGTGGCTAACGTCTTCCCACTGGATTTGTGGTCCATTATTTTTCTTGGACTTGGACATAATGTATACTCACATTGCGCCCGGCATATCTGTGTACAGTGTGTCGTCTGGCGATTTTTTTTTTAATCGTGCACACTTTCTGCGTTCTCATCCTCGTTCGCAATGCAAATGATAAAATTGTGAATTTATGAGAGAGACCGCATCGTGTCGCTGCTGTCTGATACGTGTGCTCAGAGAGATAAACGCTCGTACCTGAGGTTCTTTTACTGAATTTCAGCATCGCGTATCTTAAGTTGTTTGTAGATATTTTTCAGTGTGCATTTATCTGGATTTTAATATACCGTTCCCTTGCCAATTTATTTGCCAACTATAAAGTCAAAGCGGATGATGCATGAGTGGTATAAGGACCAACAGAAAGAGAGCGATATCTTACTCAAAGTTGGCAGCGCAGCGTATCGGTCAGGTGGGCATTATCTGAATAGGATTACAAATTACAAGCGTACTGCATTTGGTAAATATTTAGGCTTGTTTCTGCTGCCAAGGTATTTGACTTAGTTGGAATTTTTGTGAGTGATATGAAGTGCCTTTGAAGAGGAGGGTAAGTCATCAAGTGATGTGAATGAATGTCATCAGGGCGATACTTTAAAAGGGTGAAAGGCGAGTGTCTAGTTTGATGGACTACTGATCGAGGGGAGTCCTAGTTTCGATCCCCGGAAAAATGGCATGTTTTTTTTACCGATAGTTTAAATGTAGCGAGAGAGCTTCCCAATTATCCGTTTGGACTCGGAATGAAGTTGTAGATCCTTTCCATTCGTCCCAGAAATGAAAAAAAATCAACAAAACTAATGGTTGTGACAAGTTAGATCTATAGGGTACCTAAGGGAATGTTGCGATGCAATTAGTTAGAGGCATTTCCTTTGCAAATAAGTTGGGCCAACAAGTAAGCATTGGCCGGCGCCAGCAGCAATTTCCCTACTTACGGTGGGCTACCCTTAACATGGTTTTTTCTCCGAAACGAGATTTTTAAGAAATAGAAATTTAGAGAACTCAAAAAATAAATGAAGAATCGCCAACGAACGACAAATGAATACATGCCGCAGGACCTACAGACCTGAGGCTTATCCCCAAAAGAGACAGTTGATTGCAAGGGCATACAGATTACATTATGTACAAATCTTGCACTGTCAGATTGTGGATTGGATCTTGACAAAATATTAAACTGAAGTCTTCTCTGAACTTTAAATATAAAAAACAAATTAAAAGGTGTTGCTATATAATTAAATTTTTACAAAATAAAGACCAGCGGTTGTAAAGCCATAATTGTGCCTGGTGGCACTGTTTACGACTTTGAACCATAAGGACTGTGGCTTAGCCTTAAGGAACTGCCTATAATATCACCATAAGGGACAATTAAGAAAAACCCCTACAGTGAGACTGGACCAGTGCTCAGAAATGACAAATTTGAAAATCTTTTTTTCCGAAGTACCTATAAAAAGAAGGAAATATGAAACACAGCTTTGTATTTATATTCATTTTTTCTATAAAGGTAGGTACACATTTATGTACTTACATAAATATCGATAAAAAAAATATTGCTCATAAATGAATGTTATTGCTTTTTTGGAATTTGAAACATATCAAGATCATAGCAATTTGCTTCACTAAAGCGCAACAAATTCTTTGTAAAGATTTAACTTTCAACTGAGTAGTTACCTACACAAAAGATTACGAATTTTGGTTTTATTTATATTTGCAGCAGAAAATATCGTTTTACCATTTGCAGAGGAATATGGAAGCGCTAAAATATTGAAACTAAAATCCTTTAAGATTGAATATTCCTAAAATATTTTTCCAAAAACATATTACCTATATACATCAGTTTTTTCTTCAAAAAATTTTCTTAGTTTAGAGCTGATGGAAACGTTAGTAAAACAGAAGTTGTGCATGGGCTCTGTTCGATTCACATGCTAATAATGCAATTAAAAGAAAACGTTTTTCTTCAATAGTAAAAGTTATGTTTTAATTTGTTCGATTTAGAAAATCAAAAATCTTGAATTTTGTTGAACTTGTGGTAAAAAATCTTGTACTTCAATTCAAACGGAGGATAATAAAACATAACGCCAACAGTGTGTCCTCCGGGTCTATATACACATAAAAACGTTTCGGTCTATATAGTTTTTCAATACCATATTTTTGTATTAGTTATAATAATAATTAACTTCAAAGATGAAACCTTCCCACATCCCGTTCCAATAGATTCCATAATTTCTGCTCAGCGTATTGAAAAATTATGTTAGGACAGTGGTAACGATTCTTGTACTACTTATAACTGCCACAGGTTTACAGTCTAATAAAGAGTTTTGCAAAGTCTTGAATTTGAGCGGTGAGTGCTGGCAACAAAAAAACATAATAAAATGAAAGTTCGCCACTTACCTAGGGTTAGTCAAAAATGAAAGAACTTGCTTTTATGTCCACCTCGGTTCGAAAGTTTACAAACAAAATATTGTTGGAATAATAGACAAATCGACAAATGGCACACGGCCGTCAAAAACCAATCTAAAGTAATAATAACTGAGCAGTGAGAGCCCAGAACAATTCAAACCTACTGCATGAGACATTTATTAGGCATGAGCTTGAGCATTCTCTCTAGTTTCGATAATCAGAATTTACCACCTAGGTATAGATCATGTGAGTTTTCCCATGGGCGATTTTTTGTCTATGTCAAAACTTCCACATACACCCGTACGTGAATGAGGAAATTCAACGAGGCATCATCGAAATTCACCCACGAAGGAGTGTGCACCCATTTGCTCGCAAAGCAACAGAAAAAACTGCTCATATGTATAACTTGACTGTACCAATAACACTTAAAACACATAAAATCAGTCAGATAACTGACGTGCTAAGCAAGTCTTTCGAAAGTCCCCATTGTCCGCATTCAGCACAATTCTAAGCCGATTGAGTCAAAGGTCAACTTATGTGAAATGAATACACGTTTTGTTATTTTAGCCCTAACCTATGATGATACCTAAATTTAAAATTAACTCCACCGTCTTGTCGACAAAAGTGCTATTCTTGTCCCTTGAAAAAGTTCCGAACTGATGCTAAGTATGTGCCATTTAAAAGTTGCTTCAATGACTGTAGCCCGTATTTATAATAATATCTTCATCATCTATACCTTCTTTAGTTTCGTTACAATAGTAGGTATTCACACGACTACTTTCCGACAAAATATTGAAATCCTTGTTGAAAAACCTTCCTTATGAAAGTATGGCTTCGTCTTCACTCAACAGACAGTTTCAGGAATTTTCCATTAGATGGCAGCATCGTACAAATCCTGCCAGACAATTGTATCCTTTTCAATCCTACTTCATTGTCTGATTGGAGTTCTAGTTGGAACAGTAAAAATCAACCCTCCAATCATGGAATGCTTTTCTGGGCATAGGTACACCTGCAACTAGAGAATGCACGTCTGAATAGGAATAGGACTCATCATCCCTAGCGAGAGTGGAAAAATCAATTAATCACTTCGGGATATGTACCTACCTACACTAGCGCGACCGGTAGCCTTTAATGAATCCTTTAACGAGTTCCATTAATGAAATTTCTTGTATTTTTGATAATTTTTGATTGAAAGGATTTTGATTGTAGATTTTTCCCGGTACCACCTTCTCGATGAAAGAAGGAATAATTTTCAATTTTCCTTCTGCTCCATGCGAAAGGCGTTAGCATTACACGATTTCAAGTAAATTGAATTAAATGGTAAACCAAGGAGCACCAAAAGTCAATCACCATCTAGAAATGAGGGTGCACCACACCAAAAACCCAGCTAATGGTGCCTTAATGGCATGTAATCATTTTTCCCCCAAAAAATTGCTGCACAAGAAAAAAAACCTATACCACATTCAGAGGGCTGATGGATTTAATTCGTTTATGGATCGTTAAAGGATTACTGCGGATCCTTTAATGACTACTGACGTGCTCCCGGTTCCCACTCTCTTTGTTTCTATCATGCAATTACATTGTCAGCGAAGAATTATTTTTAAAATGCAACTCATGTAAATGTTGGCAGGCAGTTGCAAATATTTAAAAGCAATTCGCCATAAACACTGACCATAGACAAGTGCATGTGAGTAATAAACCCGCAAAGTGCAGCTGCCTTTAGTCTTTACACTTAGCTTTACTTTTTGTCTGTGTATATTCATCAGCAGGCAGCACGCGTCCAGGAGACGACAATCATTCGTCGACTGTCGCACATTAAACGGCAGAACAACAAACTGTTGTCTCGCCTCATATTACCCCATTTTATGTGTGTTGGAGCAGCATATACGCGTGCCATAATGCGTGCCCGAATGTCGTGCTAACTAGTGCACAAAGTCATGCACTTTTAATTAAGAACTTCAAGGGCAATGCGACTGACTGGGTGTAGGTACCCATAGCCGCAGTCAACACTTACGCATATCTGTTCCTGGTAAACATCAGACTACTGTTGTGAATCGTTTAGACTTCGTAAGAAAAACATTTTATTTCCGAACATGAGATTGAAAGTGAATGTCTAAAAATACGCGGCTCAACCTGAAGCAAGTCGTCTCAAAACTTAATCGATGCGAGTCAAGTTCTAGATATGGAAACAGATGCTCAAAAGATGCACTCATAGTCGGCGAAGTGTTGCCGGAATAATATACCCATTCTGTTGATGAATAAAAAAATATTTTCAGAGGAGCCAACAGTAGACAAAAAGCAGATTTTAAAATTCAAACAAATTAATTTTAAAATTTACTATACGATACTAATTGATAAGCGTGCTGAGACTCAAATGACAAACAAATTTTATATTTCTCAACGCACTCATTGGCTTGCGTTGCGTTGGTGATGGTCAAGAAGTTTGCGGATGCGGCATGTCCGTAGGCAGCAGTGGCTGTGATGCTATAGTTTCGAACAATGTTTGAAAAACGAAAGGAAATTTGACAAGTTTCTCCACTAACTACTCGCAACTCGCAAAACATACTTGGGAATATTTTTTGTGAATTGATTTTTTTCTAAACATACTAAAAGACTCAGACTTTTTTGAAAACGGCTCCAACAATTTCGATACAATTTCAAAAAACACGACGGAACAACAAGTTTTTGTAGGCAATGAAGAAAAACAATTAAAAGGTCTTACTGGACATTACTTGGACGAAAAAAAAAGAGAGTTCGTTACAAGAAACAAACGAATGTCCTACACTAGAAGTGCCACTATATCATCTGGGATTGTGTTTATAGTGCGATGTACAAATTTGTGCTCGAAGTGTTCTGTGTTGGAATCAAAATAAGTAGTTAAGGTTGCTTAGAAAGCACTGCAGATTAATGGATTTTGCAAAGGATTGCAAATCGTGGTGCTATATGTTTCTAAGCCCACCCGCGGTACCTACTAATACCTAATCATTTTTAGTGTCCCGGCTAAATTCGTTTCTGCGAGTCATAATATTGTAGGACTCTTCCCTTTGTCCCAAAACAAGTGATATGGAGCCAAACTATAGATCCCGGAGAATGGAGCTGTATCCCAAAGACGAAAGAGGATAACGAGAGTTTAGTTGTAAAACCGCAATCATGGAGTAAACACAAATAAAAGCGACCGGATCTAATTCACCACATTTGTATTTATTGCGTTTTTCGAGGTTATCGAGCTGATTGAAGTTTTCGAGCTGATTGAAGATCCTTTGCTGTAGAAAAATGGGAGAATAGCCTACACATTCTTATGTGGCCGATTCCCGAGATCAAAAGAGGTTTAATAAAGTGTAGTAACGGCCTACTAGTTTGCCGACAGGAACGCAAGCGGTTCGAAGTAGTGACCACAACATAGCATGTTCAATTTTTTAGATGATTATCTCCGAAAGGATAGATTCCCAAAACTAGCAAATAAGTGCTAAAATTACAAGTTCGACTGCTTAGTCCAGTTGATTTCCCTAAAATGTAATGAAAGCTGAAGATGTCGAAAAAAATTCAACCAGAATAAAGCTTCTAATGGTGATTAAAGTTTCGAAAACGATATCGTTCAGATGATCGTTGATATACGGAATCTGCCCATCAGTTAATGATGTACTATTTTCAGCCCTAGGTACTGAAGAGGTTCTATTGCTTATGGGTATAGCACTATGCCACCGCAACCCTTCCAAAATGTGTTACGTTAGCGGTGCAAAACGTTTCGCAACACACATACGGTACCAACATTTTAAAACTAAGCCTGAGAACAGTAAACAAGTGCTTCACTAACACAAGGCTCTGAGCCCATGCTGCGAGATACTCAACCCTTACCATCTATACCTACGAGCAAGTCGGTACAATCAAAACTTGCTGTTAGAGAAAGTTATGAGCACGAAATGGAACACATCACCCCAGGTGACGGAAAGCTTCTCCCATGTTAATAAAATGCATGTATAGGTACACCTCCGATATTCAAAGGGATTTCCATTTTCAATACGGTTCCTTATTTTCACACCGCCAGCCGCAGTTTTGGCACAGCACCAAGTCCTGCTTGTATGGAACAAGCTGAACACTGACGAGATCATATATATTATATGCTCACACAAAGATGACACGCGTGAACTCGAAAGGCTCTGATGGGACGCTCCATCGGCATCGGCCTTCACAAGAGATGACAGGAAAATCTGCACATGTTGAATGCAAATACGACTTCTGTGGGCCCGCAGCAAGCCATCCATCTACAGGCGATCGCCAGCAACTGCTCATGTGATCACGCGATTTAAGTACCAACAATCGACGCGCGTTTAGCCAATAATGTGTTAATATGTGAGGATGTTAACACGCGTGCACTCGGACGGGATATGATAAAGTGGTGAAATTGCAGCGGTGTTTTGTGCAATAAAAATTTGTCGAAATATTAATTCTATAAATCAATTGACTGACCCGTAATGATATATGAGGTATAGGATACATGAGACCGAAAAATTTGCGTTGTTGGCATGTGAATGTTGCACTGCACTCAGTGCATGGACAGGATGATGAACAAGGTGAACAATTAGCACATTCATGGCTCTTTGCAAGTTGGCATCGAAAGCCGCATACAATGTGGTAAGAGATGGGCCTGAGATGGGTATGGTTGGTAGGATCATGTTAAAAATTGAATGCACGCAAGGCTATAGGGAGCAGCCATAGGCGCATAAGGCGGATCACAGTCACCCGTTGTGATGGGAGGCTATATTATATAGGAAAGGAAAGGAAACGCGACAAAGAGAAATGTGGCTTGCAGCAGGCTTTAAGCTTGAGGGCACGCCGAAATGGAGAAGGTGGCCTTGTATAACAATTTTTAGCCAACAGCTACAGACAGTAGCAATTGGGGTTATCTGCGCGCGGGAATACGAAGGAAGCATCAAAAACAAAGTTGGAATGCTAGTGCGGGCAAGTGGTTTATCAGACTTTGTTTCGACTTTTCTGGCCACAAGCCAAGCAGGTTATGTGGTACTCAAAGTGCTATATCATCTAAGGGAGAAATAACAACGCATGATGGTAGTACACCGAGCCTTTTGAACCGTTCTGATGATATGTATCAGTATCCTCTAAGCTGAAAGTAAAGATGTTCCCTCGACTACACCAACTATACAGAGGCATTACCAGTGTACTTTGTACTTTGGGCAAACAAAATCGACAGACAATCAAATCCGACAGATCCTAAAAAAAATTCCAAACCATTATACAGACAGAGCCCGGTGTATATTTGGCGTTTCCCCCCAGCTCGCATTTGTGTATGATGAAAGCATCCTTGCTTCTAATCGACTAGATGGCTTGTGCCTTCTCCAACTTAATGCTTTTTAGTAAGGCCTTTACTTCAGGGAGACTCTTTACGATTATAACGCCTTAAAAATATGAATCCTGCTCTGTAGACTCTAAGCATGGGTTATTTCAAAAGGGTATACATCAGGCGGCTTTTGTCGCTTCTAAGGAGAAATTCTTCATAAGATTGCGTGTAAATGTTGTAGAGGAGAAAATTTGACGACGAAATGTACGACATGGACATTGGACAGCTACATCGAAAATGTCAAAACTTAAACGGAATTTGAGTTGGCGAGGTTGAGATGCGCCATTTATGATATTTCATTCGTCGTCGAGAGAATCAACAGATAACCTCGTCTAAGGTGATAATGTGAATTGTATGACAAGGCCATGGATTGTCAAAAAAGACATATAAAAAATAAATAAATAAAGGCAAAAACTTCCAATTGTAAAATAAGGAAAAAAGAGTCTAAAACTTTGCAAGACCTCCAAAGGCTGAGACAAGCTAATACCAGTTCCCACCAAACGAAACCCTAAGGTTTTCTAAAATTGTTCAAACCTCCGAGGTTTTGCCATATAATGGTGTCGAAAGCTCGGGCTTTCAGCGAAACCTGTTTGAAATTTCTTTGAGTTCATCCATCCGTAAGAGGTTATTAAACCGAACAAGCCTTTCGAGTGGACTTTGGTTTATTTTGTGTTCATTTGTGGATGTCAAAATATTAAACGCCATGGCAAACAGAAAAATTGTCTTGATTTCTTCCAATTTTGAGCTTTTCCGTTTTTTTTTTTATTAGATGTCAGAGTTTAAGAACTCGTACATTTAGCATTGGAATGAATTGATTTCTTTGTACTGCGAAATCTCCTATCAATGCTGCAATTATTTCCTTAATTTGCTCAGAGCTCCGTTTTGGTATTATTATTTTGCGTCAACAAACAGCTGTTTTGACAGCCACTTTAAATTTGACAGAACGACTTACAAAGTTGCGGTAAAGGACGACTTAGAAGGTTTCAAGGTGGGAACATGGTTAAGAATCTTTTATGAAACCCTCTTCGAAGAACTTTCAAGTTTCCAAGTTTCACTGATTCAAAAGACTCATAGAAACGAGGCAACTTAATTGTGTTACGTTCTGTAAAGGTATAGATGCTCCTGAACAGGCTAAGTGTCCCGTTGGTAGTTTTTCCAAACTCGCACTGCATGCTGTAGAAAATGTGGACCAAATTTCTCTTTCTAGATGCTAGTGCATTCACAAAATAACTACTACAAACGCAAATGATCTTATTGTCATCATCATCAGCATCAAAGATTTTCCCTCTTTAACATTTTAGTAGAAGAAAAATAATGGAAAGAAAATCAGAAGGAAAAGGAACCTCAGAAGATGGTCGAACAAGTTCAACTTAAAGGACTACTACGAATAATATTGTCGTCGTCGTACCAACAAGAACTCAAAGAAAAAAGAGAGTGGAGGAAAGGAAAACCTATGTACAACAAAGGACATTGTGGGTTCCATAGTTTCACAGATTTTTTTCCCTTCGAAGGACTGCAACATCACTATATATTGAGTGCATCTCACCCACATGACGTATCCACTTATGTTACGCTACGTTACGGTTTTCTTATTGATTTTCTTACTAATTTTCACTTTGAGAGTAGGTACTCAGCTTGTTCTTATAAGAAACAAAACACCAAACACCATCCAATACTAACCGAGGTAAGCTGACGATTCGCTTTTCGCTCTAGCAATTGCTGATTCTTGATTAGTCAATGCGTAGGTACTCGAAATTTGGATGCGGGTATATAAAACCAGTGAAATAGACTTCTACCGTATGCAGAGCACCCTGAAGTAATTTGTTCAAACTCAAAGTTCCGTAGGTAGATACTAAAACAAATTTAGTGTCGGTTTTAAATTTACGGAAGCTGACAATTGCAAAATTTGTGGAAATATTTAAACCGACAATAGCTGGGGGCAGATTCTGTAAGGCGAAACGATCAAACGTTTTCCTGTGAACGAAGAGATTTGCTTATGTAACATAGGGCAAATCATTCGTGCACACGAAAACGTTTGATCGTTTCGCTTACAGAATGCCGACCTATGATTTGTCTATATACGAAAGAATTGAGTTTTTCTATTGTTTTCTTGCCAAATAATTTGCTCATTCCTACACCTAACTTACTCGCTTCTAATTCTACTCCTACAACCTACAGCCTACACTTGAATTAACTCACGCTGGCAATAGAGAGTCTGATTGCGAGTGCGTGCGTAATGTAAAATGTAGTATACCTGAAACCTCACGCTGACGGTGCTATAGTGCTTGTTCTTGTGCGTTTTGTGCAGAGCGAGTGGATCTTAAGTTAAAACACCCTCAATGCGAGCGCAAAGTGAACGAAGCAATAGTTTGCAGCGGCGGACCTATAGCTAACCTGTTTTTTTTTTTTTTTTGTTGTTGTCTTGGATTCCTCTTTTGCTATGGTTTTGTTTCGTTACCATCAGCAACAGAGGGGTAGTGCTGTATTGTACACTGATCGTACGGATAGCAGGTATCCACTATCCACTCGTCCAACGACGGACGAAAGAGTACAAAAACGAACAGATTCAGGACGAAGGGTATCATTTCGGAATCAGATTCCACACAGTGAACATTGCTTAGTGCAAACTCTACTATATTAAAACAAACGATTCCATTGTTCGCCGTTTGAACGATCGACAAAAAGTATATTTGACTACTCGCACAGTCGTATCTCAGTATCAGTTGATTTTGAAGTTTCGAGTGCGTAGGTTGTACGCGGATACAGTCCTTTAAATAGAAATTCTCCGATAAAGTGATATTTACTCAGTATAATGACAAGTGTTTGTGTGCAAAATTCCCAAATGATGCAGTGCCACGAAAAATACACCATGATTCCAGCTGGTTCCACCATTGTCTACCAGCAGCTCAAGCAAATCGCTCCAGCGTCAGCGAATCCCAAAATCACCTCCATCCTTGGGATGAACGGCTGTAATATGATGTCGAGCTCAGGTGGACCGATCGCCAAGAAAAAGTACACCTACAACAATATGCCGTATGGTGAGCAAATGCCATCGGTTGCCCGGCGCAATGCTCGCGAGAGAAACCGTGTGAAACAAGTGAACAACGGATTTGCCACCTTACGTCAGCACATCCCATCGACCATTGTCAGTGCTTTGTCCAGTGGTGGCCGTGGTGCCAGTAAAAAACTCAGTAAAGTGGACACCCTTCGTATGGCTGTGGAGTACATTCGAGGTCTGAAGGATTTAATCGATGATTGCGAGAGTCAGGGATCGTCTATTGGATCTGCATCACCGTCATCTAGCTACTGCCCTAACGACGATGAATTTGTGCTGCAAAACTCGTACAACTCGGAAGCGTCTGCGTCTCCAACACCTTCTTACAATTCGGACGTCTCCATTGGCAACAGCAGTGGATACATGCAGTCATCCCGAACCACCGATGATCATGGCCAGTTTAAATTCGAGCCCTTCGATAACTACGATCCGATGAGTGCTGACACCGCCGACGATGAAGACATTTTGGACTACATCTCATCCTGGCAAGAGCAGTGAATTTATTCATCATTGTGTACATAAACTAAAAAAAAAGAAACAACAATTTCTACAACGAGACAATTATTGTCCAGTGATCCTTAAATTAAGTAACTGTTCAAATTTTACACAATTTGTTCCTGATTCTTGCGAATCTCTTGTATAAAGCTCTCTAGTCAAGAATTGTAAATAGTTTTGTAAATTGTACTTATGTGCCTTAAGTAGTAGTTTTAAGTTTTTTTAATTTTAATGGAAGACAATGATTTAAATTTATTTTTTTTATTTTTAAGCCAAACAAATGGAAGACACTAAACTATGTATTTTTGAAGATTATTATTTACTAACGCATACATTTTTACATTAAAAACAAAACTTGTTACCAAGAAAAATTAATTTGATCTTATTCTTATTTCGATACCGGCTTTGAAGGTTTCATATTTCAGGGTTACAGGAGACGAACTATTTTTATTTTTGCTTTCAGCGTTGGAGGTACTGTCCTGGAGGTAAGCTCTTACAGCATCTGCCTGGTATCCAGTGCTATACACTAGTCCTGTATTAAAGTGGTAGTTTCTAATACCCAGAATAGTGTGCTATGTACATATTTCTCATTCTGCTGCCAAGACCAATCAAGAGCAGCTTCAAAATCGAATTGCATAGTATCCTTTGGAAAATTAGAAGGCGTCTTCGCTCTAGCACTGTACGTTTTTACGATCCTTTAGTTTACTTATCCCCGACATTAATTTGGCATGTCCTTAATCTATAGACAGTCCAAGACTTCTACTTAAATTGCAAATGGATTCATTAAAAGTTACACGATAAGTAGCACTCTTATTGTAGGCAAGGCGGCTGTTTTGAATGATGATTAAATGGCAGCCGTAGCGGCGTTTTCAAATTATTTGAAGTACGTACCAAGCTAGGAATCAGCTTACAAAATTTAGCGTTAGAGCTGCGGAATGTATACATAAAATAAAACAAATAAAAATCATTGTATCGACTTTTTATAAAATGTAGCCTTATCCCACTTCAGCGAAAGTAAGAGGTCGGATTTATGTCGCATATATAGTCACCCTCACTGGGTCGGATATAGATTTATCTGTAATCCCGATTCTCGACAAACTGGGATCGTGTATTGAAAGACTACATACACATGTTCAAACTGTCAGGTGTGAACTTTGTCAAATTGTCGATTCGAAAAGAGAACTATAAAAAATTACATCTTCGTTGTTGGCAATTTGATTGATGAACCGTTTTCAATTTTTTGATCTACATACGGAAGACAATTTCTTTAAAACGATATAGGTACAACCGAGAGAAGCCACGCCTCATTTTCTAGTCCTGGCAAACAAAAAACCGCAACTACACGCAGAAAAATCACATATATATAAAATCAACCAACTTTCGGTTAAAAACTACCAAGTGATATTGTTAATATAGCTCTTACAGAGTTAGTGGATTAAAAATAAACGTGTCAACTTGTTTAACGAAACTCGGTAAAATATAATTTTCCTCTCCAAATTTTCTCGGTCGTAAATAACAAACTAGTTAATAACAACAGAGTAACATGGTTGATACCAACTGATAAAGTTTGTAATTTTTAACAGTATGATTTAACCTTTTTAACTCGCTAGTTTTCAACAACAAATACACGGTTATTTTCTACAGAGACTAAGTTAATTTTAAACCTTTTTTTTAACCGAGCAAAAATTCCACTCGGTTAATATGCTTTTCACACCAAGCCCAAAACCGGGTTTTCGCTAAAACACACGAAAACTTCATCGAAAACAGAAGTTTTCCCATACATATTTCAGTTTTCAAAACTAGTCGTTTGCGCTCACATCTTAAAATCATTTTCAACAGAAGTTTATCCCATACATATATTGATTTTAAATGCACAAAACGCTCAATCGTTTTCCTTTGTACATCTATTTCAATATTGTTCAAATTCAGTGTGGATGTTCGATTTTCCTCCAGGACCTTTCTCACGGAACACCTGAAGTCTACGTTTAAATTAAATAACAGTCGATAGACAATTCACTTATGTAGATCCAGTGCAAACTTTAGATAAATCCCAACATTTTTATAATTTAGTTCGAAGAATTCCTTAGAGTTGTCGTTTAGAATCATCCAAACTTGCTCGGCAAATTGGTGTCCATGCGTCATGTAGTTCATTTTTTGTTGATAGTGGAGTAGTAACTACTTCCATGTGGACGTTCATGAAGAATGCTGTCTTGTACGATTGTCGCTTTCGTTATCAAAAAATAAACACTGATCTCGTGCTTCCTACAACATTGGACAACTTTCTGTTGAATACTACTTTCGAATTCATGATGGAAGTCCCATTGGGCAGCATATTAATAAATCAAGAGCTTATACCTAAACAAGTGTTTAATTCGCTAAAATTATAAAAGTTACATTGATTCTGAAAAAATACTAATTCCTTGTAGGGATAAATAGAAGCCCATAACTTTCTTATTGTCTATTTTTGTTTTGTGCGCTAACCTTTCGATCTCCTTTTCCATTTTTCCTATTCCTTTCGTTTCCATAAGCGACAGAGGTTATGTTGTTTTTGTGTACAGTGCGCAGGATTTATACTGCGTGAGCAGTGCAGAGTGCAGACCCAAAAAACACCGAACTGATCCTTTAAATGGCAGGTATACGACTGAGAGTATAAAAATGACGACATCCAGGACGAAGGGTATCATTTCGGAATTAGATTCCAGACAGTGAACACCATATATTTAGAAATAGATCCTATTCCATATTCGAGTAACTTTCGTTCGTGATCAGTCAATGAAATCGTATTTTCCTACCTTGCATAGTTGTATCTCTCAGGTGCGTCTAATTGTTAAACAAATAAAGTGAACATTATTTCAACAACAAGTGCGTGTCCCCAAAATTCTCGTATTATAATGCAGTCAAAATACATCATAGTTCCAGCAGGCACCACCATTGTGTACCAGCAGCATAAGCAAATCGCCCCAGTGCCAGTAAATCCCAAGGCACCCTCCATCCTTGGTATGAACGGATGCAATATGATGTCGAGCTCAGGTGGACCGATCGCCAAGAAAAAGTACACCTACAACAATATGCCGTATGGAGAACAATTGCCGTCGGTAGCCCGGCGCAATGCACGTGAAAGGAATCGTGTCAAGCAGGTGAATGATGGATTTTCCACCCTACGTCAGCACATCCCATCAACCATTGTCAGTGCTTTGTCCAGTGGTGGCCGTGGTCCCAGTAAGAAACTGAGTAAAGTGGACACCCTTCGTATGGCAGTGGAGTACATTCGAGGTCTGAAGGATTTAATCGATGATTGCGACAGTCAGGGGTCTTCAATTGGCTCTGCATCACCTTCATCTAGCTACTGCCCTAACGACGATGAATTTGTGCTGAAAAACTCATACAACTCGGAAGCGTCTGCGTCTCCAACACCTTCTTACAATTCGGACGTCTCCATTGGCAACAGCAGTGGATACATGCAGTCATCCCGAACCACCGATGATCATGACCAGTTTAAATTCGAGCCCTTCGACAACTACGATCAGATGAGTGCTGACACCGCCGACGATGAAGACATTTTGGACTACATCTCGTCCTGGCAAGAGCAGTGAATTTATTCATCATTGTGTACCTACATAAATTCAAAAAAAAAAAAAAAAAAACAATTCCTACAACGACACATTACTTGTCCAGTGATCCTTACATTAAGCAACTGCTCAAATTTTAGACAATTTGTTCCTGATTCTTGCGAATCTCTTGTATAAAGCTCTCTAGTCAAGAATTGTAAATAGTTTTGTAAATTGTACTTATGTGCCTTAAGAACTAGTTTTAAGTATTTTTAATTTTAAATGGAAGACAATGATTTAAATTTATTTTTTTTATTTTTAAGCAAAACAAATGGAAGACAATAAACTATATATTTTAAGAATTTTTTACGAACTCATATTTTTTTACAATAAAATTAAATAATTGAAAAGAAAAATCTATATGACTCTTTTTTGTTGGCAAATTATTTTCAGCTGCTGAATCACTGTTTTTTTATAGTTGTTGTTTTTCTTTTGTCTACAACCTGGGAGGGATGTAATTTATACCAAGAATTAAAAAAAACTGCTGTGGAGAAGTGAAATTTTTTAAAGCGTCTCTACACGAAGTCATTCGTAAACACTGTTCGACAAAATTGGTGAAAGGAGAGATCGTTTTAGTAGTCCATGCTCATGCAAGAATCGTTCATGACTGACTGTCCTGTTGGATATGTTGAATATAGCTTCATTATGGTATCACTGACTAAATGGCATCTAGGAAAAATGTTATGTTATGTTACCTCTGTAGCCACGATGTTTTGCATTAGTTAACATCTCAACGTTGGTAAGTTATAACGAGTTTGCTGTTGGTCTTAGCTTCTGGAAATCGGTTTTTTTTTTACACCGGTCGAAGCTACTAAATTAAAAAAGGGGCTGTCCCTAAGAAGGGTTAATAAAACTAATTTCACTGTAGCTTCAGAAGAGTATTTTTTAGATCAGTCGAAACAAGGGGTGGGAGTCTCTATGATGAAAACGACCAATCAAAAATGTTCCTCTGTGTTGTCAGAGGATTACAGAAAATCGCTGCTTTTAGTGTATCCAAAGGTTAGGACCTCTTTCTGCACCACCATCTAGAATGCTCCAATCTCTCGACATTTCGTCAACGGCTTTAAATCTTTAAAGGCAATCTCACGCGAAAGAAGGTACTCGGACTTGATGGATGGAAAAGATTCGATGGCACATTTCGATGGCCCGGTTTGGGGAAATGCGTTTAACATGTCGAACCCGTTGAATCATGGAACACTTAATCCAAAGAATGGCGTGCTTCATATTTTTATTTTATTTTATTTTATTTTATTTTTCAATCAAATGAGTACATCTACTGTTCTCGCTAGATTACTTAATACAAAAATATACTTAAAAACGACCACCAAAGCCTAACATCAGAATTAATTTATTTCTAAATGAATCCCTACCAAGATGAAAATCAAATATACTAGCATATCTATTAGATTCCCTAAGACATCTAGAAATTGGTTCATTGTATCCATAATTAACTCTATGATAAGGTACATAAAATAAAAGACGGTTTCTAAGAGCTCTTGATGGAGCATAAAATCCAATTAATGATAATAGGAAATGGCAATCGATATGACCAGTTGTCAAATCACGAATAAACATAATTGAAAAATATTGCCTACGTTTAAAAAGAGGTAAGATACCAAATAATTTGCACCTCGTCTCGTAAGGTGGCATTTCAATGTTCCATCGCAGTCTACGAAAGGCTACTCTAGTAAGACGCTTTTGGATTTTTTCTAATCTAAAAGAATGTACTTCATAATATGGATTCCATACTATACTGCAGTACTCAAGATGAGATCGGACAAATGCAAAAAATAAACATTTAAGGGTATGTGGATCTTGAAAGTCTTTCGAGTTACGCAATATGAATCCTAACATCTGATTACCTTTGGCAACCAGGGACTCAATTTGCTTGCAAAAGCTAAGTTTAGCGTCAAAAATTACTCCAAGATCTTTTTTGGATGAGATAATGGACAGAGGGGTATTATGGATTGCGTATGTAAAGTGTATTGAATACTGCGGAACCTCCAGTTACAACTGTTCGTTCACTCTTTTTTTTATTTCTGCTAAGCGGACTGTGCAAATGGAGACCATCGATTAAGGACTTCTTGTGGTTTTCACTTCACTACACATGGCAATTTGAAAAGCAGGAAGTTAAAAGCGATAGGGGTGATCTGTAACTTGGTCTACTTTTAGAATCTGTCCCGACAGAAAAAAAGACGTATGGGTCAATCACCTGCACTATATGATTATACACGTAACATTTTACAATTCTTGCTTTCGGATTATGATAATCGCTTCATTTAGGCTGCATTTTTCTTCCGCTGATTCCACAACTCACATGACCACCGCTCGAGTTAAAAGGCGTTCGAAAACACTTCGAGAAGATCTACATGACTCCCAAAAATAAACCGATATTCATTTTCTTTTAAGAAATGTCACATTAGCGCCTACATATGCCAACCATGTGATTTATGTACACCAACACTGTACTTCCTCAGTTGGAAGAAGATAACTTAAGGACTTAAGGACATTTTTATGTGACGCCAGACAAATTTTACTTTATAAAATATGACACTCAAAGCAAAGCGAGCACGAAAGAGAGAGCAAACAATATGGATAAACTCTGCACGCACTTTTGATTCTTATGTAGGTACGAGTACATCCTCTAACAGGATATCGAATTTCAAAAAGAAGCCCATAAAATTTGTGTAACAACATTTCGTACATTTTCCACGGAATGTGACAGTAGACTTCCAATCTGCCAAATGAATTGTTTATATGAATTCATCTTGTGAGATGTCCACCCTCGGGTTACGTCCCTACTTCCATATATATCTACTGTTGAATGTCCTTCTAAGCTGCACTTCCTCGTTCGCTTCCTAATAGGAGCATAACAATTATCATGAATCTTAATCGCTCGGTGAAAAGATCCCTTCTGTTAGCTGTGCCAGAAAATTGCTCCTCGGGGACAATCGATGAAAGACGGTGGATAGTGGATAGTTGATAGAAGGTATATGAATATGTGAATATCCTGTTTGTCCTATATCGCACGTGTGTTGTGTCCTATGACCATGTTCCGAAATATCTCCAGACAATAAAAATGAATACAATACGACCGAGAAACCGGATTGTACTTCCTTAAAGAAGAACCCAGCGAAAAGGAACAACAGGCACAAAAAAATCGTCCACCGACCAAAGGTAATCACAAAGTAGGGTGGACGAAAACGGATCATTCATATGCATAATTGCGAGTATGCAAAAGAGCCTGAATGAAGGTGACACTTCTTCCAGACAGAGGTGACATTACATTTGACGCAACAATGTAATTTGATCGTTGGATATTGCACACCCATTTCCTGTAATGCGCGTGTCCCTGCTCCTTAGTCCCTAGTCCAATTATGAAGATTTGCATGAACGGAGTTTTTGGAATCTCAAATAGAGAGTTTTGTGTGGAATGCAGTCTGACTGGTTTCTCTTTTTCCATTGAAAATGTCCTTATCCTAACCCTCAGGGCTCAGGCATGTGATTAGAGGACGTCTAGAATTTCATCTGACTACTGCAGTTGTAACATTGAACAAGTGTTAACTTTGATGGAAATTTGAATACGTGTGTTCAGTGTTCACTCCTTCGTTCTTTTGTATTGAATTTTGAAGTACGTGATTAATGTCTTTTTTTTTGGTTAGATTTATGGGGCGTTACAAAGGATTGGCACGCGTGCGCAGCAACTGCAGCCGGTCACGCATTCCGAATAACGAAACTGAAATGATATCAATATTTTTTCTGAAAGGATATTGCATATATGCAATATAAATATGGTTGACTGCGGCTGATATATGGTTGGCCGGAAGTTGTTATTGTGTTCCACCACGTGCGTTTGTTACGCTTGACTGCGAGTCCAGTGAACAGTGTAGTCCATTCGAAATTACGGAACATTTTATAACAAAAAGGAATAAGAACTCAGTTTGCATGGTAAATTGCATTAGTCCTTTGGAAAATCGTAATAATTTCATAATGACCGAATACCGACCACGGGGTGCATCAAAAGGGTTATTGAGGGTATTTTCCCCCGCTAGCTAGTGATTTTAATTCTCAAGCATTTTCAATGTGCAATAGACTGAAGTGTGTTCTTTGTAATATAAGGTCTATGAAAACTTTCTTCACATTTATGCTGGTTTTGAGAGACCTCCTCTTATCCATGGTCAGGATCATTAGCGATCATCATTGAAGTCATAATGTGCCACGGTTTCCCTTATGTTTACACATTGCCTGCCACCGAGACTTCATTTCAACAACCCTTAATATTTTATTAAGTTTGAAAAAAAAAAAAATTGGAATTCGAATACCTACAAAGAATATAGTTTTAAGGAAAGGACTGAAAAGATGATCGCAATGATCTTGTTTAGTGCAACTAACAAAATTTGTTAGTCACTATGGTTTTGAGTTGGTACCCAAATGATGTCGTACATATAGCAGGAGTAATAGCTGATGATGGATGTATTCGATGGTGGATTGCAAGTTTACTGCACGTGGGCTGTGTTTCAAATTGAAATCTGGATGTGGCCGAAGCTTGGAGTACCTCTAAAACCGAAAAATTTATTCTCGATCACTTCGGGGGAAAGATTCTTCGAAAAATTTTCAGTGTTGACGGGCTTTGAATGTGCAGTTTCAACCATGAGCTGTACTGTAAGGCGGTAAAGACCAAGTCAAAATAAAGTGCACGACTGGGTCGAACGAAACTTTCTCCATATTAGACAAAAGAAAACAAAATTCTCTTTTGGATGTTCATCTCATATGGCAGTTATATAAAATAACAATATATAAGGTCAACAGCTTCTGTCCGTTGTTTTGAAGAAAATTTGTACGGTATAAGAAATATTGTCATTTTGATGAAATGTGGTGTTAAATCTACAAACAATTTTCCAATTGAATAATTATTTCGTCAATTTCAACGGAATCCATTCTTCAAGTTAACATAAAATATTCCTTATTTTCAAAGATATTTTTCAAATTGAAAAAAGAAATCTTCATTTTTACGTAAACATTTCTTCAAATTGAAAAAATATCTTCAATTCTACGGATAGTACTCTTTAATTTAATGAACGCTTTTTCAATATAACGTAATCTTTTCTTCAAATTGAAAAAAATCTTCTTGGTCATTATTCAAGCTGAATAATTTTTCATCAATTCTACGCATCTTTTTCTTCAATATGAAGCATAGTTTTCTTTAAATTAACTTTTATTCTTCGGTTTCGTGCTATTTTTTTTTGTCAATCTGACAAATATTTCTTAAATTGAAGAAATTTTTTGTTTTTAATTCCATTATTCAAGCCACATTAGAGAAATAAAATACGAATAAATATTTTCAGTCTAAAAATATTTTTTATTAGCTATTTATATTTAAAAGAATTATAATAATAGTAAGATAATTGTAATAATCATAAATAATTATGAAATTTAAAGCTCACAATACAGATATAAGATATAAATAAATAATTTGTTATTTAAAGTTTTTAAATCAATTTGATAATAATAATAAGAATTAATAATAATAAAGTGATTAAGCTAAGTAAGCCGTTAGCCGGTGGTCGTTCCGCGTAGCACTATCTGAAATAAAAGAAAATCATTAGATATTGCATACATATGTAGGTATATATTGTATTTATTCCTATACGTTACCTAGTACGATACTTGGCCGCGGTCCAATGTGTTTCCGAACAATCAGTCGTTTTTTAATTTATTAATTTAAAAGGTATGGTTTAACACGAACACGATAGGTACTATCCTCACTGCACCACTTCACTTACAAGAATAAAAGCTATCACTTCTAGGACAACAATAAACAAATACATTTTAATAAAACTTTTTCAAATTGATTAATTTTTTGCAATTTGAAGAAAACGTTTTCCTTCAGTTAAAGAAAATTATTCAAGTTGAAAAAAAAATTCCCATCATATAATGATATTTATTCAATTTAAAGATATTACGAACAATTTTTTTTTTTAGATTGCAACGGTTTAATGTGTATTTCCCGGAGTGAGGGATAAAGTCGGTCATAACATATTGAAGAAACTTCTTCAAGTTGACCAATTTCGTCAATGTGATGAACACTTTAAAGCATTTCAACAAATTTATTCTATTTGAAAAAAAGTAAGATGTGGTAATAATACAAATTTGCTGGCAATTTAGGGAAATGTGGAGGCTAGATTCAACTAGATAGAGTTTGTAAAACTCAAATTCTGTGAATACTCCGTTCGACAAAAATAGTGGTAGGTACGTGTGCAGAACAGCGATGAGTTTTTAAAACGTGATGTTTTTGCGGTTCTTAAGCACCGATACTGATAGGAGGTGATGTGCATTGGTTGTCTTTATTGTAGGGCGTTTCGCTTATTGTTATTACCTATGGAATAGATATATGTTGGCGGTTAGTCTTCTGAGGGCGAACAGTTTTAGATTTAGCGTAGAACTTCCTGTTAGTCGAACTGTTTTGTAAGTAAAGGGAATAAGTTTAGGCCAAGCTCCATATATAAATGTGATGTTTGAGTCCTGATCTAACCTCCACATTATAGAAAAAGATTAGTCGCTTTTAGTTTTGTTATGAAGGTAATCGTCATTAGTGTATCTTATGCGCATTAATTGCAATCAACATTTCTTTTTATAATATAATGTAATTAAAATAAAAAAATATTTATTACAGAAGTTGAAGAAAAGCTTTTTTTTTTTTGAAAATGGCTTCAATGATATCAACTGATATAAGAATAAGCGATGTATTGTCTTTCTTATAGAATCCCTCTATAATATTCTTCAGGAAGTGTAAAGGTTTTCGCATACAACTATATTTTTTTTTTTAAATCTCCACTTTCTCAAAACTGCTCAACTGTTTTAAACTATTTCTAAATTTAAGAACTGTTTGTTTGATTTCTTATAAACCTTGTGTAAAGTCCTACCTACATCTTAAAAAAAACCTAAGAGCTTGTAAAACAGAGTAAGAAATACCATGCTCGATTGTGGCTACGAGTAAGATTTTTATTTGAGCAATCATAAACATTTGCATTAATTGTAAACTGGTATAAGTGCAAAAAAAATTAAAACGAATTACTAAAACAAAGAAAAAAATAAATTGTGTTTTTGAAAAAAAAAACGTCCCCACTCTCCCCTTTTTTTAATTTAAATAAAACAAAATCCGATGCGGGAAAAAGGCTTTTGAAGAAATTTCATTTATCTTGAATATGTACCTAATCTTCAATTAGACGAAATATTTGATGAACAATTGTCAATTTGAATTGTTGAGGATTTTGTCAATATGAAAATAAATTCATTCACTTGAATAATATAATAAATAGTGTAGCATTTGATGAAACTTTACTGATTCTGAATATTTAATTTTCAATATGAAGAAACATTTTATGGAAAATTGTTAATTTGATTAAATGACTCTTCTAAAAATTATCAACAAATTTTTGTCAATATCACATAAAGGATACCGGTTTGTTAACGACTTCAGTTTGTCAATATGACAAAATTTCATTTGTTTAAATAAAATATGAAATCGGACAGCAGTTGAAGATATGTTATTTATTTTGAATATTATATCTTCAATAAGACCAAAAATTTGACGAAAAATTGTCGATCCGAATAATAAATTCTTCAAAGATTAACAAAATATTTCCGTCAATATGAATACACGATTTGGTTCAGTGTGTGTGCGGTGGAAATGAAGTTTTTGTTTTTGTAAAACTATTCAGACATAACAGTTGCAAATATTGCAATGTTTATTTGGAAAAATACAACTGACTGTATGATATTGTGCCGGATTATAGAAATACTTCGTTTTTGACATTTTATCGAAATCGAAGATGGGGTTTTCGAGATATGAGCAGTTTTTAAAATTAGCGTTTTCGGTGTTTCGAATTGAAAATTAAGGACACAATAGTTTTGAAAACCTCAATTTTTCTCTAAGTTTTCATTTTGGTCAAAATCGTTATTGCCGTTTTAAGTTAACTAGACTCTTTTCATAAATCCATTGTACGATAATATAGAGGAAAACTGAGGTTGCTTTTAAGTTATAAATGACCACATAACCTTAGAAATTAGTTTTTGCTACAATCGTATAGACCGTTTTCGAGATATGTCCAAATTTCAAAAGTTCCGTTGTTCGAATTTTTAGCCAAAAACTGGGTACGCAGTCCTGGTAACCTCACCTACTTAAGCTTAAATATCAGTTTTGATTGAAATCGTTAGAGCCGTTTTCAATCAAATCAAACTGGTACGAAAATGTTGTATGGGAAGTACCATTAATATTGAGGTTACCTTGCAAAAAAAAAAACACCTCCCGAGCAATCCTCAGAGATAGTTAGGATTAGGACATTATGTGGAGCGTATATGGGCCCCGGCCAGAAGAGTTGTTGAGTCTACCCAACGCAGAATAAAATAAGGCCTCGAATTACTCACAGCCGACTTGGCGAGCGCAACTGCAACTTAGGTCAGAGATCATTGGAGGGGCTTGTTATTTGATGACTAGGGTCACCCCGAAATACAAAGCCTCATTAGGCTGACCCAACGTTCCCTAGCGAAACCTTTAGTATAGTATAGTATCTAAAAATGGACATAGCGACACGCTGTAATGTCTCTAGGTAGCTATTCTCCATAAATATCGAAATTAGGACCCGTCTTATAGAGCGGTCTTTGACATAACTTTCATACTTTAATACAATTAATTTTTGGATTTATTATTTTTGTGGATATATTAGACTACTGCGCGAAGGTTGTCCGGTTCAATCCTCAGAAAAACACAAATTATTGCAATTCTACTGCGCCACCCTGATAAATGTCTTGCAAGCATTCGAGAGTATAACTGCGTAATTCAACAGAAAAGGTACTCAATTAGTCGTTCGAACTCTTGATTCAGTTTTACTATCCCTTGATTCGCCCCAAAAACCAAAAGTAAAAACTCACTAAAAACAAACAATTTTGGAAAGCTAGGATTGCTACACGAACCTGTTGCGCCAACTCATTATATTCTAATTATATTCCAATTAAATATATGCTTAATTATAAATTAATTTTTTTTATTAAAAAAAAAAATATTTACTAAAATTTAAGTATTCCGTTCAACTCAAAGAATTTATTTACACTTCGAAGTAACCTTAAATATAATGTTTATAACTTTTCTCAGGGAATGGAGAAGTACGTAAGAAAAGGGTGGAGCCTTGAAAAAAAAAAAAAAATTAATAATAAACTTCACTAACAAATTTCAACTGTACGTTTCCGTTTATTTAAATTTGAATAATTGAAAACATAAATCAATCATCTCCACAGGGAAAGGAAATCCACACGGATATACTCGTATCTGTTCCAGGCAAGTGAAAAAGCAATAAAGCACCACACCTAAAAACAATGTCCTTACAACGAAAATTCACAGAATTCATTAAACGCAAATAATGGTCCTGCCCGTTGTCATATTAAATTTGTTTCGCTGCGTGAAAGTCACTTGTTTTACAACCGAAGATCGCCTTCACTTTCCCCCAACAGGTACAAGTACACTAGTACCTGTCGCAGTGTCGGGGAAAATCCGACTTTGACAAAATCTTCATGTACCTGTTGAGCAAAATCTGGACAAAAACAAATGCAAGGCTGTATAATTATCTGAAACAATGCAACTAACTTCAAATCCTTTTTTGCAACCTCGAAATCTGAGCGCATCCCATTGTGTAATGGAACGGTAAGAGGATAAGCGCACTGCAAGTGCAGTGAGTAGATATAATTCGTAATGCCTACGGTTCTAGAAGTTTGGCGAAAATCCTCTTCGTCTTCTTTTTCTTCTTTCCAGTTTACATTGGTCCTGGAAGAAAATCAAAATTTAAGTCATAAAACGATGTCTTTGAGGATTTGCCAAGGATTTGTAGGTAAAGAGAGTATTTGAAAAATTGGCCTTTGTGTGCCAAAAAGGACCCTCTTATTGTTCGTGTATGTATACGTAAATAAATCGATTTCGTTGAAGAGAAGAAAATTCGTATAAAGAAAATCCAGAATAATATCATGAAATGGGAATCGGTTTTTAGAATCGTAAATCGAACTGGAATCAAGGATGAAAAGGAGCACGGAGTCTTTTCTCCATTTCGGACTTTTATGCGATTGATATAAGTGAATGAATGGAAAATGGATTTTTTATAAAATTCGGATTCCCATTCATATAGTCGCAGGATATGACATCCATAATGGGAATTGAAAAAATCGTTGCCTTTAGACGCTCGGATATGACAGTCATATGACCGACAAAAGTTGATTGCCACGAGTGAGTGAATCTTTTCTTTAATTTGCTTTGCGGTTTCTCTATGTCATTACACAGCGTTCATCTTAGATATGGGGATAAGAAAACGAGAAAGAACCCGCCAACAAGAACAAATCGACAATGGATCAGGACTACGATTGATGAGATATCAAATACCAAAAAGATCGATCTCTAACCGGCTCGGCTGAAGTAATGAAGCAGTATATTCGGAAATGTAGGTAGCTGTACTGTGATCAGATTGTTGGAGTATTTTTTTTTTTTTTTTTTTTTGTCGTATCCAGCTGGGGGCTGTATAGTGTAGCTGGGATTTTTCGTTTGACTTACTTGCTGACGTCAAACCTGTTTAGTTGACCTGGTACTTGCACAATCATTTACCATTTTGCTTCCAGATGGTTGGAGTCAGTTTTTCCTTGTGAGCGACACAGTAAGCGAAGTCTATCTCCACTAATTTTACCTAGGGCTGATGAGAAGTTGTTTCGGACATCGAAGCAGTGTGGAGATATAGAAGTCACATAATACTTGAAGTTGCCTACTGCGATGTTTTACTGGCGATCTTGAAAGTCTTCTTGTTGACAGCGTACATGCTTTCGGACCTGCTCGCCGGTTGTATCTTCTGTTTTAATACCCTCATAACCGCAGCAGTTAAGAGCTCAATGTGTTCCATGTTCTACGTATTGCAAATAAGTTCTACCGTAACCATTGTAACACTTTGCTTAAGCTTTCTGGGCTTAAACTCGTATATAAAACATCTTGAAATTGTATGACAGTTTTAATTGTTGATAAGCTGGGGAGCTCGTCTATACTAAACTTATGATGAACGAGAAAGTTTCGTTCGAACCCGTCGTGCACTTTATTCATAATAATCTTGATCATCAAAAGACTCGGAAAGGTGAGAAATATGTTTAAATTTTTCCTAAAATGCAGTCATCTGCGGTGGTAACTTTATAACTACTAAAGGACATCCAATTTGGGCACAATGGACTATTTCTGATGTCAGAGTTCCAAGTTAAAAAGATATAAATTGTTGCAGATCGAAACAGGTTTTGTATGAGTTTTTGTTTAAATTTTTTTTGACGACTGTAAGCGACCCACTGCTACAAATTGATGACGAGTCCGAACGGCTGAATTGAGAATCTCTTTCATGACAGTCCCACTCTTCCGAAGGATCATAAAGCCACTCGCATCCCACTCAACTGCATGTACAACTGCCTAGTGTCGATCCAACTCCAAATGAACCACATGTTACAGATATCACTCTTCGTAACGATCATTCCACTTTGCCCATTGATGATGGGGGCATCACCACAACCATGGACTCATGGATATCAATGACTTCTTTCCGTTCGCATTACACAACAACCAAACACCACTCAAGATGAGTTAACCACTAGCACGCGGACCTTGTGGCTACTTCTCTTGCTTTTCTTTCAATTGCGGTTTCTAATACCCGTCGTATATACCTAAGTATACGCACTCAGTGCGCGTTGCTAGAAATCCAGTTTTGCGCGCTGATCATCTCCAGTCGCATATACTATTTATACCAGCCGTGATGAAGTGACGAGATTAACTTATCTACGAAATGGCTAAGCCACCAAGAATGGCAATCAGATTGCCGCATCTAAAGGGACGACCCATTCACCATGACCATAGCCCATGGGAGCAGGACTTTCTGAAAGAGTTGTCATCGTCGCCGTTCTAATCGGTTTAATTGATCACCGGCTTGTTGTGTAAGGTTCCCATCCTGCGTGCCCCGAATGTTACATACCGCGCAAAAGGTAAATCCGATATTTTTCTCTCGCTCCACAATGAGCAATGTGGAGCAGCCTAAGAATTTAATCCATGTACAGATATACAGTGTGCAGTGCATTTCTATAGAGTACTTGTCGGGGCGAACATTTCTGGCGAGGAAAGAGCTCATTCAATTATCACGATACTTCTGGGTTGTAAACGCGCGAAGACGACAATCGAATCTATTCGGTTGGGGTCACGTATACGAGTATATGGATGGCGCGATCCGTAGTGAAACCAGTAAAAGAAGCCAATTGCACTCAGGCTGTGTGAATTCAATTTGATTGCGGTTCTTCGTCGGCAAGTGCGCAGTCGTCTCCTCTTCGTTGGTCGTGTAAAATCCGATGCGAAGGATGTTGAACAAGATATTCACTTTGGATAAAAATCCCCGATATCCATGGGCATTGGTGTAGAGTTTACGTGCACAGATTGCCCATTGCAGCGGTTCCGGGAAAAAGAGTGCAATGATACATCTTTTGAGATGTTGCGCTCCTGATGTTCACTTGATTGGGTTAACCGTGGTGCTAATAGATGTAATAAACGATTTCGAATGATGTAAAATAATTGTTTTCCTTTCCGTGTGCGTTCATCCTTTACAATTGGGATTGGCTTAGAGTTATACGTATACGCGCTAGAAGTTCCACTTGACTCTCATAAGAGAGCCGGTTTTTCATATACCTACGCTTTTTGGTTGCAACCTACTTCCGTGCAAAAGTCGGATGACAATCCCACTCCATCCATCTATGAACAGGCTTTGAAGTGACCACTGACCACCAGTCAAAGAATCCGTCATAATCTCTTAATTAGCTGAAAGTAGCTGAAAAAGTGAACTCTCTAAGTGAGCCCTCATCTTCTCGAGAGTAATCCCAAAATTATGGCAATTTGTTGCGTTTTTAGCTTGCGCCACATTGTACACACCTAGTTGACCATTAGAGGCAGTAATCCAACACTTACTTCCCGGAACAACGCCTTCTATCCTTAATTACACGAAGTTCCTCGACTGTTTCTATTCAGCTTTATCTGAACAGGATATTCCCTCAATTCCAAATCGAGATGTTTCCTGTCAGATTACAATTTCACAATTTCTACCCCAAAATGCACGTTTGTTAGGATTCTCCATCGAAAAAAAAGCAAAAAAAAACCACCGCCTACATAGAACCACCGAAGAAATGGGAAAGTGTCATATTCTACACTTTCCACGGAGGTATCCGAGACAATTTCACGCACCTTAAGAACGTCTCAAATTTAATAGGTTTCCCAATCCAAAAGAAAGGTGGCCATTCTTTGCACTTCCTCCGCACGGAGGCGGGCACAACGTTGTGTGAAATTTCTCAAATTATTCGTATCCCTTAGACCGAATATAAGTGACATGAGCGGAAGGATCAGAAACTATTACCAAACGACGGATTGTGTCAAAAGTTAAAATGGCATAAAATTGAATTCCGAAATCAATTAGTGGCGGCTTCAATCAATATTTCGAAAATCATATACCCGCTGGATGGAGTCACGTGCGGTCCAGTAAGAATTAGGTACACGCACGCACTTATCGAGGGAAATAGTAATTTTCCGAATTTCCTGCTATGACTCGGATGATGACTTGAGAAAGATTAGATATGCTGAAAATCTCTTAAGAGTCCTACCATCTGATATCGAATAATAAACTTATGATCGTGTGCCATATCCGCTGAGTCAGTACGCGTTAAGTGGTTCGGATTGTTCCGATTATAGAGTGTGCTCATCCACGTGTTTACGTGTTTACTGTCAAACGAAAATAAAATGAAAACCATTCATTGCTCTATAAGAGTATTTAATTCATAATTTGAATGGGCATGGCACGGTCCGTGGCATGGATCAATGTTATCATCGCGTGTCAATAAAATGTCGAAATGGATGTCTGGGCAAGAGTCATGTTAAATATGTTGTTCAATCGGAAGACGTAGGTACAAAAAATACTACCACTTGTGTATAATTTGTACGATAGACACACTCGTAGCTAATGTTCGATTTTGAAACATAATTGAAGGCTCATAGTCTGCATCATTATGGTCATATATGAAAATTTTTGCAATCGATTGAAGAAATCATAAAAAAAAAAAAATTAACCATCACTATCAACCTGTACTTTTTTTGGTAAACAAGTTGCGTGAGTATAGTATACAAATCATGCTTTCATGATACTTAGATTTCATTTGCACGCTGCCACGCATTTTTTATCCATTTGCTTAATTCTTGAAACAGACCGGCGAGAAAAGTTTTCAAAAATTCCGAAATGCTTTACTAGTGAACCTGGCAATGCCACATCCGTTGAACTCGCTAACAACGCCCTCATTTACTCTCATAATTTTTTGCAATTCCTTTTCGCAAAAATAGAAACAAAATGCACGACTTGATAGCACGAAACTTTGGTTTTCAAGGTTTAATCAAAATCGAAAATGGGGTTATCGTGACATGACACATGAGCAGTTTTTAAAAGTAGGTAGCCTTTTCGGTGATTTCAATTTAAAAGGACGCAATAAACTTGAAAACATAAATTTTACGATAAGTATGCATTTTGGTGAAAATCGTTAGTGCCTTATATTGAAAAAAGTAAGTTTTTAAAAAGTTACTTACGATAATATAGAGAAAAACTGAGTACGCAGCCATATTAACCTCACCTGCTTAAGTTCAAATATCAATGGAAGTTAGAGCAGTTTTCGAACAAATAAAATTTGTATTACAATTTTATTTGTTGTACCTACCATTAAACTTGAAGTTACCTTTCAAAAAAAATGAGCCCCCAACTGTAGGCCTACAAGTTCTAAATCCGGCCTCAGGAGCATACGGTCAGACAGGCAGATGCACCTAAGGCCTATTAGCAACTTTCAAGCTCTGCGGTTTTACTAAAACGAACAAACGTATTTAAAACACCTCGAACATAAGCTTCACCTGCACACTTACATAAGTGTCATATTCCAATTTTAGTGATGATTGATTTCTGTTTCTGACGTTCAATGTCTTTAGATGTAGTCAATTCTTAGAGCACTTGTTAGAGAAGCGAGTCTTAAGCTAAGATTACACGTGTCAAATTTTAACATGCTGACGTCACAAAAATTCCCTCTTTCTATCGTCACTCGTGTGTCCTTCGTGAGAGCACGCTGCAAAAGCCAGCAGGGTTCGAACTTTACTGCAATTGCAGTAGATCTACTGCAATTTTAAGAAAAAAATAAGATCTACTGCACCACTGCGCTCGACTGACAATCTACTGCAATTTTTCATTTTCGTTTCTTAGTATATTTTTATAATCCCAGTTACTGGAAACACTGTTTATTGATTCTTAACTTAAAGACTGAATTTTATTGTAACAATATTTACGTATACCTAACACAAGAGCCTAAAAAAATCGAAGATTTGCGATCTGCATCTGATTTTATTTCAACTGGAACGTGCATTTATGTTTAAACTAATACATTTTTAGAAAAATATTTTGGAACTTATCGCATTTTTTCTAAATTCAAAATCTACTGCAAAAAAAGTGAATCTACTGCACTTTTTCTTAAGATCTACTGCGAAATTTAACAACAGAAGTCCGAACCCTGAAAGCCAGCTTTACCACTCCCTTGACAGACGATCAAACGTCGTGACTCTTAGCTTCAGCGCCAAAAAAAAAATTATAGAGTAAAAGTGTTGAAAGAAATTCTGTCAAAAGAAGATATTTTCAAAATGTCACTCGTGGATGGCTAAAAAAAACTGCAATCCCAACTTGATTGTGTGTCTATATCCTTCGAGTCAACATTTTGATTCAGAAAAAAGGCGGCATGAACGCATCATATAAATGCACATATTGGACCGCCTTCTCATGCCGATCAAGGACAAAAGGAACTTGCACCCTGAGGAAAAGGCGGCTTGTTAATTATTTTCATCCGCGCAGTTTATGTGTCACAGTTCGATCTCCGCCTACCAGCCAACACCTCGAATTCCGTAGTTACACTTTTACAATATATAGAGCTAGGACATAGCCAAGCCATGTTTATGTACTTTTGTACCAAAGATGGGGGGCGTCTCCGTGGCAAACCGCTCTCTTTCACCCAAATGATCTTTTGTGAAAAATCCGAATAATAGAAAAAGCAAACAGAATCCACTTGGACGGACACCGACACCGACTTAGCATAAAGGATCGATTTCGTTCTCTTTGCGTAATGTTATTACTTACCTACAAAGAGAAGATGTCCATAGGTATCCGTATCATTGTCATGGTTATGGCAGTATCCCTGCTTTAATGTTTTTTTTTTTTTTTTCATTTTGGTGACAATGAAAAACTGTCCAGCTCGTAAGCAGCAATTTCACGACCGAGTGCGCATCGTTGACCGCCTTTTCATGCCAATCATGGGAAAATAAGATGAAATCGTATATATATCTAGAGTAGATAATCGATTATCGCCATTTAAGGACCTGTGCAGAATATCTTTTCTTATTTTCCACATTTTTTTTGTCTCTTCTTGTGGTCACCGTAGTCGGTATCATTAGAACGTTAATTCTTGTCATTGTCATTGTCAGCCAAAGTCCAATGACCGTGTGCCGAAAGATTTCCTTTGAACTATCGATGGCGATCAAGCGGGCGATGTCGGCAAATGTATTTCAAACCAAAGGGCATATCGCACGCTTTGTGAAGAACAGTGGTCTCAGGGAATTCAAAGAAATAAAGTGTTGAGTTGTGCGGATAAGATTTTGTTATTGTTCGTCGGTGGACAGCTACAAATTGCTGTGGTAAAAGTTTGATATCTTTACTTTTGCTTTTATTGCCGATAGCACGCCCCTGAGCACCGAGATGAATAGTTTAGCATTTACCAGTTCATTATCTGACACCAAGAAGTCGCATGAAATTCTTGGTTGGTTGTGGTGTGGAAAAAAAAAAAGTTTTAATTCTAAATTGAACATTTTTGACGTACTGCGATGGGATAGTTTTTAAAGTGGAATCTATAGACGATTTGGAAAACACACATAAGGGTTCAGCTTATTTGGGATGCTGTTAACCTCTTTTGGTCAGTTCATTAGTCTCCTTTGTTTCCATTCATATGGTTCATGGCCGTGGTAACTTTAATTTTATTTTGCTCACAAAGCGAGTAAAAGTGTGTAAAAGCAGTGCAAGACTGATTTGGAGTCTATGATGGATGAGGTTGACTGTCCGTAAATAATTGAATGCTCGAGCTTCTAATTTATTTTACAACTGATCCAGTAGCTTGATAGATTGTGAATAAAAGTCCTAGCGTAAAACTTATCACAATATGTTGATTCGGCATTCGTGTCTGAATAATAAGCACCTGATTAGACAGACGCCCCCAAAACAACAAAGCGGTCTGATTCTGTCAACATCGACTCGTCCGAATTGAAAAACCCGTTTATATGGTTTTCAACTTACCCACAGCTGATTTTTCGTATAGCTTTGGTTTTGTGTTTCGCTGGGTTAAAGGCCTAATGTTTATAAGGCTGTTTTCAAGTTAAATCTTACAACTGTGAATCGGGCATTCGGCATTAGTCTTAAAGATTCCATCGGGCGTTGCGTGCCTATACAGTCGAAGGGGATACAATACAAGTCGAGTAGAGACTTCTGTTGTCGAATGCCCTTCGAAATGGACTAGGTGGAGTTCATTTCAGCTGAACATCCCACGCAAATTTTGAGACTGGACTTGCATTATTTTCCATACAAAATTCATGTAAGTAAACCGCTGCTTGCCGGAGACACCAAAAAGCTGGAACTGACACTATCTATACTCGAAAAGAAAAAGCTATGTCTCTATTATTTTTCGAAACTGATTGGTTGGTGATTTATGTCAAACATCCGAGAGTATAGCTGTCTTGAAATTGTAAAATTGTAGATCCCTTCCATTCGTTCCAAAAATGAAAAACGCACACAAAATGAATGGTCGCGAGAAGCTAGGAATAGGGTCCCTCAGTACCTGTTGCCCCAACTATTTATTTTTATTTTTTTACATTATGCATACGGCAAACAAACGAATTAAAGGTTTGGAGTAGTGGCGTCTGAAAAGATCATGAGGCAGTTCCTTCGTTTGAAGATGCAAAAAAAGTAAGTAAAGGTATATACAGGCCAGTATGCTTTAAAGCAGAGTTGCATGATATATTTTTCACATGGCGGCGCTATTGGCGATACATTTCAAATTGTTACAGATCAATTTGTCTCACTTCGTCACTAGCTTTCATAGGTATACCATTTTTGTGTTCAAAGATATTTATTGAAAGCAGAAACTGGCTACCTACTTCGATCCATAAGGAAATATTTGCCTCAATCCCCTTTGTTCGTTAATTCACCATAAGATTTAAAATTGCATTCCAGCTTCCATTCCGATTCAACCACTGTAGACGTCTCAATCCCGAGGCACGTGTACCTTTCTATTAATTTCATCCCTTTCCCAGGTAATCCCATTCGCTGCACCAATAAAAACGTCAAAAAATGCGCACTGGAATATAATAACGAGTATTTCAGACAAAAACTGCATAAAAGTCTCACGAACATATCCCATTTTTTTAAGGATCTGCACGCGCATGTGTGGCCCTTTAGTTTTATATATTTTTTTGTTTTTTAATATCACGAACGTACCATCTTCTTTATTTATGCAATAGAGCGGTTATTCAGACGTAACCTGTGCGCGTTGGATTCTTCTGCTCATTCAGCTCAATTGATTTCAAACAAAGGAGATAAAAGGATATTAGAAAATAGATTTAGGACCACCCCAGATAAATGATCTACCTATATGTTTTCAATATCCAAGGCGGCAGCGTTCGAGATAATTTATTCACGTGTGAACACAAATATGCGCCCTGGAATGCAAGGTGATTAACATATCACTGACGGCGGCACAAGTGACCTGGACTCACGCCTAAATAATTGGATCAAATGATTGTGAATAGATTTGAGAGCAGATCCTTCTCTAAATGAATTGGTGATTTTGTTCAATTCCGCTGACGCCCTTTAGTCTCGCCGCAGGAGCGGCTACCCTGAAATAACAAAAACACACAAAGAATCGCTGTGCCGCCTTTTTGATTAACAAGACTATTTGGTAGCTAAATTCCAAAGAGCAATCAAAAATCTTTTATAATTGAGTAGGTATATCTCTGTGGGCTCAATACATGGTCCTTATTCGAATTCGTTCGGTAGCTTTGAAATCAATTCCTCCTGCTGACTCCGAATTGGATCGCGCCATATGCAAATAATGACAAATGCACTATAGGTACACTGGCAACTGAGGACGGCAAGGGCAACGGCAACGTTTGCCGCACAATGCATCGTAAAGTTGGGCATTGTCAGGAATTATTGGTATGTCGCCACGTCGGGACAGTTCCTGGCAATTGCACTAATTCGTGAGAATGTTCTACACCGCGGAGATCCATAAAGAATACCCATATGACGATGGTTCGCATTATGGGGACACCGTTTCCGAGAACAATTTTTCAATTTATCTGATGATCCAATTAATGTGTGTGAATATAATTTTACTGTGTCAACTGGGAACGGAAGGTTGAACATTTGTTGGCACTTTGGTGGAAGCCTTTTGTTGTTCCAGTAAGATGGTCAATATGCTCGTTCATTACCTATATATAGGTAGTCTAATTAGGAGTGATTCGTAATTGGGTAGGGTAATGCATCTGTAGAGGCATGCACCATCAGAGTTAATGTTTTGAGAGTTCCACTGAATGTTTCTTGAATATTATGTAATACGAAACGAGTTGAGTTCAAAGTGAGACTACCAACTCTGGCATTTAATTTTGAACGCAATTGAATACCCTTCGCAAGCATTTTTTGATATCTTCTACAAATTTATGGGATCGTGCATACAGTTTTTGTTTAGATATTCTCAAGGTGAACCACACCCATTCTCTGTCACATAAATGATATTCGCTTCCATCTTGCATTAAAAAGGTAACAAAAACTTCTGATTGGTGGATTTCATTTTAATTTTATTGATTTAACAAATCATCTTATATTTAACTATATGTACACACAATTTAAATATGCAGCGAAACAATGAAATATCAAAGGATATTCTGAGAGGTCTGAATCAATTTAACTAAGAGTGGCGACTGCCTTTAACCTTAGGATAGCAAGAGGGGTGATACCATACAGCACCCCCATATTTTCTCTATTCTTAAATTGACAGCTGAGCTTTCAGTTCTGACTTTTTGTTTTACAGGCATGTCTGTCCATTTTCGCTCTGAACACTGCCATCAACTTTGCCTATAGCGGAAGTGGTTAAAATTTTTGGAGTGTGTGTTAAATGAGCCGGAATTTTAGAAGTGTCGTAACATTTGTCAATACGAATTTTTATGTAAAAATACTAGCGCATCAAATCATGGTATTGTCTCTGCCTTGAAGATTCAATAAAAATATGAGCTCAAGCCGTTAGCTTACTTTTTTGAGATCTTTTTCAACATGGCCTGTATGCTGTATAACATATGCATTCACTGAGTTCGATTTTCCTTTTGAGACATACAACGGTACTAATAATCATTTTTAGTGTAAGTACAGGCTAAATTTTTCGAGCTCACAATGGCGAAAATTTCCATACAAAATTGCACATTGTGACCTAGGAAATATTTAGTATGAAGGTTAAAAATGATTATTAGTAAGGCCCATTGACCTGTTAAATTAAAAATTTGTTGCAACAAAGTGAAATTTTACAAATTGTTTTTCAGCTAGGACGGGTCGATGTTGTTAGCCTATGGCGGTCAAAAACCAGAAGCAGTCAATTTCTCGAACAAGAAGTCGGCTCTTCACAGACTTGAATTCGATGAATTTTGCTTCGGGAGTTGGGGATATACCCGTACAAGATCGAACAGACCCAGCAGCTGAAAGCTATAATAGACAAAGCAGTTTGTTTGCTAAATGGGCTTCAGAGCGTTTGGAAGAGGACACCAATTATGGCTGATAGACCATCTTTAGCAACGTGGCATATTTTTTGATTAATTACCTAACAAACAAAATTGCCACATATGGGGTGGCAATGCATCCTCAAGACGATAATATTTGGAGCGCATTATTGGCGGCGCTATTGGTCATCCCTTTTTTGAAAATTACGTTTTTGAGGTCTTCACGACGAGCCCTACAGAACAATGACAACCGTTTTTCTTTTTTTGCAGGAATTGAACGATATAAGGGGACGACACGACTGAGATTTTTTCTGAACAATTTGACTCCGCTTGACTCTTTATTATGGAATTTCCGGAAGGCATAAATATAAGTCGGAAATCAGACGATGCCATAAAGTTAGCATAACTACTTAAGCCGATCAAATTCAGGCGGTTTTATGCGGCATTAAAAATTGAACCACACGGATTCGTGCCACCGTGAGAAGTCGAACGTTCGAACAATGGAGGGGATGATGGATCCGGCTGTAAATGAAGACAAACGAAGAATTGAACAAATGACTATCAACATCGCAGCTCGGATAAACTTCGCAATGAATAGACCTCACCTTCGGTGTCGTTCACAATTGGACAGTGACCTACACTTACGTACCGATCTGGTTTGGTTGGACCGCGGTCCACTCTGTATCTCCCCAGCTAAAGTAAGTAAGAATTCACCAACGGAAAGTCACCATTCAATTGCGCTATATATCACAAAAATTGGTAGTGACAAAAAACCCGTAGCCTATATTTTCTTTCTATAAAAAAAAAACAAAGAAAACTAAGTTCACCACTAGATATCCAAGAAGACTAAACAACCCGCATACGAAAAGTGTAAAAACCCTTGTTTCTTGATAGTTTTCGATAACCCAATCTTCTTTTTTAAATTAACAAGACGAACCGATTACCTGCGACAATGTTAACAAGAATTTCCTTATCTCTCGCCCTCATATTACAGGAAACGGCAGGACATCACAATCACAAGTGCGATTTACAACAACTAACGATGACCAATACTGGAAATGTAATTAGGTACTTGTTTGACTACAATTTGAGACGATACCTCAGCAGGT
This sequence comes from Cheilosia vernalis, assembly GCA_949126925.1. Lineage (NCBI taxonomy): Eukaryota > Metazoa > Arthropoda > Insecta > Diptera > Syrphidae > Cheilosia > Cheilosia vernalis. The sequence continues at coordinate 34,980,260 of OX421360.1, read as the reverse complement.
TGTAATCTCGGCATAATCTTAGCAACACGAGTCCATGCTGTTATTTAGTGTTGGCAATCCGTTTTGTCAACGAAGGATAAGACGGTCCAGTTCTATACTGCTCGGGATCGTTTTTACAACTCAAATCGGATTTTCACCGAAAACGGTGCATAAGTGAATTTATTACTTAAGTCTCGTCTTACTGATCGTCTTAGAGGACTAGATTTCCATCCCAATTCATGGAAGTGTTCAATTTAATCCGTATTTCGATTTCCCTTTAATTTGCCATAATTAGGATGTGCATTTACATATTTTAGACGTTGTGCGGTGAAGGTCCCTGTGATCATGGACCTATTTTAGACAAACTGAAGGAAAATGTGCCGATGCGTATCTATATCCGATTTGTTCGGAACTGGGATAATTACAGACGTCCACTGCCAGTAAGTGTTCCAATTAAATTAATAAATTTGAAAACTAAAGCGGATGCAATATTGAACGAAGTGGAATTTATCTATGAATGAACATAGATTCGTGATTTATTATGGCGACCGAGAGTCCACTGGCGGTGCACGTACATTCGGATTCTGATACATTTAGCCCGGAATAGGTGTGGGCATTTAAAAGAGAAACTGCGATAAGTAGGCTAGTGCGTCCATCCTACCGTTTTGTATTGTTCTTTACGGATAGCCGCTTTAATTAAGGAGTTGCACTTCCCGTGTGGCGGGCCTTTTTCGGTTTCAATGCGGTTTCATTCATTTAGGCCGTTCTACATCATTGGGAGTAATAGAAAGCAAATTAAAAGAACTGAGTGAATTATTTTGAAATAGGATATTTTACAGCCGCCCATGGCGTTTGATGTACGCATTGTTGATAAGTTGTACCTATGACTATTTTCAAAAATCCATTATACGACAACATAGAGAAAAACTGAGTTTGCTATTAAGCTATAAATGGCCACATTACCTTAGAAATTAATTTTTGTTGCAATATGGACCGTTTTCGAGATGTGTCGAAATATCAAAAGTACCGAAGTTCCTCCATCATCGAAATGTCAGAATTGATTAACATCTCGAGTTCGAAGTTTTGTACGAAAACAATATCTTTCTCTAAACCTTCTACGTAATTGGTAAAGTTAAAAATTGTTATGGTAAGAAATTGTTTATTTGTGCGAATGAAAAATTTTTTTTTTAAGTTTACCAAAAAAAAAATAGTTTATATTTTTTTTTCGCTAAATTAAATTGTTAAATAAACAGCAAATAATGTAGATAAAAGAGAAATATTTTTTCAGTATCTATTCAATAATTTTAATTTGTTGATTCAATAAAAAAATTTTAGGTACCTACCTGAACCGGCGAACTTTGTTCCGCCCAAATTCGTTAACGTAACGAAAAGAATAATTCCGAGAATGAACAATGCACTCATGCTACTTTATTTAATGCGGTCAATTCAAATTCTGTATTCAAAGTTATATTTAATACAACAGAAATAACGAAAGTATAGCAGTGTCGATGTGTTTCAATCAAATCGCAATGATTGAAGTGTCGGCCAACCTTCCGCTTTTTTACTAAATTGCATTATGGTACACGACGTACAAAGCGGAAGCCCCACATACAATGATTGACCATGTGCGAGAAACATTGGAATTCAAGAATTGATGCCACAAATTTGCGACTTATTATTTGTCATAGTTGAAGCGAGACGCATGGGAAATTGAAGACGCTTAAAACCAAAATCATTTTTAATAAGCGGAAACCGCTGACTTATAATGTTTGCTTTAATTTTCCAGTCAAAATCGTCGCTTCCATGACATTTGATTCGAGATTCTTCACAATCAAATCAAACGCGATCCGTTTAAAAGTTTCGGTGGAGTTGGGTTGCTCAACAAAATCATAATTGAGTCAATTGTCGATTTCAAATTGTGTAGCCGTTAGTCAGAACTAAAGAATTTAGAGTATGAGATAAGTTTCGTTGTATTATTGGATTTGGATGTGGCACTACCCGTTCTTCTATCCATTCTAATTTTTTCAAAGTGTGGTTCCCCATACAAAGTTCTATTCCCAATCTCATCCCCTTATACACTATTATTTTCATGTCAAAAAGCACACACGGACGTCAGTTTTGACTCTGCCTATATCCATCTTATCTTTAAAACTGGAACCAACCATTCCCATCCAATGAAATCGGTTGAGTGGTTTCGGAGATGAGGCTAACTTAAGACCAGCTTCATTTTCAGTTAACATTCATAAGCCTCGGCTTGGGCATCTGATGAAAATATGTAAACAGGGTTGTCAAACAATTACTGACTTGCTAGCATTCCCATCTTTCGTACGTCACATCGGAACGAATGCTTACTTGGATCTGGAAGACGCCTTACTACCGCGCTGACAACCTACAAAAGTTGTTATACTTTACAAAGTTGTTGACCTGCCATACCTACATGCTTTCTGAATAGCTTATTATTCAGTTTGAAATATGAGATGATTCTTCTAGGCGGTGCATTCTTCTATCTGCGGAGTTTACTTGCAAACGTTTTCCCACTTGTGAGTTGTGACTCGCTGCTCATAGTTGTCAATAGCAGTCGCCAGGTCCAGCAAGAAGTTGTTTCGACGAAAATAATGATATCACCCTTGACTTGATGTTTTACTTATAGGACTTGATAGATGTCCCATTTTAAAATGTGTCTTCTCAAGCGCCCTTTCTCTTCTCGACTTATTATTTACAACCAGGGAATCCGGAAGACAGAACTCTATAGGTCTCTATGCTGATATTGTATATATAATCGTTAGCATGGACAATTGGACAACCTCGATTATGAAGCCTTCCTACGTGCCAAACACAAGCGATCTAAGAAAACTAGTCGTTGGTTACGCAGTGAGCTCCAACGACCTCCGCGAAATCAAGGAAGGCGGTTCAACATATCGCACTCAATAAATTTATTTAAACATCCTTATCTCCGGACATGGACCTGCAATTCCACATCGAAGATTGTTTGCTTTATGTCAAGCAGGTCTTAAGAAACGTACGAAGCAATTAATTTCTCACCCGTACAAATTTCACCTACCGTGGGGTAATGTCACAGAAGTAATAATTGCAAGTTAGGGGACAAGCTACTTTCAACAGAATAGAAGAACTGCATGAATAGTTAGTGCACCAATTTGCCAATACGCCATCCAGTGTAGGTACCCTTACAATCACTTGCGTATCTCTCAACCAATTCGCATGAAGGTAGGTATGCTGGCAAAAGTGTGCCCGACTGTCACATCATATCACTTGATGTACCCCCTACCAATATGGCTCCTATCCGACCAAAGATCACACTTGGCAGATGTGCATCCAACTGATTACGATCACTCCCAAAATATACGCAACATCCACGTGTGTGCCAATAGCTCACCCTCAACCAGTAGGACAGACACAGCCCACATAAATAATTTGAAAATCAAAAATCGCACGAGTAATTGCCATCGTATTGGGTGTCTTTCTACGGCGATGATGATGACACCTCAATTTTTGAGAATTTCCCTCGCTTCTCAGAATATTTTCACCAATCCAGCCGAGTTTCGAATTTTTCTCTATTGTCATTTTCTGTCACACTGAACAGTGAACACACCATTTATGGCCTTGATTTCAGGGAGTGATAGTACGTATAGTTCACCTAAGACAAAGTATCATATTGTTCGTCGTTCGTCTTTCCTCGTCTCATGTTCATTTGCTGTTTTGTTCTCCACCTCCTCGTATTGTTAATGGTCTATATTTTGGTTACACTGTGGTCACAACATGTAAAAAGTAAACAATGCTGGTGATTGTCCCCTGCAAAAGGACCTCACGTGAGAGCGTGCGTTTTGTTTTGCAAACACAGGGGACATCTTTATGGATATAGCTCTATAGAGAAAAACCCACGCAGGTAAATATCGTCGGAATGTATTCCTTGCAAATGTCAGCCGAATGTCCTTCGATGTGTGTACATATTTTTGAATGGCGCACGCCATGCCGCTGCAGGAAGCAGAAATGAATACATTTTCTGTGTACATTCACTCGAAACTAATAGAGTTATATTTGTGAAAATGTTCGTCCTTATAGCTTTTCTTGAAATCCAATGCAAGAAGTATCCTTGCACTCATTCAAACTTCATTAGGCTAATGTCTCTTTGTTGCGTTTCGTATTGACTATTCAATTAGGGTAATTCACTGTGGTGAAGGTGAATAGACCAACAGGACGCCTCGCAAACAAATCAGATCGTGTGGCCAAACAAAATTTTATAAAATTCCACATCTGTTCTGGTTGACAATCGATTTGAAATGAAAAATGTTTGGTTATCTCGGGGAGACACCTGGTAGGGTTCATTGTAATGCTGGGCGCAGTTTTCCTTCGATTATAAGGGTACAAGGTACAACTGGTGGCACAAATGAAGTGAAGATGCGCACCGAGAAAAGTGGGTTCTGCGGTTGCCTTACTTTGCAAAGCAAACAAACATTTAGTACGTGGCAAATTAATGCTGGTTCTGAGTGGCGCACGTCGAATGCCTCCAGGTGGTCAAAGATTTTTTTTTCTCTGTACTGTGTTACAAAATAAATTTTCATCAACGAGTTGAAGATGCCTGAATCAGGGTTTGGCATAGGAGCCTACAAATTTATCTCGTCGTGCTGTGACTTGCGCTATCATTTTGGAAGACTAAGGAAATATGAAAATAAATATCCTACTTATTGTGCGAGCTCATGTTAGAATGCATAAAATGTCATCCATATTCATTTCTACCAACACCAAATAAGGGGCGATCCAAATTTCTAGAACTCCCTTCAGATGGCGCTTCAGTCAGGTTTGTGTCTATGATTAGAAAAACAAGCAGGTCCATAAGGTTCTGATATTAATAACATAGCTGCTCCTAGTCGTTATTGCAGTGCCACGAACTTGGTTAACGTCAATTTACAGCTGCGTGAGAGACCCAGGTAAAACGCTTGTGAGTGGTGTAACGCAAAAGAGTATACGCCCTCTATGAACAACAGTATCAGAAGAGCTAAATGATGTCTACCCAGTGTTCACAGATTAAGGGGAAAAGCCATCACTACTCTGCATTTCCTCGCTTAACACTATAAAAATGTTTTGACAGTGAAATAGGCAACCGCGCTACATTTTAAAAATAAAGAAAATAGTTTTCGAAAAATTTGCGCAGTGCCTTTTCCACATCCACAAATCCACCATAGCAAAAACTTGTGGTAGGCTCTGGCTCTCGAAAAAAGTGTAAAATTGTGACTTTGCACGGAGCGGGTCAGTTCAAATTCGCCACTACAACAGTTCGCACGGAAATATCAAGAACTCCAGATCGACCGCATGTGACATTATTTACATTGGAAAACTGTGTCAATCCATGACAAGATTTGGCAATGCTGTCAAATTCTTGCTTTGAAAGAGACCTACTTAATGGCATGTTAATATAAACTTGAGGAAACTGTCAAACTCGCTTTTAGCGAGGGTTACAATTTTTAAAAGTGTCAGTGCTTTTACTGATGTTATGACATCATTGACAACAAATATATTAGGCTGGAAGCGGCAAAAATGGGTTCAACTTTGTATGACTGTAGATCGAAGTGGCGCTTGGTTTTACAGTCATTTCCAAGTGACATTAATGTCGAGGACTAATCGTCAGACTTGGCGGTTGGTTTTAAGGATAGTTTTAAGCAATTAAGAAATTCTATGAGTAATTTTTGATACAATATCTGCGGAGACAAGTTTTATTCGAGAATATTTTACAGCGAACAGTATGGCATTCACATGCCATAAAAAGGGTAAATTCATCATCCCACGAATAGCTTTACAATAAGTTGAAAGAGTCCTTGATTCACTTTAGGTGACGCAAAAGTGGAAGGAGCTCATTACCAATTTGGAGTTTGCAACTAGAGTTTAACTCGACAGCCGTATATTGGTTGACGCTCAGGTCAACCATATTAAAACTATTCAAACTATTAGCGGCGAAGTGTGGAGACACGTTTGAGGACGTTTGACTGTACATCACAATGAGTACCAGCTGATACCCTATCGCAGACTTCTGACATGGCAAATTCAGAGCACTGCGGTTTCCAGGAACGAATTGCAAATACGTCGATATTAAAACCACATGCAAAATATGTAAAAAAAAAGAATTAAGATTTTAGGAACTTTGACTCGAAGTATGTAGGTATGCATCTGTTGCCCGGATTCCTGATGAAAATTTCGTTCTTTTGACGAATCTATATCGTGAAAATGGTCAACTGACATAATCCTTTACCCAAAATAATAGAGATCCTCATTTCGTTTTTCAGCAGTCCGTCCATTGGCTGTTGTAGCGCTGAAACAAGACGACATTTAAGTTAGAAGGAGACAAATAGAACCATATGAAGGATATGGGAAATTGGTAAAGAGAAAGGATGTATTCATGACAGTTAAAAATCTTGATAGAGAAGGATCGTATTTTCCATAATAAATATTTAAGTTTAAATAAAGTATTTTGGTTATTTATTGAATTGCGTATTTTCAAAAAAAATAATCAAATCCATTCTTGAAATGATAAGCACTTTTGTCATTGATTCAACGCAGTTCCTTCTTTGCTGAAAATGCGATATAAGAGTAAATGACGCTATGAAATACAGAGGCTGCAAGGTCCGCAATGAGGTACCTATGTTGCAATTATTTCAGACCTTTTTCAACTATTGTAATCTACCGAATTTTTATCGTACAAACATATAGTGTCTTCTAAATGGCGATGTGCCACTAACAAGTCGTGAGTGCGTAATTATTTTCTTGAAACTGAGCCATCCAAAACTGCTGTTCAAGCTCGAAGCCATTGAAAATACGGAAGCAACTTCGAGCCGAGTAATAAAAATAATGTTAAAGAAGTTTCGGAAAAAGTACTGAAGTACTTGCGAAGAAAGATCAATACGCCAGCCTGAAATATCAGTAACTTGGAAATTACTTTTAGAAATATAAAATATTTTTTAGAAACCAAATATTTATCGGCGACCTGGTTGAGACACTAAGCAGAGAAAAAATAAACAGCAACTTTCCCAGAACAACCTATAAGTAGCACACTAAACACTTATAGTTCTTAACCAACACTGTGTGTCAAAAATGTCGTGAGACCACTCATTCAATGTTTACATGGGAGTGTGCAGGAAAACAAAATAAAATGGAAAACATGAACGCGTGCTCAAAGTTAAAACTCTCGAATAACCGGACTAATCCACTTATAATGGAAACCTCCCTCAAAAATAACCCTTGCACACGCATTTTACATGATCCTTCCCAAAAAAATCCAGCTGAGTAAAAAATTGATAAGACAAATCCCAGAAAGGACAATACCAGTAGCTGTCAAAATAATTCATTCGAAATAATAGTCCAACTCCTTTATTCAGGAAAAAGGATGCCCAAACAAAAAAACTAAATAACAACTCTGAAAACGGAAGGAAATTCGAAAACCTACCTAAACCCTTCTCTAATCCTTTCGTTTCAAAGGAGGTTTCCAAAATGTAGGATCCGCAAGTGTTTTGTTTGTCATGTTGTAGATTAATCACTCTGCTATGGTCAGTTGCCTGCCGTCGTTCGTACGATGGGCTATTTCTTCAAATATCACAACAGAGCGACAGACGATCTGATTTCGTATTTCTGTTTCTATAGAATTCGAAATTTGAATGAAGGAATTAAAATATGAATCATGCGCGTCCAAGCTGCTGGCAAAGAAAGTGCCGGTTCTTCCAATTTGTAAGACACATTCGGGATTGCTTCTGGAACACATGCCAATTTCTTGCGAACCGAAAAAAGGACAACCATAGAAATGTTTTCAATAATGATCTCTCCCTAATGAGCATTAAGTTGCAAACGAATTCCTAAATAGAGTCTTAACGAATGCCTGCCGTTCGATCACTCATTACATAATGGCAATGCCACACACATGCAACTGCGTCTAAGAAATATAGGTACGCACCGCACCATTCATGGTAGGTCAGCCATGAATTTTCGCTTGTAATGTTTGTTTTTCTTTTCCACAATTTGGATGAAGCCGTAAGAAGGATTATGGACGTTTTAATGAAGTCCTGTTCAGATAATTGACAGTTCATCAGTCCAGTGCAATGCACTTGAGAATTGCAATCAATGTGGAATTGAATTTGCTTTCATTTGGCAAGGATTTGTCACACTTCCTCCATTCAAAAGGGATTGACTAGGGACGATACCACCAGCGGTGGTATGGATTGAAGAATTTATGTGACAATTGCACATTACGGCAGATGTGCTATTTAATGACATGAAATGACGCAAGTCTTACGGAAATAAAATATATGAGGGTTTAAATGTTCAATTATCTATAAGTGCGGTGTAGGAGTTGGATCGTCCCAGAGGGTGATGGTCTTGTTGCCTCAATTTAGTAAACGTTTATCTGAAAAGAAAAAAAGCGGTAAATTACTTGTGGTGAAAATTAAAAGGAGCATGTACGCCGATGAGGATTGATTGCAATTTAAACAGGATTTCTATCAAGCCGGCTGCTAGATGAAATTTTCTTTACAGGCTCATAGCTGATTTACGGATCTTTGCGAATAGTTTACGAATGACACCTCGTAACAAGTTTAATCACCGATTAGAAAGCACCACCGCATGAAACAACCAATCTGCAAGATATTGCTTCGACAAAAAGCTGAGGCGAGCGCGAGAATCTATTTCCACTAGAAGACAGAAGGGAGATGTTTGGTGAATGTATTCAAGTACGCCCTCTCTTACATATCTGCATGGTAGCATGCCATAAAAAGTCTCTGCTTGTGGATTGCCATTTAAAATATGAGTGTCTTGATGGGAGCGTTTTTCCCTTACCCACCCCTCAGATAGTCTGACTGCGAAAACGAAAAGTCCAAAAGAAAGTTATTTTCATCGTTTTCCATCGCTAGATATATAATAAAACTACCGATCTCTTTTGTTTCCCAACTTCGACTCAATCTTTATTCTGATTTTGTTTTTTTAAGTACCTTTATAATTCTTGCTACAAAAAGGACATCAGGGCAATTTTATCTACTGAAATATCGGCATATAAGAGGAATTTTCCCAATAGCTATACGATTTCAAAAAAGGTAAATTGAATACGGAATGCATGTAATATTTGAAATTGATATAGCTTTATCGTCTGAAATTTAAATTTTCATCTCTTTCCACAGACAAATGAACACCCTAGCAATTCGCTCATTAACCAAGTTAAAAAGCCGACCATACATTACTCTGCTCATCAAGGATTGTTATATTCATCGGCCTGACTTAAAAACTGTACGTAATGCAGCTCAAATTTCAGCGGCTCTAAGAGCGGTAGCACAAATTTTGTCTTAATTAGGAACCAGGAAGTTTCTACTTCTTACCTAAATTTCTTTGCTAATTCGTAGGACAGTGAACATATTTTTTTTTATATTAGTGTTGCCCCTTTTCTAGTTACAAGTTTAAGTCAGGAATTTATTGATTACTTCTAGTTCTTCACTATTGTTATACAAAACCTGTCTTAAAATATTTATGAATAACAATAGAATAGTTTTTTTTCAGTGCGCCACCTCTCGCAAATATTTGACAAACATCAGAGAATATAACTGTCTTGAAAGAGCTTCTCAATCGGCCGTTTGGAATCGGCATAAAATTGCAGATCCCTTCTATTCGTTCCAAAAATTAAGAACTGACACAAAACGAATGGTTGTAAGAAGCTAGATAGGCCCAGATCCCTACAGACCTGTTGCACAAACTATTTATTTTTTAATAGAATAAAAAAAACTGCGCTTTTTATTAAAAAATAATTTACATCCCGGAACTAGTTCCAGAACATCAAAATGATGTCAAAATATATTTTCTTTCTAAGCTCGCAATAATCAACGTGTTAATCTTAATACTAACAGGAAAATAATTTAATTTTGTAAAAATAAGTTTTCCCAATAACTTATATTCTTTTTGTTCGTTTCCTTTTGGTGTTATTTTTTTCCTTTGATAACGGTCATAATTATTTGAAAAGAACGTAAGCAGCCATTATAAAAATGTTTCCGTGTGTCAATTTAATTTTATCGGCAATTCTTTCTTTAAAAAAAAAATCAAACAAGTAAAGAGCATAAAACTGCGTTTCTCGAACACAATATTCCACTGTACATCCAGATAAATCTGCAAATATTTACACATCTCCTGTCAATATTTGCTTATTTTCATAACCAAGCAATATACCATTCCCTACTGACATGCAGTACACCTACCTACTCGCTCTTGTCACACTGCAATAGTAAAGTCGTTATTTTTCCTCCGCCCACGCAATGCCGATCATATGTACAATCATTATTATGTTTAAGTTTATTTGCATAATCAGTTTACAAGGCATCAACCAATCGATACCGCTGTCATCGAACGCCTACACAACAATTTGCTCATTGTTGGAAGCGTGCTCCGATTTCGGTCAAAAATGTAAAAGAAAAAAGAACATTGTTGACTTAATGTGGTTTAAAAAAAAAATTATACATATTCCTATAGAAGGCATTTAAAATTTAAAGATTAAATTACGATTTCCGGTTCGTCTAACGCGAGGATGGCAACAAGAAGTCAATCAATCAGCCTGCATTAGAGGATCAGTGAAGTTTACTTTGGCGTGGGCGGAGTATGTTTGGTATAAGAGTATATGTGCCGCACCCGTTTAACGTAGCTTTTTAAAGATTTGTGTTCAGTTATTGTAACACTGGGGTCGTTAGCTAAAATAAGATTCCAGATAAACGTCGTTTTGGCTGGTGGGGAACGTCAATGGGACCAAGCAGCTGAAGTGACTGACTTTAGTAAAACGTGTCCCCTTGTTACCAAATGTTGTTTATCCGTATTGATCTAGCATTACCTATGAACCTATAGCTTAGATGTCTTATAATCTGTGGCAAGCTTGTTCTTTCTGAGGTACCTATACCAAAATGAAACAATATTAGGTACCCATAAGACTTAAAAGATGCACTTTACGAATTTTAAAAGTCTCAGCCAACCGAGTAGAAGTCCGATTATTTGAAATTTATCCCTAAACTCTGAACGGAACAAATATTTTCCGACCAAATTTAGCAGATACCTAACAGAGCACTAAGTATTAAAATCAGGCACGATTAACGCAAATTGTTGCTCTAAGATAACCGTGAATGCCGAAAATAAATCATCCATACCTACCTATCAGCATGATACCTACAATAAGGTCTGTTCACGATTCAAAGATCTCATTGCCACTGCTTTCTAACCTTTTGAGCCCTGAGCTTATCAGAATTTCCTCTTTTTCCTTCAGAAAGGTTTGTGTTATTCTTTTTTCCTCATTACAAAAAGGTATTTATCTTCGGCGGAAGCCTAGGCTTAGTTCAAAAACCGACCAACTAACAAAATACTATTTCTTCAAGACTACTAATGATTTCGACTTTGTAATGGATTTTTAAGAGGTTTTTAAGGCAACTGATGCTCGGCTTACTATTACCGCCATGACAAAAATGTGTGACCACCAAATTCAAAGTATTCCCTTCTCAGTGGGGAATTCAGTTTCAATTGCAGTAGGTATATTCACGTGCACATACCGACGTCGTAAGTTGAAAACACAACCGATCAAAACAATGCGATAGCATTTTAATGTAAACTTTCGACTAATTCCCTTCCATACCAACATGTATATCCAATTGCAAAATAATCATGCGACGTCCTCAGCTCCCGCCAAAAGCAATCCCGATGATGCTCGCTTCTCATGCGCATGTCCAAGCGGCTGGAGCTGATGGGAAATCTACATACATATACTGCTTTGTTGACACCTCAGCTCTTTGGCGATTCTATTTAATTGAATTCAAGCACGAACCCCATCAGAACACAAGCTTCTCGCTCCTCCTAAGACACTTTTCACGCGCTTTGACCAAAAACCCCGACACCAGCAATGTCAATTAATTATGTGCCCTGCAAGCGCAGCACTTCTCCATCGATGCAACGATACGTTACGCATGCGCATTATAGTTTTAGGACACAGGCAGTCATTGCGTGGTAAGGATTCATCCATCACTGCGAGGCATAGATTTATCCAAGGGTCCTCTCTGCCGCCACATAATGATGCCATGGATTAGAATTGTTACAATTAAAATTCATTGGCCAATTCATGTATCATCGGATGGGGTGCAAATTAATGCTGGACTGCTGAAGTGCTGAAACGCGCGCTATCCAAATAAGAGCATCCGATTCCGGATGATCACTGTACCATCGAGCATCGACTGACGATGGCTGGTGAGTTATTTAAGGCGAAGACCAAACGACAGTGTCCTGTGTTTGTGGTTTATTTTTTTGTTTCCGTTTGATAGCCCCAAATGATTTTAATAATACCTTGGACTACATACGCGTGCGCGCTTTCGCAAATTGTATTTCGGCATCAGCACGGGAGTAAAAATTATTTACAACCGGTCGTTGGATATTCAAGTAAGGAGCTGCTTCCAGTCAACAGCAAAATTGTTATTAGCTGAATCGCGGATCAACCGACGATCTTTGGTTTTCACCATACTTGATCGGGATTATGAGGGAATAAATTGTTGGCTCGGCTTTGGCACAGCATTGATGGACGGAATCTCGGAGGATACTCATCTGGCAGCTGGGGTTGATCATTTCAAAAGAAGCACTTGATGAAAGTTGGGGAAACGGTAATCAAAATAGTCATTCACAAGAAACTTTATTTTTGAATGCAAGTTTTGGTTAAGATTTTCGTCATAGTATGAGCACTAGCTATAAGCACTAGCATAAAGCTTTATAGAAAATCCAGCTCAAATCGAGGGTCTTGTAAATAACAGAAAGAAATTATTTCAAAATTGGTTAGCTATGTGGCTAAAAAATAAGTTGCGACACCATGTCGTTTCAGTACCACGATAGCTCTTTCTTGTGTTCCTCTACCTATACAACAGTTCTGCTTAGGGCAAGGTTCCTCTGGCTCACGCGGAATATGTCGGTATTTAATAAACAGATTCTAAGAGGCTTCAAATGTGATCCCTTTATAGATTTTTAAAGTGCTTCTTTACAAGATAATTTGTGAGGTCTTACGAAACTTCTGAGAAGCTATGGAAGCATCCAGGTCTTAACAGCATTATAGATCTGTATATGGATTTGACAGCAACTTATAAGGGTTTTTATGCGCTTATTTATATGACATAACTTAGGGATGTCTGTCCCAGAACCTTTTAAATAAACTTAACCAAACTAGCTTTTGAATGAGTTTGAACTAGTCATTTAAGTTGAGGGACAAACAAAATGTCGAAATGTTCAAAAAATGCAAAAGATAATTGTAGGACCCATTATGCGAGTATACGGAAGCTATAGCATTATGCTTGCTTTTACAAAAATATCCTTAGTTGGGTGGAACTACAGCTCAGACTATATCTATGCTAGTCAAACTAATGAGGTGAAATTTTCTTCTGCTATTCCTCAGTGGTGGACTAAATGTCTCTCTGAGCTGTCCCGTTTTTGGCCATAGCTCCACATGACCTACCCAATTCATACGTTGCAATAATTTAATCCAGATCAACGTTTGGCTAAAATATATCCTCGTTTAGCTGCAAGCTAGAAATAGTTTTACGCAAAGTGTATCATTCTCTCAAAAATAAAGTCCAAAGAAGCAATTTCATCTGCTTTCGACAGAGTTTCATGCTTTGGACTACAGATTGTCTCTAATAGGGCTTTACTTTTTATATTTATATGTTTAGGAGTCAAAAAAAAAAAAAAAAAATGTATTGCCTCTGTTGGCATGTTTTGTCTCATGATCTCTGTTGCAATTTCAGTTTGTGAGGTTGGCACCTTTTTGCAAGACTAGTTATTAACTCAAATATTCCTATAAGGAAAATATTGCACATCTTATTCCTTGTTGGGAAACTACACGGCTTTGTATAGGGTATAACACGTAGAACTTAGATTAAGTTTCTTCCGTTTTTAACTGAAAGATCTTCTTGTACCTAAAATATTAGCCTCGAAACCTGAACCTATATAGGTACATAGGATTGAAATATTTTTGACCGACATTTTGTCCTCAATTTTAAAATTCTCAAAATTTTAAGTGGAAGACTTTTTTGAGCATCCTCGCATTTCTCAGTCCTTTTGCCTGCTACAAGAAATCAAGCTTGAGCTATTTACCTAACTGCTGTTCATATTTGACTTGGATGTGTATAGGTATGGTAGGCCATCTTTAATGAAACTTATATAGAACGAAATTAGGTGTCTTTAATTATTTAGAAAATACAACTTATGATGTATCCGAACCGCTGTGTTAAAACCATTCTTAAAACGGTTTAAGTCTTGAATCTTTGTCAAGAAATTCATTGATACTTTAAGCCAAGCGTATAACCACGCTCTTTACAGTGTAAAAAACATAGACAGGCTGGGTTGAGGTGGTACGTTTGACTCCAGAAGCCTATTGCAATAAGACCTCAATATAAATGATTAGACATAAAACCCCAGAACTATTGGGTCCTCCGTCCCGGCATCTATATGATTGGAACCCAAACCAACTTATTAAACTATTTTTGGAGTCGAGTGTTATTTTTATGAATAGACATTTTGAAAACGCCAGAAAAAAAGGCCGGCTTTTGTATTCCGTTTCCGGTCTAGTTCAAGTTTTTTGTAAAACTGGCTGAATATTTTCCAGTCAAACGGCCAACCTATAGGTATAGATGACCGTGTGACACTGCCAGTTTCATAAGTCCTTCTTTCTACCTATTTTTCTTCAACAAAATATATAAGTTTGGAGTTTGTTTAAAAAGAACAACAACGATTTTGGAAATAGAAGTTTACAACTACAGGTGTATAGAGAAGCCTTTAGTTGAAATTTCAGCTCAGCTTAGATTTTATCAACAGTTCAGTGGAAAATGTTTGCTGTACCTAGTCCGGAACATTCAAGGGCTGTAGTGTTTCAAAAAAAGTGGAAAATGTATGAGTGTGGTGACTGGTTAGATACTGTTTTTACTGACAAGTCTTCGAAAAGCTTTTCAATCTTCTATATTTAGTATCAATGCCGTATTGTAATAAAACAATTTTCGGAAACGTTTTATACAGCTTCAAATCTAGTTTTAGAGAAAACAAATGTGCCAAAATGACCTTATTGACGATTTACGTGACATAGGTTAATATGGACTTATGGAACTGTGGGGAGGATAAAAACCAGTAGAGTAAAGTCTTCGCTTTAAAAAGACTTTTCCCTCACGTTTGACAGCTCCGCTGAAAACCGTCGCACCGCCGTCAAATAACCACTGATTTATAGCACAAATTTAAGGTCTGCTCTTCGCACCATCGCAAATCCTCACACCGGTTATCACACTTCAACGTCAGGTGGATGGGGGAAAACTCAAGATACAGCGCGCCCATATCCTATAATCACGACACAAACCAAGCACCGAGCACTGACTGCATTGTGGTTATCATTAATTTTCCATTAAACGACCTTACCATCGGCTTATGCACCTATACACCGGCCTTATCACGACTTCATATAACGTAGGTAGACTTAAGAAATAAAAATTCAATCCGCAAGCATATGACGTTGATCCGGACACACGGCTCTCGGGATCCCTGATAATTAAATAGAATTAAATCAGCGCTTAGCACGCAAACATCAAACCGAGAACGTATAAATCTTTAATGCGTCTCTGCGCTGTCGGTGGAGGTACAATAACAACAATAACAACAACAAAAACAAAAATAAGAATCCGCGCATACCTACGTCATATATGATGCTCGGCGTGCGCATACACTTTCAGAGAATGAATCGTTCGACGCCGTCGTCGTCGTTGTAAGACCAACTAAAGTAATCAACAAAAATTCAAACTTGACTGGGAAAATTTGTTCCTGCCTCTTGGTATATTTGTATCTCTTAAGATCTGTGTAAGGTGCGCATGGCATTAAGCTCATATTAAGCTGAGTTATATCATATATTCGTCTCTGGTTAATCCCTTCATTACTGATGTCAGGGTTTTTCGAGTCGGTACGATAACGTTCATGATGCACACGCACATAATTAAAAAGGAAGGAGGAAGCTCAAAATCGCGCTTCTCCTTCCTATGGGTAGTAATTTTGAATTTTTGATGAGAACTTCTGAGGAAGTTAAGAAGATTAACCAGAGTGGACCAAGTCAAATCGAGTCAAATAATCTTTGGGAGGAGCAACTAAAAACAAAAGTATGTAGGTAGACGAAAAGACAGGAACTGCGTTTCAACTGACTGGTCAATGCACTTTGGTTTTTGGCTAAGGAGGGCACACTCGATTTGAAACAATGTGCGCTACGCACCACACTTTCCATGGAGGAATTTTAAGAGGTGAGTGCTGATGGAACATCCAAGCTGGACTGTGGAGGAGGAGGAAATTAGTTTTAAAATTGAGAATCTCTCGAAGTATAGGTAGTCTATCAAATAACCTAGTGGAGAGGCTTTCTCTTATATATATTTTGTAGGTCACCAATTTAATTTTGCATAGAGAAGGATACTAAAAATTATTATTTGTGTTGCAGAATTTCTTCTAATCCATGAGACCCGTGAAAAAATGTATCTTTTGTTTTTAAAGTCTTCAACTTCTTTAACGCGTTGCAGTGTACTCAATACATCAATATCGAAAGCATCAATTCAATTTCTAGGAAGGCGCATGCTGCAATAATACATTTTCAGCGGTACGCCTTCTTAGTTTTTATTTTCGGATTTAAAGACGCTTCGTTAGTTACTTAGGTAGGCTCTACAATCCGGGGTGGACCTGGGCTTATTTAGAGAAGCACCTACCTTTAATCTATTTTTTCCATACTTGTACTGATAAGAAGGATTTAAAAAGGCCCACCTCCTCTCCTTTTTGTTGTTTATGGGGTCGATTAACAGCACTTTGTAAATAGCACAAGTAGCTTTCCAAAGGTTTTCTCCTTGGTAGCGGATGGAAACTTTGTTCACCTAGCTCCAAGCCAGAGCCTCGGGAAGTATTACTCATGCAGGGATCTTACGGAATCATCCCGACAGCATCTGAATTCAATAATAACTCCAAGGCGCCGAACTAATAACAAATTGTTGTCTCGACTTTAAAGTTTCGGCAACTGCCAAGGGAAATTTGTATAAAAATATATTATACTAGCGCATCCACTGTAGCACCATCTGCCGGGCTGATCTGTGGATCTAAACAATCCAGGGCGTCACTCAAACGCATACAAAAAAAATCATTCAAATCGGTCCAGCCGTTTAGGAGGAGTTCAGCGACATACAGACGTAGAGTAGAATTATATAGATTACCTAAGAAGAATAGAAGATAAGAAAATTACTTTAATTAAGAGTAGAAACTAAAGATGTTTATTGTTAAGGCCCACGGAGTCTTAGTTGGCTCAGATTGTAAATCGTATGAAATCCCATGAACGGCTTGCTTATTTATTACCAACGTTTCGTTATTTTCGAAGATATACTTTGTTGCTCTTTTCCGAAAATGGAATTCACATCGTTATAAAGAATACCAACAACACTTTTCATAGCTTAGTTGAACAGTCTTTAAATAGCCAATTATTTGGCGCTTTAGTCACAAAAATAAGAAAGGTGTGAAGACTTTCTCAAAGGAACAAAAAGGTTCAAGTAATAACAGAAAAAGTGTTTTCAAAAAATCAATGAATATGTATTATAGACGAAAGTGCCCCCGAATTGGATATATATATTTCCTTTCAGTAGGTAATTTGACCATAACAAACCCCAAGCTCCGTTTTAATGACTGTAGGCAATGCACCTCCATTTCCATGTCAAAGAGGATAGAAGGCTGCATTATCTTAGGCAGATGTTTTTTCCGGGTCGAACGGAACCCTTTCAAGAATGTCCTCCATGTATCTGTTAAAATTTAGCGCACCCATTTAGGCCCATTTTATTCACTCAAAGTTGAACACAACTTGGGGATTTTTATATGGGAAACTCCCCGAGTTGTGTTCAACTTCCAGTGAATAAAATGGGCCTTAATGGGTCCGGACAATTTCTCAATCTAAATTTAGCTGTGTTCGTTGTTGTGCTCATAAGATGACTGATTTTAATGAATACATAGACGAGGAATATCTAGAGGTAGAGTCTTTTGAAATAACAGAGAAGTCCTCGGAATTCATTAAGAAAACCAGAAAATAAACCGATTTTATCGTCGAGGAGTTTTCTCCTATATTGGCGACGCTGGTGAAGCAACATACATTGATTTATACGTCCTAAAAGGTAGTACTCTTCCATTTGGTAAATACTACAAGCCACCTTCATGGTTGTGATAGGCCAGGTTTAGGCCCATATTATTCACTCGAAGTTGAACACAACTTGGGAAGTTTCCCATATAAAAATCCCGAAGTTATGTTCAACTTCGAGTGAATAAAATGGGCCTTAGACTACTTCCTGACCAAAAAAAAGTTATAGCCGGTTTCGGAGGGGTTGCAATAAACTACCCACAAAAGAAATCACAAACAACTCGTCTCAACAATGTTGAACATTTTTCTTCCACCACACTAATAATTGTAACTACATCAATATGGAATTTAATGTGATAAAGCAGCTAATTTTGAAAATATTGCACAATTCCATAATAAAACGTGCAGCAGTTCTGTTGGGCAAAAAAACATGATTGCACAAAATATGCAGTCCTCATTGAGCCGATAGCGCATGCCGTGTCAACACATACCTACTTGTCAGACTCATTACAAAGTGTCGTCCTCTGCTGTCCCCTTAATGAACCCACACTCCATCTCGACCGCACCAGGAATCTGTCAAGGAAAATCAATCTCGATCAAACCTATACTCGGTCTGGACTGATCGATTAAATCACACCGCATTCTCTGCAATAGCTATGTTTCAATTTCCGGTTCTAAAAAAAAAGAAAACATGAAAACAAAAACCATGTTCATAATAATAAAGAAATTCCCTTGTAAGTGATTTTTGCAATATAATTGTCGGTACATCAAGCTCTTCGGCAGCGCGCCGCAGGAGATCGTCATATGTATCAGAGATTAAATCAATCTCGCATCACAATTACCCACCAACAAAGTGTCCAGTCTTTGAAATATTATCAAAGATTACTTAATTCTAGAGTTTGCACCACATATAGGTGCAACTTACGAGTACTGTACTGCGGCGGCAAGAAATTGGTATTTTTAGAAAATGACCGCAACAAGGAGGACCGAGGACACCGACACATATATAAGAGAGTGAGCGCGCTCCCCAGCAGGGGTGCACACTAATCCCGATTCCCGATCGGGTGAAGTTCTCAAACCGGCAGGCCATACATCAAAGCCATTCACCATCATCGCATAGCACCAGAAACCAGTTGCCGATATAATCACCGTCATCATCATCATTATTATTATTATCATAGTGGAGGCCCAGAGAGATCCAAAGGACGCCAGGTACCCCCGTGCCCGTATACTCGTACGAGTGCAAGTGTCAGTGGAGACTTGACTGAGGGCGCTTTCCACACGATTTGATGGAGTCATAATGAATCCGTATGGGGTCGCTGGATGTGCGGATAATAATTCACGTGCCGCATCCCATTATGGACAGCTTCTATGGAAGCCACAAATGCTACTCCGATGACGATGCCGGCCGGTAAGTGCGACAGTAAGCAAAGACCATCCAAATTGTTAAATTGATGTGCGTGAAGTGAAAATCTTTTTGGACTCGAATGATTAATCTTTTCTCGGAAAAATTGTTTGCCTTAGCTACGTCTGCATAGACGCTCGGGGATATTTGCATAATGTGTACAACACGCATAATGATCGTCGACTATGGCAGGCATATATCACAACTTGTCGAGTGCAACATGATGCATTTGAGAACATGCTGGAAGCGTCTCTATTCACTTAATGCTATGTGTGTTTATTTATTCTGCGGTGATATATTATGAACGGCCTTTTTGTTATAGGCGTGAGCAGTAAATCAATTCGTTCAACATTATGAACCACAGGGTTGGCAGGTGGGGTCGATATCTACATTGAGGTGTGTGTTCCAAAGACATGATCTGAGGTTTTAGAAAACCCAATGAAACGGATTCAACTCGAAGTCGATTCTACCGTAGTTTGACATGTTGTGCAGTAGGTCATATGAGAGTAGTGGAAACCGGGACAGGTTGTAACAAAGTATAACAGGCATCGCACTATTCTTTTAGTAAAACTTGTTTGTAGCATAAGTACTTCGTTTTTATTGGGCAATAGGGTGGGTCAAGCTAGGCTGAAAGGCTGCCAGGGAGTTTCGCTAAAATCTTAGTACTGATTGTGGCACGGCGCGAGTTAAGTATCCATAGCAAGACATATTGAGAAAAAAGATAACATTATTTGTATTCAATGATATCTTTAGTCTCTAGTACAGTCTTGCACACAACGCTACAATGATAACATATGTAAAAGAGATAATATCGTTTGTATACAATGTTGGAATATTATCTCTTCTTCATTATCAAGCAAGACGATTGTACGCTTGGGTCTCCTTGTAGATAGATAAGAAAAGTATATACACTGCCGCTCATTTGAATAGGTTCAACTTTTTGTTCACCTAACTGTTAGCCTCTCTTCATATATATTGCAATGACACATATTTTTTATACATATAATGAAAGAGCATCATTATGCGCTTAGTTTGAGAGAAAAAATGTTGTCTTAAAGCTTACCGTTATTCTCACACGGTGGCTTGACTAAATGCATTCATAAAAACAAACACATTTTTTGGTTCATTTGAATAGGTTCAAAAGCAAAAAATTAAGTTTTCGTGTAGTTGCGTCGGTGAATTGTACTCATTTTTTTTCGGCTAATAAACCTTATTGTGTTCATCTGTTAACGACGAAAATAAGTCGCGGAAAATCTTTAAGCGAGTAAGAAAAGGGCAAAATAAAGGCATTTCGAGAATTTGGCCTAAACCAACGATGCATGGCGAAACAAATTAACAGAATTCAAAATGTAGTAAGTGGTTATTTGCGGAATGTTGAACAGTACGGAAAAAAAATGAAAGGTAGAAGTTATAGCGCCACATAAAGTGCCGATAGACGTACAATCATCAGAGCAGCATCCAATTCTCATGATTCCGCGTCAAAAATTAAGACAAAAACAGGTGTAAAATGTAGTTTGGCGACAGTAATACGGGTGATTAAAACTGCTAAAAATTTAAAAAGAAAAAAAATTAAAAAAAAACCACCAATAAATGAATCGAGACAAGAAATTCGTCTCCAATTTCGTAAAAAATACATGTCGTGGAAGTCGGAGTGGCAAAAAGTGATTTTTTCAAATGAAAAAAAATTAATTTTAAGGGTATAATTATTATTTTCATGACCTTCGAAAAGATGAACATTATTTAAATTTTTTTCATTTGAAAAAATCACTTTTTGCCACTCCGACTTCCACGACATGTATTTTTTACGAAATTGGAGACGAATTTCTTGTCTCGATTCATTTATTGGTGGTTTTTTTTTAATTTTTTTTCTTTTTAAATTTTTAGCAGTTTTAATCACCCGTATTACTGTCGCCAAACTACATTTTACACCTGTTTTTGTCTTAATTTTTGACGCGGAATCATGAGAATTGGATGCTGCTCTGATGATTGTACGTCTATCGGCACTTTATGTGGCGCTATAACTTCTACCTTTCATTTTTTTTCCGTACTGTTCAACATTCCGCAAATAACCACTTACTACATTTTGAATTCTGTTAATTTGTTTCGCCATGCATCGTTGGTTTAGGCCAAATTCTCGAAATGCCTTTATTTTGCCCTTTTCTTACTCGCTTAAAGATTTTCCGCGACTTATTTTCGTCGTTAACAGATGAACACAATAAGGTTTATTAGCCGAAAAAAAATTAGTACAATTCACCGACGCAACTACACGAAAACTTAATTTTTTGCTTTTGAACCTATTCAAATGAACCAAAAAATGTGTTAGTTTTTATGAATGCATTTAGTCAAGCCACCGTGTGAGAATAACGGTAAGCTTTAAGACAACATTTTTTCTCTCAAACTAAGCGCATAATGATGCTCTTTCATTACATGTATAAAAAATATGTGTCATTGCAATATATATGAAGAGAGGCTAACAGTTAGGTGAACAAAAAGTTGAACCTATTCAAATGAGCGGCAGTGTAAATACGACTGTATGATGAATTTATCAACAGTCTTATTGTAACTACATAGTAGCCTTAAGCTCCTTTTAGAATTAGTAAAAAGTATTTCAATAATAAAGGACATAGTTCCAAATAAATATTGTTTAATTTTAAAAGTAAGAAACAAGTGTTTTAATTGGCGATCCTGCCAGGAGGTTAAATATACTTTTTAACTTCAATCGAGCGGACCTCGGGAACAAGTAGTGAAATCTAGTATAAACAGAACACTCGCGTTACCGGTTACAAGAATTACCTAGCATAGCAGGTACAAATATAGCTTCTTCGTACGAAGCAGCAAAGCAATTCAGTGAAAGTGTATATGTGGAGAAAAAAAACACACAAATTCGACGACAACAGACACGAGTTCAAAATGGAACAACTCGCAGTATTAATGGCAAGATTAGAAGCTTTAGAAACCAGGAGCAACACAGTAACACAAACCCTAGAGCACACACGCACAGAGAATGCAAGGTTAGCAGCAATAATAACTAACCAAAATCAAATAAACACTAATTTAGAAACAAAACTAAATGAAGTAAAATCTGGATTAGGCATAGTACCAAACATACCTGTGCTAGAGGAAATAAGAACCACATATACAGATGGTAGTGAAATACAGTTAGACGCATTTAAAAGCCTACCTATTTTCAACGGCGATCAATCAAATTATCGGTCGTGGCGCGAAGAAGCATCCAGATTAATGGACAGCATTAAAAACTTCAAAACACACAGTAAGTACGCAGCAGCATTGACTATAGTGAAAAGTAAAATACAGGGTGCAGCCGCGAATGTGTTAACCAATTATAACACAATTTTTAATTTTGAGGCGATACGTAACAGATTAGATTATACGTACTCTAATCAAGAACCTCTATACGTGCTACAAGACATGATGAAAGCCATCACGCAAAAAAGAAGCACACTGTCTGAATACCACGACGAGATAAATAAAAATCTCAATTTAATAATATCAAAAATCACTATGTCAGGTGATCCGCCGAATATAATCGACAGACTAATTAAAAATGCTAACGACGACGCAGTTCGTATATTCATTGATGGTATGAGTGACAACTTTACAAGAGGATCATTATATTCAGCTACAATAAATGATCTAGAACACGCATTCGCAATTGCTCGCAGAATAGAACATGATAATGTGCACAGGCATTTACATCTCACTCAAGATAAGCACCACAAAAATATGCCACATGAACGCAGAAACGAAAGAAGACCAAATTATTCGAGCCAAACAACGAATTATCAACCCCAGAAGCAATACGATAATATGCAGCAACACAATCAAGGACCACAGCCGATGGAGATAAACTCGAGACAAATTGTACATGCACAGCGACAAAATTGGAATCAATACAAACCCGATGTATATAATCCACCAGCGAAACGTGAACACAGCGGGAGTTTCAACACACACAACAGACCGCAACGATCTTATCAGCAGAACTTCAAGCAGCAGAGAGTAAATAACTCCCGACAACAACGCAGAGACGATGTCAGCAGTACATATGCAGAAGCAGATGAAACGGAATGTATGGTAAATAATAACATAAGAATAGATCATTTAAACTAGTAGACGGGTTGCCCTGCTTAAATTTAACTAGTACTATTTCTAAGGAAATTTATAAAATTCTTATTGATACTGGTGCAACCCATAATTACATTAATAGAAAATGCGATTCTAGCGAAAAAATTAAAATTAAACCTATAAAAATAAAAACAATGCATGGTTATTCTATGGTAGATACAAAGAAAGTAGTTAGGATATTAAAGAAAAATATAACATTTTTTGAATTAGAGGATATTCAGTCTTTTGATATGATATTAGGATATGAAGGACTTAAAGTTCTAAACGCGGAAATAAATTTCAGTAATATGACTCTAACTACCATAAGCAGTGTCGAATCTATTCAGAAAATTAATTACATAATTGGGGAAAATAATATTTATAAAGCAGACATAGATAGACTGATGAAGATTAATAACAGCATAGGACCGTTACCCTTTACAGATACTATAGAAGCAAGCATTAGGACGACCAATGATAATCCGGTTTATGTTAAACAATATCCATATCCCATAGCAGATAACGAATTCGTAAACAAAGAAATACAGAAACTCTTACATGACGATATAATAGAAAAAAGCCATAGTCCTTATAACAGTCCCATATGGACAGTACCTAAAAAAGGTTTGGACGAAAAAGGAAAACCAAAACGGCGCATGGTTGTTGATTTCCAAAAACTTAACGTTCACACTGTAACAGACAGATACCCCATTCCAGATGTCAACATGACAATTCAAAATTTAGGTAAAGCCAAGTACTTTACAACATTAGATTTGGAGTCAGGTTTCCACCAAATTAAAATCAAAACAGATGATAAAGAAAAAACAGCTTTTGCTATAAATGGCGCAAAATATCATTTTAAACGAATGCCTTTCGGGCTCAAAAATGCACCAAGCATATTTCAGAGATGCGTGGACGACATTTTGAGAGACTTTGTAGGTAAATTCGTACACGTTTACATTGATGACGTATTGATATATTCTTCATCTGAGGAAGAACATATACAGCACATAAGTCAAGTATTCGACGTACTCAATAAAGCCACATTAAAAATATCTGATGAGAAAAGTAAGTTTTTTCAAGAAGAAGTAGAATACTTAGGTCACATAATCAGACATGGTAGAATCACTACGAACCCTGAGAAAATAGCAGCTATAGAAAATTTTCCAGTCCCACAAACGGTAAAGGATTTGAGAGGATTTTTAGGTCTTACAGGTTACTATCGTAAGTTTATAAAAGGATACGCAAGCATAGCCAAGCCCCTGACATTATATTTACGAGGAGATAACGGTAAAGTAAACAAAAAACAAAGTAAAAATATTAAGTTAAATCTGAATGATTCAGCATTAGAAGCGATTAGAATTTTAAAAAATTATTTGAAAGAACAAGTCGAACTTTTTCAACCGGATTATAGTAAACCATTCGAGCTTACTACTGATGCATCCAACATAGCTATTGGAGCCGTACTAAGTCAGAATAAGCAACCTATACACTTCTTGTCAAGAACACTGAGTAAGACAGAAGAGAACTATAGCACAAACGAGAAAGAGCTATTAGCGATCATATGGTCCTTACAAAAACTCAGAAACTACATATATGGTATAGCAGACTTAACCATATATACCGATCACCAGAGCCTTATATATTCTGTATCAGAAAAAAATCCCAACACAAAGCTGAAACGTTGGAAGGGAATCATTGAAGACTTTGGAGCAAAATTAGTTTATAAACCAGGAAACCTAAATCTTGTAGCTGACGCATTATCACGTCAACGCATAAATACTTCTACCATAGAAACAGCACATTCAGCTGAAAGTTCTTCTAATGATATAATAAAAACTGTGAATCAGCCTTTTAATGCATACACTGCACAGTTCGAACTTATTGAAGATATAACAAATAATATCGAAACACAAATCTATTTTAGTAACAAAATAAGACTCATAATAAAGTTTAAGGACAAAGACTCTTTACTAAGGCAGATGAAAGAAGTTATACAACCCCAAAAGATTGTAGCTTTGCATACGAAATTTGAAAACATATACAAATATGGTGAAAATATAAAAAAAGAATTCCCACTAGTAAGATTTATATTCACACCAAGAAAACTTCAAGACGTGACAAATTTGGAGGAACAACTAAAACTTGTAAGGGTAACTCACGAAAGAGCACACCGAGGGTTACGTAACAATATACAAGAAATCTCAGAGAAATATTACTGGCCCGATCTAAATAAACAAGCAAAGAGTTTCAACAGAAAATGCATAGCATGTCTATTTGGAAAATATGAAAGAAAACCTATCAGAGAACCTCTGAATAATTCAGAAATACCAACACATGTGGGAACACACATTCATATGGACATATACTTCAACGACAAGTATACTTTCCTTGTAACAGTAGATAAGTATTCTAAATATACAATCCTTCGGGAAATCGAAACTCGAAACAGACTGTACGACGTTATGGAAGAGGTCTTATCTAATTATTTCCCAAAATGTGAACGACTCATGACAGATAACGAGAAGGGATTCAAAACAGAAATGGTGAACCAAATGTGTTTGAAATACAACATAACTAAAGTAGAAACTCCAGTATACAGATCGACAGCGAACGGTCAGGTAGAACGTGTAAACGGTACAATAACTGAACTGTCTAGAATATTCACAATTCAGAATAAAACAAGACTTATCGAAGAAATATTTAGAACAGTGCGTGAATTAAATAATTCTATACACTCAGTTACCGGTTTGAAACCTAGAGACATTTTCTTTAATCAAAATAAATATAGCAATAGTGAAATTATAATAAATAAACTAAACTCAGCATCCAAAAAAGTGATCGAACGTCTAAATAAAGGAACTCGACACAGAGAGTATAAAAAAGGAGATAAGATAATGGTAAGAATCACAGGTCTTAGAAAGAAATCTAACGCCAGATACATAACAAGAATAGTAGAAGAAGATAAAGGAGACACTGTAATCTCTAAAGAAGGAATAAAAATTCACAAGGATAACATAAAGAATTATCATTTTTCAGATGACGAAAATATTAATATTCCTAACATTACTAGGAATTGTACAGAGTCAAGAAGGGCAAGGAAACGTTCAAATAACTGAGTTACTAAACAAGAAGTTTATACTTACGCAAACAGATGACGTGTATTTATTCAAAGAACAAACTTATTTGTTACATGCCACCAACCTGACTTCGATATTTCAACCTTACGTAAATATCGTAACTAGTAAATATCAACCTACACAAGAAGAAAAAATTTGGTTAAGTAAAATTAAGAATTTAGCAGACCAATTACAAGAACATACTAGGCATACTAGATCAATTAACTTTTTAGGAACAGCTTTCAAATATGTGTTTGGTAATCCTGACCATTATGACTTAGTTAACATAGAAACGAGTATAAATAATCTCATAGAAAACAATAATAAACAAAAAACTATAAATTCTAGATTTGAACAAATTTTGCAACAATTCGAAGGTCAGAGCCTTAAAGAACATTTAGTAATAGAACAAGTGTACGAACAATTATTATTATTGACCAGAACAATTAATGCAGCAAAAAATAATGAATATTTATCAGAAAGCCTAGACTTAGATGACATTAAAAATATTATTCAACATGAAATAATTCAAGTACCCATAATAAATATACTTGAGTACTCTAAAATATTATTAGCTAGAACTGATGAATTCTTCATCACAATATATAAATATCCAGTTCTAATTAAATCATGTAAATTGTATAAAGTAACACCTTTAAATTCAAAACATGGAAAAATCATTACAGATAAAACAATTGCCTTATGTAACCAAACTTATTTAAGAACAAGAAATTGTCAAAATCATCTAAGTAAAAACATTTGTGAAATTAACTTTGAAGAAGAAAATTGTCTTATTCCACTTTTAAAGAATATAACTTCAAAATGCAACATTAAACAAGAATACGATTACGACTTAGAAATTGAATCCGGTGTTATGTTATTAAGCGGTAAGCATAAGTTAAATAATCAAACAATTAATGGTATAAACTTAGTTACTTATGAAAATACTATAAATCTAGACGATAAAATATACAAAAACATGCATAAGCAAATTAAAGAAGTTATATTAAGAAATCATAATTCAGAGTCTTACATCGACCAAATAATTAAAGAAGATACAATGTACAAATTCGATAACATAGATACTTTAAAAAAACTAATTATTCCTTTTGAAGAAAAACCGATATTATCAACTATATACACAATTGTAACACTGATTGTTATTCTAGCATTTACGTACGTAATGATAAAAACTATACAATGTATAACAGATCGTCAAAAACAAAAAAAGATTGACGCATATAACAAAACTTATGAAAGAGAAATGTTAAAAATAGCGTCGAAAAATCGGGACGATTTCGTTTAACAAGGGGGGGAGTTAAGTATCCATAGCAAGACATATTGAGAAAAAAGATAACATTATTTGTATTCAATGATATCTTTAGTCTCTAGTACAGTCTTGCACACAACGCTACAATGATAACATATGTAAAAGAGATAATATCGTTTGTATACAATGTTGGAATATTATCTCTTCTTCATTATCAAGCAAGACGATTGTACGCTTGGGTCTCCTTGTAGATAGATAAGAAAAGTATATAAATACGACTGTATGATGAATTTATCAACAGTCTTATTGTAACTACATAGTAGCCTTAAGCTCCTTTTAGAATTAGTAAAAAGTATTTCAATAATAAAGGACATAGTTCCAAATAAATATTGTTTAATTTTAAAAGTAAGAAACAAGTGTTTTAATTCGCGCCATCCTGCATGAACCAGAGGTCGTCTAAGTTCTTGTCTTCAATTTAAGTAAAAAAAAACAAAGTCGACTAACATGGCTCTGTAACGCCCATTATTGATCGAAACGTTGTTCCCAGCCTCATTTTCGAAGGAAAATGGTCCAACGACCACCACTCCACAATCCAGACTAAACTGTCACTCTCTGTGGATGCATTGGACCATGAGTGTTGTCCACTAGCATACCAGTCTCGCGAAGTTTTTGCACAGACTTGCGTACAGCATGCGCGGTTGGTGCTTCATTTCGGCCAAAGCGTCTTTTCAAAAATCCCACTGTTTTGGTTTTGACTTTATGTCAAGATTTCGAGCGGGAATCAGCTGTCAGTGTTAAAATAATCCATGATTTACAAATAAACGACTAGCTGGCGCACCTGTTACAAGCGAGGATCTATCATCCTGTTTTGGTGGGTGAAGTTATATTTTTTTTTAAATTACAGAAACAGGAAAAATATAAAAAAAATAATAAAAAAAAACAATGGCAGCACCTACAATAAAGTGCTATATCATGTTTTCAGAGCCAGAGATCTATACTTTCATATTATTTTTAAAGGGATCTTTAAAAAATTCCTTCCTAACTCAAAATTAAAAATTAGGAAAATAAATCGTAGGTATACTGAATTTGCATTAAATATGAAATATCCCTATTATTTCTAAATCAATTTCTAAAAGCCATAGGTATGGTTTTATGTCTTCATATTAGCTATCAACTTTTGTAACAAAAAATGGTTGTCTCTCAATTTCTCAAAAACTAAGAGACAAAAAACATTTTGGTGTTCGGTTTTCAGTTAAGAATTAATCGGAGCAGTAAGCGCGAAGGGCCTTAATTCGAAATTGGAAAAACTAGTAGGTAACATTATTTTTCCGTAATTTTTTTCCCCTATGTAATTGCAATTTAAAAAGCAGTTTTCTCCAATGTTATTAACAGAAATTATTTGAAAGTGTTAAAAATACTTTCATGAAGGTAAGCGTTGCCGTTGTTTTATAGTAGGCATTTGTTTTTTTTTTTTTTTTGCAAGTAAAGAGTGCTTGTTTTTTTAGAGGTATAGAGCTTTAAGTACTATTTTTTTGGCTGCCATTTTGTCAGCTGTCAAGGGATTTATTTTTAGTTTGGATTGGCATTTCAACTTGAAAAGACTGATGCCTGAACAACGCTTCCAAATTGTGCAAATTTATTTTGGAAATCATGGTTCTGTTCGAAATACGTATCATAATCAAATTTTGTTTAGCGATGAAGCTCATTTTTGGTTGAATGGATATGTCAATAAACAAAACTGCCGTATTTGAAGTGATGATAATCCTCAAGTGTATACCTATGTTCAGACACCGTGACGTCCACAAAAACTGACTATTTGGATTGGAGGAATAATATTGGTCGGTACTTATTTAAAAACGATGCTGACCAGAACGGTACCGTCAATGGTGATCGCTATAGAGCCATGATTACTGACTTTTTCGTTCATCAGTTGAACAACCATGATGTGGCTTCAACAAGACGACTCAACATGTCACACAACTCGTGCCACAATTGATTTATTGAAGGGAACGTTTGGTAACCGCATATAGTTTCACGTTGTGGACCCGTGAATTATCCTCCAAGATCGTGCGATTTAACACCGCTTGACTATTTTCAGTGATGATATGTGTCGCTAGTCTACGCCGATAAGCCCGAAACGATTGACCATACTTGGAGGACAACATTCGCCGCATTATAACCGATATACGGCCACAAATGTTGGAAAAAGTCGTTGAAAATTGGACCTCCAGATTTTATTCCACTTCAAAGTCTTATACCTCTAAAAAATTCCTAATTCCCCCTCCTGAAATGGTAGATTTTAAAAAGGTGGATCTCTACATTGTAGACGATTGATATTTATATTTTTTATATAGATATCTGTCACTTATCTCATTAGCAATCAATTCAAAGTATGATTTCACTAAAGTTTGAAAGCTGTTCAAGGAAGGCCATTCGAATAGGCCGATCTGTGAGTGAATAGGGAATCAGAACCCTTTGAAAAGTGCTTCCAAAATCCAAAACAAAACCTGAACCTAATTTCAATAAGAAGTCAATAAGTTTGAATGTGAATTATTTGTTTTTAATATATAAATATATATTTTGTTTGTAAAATATAATTTTCCTTAAAACTAGTTTAGTGTCTTCCGTAAAACTATACTTAAAACTAATTTTTAAATCATTGTCTTCCATTAAAAATAAAAACTGTTTCTAATCGTATATACAAATTTACAAAATTATTTACAACCACTTGCATGAGCAACAAATTCAATAAGTTTACTCGAAAACTAAACCTAAGAATCACTGGACTAAAAATTGTCTCCGTATTTGTTTATGTACACTATGATCAACGAGTGAATTTACTGATCCTGCCACAACGAGATGTAATCCAAAATCTCCTCATCATTAGGGGTGTCATAACTATCCAGCGGCTCGAACTTAAACTGCAAGTGATCCTCGCTGCTGGATGATTGGAGGTATTCACTGCCATTGCCGATAGAGATATCAGAATGCGACGGCGATGCAGATGCTTCCGAATTGAACGAGTTCTGTAGCACAAATTCGTCTGGACTGGAATAATTCGACGACGATGGTGATACGGAACCAACAGATGATCCTTGGCTGTCGCAATCGTCAATCAGATCTTGAAGCCCTCGGATGTATTCCAAGGCCATGCGTAGAGTGTCGACTTTGCTGAGTTTCTTACTATCACCGCGACCACCATCACTTGACAAGGCACTGACAATGGACGACGGAATGTGCTGCCGTAAGTTGGCAAATCCATTGTTCACTTGTTTCACGCGGTTTCTCTCACGAGCGTTGCGCCGGGCTATGGATGGCATTTGCTGGCCATACGGCGTGCTGTTGTAGCTACTATTCTTCTTTTTGGCGATTGCGCCGGCAAAGTTTGACATCATGTTGGCGCCGTTCATGCCAAGGATCGAGGGCACGGCGTGATTGACTGGAGGTGGAGCGATCTGCTTATGCTGTTGGTAAACAATTGTTGCACCCGCAGGAAGCATGATGAATTTAGACTGCTGCGCGTATGAATTTTGACCACAAACACTTGTCATTGTTGAACTAGAAGAGGTTGGTAATTTTTTAAGAGCTCTTTTCACAGAATTTTATTTTAGAGTTCGGGGAGAATATTTTCTTCGATCGGTAAAAATCTTAATAGAACTAGAGTTTGCGCTCAGCGATGTTCACTTTGTGGAATCTGATTCCGGAATGATATCTTTCGACTGGGAGTTCGTCTTTTTATACACCCCCGTCGAAGGATAGCCGACTACCTGACATCTGAACGAAATAGATGAGCGTTAGAGTTCGGCACTGTTCTTACCCATGAAATCGGGCTATATGCATGCAGTTCGGCTCAAAGGATTCTATTCAAAGCGAGGGAGCTCTACCTGCTCTAGGATCAATGTAGCTGATGCGATGCATTTTAAATCCACACTGTATATGTAGTAGGTCAACATAAAACTAACACTGACTCCAGGCACACATAGGTATAAGTAGATGGGTAAGATATTTTTTTATAATTCTTTAAGATGGTAAGGTAAGAATCAATTTCATTGAATAGGTTCTTTGCAACAGAGTATATCCATTAATGAGTAGGGACACTCTCCACGTGTTTCTTATCAGTTTAGAATTTGCAGTACACATACACGAGAAATAGACGGCAATAAAAGTGCTCTAGTAAAAGAGGGATGGAAGAGTAGTTGAATTATTTCAAAATGTGGTACAGGGTGTGACGAAAAAAAAAAAGCAAAATCAATTTGTAATATTTCTTATTGAACATTTTATATCTAATATATATTCACATGTGTGCTACACTTAAATATTTTTGTTTGTTGGTACATTTTTTATTATTGTACTCGGAAGTAAAATTTGATGAGAAATTCCTTATTTTGATTTTTGCAACAATTGTAATGAAATTCATTTTTCAAAAAGTTAAAAATATTCCCCTCAAAATTATTTAGGTAGTAGGTAGGTAGGTAGAAGTGGCGGTCCATCTTTTAACCTAAGTAGCACTATGATGTGCCTTTTTGTTACCACGACTCGTGGTTTTTAAGGGGTGTAATGCATTATATACATGTATCCAACCTGTGGAGTTGAGGAAACGGATTATATCTAATATCCCTTTACCCGAAAAGTCGCTAAGGTCGTCAAAAAAAGGTTGGTTCAGTGTCCGCAATCTGGGTCTTGCTAGTGCCGGACATTTGCAGAGGAAATGGCAGAGAGTTTCTTTCTCATTTGTATTTCCGCAACTGCGGCAATGAGGGTTGTGTGGGATCCCAAGTTTGGCCGCATGGTCGCCAATTGGCCAATGCCCCGTGGTTATTATTATTATTATTTAGGTAGTACATAATTGCAAAACAAGAAATACATTTTTGTTCAAGATTCTCTAACGAGTCTAAAAATTCTTGATTAGGCCGTGTCAATTTCGCATCTTCATATTCTTTAAAATCTGTAAAAAGGGAGGAAATGTTTAGTTGCGGACTCAATTTTAACTCACACTTGTGGTTTAGGCGGTATTTTTTTAAAATATAACCTGCGAAATAGTAGAATGTATTATCAATACCAAAGTTCACAGTTTTATAATCAAGTTCAGTTTTATATTCGTTCTTGCCCGATCTATAACTTATATTGCTTACCTCTCACTATTATCCGGTATTTTGAAATATTTAACTCCAACATTTTTTTTCTCCTCTCGCCCACATGCCAAACACTTAAAATAATGTTTTCCCATTATTTTATTTGGAGTTTTTAAACTATGCAAACTTGCACTTCAAATTCACTATTTCACTACTTTTAATTGTTTGCTACACGCACTGACACGGAACACCCTTTCTTTCGTCAATTGATGTTAATGAACGACTGATAACAATCCAACTTCGGACCGCCTTTAAAAATACGTGCGAAAAAAATGTAAACAATCCCCACTACAGCCAACCTAAGTAATTAGTGTGACCATCTGCTATGAAATATATTATCTAAAAAGTGGTGGCAATAAAACTTCAAATCGTAAAAAATGGTTATTAACGAAGTCGTAACAAAGCAAAAGGGTTGAATTTCGTGATACAGAATGAAACATTTCTTTTTCATGTCCATAAAAAAGACCATTTAATCAATAACCAAGGGAAAAAAATACAAATATTACAATTCTACTAAAGCAAAGCTGGTTACCTGATCATAAAAATTCATACCGAGAGAATACTAATACACTGACAGTCACTCCAGGCCGCCTTTAAAAATGCTTTATGAAAAAATCCACAATCGTTCGTCGTACACAGCAAGCCCCATGTAGTGGTTCATGTAAAATGTGTTGCGTACCCTTTTCTTCTCAAGCAGTCGTTGTATTCAGGTAAAAAGTATTCTTCGACCTGCTTCCACTTATTGTACGATTTTTTCTGCATTTTGCTTTGTGGTAGTAGCAAATGCATATGTAGAGAGAGTGTCCCTACTCATTAATGGATATACTCTGCTTTGCAATGAAAAGAACTTCATGGCAGGTATACTGTTCTCTGTGTAGAATGGGTCGGGTTGAACCGGCGTCTTATTGGAAATGCGTGGACTTCATCTGCGTTAAAATTGGCAGAGCCGCTATCAAATGATTCGAACAAGGAACTGATTTTATTGTTGCCTAGACTTCGAGGTTTTTGATCAGTTCAGCATTTAATATAGTCTCCATAAATATAGTAAAAGCTGTCAATAATCCAAAGGCATTTCACAGCTAAAGATCGTAAGATCGGTAAAATGAAAGACTTCACATGCGGTTTTGAAGGGTTATATCGCTGGGTGACCGACAGAATGCTTACAAGACACCATTATGCCTTCGCTAAAGTGAGAGTCGATTCCAGGATCGTAGTCACTTCGACACATTCAATATTACACATTGTTTAAAAATATGCGATCGAAATAAGGTAAGTCGAGTTTGCTTTGCATATAACCAACCACTTGGTCTTTTACTGTTTTCCAGGAAGACCATAAAATAATACCCAGTATGACAGTATCTTCTCAAGCTTTTCGTTCACTCATCTAGCATCATTTTCGATGACATCAAGATCAAAGCTGAAGTACATCGTTAGCACATTATGTAGGTACATCTGAAAAATTACAAACAATTTTTGATGGTTAAAAAATATATCTCCAACATACAGAAAAAAAGTAAGGGACCGAGTATAGCCCTCTGTGGTACTCCACTATCGGTTGGAGGAAAGTCTGATGTCCTGATACCTATGATAGGATGATTTTTGTTGTCAAAGTTTAACCAAAAAACGGAAAATCTGACTTTGGGTGTTTAATCAATTTATGGTCTTGGCAAATATTGTGCTAAAATTGAAAAATCTGATAATAAGGATTAGGTCTCCTGAGTCCTGAGAAAGAAAATAATATATCCAAGCGATGGGCCATGTGACGTGTTGTGTTCAAACTTTGTAATATTAATGTAAACTATCAAAAACTATCAATGTAACTTGCCCATTTAGACTAATTATGTTTTGTTTTTAATATGTTGTCATCAGCTGTTAATCAATGTCAAATTTGTAAAACGTCAAAGATTTTTATGTAGTCTTTTCTTTTAATCTCGACACAACTCCTCCAACAGCGAAATAAAACAGTCATTTTTATAACGTAAGGAAGACTTTTATTTCAACGATTAACATTTGGTCGCTTCGAGCCGAATTCACATAAATTTCCATACACCAGTTTTTATTGATTGTGCTTAAGATTAAAATTGAGATTTTGCAATTGCTGTTGGAGTCGAAACAATCATCGAATCATCAAGCTGCAGTTAGATTTCATCCCGTTGGAGTATCGTCCCGTTCGGATTGCAGTTGGATTTTCGTACCGTTGCTGTTTCATTGGGTTTTTGGTGCAAGTTGAGTTTCATCCAAGTCGAGTCTGAGTTTCTGCTAACAAAGCTAAATAATTAAGCAATTCATGTGAGTACGTCGTTAATGTTCAATGCATACGTAATAATCGTCCATATATACGTTTTACTGTGCTGCGTTATTTTACGTCGTTGGAATCTCGTCCGTTGGAATACCGTCCCGTTGGATTGACGCACCGTTCATCACCGTTCATCATTGGAGTCTTGTACCGTTGATATCTGTGCCGTTGTCTTGCACCGTTGATGTGTATACAGTTCCAGTTTATAACAGTTTGAGTGTCGTCATTGTGCCATTGGAATCTACAGTACCTGAAAACAAGAAACGAACAATTTATTAAAGGAAATTCAAAGTGAGTGCGATTTTTACTTACCTTTTATTATTCGTTCATACAAATTGAATAATTATATTGAAAATGAGTGCGATTTCCATGAAAATATTTAAGAAGTTGTGCAAGTCAATTGGAAAAGATAGCTTAAGTTTCGAAAAAGTGAGTGCTGATATTAGAACTAAGAACTATTTGATTAGTAGACTGAACGTTTTAGAGGATAATTTGCGGAAGTTATGCGATCATTATGATGACATGAATTCTGAGGATAATGAAGACATTTCAAGAGAAAGTGAGGAATTATACGATGAGGTTATGGAAACTTATTTCATGTATAAAACTGTGCTTCTCAATGAACTAGATACGTTAGAGGGTCTCCATGAAAATTCGCGAGTAGCAAGAAATCATGAATCTAATTCAAGCAATGTCGCTAAAACATCACATTCGCATGATATTCGACTTCCATCCATCACTCCTCCAATTTTCTCTGGTGATTATAATAACTGGCGTCCATTTCATGATATTTTCGTCTCAATGATCCATGATAATTCGTCTTTGTCTAAAATTGAAAAGTTGACATATCTTAAATCGTGTTTGAAGGGTGATGCTGCATCTTTGTTAGATTACCTCGAGGTTAACAACGACAATTATGATCAAGCTTGGTCAATACTAACCACACGTTACGACCATAAACGCATTTTGGTTAGTACGCAGTTGAAAACGTTCTTCGATCAATCAACGATCCATTCTGAAACCGCAGATTCGATTAAGGGCTTACTGGACAAATCGACAGAAGTACTGCATTCGTTGAAGAGCTTAGGGGTTCCAATCGAGCATTGGGATACAATTTTAATTTTCGTACTGCTACAAAAGTTACCTGTGTCTACACAACAAATGTGGGAAGAAAAGTTAGGTATGAGTAAGGACTTACCAAAATTCAAGGAATTTTCGATCTTTTTGGAAACCCGTTTTCGTTCTTTGGAAGTTGTATGTCAACAGAAGGTCAACTCAAGGACATCTTTCCAAAAGGATCAAAATAAAGTGAAGAAGGTCATGCATGTCAATTCTACTCGGAAGGAAATACTCAATTGTTCTGTTTGCCATAAGGGACAACATTCGCTACGCTCATGTTATGCTTTTTTGAAATTGGATGTGAATGCAAGAGTTAATATGGTTAAACGGCTAGGGGTTTGCGAAAATTGTTTGGCTTATAACCATAAATCCCATCAATGCCCAAGTCAAAACAGATGTTTCCACTGCAAACAAAAACATCATTCACTCTTGCATTACTCCAATAACCAAAATACTACTTCGTACAATCAACACAAGCCTAACCGCATACAACAAACAAACACAAGTTCTGCTTCCACTCAATCATACCCTAACTCTACTCACCAGTCTAGCACACCCAGTTCCTTCAGTCAGTCTTATCAAGTCTCAACCCAAGTGAATCCAACCGCACCACCTTTTATTCCATCACATGACCAGGCTAGTACAAGTGCGTCTGCTCGTAACTATCATATCTCAGACCACAGGAACACACAAATATTACTAGCGACAGCCATTGTGATGATTCAATCTTCTACCGGAGAATTCTTTAAGTTTAGGGCGTTGATAGATCCGGGGTCAGAGGCTACATTTATCACCGAAGCAGCTGCGCAAAAACTAAGGCTAAGAAAATGTCGCACATTTACAGAAGTGACAGGATTGGGTAACTCCAAAAATGGGTCTTGTCACAGTTACGTGTACTTGACTCTAAAATCAACATACACCGATTACGTCACTGAGGTAAAAGCGCTTATCTTTAAGACCTTGACAGGTCTGTTACCCAGCAAGGAATTGATCCCAAGCAAATGGAGTCACATTCAAGGATTAAATTTAGCCGATCCTTCGTTTTACAAGCCCGGCCACGTTGATTTGCTCCTAGGTAACGACATCTTTTGCGACGTAGTTTTGCCTGAAATAGTTAGGGGAAATGAGTCTGTTGCTCCCATTGCTCAAAACACTCACCTGGGATGGATAGTTTTAGGTAGGGCCTCAACCGAAACAGTTCGTGTCCATCTACAGACCTTTGATGTGGACACACAGATCCGAAAATTTTGGGAAGTTGAGGAGCTCCCATTTAAGGAATTCGACACAACAGAAAATGAAGAGTGTGAACAACATTTTCAATCACACACTAGGCGTCTGCCAGGAGGACGTTTTGAGGTCTCCCTACCATTTAAGGACAATATTCACCCAGCGCTAGGAGCAAGTCAGCAAGGAGCCTTACAACGATTTCACCAACTGGAAAGAAGATTTGCAAACAACCCAACGCTACACACTCAATATAAGAATTGTATGGCAGAATACTTACAGCTGGATCAGATGAGTGAAGTAGATGTCAGTCGAGATGAAGTTCTTAAATCACCATTCCATTATGTTGTGCCACATCATGCTGTATTTAAGGAGTCCAGTACAACAACCAAGCTGCGGGTGGTTTTTGATGCTGCCTTTAAAACCACAGACGGGACTTCCTTAAACGAACATCTTATGGTTGGACCTAAAACGCAAGCAGACATAATGGACATCATCTTAAAATGGAGGAGGTACAAGATTACCTTAACGGCTGACATCGAAAAAATGTATCGGCAAATCAAGATCAGTCAAGCAGATTCTTACTATCAGCTAATTTTCTGGCGGGAGAGCAAGATGGATCCCATAAAGATGTATCGATTGAAGACGGTGACTTTCGGAACGGCTTCGGCTCCGTATTTGGCAACTCGCACGCTGAAAAAGTTGGCTGACGATGAAAAGGCTACTTATCCATCCGCCGCGCAGATGATACACGAAGACATGTATGTGGACGACTTGGTCAGTGGAGCAGACACAATAGCAGAGGCCAAACAGAAGCTCACTGAAATCGTCAATCTGCTTTCATCAGCTGGATTTAATTTACGCAAGTGGGGAAGCAACTGCGAAGATGTTCTAAGACTTGTCAACCCCCAGGACCGCGAAAAGGATTTTGTGCTGCCGT
Organism: Cheilosia vernalis; assembly: GCA_949126925.1. Lineage (NCBI taxonomy): Eukaryota > Metazoa > Arthropoda > Insecta > Diptera > Syrphidae > Cheilosia > Cheilosia vernalis. The sequence continues at coordinate 34,941,491 of OX421360.1, read as the reverse complement.
TTGAATCTACCAAATGTATCAAAACCTTAGGCATCAAATGGCTTCCATCTATCGATTCTTTTTCATTTCAGTGGGTTTGTTCCGAATCTTCCGACGTCACAAAACGTACAATCCTTTCAACGATTGCCAAAATCTATGATCCACTAGGTTGGATATCTCCTTGCGTGATTTCAGCAAAAATATTCATGCAAAAATTATGGTTGAAGGGTTTGTCATGGGATGCACAAGTTCCAGTTCAGCTCCAGGAGGAATGGCTATCCCTGCGATCACAACTACCATCGCTGGAAAAAATCAGCATACCACGATGGATCTTCACTGAAAAGGGAAACAAGGCATTACAGTTGCATGGGTTTAGTGATGCGTCTATGAAGGCTTACGGAGCCGCAGTGTACCTTAGGGTTTAGATAGTCAAAATATTATTCACACTCATCTTATTATGTCTAAGACTAGGGTCGCACCTCTGAACACTGTTTCACTTCCTCGGCTTGAGCTCTGCGGTGCTGTTATGCTTGCCCGACTTTTGAATTATGTCGTTAAGGTTTTGCAGTTAGGAGACATCGAAGAATTCGCGTGGACTGATTCTACCATAACGTTGTGCTGGATAACTGCGCCACCATCAAAATGGAAAACCTTCATTAGCAATAGAGTCGCGGAGATTCAGAGGTTAACCAATGTCAATATTTGGAGGCACGTTCCCACACAACACAATCCAGCAGATTTAGCTTCTCGAGGAGCGACACCATCTAACTTGCTGAATAACAATCTTTGGTGGATGGGACCGGAATACCTGCAGACGAGTTGGATATTTGCTATCCCAAATCAACCATCTACATTGGAAACAGAAGAAGAGGTACGAGCTGTCAGATCACACACACATTGCATAGCTGAAAATAATAACGAGCTAACGAAACAAATCTACAAGCAATCAGATCTACAGAAATTGATTCGAATCGTTTCATACTGTCGCCGAATTGCATTAATGTGTCTCAAAAAGATTTGTCAAAAACAATTTGTATCACCACTTTCTCCATCGGATTTACAGGCTTCAACTCTGATTTGCATTAGGCTTGTTCAGAAAGAAATGTTTATGAAGGAAATTGCGGATCTAACTAAACAACCATCGCTCACAAAACATTTTGGGTCCCTAAATCCATTCATCGACAGCAAAGGCATTTTAAGAGTTGGAGGTAGGCTGCAAAATTCGAATCTGGAGTATGACCAACAACATCCGATCATCCTTAAGCCAGACCACCATCTTTCAGAACTGCTAATTCGAGATGCTCATGAAAAGACCTTCCACGGAGGAGTCCAGCAAATGCTCGCATATCTACGCATGAAATACTGGATTTTTAACATCAAGCGAAGCATAAAGAAATGCATTCATCACTGCATCATCTGTTACCGGTACAAGGCGAGACCCATGGAACAATTGATGGGCAGTCTACCTGCACCTCGAGTAAGGATTTCGAGACCATTTACTCATACTGGAGTGGATTACGCTGGACCGATTGAGGTTAAAGCCTGGAAGGGACGCGGTGGCAAAATATTTAAAGGATATTTCGCGATATTTGTGTGCTTGGCGACAAAGGCCATTCACCTTGAAACTGTCAGTGATATGACTACCAAGGCCTTTCTAGCAGCTTTCCGGAGATTCACCGCACGACGAGGAGTTTGCTCAGATATCTATAGTGACTGCGGAAAAAACTTCGTGGGAGCAAACACAGAGCTACAGAAGATGCTTAAGGCCGCAAACATCGATTGGACTGAAATATCGAAAACAACAACAATCATCGGAACAAAATGGAATTTTATTCCTCCTGCTTCTCCCCACTTTGGAGGACTATGGGAAGCAGGAGTGAAGTCCGTCAAATTTCATTTGAAAAGGATCGTCAACAACGAAACTTTGACATTTGAGGAGCTCAGCACGCTTCTAACTCAGATAGAAGCGTGTCTAAACTCGAGGCCTTTATGTCCGCTCACCGATAACTTCGACGATTTTTCAGCTCTAACACCATCCCATTTTTTAATAGGCACTTCAGCTCAGCTCATCCCACAAGCAGATCAATCCACAGATAATGCATCGCATATAGATAGATGGAAAAGAATTCAAACAAAAGTTCATATTTTTTGGAAACAGTGGAGCGGAGAATATTTGGCTCGACTGCAGCAAAGACCGAAATGGCTAAAAATCGAGTCACAACCCAAAATTGGTGACTTAGTTTTACTGAAGGATGAACGCTTACCACCCTCGAAATGGATACTCGGCCGTATCACTGTATTGTATCCAGGAAAGGACAACTTAATACGCGTCGTCAAACTCAGAACACAAACAGGAGAATTCAAGAGACCCATCACCAAAATATGTCGCTTACCATCTAACACAAGCACTGCAGAACAATCACTTATCTAACAAACAAAATAAATCTAGCACTCAATCGACAAAACACTCACAAGAATCATTATTCAGTTACCCTAACACTCATTCTCATACAAAAAAAAAAATTATTCTTCAAATAACCATTAAGGATAAACTCAATTACAACTAATCCTTAACGATACTGCACTCACAACAAAAATTAAAAATCACTTTAAGCACTCGATCACATTATACTCATTACCAAGACTCGCATTACACTCACCAAAACATATACCTACAAATAATCAACGATATTACATTACAAGCTCACTTAAGCAATCAATTGATATCGATCTGAAACACTCACTTGGCATCATACTACTCACAATTTATACGATGTCACATTTACTCAAACGCATTCAACATTGCAATCAAAATCATATATTAATATGTTATTAAGCAAATCACACTCGCATTTATAACAACACACTGCATCAAGCAAACATTCAACATTTAATTTAACATTTCATCTTTAATTCAACAAAACAAAAAAAAAAAACAAAAATAAATTTAACAAATTATTAATCAAATATCGAAACACCCGGTAAATTTATCAACAACACTTATTTACCAAACAACATTTACTCAGCAACATCTAACTACCTAGCAACATGCATCATCAACAATTTCCGACAAGTATAAAAAAAATAATAATAACACTACCATAATACAGTCCGCTAATAAATCATCGAAAAATAACTAAAATGCATATTGCACATACAACACAATAAACAACACCAAATCACCCCGCTACCCGCACGTCGAACGATTCACAACATTCCCACAAGCAGCTAGCAATCAGTCAACAAGACGAAAATCTCATTGATAAATGGACACACACACAAACTAATGTAATCAAAGGGGATTACTTTTCGCGAAATAAAAACACAAAATTTATATATAAAAACTTGTCGAAATGACAAAAACTCACCTGCATCCATTATTTGCACACACGAAATATTAATTAATATACAAAAAAACGACTTCACGCGAACATAAATTAATATAAAAATTTCTAATGACCACCGACGCCGACGCTACGATTTTGTCAACTTGTTCTACGACTACTCGAGTTACAGCAAGTGCAAGAGGTTGGCACTTTTGTCAGCGATTGTGTGTAATTGGAAGGAACGAGATAAGCATATTGTTTGTTGTTTTCATTGATCTAGTCTCCGTGTTCAGTTGTTGTCATTTACATGTTTCAATTTCTTTGTTATAATGTTCTCTCTATTTACATGTGAGTTGGAGCAAACAAACAACCGTATAAGATGAAAAATCATGCTGAAGATAATTATCAGGATTGGCAAAGAGGCAAACAACGTCATTACTGCAGAGGAAGATTTTTGCGAACATATTGTTCACAGGCGGGGAGAATGTTGTGTTCAAACTTTGTAATATTAATGTAAACTATCAAAAACTATCAATGTAACTTGCCCATTTAGACTAATTATGTTTTGTTTTTAATATGTTGTCATCAGCTGTTAATCAATGTCAAATTTGTAAAACGTCAAAGATTTTTATGTAGTCTTTTCTTTTAATCTCGACACAACTCCTCCAACAGCGAAATAAAACAGTCATTTTTATAACGTAAGGAAGACTTTTATTTCAACGATTAACAGACGCTAGTGATGTAAAGATACCTGCAAAAAGCTGTCACTTACTTGAACTCCCGTAAGTTGGTGAGCGCAGTGACGCAGGGGTTATTGTGCTGAGGTTCGATAAACGAGACAAGACATTTTAGTCTCAATGTTTTACAAACTGTTCCATCTCGAGAAAGCTTGTCGACTCTACCAGTTTGACTTGTCATAAGATTGTAGTCCCGAAAAAGAAACAATCACACAAAACGAATGACAGTGAGAACGTTGGTCTACCTCTACTTATACGGAACTCTTGGTCCAACTGCTTTTTAACTCGTAAATTTCCAAAAATATATATGCGCTATCTACAAACTTACAATGCCGAAATTTTCCATTAATCTTATTGTGACCTACGAACTTGGAGGGTAGCGTTCGTCGACCACAAGTACTAAAGCTCCTTCATTAATATTTTTCGATGATTGATGCCACTTGCTAATATCTTGTAATCGTTGGAGATATACTTGTGAGACCATCTCAGAATATTTCTAGAATCTGGCGCAGCTTTTGATAACGCAAAAGCCTTGGTTTGGTAACTGGTTTAAAGACGTTTCATGAAGTGTGGTTACAACGATGAAGTCTGGGCGTGGAATGAGCGCTTCGACATCACTTGGGTCATCGTATAGAGGGGACAAATGGGGCGGGAGTTTAAAATAGCTTCCACTTGGATAAGAAATATCGAAATTTCCTCGTATACGTGACAACAGCATCTCCTACTACTAACTTGATGTGAAATATGGCCCATTTAACCGCTGCCTCCCATTTCGCATCATTGACTAGTAGAGCTACCAAGAATTTGATATTATTAGAAGCAGAATTAAACAATCTACGAAGTTCGGCGTCAGCTCCAACAAAATTGGTACCGCAATCACTTTTCAATGTCGAGCAAATACCCCGCCGGCCGGTAAAACGCTTGAAAGCCACAATAAATCCTTCCGTGGAGTAGTCCGTGTCAATCCTACAATCCTTACAAAATATGTGTAGCAAAACCTCGTCGACCATCATACACCTACCTATTTTAAGTAAATCTTGATTTTCTTTGAAAATGCTTGTCACCTCTTTATCATGTTTGTGTTTCTTTTTTATTCAATAGTCAATAATAAAACGATACCCTTGAATTGCACTTTACTTAATATTCTCCAAATACATAGTTCTAAAATCAAAGAAAAAAAATACAATCAAACATCGATTTCCAGCGAAAGCCAAGTCTCAGGAAATTCCAATGCTAAGATCAAAACTCGCACACAATCATCTTATTCACTTTGACTTGTGTATACGCGGAATTGGGAGCGGTCACATTTCTGCTAACACAGATATCTGAATAAATTCTACACCAACTCTTGCCAACCATAAGAGTCCAGATCGATAGTATAGGTACACAATTCAAATTACTTAACAAAAAGTCGTTATAAACAAAATAAACCCCAACAAGTACGATAAGAATTTTTACCCCTTACCGGCCCTTCACTTTTATTTATGTTTACCTGTACAACAAAAAATTCTTAGGACGTTCCTGGCATAAATTATGCCATCATCATGGTATCCGCCCACGGATGCTTGCTTTGGCACTATCTAGCCTAATAACAATCCAATATACAATATACATCTTTATCAGGTATTTCCATATCAAAAAAAAGGTCAAACATATCAATCCATGGATAAATAAAAATAATAAAACGGCCCAGCGCCCAAGTGTGGCACTGCAAAAATAAAATGAAAACAAATAACAATTTCATTGATAAACCCGTCACTTGTAGATAGATATACGCTAACGCTCGTTGTCGCATGCTAAAAGTGTGCGATCATTTTTTGTTGTCGATCAATACGTCATCCAGGCAATAGGGGCTGGAATGGCGTTTGTCTATTTATGTAGATCGATATCGCGCTTTCAAGTATGTCACGTAATAAACTGTCGTTTATTTAGCATAAAGTCTGGGCACGAGTCATATTGTCGGGTAGAAAAATTATAGACACTGATAAAAATATGTAAGCGAGTTCCATGTCAATTTATTGTCAACCCGTACAAAGGTAAACAAATGCTTCCACGGACTTACATGATGGATTAGGTGGAGGAGTGTGATAAACACGAGAGCTCAATTAGGCGTTTGTCAGTTAAGAAAAAAGTGGGATTTGCATTATTAAGTGCAATAGTGGCTGCCTAGTTTTGTGGCCACAGAAAGAAATCCTTTTCATTTTAGTATTAAGCTTAGTACACTGATCGACTTAAATTTTAGCTCCCTAACAAAATTCTCTCCGAAATTTGGCGGAGCTAGATCTAAGTGAATCCCTTTAAAAGAAACGTACACAGCTCGAGCTTAATAATCAAAATTTTGTTTAAGAATGTACTTAATGTATCTGTCAAATTTAACATGCCCATTTAACTGGCCGGTACATTTTTAGAATTTTGACAGGAGCGCTGTGTTCTGTTGCGCTTTTGTGTTGCGGAGAAGTAAGCAATGAGCTTTTTTAAAAAACTACCCCTAAGAGTAGACACCTGGATTCTAAAATGGTTGAAATAAGAGTAAATTGAATTTTTGTATGAAGTTTTTTCAAAAGTAGCTGTTTTCTTTGACGCTTATTCACAGCGTACATACTCTATGCCAAAAATTTGAATATTTTAGGTACCTAGTGTTTGGAGAGAACATTTGCAGAGCAGATAAAAATTGTTTAGATCCAACAACATGGTACTAAGTTTAAAGCTAGTTTGAAAATGTGCCGACCCAATTAATAAACACACAATATTTTGACAGATACACGAAGTACATTCCGAAGGAGAAGTTTGAATTTTCAGCTCGAGCGGTAGATGTCGCTGCAAGCTTTGTATAGTTTATTGCTGAATCCATTATCCAAAGCTAGTTAGCGAAAAACGGGACCGAAACTTCTTTTACTTGACTATTTTTGGCGGAAAAGTCAGCGCCGATCTGGGCATCAATTAACAAGCCATTCCAATCTGATGGCTGAGGTCCACTTCTTACTGAACCTAAGGTTACTGCTTTCGGATCAGAGATGCTTTCGCTATAAAGACGACTAAAGATGTTTTTATTGGCCCTTGACAGGAGCATGTTTATGGGCCATAAATCAGAGCCCGGGTGTATATAGGGTCTTATAAATCATCTGCCTAGTGCCTTAGGGTATTTTAATTATGCAATTTCTTCTGCTCCAATGTATAAGCTGTTCCGAAACGGTCATTCGTCAGACAAACTTTATTAAAGCTATATAATTCACACTCGCTTATAGTCCCAAGATTCAAAATGTTAAATTGGTCGCCGGTCTTAGCTTAAGTTTGTTAAATATATTTTGCTCCTATTTTTCTAAGGTTCACTTTCTTTGGGAAGACCCCGATTCTGGTGTGTCAGAACTTATACCATAGTCTTAAACAAAAGCAAAGACTATGTGGGCATGGACTCAAAAATTTAGAGGAGACTCCACAAAGGATACATTATAGAGTCCGTAACAAGCGGGCAATAGTATTGTTGTTCGATGTTAATCGACAACTGGAGTTATATGAACGTGATCTAGCTTAAGCCAACGTGCGAATATACGCGGAAATTTTTGTTTGTAGATAGTCTATTTGAAGGGCTCTACAAGTTATGCCGAACTCGAGTGGCATATCAACAAACAGATAACCAAAACAGTAACACTATCTCGCCGCTTGAAAAATATCACAGTGACATCATGTGTGACATCGCAGAATCCAAGCCCAAAATGGATCGGTTACTTAGCAACAAACCATCTGCAACTGTTCACAAACCTTTCTCCTTTGTTCACTCCCAAGTGTAAAACTCCGTAGGTTCGTGCTAAATATGTAATTTACTTCCTAACGCACCTTTGTCCAGTTGTCCACCAATTGTTTCACAACTTTAACAATGCCCAACTGTTTCAGATCAATTCGTTTCGAAGCTTGATTACAAAAACCAATCAAATTGTTTTCGAATACTTTTCAAATGGCCTCTTAATGGTCATCATTGATTCTGCGAAATCCATCTCTGTTTCATGGTAACGCGTGTCGCATAGGGACATCGACATTGACTCGATTTTTCAAAAACTCTAAAAGAAAACATCTAGACCGAGAGACGACCGACCACCTTGACACTGCTTAGAAATTCCAACTGCTTTTCACAGTCCAGCAAAACAATTAATTTCGTCCTTTATTGTTGAACTGCCAAACGGACATTGTTCGCCGAACAAAAGTATCATAATTTTTATAGCAAGTCCGCACAATACCGAATAATGGAACGCATTGTGAGTGCAATAAAAATTTTGTGAAAATCCTCCATTGTCCTAGATCTTACTCGTACTTCGTCTGTAAATCTCCACTGTGAGGGTGGACCTCAAAAAGGCCATTCAGCATGGGAGAAAGAGAAAAAAAAATGTTCGCAGACGATCTGAGTCCGGACTCCGGACATCCGCATTGGGATTCAAATGCGGAGTCTCAGGATTCAATGGTCTTTCAGTTTGAAGGTTCAAACTGAATGGAGATATTAAGAAATAAAGAAATCCTGAAGTGCAGTGGTTGGACAGGAGTTGAGTTATTTTTTTTTTACCTGTCTGCTGTAGATCTGCCGAGGTTTTGTTGTTTTGTGTATTTGGTTGCGTCTGACAGGAAGTGCAATTTATATTTGGGGGAGCATATTAAGTGTAAAGTGTAAAGTAAAGTGCTTCTCCAAAGAGTATAGCTATTTGGGTTCTAAATGTTAGACCACTGCAGATCAGCTGGGCTGACTCAAATACGTTCGCTGGTGTGTATGAAATGTAAATATAGGCACTTTGAGTAATGAGAGAGAAATACTTCTGCCTGAATGTGGATATTATGTACACTATTTTTGTCGTACCGAACGCGGCGTAAGTCATAGATTTTTATGAAATTCAGACCAATAAGATGCGGATTTTCTTGTTGGATATGTATTTTTTTTTAGTCACAATACTCAAAATAAAATCAAATACAGCGGCGTTTCGGTTCGCGTAGTTTGAATTGACAAAACCAGGCAGCCATGGTTTCCGTTCCTAAGTTTTCCATTATGAATGGCTACGCAATTCGAATCAGGAGCTATACCTACCAACTTCACGTCTTAAGGACAATCTAAAGGTAGGTACCACCATGAACTGAGTCTGCCATTTCCCAAGAAAGCAGTCAAATTTGGGTTTGAACGCCTTTCCTTTCGGACGACCTCTCTCATCGTACATTTCCATAATTGGCTAAAGAAATGTCACCAGATTCTCTTTAAGCTGTAAATCTGTAATCAAACAAACTGTTTTCATAATAAAATTACAGTCTAACGAGTTTTTCTCTTTTATTTCCACTGCCTTCGTTAAAAGGATGAAGTGCCTACCGCGAGCAAAAACAATGTTCAAGGATTTGTGTGTTAACGACATCACGACTGTGATTCAAGCAACAGTTATTACATCAGAAGTAAATATTGCCTCCAGATCGATGTTGTTTTAACCCGCATCGAGTTAATCAAAATTATATTCGAGCGCCATTAATTATTCCTTTTTTTTTTTGTTCCAAACATTACCACAGTGGCCAGTGGCCATTGGCAAGCGCAGAAATACCTTGTCGTGTTCAATTAATTAAAATAAACTGTTTTTATCGAAATGTTGTCTGTCTGCTGTTTTTGATGGACAAATGAAAACGATAAACGACAATAATTATTATTATGACGTATATACTACGTGATGGTGACATGCATTGCAGTGGCAACGTTAGCACTTTGGAATCGTGCTTGCAGTCACTTCTTTCAAATGAAATACCAAAGTATACGTCAAATTGATGACACTGAAGGATGGCAAAATCTGCGAGCACTTAACACTTTAATTGCTTCACAAAATTTGAGTCATTTCGAATTAATTCCGAGAAATTGGAACGCGGTAAGGAGACTGTGATATAAGGAACCGCTTTGTTTATGTTTTTATTTAATTTTTTTATCTTAAATGGTAACCTTGTTTTAACGTAAAAAAAAGGAATTATGATCTTTCAAGGGACAACGAAGTGAAAGAAGCTAATTGGAAAGCGATTTATACTAATAGTTACCAACGAAACGAGCTGTATAGCACTGTAGCAGTGTTCCCAGATAACAATTCTGCAAATAATACTTAAATTTAAATTAAATTACAATGAACTTTCTTTCGGCTTTTTGATATATTGTGACATATTTATTTATAGATATTTTAATTAAAATCACTTAAAATTTAATTACTATATCTTGTAACCTAGCATCACTACAGAGGCTTAAAATGAACGGGTTCCAGAGAGAATGTTCGATTCGCTCTGTTTTTAACTTCCTCCATTACGTAGTAAGAGAAAGATATTGTTTTCGTACAAAATTCCGTACTCGAGGTATTAATCAATTCTGATATTACAATGATAGGGGAACTCAAAAAAGTGGGTCGCAAAATTCTGTCCGGTCTGTCCGTCCTTCCACAGGCATACAGCCTAAATGGCTTCCCGGAAAACGTTCAAACCTCGGATTTGGAGTTTTTGGGTTTACAGTTCGGGAGGGGTTTTTTTGCAAGGTAACCTCAATATTATTGGTACATACTTCCCATATAAAATTTCGTACCAGTTTGATTTGAACGAAAACGGCTCTAACTATTTCAACCAAAATTGATATTTAAGCTTAAGTAGGTGAGGTAACCATGACTGTGTCATCAGTTTTTAGCTAAATATTCGAACAACGGTACTTTTGAAATTTCGAAATATCTTGAAAACGGTCTACCTATAGATTGTAACAAAAATTAATGTGGTTATTTATAACTTAGTAGCAAACTCAGCTTTTCTCTATATTATCGTATAATGGATTTTTGATATTGTTCAATTTACCCGATTTGATTTGCTGAAGACTCTGACAGTCAGTCCGACTCGCAGTAAACGAGAAAGTTTCATGCGACCCTGTGTGCACTTTATTCTTTATTCTCTCCAGATTTCTAAATGTGCGTGCAGCTAACTGTTGGAGTGACATTTATTGTCCTTACGGATTGCTCTCATTAGTGATGCCGGTCTTAAAATTATTCTATTCGACTCGCCGCTCGTTCTGTACTAGTTTCCCTCAAGGGGTTTCATTCGCCGGCAAATTCATCAGAGAATCCCCGGACAAGAATTTGCGAAGCGACTTGGATGCCGGAGTGTTTGTTCTGAATACATGGAAGTAATGTGCCTGGACTCGTCTAGGATGTGCGATTTAACTCCTCTTCAAGGGTCGGTAGCCAGATTGTGTTTCTACAACAAGTCTTGAGGTTAAGCTACATAAATAAATTTGTCTGTTTTTATTGCCGTTTGTGTTTTGAGAATTATTGGAGACGTTGCTGCCGGAAAAAAAAGAATGAGACAAAGTTTATCTTACATGCCAAAACTTGGTCCGATCCTTAACCCCCAGTGGGGCACTCTTTTTTTATGGTCCTCTTCTGTGTCATATATCACATTTGAATATTATGGTAGCCTGGGCAGTGGGCATTGATGTTAATATACATTTCGTTGTAAAACCGTCTCCTCATAACTAAGCTGACATTATTGATGCTCCATTTGCAGTGAAGTGCTGTCAAAGCCAGGTTGCTGACCGAGCACAAAAAAGCACCGCACAAAAAACAGTAATCGTTTGTAGCAAACTATTTATTGTTAAATGTCATCATGTACACAGTAAAAACAATTCAGCACTCTATCGAATAAATTGGTTTTTAATCGTGGTGGGAGGAGTTCTAAATTTGGCGAGACATCACTATCATTGGAATTGTCCGACTCGATTGTCATCTCCTGTATGCTGAATGTGTCCGAGAGTTCCTGCTTCTTCGCACCCTTAAGCTTCAAAGGGAAGAAGGATATTTCTTCCTGATCGTCACTAGAACAAAATTGTTTAACATTTAACACAACCCTGACCTAGGTGCCTGTTTCAATGTTGCTGGCGATATCATACCTATCCGATTTGTAATCAACCAATGGTTGGTTCTCCAGGAAGCCCGGTATTTGCAAACGATTGATTGGTATTAAACTGGAAGATTGTGATTTTTTCGTCTAAACATACAAAACAAGAATGAGTACACAAAAATATTGGATTAGGTCACTATACACTATCTCACACAAGTATCTTGATATTGGTTGAAATTCCGTTTCGCCTTCTCAACTTTAAGCTCTAACTTCCTTTGGAGAATTCTGCACGAATTCGGCTGATGGAAGTACTCGTGGTCCTCGTTGCCAACGTCATCCGCTGCATTTGCATTTGGTCCTCCACAAAATGTTACATCCAGATGTTTTGTGCCATTCTCCTCAGTCTAGTGGTGACAAAGACGACGATTATATTATAGTACATTTTAGATTTGCTCACTTTTTCAGTCTTTCCCTCAATTTCGAATCTTCTGTCCTCCATATCTTAGTTTGGTTTTATTTATTTAACTAAATTATTGCTTATAAAGAACGTTTGCCAGTGTAAAATGCTCATTCGACTAATGCTACGTCAACTATTTAATGGAATGTTTTCGTTTTCAAGTGGACTCAAGTGTCATACCCACTGACAATTGGCTATATGTTGGCACAAGTATTTTTGTTGAGCTTGCTTGCGATATATCCAAGTCATGCGCAGAATATACGTAGTTGGAAAATCTTGTTGGTATCGATTTTCCAAAAATGTTGAGAGAGATTGGTGTTGTTATATTTGTCTAAATTTTATTTGTTCAACTCAAAGATAGCAAAACTATGGAACCGAATCGAATTAGGAATGACACGTTTTTGAAATAGAAACAGAAAAGTATAAGACTGGACTTGTTGAGAAAGTTATCGATTAATTATGTTCTGACACACTTGTTGATGAAATTTTATATCTCTGGATGACATAGCAAAGTGGAATGGTGATACCCTGACCTAACATTCACTGTCCACATTGACACGCTGCTGTTACCAATTATTATCATTATTGGTATTCTATTTATTTCGTTATTGAATGCCTTCTGGTGTAGGGGAAGAGTTGGTTTGAAAAAAAAGAGGAATTTGTAATTTTTAAAAATTTAAAAGGATTATAATTATGTGCGTAGAGATGAAAATTGTTCGTCTCTTCCAAAGCAAACGGCGTGTCTACTTAAGTTGTGCAATGATAGTCAGTTGAAGCACTTCAGGAAAAGGGGTAGGTAGGTATAAGAGACCGGAATTGGAAAAGAAAAAGGATGTATTCACTATAAGCATCTCGATCAAGAAGGATCGTATTTTCGATAGTAAATATTTAAGTTTGAATAAATTATTTTGGATATTTCTTGAATTCCGTAATATTTATATTTTTATTTTTTTATGCAAATATATTTCGATTTTGTCCTTTTTATGAGCTTTTAATAATTTTTCTTATAATCTGATGATCAAAGTTTATTGAGAGTATTGTTACAGCTAACACCTCTTTCTTCAAAATGCGATGTTTTTATTTCTTTCAAAAGGATTATGTTGGACTTTTTTCTATATGCTGTAGGAGCTTAAATTAAATTATTTTAAAATAGGTTTAGTAACACATAAGAAAATTCATTAAAACCAGTCGAAAGTGTTACTCTAGATCCGCTATCCCCTACCTTTTTCTACGCAGCGCATTCCGGTTTAGTTTATGTAGGTATTTATTTAGTTTCGACTTTAAATGTTTCAATATCATGAAGAAAATATTTTTTAAATAAAATGGAACCATTCCACATATAGATATCGCTGTTAACACTTCTAGCAAAAGGCTAACTTAATAAGAAGGAAATACCTTCTTTTTACAAAATGTCACATCTAGAATTCTAGAGGTTTACAAAGTGTAATAAGGACTGCTCATCACATCGCTTAGACATTGTATAACTATTAAAAACAAGCCTGCGAATTAGCAATAATTAAATTTCTTTCTGCTCCGGACCACGGATACAAATCCAAACGCAATATACCGGACTACAATCATCCTTCATAATTACGTAGCCACTTCGCAAACCAAACATCCTTACAGCCAATAAAATGCCGATTGCTGCATAATAATGCTGTCCCTATATTTAAAAATTAGAGTAATGCTATATTCATCATTATCCTTAGGGTGGTCTTTGCCGGACCTACAAAAGTCTCTAAATTAACGAACCCACTGCAACCGGTAACGAAAAAAAAACACACCACAGTCCACTCAATGGGAAAAAAACTGCACTCTCAATTATCCAGGCGATCCAATGTAATAAATTTATTCAGCTTCCATATCGTTCAGCGATCTCTCTAGATCATCTTGTTGTTGTTCTTTTTTTTTCTTTCCAACAACACAGAGAATGCATACCAGTGACTACAAAATAAAGTCATGAGCCATGCAGACGCATGCATCACACAGAAAAAAAAAATCGTTTTTGTGACCAAAAGTTGTCTGAAGGAACTGAAAATGGACTAAAACGACATACAAATTAAAAAAAAAAAAAAAAAAACAACCATCCAGGAGCAGTGATTGCGAAATGCAAGCAAGAAAATGATGAAATCTTCGGACTGAACTGCTCCTGATTGAGTTATACGAGCGTTATTAGCCAATTGACGGTGGTATGTTCCCAGCCGAGAGAGCGAGCGAGAGCCTAATTCGGCGGGTTTCGCCAGATCAACGATGGCAATGAATGCCGCCACCACCACCACACCACCAGCAGACTGAGTGATTTAGTCCGGGACAATTTGTGATTGTTTTTGTTCGACCTCTGGGAGGCCTAATTACGGAATTCCCACACACGATCTTTGCGGCAAAACAGCAACGACGCGGATGCGACTTCGCTGGACGATGGCTTTTTATTATTCAAGCAAAAGGGAGATACGCGTGCGGACAATGGAATTGAGCAACAACCAATTCAAGACAATGTCAGGGCGATTTTATTTTATTAGCTTGAAATTTTGGTCCTGACGAACAAATTCAATTTGACACGTCGCCTTGGGTAGTAAGTGGACTTGCAGGGCTTGATGTTTCCTTTTTCGGTTCTGAACTGTGAATTTTAAAACTGGAGTACTGCATTCACTTTGGACTAAATTAAACTTATCATTTAGGTCTGCCGAAGCAAAACTTTAGGTGGAAATTACAACACTCCATTAAAGGCATTGCTCATAAGATCCAATGGATAAAGTGCTGGAGGGAGATGTTGATTATTTTACATCCTGATTTTTCTTTATAAGGAGTAGTAGGGATCACCAACTAATAAAAGTCACATTTTGCAAGCAGGATCTGACACCGTGCCACTTTTTCGGAACTTGTTCATTTGATTTCATTGTTGCCAAGAAAAAGAACAAGCGCAATATTAACACGATAACGTGTACTTCGTTCAGCTTTCCACTGACAGCTGACTACACTATGAATAGACTTTTCAAAACCATTCGTTTTGTATGAGTTTCTATTTTCACGACGAATGGAAGAGACCTACAATTTTGTGCAGAGTCCAAATGGCTTATTTTAGTCATGGACTATTTAAATACAAAATTCATTGATTGTACTTACAACATTGTTCTAAGCTAAATAAACATTTTAATTTTGCGCCTAATTAAAAAGGAATATTTTGTATACAACGAACCAATTCCTCAATGCCTTATAGGGAATCCAATAAACACAGTTTTGCATAATATAAGATTTTCACCTTAGTCGGAATTGAGGAATAAATTAATTCTGTTGTTATGTTTTGGTGGTCATGTTTAAGTTTATTTTTGTATTAATCCAGCGAGAGGATTAGATGTACCCGAGGGGGAAGTAATCAATAATTTTGAGTAGTCCTTGACTACAGATTTTCTACTTGTGATTGCATGCGAATTCGTTTGAATACACTGTGATACACTGTGATTCACCATGAATACGCACAGAAAAGTTCCTTGAATACACCTGATTACTTCCCCCTCGGATGTACCTATAGATACTCATTTGATTGAAAATAAAAATAAAATAAAATAAAAAAGGATTACTATGGAACAAATTTGAATTCATTCGTTGCAGTCTTTTATTTTAAACTCTGTTTTCCGTTTCTACTCTTTCGCTTTTATTTCATTACCTTACTCGATTTGCTGAACTGGGAATTTTTCCGTGACGAAAATTAGAAAGAATCTAATTTTGCCAAGTTTTTGAGTGCGAAAATCCCCCCTGAACAGAAGCTTTTTTTATGAGACCTATACAGTCAAATATTTGTCGAAGGTTCGAGGGAGGTGGCGCAGTATAGAAATAAAACCTTAATATATAATTCTTGTTTCTGCGGAGATCGAACCTGACACCAATTGCTCAGTAGTCCACCAAAGAAACTCTTGGAGATCTGCGTGTAATAACCCCAGCCATCCGCGGGTATACTTCGGTAATCGGTTTCGCAAAACAAATGCCCTCAAAACCCTAGATGTCATGAATGATTAAGTTTATACTCTATAGAAGTCCAAAATTGGGGTAAATACTGGGTACGTTTTAAAGAAAAAAAGAACACAAAACAGAAGACGAAACGAAACCTTCGTTTTAAGAAATGATTTGAGAATGAGAAAGCAGTTGGTCTAAACATCTCAGGCCTAAGACTGCAGTGTCACTAGTAGCAATTAGCAAAATTGTATTTGAGGGAATCATATGAAAGGAAACAATTTCTTACGGTTAAGATGCACTCCAACGAAGCACTTAGGCGCAACTGATCCATTCTATTACAGTAACTCAAACTTTATCAATTGGACAGAAATTTCGATGACAGAAAAAGTACTTCGGCGATAAGGAGCTTACATAAGCAGTCTTATTAATCATCAACGAATACCTACCTCAAGATCAACCGCACGCAGGACAATGACAAAGGAAATTCATTATTTTCACCAATGACCTACCTTACCTGCTGTATTACGATATTGTAACATTTTGATGTACCTACGCAGATGATGTAAAAAATTTTATTTCAACGTCTTCACTTACAGATTGTCTATTTCTGCAGTTAGACATAACAAATTTTTTAAATTGGTGTAGTTACAATCGCCTGGAGCTGAACGATTTAAAATGTAAAATATTTAGTCTAGATCTGTATCTCTTATAAATTTTGAATACAAATTCCTTAATTTTAGCCTTAGAGTCAGTACTATAAAAGACCTGGGAGTCTATTTTGATTCAAAGCTGGACTTTAGCACACACATTGATTATTTGGTGTCAAGAGGTAATTCTTTGTTAGAATTTTTAAAATGAAATTCAACTGATTTTAAGGATGCGTATACGTTTAAGAGATTTGTTTAAGAAAATAATACTTAATCTTTGTAATTGATTTTTTATTTATTTTTAGTTTTGTTCTTTTTCTTGATTTATTTGTCTTAAACTTGTTTATTAATTTTTATAAAATGAAATAAATAAAAAAATTATCCAAGCATCGCAGACAGTGGTGTCACTTAAACCTACCACTTCAATTGCTTACCAAAAGGAAAATGTCCAATGGAAAAGTCAGTGTTTTCCGCTGCGAGATCTTATTTCCTTCAGCCAAAGCCTGGCTTACTAATACTAATATGTCTAGGCAGGACTTCACGGACTTGCAATTGCGAAATTTTCCATATAAAATCACCCATTGTGATTAAGAAAATGGTGCAGTGAAATAAGAGCCCACGGATCTCATTCCCCCCAAAAAAAAAAACATCCATGTGGATTGTGGGTGTTAATGCTTTTTTTGAGGACCTTATTACTAATTAGGTATACTTCAATGACACCCGTGGGTGTTTTTTTTTTTTTTAAATAAGACCCATTTTGTTTTATTCTCTGGGGGTTCTTTCACTGCACCCTACAAAACATTTGGTTTTCAAAGATATTTTTTTTGCAATTTAAACCAATTTGGCAACGGGTTACAGGGCTTACCAAAGAATTTAGGAATTCCGATCCCGCCACCTGTTCCTAACAATATAGTCGGCAGCCATTAGTATGGCATCGATCCTTATTTGAAAAACAGAGATACATGCCTGCAGCCCAATAAGCAGTAATGTCGAATATAAAAAATGGCATTTACGATATTTACTGCAATTACAATTACCAATCGCCACCACTCAATAAAGCAACATACATACACCACCGATCGACTCTGGAATTTTGAATATTTCCTCGAACTGCTTCTCATTTGAACATGGGCTTTCTTGAAGAACTGCTTAACGACAGATCACATCACCGCTACTTATACCATCGATGAAAAATATGACTGCCTCTTGTGTGGTCCACAAAATTTATGCACACCCGATAACATATCATAACTCTGCTGGTTAAACGAATTCTGCTTGCAACTACATAACTGACAGAAAAACGTATTTATTCTTGCCCGTGGGTATGCTAAATTCGTGTATGTTAATCCCATCCCAAAGTAAATCGCGCATTACCCACTGATTATTGGCTTCGGAGATGATGTCCAAAGATACATTGTAATGAGGCTCAGATGATTATTATTAAAACATAATTCATCTTCGTACCTAAATCTGGTCAAGTGCATCTTGCTGCACACATAAAGGGCGCATTCTGTTAGTTTATTATAGTTTATTATACCGTCTCACGTGGGTAAATTTGTTCCATTAGGGATATCATTGATAACGATCAGGAGTTGCTGATAGACTTACATTTCTTCTTCTTCTTTTTTGGATGACAAAGAGGCTACTGGGTGCTTCCGTTTGGCTGTCCTTTTCTGTTTGGAACGATGGAGGATTATCTCGCATTTTTTAATGGTGACGTTTTTTATGGATGAAAATAATGTGTTTGGGGAGAAAGTGATTTGGACTCGTTCCTTCCTTCATCACCTGCGGTAGGTATTTTTGGAAAGGTATTTCTCTTAACGAATCTCATTCATTTTTAGAGGAATGTAGGTATTTTTTATTTTTAGGAAAATACTTGTGATGATTCCTTCGTCTCTGGGATAAGTCGGACTTTTGTAACTGTACAATGGAGGTATTCATTAATATAGAACGTTTAATTATGTTTTAATTAAAACCATAATTTCTGAAGAAAGATGCTGAAAGTCAGTAAGTTAAGAATGATTGGAATGTGCGTCAGATTATCTCTGTTGAAAAATGACAAGCAAATTACCTTCCACATTACCAAAAAAAAAAAAGAAACCTACTCTATTGTTATAAATGTCATCAAGAATTTGTAAAACGTCATTTTAAATTTACTCATCATTTCTATCTATCATTTCGTTTTATTGAAAAGTCTTCGAAACGATGGGCCTTCTATCTGCTCCCAAGCGAGATCGAAGATGTCACATGGCAGCACATCTCTTTGCCAAAACCAGTGTACATTTGGAAGACTGCATCACGTGTCAGTATTGTGGTGAGGAATGAAGTGTGGAACCTCAAATGGTGAATTGTAAACAACCCATTAGTCACCAAACAAGTTCCACTTCCAACTGGAGACTTGAATCTGTCAAATGAGTGTAAGTCTCTACTGAGTATATGTAGTATGAGTTCTTTGTAATAATGCTTTCATATGCGTCTTCGACTGCGTTACAATTAATTTCTCTTTTTTGAAACTGAAAATATTGCTAAGTTACGAATTCCGAACGGTTAAGTCACAGCCACCGGGCAGTGTTACTCTCGGGAGGTTGTAGAGTCATTTTGACTCCTTTTTGAGTGCCTGGACGTCCTGGAATCCTTTTAAAAGTGCAGGACGTTTTTGCTAAAATAACCTGAATTTGAACTACAACTACATCGGTAATAAATAACAGTGTGTTTCTGTTCAGGGACTCTTGTCTTATATATATATTTGAGAGATGTTCGAATCAGACCACCATTGACGGGTCTCTTTTCGTCTCTCTGCCACTATAAATCTTAGCCAGATAGACTCTCTGGATTTCTCCAGAGTTCTTCCCTGGGTTCGATTCCTAGTGTTAACGCTAGCATCTGTTTATGTCAGATCTGTTTCATCGACTGGGTCTCCACCCAGTGATGCCCCAATATCTTCATTCTTCTGCCAGCCAATGCCGGACATTGACACAGTATATTATGTGCCGCTGTCTCGGATTCCTCCAGGCATAGTTTGCAAGTCTCTAAGGCCCATCAGATAAAGCCACCACCCATTTCAGTGTTCCTCGAATCATACTTAGAACCCTTCTTTGAGTGGAGCAGGTCGGCCATTTAATTGCCATTTTAGACTGTCTACATTGTTCCATGGTTGACCATCTTCTCAGATGTTCTGCCGTGATCCAGTTGTAAATCAGTTGTTCAACCATTCCTCTGCCAATTGAAGAGAATGGTTCTGGTCCCAGCAACTTTTCAGCTGACCCCTGTTTTGCAAGCGAGTCCGCCTTTTCGATGCCTTCGATCCCTATGTGTCCTCGTACCCAAGTCAGTGTTACTTCATTTTTAGATGAACACTTATTGAGCTTGAGTACACATTCCAGTGCCAATGATGTTGTAATGTTTGCTTGTTCCATGTATCTGATCACCGCCTGATTGTCCAGTGCTATAAGGATATTTCTTCCCCCCACCTGACCCTCAAGCAAGTAGTCCAACGCATGCAGCAATGCAATCATCTCAGCCTGGTATACAGAAGTGTGTTTCCCGAGGCTAACGTGACGGGCTAGTTCCAGCTCTTCTGAAAAGATACCGGCACCCGCTCCGCCATCCTCTTGTCTTAGACTCCTTCTGAAAATTTTCCGAGGTAACACTGACACCGAGGTATGAGCCGATTAGTGCGTTGCAAGCTTCATAAGTTCTTTATGTTGGGTTGAATATAATATATGCGCCACTGAGTAATACGATGATTTGATTATTGTATCCTTTATCTCGCTATAGATCGGCTTTTTTTAGGTGGGGCATTGATAGTTTAATCATCGGACACGTGTCCTATTTTAATGACCAAAATATCAATTCATTATTTTAGGGGGGTTGGTTAATTTAAAAATTGTTTGGTTCAACAACAAGAGACAAGAGCACAAATGAAAAAAACACGTCCACTTCAACCGACAGTCTAATTTCAACTGACTTCTTTTCTCTTTATTCGTGTATATGTATATAATTGAGTGTACCCTACCGGCAGCCAGGTACATGAGTATGTGTAATAATTTTTTGTTTCTTATAGATACATTCATACGTCTACAACTCGATCATCCTGACATTGTAATCGCCCCGATTACTTTGTAGGCTCATTCTTGACCCAAGATTTAAGATTTGCCGCTTCCCATACCCCCTCATAAGGTAGTCGTGTCAATTGAAAACCCTCTACATCCTTCAATAGGTATCTGTCATTCGTTAGCACCTTATCTATTCTATATGGCCCTTTGAACTTTGGAACTATTTTCCTACATGCGCCTGGATTAGAAATGAAGTTCCTTACCATAACGTATTCCCCTTTTTTATAGTCTTTAACAACTCTGTTCCGATCTTTTACCATTTTATTATAATTCTGTCCTTTTTCTATCTTTTGTCTTGCAGATTCTCTCATTTTAGCTAAGTCTCTCTCATTTTCTCTATCATTTGCGTCTCTCTCATTATTTTGGTCTTCTGCATGTGTGTCATTTTTTCTTTGCTTTACTTTCATTGTTGCTGTCGTCTGCTCTTCGTCATTCACGCTGTCTTGGTATGTGTCATCGTCATCAGACACGCCATCGTCGCCATCTGCCATCAGCGTCTGTTTGCTGGAAAACGGGAATTCGCCACGTTCCTGCTCAGGGATGGATAACAATCGTAACACTAGTTCACTCTTGTTACCCGTTGTTTTCCGTTTTAAAAATTCCAGCCATGATTTTAACTGCGCAGCAGTGTAAACTTTATATTTTTCGATTTCTGTGTCTGCCATAGCTGTTTTATTTTTCGTTTTCTCCTTCTTCTTTTCTTTTTTTATTTTTCCGCGACGCGACGCACTCGCTAGTTGGGGTTAAATTTTGTAGTTTTAGGTTTTCTTCACGCACATACACTTTTTCTTTTTGTTGAAGCACGCGCGCACACTTCTTAGTAGGACTATCCCACTTCTGATATTTTAGGGGGGTTGGTTAATTTAAAAATTGTTTGGTTCAACAACAAGAGACAAGAGCACAAATGAAAAAAACACGTCCACTTCAACCGACAGTCTAATTTCAACTGACTTCTTTTCTCTTTATTCGTGTATATGTATATAATTGAGTGTACCCTACCGGCAGCCAGGTACATGAGTATGTGTAATAATTTTTTCTTTCTTATAGATACATTCATACGTCTACATTATATAATGACCTCTGCTTGTACAGGCTCAGGTCTTCTTAAACTTGTTCATAACTTGGACACTTTTTCATATTTAGGTGTAGAAACCTCTATATGCTGTGCATTTACCAACCCTGTTGATGCTGCCTTGACACATTTACTGTTCCCTGCTTTCCGTTGATTATGTGCCTTTCGCTTTTCTCGAGAGTATCCATTCCGATCTTACGTCAGTAGCCAGTTGCGTTTGCGTATCGATAGTGAGAATATTTGATCTTCTTGACCTAATAGACTCGTTATTCCCATCTTTTCCTGATTCGATATTCTTCCTGGATGCGACAAACAACTTTGAGAACGGTGTTCTGTAAAACTGCAAATGTTTTCTTGATGTGATGACTTGATGATCGACTAGAGCTAAAGTTCATAGGTTAAACCACTTTCATGCCAGTTCGTCTGCCATATTATTGATGAATTGGTCCCTCTACTAAGGTAACCAGCAATTATCCATATTATGCTGCGCGTCAAGAACCTTGAGCTTTTTGGCGACAGCTGCTTTGACATAAATAATTGGCCTTTAGCCATCTTAGACTACTGACACCTACACAAACTTTTTGACTAAATCGATGTTGCTGTATATCTCATATAATTCGTCCTCCAAGGCCTGTTTACGCTTACTAGACCAAAATTCTTACCAAGAATATTCCTCGAAACAACCTGGTTTAATTTGACCTGTTTTACATACAGTTCAAAGTTCAAAGCTAAAGAGAAGGACTGGGATGAACAAGATTTTATACTGAATCTCCCTCGTTGTTCAGGATCGCAAAAGAACCTGCGAAGATGTTGCCATTAAAATTTACAACGAAGCCTACAGCTGAGGCAGACAAAGTCACTTACAAAATGTACCTCAAAATTGTAAGTAGCTGTCGATTTGATGTTCTGTCCGACTAGTCAACAATGGGTGTCATTTCCAGCTATAACATAAGCTAAAATAACATTACATGTTATTGACGTCATTGATACCACGCAGGTCGCTTCTGCGACTGCCAGAATCTCTAAATGGATGACACTACTCAGAACAGAAAGCCTTATTGAGACGGATGTGGTTGAGTTGTCCGAGAAACAACTGACATAGGTTCCACAGTCCATCTCTGATCAAAATGGTGGGGATTTGTGCTACGGCTGGACTTAGGGGAGGGCATCCGGGGCAAGAGCTCCAGGGACTCCACAATAGAGACTTTGAAAAATAAAAATATTTAAAATCCCAAAAAGAGTATAGACATAGTAGGGGCCAGATAGGGGTCCTCACTCGTTATTGTCCCATTGCCTCCAGACCTCTAAGTCCGGCCCTGGTTGCTTGGCGGGCCTCTAAATTCGGTCGACTTCTAACTCGATGTCGGTCTATGACCGATTTTACTCAACGACTAAAGAATAGTCCCCCATATTTGTAAAAATGATGACATATCCACCCCAAGTCCTTAGATTACACCTCACATTTAAAACTGAACTTACCTTTTCCTTTAAACCGAAAAGCAAGCCCGAATCCTTCAACCCGCCTGTTAAATTGTTCGCAAATTTGGTTTACGATCCGATTTCAGCTCCCAAAGATCCGTTCTAATAATTACTGCCCTAATAACACCACTCGTCAATAATTGCACTTCATACGAAGATACAGAATAACTGTACCAGTTCTTAAAAACGCTCCAACTCCGCATCTTAATTCCGTGCAACAAAATTCGGTTAGTCAAACCCCTTCCTTACAACACTTAACTACCGGTATTCGCGGTATTACGACAACAGTACAATCAAATTTACCGCCATAAATATGAAGAGTGTTCTCAATCAACCGTTTCATTAATCAAAAGTGGTTAATCTGTGGCAGAGGCTTATCCCTGCGCTCGCATGGAATATCCCCCGACTGGAATGCAATCGACAAAGTGATTCTGCCAGCGCGATAAGACTGCAATTGGCTTCTTTTTCGGACCTCATCCGTTCGCATCCTTTATGACCAAGTAGTTGGACTGGATATGACCACTTCATTATTAATCTGCAGCCTCGGCAGCGGATCCGCTTAAATAATCACTGGGTTTCGCGTATACGAACGCTAAATTGGTTTTCAGCCATCAGTCCAAAGGTGGATATGCGGTCGCGATCGCGATTCGGGGGATATGGTTAAGTGGTGGAAAACGAGCGCGCTTTTCTCCGTTTCCAGTTTCGTTTATTAGCCCATCAACTGTGGTAGATAATGAAATGTTTTGAAGTCGCGCGATACTTTGGGCGCGAGGCGGCGGCACCATCACGATGTCGCCTCCGTCTGCGCACGCTCTCTGGCTAAACAAGGTGCGTAAATAGCTGCTATACGATACGATGCCGATGAGAATAAGATTGTGGTTTTCAATTTCGAGATTCCACACCAAAAAAAAAAATGCATTAAGTGCACGCTATCGTCGATTCGATTTAATGGAAAGGATCCATAGACATTTTGACAGATACACACGCAGATGAGACGATAGGAGTTGATGGATCACGCTCCAGAGCTGTAGAAGAACAGGTCAAATATTGATTCGAGATATGAAGAAATGTCAAAATATACCCGTACGCCGGACCACCAAGGACGTGTCGTAAAGAAGGAAATCGATTTTCTTTGTTGCTTCTGTTCCTGATGCTGTATAGGACACACTGTTTTCTACTGCTCCACTTTCGATGCGAATATGCAAATCGAATGTACTGCTGTTCTTTTGCATAAGCATATAGCAGATCAGTCCTGAGTCCCGTATAGGATTCTGATTCTTGTTCCTTCAGCAAGTTGCTATTCAAATTCGCTGTTCCTATTGTGAGACGTCGTCAGTTCAAGTGCGGTTAAGCTGCAGACGGTGGCAGCGTTATGTAAATTTCCGCCGGTTATTTGGAAAAAGGAGATTTTTATGAATTGATTTTTGATTGCTGTTGAATTTATTGATTTGCTTTGATTGATTGGTATTTGACTTTGATTTGATTGCTCGCAGTTTATTTGCATTGACGAATCTTGGTACAGACTTTTGGGTATGTAGATTAAGTACGCACATCCGGGTGGGCAAGTCAATCAGGAGTCGGTGCTATATAGCTTAAGCAGCACCTGCACTTGTCGCAGATTTTTCCCAAGAGTGGAATTTTCACACACGTCCTGGCAGTATTTCTTGTGAAAAAAATAATTAATATGTGCGATAACAAGCATTACTACTGCCGAACCTCACCGATAAATCGGTATATCCCATAGTTTCTTCAGTAAAACTAAACCAAAGCGATACTTGGAGTCGTCGAATTCCAAGATAGTATTCACCTCATCTGAGAAGCCGAAAATTTGATCTGAGATTAGCATTATAAAACCTTTTTATGAACCTGTTTGCCAGCCTTTGGATGGAATTTTACCAAAGCATTCACACGAAAGACCTGAGCACCAATTTATGATATAGCCTGCAACTATATGATCTACTCGCCAGCAAGCTTAAGCTTATAGCGCGGCTTAGTAGTTAGTATTATGGACTACTGAGCGAGTGGAATCAGGTTCGATGTCCGGCAACATAAATCACATTTTGTGTTCACTGCTCCACCTCTTGCGTACGTCTGAAGAAGATCCGAAAGTACCTAAGTTTTTTTTGAAGCTCCTCAATTCAGTAGTTCGGACTCCGCATAAAATCGTGTCCCTTTCATTCTTGACAAAAAAAAAATAAGAAGAAATTAAAGTTGTTTATATAATAATGTACTTATAACGGGTGATTTTTTAGCTGGTTTGGTTTTGGCAACACTGGTTTTGACAGCTGACGTGTGTTTAGTACCTTGTGTCACTGTCAAACAGCTTCAGTTTGGTTTGCAATTTAACCATGGATCGTCTTACAATTGAACAACGCTTGCAAATTATTGAATTTTACTATCAAAATTCGTGCTCGGTTCGAAATGTTCATTTTCGCTTTTTTATCGAAAAATTGTGTTCAGCGATGAGGCTCATTTTTGGTTGAATGGGTACGTAAATAAGCAAAATTGCCGCATTTGGAGTGAAGATCAGCCAGAAGCATTGCAACAGCTACCAATGCATCCCGAAAAAGCCACTGTTTGGTGCGGTTTATGGGCCGGCGCCATTATTGGGCCATATTTCTTCAAAGATGATGCGAATCGCAGCGTTACTGTCAATGGTGAACGCTACCGAGCGATGATAACAAACTTTTTTTTGCCCGAAATGGAAGTTCTTGACTTGCATGATATGTGGTTTCAACAAGACGGTGCCACATGCCACACAGCGCGCGAAACAATGGCGCAATTGCGAGGCGAGTTTGTTGAACAGTTAATTTCACGTTTCGGGCCGGTCAATTGGCCGCCTAGATCGTGCGATTTGACACCATTAGATTATTTTTTTGTGGGGGTATGTCAAGGCTAATGTGTATAGGGACAAGCCCGCTTCGATTGACGCACTGGAAGCCAACATCCATGCATTCATTCGTGAGATACCGGCCGATATGTGTGAAAGAGTATGCCAAAATTGGACTCAGCGGATGGGCTACCTGAGACGCAGCCGCGGTCAACATTTGCATGAAATTATCTTTAAACATTAAAGTGAAAGGTTCAAACCATCGATTCAAATAAATATTTCATTCATTTTTTCGAATTTTTTGTGTTTTTTTTTTTTAAAGTTCTAAACCTCTTAAAAAATCACCCGTTATAAACTGATTATTGTCTAACAGAAAGTAAACCATGAACTTTGGTAGAGCGTGAATTGATCAAGGACCTACAAATTGAACATAATTATGTAAGTGATGAACAGAAGATATATTGTAGGAAACGTTAGTTAAAATGTGTTTTACTTTTCTTACCCACCGTCCAAGATTTAACATCTCTAGCATGGAAACACAGTTTTTTTTTAAGCCTCGGACAATCTGGCAAACCCTACCAATTGGGTTTGATAATCGTGCTATATAATATTACTATTATGTAGTAACAACTGACTCCAAAAATTCCATCACACAATGCATACCATCCTAACCCAATCTTTACATGAATTTTTTATGGTAGTTGGTAACTAACTTTAAATATTCCTCTCTAAAGCCACCATAAAAATATGACTGCATCTCTTGGAATTTTGACAGGGTCCCACTTCCACTCTCCGTAGAAAAAAAAAACAACCCTACAACGATCAGTGATCCAATTATTTTTGATTAATAAATGTCCTCGTCAATATAGGCACTTAATTGGAGTTTATAGGAAATAAAATCAATCGCCCAAGAAATAGCTCACCTCCTTAGTTGATTGATGATGATGTCCTATCCGTCTGATAATTGTAAATCTGAAGATCTGCAGTATAATCACGTAGATTGAGTATGTCACGAAGTTCCTCACATCGATCAGTCAATCAGTCATTCAGACGCATATTGTCCTCGCGGGGAGTTTGTCGCACATATCGCAGTGCTTATGGTTACCCCGTTTCGCAGGGGAATTCTTCATACATTCTTGCATCTTTATATGGGGCGCTTGGTCGTCGGTAATAAAATTGAATGCGAAGTCTTTCTAAATTGGCCATCGAGAGAGTCATCCGAATATTTTCCGTTTTGTCATCCAAAGAGTCTTTTTACGTGCATACTTCGCATAGGTGAGATGTGTATATGAAATGTGAATTTATAATTTTGGAATTTTCGGTTCGGATACTGCTTGTTGCTGTGGGACAGGTTTCCTTATTGGAAGATCTTACGTCGGGAATTAGTAATAACAATCGACATTTGAGCGCCGGTGTAAGGTATTATTTTTTAATCTTTAATACATGTATATGGAAAAGGGAATTATCCAACTCAAAGTTTGTGTGCTAATTTCGATTTGAATAAATTTAGTTGCAGCCAAAGTGTTTTTCGAATATTTCTCTACGGCTTTTATAACATATTTCTCGGGTATCTCTCTCTACCCGACTGACACAGAAGGAGGGTATGTGTTTCGCGCGTATTTGAAAAGTAAAGTGTCATTAGATTCGTATTTTTATTACCGGAGTGTCATAAGATAAAAAGATAAAAATAAAGAAAGTTAATTAAAAAAACAAAACGAAAAACAGTCAGTCGTGACTGTAAAAAATTATCTAAAAATATGTGAACCATACACATTCAACTATACAGTCGGAGGCTTCGCATATTTTTGTTAGTCTATGTAGAATCTACATCTACATTGTAGATGGTCCCCGATTGTATATTATTTAGGTATTCTTTAACTTTTCTTGGTAACTTATTTTTAGTAATTTTTTACAGTCAGTCGGGTTTTTCGTTTTTTTTTTTTAAATTAATTTTTGTTCAAGTTTAATTTTTGAAGAAAGTGAAGTATTTTTTGAGCTTTAAAAACACTAAAAGTGAAGTGACTAATCACGGCTCCATATCTAAGCATTCTTATACCCGGAGTTGTTTATATTATGTGATGCTTAAGCTTCTAGGGCAAGTCTTTCATTTCCGTAAAAATACGAAATAGTTTTCTTAACGGATCTGGCCGATTGGTTTTGATTTTCGCCTAACTTATCCGTCCAGTTGTAGATTCTCTAATCGATATTCGGAGTAACGAATTTGTTTCAAGTAGATTTTACCAAGCGCGTCTTCAGCTAAATCCTGTCCTCCTACAAATCTCCTACAGATCGTGTGACCTGTCTTTTGCGAGTGCTTTAGATGCACCTCAAGCACGCACACCCAAGTCCAGTGATCTATACCGCATGTGTGTTCTGATAGCTGTTTTCCAGGAAGGCAATCGAGAAACCCATTAAATACTTTTGTTCGGCGTGTTAGAAGTTGCAACATCCATGGATGCATATGCACCCGAAAATATTTCAAACATTTTGATTTGTGCGAACAATACTTCTCCATCCTAATCAATAATGAAATCTTGCCTCCGAAGATAAAGCATCTTTTGGTCGAGAGCAACAGTATTGCAAATTAATACATACAAAAAAAGAAACCGTTTCCTAATGATCACTTGCCGTCAGCTCACTTATATTTCCTGTGCTGAATCTCTACAAATCTAAAGGAGCAATATTCCTGCACCACGGGCAGACAAACAAAAAGCAAACCACCAACTTTATCTCTATCTCGGTCGTAGTCATGTCGTATCGCAATCGCAACAAGATTTTAAATATGTAAATTAAATGTAAATAAGGATCCAAGTATGCTGATCGTGATAAAGCGATTTGATTTGGCCGCCCTTCCGCTGGTCCTTCAACAACTTTTTCGTGAATTTTAACAGTTTAGCGATAAGATGCGAATCCGTAAAATTTGTACTGCGGATCGGCTTCAGCAAAACGATAAACACACTTGTTGCACATGAGTTTGTACAAAAACGTTGTTCCATCATCATCTCAACGGATTCAAAAAGAAGATGCCTTAATCTCTTGCACACAGCATATATACTCCTCGTAGCTCGGTCTTTGTGCTGACATGAAGTGGATTGATGGAAAGAAGTATCCTGTTTGTTTTTTTTTTTTTTTTTTTTCTGTCCATCTTCTCTTGGGATATTCGCCCCCAATCGATGGCGATCGACGACGTTAAATAATTTATTCAGCACAGATTTATACCGTGGATTACAGGCTACGCTGTGTGATCTAGGTTCGGTTTTAAATGAACTGGACCTACATGTGACGTTTGCATTTTATCGAGAAAATCTAGAATTTCAACTGCGTGACAGGCAGTGACGGTCGGATGTTGGCCAACACTTGGCACGAATTTTCGTGTTATATTTTGTGGAAAGCGAGTATCGATGACCGTTTCGATCTACGATATGATGAGAGGTTCATATCTCGTTCATCATGTGACAACTGACAGGTAACTATCCGCACCTCAAGTATCGTCACCGGCATAGGACACACGTCATTTGGAGGACGGGCCCGTAGACCGCCTCCAGACTCTCAACAAACTAATTGGGAGCTGTCCAAATGAAGAGGTCAACCGTTGGCAAGAGGGTGCCGATGCTGGATTAGTGATAAGAGATGTTATTCTTGGACAGCAAGAAGATTGGCAGCATGATTGAATTGAAAGTAAATGATCCCAAGGCGGCGCTGTGTTTGGTTTGCAAAAGGGATGACGTTTTTCATAGGAGTATACAGTCGTAGGTTCTTTAGAAAATTAAATCACTCTGGAGTTTTTGTGAATATTTTGGCTTTCCTGTCAGAAGGAGTAGCTTGTCTAAGAGTGTGTCTTCAAAGCGAACGATGCACTGAAAACCTACGAAGACTCATGAAGACTCGCTGAAAGAGAGGATAAGCTGTTTTTGGCCTCGTTTTTTTGACGGATTATGGATGTCATTTCAGTCACTTTTTGAGCGCTTTTTTGGTCACGGTTTTGGAATTGTTTGTAGATTTGTTTTTAGTTACGTTTTGAGTAATTCTTGGACAGGTTTACGAAAACAGTTTTGGGCGCATTTTGTCCTCGTTTTCGGACGCAATTCTGGACAGGTTTTTGGTGAATTTTCGCTCCCGCTTTTGGACACTTTATGGATGCGTTTCTGAGCGCGTTTTCCGCCAAGATTGGTTTCGTTCTTAGACTGTATTTCAGGGGCGTTTCAATTGGGTTTTTGCATACTTTTTGGGCTCGTTTTTCGTCAAGTTTTGAAGTGCGTTTGGTACATTTTCCGCACTGGTTTTTGGATTCGCTTTGGTCTTGATTTTGCTGCGTTTTTGGACACTTTTGGATGCATTATTAGATTGGTTTCGGTTTATTATTTTTCAGGTCGGTTTGGTCTCCTTTTTGGACATTTTTTGAACGCATTTTTAAACTAGTTTTTCGACTCGTCTTCGGGCACATTTTTGGGCGCTATCTACTCAGAAAAGTAGGTTTGCGATATAGATTTCTCGAAGATAGGACATAATGTAGATTCTTGCATTTCATGACATCGTTGGCAGAATTCAGCGAGCTGTCACTGACTGCAAGGTCAGGTGAGTAGAAAAAAGTGCGACTCTAGAACCTCACATTTAAATGTAACGACAGAAAATACAGTCCGTTAATAGCCATTCACTACTAACTACTTTTCTACAATACTGTCAACCAGGAGCCACTATAGGACGCTGGCCTTCGAAGTTGTAATCTTTTGAACGTGATTTTGAAACTGTTGTTCAAACCAGATGGGCCTGTGAGATTGACCCTAAGAAGGGCCAGTATGATTGCAATTATGGCGTCACGGATAGGCCACAGACCTTCAAACACGTACTCCATTGAGGGACTTGGTATCTTTATGTCACAATTAGAAAATGAATCCCATCTTATATTCCCACATCATTTCTTCAGTCCAAGCAGACCACTTACGGTGTGCTCCTTGAAATACTTAACTTGCCTCACTTTCATCTAATTTGTAGGACCCTATCATGCCGAAGAATCACATATGAGCACGATCGATATCTCTGGGATGATATTTTCGGCGTGCGTCGCAACACAACAAGTACAAGTCGTTAAAACAAAAGATCTCCTCGATCGCTCCCTAATAGTGCGGTTAAATAACATGGTGTCGCCAGCTAACAAGGCGCGCCCTTCATACTCGTCTCAAGTGCAAAATGTCGTCGCTCGGTATCTTTTTATCTTACACGCGCACCTCACTCAACCCCAGGGGTAAAACGTCCCTCCAGTCGCGAATAGAACTCACTTAAGACAAAACAATTACCGGGGAGTGCCGAGTGCCTCTTCAAATCGCTTGTTTACACATGTTGAGAGAACATGTTATTCTCTCCTTGTTTTTGGAAGCTGCGTTCTTTTAGTCCTTTTGCAAAACTAAAATGTCAAGTACCCGCATTTCGGTATCGCTGTACACACAATTCAAAGTCGAAATACCGCAAGTTGGCAAGATGCCCCCGATGCGATGCGACGAACATGAAATTAATCTCGTGCGCGTATTTATGCAGGCCTATGGCCATCAGAAGGCCACTGGCTGACATTATGCCCACCAGATTCTGGGCCAATTGACGTACTTAAAGATAATGAAACGTACTGGGGCACAGCTCAAATGTGGTACACCAGCTACCTACTCGGTGGAAGCGATCCACGCGATCAACGCGTCTGGTTTATTCATTACGCCCGAAACCTATTATTAGCGATGTTCAGATACAAATTACGAATCGACACGATAATGCGCGGCATTGCGCATCATTATCAGGTTCACTGCTGATGTGGGTCGGTGCGCACGATTTTGTTGCGTTTCTAAATTAGTTCGGCGAAAATGTACTTGAAGGAGAACATTTTTTTTTTTTTTTTGATATTGTTGTAGAACCCTTTTTTCCTCTTTCATTCTCGTTAAGTCCGTACTTGTTATTTTTTGGGAGTAAGATCGATGAATGCTGAGTATGAGTGCAGCTACCCCCGACAGGTTAATGAACGGTATTCATAGGCACTTTTTTGCGCATCATGAATGCGGTCTTGCAGGGATTTGGCTATAGAAAATGATGCATGCATTGTATCAGTTTGTGTCGACGTAGTTAGGTCTTAGTTCAGCCATGGAGGAGTTTATTATTATGAGTAAGAGGCTGACATTATGTATAGGTAGTTACAATATATGTGCACGTGCATCATTCACATTTCGAACACAAAAGACGAGAAGGATGCTTCAAACTTGTTTTTTTTAATTAAACCGAAAGCAGGAAACCTACACATTTGAAATTTTTGTAACTTTGAGTGGGAGAATTATTCGCACGGCGGCAAGTTTATCTGCGAATACCGGCGATAGTCACTTTTGTTATCAGATTTTATATATTGTAGCGAATACAGACGAAGAGTCCATTGCGATTCTTTGAAATACACGCGAAAGAATAAGATGCGAATGCATACTGGAAAATTGTGCAAACTTTCTAGGAAAAAGAACTCTAACGTCACACCGTTGCTGTTTAAGACAACCAGCATAGCTTGAAAATTTAAAATTTTTATTGTATGTATAATAAACAGCAAACTCAGAAAAAAATTCTCTACATTTCTGTAAAATCAGCACAACTATAATGCTTCGGAATCCCACTAGATGGATAATGTGCCAATTTTCACTTCGTTTCATTTCCTTGTTTATTTATTTATTTGGAACATAGCCATAACTTAGTGTGGAAAAGTGACTTATTTTTGGATATGTGGGTAAATTATTGCTGAAAAAAGTACTTATTATTTGTATAGTTTGTTCCGTTTTTTTTATAAGGTAAAGTACCCTTTCATGCATGTTTCTAGTATAAAAACTAATAATAAATACTCAGCAAACAAATATAATAATGAAGTTGTTGTTAATAAATCAATTTTGTTTCCCGAAAACACTGTTTATTCTATTTTCGTTTTTGCTCTATGATGAATTAACTCCGAAAAGTGACACAAGTTAGAAGGGATAGCAAAACTAATAAAATTTGCAAGCTTACCACACATTTTTATTATTATTTTTCACTTAACAATATATTATCGAAATAGCCAAATAAAATGCGACTTTTGAATAAAATAATGCTAAACATTTGAAAAAAGTAAATTTATAAAATAATGTTCTCGCTCAGAATCTTTAAACTGCGTGACTGAAAAATTTAATTTTTCGATTTATGCGGGTTTCCTAAACAGCGACGATATGGGTCTATGATCTATAGATCTTTTGCAGGGATCAATGTTGCTTACAATAATTGTGCTACTGAATAACTCTCAAAATAGCTCAAGTGATTGTTTCTATAAAAAGCAACAAAAACTGTTAAACAATATAAATAGAATAAAATCAAATCACAGAAAATAATATAGTTGTCGATTGGATAACTCACAATTCATCTAAATGGCATCTTATAATTTAGCAAAATGTCAATAAAAACAGCTGAATACTCATGTCCATTCTTCTTTTTGTGTTAACGTCTGATTTAATTCTTTGATCGATTTTTATATGATTTTTATGATTTTTTTAAGTGGAAGAAGCCAAGTTTTGTCCATGCAAAGTTATCCGTATATCAAAAGGGCTACATCCGGAAGCTTTCTCACGATATTTAAACCCCCGGCAACTCTATCATATATTATCACTCAATCTGCTAATATAGCCACCAGCTAAGGATAAATAAGATTCACTGCATACAACCTGATTGCAGATTCACTTCGTCTGAAAAAGGAAGTCGCTCAGCGCCAACACAGAGCATAGGTATCGCTCACACTTGACAAAGTAACATTAAACTTTTCAAATCGCCACCATTTTGCAAACTACTGCAGACCTTAAAATGGAATATTAAAAGACTAAGCACGCGGTGAAGCCGCTGTTCGCAAGATGCAATGTCTCTCCATCAACTAGGTAGGTACCTAAACAATACTATACCAACAGGACGAATCTCTACGGGACGATGTACCTACTATCTAAAGTCGATTTATAGAAACCACAATTTGGTGTCAACATTTTCTCTGAATTTGGCCCGATCCAGTGGGGCCTTGAAAATCCTGCATTTTGGAAAATTTATATTTTTCTTTCTTTTAGGGTAGATTGACCCAGGTCCAAGGGTTTACAAAAGACGTGTTTACATATAACTTTTCTGAATATATCAATTCCCGGAAAACCCAAAAACGACATCAGTTTTTTTTTCCACTGTGCCACCTCAAACCTTCGAAACTGCACGAAATAAGACAGACAACAGAATATTGGGCTTCATCTGTACTCGGTAGAAACAACGTGAGTATTTAAGGCGTAAGCTATGGCTATTTCCCTCCAATCTTTAACATTTAACCTTAGTTAACTTGCAACTTACCAATTCAGCATCTTCGGGTTTATGCTTATTCATAACGCGAGTGTGCAACACGAACTTAGAAGATCCGAACCTTTTATACATCTAAAAAATATAAAAAGCTTGTCACTCTTAAAGGAGAAAAAGACAGTGAACAAAGTCAAATCAGAAACTACAAGTTTGTATGCGTACGATCTCGGAAAAGTTTTCGGTCCCAATGATGCAAATCTATATGCTGAGGACGAAAATGTCAAAATAGTCAGAGAATGAAAATCGTCTCCTCCTCTACATGCACGTGGATGATCGCTGAACAATTTTTAAGGTTTATGGTTCCTTGGTTTTGGGCAACATAAAAAGAACCTCCGCTCAAAAAAAAGTGTCAATTGTCCTATAAACATTTTTTTTTTCTTCTTCCACTGCGGACAATACAACACTGTGGAAAGGATCCGCTCAATCAATTAAACATGGTTCAATGATTTTGACACCTATTGTATACGAATAGTAGTTGACGATGTTTTTTTTTCTTGTGTTTTCTTTTGGTGTGTGCGGTACTTGCATGTGTCCTGTCGTCATGTTGAAAATCAATTTTCTCAACGCTCGTAAATTGTCATTGGACCTTTCGGCATGCGCTATTGTGAGTGTCTCTGGAAGATAAAGGCGTCGCTCATAGAGTCATTAACATCACAAGACTGAGGAATTTATTTTATTCTGTACTCTACCTAGACCTACACCATCGCTTCGGTGTGATACATAAATTTTCAATAATTCACAGGACCTCATTAAGGAACGTTTCACAGACATCTTGCCGGCGAAATTGTGATTTTCCACGGCTACTTGTTGGGACGCACTATTATCACCCATTCAGCTGAGAATGATGCGCGAGGACAAAGTCTCTTTTCTTGCGAAATGCATGCTTATTTGGACTGGCAGTGAAAGGTAGGTTTTAGGAAACTTTGCTTTTTGCACAAAAATTATCGGATTTGAAAGGATACCAAATACCACCCATATAAGTGGGTGAGCATACTTTTATTTTTGGAAACATACCCCGAATAGGTTTTGGTTGTTCTCTCGGCTTTGTGACAGTAGTTCTTAGGATGAATGAACGCATTCGGGAAAAAAAAATAAACAATATATAGCGGGAGCTTCTTTTTGCGTCTAGTTCCTTGGTTTTCAGTGGAGAATTTGAAGTTCACCAGACTTTTTAATGGATTCCTAGCTCAAGGCTGCTGCTAGGTCATTTATTCGTTAATACTTGTACTTGATCAATTTCGGCAATTCCATACATTCGGTCGTATATTTTCTTGAGCTTCTTCCTTAGGAAAATGTTTTTTTTGAAAGTGAACGTTCATTCAAACACGGGTTCTACCTACCACGTGACACTATCCTTAGAGGGCAATTTTTGGTACCTACCAAAAGAAGTCATCCAATTTGGACCTCAGCAACCACTGCTGGTACAACTTCTACCAGCAAAAGACCTAGTCAACATGTTAGTGGCAACAATAGTGAACCACCCATATTCCAGTTAAATAAACTAAAATCCGGGCGGTACCAAAACCGCTCTTTTTATTCGAACGCAGACGCACCGCTCCACCGTTGGAATAGATTATGCCAATTGATCCAAATCACATCATAAATTCCAAGCCCAATGGGACTGCTTGATCGAGTGAGTGCGTGCTGATCGTGTCCATCCAGATGCCCAAATGAAATCAACACAACGCGTAACCGTGCCAAACGCAAGGCAATGAACATACCTAAACATATTTTATTCTTATTTGGAACCACACCGAATTACCGCAGGCAGCTATCTCATAAAGTACGCGCCGAAGCGGTGCGATCCTTTGAAAGTGATACCAATAACACCACTTTGAGAAATGATATCCACCAGCAAACGATCGGATGATTTGGTTACTCCGCGTTTGGTTTTCATTTCGATGCGGGAATTGAAAAGGGATCCCCGTATAGCATCACAATCATAAGGCTCCGGTTCTGGTTATTGGGCGTTTTGCGAGCGCGCGCCTCCTGATAATCGGCTAAAGTGCCTGGAATCGCAATAAATGTAATTGTTAAATGATCTATGGTGTTTGCAAGGGAGTTGCGTGTTAGCTGGCGATATGGAAAAACGCGGCACTGCGACTGCTCGCACGTAAAAATATATATCGGGGAACAGTGATCCTTCAAATATGATAATTCGAGGGGGGGTTGGTTCTTTGAGTTTGGTTTTCCTTAGAGCCTCAAGGGGGAATGGTAATGTATTTAAATTTATTTTTGAGAAGGAATTATCTCATCTTGCCTAATGGCGTCGAAAATAAATTTAAATGAAATTTGGACCCAGTCAGGTGGTTTGAAAAATTGGAGCTTGACACGAAGGACGGGGTAATTGTCGATCAAAGATATTCCAAGGAAAGGAATTGACATTTTTTTATTAATGTTGGTAGGTGTAAGTAAATGTGCTGTAAGGGCAATAGAATTTATGTGTGCTTCGCTAGTCAATGCTTATTATGCTCGAAAGGCGACATCCTTACAAGAAAGACAACTCATATAGGTACGTCAACTATCAGTAAACTTGACAACCTTGAACTTTTTCTGGTGTCATAATTCCCAGAGGACTGCAACTTACAATATATCAAGCACTGAACAAACAACTATCTGTAACCATCTCATGACACTGTTGAAGCGTTATAAGTTCGCTCGTCTCAAGAGAAGTATTAAAAACAAACGACCAATCATTTTAGGAGCCTGTCCTGAAAACATCATCTCTACTTCCAGTTTAATCATCACTGACAACCTGGGATCTGAGGAATTGGTGTCGGTCCAACCCATCGAATCCGTCATGTGCGTTGCTGTGAAATGTCCAATGTCAGTTGGATAGAACACACGCCAACTTATAGAAGTTTACCTATAAGCAATACGCACTTGCCGAATGGGACAGATAAAGTCGATTTACTGCTTTTCCGTTGAATCCTTTACGTTGGCAGTATGTATTTTTAAATTAAGAGTAAGCTCTTTCATTGGTGTATTGCTGAATTTTGAAGAAGCCAAATGGCAACTATGAAGCGGCGGTGACAGTGCAAGGGATTCTATTTGTTGTTCCCTTAAATCATTAAGCTAATTTGCATTTTTCCGGTTATGTCTGAGTCTAGAGCCTGATGATGAATATTCTTCGCATATTCGTCACGGATTTTATTGCAAGAAATTAAATGGAGTGGATATGGATTCCTTTTGACTGTGATGTAAAGGCCCGCTTCCCACCACTTTTTAGTACTTTTTTTTTATAGACGTAGAGCTTTCGTTTTAGTTCTTTCGGACTTCTAAGGACTGGGTAATAGGTGGTTACATTTAAATATATTCCTCAATTCAAAGAGTTGTCGAATGTTTCTCGTCATCTATAAACAAATAGAGTAGAATATAAACCTACAAGGACCAAATTGTGAACTACGTCAAATAAAATCATGCGGAACTAAAGTAAATGCCAGGAATCTGACAAAATATCGAAACTCTATTTGATTCGTCGTTGCTGTAGCAATTACGGCCTCTATCCTCTTTAAGCTTAATTTTCCTTTAAGAAATCGGTATATGCGGGAATTCATCTTCGGAATTCTACTTTCATTTGGTCCATATTTTATAAAAATCGGTTGCAATATAACGCCGTTATCGGTACGCTAAAAACGATACTTTTAAAACAAAAGCAGGTTCACCTACCATGACGTAATAGATTTTCCTTTTGGGATAGTCAAATTTTGATTTTTGGCTCATAAAGGCATCGACTACCAAAAAATGTTAACAGGATGCCCTTAAGTGGAGCCTCATTGCAATCCTGCTACATAAGTATTTTCACTAAGCTACGTACAACATTATGCCATGTCCAGCTATTTTGTCACAAATTTATTGATTGCTTTTTTTAAATGACGTATACCTACTTTCGAAAGTACTAAAATTTTGGATTTGGGAAGTAAATATTCAAGCCAACAAATTCTCACAACTGCATCCAGCAAATATTTACCCAACCATCATCGATTTGTTTCAACCAGAAAGCAAGCAAAAACAAATCCAGCAAAAAAAAAAACACATGAACGTTTACCACAAAAGCCAAAGCAACCCAGGAAAGAGGTTCTGGTTTAATCACAGCTCATTGCTAACCTGCAATTAAAAATGATTTCCCGTCGTTAATTACCGCCCTGTGTTTGGTTTTCGATTTTTAATTGTGCGACTTGATTAACGTCAGTTGGCTTAAGGGTTAGCGCCTTGTATAATTTTTTATTCAGCTACTGGTTAGTGGGTTTTAGTGCAAGGCCAGTTGACCGGAATTCTTTGGACAAAGTCTGAAAGATATATATAGGCACACAGTGGGTATTTTTATTAATTATTTAATTGCATACCTACTGATCTTGTGCCCAGTCTGATTATTATTAAATGTTTTATGGGCAGTAGTGTATTTGTATGTGATTTCGGGTCATTCTAATAACTCCTCTAACCTATTGAGCGAATGTCTTATTCTGGTTTTGCGAAAGACGCTGAGAGCGAATTGCGTCTCCGTATAGTATCATTGTATAGTCCTCATCATAAGCAGTGTAATGCGAAATTAAATAGAGATATAAATGCAGCAATACTGTGTGCGTAAGTCAGCGCATTGCACAATCATAGGTACACGATGCAAAGAGACGAAAACCAGGGACGGTTCTAAGGTTAAAAACAGTGATTAATGTGATTCACTTCGAAGAAAGTGGTGTAAATAATAAAAATAGAAACTCAAGTGTGTTTTTGAATGTCATATGTTTATACAGAAGCCTGAACTGAAATATTATATTCAAGGCTCGAACGGCTGTTATTCTAAAGCATTTTAAAGAACGTCTGTCTCAGCAAAGCAAAGTAAAGTAGAACCTTTAGCGTTTACAACAATTTACCTTACTTGACACTTCGAGATTCGCTCTAAATATTATATAGTCAAACGCCTTATAGTGCCTATAGATTGGAAAATTTGACAGAAGTGTTGAGTTCGACACATATGCACACCTGCCTTTAGCATAGAAATACAACCTCGTACATAGGTAGAAGACTGAAGTACAGGCGCGTACATGCGATTCCTACCACTAGAGTAG
Organism: Cheilosia vernalis; assembly: GCA_949126925.1. Classification (NCBI taxonomy): domain Eukaryota; kingdom Metazoa; phylum Arthropoda; class Insecta; order Diptera; family Syrphidae; genus Cheilosia; species Cheilosia vernalis. The sequence goes on along the minus strand of OX421360.1, from coordinate 34,901,605 downwards.
GGCGCAATAGTTGCACCAGCGCCAGCGCCTGTTGAATTTGGACGCAAGTAGTGTTCAGCTCAGCATTGAAATTGTAACCTTGTTTGCTCTATCTTTGCCAAAATATATTTTTCTTGTCCAACGAAACGGTCTGTTTTTCTATCCACACAATCGAAGGTGTCGAAAAATTATTTTAACCGGGGATAGCCTTCGAAAGATTAGAAATTTCACAATCTTATACCTACCTTGCTTTACTGTACTTACTTAAGTTAATGATTTCAGTCCGAAGACAACCTATACAGCCAGCTTAGTCATTAGCACTAGCAACAGCAAGCTGCCTCAATACTATACAAATAAAAAGTTATCAAGTTGTGCGACATCTTAGGTGGTGTCCTGCTTTGCTTCGGTCTGGGCTCAAGGATACGTGACCTACCCGGCTGATCAGTTGTGTTTTAAGCTTTTTGACCAGCAAAGCTCGTAGAGTTCGTCGTTAAAATGTTGTCTCGATAAAAACCGGACCAAGCCGCCGATATGGAGAGTCTTTTCTCGGTGACTGCGTAATATGCCTCGGTTTGTGCTCGTCAACACACGGGGCCATCTTCGACGCCTCTGTTTCATTTCCATCAAAGTGCAACTGAAAGGTCACTTCGTTGTGCCGATAATGTTAATATCGTCAGAATATTACACAAGCAGTTGAACGGACTTTTGAGAAAACCTCTGATGTTAGCTTGAGAGTGTCGCTTAATTGCTTGAATGAGGTTAAAAAAGTTTCATGTTTCATGCTAGCTCGTGTCACCCCGTCTTATACCTTTTTCGACATCTAAACTGTTCTGTGGTGTTCTTTCCGACCTCAATCGAGCAGCGAGATTTTGCCGTCGTCTTGCTCTGTCAAGGTTTTCTCAGGTGGTTGCCACTTTAGATTTCAAAAGTTGACGCAACAGGTCCATATGAGACTAGGGCTAGCGCTTCTCTCGAACTTTAATCATCGAATTTCAACTACTCTGCTTAGAGGAGAACGAAGATTAAACGTTGTTTCTTCAACTTATATGATACCCATCACAACCGCAGCTTTTCATTATCTATAGCCATTGCCATCTATTTCAGTGCGGCATCTTTTAAGACTGACTTGAGAAACCCTCATAAAATTTACTAAGAGCCCCCTTCAAACGCACCTTGCGATGCGGGCCCCTTTTCGCCAGTCTTCAGAGCAAATCCTATCATGCGCATGCACAACATCCACCCAAACACTATATTACCACATCAACATAGTACGCAATCGCACAAGCGCACTCCCATTCATAGAGCAATGCCACTTGGTATTGTAAATTTTCCAGACCAATCGACGATTTAAAATGAGCCAATATTTATTGCCATCCGTTTTAACCTGATTATATTGGACGGCACAGAGATGGATCTGCAACAGCAACTCAGGTCGCGAAACACACGAACAAGACAAAAGAACATCCGCAAGTCATTAATTTCCAAGTCTTAGCTTGCGACTTAAGTTATCATGGCCACTTAACCCAAGAAGTTGGCACTGCGCCACCGCATACGCAACGCACGTAATAGAGGAGTCCGATGAGCGCTTCCACCATTATGAAGTATTCTAGGCTAATTCATAGGTAACCGCTTTTATTCATACTCGTGTCGCACTAATCACCTGCGCCACCGCTTGTGTGACCCCTTCAAAAATAAGTACGTGCTCGGTTGTACCCTATACCTGTTGTGTGTGTGGCACGCGTATCTTTTTTGTTGTTGTTGGATGCCCTTAGCATGCACCCATATGCGGAGGAGCCTTTGGCTGAGTGTGCCACCAAATAATGGGTACAAGAAGTGTTTTTATTTTTGTTGGTCAAAAAGAAACACCGGGCCTTATTTTCGGTTGTGTATGTGTCTTTTTAGTGTTACACAGATGAACGTGAGTGGTGGTAAAATTGCGAAGGGAAAATAAAATAAAACGATGTCCTTAGGAATAGTGGAATCCGGCAAGCGAGCAGCTGCTATTATCGATGAGACGAATTTGATAAACAGTTTCGTATAAAATGAGTTTAACCGTAAATATGTACACTCGAAGGTAGATGACATAGTGTAGATTTAATTTGCGGTAATAAGATTGACATTGTAAATATAGGCAGAGAAATAGGTACGATTTTTCGTAGAAGACGGGACAGAGTAGAAACGAAATAGCTAAAGCCAATTGTTGCGAATGACGGTTCAATTTAGATGTGTTTTGATAGATTTTTGTGCGATAGGATCTAGCTGTTTGATTTAAGGTCACATTTATGTCAACGGTTTGTGTTGGGGCAATAAATTTAACGAGGACGGTTCGGGTATTCTTTTATTGAATAATTGGTGCCGCTAATGCTGATTTCAATTTGATGTATTGTTTGCCCGGTGATGTATAATTTAGCCTTTTTTCAGTTTTAGTCTATATCGAGAGTGTTTAAATCTTGCTAAACACAGTTGGTTGGAGCAGTAACAGGTTGAAAAAGTCCGTCTTTGTTATTGAACACTATCCCGCAAATCAAGCTGTAGTGACTCTGTCTCTAGCCTGTTGAACTACTGTGTTGGTCAACACCTACGAGGCCTTCTAAATATGGCACATGTGGCGAAGATCGAAAGCATCTGAAAGTCTTACTGTCCGGTGAAGGTTTTTTCAAGCTAACACTGACTGAGATATTTTTGGACGGATTCACAAAAGTTCGGGAATGCAACCGCAACATTTGAATCAATTTCAAAAGTCCTTTGCTTCGTTTGGGCCTTTCTGAAAATGCTGAAAAATATTATATTTTATGAAACAAGTCCGAAAACTATATGTTTGGGCTTCAATTTTGCCGATAACTATAACCTAACCATCCACCACGAATTAACACAGTACCAGTATTTTATTTTCGGGTTTGCTGTACTTTCCGCTTTTGGAAACATGCTTAGCAACGATTTTATAAAGATCTACTTTCTGAATGCCTTTGTATATGAAAACGGTTTAGTATCTACCTTTTGCTAGTAGCATTAAGGACAATTGAGTTACGATACCTATCAAGATGCTTAAGGGTTGTAACTTGTAATGGTAGATTGGTAGAGTGCAAAAGTATAGAGTGAAGCGATTTCTAATAATGTCTACATTCTGCAAACTTTCGACCTACAAAAATCAATACGGCCCTTGAAAGAATGGTTTTAGAATATTACTATTGCATAACAGAAGACCCGGTCCCAAAAAGCCATTAATATTTCTGCTCAACATTTGAACCATTGTTTAAGAGAATGAGTTTTTGCCAATGTTCTAATGAGCAAAGGAAAAAATGGAGACGTTGTGTTTAGATTATTCTTAATGTTAGACACAACAGCTGACAGTTACTGAAGAGGTCAATTCTGGGCTGATGTAAGCCATGGCGTATCAACATACAGGCAAGCACGGCTAGGGTTCTTTGAACTTTTCGAGGCTATGTAGAGCAATATTCTAAATGCTAGTAATGCAAAAAGACCAAAGTATTTTATTAGTAATAGTCAATAGTAAACAACTTCAAAAGCAAAGTCCGTCTTTCGGCTGTGCAAAAGGAACTGTAGACAACAGACTGCGGATGGGTGTCCTCAGAAAACCCCGAGACTTAAGATTTCGAGTATAGGCTTTGATTTAGGGAAATGGTTCGAATCATTGCTCGACGCATTGCTGTGCTAGTAACTTGTATTTGACGCAACGATTTAGTTATTTAACGTTATTTTTTCTGCTTTAAGAAGCGTGCCTCTTAAAAATTTAATTTTAGTTATTTAGACCTCTTACAAAAGAGCCATTTGTTAAATAGTTACAAATACCATGTACATAAATAGGAGATTAGTTTGAAATACTTAAAGCAGATAAACTGGAACAGGGTGATCGTTTTTTTATTACTTTAAGGAACAAAAGAGTGATGGTTTTGAAGAACCTTAAAGTGGTGATTAGGGTCAACCGATTGGGATGCAAGTTGCTTAGCAAAAAATTTAAAAATGTACTCTTCGACGAGATTTAGCACTTCCTGAAGAGAGAGAGTATGTAACTGATTACCGCAAAAACGGAAAACAATATTTATTTCATTACCCAAAACTCTTTATTGGGCAAAATTTGAATTCAGTTGATCCAGCCTTACCAACCTAAAAATTAGTTCATCTGTAAGTCCAGTTTAAAACACATTTTGTTATGGTTGAGCTGTGATAATGAAAAGGTGGATTATATTCATGCACATGATCTGCTCAGCAGCCCCAGCTATATCTATGTAAATTGTAACCTTATGTGGTCTGGTCAATATGGTAAAAGTAGATGTGAGGAGACTCCTTTCTGGTTTGAAATAATTTTTTTGGACCAACTTGTATCTATCATCTTCTGTCGATATAAAGTTGTTATTTGCCCAATAACACAAAATAACATTTTTGTACAAAAGATCTAGCTTTTAGTAGAGAGAGGTATGGTAAAATGGTCTACTTGCACAACACTTGATGTTACCTCCTACATGTCCCTGGGGAATGTGTTCTTACAGGTTCACAAAATGCCAAACTAGTGTGCCTCGATTTCCATTCATAACCCAATCGCTCAAAAAAAAGAAGAGAGAATTGACCAAACAACTTGACCTGATCCGCTTGGCGGGAGAAAACAGTTTTATCCTCCACCTAAACTTAAACCTTACAACGACGCGACGCCACAACAAATCGACCATAATTCACTTCAGTATTTTTGGCAACAGTGCAGCCATCCCCATGTGAAGGCTTCATTTGTACTCTTACATGAGTTGGGCCGAATTTTCCCAAGCCTATCTTGTTGCATCTCCACCAGTTCCGTTCTGTTGTTCATCGAAGTTCTCTCTGTATACATACATCCTTCTAGATAACCATAATCCTGGTGTATCGAAAATATATTACTGCCTATTGCTAATAACACTCCGGGTCCCATATACTTTGCAATGAAATATCATAATTGTCCTGGGGGCCATGTTGTTTGGATTGCAGTTTATCATGTTTTGTTGTTGTTGTTCTTCCTCTGATGTTCTTTAGCCGACTAGTAGGTGCTGAGGTAACTTCACAGTAAGTGAAGCATACAACGTATGGGTTAAGAGTGCAGCAACGCGAAATCGACTTTGGTTTGTCTGCTTTGCTGACTGAAGATTGATGTTAACGGGAAGTGAATGGACCTTCAATGGACGCAAGAAGAAGGTATCGCCGACATTTTACGGTGTATGAGAGTGTAAATTTATATCTTGACTTTGATTCTGGAAATAAAGTAGATCAACTTGGACCGGAAGAGATATTTATTTTTATTTATTTCGAAATGCGTTTACATTGTTTCTCTTTTTCTGTTGTTTTCGTAAAGGTACCTGCCTGCTTTGTCGGAAGTTGGTAATTTATTGATAAAGTGCCGCACTACTTTTGGGGGCTTGATCGCCAAAAGTGGATTCTATGTTGGATGTTTGATGGTGTTGAATTTATTGTTAACCGGACTAGTTTTCGATACCAACATTTTTGGAAACATCTTGCCGATTGGTATCTACCAAATCAAAAATCAATAAAAAGGAAAAGCCTTGTCAGCTACCTTGCGGAGCCCCAAAAATGCAGTAAGTCTTGAGCTTCAAATATATAACGCACAAATTTGTTGCTAGGTCTGTTAATAACAACTGAATATCCTTCGAATGCCTGTAATTGCGAACAATATTTTTTTTAAACTATGCCAGGATTTGAACAAATATTTGATGATTTGATTTGCGCAAATGCTGACCAATCTATAAAGAGAGGAGTTTTCGGTCAATGTTAAACCTGTGGTCGATGTTAGGATGTTAGCTAGCTACGGTTTATAATTTAAGGCATGGGGTCATGGGTCCACACTAACAGAAATCGTTTTTTCCTATTACATCTCAAAATGTTTCAAAATGTTTCTTTTGTTCTGTCAGAAAAATTACAGGAAATGCTTCTGCTTCAAGTATAAATAAAACTGCTATCGTCTTATCATATGCTCTTCCATATTGGGTCAAAAGAAATAAGTTAATTTACAACCGAAAATTTTAGCTAGATCATCCTTATAAGGTAAAATGTTTAAATACGTGCTTCATCGCGGAACAATCCTTAAATTCATATCTACATATAATATAAGCGATTTATTCATTCTGATTTCTGAAAAGAAAAAATAGTCCCGCACAAAATTATTTGTTTTCAGAAACGCGGTTCATAAGACGAAATCGAAAGAAATCAAGCTGACACGAAGACTTTCTTCGTATGACTTCACCTATTACCAAACATTAAAGAAGCAGTTTAACTGAAATTGCATACTTTTAGGATCATTTTCACATTTCAAGAAACTTTGGTTTTTGACAATACTTTATCATGAATGCAAGTTTTTAAATCTTTTGCTGCTTTCAACAGCAATTACTGCAATTTCTTCCCCATAGGTATGAAAAATTGACATCTAAGTATTAAATGTGCAGGATTATCCCTTTTTTGGCACCGTATATCTTGGGTGAGAAAACCACAAAAATGATTTTTGAATGATTTAAACGAAATTAAAAAAAACTTTGATAAGGACTTATCGTTTTTTTTTTTTTTTTTTGCTTTCGTTTTCAAAAGCTCCATGCAGGAAAATATTCTTGCTTAGAGAATCCCATTAATAGTTTCGTTACATATTTCAACCAACATATTTACGAAAATAAAAAAATAAAAATGCTATTTAGAATCAGAGGCAAATTAATGAACTTAAATTATATACCACACCGGCCTGATCTTCCAATCGAATGCAATCTCTGCAATTTTAGAGAAAGAGAGAACGTTTTCCATTATATAGCAAAAGGCCCTGTTTTGAGGGAACTGCGGAGAATGTTCTTTGGAGTACATCAGCTGGAAAAAGAAGAAACATAATCCATTCTCAATGGTGACCGACGGTTGGGACGTGATACACAAATATGCTTTGACCGCACTGCGCTATAGAAAACACATCATTGAATGCGAATTTTGAAACTTTTTATCTTATACTATCCGTCGTATATAAAAATAAACGTCACTATGGGAAAAAAAGAAATAAAAATAAATAAAATTTATTATTATTATTATTATTATTATTATTTATTATTTCATATAAATTTCTTAACAATTATTATATAATAGAAAAATAGAAAAAAAAAATTTCATTTAATTTAAAGAAAAATATAAGAAAGGTTGGCGACATTCAGTATTTTTGAGAATAAAAAATAGAGTTGATTGCCACTTCAAATTACAATACCAAGAGTTAAAGTAATTGGGTGGGGTGACCCTTATAGAATTCACATAATTTTTTTTTTTTTTTACAAATTATATCAAAAAAAATATTTAAAAATAGCAGAAGTACGTAGTAAAAAAAAAAATTGAAATGACAAAGTAAAGTTTACCCAAAACATCAAAAATATGAGATTCCAGAGCAACATAGTCTAAGGAAAGAAGCCACATTTTAACGGTTTTAAAAAACATTCCAGGTAGGTACAGTTATTGTCCTTATTGATTGAGGAAGAATATTAAACAACCGAAAAGACATAATAGAGAAAAAGTTACAATAAGCAGTGGTACGGAAATAAGGAACAGATAATAAGTTTGAAAGGTTTCCACGAAGATTGTATCTCGAAATTAAACGAAAATTGAGATTGCCAGACTTCATATAGGTAGAAAGTTTTTAGCACCTTGAAACAGTATAAATGACGAATTGGTAGTATCTTAAGAGCACAGAACAGAGGAAAGCTAGAGTGCCTACCAGCCTTACGACAAATTTTTCTAACGACATATTTCTGCAATACCAAAAGTGGTTGTATTTTGTTACGATATACACCACCCCAGCAAGCAATTCCATATTGTAACTTAGAATGGAAAATACCATAGTAAATTGTCTTTAACAGTTTAGTTGAGCATACATTACGCAAATAATAAAAATGTCGCAGGGTACAGCGGAAATACTTCTTCAGGGATTCAGCATGATTAGCAAAACTCATCCGAGAATCTAGAGTCAGTCCCAAATATTTAAACTCGTTGACTTTCTCAACTAGAAAACATTTATCACTACAGTTCACATCATAATAAAAGGAGGGAGGAGAGAAACCAGACGAACAGTGGCAGGTAAACAGTTTGAATCTACAACATTCAGGAGCATGGAAGCAAACATTAGCATTCAACATGGTAGATGAAGACAAACTGTAAAACATTATCTTGGTCTTAGAGCTTATTACTAAATTATGTTCATGGAACCAGAGTCGCAATAGGTCTAAATCCCAATTAATATTGGAAACGAGGTCTAAAGGACTATAAGTGCCATATGAGAACGCAATGTCATCAGCAAAAGCAGTTGGTAAGCCTTTGAAACTAAGAGCAAAAAGAGAATTGATGTAAACTAACTTAACAATATATTGTGGTTGACCATATCAAATGCTTTAGTAATGTCAACAAATAGGCCAGCTACACTAACTAACAAATTTCACGAATATAAGACAATTATACATTTGAAAGTTGAAACTAGAACAAATGCTGAAACAATTGCCAACATTTTTTGAAAAAAAAAATTAAGATGGATGTGAACGCTAAAATCGTGCTCATAATTTTTAATATGAATCTACGTACTCTTAAAACAGTCGAAACATAAAACTGTTATGGGTGAAAATATGTCTGATAAAAAAGTCTCATTATGAATTTGCCCTTCTTCAGAAATAGCAATATGTGCTTGTTCAAAAACCAATAGAGCCAAATTTCCTTAAATATGAAAACGATTTTCCCAATAAGTTTGAATTATACGGAAGTCTTCCTCTGGTTTCTTGTGTTTGTGATAATTTTGTTAAATAAAATTGGGGAAATAATTCGATGAAATGATGAACATTGAACATTATATCTAGTTCATCTAGGAAAATACCACAAAATCTTAAATGAATGAATCATATTGAACAACGGTTCATCATCAAAAGTTTGCCATGTTTTCATCATATTGAGAAAAAGTTCATCATACCAATGAATTTCAGTTGATGAACGCCATTCATAAATATGAAGATGCCCTTTTTTTAACTGTTAAACACCTGTCAAAATTGTCAGAACCGTTTTTAAGCTCCCTTTTGGTGAATATATATGTAACTCAGTCTAACAAAAGCACATTTTATTCGTTTAGTTGTCAATCGCATTTAGAGTATTCTTTGCAAATGAATCAATCCTTGTTACAGAGTGTGATTGGTCATTGGTGGTAGAGCCTGCTTTTTTTTTGCCCTTACGTGTTACTTTTTAGAGGGTTGTCGTCTAGCCGGATAAATTTACCATTTCAGAGTTATAGTTATGAGTTTGAAGGAAGCATCTAGCTGAGTCTGCAAACATATAATAAAAACTGACTAAAGCCGAAGTCGGTCAAATGATACCTTACGACGTCCGTCAAATTTTAGACAGCAAAACTAGCTGATCTGAGATTATGCAATCGTTAACTCGAGACATGTGCAAATGACACATACTTTCTTCAACACGCACTGAGGGCGAAGGTCTTGATCCTTGCCAGTTTTTTTCTCCATCACAATTTGGCTAGACCCCAAATGAAAGTGTTCATCATAATTTCCTTAAACCATTCGACAAAAAAAAAAAGAAATACCACACATGAAACTGATTAGTCATTCGGCATTATTAAGCCATTAGCGGCTGTCGTCGGCGCTGCTCTTTTCAAACAGTATCTTATCCCACCATTATTGCGAAGGCGGTCTCGTAAAAAACCAACAAACCAAAGCGGATGGTCATTTCTCTTCGTTTGTCCTAATGAGAGAATTCCCTAATTGAAAGATTTCCAAATTCCGCTATCAGCCGAAAGGTGATTCCTATTTTCACTTCCTCTTCGGGATGAGACTAATTTTTTAGCGGTAATCATTCTGCCATACTATCAGCAAAACTAATATTCTTCTGGTTTTCGGCGCGTTTGTTGACCAACTGGCAAGAGTGTTTGCCGACTTGGGTACACCAAAAGGATGCCATAGCAAAATGGTACATCTTTGATATTAGTCATCTACTTTCATCGGTGCACCAGTAGCTCGAGGATAAACAGGTTCCCATTTAGGACGATGGACAGCAAAAAAAGAATAAGAAAAAAAAAAGACTCTCCCAAATGAAAAGAGGAAAGATTATGATGATATAAGAGAAAGGTGCCTATAACCATAAAACGGATCTCCCGCGGTGGCTGCGCGTTGGTTATTTACAACAGAATATTGTGTTTAATTAGCCGATGGCTGCGCAGGCACCACAGTGTGTAGGACTATCTACTAATTTCGAGCGCCTTGTCTTCGGTTTGATACTCGTTGTTGTTGTCGTCATCCTTGCTGCTTGTATAGAGAAACAAATTGAAACATGGTTTCTGAGTTAGTATGGACATTTTATAGTGGTGCTTCTAATTTATTGCTACTACCTATTGGCTTCCTCGTGGAATCCTTTTTTTTTATCGCTTTTTCTGATTATTTCTGAAGGGGAAAAAATGCGACATGGGACATAAATTTGATGGTAGAATTAAAAAGGAGTTGACAACACTTCTGTTGCACCACCTACCGCAGTGGGGGTCGAGGTATATATTTTTCGTCCGCATGGAGATATCTTCATCATCGCTAGCTGTTAGCGCTCGCTGATGACATTCTCGGATATCGCTTTTATATGACTTCGGACATGGTTGTCAGTTGTGGCGTTATTTTCTTGGGTGTACTCGATACATGTTGTTTCAATGATCTGATTTCCAAAAATCAATGAAATCCTGCAATAAATCAGTTTAAAGGGTACAAAAGTAGGCTGGCCAGAGAAGATGTGCAACTTTATGGTATAAGTAGTGTGTTTTGAAATGTTTTGGGTAAACAATGAAATGTCAAAAAGGAGATGTTTTATTGTAGGCAATATATATCAATCTGTGACAAGTGGGCTTGTGTTGCAGAATTCTTTTGATTGTTAATCTTCTCCGACCAAAGAACAGACATCAGCAACGCCCAACGAACATTGGTCAGCTGATCTCCTCTCAGTTGGTTAATTAATGATAAAAAACCTGCAATTGACAGTCGCATTAAAAGAGAACTTTCCTCTCTTGTGCCCAGTTCAGAAGAAAGGTAATAACACTTCATTAGGATTATTTTAATTTAAGTGTCATAAAGTCCTTTCAATAAACAACTGGCATTAATATCTTTAAAGTTTTAATTGATCTTATTGTACTTGCAACCTATATGTGGTGATACTGAAAAAAATTAAAGAGTGAAAGATTTTCAATTTACGGTTATTGTATGTAAATAACTGTGTTCCACTCATAAGAGACGATGTATAAAAATCGATAAAAGGCGATACTAAACGTTTATTAATGCTTTTTATGCATTTTGTAGGTGTATTTCTAAGAAAAATAAATAAAATAAATAAATCAGCACCGAAAAGCAAAACTGGCACACGAAGGGAAATGTAGAGCAGACGTTTTGGTCAGGGTCACTAATTTCGTAGTTTCAAGTTGTTAGCACTGACATTTGCCACCTGTTACACTCAGATGTCATTTGAAGTTTCATAATATTAGTTGAATGTTTGCCATTTACGAGAATGGATCGCCTAAGGCTAGGAGCGCACATGCGATTTTTTGTCACACCGATAGAAAAATCGTAGTCGCAAAAAAAAATTACCATGCACGCACTTGTGGTCTTCTGTCGCACGATTATTTAGTCGTAAAAAATAGAACATACTGCTTTCAATGTCAATACACACATATGCGACCAAATAATCGCTACGGCAAACAAATCGTTTCTGAAAATGGACCTTGCTGCGTTTTTTTAATCGCTGTGGTTATTTAGTTGCATATGTGTGCATTCATGTTTAAAACAATGGGTCTCATATTTTGCGACTAAATTATGATGCGATAGAAAATCGCAAGTGCATCTTGTTGCGACAACGATTTTTTAATCGCAACGATTTAAATCGTAAGTGTGTTTATATTGCTTGAAGTTGATATGGGTTATTTATTTTGCCGACAATCGCGTCGCCGGCAAATTGAAAATCATGACTTGGAAGATATGTGGTTCCAACAAGACGGGGCAACAATAGCCACACAATACGACCAGCTATGGTCTTTTTTCGTGAGAAGCTTCCTGGTCTCGTAATTTCACGTTTTAGCGACGTCTATTGGCCAAGAGGCCAAGACCATGCGATTTGACACCGTTATTTTTTTTTTTATGTACAACATTACTCAAGTTATGGCCGAGATACCGCCCGAAATGTGCGAAAAAGTAGTTAAAAATTATCTCAAAAGATTCGCATGCCTCGAATCTCCCCGTAAGCGCCACCTAAAGTATAGAAATGCCAATAATTTAATGATTACAGAGCTCAAAAGATTTAGAACTTTGTGAAGCCCGAAATAAAAGCCATTCTCAGTCGGTGAATAACATATCAATTCTTAAGGCTTATTAATTGCAGGACATTTTTTAAATGGCTCAAACTTTGCAATTAAATTGCTAACAAATTCAAAGCAGTTGATGTTATTTACATCTGCAATAATCTTACTGATGGAGTTGTTTTTCTTAGTAGCCAACATAAATTTATCAAAGACACAGAACAAAAATCACCGACACTCATGTAAAACCAAAGCACGTCCCAAACTTCTGTAACCATTCAAATGGCTTCGCAAACTGGATAACACTTATTACCATTTTTACACCGTCCAGCATTAATACCAATTAATTTAACATGATTTCCACCACTTCTATACACTGTCCCGGTTCCACATTAAAAGTCCTAATAAATTATTGCACATTAATTACTTTTAGCCCAGTACGAATAAATATTTCATACGGAGAGACTAAGCCTGGGATTAGTCCCTTCTTAGAATTGAGTCATAAAATAAAATATTACCTCCACGAATGCGGCACATCCAAGCAGCGCACAGAGGACGCTCAGGCTCACTCCTCATCGGGAGTAAATTATTTTTACGACACCCAAAGACCAACGAGGTGCGCATTGCTAATATTATTGAAATTGCAACAATTAGGCCCATTCGCCGGACAGTGCTCAACATTGTAAGGAATTTAATGAATTTATTGCTCTTAAAACCTAACGATGCCAATAAGAAGAGGCATCCTTCAAACGAGCTCCCATATTTGGCAAATCGGCCAGTATTTTTACTACATGCCCATCAGGCAACCGCACATACCTATATTTATATTAAGGCAACATCATGACAGCAACGGCTTCTTCGGCTCTCTACAGCGATCGGTATACCGTATACAATATATTTAAATTGTGGTTCACCTAATTTTTATCGCTACAGGAGCCGAGAGCCGACACACATCTCATACTCGTGCTTATCATACAGCTTGACATGTTGATGTGAATATTGGAGCACTGCGCGCAGTGGATTGACGCGGCGGAGAAATTTCGCGATGGCCAGCAGCGCTGGCAGTGATAATTGTGACCACCCATTATGATGTCCTTTGTGAGGTTATTTATACTGCGCACAGCCTAATATCAATGTGGTCCCATTACATATGGTTCGCGATGCAAAACCAACAAGACGAGGTGGACACAAATTTGCCACTTAATGACCGCGCTTGCTCTGGAACATTTGTCATTTCAGTTTATCTCTGCAATGCGCGATAGGAGTTTGCTCTTGTGTAGTGGAAAGTGGACCCTGGGATATTAGAGAATGGCAAAGGAATTTGTTTAACCATTTTTATGGGCCCACCATTAATAGCTGGTAAAGTCGAATGGCGACATAAATGTCTTTGAAGGAATATGGGTTTCCTTGTTGCAATTAGTTGTTTAATTATAGGAAATCGCTATAAGGAAATTGCTTTCGTAATGTGGCTGAGAATTTTATGTCACTAGGAAACGAGGAAATGCAGCGAACTTTGAGGCCAAGCGAATTGATATAGGTCTTCTGCTGGGAAGTACTTGTGTCATTTAACGGCACTACCACCGAGACAGACCCCCTTCTACTTTGGATAATCCTTAGGCGCCTCTATCACGATGTCTTGCTCGTGTGAATTTGGACTCAGGGTTATACGAGAGATCCTGAGTTAGAGATTCTCCACATTTACCAAACACAGTCACCAACAGCAAGTCCTATTAAAGGGGTATCTGAAATAAAAACAATTTAGGTAGGTTACCTCCACCCAAGAAAAATCCTGATACACCTGTGACAAGTGATTCGAATGGGAGAAAACTGCACACAAAACAAAAGGAGCGTGATAAAGTTATCAAAACAAAAAAGGGAAATGGAAAAGATCCTGATGCGTAGAAAGAAAACGGCCAGCTCAGGCGATTAAGGCCCATTTTATTCACTCGAAGTTAAACACAACTTGGGGATTTTTATATGGAAAACTCCCCGAGCTGTGTTCAACTTGCAGTAAATAAAATGAGCCTAAATGGTTTTGCCAATTTCGAGACGATACACGTTTTATAAGAAAACCAATAAGTAGTCGCTGGCTTTCGCTTTAGACCTGAACTCAGCAGACTAAATACAAAACTGGGACCTAAGCTTACTCGCCAAGGAGCAGCAGGAAATATACCTTAAAGAGTGCCTCCAGTGAACTCAGGGTCGGCATTCTGTAAGGCGAAACGTTCGAACGTTTTCGTGTGCACAAAGAAATTTGCTTGTGTAACATATGGCCAATCATTCGCGCGCACGAAAACGTTTGATCGTTTCGTCTTACAAAATCTGGCCCCAGGTCCAATCAATGACGGATGTCGCGTATTTCTATTCGCGTCTTTGAACCTGATTTGGGGACTTGGCAATTGCTCCATTTTGAGCACGTCATGTGCAACACGCCGAAGGAATCATTTCCGATCATTACCCCAAACCTCATGATCAATAAGGTAGTATCCAGATATTTGAGTGTGAATAAGAGATAGCTTCTTTTTGGCACAAAGTTCGGTTCTTCTAAACAGACCCAGCTGGACTTATTTTAGAAAACTCGGCGTTGTTCCCAGATGCATCAACTGTTTCAAGTCTTCCAATTGAACTACGGACCAGCGTTGCTCCTTTTAGAGCCACAAGACCCGTGGCCACTTTTTTAGCAAATGATCAAAATGTCCCCTTTTCCAGTTCAAGTAAGATTTCATTCCTAATTGAACGAAAAAAAGGTTTTTGCTGCTCTCAAGGAGACGAATTGAGAGAAATAGTGTTTAAAACGTTCTCTCTGTACTCCTTAAAAAGTCCACATTGTTTTGAAATATCCTACAGCATGAATAGTTCTTATTGAACAGTCGTTCTGCAGATGGTCATCACTTCGGACTTGTTCTCGTTTCTTCTTCTACTCACAACTCCTACAGACGCTGATCCCAGCGCGCTGAAATTCAATGGGGAATGATCCAAAGAAGATCCATTTTAGACCTTAAAGGGATAACCTTGTAGGAACCAACCGCCAACATTTAAACAATTATTTATCTACATCGCAGATCAACCGAAGCACACGTTCGACGGCATTAGCCTAGGTATAGATATAATTTCTCTTTTGTTCTTGAAAAATGAGATTCCAGAAACAAACGGCAACCCGTCAACAAATGTAAAACCGCGGATATCCACAAATAAAATATTTTTAGTTAAATTGCCCGGAATAATTTTTTTAGTTATAAAGGTTCCTATATTCGTTCTTAAATAACTTAAAATTGTTTAATTTTACGCTTTATTATTAAAGTTTATTTATCAAAGGAAATTTGTATTACTAAGGACGCAGTCTCCCCTGCTCAATTATTATTTTTCAACTGTCTCCCAAGACACGACACACGAGTATTAAAGCTGAATTGGATACTTTTTCTTCAATATTTGTGGTTATCGTGGTGTACAAATCATCAGCCAACAGCAAGAAGTCACTTGTAAAAATCCTCGCTTATAATCAACCAGCGTTAGCCATAAGCCACTAGGTTAAATAAACTATATAATGCCTTAGACAACTGGAGGTATACATCAAAGGATCATCGGCAGCGCCATCAAAAAGATAACCTATCCACTTGACAGCAATTTTTTTCATCAGAACATCTTGCAATCTAGAGTCAAGTGCGACTGCTCCATATCGCTGAGAGTTGTGCCAATAAATTACACACTTCTTAAAAATGTCACGCATCGCTACTATTCTTATCAGCACACAGATAAGTCAAAGAACCAACTGTTGTTTCTACGAATTCCATCGGGATCGCTTCTGTTGTAATTAACCTATAAGTACATAATCCCAGCATACGAACACTGTATCCATGCTGTGCATGAAAATTGCAGTACAAAAAAGGAAAGAAACATGCGTTATCTAATTTGGTATGTACTTCTCAAGAGTTCCTTATCAACCGCACTTGTACGAAGGACATGAAACTATAAAACATGTTCGGAAAATATTGTCGCTAGCAATTGGATTTGCTTATACAATCGGCGCCAGACAGTAAAAAAATAATTCTAGCACGAGGACTTGCAATAAACAAACGGGCAGGTGCCATGTGGCGTTCAGATGTCTTTTTTCTGTGTTCGGGTTCAACCATCTCGGCTTCGATTACCTTCTCAATTGCTAAATGCATGGGTGCCATTAACAACCCGGCAAAAGACCTAGGAATTTTAGCGGAAACTCCTGTATAATTAACGGATTGACAAACATTTCCTCGTGGTCATTGCCAGTTCCGTTTGGATCGTCAAGGGAAAATCTCCTCCGTATCGAATGTCATTAATTCACAATTTTTTATGGGAATGGGAACTGCCGTGCGAAGGTAAACACATCTACGAAGAATCCACTTCCCAATCATGGATTGCCTACCTAGCGCAAAAACAAAAGGGCTCTTTAGTGTTTGAAGGCAATCTCGTTGTTTTGTTTGCATTGCTTTTCGTCCTTTTGTGTCTTACCGCTGCTGAGTTCATCTACCTATTTACGCCGGTAGTTTTCAATGGAAGCCAATGTCCCGTTGACTAAACAAGTGCCTGCCAGTGATCAAGATAAGAGCTATTTGTCAACATAAAATTTCCCTTTTTCGCAAAGAACTGGCTTCTTTGAAGGCGGCTTTTGAGATCGCTGAAGGATATGTGAGATGACAGCAGGAGTAGGACGAAAAATATCGATTAAATTAGTGCATTTGAACCAGTCTGTGAATTTTCAGAGGCTTGTGAATATATTAGAAGTATACAAAAAGGTTCAGAAAAGCGTGTCATTTACTGTGATCGCTTAAAGGACAATACCTAGTCCTATAAAGCCCGTTTTCTGATAAATGCCCGTTAATTTCCACTTAAAATATTATGGGCAGTTTATGATAAAGAAAAAGTAGTCCATGAGGTATTTAAGTAGAACTTAAATCGCTATGAGAGTATAGGAAAACGGACTTTATTTGTATGTGTACTTACCTTGCAATTCTTGTCAAACCTGATCAGCAAATTTTGAATTTTCCTTGAAATTCTAATGACTTTTGTGGAAATTGATATCTATAGAAAATATGATTTTTGTTTGCCGAATATCTTGTTGATTTTTCATTTCTTCCAGGAATAGTATCCAATCAAATGCTCGTTGGAAATATTTGTTAACAAACTAGACAATTAGTAAAAGAAGAACAATCACTTAACGAGAGGTTATGAGGTTAAACAAAAAACCCAGATCTCATATACAGTGTTGTCATTTTGACTCCTTTCAGTCAGTTCTGGTTTATTTATGACTTTTAATTTGTGATTGCATTTCGTTGACTGTGTCTTGTGACTTGTCTCTTAAAAATCGTTTCTCTTCAGTTCTTTCTCTTCTATAAACAAAAATTGGCGGGAAATTTGAGTCATTTATGATATTATTTGACATTTTGGTAACCTACTCTCTTCTAGTGTGTTGTGATAATTTTAGTGTAAAAAGTGAAGAAAATAAATTGGTAAGTTATTAATTCAGAAGAAAATACACTTAGGTTACTGGTTTATAAAATATATGCGAATATGCTATATTTTATTGAATTTTTCTAAAATAAAACACGTGCGTACAAACTTAGACAATTATAATGTACGCAATTGTGTACATGTACACGTTTGTTGCCAAGCAGAGCAGATTTTAACTATAAAACGAATAATAAACTTACAGGGCAATGAGTGGAGACAAAGTTTTAAAACAAAGAGAGCTAGAAGATCTTATAGATAGTAATTGGTCTGACATAGAGTTGCCAGAGTCATCTGAATCTGAAGCAGAAATTGATATTAATGTGCCTGAGAGGCACATAAAACGATCTAATTTAACAGACTTTGTCATCTCTCAAATAAATTTAAATGAAGATGACGAATTAGAATCGGAAGAGCTTATTGACCTAAATGAAAACGTTAATATAGAATACATAGACGAGTATGAAAACTACACGATTACGCAAAAAAAGGACATTCCTTTTCGGAGGCGAGAGTTCGAAACGGAATTTCCATCTTCATCGGAAAACACCTTTCAAACAAATGACTCGGAAGCTTTGACCTTTCGAGTATTTTGAAAAATATTTTCCATTTGATATGTTTGAACAAATGGCAACATATACAAATATATATGCAAAACAGACCTATAATTACAAAGGTTCTTTTCGTGATACAAATCCTACAGAAATGATGAAATTTGTTGGTATTCATGTCTTAATGGGTTGTCTCAAATTGCCACAGATAAATATGTATTGGTGCAATGACCTAAGAATAGAATCTGTTGCTTCTGTTATGTCCATCGACAGATTTTACCAACTGCGGCAAACATTTCATGTGGTAAACAATCTTGAAGTGCCTGACAACTGCAAAGACAAATTTGTTAAGATTCGTCCAATTATAAACTGTGTTTTGAAACGATGTCGAGAAGTACCAGTTGAAGAAGTTATATCTGTAGATGAACAAATCATTCCATTTACTGGTCGTCTCAGCGTAAAACAATATATAAAGGGCAAGCCATTCCCGTGGGGAATAAAAGTCTACGCTTTATGTGGCAAGAGTGGATTTCCCTACAATTTCTTCCTATATCAAGGGAAAGATTCAGGACTGTCATCATTTGAAGTAGCTCGATATGGATTTGGTGCTGCCACTGTACTACATCTTGTGAAAGAGATAACAAGTCCGGGACATCAGTTATTCTTTGATAACTTCTTCAGCTCCTATGGACTATTTGAGATTCTCCGGGATCGGGGCATAAAAGCTGCAGGTAAGAATTATATCTTATACTAAGTAGGTCGTTTATGATTTTTTGCTTTGCTCCTTATAACAGGAACCGTACGTATAAACCGATTCAACAATCCACCATTTTTATCTGACAAAGATTTGAAAAAGAAAGGTCGGGGATCTTCCAATTGGTAAGTCGTGACGGTAAAGTCGTTCTGGTTAAGTGGCAAGACAATAGACCAGTACACTTAGCTTCGAATTTTGTCGGTAAAGGCCAAGAACCGGTAGTCCGCAGGTTTGATAAAAAGATCAAACAATATGTTACCATTCCACAGCCAGAAGTTGTTAACTTCTATAACAATGGAATGGGAGGAGTTGATCTTTTAGATCAACTTATTTCATATTACAGAATTTTCATAAAATCCAAAAAATGGCCACAAATCATTTCATCGATTTGGCTGTATGTGCTAGTTGGATTGAATATCGCAAAGAATGTGAAAGAGCAAAGGTTCCAGAAAAAGATGTACTAAAACTTTTAAAGTTTCGGTCAAGAATAGGCCGCGCATTAACCGAATCTGGATTATCTACAACCCGTAAAAGGGGTAGACCATCAGCGAGTTCACAAGATCAGGAACCACCGTTATCAAAATTTCATCGTCCCGAAGTTCGACCAATTAGAGAAGTGCAATACGACGGTAAAGGTCATTTTCCCCAACACGACGACATAAAAGAAGCCGTTCGATGCAAAAATCTCAACTGCAAAGGAAGGTCGAGGATAAAGTGCATGAAATGTAAAGTGCATCTATGACTTCAGAAAGAACGTAATTGTTTTGCAGATTTTCACATTAAATAAGGACTTATTTTTCGTATAAATTATTAACAATTACCTTATTCAAGACTGAATTAATATGTAATATTTAATAATATATATATACCTACATATTTTTTTTTTTTAATTTTGCATGAGCATGGATTACTGTTTATTTTGTTTATTGTTTTCTTTGTTTATTTAAATAAAAAACCGTTAAAATGTATGAATTTCCCTAACCCTTTTATTGCATCATTATGCTATGTTTGGCCACAATTGTGTACATTGTCCTATTTCGTCCTGGGCGGTATTTTTTGGAATTTATGACATGTATAGTCTTCATGAACTACATTCGAGCCCAAATCAAAACAAAAATATTTTTTCCCGCACGCAGAAAAAATGCAGGAGTCAAAGGGGTATAATAGATTTAAAACGTAAAACTTAATTGCATCGCATGTAACCTCAATTAAAAGCCTTACCTAACAAAACAAAAAAAGTTGATAGAAATGAACGTGATTATAAAATACAACTATCCAAACTTAAAATTTCATTTTCTGAAAAACTATGTTTTTCGAGCTATGACGGTGTTCTATTTAATGAGCGACATATCTTTCAGTAGGCCGATGTTATTTTTCATCGACAGAGAAGTGTCGTCGCTCCAAATCTTTTTCAAGGTCCTTAACTGACATTATCCTACTATAGATATTTATTCCGTACGCCAATGAAATTTTTGCATTCCATAAACCCTAGTTTGTAAGGAATAGATTAACTGATACTGGTAGATAAGTGTAAGTTAGATAAGACTTACCTTTCGATAGATGTCACCACCAGAAACCCTTCCAAAAAGTTCACCATCATTTTTAAGTGTTCCGTCCATCCCTTGCAAGGTTTATATGATTTTTATGCGACCTCAATAAGCCCAAAAGCAACCATTGTGAAACTCAGGGACACTACCAAAAAAACAAAAAAAAAAACAAATATATAAATCAGAAGCTGAAAACCGGCTAAAGACTTAGTTCAAAATGTATTTAAATTGTTTACTGTTGCAACGGAATCCCATTTCGGCAGTTTGTATCCGAGATCATCTTAAGACTTCGAGTACAGATAAGAGTAAAGCCAATCATCCAACTTACAGGAAAACGTAACTTAATTCCTTTCCTCAAATACCGCATTGTTTCGGACTTGTTTTACAGAAGCTAATAAATTCCATCCATCTTGTCCGTAAAGTCATATATTTTTTTACAATTCTCCATTCATCGTCATTTTTATTCCGCCCATTTATATTCCTTCATTAAATTCATTCAGTTAGGAAGGCGTTTTGTGTGCAATTCAATAATGGTGTCCAGTTTGTTTGTTCCTGTGCGCATTGCCTGTGTCTCCAGCCAAACAACAAGTTTTGATTTCGTATGTTTACCATCGATTGAGCATTGAACTATTTTCTCACTCCTACCTCCAAATTGGAAGTCCTTTATATTTTCGAATGCATTTTGCTCTATTGACAAAAAAAAAATCAATGTTTACACTTGTGCCTCAAAAACCTCATTGTTGTACGACTATCAACCGTTTGCTTCTATTTTTCACTAACAAGGTTAAAAAATTGAATTAAGTGTTTTTCTCCCAATCAAAGGAGTTTTTCTTTTTCCTTTTAATACCCACATACTGTGCCATTGTCTGTGGAAGAAAAATATTAGCACAACGATCCATTGGGATCCTGTCAGAGGAAAATCAACTGATATTGTTAGCACGATTATTTATGTTTACTTTTCTTCAGCAGCAGCAATTCAATGGGATGTTATTGGACCTCTAAGGAATTGGAAAATATTTCCACGTGCAAGGAAATCCCTCAAGGAAAATGGATATGTGCTTTACCCGAGTCTTCATAGTGAACCTTTGAATTTGAAAGGTTGCTTCTCAGGCGAAATTGAATTGCGCAAATAAATTGATTCTTGATCGTCTTCGTCCTTTTCGCTATTGTTTTGATAACCGAATGTTTACTCTGACCACAAGAACATGTAACCAGGACAATGCAACGCAATCCAAACAACACGTAACAGTCCATCATGTGTATGAAAAGAAGGACAAAACGAAAGCAAAGTTAACAAGAATTTCGCAAAGAAGTAGACAAAAAATCCATGATAAAAAGGCCGTGCAATATTTTAAATCTGAGGAGATTAAGGACTCTCTACGTGATTATGATTTACAGTAAAAAAAAAAGATGGGTTCCTACGGATTTTCCAAGATTGCATAGAAATAAAAAAATGTGAATGCAGTGATCGAGGATTACGGAATAGGAAATAAAAATTTCCAAAGGACGGCTTTTCTGACACGTAAGATATGAGGAAGGTCGTTTTTCTGTTTGCCCTTTCAAACAATGGAAAAGTATGCAAACCCTTTTTTCCAAAACCCGAGATGACTGATCATCTCGAATGGGGTGATATTACGTGAACCGATTCAATCCTCCAATCAAGGATTAAGGAGGAAGACAAGAAGTGAATGTAGGAAACCTGCAAATCTCCTCATTCACTTTTTTAAAAGGAACAAGTTTTTTTGCGAATAGAAATGGATGGAATCCTGTTTTCCCTGATGGAATCACACACAGGCCATGATATGGTTCTTTACGATCATCCATTAGATGGAAAGGGGTTGCTAGATGTCTGCCTGTCTGTCATCGTCCTTTTTGACGTGTTTTGTGGGTTTGTAATCCATAAAAAGAAACGCTGCTCTGCCAATGGTAAGATGGGACATTTCCGAGTGTATCTGTGTGCGCAATCTTTATCCTTAGACCGTATTAAAAATCCAACAACTACAATCCTTTCCCATTGAATTTGAAGAGTAATGGCTGCATCTTCTTGGATAGTTCACTTGATTTGCCGCCTTAATTGGTTCACGTTGCTTTTGTTATTCGAAGACATTTTGAAGTGGAGTGGTGGTTTTCGGAAAAGCCTTGTGGTTGTGTGCAATCCTGTCGGTCGGTGGGAAAAGATTTTCAGTTCGATTTGCGATTTTTTCTCAAAGAATTTTTCGCTTCATGACCTGAAAAGTGCGATTACCTGTTGATTTGGAGAACAGTTTTCGCAATGAACGACAATCGAATGAGATTTTAATGGGGATGGGGCTTCTTTGTTGTGTTCTTTTTTTGTATAGCGAATTTATGGTTTTTGCTCAATTTATTTTCGATCTTTTGAGAGCCCAAATCCAGATTAACTCAAAAGGTCTATAATAGACCCACGCTTGTCGCAACTCGACGTTTATTGATATCAGACAAACTGAAATGGGGATTGTTACCCATTAAATTGGAACATTCTAAATGCGGATTGGGTTTTATAAACCATTTGAGAAGATCTAACCTTCTATTCAAAAGGCTTCCATACTAGGAGTTTCATTCTTGCATAAATGTAGGAGCGTGTCGACGAATAAAATATTGTCAATGATATGATTTAATTAAATTAACTTTATTTTTAACAGAATGCAAATGAATGACTGTATGAATGGTTAGCGAGAAAAATTCTTGAAGCTTGACGAATGAAAAATGGCAGGTTGAATGTTTGAAGGTCAAAACGCGAATGAGCACGAATGAGAAAATATGCAAAACGGTAGGTTGGTTTGGTGTCGCACATTTTGGTGATCGATCACCGAAGTTGTTGTTATTTATTTGAGTTTGTATTTGAATTTTCAAATAACCATCTGTTGACTGTAGACTATTACACATATTTCTAGGTTTTATTTATCTGATCTAGTCCTAGAATGAGAAGGTAACGTTTGCTCATTTTGGTTACATTATTTTTAACGAAAACTGTTTGTATTAAAACTAAGAAGAAATATAGAAAAAAATCGATGGCTACAATTGTAGTTTCAGTAATCTGAAGAACCCTACAATGATCCAAAAGTATTCATGGATTCAATGACAAAACTTATTGGCACAAGGAGTTACTTTTATTAAAATTCAACCCAAGAACTTGTTTGTTGGGCAAACGTATACCAATCCAGGTTTCGGTGAAGCTCTTCATTAGATAATTTATTTTTGGTAAAATAAACACCTTTTTTAAAAATCACTCTCTTAGTTTATTGGCGATTTATTCTACCGTTAGGTGAATCTTGTTTGTGTTCATCTCATCGACATTGAGTAAGTGGCTTGATGTTGAAAACGTTATTCAGATCTGAGAAGTGAGTGTAGGTATATTCTTTCGGAGAGGTACGACTCCTTCCACAAAAGAAAATTCCTAAGTTATCTTTTTGAACGACTTCTAGTCTGAACAATTTTGTCACATTTTTGGATGAATAACTATCTTAACAAGCAAAGTTTTGGGTAGGTATATTGCAGGGCGCAAACCCACAAGAGCTTCTAGGTGGCAATCTTCTATATAAAAATGGTGTGAAAGGGTGTAGGTACCTATAGTAATTTATCAATTTGTTTTCCAGTTGTCAGGAGAAGGTTTTAACTATATTGAAAATTTTGGGAAAACCCTCCGTAAAAGTCGGGAACTTGGAAAAATCGAAAATTATTTTTTTTTGTATGGAATTTTGTGTACAATTGTTCTGGAATGTTTTTTTCGAATGGGAAAAATAGAAAATTCTTAGTGGAAAACTCGGAAAAACGTGAAAAATTTCAACTCAATTTGATGTATAAAGGTTAAAAATTCGTTGTTAAGCTTGGAAAATTTCGGTTAATTTTGAAATTTATTGTTTTAAAAGACGTTTTGTGTCCATAAGCATTTATCGAAGCTCCTCGACTCAACGAAGCAAAATATGTAGTTTGAAAATTATTTTTTTGAACGCCTAGCAAGGCAGGCTGGAGTCCGCTGGTTTATCTATAAAGTTACTATTCTGTGCTTTTAGCAATACGGGGCTATGCTCAAGTTCGTAAACTACTTTCCCTAATTCGGCGAATAAAACATGATGGCATTGACCCGTCTATTCATATGGACATTCTGTATAAATTGTTTGAGGGTACCTATGGTTTTTAATCGCAAAGTGACTTCTGACTGATGCAGAAGAGTCATTCAAAATTGGACCACTCGGACTCGTGCCACCATGCATGGGAAGCCTGAGCCATCGAAAACAAAAAAAAAATGAATAGGTACCTACCTCACATACAGCCGGTTTCATATATCATGAAAAAACTTTTCACATAACAAACAACCCAAAAACCGTCCCAATTTCTGAAGAAATACTTACCAATGATTCCGCTTGCTCAGAAAAGACATTGGTGACTCTTTGGACTAAGGTTCGGTGCCTCAACCATCGCCGCAAAACAATGTCTGGTGTAAATGAGGAGCAGCTCCGATTTGGGTAATTTGCAATCGTTGCTCCGGCATCGGTCTAAGTACTGATGATTTTCTAATTAAAAATTCTTCCACTTTCGAACAGGTAACCTACCTCCTATCGCAACTTACCATCTATCGCCAAAAAAGTATGTGCAACACATACCTAGGATCCTTCAGTTGACTTGTCCAACTTGATAACCTTAAATTTCGACAACTCTTATACACATCTGCAGCCTATCTAACAACATTTAGGTATCTACTTTCATTTAAAATGTCCAAAACTACCACCTAGCTCCTAACCCCTTGCCTTTTTTAAATAACAACAGATTCCTCTTCCGAATCGAGTCGCGTGGAATAAGCGTGGCATGAGCCGCCAAACAATAGAATCAACAATTTGAATTCAATGCGAGATTTAATGAAATTCTCCTGCCATCTTATCGAAAGAATGGAACTCTCCACAATACATTCTCAGCTCAACCGTTCTCACACGGGCACATACGACATACGTACTAAGGTGCGATAGGAAAAAAACACACATTTCTCTCCCCTACGCACAAAACAAAAGAAATGTCATTCAATTCACCCTCGGAACGCACGCAGAACTTTAGCATCTACCTACGAGGACGACCGACGACGGCATTGAAGGTTTCAATCCGACGGAATGAAAAACATTTCCGAGCTCAAAAAAGGAGACTTCACATGAATTAATCCTCCAAGAGCCGTACTTAACAAAACGAATCGAGTTTCGGTCATAAAGTGGTCCCCTTGCGCCTGCAACACGTACCAAAATGACGAACGCACACCAACTCGAACTCGAAGTAGAAAAATCTAAAATTTTCGATAAGAACGGAATAAATGGAAAACGCGCGCGAATCCGATTGCCCTCGAAAAAGTGTCCTGGGGTCGTGTTCCGAAAAACATCTGCTCCTGCCATACCAACGCATCAGTCTTATCCTTGATATTGTAAACAACAATTCCTTCACACACACTCACATTAAATGAAATATATGGAGGACTTTTTTTTTCAAATCGTCCTTTCCTTTATTATTTCGTATCATTAATGTATGGCTATGCCTATAGCCGGTGCGGAGGGATAACGATTAATAACGTACGTACACTCAGGGTCCGCTTTATATAAAACTATATTTCCATGGGTCCGTTTCACCCCATTTGCTGTTTGCTCATATGATTTAATCAAAGCTTATCCGCTCTTGGGTGTATTGAGAGCCAAATAAGTGTACGAGGAAATGAAATATGTGTTGGTTCTAAAACAACAATCGTCCTTGGTGAATATTTTAATTCATTTGGGGGAATTTCGTCCAATTGTTGATGGGTTAATGGGTGTACGTAGGGAAAAAATGCCCGCGTTGGTATAATATGAGGTCCTTGAATTTATTGCGAAAACAAAGTGCAAATAAAGGAAATGAAGACCGTGGTAGGTACGATATACACCAACTAGTACGTCTCTTCGGCAATAAAAAGGCATCAATCCGGTTTTGAACCTTTTATTTCTGCGAGCGAAGGGAATCCGTATTTTAATGGCGACACCGGACAAAAGATTCTCTTACTGTAAGCGAGGTACTATGAAATTCAATAATTAGTAAAAAGTACCAATGGGGCGCTGCATAATGCTGAAAGGGAAGGTACGTAGGAGTAATTTGTTGCATACCCAGCATAAGTAGGTACCATGTATTTGTTGATGTAATTGATTAGAGGACAGGTTTCTTACTTGCTATAAACGTTTACCTACCTATTGGAAAATTTTGTTCATTTCACTTATTAGATACACAGTTAATTTTTTTCTATTTTCCTAGTTAAATACATCAGGAGTGAAGGGCGACTATTGGCCTATGTGTGATTAGACCAGAACTGTACCTATACACATCGGAATTTGGGGGCAAATCCAAGATTTGCAGAAGTTTATGAACTATAAGTATATAAGCCTTGCACTAGTTTATAAGATCATTGTTATCTTAATGTGTAAGCCATCAATAAATAAATGAAATGAAATGAAAGTGGATCGTAGTTCGTAGCCGCCCACACTTATTTCGAAAAATTCCCCTAAAACTCTTCATGTTGGTAGTTATTTTGGAGAAATATTGTTAAGGAGGCTTTATTTGCAATTTGTAAGAAAAACTAAGAACGGAATTTTATTTAAAATCTGTTTACTATCCTAAATGTCTTCGATCAAAATCGATAGAGAGTATTGCAATGTTTGGTTCGAAAAATAATGAAGCGCTAACAACTGTGTACAAGGTATTTTTCAAGATGTAAGCATTACTTGGTTTTAAAATTACGGTTTTCGGTGATTCGAATGTAAAATGTAGGACGCAATAATTTTGCAAATATCAATTTTACTCAAAGTTTACATTTTGGTCAAAATCGGTATGTGATGCGTTTTCAAGTAAATACAAAAAAAAAGTTATTGAAAGTTATTGTACGATAGTTTAGAAAAAAAACAGAGTTTGCTTTCAAGTTAGGAATGACCGTCTTAACTTGGGACTGCATTTTTGTTACAATAGCATGGAGCGTTTTTGAGATAAAGCCGATTTTTAAAAGTAGTTATTTGATCTTGCAGCGAAAAACTGGTTATGCAGCCAACCCCTATAAAGCTAAAATATTATTTTGGTTGAAATCGTTGAAGACATTTTTATGTAAACTATTGAAGACCTAATTTTAAAAAAAAATGTATTTTTTCAAGATGCTGTGGCAATTATTTAGAGAAAAACTGAATGTTCCATCATATTATATTAATATTTATTTTTGTTAAAATCTTACGGAACGTTTTTGAAAACGCGCATATTCAAAAGTATAGGTACCTACCTATCTACCGTTATCAGATTTTTTTAACCAAAAACTTTGTATGCACCAATTTAAACCCTGCCCACCTAAGCTCAAATATCAAATCGTTTGATCCGTTTTTGATTAAAAAAAAAAATTAATAAAACCTTTGTATGGGAAGGACTGTTAATAATGGGGCTAACGTGTAAAAAATAAATTAACTCCGAACTGTAAGCCTACAAACTCTAAATCTGAAGTTTGAAACAAATCCATCCTTCTGTTTAGGCTGTAGACCTCAGGAGCCGACGGACAGAATTACGAAACCCACTTTTTTGAGTTCCTCTATCATCGGAATATCATCAAAATTGACTAAAATTACTACGTAATTGCAAAAGATGACAAGGATATCAGCATAAATATATTTTTTTTTTAAATTTAGCTCCCATCTTTTGCTGTCAAAGATGATATGCAACGCACATATTCGACGACTTATATTGATGGCGATTTTTATTAATCAGCGAAAATGGCTGAAAAATTCACGAATTAGTGACTCGATCGGTGTAGTGTTGTTTTCTCTAATAAACGAACTCAGTTTCAATAGCTCTGTATGTAGTCGAGTGTCTAAGAACAACTGAGTTTAGAATATTCAATCAAAGATCGAGTTCAGCTTGACTTCAGAATTAGCTTGACATCAGAATCAGCTCAGAATATGCATATGAGTGGAGTTTGGTGTTAGGTGCTGCCAGGCTCAATAAATAAATCAGTATACAGCTCAAATGCTTAGGTCCTTGTAAAAATCATTAGATTTTATTGACACTTTGTCTATAAAAAGCTAGATATGATCGTGTGAATAAGCAAAAGTCATCGCAAACTGAAAAGCAGTCTTTCCCCGGACAGGGATCTGCAATTAGAAGGTCACTCATTCATACCGAACATCAGCCAATCTAATCAAAATACACCACATTCGTTAAAAAAATATGTAAGCCATGCCACCAAGTCCCTGATGCTCAACAGCACACTTCAAGTGGGTTCCAACTTCAAAGTACCCACTCTATGCTCGGAAGCATATGTCCAAATACAATTGAGTATGCTCACGATCCTTATGTCAAAACTATGGTCCCAATTCACTTTACCAACTGAAAGAGATAACCACTTGAATTGTGAGGAGTGATCTTCTTGTTCAACCTAATTCCAATCCCTAGGTAGACATTTGAATTTCCAAACGCTGGGAGCTGCTCCCAGACATTTTAACTACTATCACGGTTGAGTGAGTTATTAACGCATATGGTGTGGAAAATATTTTCGATCTCGATTCTGCTCTCGTGTATATTTCGTCAGGGATATTAGGAATGTTAGTTTTGATTTTCAGATTTATGAATGAACGCCCACATGGTAGGCCGTTTGGCGATTGATTAGTAACGACGGAATCCTAACGCGTGGATCCTTTAGCTGTATACGAGTACCTACAGCAAGTGTTACACATCTGTGTTCAGTTTGTTTGTCTTATTCTGCTGGGTGACATATCCACGGAGAGAATTGTTTTTATTTTCGGGAAGCAGGATGCACTTAACGAAGGATGTTTCTAAGAAGAAAACTATGTAGCGTGGCTGGAATTTGTTCAGGAATTAATAAATCACCAAGATCTGTCACGTAATGTAACATTAGATGGGGATTATGCATTTTTTTGAAACTAAACGAGTGTCGTATAATTTAATACCGACACTTGTGTCTTTTTAATCCTTAAATTTAATGATTGTCTAAAAGTTGTATAGGAATATCACATGTGTGTGGATAATCAAGTTGGCTCACACAATCCAATATATCATTGAGTTACTCCCCAGAGATGTTCTGTAACTAATTGTTGCTGGCTCAGGACGTAAGAGAAATTGCGTTTTTTTAAACAAAGGTTTAAGCTATGTAGGATTGCGGTTCGGTTCGGTAAGGTATAGCGCAATAGCATTTTTTGACAGCGTTCGTGTCGAAGAAGAAGAAAATGGGGGAAGGAGGTGCATGCCACATAAGCACCGACCGATCTTTTGCACATAAAGTTATAAAAATTGGTCTAGTGGGTTCGGACAGAAGCACAAAAACGAAACTAATAAGGTTCCGTTTTTTCCCCTTTGGATACGGAACCTTACAAATCGTGCAGAGTTCCGATTAATTGCCACTTTTTCGTATTTTTTGTGAGGCTTGTACTTACTGTTGGGCCCAATGTCCAGTTATTATTATATCGCTAATAGCATTTGTCTCCTTGTTATATACGTCAAGTGCAGCAGACCGCTATAGGCTCAGTGAATTGTAAGTTCTCTTAGCAAACTTTTATTTTTTTGATAAATTAAGCTCATAACTCAGCAAGGAAGTTCCAAATAGTACAAACCGACTCGTGCGGCAAGTATCTCTAAACTATACTCAAATATTAATCCCACCATGAATGTCGAAAGGATCGCGCAGCCCCTAATCACAGAGAAAATGTGCTCTTATTCAAAATGCTAACCAAACAAACGCGTTCTCCTACCGATCATTATTATGGCCACTCCTACAATACATTTATTTATTTAATCAGCTGTTTATATATTCCACACAAGATCAGAAAATAATTTCCGATGAATTTGCTTTGTAATCAAATCCACCCCCATTGTATTTGCTTCGTAGCATCTATGATGATTAGGTTGAGGTAAAAAGGCAAGGGCGTACCTATTTCGAGTACCTACCCTTCATTGCCTAATTCAACACTACAGCTGCAATGCATCGGCTTTGGTAGCCCACTCCTTTAAATGTAAATTATGCGCGCTCTCAGTGATTAGTTGATATTTGGGGAATAATAGAAAAATCAACCCCAAAAGCAATCCTTCATCTGCACTACAATCAAGGTCTCAAAACCCGCACAACTATAACGCAATTCTGTCAAATAAAGTGATCAGTGATTTTTGATTCTTATTCCACCCCTGTTACTTGCTAGTGACATTCACCGAACAAGTCCCTGTCGATCAGAACTGTTGTTGGTGGTGACGGTTCTGGCATTATTGTTATGCGTCATTCCAAACCACCCTTTGTATTATTTCGTGCACTGTACACTTATACGGTGAAGTATACTGCTTCGAGGAGTTGAGTTTCTTTTCAGTGCGTTGCCGCGCCAGCAGGAGGGATCCAATAATTTCATGTCTGAATGTACGAGGTTCCACCATCATTAAATGCAAAGTAGTTCTTGTTGTTAACCCAGCCGTGTTTGGTATCCTAAAAAGGGTTGGGTTTTTATTTTTTTGGAACTCATTTTTGCCTGACATGTCGGTCCCATGTTTATGGCTATGAAAACCTGTCCCATTCATGTTTGATGGTTGTTGACATATGACAGAACTGCTCCACCCAAAAGCAAAAGAGTCAAGTCAAAGAGTTTTGCTGTCATCTGGCTAGTTATATGAAATTTTATAGATACGGCTAAGTGAAGTTGTATTTCATACCTATAGAAATATTAAGTTTATTCCAAATCTGCCAACTGTCTTCCTTCAGAAATAAGCCGCTCAACTCGCTCCATCATCTTCAGCATAAGATAAAAGCTCTCCAAAAAAATGTTGGGCTCTTACTACAAAATCAGCAGTAGGTACTAGGTACCTACCTACCATATGAAGGCTTGCAGTTTTCTTTTTCCAAAAAAAAAACCTAAACTTCCTTCAGCCCCAATCACTTTCTAGCGTGCAGTAGGGGGAACTTATTAAAATGCTTCAAATTATGAGCTTCAAAATCTTCGATCGGGGCTCGTGGCAATGGTCTTCACATTTTCACGACCAACTGTAGTATGTAAATTATTATAGTTTGAGAAAGATTTGGGGACTCTAATTCCCTTAGGGGTGTTTTAGATAGCAAAACAAAACAGTTTTGCCAACATATATAACTTTCTAAGAAATATTAAACTTAAACCTGCCTATATAGTATTTTGTATGCCAACATGTAAACTGTCAGTAAAACAATTTCGATGAATATTGTTCACAGACAATCAGTAAATTCTTTTCTTTCTGATAGCTACCCCCCAATAGAGGTAAGGTATCTATCAAGACTCAACTTACTTTAAGGAAGGAGTTTGTATACATGGTATAAAGTAAGCCTTGATAGCTGCCTTACCTTTGGTGGGGGGGTAGATATCAGAAAGAAAATAATAGTAACAGTACTTATTGATTGTCTGTGAACCTAGGTCTTTTCGCGTAGTTTCCCGAGCCAAGTACTAAAAATCTGTCGAAAAAAATTTGTGAAACTCTCTCAGAGAGCTGAAAATATACTCAAAAGTAGGTACGTGGATAGACTTAGGGCCTTAGAGTAGAGCTACTTTCAGCCTCTTTCATCTTTGACATCTAATCCATGTCACAAAAATAAATATATCTACCTATAGGTACCTACCTACTTTACCTTTTTGCAACATTTGAAAAGTTCTAGGGGAAAATTGGACTACGACCGATTTTCTTATTTTCACAGATTTAATTTTTCTGTGCGATCGATTTTTAAGACAGATTTTGAATTTGGTTATTTGTGCATTTGGCATATTTAACACTACTTGCCGGTAAAAATTCTCTGATCTGTTTCGAACCAAGAGAGAAACTACTACATAGTTACTTTTTATTTTGCTTATTTTCTCTTTTTCTGTCATTGTAGACTTTGTGCGATTGCGATCGATTTAAGCCGCGTACGTGAATGAACCTAATTTAAATACATAGGTAAATAGTAAGTACCTACTTACTTACTTAGGGGTATTTTGTATTTAGTTATTCTTGGTCCGGGCTGCGTTGAAGGTCAGAAAAGTACTCGTTCGTGCGTTGATACACACATTTGGGTCTTTGGATATATGATACCAAGGTAAAAGGTAGGGATACTAGTAAATTATTATAAGTGAGACATAAACCCCTTCAAACAAAGGCACTGTCATAAAGCTTATGGTAGGCATTATCAATTTACATTCAACAGTCATGTTGCAACAGTTGAGGAATGAGTAAAGTTAACGACTTCTTAAAGTCTCAATCGGGCAACACTGACAATTTTATTTAGTAGATATAGGTACCTACCTATACTTCTTTGGGTGGATCTGATCCTTTTTCTCTATTCTCAACAAAATTCAATTCCTAAAGAGCAAAATGCGATTTACATTGTATCCTACCACATAACCAGCTCACCAAAGCCTACCTTGGTACCTAACTTCTGTCTAATCAACGAACTTTTATAAAAGTGATCGCGTTTCTTACTTCCACTTTGATATTCACGACATGCACCATGTCCATGTACATACCACACATATAGTACAATTTGAACCTAAAATAACAACAACATTGTTTTTTTATGTAACGAATTAGGAAAAAAAATGTATTGCTACTGCAGATATGAGTACAGTATGTATCCACACATTTTTAGGTATATGTGAATTTGCGTAACATACAAAATACGGCCATACAGACAGAGTTCTTTTGTGCTATTGTCCTTTTAGCACGGCACACGGTACGAATTCCAGACGGAAAGTCACTATACATTACTTCCGATATATGAGTAGGGTAAGCTGTGTTGTGTTTGTCTGTTTCTGGCCTTGTAAGATCTTTAAAACTTAAATAAAAGATTGTAATGAATTTCTACTTTCTGTAAGAGATAGTCGAAATAGGTTGTGAATCGCATGAGGCTCTAATGGCCACCTTAAGGCCAGTAGGTAACTCAATGTTTTGGCCGCAAAAAAATTAAATAGTTATTTTAACATGTTACATCACATTTCGCCTAGCTCCTACTACTATTCTTTTGAGTGGGAGCTTATTTGTAAATGCCCAAATTAGGAATCTTTCTCAGGACGTGACATTCGGCATTAGAACAGTGTGAACAGATTTTCCGGTTTTCGAACCTGACGCCCTGTACTCGGTAGTCATGCTCACTTTCCAAATAACGAGTAAAACTTCGTTGTATCCTTTCAGTTAATGAATTGTATGTATCATCTAGAGCTTGAAAGAGCGAAGTTGCGTTGTGAATGTCCATGTCCATCATTTGTTTTCCAAAATCTAGAAATATCAAATTTTTTTTTTTTTTAATTTTGGGCCACCCTGTATAAATAAAATTCTTTGGACAACCTTTGCCTACATTCAAAAGGGCGTTATACAAAATATATCAAAGCAATGACGGCGATCCTTGCAGGGGCAGCTCTTATGGTCATTGTTCCCGCCAGACCAGCCTGTTGATCGGAATCAAAATCTGTTGGTGAAAACCTACGTCGGTTTTTAAATTCCGCATTGTGAAAGGTAAAACATTTTTTCTGAAGCCCAAAAACGTAGTAAACGCAGTTAAATTGAGCGACTCCAGTATGCTTATACTGGAAACTTTATCACATCACTCTGTA
This sequence comes from Cheilosia vernalis, assembly GCA_949126925.1. Taxonomy (NCBI): domain Eukaryota; kingdom Metazoa; phylum Arthropoda; class Insecta; order Diptera; family Syrphidae; genus Cheilosia; species Cheilosia vernalis. Next base: position 34,867,379 of record OX421360.1, on the reverse strand, counting down.
GATACCCCAATCGCCAAGAAAAAAATATTTTTATCGTTCAGAAGTACCAAACAACAGACAGCCTACCCTGTGTTTCATGAACCGTTGATCAAGCACAAAAATAGAATTAATAAGGACTGCCGTCAACCTCCTATTCTATCTGTATGCGTGATCAGATGTTAGATTTCTCACCGCAAGGGCGCAACGGCAACGGTCGCGCATTCGATAAAACCAAACCAACACAACGAAAACGAGAATTACAGAGAAGAAAAACCGTTTCATTTCCAACAATGGGGTGGTGGTTGGCAACCTAAACAGCCATGAACTTCATTCCGTCTGCGTTTCATCAACCAGATCCAGTCGCCACATAAGGGATGAATCATGAATAGGCTCATGCATGCATGCATGCATATACAATAATCCTTCGCTGTGTGTGTGTTCGTATGGCACGTTACGTTGCACCTTTGTGAGTTTTTCCTTTCTTTTTTTCTGTTTTGTTGTTGTTGTTTCTTTTTCTCCACGTTATCGTTCGTCGCCCCATGAGCCATGACATTACAGTACAAGACATCAGGCACGCGACACAGATACCCAGCAGCTGTCCTCCTGCCAGGACACACGAATTAGATAGACGTTCAGTCGGGACAATATTGCAGTCGGTGAAGTTAAATTGTGAGTTAAATTGTGTATTGTGTGTGCAAAGTTTATTAAGTTTTCTATAGTGGTTTTATTGGAAAATCGCTATTCCACGATCACCAAAGGGCAATGGCCACAATCGGCATTATGGCCTACGGTATGCCGCCCAATTTGAAGTCCAAAAACACATTCAATAAGATAACCATAACGACCAACAACAACGTCAGCAGCAACATAGTCGGCAGTATTTTAAGTGAAAACTCGAGTAATAAACTTCTGATCAACGGTAATTCGATTGTGAAGAAAATCAAAGACTTTGGCATGATCGGCAGTGTCAATAATAGTGGCGGCGTTATTATGAGAAAAAAACAGAAACTCGTCCCTCTCAGTGAGTCGTGCAGTGAGAACATATCAGTGGCACCTCTGCCGCCGGCAAAAAAGTTTAAAATAGCAACTAAAAGTGTGGAACAGAAGCTGCCAGTGAATAGCCAATTGAAGATCACGGTTGGCGCTGGTACAGTGGGTACTCCAGGAAGAAAGGGCTTGCCCGCCCCACAGGCTGTAGCTCGACGCAACGCACGCGAACGAAACCGCGTCAAACAAGTGAACAACGGATTTGCCGCTCTTCGCCAGCACATTCCTGAGGATATTGCTCTGGCGTTCGAAGCAGCTGCTGGCGGAACACGAGCCTCGTCGAAGAAAATAAGCAAAGTGGAGACGCTCCGCATGGCTGTCGAGTATATTCGTGGTCTGGAGAAACTGCTCGGCTATGAAATACCGCCCGTTTCGCCAATCTCCGGAGATGATGGTTACACTGTGATAAAAGACGAATTCGGGCCAACCTCACCGATCAATGATAACTTCGATAGCTATGACGACAACAGCAATGCTGGGGACCAGGATCTGTCCCAAATCGCTGACAATCTGCCCAACATAACCACCCTTAATGGGCTGCAGTACATTCGGATTCCTGGAACGAATACCTATCAACTGCTGACCGCCGACCTTTTTGACAACGAGGAAAACTTCAGTCCCCTTATCGATGCTAATTGCTATCCCAATGACGATATAATGGACGAAGAAGTTCCCATTTCCATGCTTACAGCAGTTGCACCTGCATCGACCCCGTCCGGAATGCCGCTGCCTACCTCAACACCGACGGTCACATTGCCGCCGCCAACAATAATTTCGTCCTCGTCATTATCACCTGCGGCCGGTGGTATTTTACTGCAGACCATGTCTGAGTCGCGTGGCAACAACGATCACTACATGATCCCGCCACAGTTTCAGACGATGCATGAAGGTGGCCCCCATCAGCAGGGAGATCTTCGCCTGGCACGTGTTAAGGTTGAACCTTCGGATGTCGTATATCATCAACAACATTTGCTAGATAATTCGTCACCCCAACTGGACGGTCAAGGATATTACTTGACGACTTCGTCGGGTGAAAACAGCAACGAGGAGCACAGCTTCTACGAGGGTGTGGTGCATCTGAAGAAAGAGTTGCACGAGGTTATTTTGGATAACTCGACTGCAGCACTTTCCGATGAGAGCATGATGGACGCAATAGATTGGTGGGAGGCCAACACCCCTAAGTCCGAGGGTGGACACATCATGTAGCAGTGCTACATTCTCGTCAAATTTTGTTAGGTAAATAAACTATATTATTAAAGGAAATTGTTAAGAAAAATCTATTCTGTTTCTGCATGAGGAAAATGCTATAAATTATGAAGTAAAACAAGAAAACGCTTAAAGAAATATTTAATTTTATTTTAAATTATTATGTAGTGTAAACAAAATGAGGTAAGGAAGTTACATTTATTATTTATTTCTAAAAAAAAAATCTTTGTAAATATACACAAACAAACCGAAGACGTTAAGTTATAAAGTATTGCGAGTAAATTTAACTTATTATGTTCCACAGACCTAAACTCATTAGCGGCTAAGTATATTTTATTTAATTATACTCACTTCTAAATATTTATGAATTACTCTTTTAATTTTTAAGTTGTACATGTGTATCTTCCAGTAAATAAAGGCAACATCTATTTTAACAATTTAATTAGTGAGTGATTTTGAATTATAGCTTTTAATTATTTTCAGGAGTAAAAAACTTTGCAAAAATTTGGTTTGGTAAGAAGACATGGTTACACTCCCAGGCAGTGGAGATGTCAAAGTAAAAATTCCTGTCATAAAATGACCGGATTCAGTGACGTTTGGGCTTTAGTGAAAAAGTTTCTAGGTATACCTACCGTTTTTAAGGTGCACTATTTATCAAGAAGTGTTCGTTCATGCTTTATTATCAGGAGGTACTGAACGAATTTCGCTAAATAATAATCGTCGAATAATTTTCTTTAGTGAACATTTTTTTTTTGTTTTGGGTAAAATATTATTCGGCGAATAAGATAATAAATAATCTCGTAGCTAAATTCTTCTGCTTGAGATGTGGTAAAGCGTTGAGGAAAGATTGTTTTTATCTTGAGTCGAATTACCGCATCAGTGATCGAACTGAATTATGTGGATTTTACATGCAGAATAATAACAAATTCATTTAGTTCTTTTTTTTTTTGTTTGGTTTTTTGGCGGAGTTTGTTACCTGGTTGTTGCTATCCAATGGAGCACTCAGACACAACTACTGGTCCATTGTACTGCCAAAGCAGAAACCTTACTGCTGTATTTAGAGCTTAGATGTTCGGCACTCAGTCCTGAGAGACAGAAGGACTTGTTACAGATGTCCGAACGCAGTCGTTTGGTCTGTGTACATAGCACATTCACGCCACCGACACTCGTGTTCACGAGAAATCTTAGTATCAATGGATGATCTAACCGCAGATGCAGGCAGACCCAACGCTGGTTCAGGTCCTGAGCTTGAGTTCGAGCACTAACTTAGACGAGGTAAGAGGGTCAAGCACTTAAGCAGTCCTTTTAATGCAGCTTGGCTATCACTGCAAACGCATATGGCCCTCCACCTGTTTGTCACAATATAGCGCATATCCCTAAGAATAGCACCTACTTTATCACTGATCTGGTAATACGGCCCCTGTTAACATACAGACACCGAACCGAACTTGATTCACAAATCTAAGTTACCGGTTTCTAATTTTGTGTTTGTACTCTTCCCAATGGTCATGGGATTTTGGGTCTTAACGAAAGAATAGAATCGCTGTAACGAGCTGGGTAAATGGGATAAATCCTTAGAATAGCTGTGGTAATGCTGATTCTGGCTCGTTGACAGGGGTTACTGAAGAGTTTTCCTACGTGAAATAATTATTTGTTTATAGACTTCTCAATATTTTCGGCTTGTATTTGTTGAAGTGTATGAAGTTGAATTGGGTACTTAGTTTATGTACTATAACAAAGATTTGTATTGACTTGGTTTACAACAACTAGGGCAGCGTTTCAAGTTGCTAAATATCGAAAGATCAATAATAGTTAATTTAGTTACTTGCATTGCGTTGTTCTAATCTAATGCCATCCATCTACAATGTAGGATCGTGGGTTCTCCGCTCCGTTGATAGTTTACAATCAAAATGTATGTTTTGGCTCCACGTAAGGTGATTATCATATTGACTATCGTATTTTTGTCACCGCTTGCTTGGGATAGCTATTTAGGTGTCGTTTTGATAAATTTTGTGTTATTTTCTTCCTACTTCGTACCACCCATTTGAGAAACTTCTACTCCGTTGTGTCATGCAAACTTTTTAATATGTTTCCAGCAGCTTTTCGCAATATTAGAATTCTTTGTACATTCTTAAAAAAAGTCAAAATATGGCTCTTGAATTTTGACCATAATCAAATTGAAGTTTTGCTGCCCTATAATGGTTAGTATATAGCTAGTCTTATGAATTGCTTACTTAATATTGTATTTCGAAATATTTTTTTCTTTTCTCTTATGTACTCTTAATAATTGAACTTGAAGAATCCCCATTAAACGTTGTTTACCCCACTTAAGACCTGAATTTGTATTTATGAAGTGACATTTAACACTATTTTAATTACTAAATAAAAATGTCACTAACTATTCTTTTTCATATGAATATAATTTTGTGAAAATAGTTTAAGCAACAATTATAAATTATTATGATAAGAATAATGAAATAAATAAATAAAAAAAAATAAATAATAACTTCCACCAATAATTTTAAGTTTAGTAAACAAAGTGTTTTTAAGTTATAAAAATAAAAAAAAAAATAATAAATTTAGCGCAGTGTTTAATTGAATTATTCTGTGCCACAGCGAGAAAAGAAAATAATTATGTACAAGGAAGTCAAATATTCTGGAGTTCGTTAGTTTGTCCATTTGTTGGGTGTGAACTTTAAGAAAACATTAATTTACATATTTGTGTAAATATTTCATTGCTTTTCTATAAACTTACATTCCTTACAGGAAAAACAGAACTTGGGGTAAAAACAATTGCTGACCGAGATGACGTTTGATTTTTCTAGAATTGTAAGTGCTGCCAAGAACTCAAATCTTTTTAGTGATCGCCCTACACAGACTAAAGAATAGTTGATAAACAAAAACGATAGTTATAAAAGTGGGAGTCAGCTACCATCTTAGCCGATTCCACCACTGGTTGTCGCGTTTGACCAATTGTCAAACGGATGCGAAACGCGAGAACTACAAATATAATTTCGATCCTCTATTTTCCATTAACCAACAGAATTACAACGATCTTGTGGTTGCGACAACGAAAGCTGAAGCGAATTCCATATTTCCCCCTAAGGGTTTTCAAGAACTATTATAAATATAAAGCTTTATTTCATGGAGAGATTATATTATATTATAGAAGATGAAATAACAGGTTTTCTTTCGCTTGAGAGAGACTTTACGTTATTTTTAGATTTTTAAATTAAGCGGCGAAGTGGCAAAATACAAAAACTATGGTGTAAGGTATAATTTAAGATTCAAATAAGCAAAATTTAAATAAAAATTAAGTATTTTGATGATGAGGATGGTGACGATAAGGATGACTTTTGCCATCCATTTATTAGGGTGGTCATTTAATTGTATTAATGACGTTGCCAATAAAGAGTTACACAGCTCCCTAACGATGTTTGGTTGTGCAAGGTTCCCTTTCTTCAACTGTCAAATCCTACAACTCCATTCTCAGACAATAAAGCTGAGGGTGCAAAGCTTAGAAAAACGTAAGTTTAAGTTTATTTGTTTTGACCTAGTTTTCAGTTGACGTTCAGGGTTTTAACAAAAAATCTAGTCAAATACTTTTCGACTGAGAATTGTATGGCTTAAGTGGTAAGTTAAAATACTGGTTTTACCTTCAACGTTCGACTTAAATCGATTAGAGCTTTGAATGTGCCCACAAACGTCTGAATTAATCTAAAGGAACTCGCAGAGATATGCGGACACTTTATTTCATTTAAAATTTTAGGCGGTCTTACAAGTGATTCAATCGTGTAAGGTAGACGATCTTGTGCATATAATATCCGTATAGCTTTAGTTGAATACATAATCGTGTTCCTGTAATTTCAACAATAGAAACATGTTGTAAAATATGATGAAACGGATTTTAGAAGAATCAGGCACAACGAGAGGTACGTAGTCTATTTTCAAATAGGCCAGGAGTGGTAGAAGTAAAGGCTACCTACTCTAAAATTAGAGGTTAAAGTCGATTGATAGAAGTGCAAACACCAAAATTTACAGATTTTTAACTAAATTGCCAGTAAATGATGAATTTTTTGAACAAATTTTACCGATCAGAGACCTAATTTTAGCTCGCAAACAATAAAGCAAAACTAAGGATTTTGTCGAAGTTGTTTAGATCCGCCTTTCCATTAGAAAATATTAAACACTGCTTTTCCACATATGATAAAATATATTTTTTAACTTTCTCCATTACGTAGTAAGAGAAAGATATTGGTTTCGTACAAAATTTCGAACTCGAGATTTTAATCAATACTGATATTACGATGATAGAGGAACTCAAAAAAGTGGGTCGCAAAATTCTGTCCGGTCTGTCCGTCTGTCCGTCTGTCCGTCCTTCCACGGGCCTGCAGTCTAAACGTCTGCCCGGACTACGTTCAAACCTCGGATTTGGAGTTTTTGGGCTTACAGTTCGGGAGATGTTTTTTTTTTCAATGTAACCTCAATATTAATGGTACTTCCCATACAACATTTTCGTACCAGTTTGATTTGATCGAAAACGGCTATAACGATTTCAACCAAAATCGATATTTAAGCTTAAGTAGGTGAGGTTACCATGACTGCGTACCTAGTTTTTGGCTAAAAATTCGAGCAACGGAACTTTTGAAATTTCGACATATCTCGAAAACGGTCTATACGATTGTAGCAAAAAATATTTTCTAAGGTTATATGGTCATTTGTAACTTAATAGCAACCTCAGTTTTTCTCTATATTATCGTACAATGGATTTATGAAAAGAGTAATTTTTAAAAATATAGTTTTGTCTAGTTAACTTAAAACGGCAATAACGATTTTGACCAAAATGCAAACTTAGAGTCAAATTGATGTTTTCAAAACTATTGTGTCCTAAATTTTCAATTCGAAACACCGAAAACGCTAATTTTAGAAACTGCTCATATCTCGAAAACCCCATCTTCGATTTCGATAAAATGTCAAAAACGAAGTATTTCTATAATCCGGAAATATCATACAGTCAGTTGTATTTTTCCAAATAAAAATTGCAATATTTGCAACTGTTATGTCTGGATAGATTTACAAAAACAAAAACTTCATTTGCACCGCACACACGAGCATCGGGAAATTCAATTTATAGCTACTAATGCAAATTCACAAACGCCTGAATTATTACATAATCTTTCTAAAGGTATCGGTCTATCACTAGCAATACTTCCAATAATTGAAAACTTAAATCATATTCCAATCAAAATTAAAAACATATCCTTAGGTCAAAAACAGAAGTAAGACCTTATAAAATAGTACAGTAGACGCTTGCGACATTGCCAGTTACTGAGAGCTTTAACCTTTAAAAACGTATATTGTTATTTTATATAACTGCCATATGAGATGAATTTCCAAAAGAGAATTTTGTTTTCTTTTGTCTAGTATCGAGAAAGTTTCGTTCGACCCAGTCGTGCACTTTATTTTTATTACATATTTATAGGTACAAAATAATATAAAACAGCGCTGGCTACCATAGCTTTCTGAGAGTGGAAACATAATTGAGAGATAAAATAACATAAGTATACATATTTCAAATAACTTTTCGAAGATGGAAAATAAATCAGAAGCTAACATTTTCACCCAACCCAGTGATGGTATAATAATATAGGTACCAACGTTTCTATAGTCAAACACATTATATTGTTATTCCCACCACGTTCGTCTGAACCCAAAAAAAAGGAGACTAATGTGGTTTTATAGTCGAACAAATAGGAGTGCCTCCTTAATTATATACAGGGCAGCCATATTGTACGTTTGCATAATGTTCTCATGACTTTTTTGTTTGGTTGGGAACTTGTTTTGCCGTCTTGAATATATAACACGTACAAAAAATATTCAAGGGGTTCTGGAATACCTGACGGCAAAATAAAGAAAACCTATATGCTAATTTTCTGAACCTATATCTGTACTGTTGGGAGTACATACTGTCAGGAAGTGTTCCTCAGTTTGACTCCTGCCCGCCCCTTTGGTTCCAACATGACAAGTTTTTTGAATCTGAAATAATTTGTCAGGATTCCATGTAGGTAGTTTTAGGTAGGTATGTATACCTAATTATTATAACGTGTTGTGCCAAGCGTTGTGTGAGAAAGTCGGTATGGTTGGATTGCTTGAGAAATACACAACTCGGTTTAAACGAGATGTCCTAAGTTGACTCTAGATTTTAACTGATGTTGCCTATAGTTTGTTTCGATTTAGAAGTCCCGTGTATATTGTGAAGTTTTCAACATCTTTCCCTCTCGGATTAATGCGATATGAGTTATAACTCGCTACTCTCTGACCGACCCTAAGGCAGCCAAATTAAAGTTAAGTTTCATAAAAAAAAAATGTTTTTATGAGTCTTTTTTAGTCTTCTCCCACAATTCTACCTTATTATTCAACTTTGCAATCTTTGTGATTTATTTGTTATTTAATAATTGCAAGTCTTACCGAATTGAAGTTCCACGCGCCGAATATGCATTGTGGGGACCACCGACATCCACTCATTTTAATGCTATCAAAGTGCCTGCGCCAAAATACTTCCCTCAGCTGTCGTTTTTGTTTAGAAAAAAAAAACTACAACTGCTACACCATCCAAAGGAGGCACGTGGTTCCATAAAACGTCGACAGTAGAGCCACCTGGACTTTAATGACTACGTTTCAGCAACATTTCCAAAATCAGCCTTGGGTGCCTTGCCTATACACTATACTGATCCTCATCGATATTCCGACAACACCCTTTCATCGAACTTAAATCCTTGATAATACAAATAAAACAGAACGCTGCCGAAGATCCCGCGTACAATAGGAAATCGTAAACCAGTCCAATCAGTTCACGAGACAAACGGTACAATATTATTTCATCTGTTTCTGCTTCAAGGCCCATCATATTTTTGGGGCGTGTTAAATTACATCTAACTGTGTATAGCAAGCACCGTTGCCATAAAATAATCGTCCTCTTGGTAAAACGAAACTAATTTCTCGCTGTCAGATAATAAATCTAACTGTATCACGAAATGGGAAATATGAAAAATAACTGCAAGAAAATGAAACCAGGTTTGCGTAATACGGGTCTGTGAAAAAGAAAAAAACACCCAAAACTGTGTCTTCTTCTTTTGATCCTTCATCATCGAATCGATCGTATTACCTGACTGGCGCTGCCTTAGTTTGCGTAACAATGGGAAATCATTTTCCACCTAAGATGCGTATACTGGCAGTTGTTTTGTTGGGAAGCACGACATCGATCCGTAATTAAGGATCGTTTTGCATGCATCCCTTCGGCATGCGTTTAACGGCAGATGATCGGACACAATGTGCATTTCGATTCGATAATAATTCGAGAACGCATTCCATGCAAGGATATCCTCTTCAATTTCGCCTGAATATACATATAGGGACAATGGATCAATTTTTTTGTGCAGTCAAGGTAAGGACAATGGATTTGCATCATCATTTTGTTGGGCTGCGAAGCGAAGAAGGTGAAGAAGAAAATTGTCCTTTCAGAGACCATCACTTTCTTCATTTAGATGAGATAAAAGCATTTGCCAACAAGGACCAGCATATACGTAGAGGTATACCTTCATCACCTCGACTAGATCTAAGAAATCGGATTTTTTTTTGCAAGGACTCGATGAAAACAGACTACAAGGGATCTTTCGATCCATTATACTTTCGAGAGAAAGACGAAATTTTCCCCAAATCATTTTCATTTTATTTATTTTCCTTTCGAAGATTTTTGCTTGAAAGGACATTTTCGCTTGTCCCAGCCCAGGTATAGGGCACACAAAAGTTCATAGAGTTCATTTTTCATTACCATTCTGTTGTGTGTTGTGTTCGTGTCCTTACTTCGTGGGATGTTTTTTTTATAGTGTGCTTTACCAGGACAAGAGGATGCACTTTGAGTTTCCCACGATGGCAGGAGATATTCACACGTGAGACTCGAGAGTGAAAACAAAAACAAGGGGAAGAAGTTAAAATGCATGGGGATCGGCCAAGCCAGTGTCCTAATAGGAAGTGTACCGTATTTCGTCCGTATATAAACACTTTGGGAATATGTGTATCTGTATATGCTGTATGCATATGAGTCCTTTTTTAATGATCGAGAACTGTCGCTGGCGATAAGATAGCAAGATCTATTTTGGGTATAGGGGACATGCGCTGTTATGTGATGTCACTGGAGTATTGTGCCTTATGGCTACCGAAAACACTTCTGGTGAGTCATATGCCATTAATGTCCTACTCGTCGCCGTTCTTCCTGTTTACTTTGAATGCAGTTTTTGTGTGAAAAGAAAATAGAAACTCAATTCATATTCTACCAAGGGCCATTAATTTCATTTCAAACAACAATTTCAATGTCGCTTTGGATTGATTTTATTTGAATAGCGGAGAAGGACCCATTACGGAATAAAAATGGGAAAGAGTCACGCAATGAAGAGTATGAACCTGTGTTACTGTTAGAACAAATAAAAACGGAGTAAGTGTGTGAAAATGCATAGATCGCAAGTTTTTGTTGAATTAAACATTTCGTTGGTAGGTAACCAATTTTTTTTTTTAATTCGTAAATCGTAAAAGGTGCGACCGGAAAGATCCAATCTATACTTATACAAGCTGAATAATTAAATTCCCAGCTTAAAGGGATAAATATCAGCACGACTGGGTGGCATGCAAGTTTTATTAATCTCTTTCGCTTTATTTTCTATGGATATAGCCTATTTATATACCTATGCAATATACCTACAATTTTTTTTTCGGTTTCGTTCATTTGTGTTGACATGTATTGGCAATATTGGTTAATTTTTAGGTTTTTGTCACAAAGAATTCATGCGGAAGTTCACCTATTTACGGAAATTTACCTTTCATTGGTTTCACATTTTATGAAAATCAGTTTAAAAAAAAATCCATACAGTACCTATATGATTAAACATCTTCTGTAGCCTATATCCAAAATCAAAATTAATTTAACCAGTTGAAAGAGAATCCCAATCTTAACGAACTCGGTGTCTATAAGCTCTTAATATGTTTTGATAATATGGCATAAATGAGTAGGTATACCATGGTTTTCGAAAGTTTTCAATTTTCGGCGTATCACTATAGATACCTAATTATGTCAGTGTTTTTATTCCCAAAGTATAAATTATGAAAAGAACCCACAATGATAACCTTAAGAAACAGCATTGAATTGACTTAAACTAAACGTTTTCAATAGGTAGGTACGTCCTTAAACAATTTTAATCTCCGATTGAAAACTGAAAAGTTCAAACTTGAAGTGTATAATAAGAGGCTGTATAAACTTTGTCGACGTTGTTCACAATGGTTTTGACATTATGTACACTCGTATATGGTGAAGAACTACAAAATTTGTAGTAGACCGGCCGAATACAAAACCATGCTGATGAAAAATCCTAAGCGTGAAACTCAAGCGATGTTTTTAACAATGCTTTAAAAATCCTAGACAACTTGGAAATCTATTTATAATGCTGGAAAATTTATTTAGACCCAGAGAGCAAAAAATGTCTGTGCAGAAAATATTTTTTTTTTTTTGAAAGAGACTGGTTACAAATATCTACTGACCAAAGCAAAACAGACAAGCCCACAACAATATTCCAGAGCCAAATCTACAATAATTACAATAGCCGCACCATAAAATTTGGAATTAAGAGAATCAGAGTCAGCAAGTGCAACGTCCAATACTGATCACCTACCTACTAGGTACTTATTGTTTTCGATCAAATGAGGTCCATTGTTTTTGGAACTTATCTGCTTAACACCTCTAGATTTTATATTCAGTTTTGGAGACATTTCCTCCTTTTTAACTTTCTCCATTACGTAGTAAGAGAAAGATATTGGTTTCGTACAAAATTTCGAACTCGAGATTTTAATCAATTCTGATATTACGATGATAGAGAAACTCAAAAAAGTGGGTCACAAAATTCTGTCCGGTCTGTCCGTCTGTCCGTCTGTCCGTCTGTCCGTCCTTCCACGGGCCTACAGCCTAAACGGCTTACCGGATTACGTTCAAACCTCGGATTTAGAGTTTTTGAGCTTACAGTTCGGGAGGTGTTTTTTTTTTGCAAGGTAACCTCAATATTAGTGGTACCTACTTCCCATACAAAATTTTTGTACCAGTTTGATTTGATCCAAAACGGCTCTAACGATTTCAACCAAAATTGATATTTAAGCTTCAGTAGGTAAGGTTACCATGACTGCGTACCCAGTTTTTGGCTAAAAATTCGAACAACGGAATTTTTGAAATTTCGACATATCTCGAAAATGGTCTATACGATTGTAATAAAAATTAATTTCTAAGGTAATGTGTTTTTTTATAACTTAATAGTAACCTCAGTTTTTCTCAATATTATCGTTCAATGGATTTTTGAAAGAATTTTTTAAAATTTAGTTTTCTTCAGTTTACCGGAAAACGACAATAGCGATTTTGACCAAAATGCAAACTTAGAGTCAAATTGATGTTTTCAAAACTATTGTGTCCTTAATTTTCAATTCGAAACACCGAAAACGCTAATTTTAGAAACTGCTCATATCTCGAAAACCCCATCTTCGATGTCGATAAAATGTCAAAAACGAAGTATTTCTTATATCCGGAACAATATCATACAGTCAGTTTTCAGTTTAATAGTTACGCAATACTATTTTTCCAACTAAACATTGCAATATTTGCAACTGTTAGATATGTCTGGATAATTGTACAAAAACTTCATTTGCACCGCACTCACGAGCGTCGTCAATTTATAACTACTAATGCAAATTCACAAATGCCTGAATTACACAATCTATATAAAAATATGGGTCTGTCACGAGCAATACTTCCAATAATTGAAAACATAAATCATATTCCAATCAAAACGAAAAACATATCCTTAGGTCAAAAACAGAAACTGCTACTAGGTACGCTTGTCCTGTACTCAAAAATCGAGTGAGGAGTAAGACCTTATAAAATAGTACAGTAGACGTTTGCGACATTGTCAGTTACTGAGAGCTTTAAAAACTTATATTGTTATTTTATGTAACTCTGCCATATGAGATGAATATCCAAAAGAGGATTTTGTTTTCTTTTGTCTAGTATCTATCGAGAAAGTTTCGTTCGACCCAGTCGTGCACTTTATTTCCTATATGTACCTATAGATATCTTTTTCGGAATTTTTTGGAAGTTGCTCGAAAAAGTAAGTCCCTAGAGCAGAGACAATTCTGAGACCCCCAATATTGGTTGGTTATTATATATTTGTAAAAGGCGAATGATATAATCTTTTGGTCTGGAGTCCCAATTGTGTCCCCTGCATACATTTCTCCCTCTGAACTTAGCCCCGGAAATAATTATTTCTCATAGGTAATGAAAGTGCCAAACCATGATGCTCTTTTCAAAAATTTGCGACATTTTCTATTGTTTTTCAATTGGACAAGCTTCTGATTTCAACATAAGCCAGCAGAAAAAACAATATGCAATGAAGACTTGCAAATATCTGTAGGTATAAAAGAGGAACTGAGTGCACGGAAACTCCACTAGCCAGCAGCACAATTATAAAAACGCAATCGGGGTAGTATTAATTAGGACTACTGGTTCAATAAGTCAAAGTTGTTAAGGACGCAATCAGTACCTAGGCTAATGAAACCAAATACGTATAGGTACCAAATTTGGTATTGAATAACTCAAAACCAATCACTAACGATCCCAGCAACTAGACTGTGTATTTAAGTACCTAGACTTCAAAGATGAAAGACCATGAACGGTAACTCTCTTTGATCTTTAGTATATATTTCCAATATTTCTGTTTGGTACCTACATTTTATCAAGCTACAAGTACCAACCAAATATGTAGGTATTATTTCTTCCCCTCTATCACGCCAGGTTTTTTTAACCTTCATTTCGCATGCAGAAATCATATGTACGTTAGGTACTTGTTTTCAACTTGACATTTCATCACCATGCGAACACCATTATTCCGCTCTACAGGTTTTCATGTCCTTTCATTGAAATATGCGCGAATAAAAGCCACCTTATAATGCGCACAGCAATGTGCAGACGTCAAGTCTCCCCTCATGTGTACTTATTCTGCGCAGTGCCAGTACACCATTTTATGATTTGAAAAGAAACTGACATCGGCATGCAGAGGCACATATGCGCTGTAGCTGTTAGGTACCCATGTTGTATTTTTATACCATTGAACCTGAAACTAATCCCTGACATTAAAGAAAAAAATTCCAACAGAGCAACTCTGAAATCCCCCTCAAACCATGTCCACATGGGGTAACCTACCAGTACTGTCGCGCGATAATTATTAATTCACTGGCACAAATATGTCCTTCCGGTTCTCCAGCCTAATGATATATCCTCATTCTCAAAGGAAAATCGACAAATTCTCTTCCAATACACACTGTTGATCATCGATTTCGCTTTCGGCAACAAATTGTCGCTGTATTCTGTTGAAATCAATACACATTTCCGGTGAAAGGTTGACAATCCTTTCGATTTCGTTTGTATTTGCCACAAATTTAAAAAAAAAAAGGATTTTTCACTTTTTCGCCGCCATACAAAAGGCCATCATTCTATATCAAAAAGGAAGGGGAAAAGGATTTTCGTAAACAGCTATTCGTTACAGTTATCGCAATTACCGAAGAGACGGAAACATCCATTGTACATGCCATTGGCACTTTCAATGGAATACTGAAAATGAATGCAGTAGTGTACCTGACACTTTGGAATCCAATTTTCAGGACGATAAATCTATAGGGGGATGAAATGAAACGCTGCGTATTAATTGGATTTTTCCTTCTGCGCCAAAAAGAACAAATATCTAAAATGGAACAATGTGCAAATCTCGATTCGCTGGATAGTATTTCAGGATTGCTGTTGGGATTTTCTTTTCCCAGGATTATTTTTCAT
This sequence comes from Cheilosia vernalis, assembly GCA_949126925.1. Lineage (NCBI taxonomy): Eukaryota > Metazoa > Arthropoda > Insecta > Diptera > Syrphidae > Cheilosia > Cheilosia vernalis. The sequence continues at coordinate 34,852,234 of OX421360.1, read as the reverse complement.
TCCAGTGATCGAGATCGAGAATGAAAAGTGAAATTTTACTCCCTATCCTGTAAGGGCGTATTTAATTTAAGCTATAATTTGTTACTTGCATTTATCCGAAGGATAATAATTTTCATTTCCTTCCTTTGGGAAGTAGGGCTACATTTTGATCTGTGCGTAGGTAGAGCCATATCATTCGCGATAACTTTGGAGCTACGAGTATGCCTAAACCAAAGGTTGATCAATTTGTCAAACTTCCCTTCGCCTGTCATCGGTGAACGAAAACAATGACTTTTAGGTTGTTGCTTAACCCTATACCTTTTGATATACATATTACTTAAAAATTCATAAATAATTTTAGCCTAGAGGAAAGTCGCAATACAAAACGGAACGGGAACTGAATTTAAGAAATAATTTTCAAATGAAGGCTCATCAAATTGTATTCAGAATTAGATGAGGAAAATTTTAATTGGACCATTGTCATTGAAAAGTGAAAACGTGGTAGATTGAGTCGTCTTTAAAAATATAATTTATGCTCATTAACATAAAAGCGGCCACAAACTGAAAATATCTTATATGGAAACTTATAAGTGTAGATAGTGTGACCAACTGTACGTAAATGACACTTAGGCACAGTACGTAAATTTGGAGTCAAAATCACGAAAATCTTAAATATAAATAGGCAAAGACAAATAGTTGAGAACTACTTTCACTGCCTTAAACACCACATGTTATTCTCTCGATTGCTTTTTTGCTGGGAAGATTGTGCAAGGATGTAATGCTGTGTGTAAATTGTTTTTCAATTTATGTTGTGTATAAAACCAGGTTTATGTAATGGTAGAATTTTTACCACTGGGCGAACTCTATAGTGTACGTAATTTGAAGAAGGGATTTAATGTTGTACCTGAAATGTACACCAACGTTAGGAAAAGAACTAAGAAAAAGTTCTGTGTGATTCTTAAAACACAACAATTATTCGATTGTTTTTATTTTATAGTTCCCATCACTAGAAATAGACTTATATACAGTTCTCCTCACTTCGCTCAATTGACATTGAACACTTTTATTGTGTTCTTAAGTGTATCGTGCTGCATTCGTTTTGAATAAATTAAAAAAAAATGATTGTACTGAAATAACACGAAAACATGGAGTAAATGACTTCAACGTAAACTTGCGCGAAGAATTTCCATTTATAAAAAAAGCCAAGTCCGAAAGTGACGTCCATTGTGAGGCCTCAGTATTGTAGTGTTGTGCATAGCTGCCGTTGAGAAAATCCGCGATACTAATAATCATTTTTAGTGTCCAGGCTAAATTTATCAAATTCATAACAGCCAAATTTTTCATACAAAATTGGATATTGTGACCTAGAAAATATTTAGTGTCAAGGATAAACATGATTATTAGTATTATATTGAGTCACATATAAAATCAAAAAAATCATCCCAGTACATTGGACACTGCTCTGGTCCAGTCACACACCCAAGAGATATATATTTTTTTAAAAGTTCCACTTCCACCGAACATGGTTCCCATCTACCCATTGGACGACACATTAAGAGAAACTAAACAAATTATTCTATTCTTTTTGTTGATAGGTGGTGTTGTGCTTTCTGACGATGGCTGGCGCAAGCTCGCCGGATCGTCAAGATCGCTGCTTCGAAGGAATCATTTTCATTAAAAAATTTTTTTTTTTTGGTTTTACCTTTTTGACCAATTTGATTTAATGGAGTAGTCAACTTCAAACATACGCTTCTTTAAATATAGGTATTCCTCGTCATACAATTTGAACGGATTAATTTTTTCATATTTTTTTTCTTCTTTCTGTTGCAAAAAAAAAGAGTTCTAGTGCGAACTGGCAGGTGGAAACCTCAAATTTTAAATTGTTGGCGAACAGCTTGTCCGATTGACAAACAAAATGTACCTTTAAACAGAGCGATTAAGTTAAATAAAAATGAGGTTTGCGTATGAAAAATCCTTTCAATGTCAATGCGACGTACTAATAACAAATTTTAGTCTTGGCATTTAATTTACGGAAGCTGACAGTTGCAAAATTTGTAAGGGGCACTGTGAATTTCTATGCCTTAATGTCGGAACTAAATTTTTTTATTGGTAAGGCCCAATGTGGCGGATCTTAGTCCGCCTCAAAATCACCCACTCTCCGAAAATCGACAAAATCAAGAATAAAAAATAATAAACAAATAGTTGGCGCAGCGGGTCCGTTGGAACCCTAGGCCTAGCTTCTTACCACTATTCGTTTTAATGAGTTTGGGTCGAATTGAAAGGATCTACGATTTCGGGCCGAGTCAAACGGCTGGGTTAATTGAGAAGATCTTTCATTACAGTTGTGCTTTTGGATGTGTGTCAGACGTTCGCGAGAGGTGGCGAAGTGAATAATGCAATTAAATTACTATTAAATCACATGTACTTTGGCTAAATTCAAATGTGGCGGACCCAGCTTTACTCACGTTTTAAGATTTGCTCTTCTCAAGTCAACTGCGCTGGAAAAATAATATTCACAAGGAAAAACCATCTGATAAAATTTTACCGTCTGCAAACATTTGTAACACAACGCCGCATGCAAAAACTTACCTTCAAAAATGCATCTTTCATTATTGACCCATACATATTTTGCATAAGCATCGAATGAGAAATTACGCCGTACTCAGTACGAAAAAGTGTACGAAATGTTTGCTATACGATTCAGAAAAAGTTCAGTGGCAAACCGTACATAAAATGAAAGAATAGGTAGTGTAAAATAAAATTCACTTTTAGGTTATTCATTCGATACAGCAGTATAGGTACACATGAAATAGCAACGGAGATTTTATAAGATTAAGCTCTTAATAACAGACAATTTTCGCAATTTCTGGTCAGTGTTACTTACTCTTAAGAAATTTACCTTTTCGTGTGAGTTTCGATGATTAGAAACCGGATCGTGGGAAAAAGTAAATATTTTTAAAAATTCGTTTAACTTAGATCATATGTCTTGTCTACTATCTATAGTTCACAAAACAAGCCGATCTAAACTCCTTGTTATGTAATAAATCTACTAGGTACCTATAAAAAAATATTTTATTCTTCCAATTAAATTCCTTATAGAATATTTTTTGCCCTTTTTTACTACTATGTACCTACATAATTTCTTGTTCATAAAAATATTTCGAATAAGGTGTGCGTTTTTGTTCTTCAAAAAGACTTAAGTGACAAAATTTTGGGAATTTAGACTAGATGCGGGAGGGGAAAAAAATAGTTGTCCGAGGGAAAAACGATCCCAATGACATAAGAATACTGGCTCTGGTTAGAAAGAGTTATAAGCGCCTACTGTTCTATTTATAGGCTCTTAAACTTGACAAGATTTTTGAGTGGGTACAAGGAGTAGGAGTTCAGCCATTGGTTCTTGAATATCCATTAACGCAGTTAAAAACTGAATATCCCGATGGACATGTTTGGGAGTGCAAATGAAGTGTGAGTTTCTGATTGTGTAAGGCAAGTGGTTAGAATTATTTTAAAATGCATATTCAATATGGTTGAAAAACATAGCGAAATGCGGTATTGAGTTTTAAAAAAATACGAAAACACAGATCGGATTAAGGGCATCATATTTGAAAAATAAAAAACTGATGAACTGATTTATTTGAATCTTTGGAAAAAAAAACTAAGAAGAAGATCTTAATACTTACTTATATTTATTATATTTATGTGATATGATTTTTTATCAAAATCGTTAGAGCGGTTTTTGTAAATTTCGGCAGAGTTTTAGATATTGTTTCAAATGTAAGCTTTGCTTTATTTCGCAAAATAAATACCAAGTAACTGTCGATTTTATATTTACTTAGTGCATTTTATAATCACATGAACAGAGCTTAGTTAGCTAAGGTCTTATGTTACCAGCTATCCACGGTATGTACCCAGATATCTTCACGTATATGCCTGGAAAACTTGAACCACAATTCGAAGCGCCAGCCGATACAATACCATACTGTACATAACGACCTCCATCTCGACCAGGTTCATAGACAAACATCGGACCACCCGAATCACCGGTACACGTGTCGACGTTATTTTCACTACCGGCGCATATTTGCTGATCTGTTATACGAATCAGTTTGTGGATCTGTTGACAGTGAGCGCTGTCCCGCACGGGTACTTCGGCTGTTTGTAAAAGATTCGCTCTCATTCCGTTCTCTATTCGACCCCATCCAGCAATTAGCAATCGACTGATGTTAGCGAAAGCTGTTTGTGATTGGGGTGTCGTTGGTAGACATATAGGTTGTATGCTGCCTAAAAAAAAATAGTTAAAAAATAGCATGCGTGATGTACAATGTACACTTACTGCTGAAGACCACCTTGGCACTTAGACGAATGAGACCAAGGTCATTGGAAAACTGGCTTGCACTGAAATCCTTATGATAGACGGCTTCTGCGATATCAATCTCCTGCACGGGTGGGGCACATATTCGACCACCAAATTCACAATCGATTATTTTGTTCAAATCGTGTTCACCCAGACGCACGGCAACTCTGTTTTGTATAAGAAAAGAAAATTATTACTTGAGTGTTGAGTTTTAAATGTCAAAACATTGAGCTTGTGTCAACATTTGGCAACTTACAACTTCCTACTCCGAACGCGAATGCAGTGGGCAGCCGTTATAACATATTGATCACTGATGAGCGATCCACCACACTCCATAGTTCTTTGCGAGCCATTGTCGTACACTAGCAACGCCATCCAGGGGTATTCCGAAAGTTTTGATGTTGATCCATTGCCAATTATAATTCGATCGGCTTCTGATATTTGTCCACACTTGAACGCCTCAAGGACAAGCATTCCCATTTGGAATGTGAGCAATCGGCTGCCACTTTCGTCGTTGTATTACTATGCCAATAGGTTAAAGGCGGTTTTCTCATAAAGCTGTTCGCTCGAGTTATGGAAATTGATGAGTTCGGTCTCAGGCTGATCATTTCTGTTTTTGCCGAGTTAATTTTCCGCCAAACGACGTCTACTTCCCTCTCCACATTTGCTGTCATTTGGTGTTAGTCCATTATTCTGAGAGGCATACATCGTCAGCGTAGTCAATGTGTTTGAGTTAAGATGGTCAATATACATTCAGGACTTAAAAACTAATAGCCCTGCCGTTCTATTTGAACGGGGACAAGGAACAATTCAAACCGCACAAAGTTAAGTATTGAAACACCTATAGAACAACGTCTTAGAACTCTAGTTGCCACTTAAAAGCTTTAAAAAGAGTCTAGGCTTAGAAAATTAGTGCGTATTTTTACTAAAATGACACAAAATAATCTGATAACGAACGTAGCACAACACTATTGAGCGTAGGTGAAAACTACACGAAAGCCAAATTAGGCTCTGCCTAAAATAATGCCAACGAGACTTACTCGTAACTTCCCCTAAATAGAATTTTTAGTATTAAATCGAACTCAAGTGCGGGAAAACACCTACACCTTCATCGCACATCGGAGCTATTTGCATAGGTGACTGAACACTGAACCTCTTGAAGAAAATGTAAAAAACTGTGGCCCATTTCAACAACCTTTGCTCTTACTCCTTATTGAGCAAGAAATACTTAATAATTCTAGGGAGTTTATAGAGCACGTCGACACAATATTCCCTTTGACATTGCCGATATTTTTGTTCACCTATAATAATCTATAGAAATGTAAAGTACTAGCATATCCTGACACCAGTCCAATGCCAAGTCGGTTGAATCAAAAGTAGAAAAATATTTTCTTTAAATTTCACCCTTCACAGGACTGATCCAGAAATGCATTAAGACATTTTTGCATATCTCTACGGCTATATAGAATAAAGTATCCGTCCAACCAGAAACACAGATCTATCACACTATGGTGTTTGCGTTTCATTCTTACAAGTGATAATCTCCTGCTGGTAAACAATGAAAATGTTACGACAGCTTTGTGTGTTTCTTTTCCTGTTGTTGTCATTGTGAAAATCACTGTCATAGATATGCCTGGAACACCCACATGCGCTGTAGATTTGTTTGAAGACTTCATTATCTCATAGTGTGACAGAAGAAATACATTATCCATTCTTAGAGTCATCGAGCTGTGAAGTCTAAGGCGGATATGTCACAGATCCCGGTGTGAAAATCCATAATTCACTTTTGCCAAAAATAGAGATGTGAAAAATGAACTATAGAAATGTTACGTACTTTGCAAATGTGAGAAAAGAATAGTATAATATCTTGCAATTGATGAAGTCCTTAAACTTTTCGTACTCAAGAGACAGACAGTCAATATGACTCAATGGGTAAAATGACGACCAACTGGACTGCTTCCTTTCTATTGAAGGTAATTATTGTAATGATCACCAGGAATTAAGTGGAAATCGTCGAAAAAAAGGCCACCTATAAATTGGGTCTAAGAAAACTGGTAGATGCATCACCTTCTTATTAAATCTCTCAGGACTATTGATGCGTTTATATACTTGTATACTAAGTTGATGTTAGTATATAGATCATCAGTCTGAAGCGTACTCCTTTCATAGTAACAAATCAAAATGGTTTGATAAACCTATTTGCGGTGTAGTTTGAACTGAATAATAATGCGACAAAAGGCTTTAGAGCGCTGAAAGAATCTTGCTGTGCGCACATCCCTCCAAACCTTGACATTGAATGACTCCTAACGATACAGCGTATCCAGTGATGCCAGATTGCAAGAAAAATCTGTTCAAGACTTTTTACCTTAAATTCATCGAATTTCAAAATTTTTGATATCAACAATTTTGTAAATCTAACAAATTAAAACAACTTATTCTATTAAAGAAGAAAGTTTGCTTGTATAAATTTCCTACATCTATTGTTTAATCAAATTATTTCCTTAATTTAGAGCTTATGGAAACTGAAGTTGTTTCACATGTCACATTATAAAGGGATGGATAGAGGAAACGCGGCTTTGAGATAAGCTATGAAGTTGGGCCTTATAAACGACTTTTTGCTTGTTTTAACATAGGATAAGTGATTTACATCAGAGGACCAATTGTCAATTCTCGATCTTTGATACTGTGAAGAGAAAATGATTTCACAAGTTGACGCTTAATTCAATTCTCGATCTTTGAAAAATTTAAAGCGAATGTCGGAATTTTTTAATATGATGACTTTTTTTTATCACAGCCGTCTCATTGTCATCTGTGAAGAACTTTGAAATGCATTGAGAAAGCAAATTAGACTCACAATGGGAACGAAAAATAAGCGCGGACCAAGGACTTCAGAGACCCTAAATTCATGAGTGTGTTTAATTTATTTATCAGATCCAATTCGGAAATCTATAACGTAGAACAAAGTACTCCTCAGTACATATGTGATATTAGGCCTGTTTTTTGAGCTTCGATCTCAGCAAAGCAAACTAAAGTAGGTGCCTACACTTTCTTATGGATAGTCCGGCCCTGAGCACAGGTGACAACTAGGTGACAGGCTGATAGGATTTATCATTTAGTAGATTTCAGTACATATTTGACAGCAGTCGATCAAGATGAGTTCGAGAATTGCATAATGCGTTCTCGTGAGGTGATAAAGTAAAAACTGCCTTGAAAACTGTTATGATAAATTATTTATCACTTCAAAGCTTGACAGATCGGGAATTGATTCCCAGATGGCCCATAAACAAGGCACCAACGCTGAATCAGATGGTCCCTGTTTCACCGGAGAAGAACACCACTTGTTGGACAATTCACAAACAATTCAAAACAATGTTGAACTGAACTCCTTTGAGAGTATTATAGTCAAGACAACTTACATGTTGTAGGACTACTTGCCAACAACCAAGTCTATGGACCGCGTATTTTGGTAATCATATCACAAGAAGCATAGATCGAAAATACCTACACCTCCATATTGCAAAAGTCGTCCTTGCATTTAAAATTCACTCGCGCTAATCGGGTAGACGAAAAGGCTATCCTAGGGAAACTTTGAGAAAAAGAGATGTTAAGGAGTCTATGGAAAAGCGCTTTTCAAAACTACGAACATGATGATGAACGGTCCGTGTTGTCGGGCTACGCTCTAAAGATCAGAGAAACTAAAGTATGTGCCCTTTGAGACAATCTAACATTGTCGGTGACTGCGAAATAGGAATTACTGTTCTATCTCAATTCAATCCGCATGGAAAAATATACATAATAGGTATCTGAGTATTTCAAGCGAGCACTATTCAACCTTTCATCAGAGTTCATTGCGAGAATGGAACGAAATTCAATGTTTCCTCTTACCACGCATGACAGCACTCAATAATATACCTCTGCACAGTTTTTAAAGTCCTTCGTGTGCCACATATATGCAGCCTTATGTTGGTTAGTCTTTAAATATAACTTTCTTACGACGTTGTGTCTCTTTTCTATGAATAGCATATGTGCTGCATAAGTAATACCCATTTCATGCTTCAAGGAGCCACACTGTCATGTTGTCGCATTTGCTTTTTGACAACACGATTGCTCCAGTTGATTTCCATATAATTTTCTGAACAGTCTATTTCAAAGTACCATGCGTTACCACCTTCTCCACATATGGCACCTATATGCTACCCTATAATCTGCGCCACATGTGAAGGATCTCGAGCATTTGACTGTTTTTTTTTTATCAGAATTCTCGCAATATGTTCTTATTAATTGAAAATGTCAACAGGAGCCTTTAGCCCGTCAAAGGTTTAACTTCACTTTGGGTGTCGGGGCGCGGACGTAATTACCTCCGAAGAGATTGATCGGTTTCAGTGTCACTCCCACTTAACTTGTCATCACATGGGCATAGTGCAAGTAACACGATCCCACCGCACTGTTCCTTTGGTGAGCAGTGAGCTACTGATTCAACTCTTTACACAGCCAATGATCGTCTTGAAAACAACGTATACACCGAAGAGTCATCAACAACTCATCAAGAATGTAGCCTGTCTCAGATTACTTGTCCTCCTTCTGAGTCTACTGTGTTCGATGGAATTACTGCTGCGCATGGGTCAAATGGAAAGCGCGTCGTCGTCTCTTGGTATTATGTAAATGCAAATAAGACTATCGGATCACACCATCTGAGAGACCACAGAGCTCGCCTGTGATGACGATGATGATGTCAAAATATTTACCACCATAAATTCAGGATTATGATCCAAGCTCCTTATTGTCTCTGCAACAAAAGCAAAGAACCAACCAAGAGTTGTCACAGCAGTTCCAGTGTACACATACTCTTAGATGTGGTTAATCCTTTGCCGGGCTTTTATTCACGGATCGAAGATGATATAAGATGCGTGTGCACTTACTACATCAATACGTGCTATAATTGAAAGCATAATGGGGGATCAATGGCAAGATGAATGTCAGTTATTAATTTGATGGAATTAAGGTGGACCTGGACGCGGCACAGTTTGTTAGTTGAGAATACGCGGATCTTGAGGGACTATTCAACTCGAGAATTCGGCATACTTCAGCATGCGAGTGGGTGATAAATGCGCGTGTAGTCGGAGAGGTTGTTTTTAATGAAAATCAATGAGTACCTACTTATGGTGATTACACTGGGCAAGGATTGACATTCCGAGGCAGAACCACTAGCTGGTACAGAAATGCGATGCATTTGCTTTTCAATTTTGAAGATATGCCAAAGATTATAACTTTCGCTGTTTCGTTTATGTTATGTCCTTGCTAAAATGTTGTTAGTTGGGTGGAGCATGGAGTTAGGCACTGCATGTCAGGAGACTCGCTTTCAGGACGCAATGAAATATGAAAGCAGAATCTAACTAGATGCAAGGAGGCAAATTATTGATAAATAAGGAGGCAAATTATTAGAAGTGGGTGACCTGTATAAATTCCATACGCAATCTTTCCTTATATAGGTTGTGTTCAATCAAGTCTTTTGTTATACACTCAGTGACTTGTTAAAAAGATTTGAAAGAAACTAGAGGATTCCTTCGGTCCGCATAAAAAAATAAACAGAAAAACTTTTGGAAATGCATGCGCATGCTGGACAATATTGCTTTCGATTAATGAGAGCTGACTTTTCCCTAATAGAAACTCAGGTGGAGTCGGGAACCGGCTGCAGAAGCTTTGGAACCAATCGGATAAATGGAAAAATAAGGATTAAGCTTTGGAGGAGACTTTGAATTTATGTCTCAAAGAAACAACCTACTGAGTATTGCACGAAAGAAAGATACGCTTACAATTACTGACGTTTCTTATCAAAAACAAGCACAAACCAGTATTGAATTGTGACCGTGTCCATGATATCATCTTCCCGGCAAATACCACTAGCTGATTTGTCAATCAAAGGACTACGTTTTATATAACTACGCGGTTTTGTTTCACCAATATGAAGGTTTGTGTCGTCTGGTGAGAGAAAAAAAATATAGCTCGCAATGCCTCTCTACCATCCGCTAAGAAATCCATTGAAATATCACTACGACCCTTCGTTTTAACGTTTAATGCGTGCTACTTTATTAGAACATCGGTAGTTTCAGCAGACACCACTAGAGAGGAAATAACAACAATAGAATCAGATGATCTGGGGTCTGTTTCATTAGTACCCTGTTCAGCTTGTCCAGGACCTTCTATCACAGATCAAATAATTTGTGGTTAGCAGTCGTCAAAACCGAAATGAAAAAATGATGACAGAAAAGTTTGAATTTATGTAGTTGGATAGTTAGAGTAGTTTTATTTCGAACATCGATGGGCATCGAGCGACCTTATAGTCCACCAATTGAATTAAACTTAAAAGGTAAAACTACTTTTAATTACGTCCCAACTTAAACTGCCAAAAGGATATCTATCAGTAGACAGCGCGACGAAAAAATATTATACTAAGGGCCGTTTTCTGATACTATTTATAGCGATATAAGTTCCACTTAAAATCTTATGTGACAGTTTATGACAAGGAAAAAGTAGCCCATAAGGTATGTATTTAAGTAGAACTTAAATCGCTATGAGTAGTGTCAGCAAACGGGCCTAGGCCTATGTAGGCAGGTTCCCACAGCTACAGCTGAATCAATTTATCAATAACTGTGCATGTGCATCCACGCGTGCGGCCCGCTTCATCCGGGCTACATTATACTTCACAGCGACAGTAAATAAAAAAAAAAAAAAAAACGTTTCAAAAATATTTCCGAACAAGTGTCTCGTGTTTCTTCAAGTGCGCACAACAACAATACTTACATCAATTTGTCGTAACACGCACAATGAAGCATAACTTGAGACACGCAGAATTTAAAAAAAAAAAAATTCTCAAAGAAGTCCGACCGACAGAATCCTTGATCCACTTCAGGAAACTATAAAAAGAACGCACAATCACATAATATAAACAAAGAAGTCGCTATGCGTCGGCGCGCGTCTATTGAAAGTGAAAACGTTTCCTATTCATTTGTTCTCAATTTCCCATTTGTTTCCTTAAACAGAGAATCCTGTCGAACAAGTGTTGTTTTTTGTTTCTCCAAACGGCGCAGATTCAAATGCGTATACGGTATACCCAAATCAAATGAAAGAAAAAGTAAGTACACAACATCTGAATGTGATCCATACGTGTCCTTTGTGCGAACCCGATTGGCATAGGTCTAGTATTCCAGTTGCATGTTCTGCTCCTGAACTTGGAATTCCGGTATAGTGAAGAATGATTTTGACAGGAAGGGCGGAAGTGGGAGTTTTTTTTACAATAGTCGTACGATAGACTTATACCCTTGTTTGCATAGGGAATATTTGTGAACTTGGCTTTTATGCGTTTTGATTTCATGTCTTTTATTTTTCCAAGTTCCAAAATGAGAAGAGGTTGAAGAACTAAAACGGAGAGACACCTGAGCCTTTGTAGAGAACCCTAGGTCGCGTGTTGGTCGCGTGCATGTATGCAGATGCCCATGTGAAGTGAAAATACGGGATTATTGTGGAAATTCGAGAGGGTTTATAGTGATTTTCTCAATCGACCGTAAAATAGGGACTATGTGAATATCCTACCTGCACGAGTTATAGGTTGACTTGCTGGCAACCGGAGTTGCATTTGGAAATAGGAAGAAGTGAAAAGAATGCTGCGAATGACCATTTGAGCGATTGCTGCGTGGGTTAGGTTTGAAGGAAAATGCGAGATTAAGTGGTGGAAAAAGTTGTGATACAACCCCAGGTGATCGAACTTACTACAGAAGCACGAACATTTTACTGTGAAGCACTTAGGCCCATTTTATTCACTCGAAGTTGAACACAACTTGTGGATTTTAATATGGAAAACTCCCCGAGTTGTGTTCAACTTCGAGTGAATAAAATGGGCCTTAATGATATTAAGAGGTGATTTAAAAAGTGTAAAGGATTATCACGGAATCACTTAAAACACTTCATGAGAAATCCCCTTTTCCGTACAATAAAGAACATTTCTGAAAATTGTTTATTCCCAACCATTGAGATTTTTTGAAGAATGCAAACATTTTCAAAGAAGACCGTTCAAATGTTGCATTAAAATGGAATCTTATCAACAGTGTGATTTTTTTGTGGGACGATATCTGAAGTCATAGTTATTTGGTATGAAATTGTTTTTCTAAAACTTACGAGTTTGGTTCTAGTGCACCAAAACTAGGGCATCCAATCAAAAAAAAAAAAAAAATGGTGTCTCATGCGCAATGCCTGACAAAGCAACTAGCATATAGGCCTATAACTGTCCTGAACGAGACTCACTTCAGCCGTTCCGACTGCGGTCTAAAATTAAACATTAAAGCCTAGTATTCTGCTCGCGCTTAAACTAAGCCCCCATGCAAAAATGTCTCCAAAGATAAAATTAAGCAAAGCAGTTAAGCCAAGCAGTACGCAGTTCAAGCTAAATTTCTGAGCCGCTGTACGAAAACTTTCTACAGAATTTAAATGCAGAATACATTTTTCCGCAGCTAAATTTTGACAGATCAGAGAAAATATCGGCATTAGCAACAAAACTTCAAACGAAACAGTACCAATGAGAATGGTTAGTTCAACACAAAGAAATTCGTTGTTGTTAATTTAATTTCTTTTTAAATGTAGAAATTTCTTTAGAACGTGCCAAGCGACGAAACAGAGCAAGTCAATCAGCTGTGCCAACACATTTCTTTTTTTTGACGGAACTTACACTGTCAAAATTAAGCGAACATTAATCGAAGTGCCGGAGAGAAACATTGGAGAGGCGCTTAATTTTAGCTTTCCTGGAACAGCATACTAGACTTAAGAAAACAAATAAAAATACCTGGTTTTGGGGACTTTACTATACGCTAACATTTTATTTATTTTTATAATCAACATAGTTGAAGCTTGACATTTAATAAATGAGCTAGGATCTACAAACATGGTCGAATCCGAATGCTTTCAGTCTTGGATAACTGGGACTTGATTTTTCCAAGCCAATACAATTTTTAAACATTACAAGGTTTGTTATCAAAATTCGACTATTGTCTTACAACACCGTTTTAACAACCGATTGCTTACATATCGGTACCAAGGTAGATTTATATCTTATGTCTCTTACCGGACATATTACGTACGAATTTAGAACAATGTTTAAGAATCGATGGAAATGTAAACGAGGTTGATCCACCATTCCCGGGATTGTAACTTCAACTTGATAACTATTCCAGCAAAAAACTTCAGCGACTATGGCTAGGAATACATGGTTTTGAAAATAGAACTTATATCGCTGAAAGTAGCTACTTTGTATGTAAAAGTATGTAGAGTTATTTGCTGTTACATTTTTAAACGTTCCTTCTGCAGTATAAAACCCATTTGATGATCGGAAACTTAAAAAATGAAGTACCAAAAGAAAGATATTTTCCTGAGTCTTCAAAATATTTTAAAATATTAGCAATTTAATAATTTTGGACATTATTACTGGGCACAGGTGCTCACAATTCACAATTAACGGAACGAAAGAGAGCTTCGCAAAAAGGGTTTTTCAATTGGTGTCGCCTCTCATCGAATAGGGCATGGAATCATGTTGGAATAATAAATAAATAAATAAATAGTTGGCGCAACAGGTCTGTACTGTAGGGACCTAGCTTCTCACAACCATTCGTTTTGTGTGAGTTTTTAATTTTTGGAACGAATGGTAGGGATCTACAATTTTATGCCGATTCCAAACGGCCGATTGAGAAGCTCTTTCAAGACAATTATAGTCTCGGATGTTTGTCAGGCGTTCGCGAGAGGTGGCGCAGTGAAAAAAACCCACAGTTGGAATTTGGGTTTTTGCGGGAATAAGGAAAATTTATTTAGCCTCGAAAATTTAGGAATTTCAGCAGTGCGTTCGGTTTCTTATATCTACCCTATTCACACCGAACCGAAAGCCGAGTTTCCGGCGGAAAACTTGCTCGAAAAGTTTCCTTATACATATTTCAGTTTGCAAAACGAGTCGCCTAATGTCCAATGTTCCAATCGTTTGGGTTGTTGAAACAAATACACCTTTTGCAATATTCAGCCAATTCAGCAGAACAGCTGACCGAACAAATTTCACAACTCCCAACGGAAAATCATTTCCCATACTTTATTGATGGGCTAATATTATTGTTTAATGCTCGGATTTAATTTTATTTTGTAATAATTATTGCGATCGAAATGTGTACCTAACCAAAATAGTTTACAGTGAACACAGAATTAAAGTTATTTCTCCACATAATAAGGAGAAAGTGATAGGTACTTAACTATTTGCCCTCGCTTATTAATATGTATGCTAGGATGTATTACTGTAGACGAGTCTGGCAGATAAATTGTTGTTTATCTCTGAATAATAATTCGAAAATCCATTTATACGTAGGTAAATCAGGAACTTTATTTCATGTCAAAGAGGCAGTTTTACATTAAAAACATTTTTTTTAGCGAATAGGCCACATTTTCATAAATACAAAATCTTTTATAGAAGAGGATGAAGTATACTTTCCTCAACCAATTTTTGTTTTCTATCCATACCGATAACTTCTCTTCTCTATACAAAAGGCATGTCAGCAAACTCCGATTGTGTTCGATCGCATGGACAAATAATGATAATCTTCATCCCTTTCCCGTTAAAAAATTAAAAAAAAAATAACTCTGCCAAAATTATATGTTAATATTTATGAACCATATGGGCAAATTGTTATTCACATACCTAGGTAATTTATGAAATGACAAAAATTCAAAAGTATTGTGAATGTACACAGTTGCGCATGATTAGGCTCATTTCGTGCTTGTAATTTATTCAACCGTGTCAAGTGCCACGCAAGGCAGCAGAGGGGTTGGAACTTGAAGTACTCAAAGGGTTGATGAATTTGCAACATTCTTTCATTTGATCGCATGCGAATCGATCACATTTCGCCGCTCCTGCGAATCTTTCTATAAGCTATTGTTTGCATTATTAAATACGGTAAGTGTGAATGATTGATTGACAGTGGGATAATTAATGTACAGTAGATATTGAAGTTTCAAGTGGAAAACACCGATAACGGATTGTTTTTCAAAGTACCTAGGTGCAATTTTGAAGTATCTACCTACATAGTATATAAAATTGTTAATCGATATTATAGATTGAAAAAAATGTGTTGCAAATAATATATTAAAATAGTTAAGGTAGCCTTCTTTCAAGCTGTATCATAGATATCTACTATATTAGCTACGTTTTTTAGGTGCCACCCAGTATTTTCAACGTCTTTATTAACTAGTTGGTGTTCGGTGTGAACACATGGACGAGTTGGGTGGCAAAAGGGTATTATTTGATTATATGAATTATGTATTTTGAAAACTCGTAAGGCGTTCAATAATCATATATCTTTGATAGCGATCTTCGTTGTCAACCAAATTCGATAAGTTCAATATCGAATAGCCTTGATGATGCACTAGGAATAACTTGTATGGGTTTAAAATCTTGTGTCAACATTTCGCAGCATACCACCGGGCGGTTAGTAATCTATCGAATACAATCACCTTACCAACTCAGTTTGCAGTTAGTGTTTAAACCATTCACTTGGTGTTATTGGTGAATACTTGACCTCCGTGAAGTTAGCTTTCTATTCCCTGTTTGCAAATTTTGTTGATCGTTTGTGTTTGGTAGGTACCTACCTACTTAGGTAATCCAATTTAACAGTTTAAACAATATTCCTTATGTCGTTTTCCATCCGTTTCACTCGGGGACCCGGTCGAATTAAGAAAACCGTTCCTGGTACACAGCACGCACACTCACGAATTGGTGAAATTTTCAAAATCAATCATTGGATCACTTTTGTAAAATACATAAATTGGTCTTCTCGAGTGGATTTTTATGACTTGAAATCAAAAAAGGAAATTCTACTCTCAAGATAGAGAAGAAAAATACTTTTGCGACAAGCATGAGTCTTTAATCATTTACTTTAACTTAAGAAATATGAGGAAGAAGCAGGTGTAAATGAAAAAAATAAAAGAAGTTTTCGCTGAAAATTTCTGCTTTTTATTTTGCTTTGTCGTGTCAACGCGGAAATGGACACATGCTTGATCAAACAGCCAATCACCAATATACTCTGTCAAGTGTGAAGAATTTGAGCAAAAATCCAATCGTTTTGAATTTGCTTCTAAAAAATTAACTTTGAAAAAGCTAATTGCAGGTTCCATGACATGATCTTTCTATATTTCCAGCTTTTTTTAGTCTGTATACGATTCATTTCTGACCTGGTTTCACATTCACACCAGACCAAAGGTGTCCCTTAATAGTAAATATAATAAATAGTTGGCGTAACAGGTCCTTCAAGGACCTTAGTCCTGGCTTTTCACAACAATTCATTTTGTGTGGACTTTTTATTTTTGCGACGAATTCTATTTTATGCCGAATCCGAACGGCTGAATTGAGAAGCTCTTTCATGAAGGTTTAATATTCTCGTCTGTTTGCCAGACGTTCGCGAGAGGGAAAAACCTGAAGATGTTTTTTTTTTCTGGTGGTTGCAGTAACGAAAGCATTTTATTTTTTGAAAAATAAGTCCACCCATATCCCACTTCATATGCAGTTCCAGACTTTGCAGTTATAGTAGAGAAAATATTTTGCTTAAAAGTTTGATTGAAACGTTTTTCGAGATGGTCCTTACATAAGTAGGTACACACTAAACGTACACAGTGAAATTCAATCGACTGCATTTTTGTTCGTTCGTTGCTAGTACACAATTTCCCGATAACAACAAGAAAGTGACTGTTTTTGTTGTCAAAACAAGAAAATATTTTCTAAACAAAAATCAGTTCCCATTAATTTTTTTTATAACAAAACGAATTTACTTATATCACACAAATACACCATGAGTAGAAGGCACTCACTCAACTCCGTTCTAAGCAAATACAGTACTGAAAGCCTGCAGGACAGAATGAAAGACATGGCGTTTCAAGAATCACGTAAGAAATCAGTTGCCTTTTCAAGAGCGTCCTATGACAGTCGTTTAAAGAAAGCTTCAAAAGCTAAAGCTGCAACTAAACCAAAGGCAGAAAAGGAAGATGTAAGCTACCTACTCATATGTCTCCAAATGACAAAACATTTTCATCCACAAAATTTTTAGGACAAAGTTGATGAAATGTCCCTCATTCCTGACCTAAACGACATCATCGAAAACAAAGTAAAAAATTTCAAAGGCGACGAGTTCATCTATCTGACATATATGGTTCCGAAGAATAGTGAACACTTCACTCCCTACAGTTTGGCGTATGTTCAAATATTTTGTGGATATCCGTTATTATTGTTCAATTTTTCTTTCAGTGAAGTTTCATACAAGGAAATAGCGAATAAAAGTCAGTACTATACAATGAGCCGGTATGGTGTGACTTTTTGGAGTCTGACTGAAAGTTATTTCACCGAATTGGAGCAGTGGCAGCGAGAGTTCCAAATGTACATGAATGTCATAAAGATCAAGTCTTTTGCCATGTTTCGACTGTGGAAGGGCTTCAAGGTGTGGGAGAAGACGCTGAAGTGGAGAAAATATGACGAGGCTTATACATACCTGAAGGAAAATCTATTCTATGCGATTCCGCAATTGGCATGTGCTGCTCTTCAATTGCGATCGGACTTCTATCAAATGCAGACTTTTAATTATATCGATGTCAAAGGTAAGACAGAGGATTTGAGTAACTGGGGCTAATGGTTCGATTGTATTAAGCTCGAAAACGATCTGATTCAGATGAAGTTACGCTTAGATATCAGGAATATTTCAGCATTTAGAAAGTATTGACAGGAAGTTTGTCAATAAAGAAGAGCAAATGACTCTTCATATGAGTGCGAACTGCGAATAGGCGAATTGATACACAAATCAATTTAACTGTGTTTATGAATATTGAAAATTTCTATTTGTTCTTTGATATTTGTTATATTTAATTAATCTGACATCCAATCTAAAAAAACCTGCGTATCCAATTGATTTAAATAGCTAAATTTACAAGAACAACAATTTTCCAGCGAATTGAAAATTCTTGTCGCGAACTGTCACAGTCGCGATCCACAAACCTACGAATGAAAAACCCGTTCGAATTTAACCTTCATCAATAAAAATGATTCGCGGTTACCTGCGACTATATAAGGTTTTCATGTGATTTCAAAAATTTCAAAATCCACGAATATTCGCTTGTTCCCAGTTCGCAGTTCGCAATTCGCTTTCATGTGAATATGGTTTTGACGGGCACAATTGAAAAAGAGATCAAAAACTTCTTGGCTGCGGAAAAAGAAAAATATATGAGCAATGCGAATAGGGTTTGAAAGTTTTTCCAAAATCAAATAAAAATATTTGAACCCGCAAAGATTGAACGGAAGCATATAAAGGTAACTCTTTGGAGAGTCACAGTCAGTACCAAAAATTTAGAGGAACAATTTAGACTAAAGGCTTACTTGTAAACGGCGAGAGTGATCGCTAGATGTGTCTTTTAGTTACTAATAGCTACCTTTCATTTTTATTAAGTAGAAAAATAAATTATTGTTTAATCGTCGACTTTAAATTTACGGAAGCTCAAAAATGGGAAATTTGTGAAATATTTAAATTCGATGTCGAAACTAAAAATGTTTATTGGTAAGATTCTGTCTCCCAAGGTTCCTATGCTAAACTGTAGGGTGCTTCCAAAATACTAACAAGTTTCCTTTTTTGGCTTCAGCAATTGAGGAATGGCATCCGTTTTATTTTATGGAGGTTCACATGAAGATCTACGAGCAAATCAAAGTCGATTTTCAACAATTTCGTGACAAGGCACGGAAGTATATTTGTAAGGAAGTCTTAAGGAGAAAATATGTGCTTTGTAAAAATTCTTTCAATTTATAGATGATGGATGCCACAGTGCTATTATTGCAAGAGGTTTTTATGCAACAGATGAGATAGATCATTATCCATCTGTGAAAAAAATGCGTGAAGCAATGAGTTTTATGGATCGAGCAAGAAAGAGAAGCTTTTGCAAGCTTCTTTGCAAGTAAGATTGGTTGCAGTCTAATTTAGGTGCCATGGAAATAGGTCCAAGCCATTTTTTTGACTTTATTGCATTTTCAAACTGACTGATAATCATTTTTATTGTTCAGGCCAAATTGTTCGAGTTCACAATGGCAAAAATTTTCATACAAAATCGCATATTGTGACTAAGAAAATAATTAGTGTGAAGGCTAAAAATGATTTAGTAAGGACCAGTCAAAGAAAAGTCAACAATTTTGTATTGGGTCTAGTAAGATTGCGTCGTACTAATAATTAATTCAAGTTCGACTTTAAAATAACGGAAGCTCACAATTAACGAAATTTGTATGGAAAATATAGCCACTGTGAACAACTAAAATTTAAAGTCGAAACTAAAAATGTTTATTGGTAAGGCCTATTGAGTCTCATTTCATGTCACCCACTTTTTGCGGATATAATTTATATAAATAAAACTGATTCTTCTTTGATTTCAGCTTTTTAAACTACTGTGATCGTATAGTACTTATATTACTGCACAACATTACTCGCAACAGTTTCGCGACACTCGCTGGTGCTATAAAAATACACCATGAATTGGGACCAACAGAAGAAGACTTAAAGGCTGACCTACGGGTTGATGCTAATGTGGAACCAGTTCGTCCGAAAAACAAGCCACAGGTTGGTATTAGTTTGTATTATAGGAGTGTGTTTGTGTGCCTTTGCATCTCAAAGCAAAAGCTGAATTGTATTGGGATTTGTAAAAATCATTATCTGTTTTTGGACAACGGATAAGTATTTTATAATTGTATTTTGTTCAAACTCCTTACAAATAGGAAAAAGTTACACTCCTGTTTTACTAAAAAGTTGAATTCTTGTTTAACTGTATAACAAAAATGTTACCTACTACTTTTTTCTGACTGTAAAGTCCTTTACAAAATACTCCAGAAAACAGGTTTACAGTGAAAAAAGTGGAAATCGATATTTTTCATTTTTAGATTTGTTTTAAATACATTTTTGAACATCTAAAATATAGCTCCCCACCAAATTAAGCAGATATAGCTATTTATCATAAATAATTCCATCTGTATTTTATTACTCTCTCAGAAACCGTTTTTCTTGGCTGAACTTCTACTGAAACCAGAAAATGTTGAAATCGAACCCTCAGAGTACGTATCCGGAGTTGGACCACCCATCGAAAGCGTTTTCATTCATCCGAGGATACAAACAAATGATACATTTATCCACTTTTGAATGAAGATGCACCATGCCAAACCATCAGACCATTTCAAGACAACTTTTCTTTCAGAAATACGATGCAATCTATATTCCATCAGCTGACGAATTTAATCCTCGACTCGGCTATGGAAATAAAAAGTTTCACAGAAGACTCCACTTACCTGATATTCACCGAGTTCGATATTAACTATAGTTTTACTGCCATCGATTTACTATATTGCTTTGCAGGCCTTCTATAATGGGACGCCAGGAAGATCGTTTGGCAGAACCAGCTCCAGATTTAGCATTTCTCTTTAAAATCGACACCGAGTTCCAGGAGAACCGAAAGTTCATTTTCACAGCCATACGCACTGCCTATGAGAAAGCGCGACTTTATACCGAACGTTTCGAGACGATTCGCTTGAACTATGAAGCCGATGTCAAGACTGATGCTGCTTTAATAAGAAGCGAAAAAGGTAGATCATTCTTTGCACGTTACATCTGATCTATAGTTCATTCTTGAACCCCTAATAGATCTAGTTGCTTTGAGGGCATTCTGTGAGAGATACCACGCAAATATGCACGCAATCGATGGGATACTTCCGCATGTGAATTTGGGCTTGCTAAAGCTAACCCAAAGCAGCTTCAAGGATATGATCACACCGGAGTGCCTAAGACTGCTAAATGTCCTTTCGATTTATTTGCCAAAGTACAATATTGTGCGGTTATATTTCAACTGACACTTGACTGTGTACATCTTTCAGATTAGCTATTTCGGAGGTGCAGAAAATCCAACAGAAGGCTGAAGATTTTTTGGCCAAATTAACATCAACACCCAGCTCCACATTGGAGCTGGTGGCACATTTGCGCTACTTGACAAATGTAGAAGCGGATCTAAAGGCGCTGTTGGCTAAAGTCGATTATGCACATGACTGCTTTATACTGATAAAGGATTTCAGCATAGCCATTGATCAGGAAGAGAAGGAGAAATATATGGGTAAGGCTTTAAGCTGGTATGTTGTAGGTATACGGAGTTGGGTAGAATTTTTTTTAAATCCTGCCAAAGTGACACATGAATGTCCTAAAGTGAATACGAATTTCATATGAAGAATGCAAAGTTTTCCATGCATGAATTAGCTTACGCTTAGGTAGGTGCAGTGGCGAAGTTGTAAGTGTGTTGGAGTACTAAGCGTGGGGTCCCAGGCTCGAATCGCGAAAAACCCCATGTTCCAGCTTGTGTTATTTTTCGACTGCGTCACCTCTCGCGAACGCCTGACAACTTTCGAGAGACAGTTATACTGTCATGAAAGAGCTTCTCAAGTGGCCGTTTTGGACTCGGCATAAATGTTCATTCGTTTCAAAAATTAAAAAAAAAAAACTCCCCAAAAACGAATGGTTGTGGGAAGCTAGGCATAGGGAGCCTACGGACCTGTGGCGCCAACTACGAGTATTTATTTTTTATTTAATATCAAAACGAGTGAATGCATTTACGAAGATCCTTAAGACGCTCTTACGTAGACGCTCGATGGGCTGTTTTCGTTTATGTTTAAATGAACAATTTATTCTTTTATAATTTTTTGTAATGAAAATACGTTTTAATTTTTTTTTAAACATTTTACGTTTTACAGAGATTTTTGATTTTTTCTTTCTTGTAGGCTTTTGCCTCTTTTCCCCTTTTTTATTCAAAAAACGCCAAAATTGGCTACCTGAATCTGGGACCAGTGGCAACAACTTTTTTTTTTAGTGTAAAATAAGAGTTGAATAAAATAATGGACGCAATTGTCTTGCACCTCCTTACCAAGCCATGTCCAGGAGCCTTTTGAACTTAACTTTTTATTACGATCACTTCTCTTCGTGAACGTTATGACTGTCATCATGGTCCACATTGAACGGAAAATTCAATCTGACACTGAAATATCAAAAACCCTCATCAAACCATTGGAAAAAAATATTTTTTTTTAATAACTTCAATCTCCTTGCGTACTAGTTGGTTCAGGCCGGACATTGGTCGATCCTCGTTTCGGCTTAACATTTTAGGAGCTGACAGTAGCTATACGTACTCTTCATTTAAAAATGTTGCAATTGTGAATTGTAAGCTGAAATTTTAATTCACAAGAGGTTTTCAGTAAAGCTCTATGGTTTTTGACTATCTACTTAAAACCCGATTAAACCTTTCTGTTATTTTTTATGTAGACACCGAGGATTTGGTAGTCAACTGTAAGGAGACTCTTGCGGAGAAACAAGGCGAACGGGAAACGTTTATTCACCAGCTAAATGCGATACTGCAGGAGGATATTAAGGTGATATTTGAAGAAATCCAAGAAGTCGCCGCTGAAGTACATGAATTCAAGTTCTTAGACGTACGCCTCGAAAACAAAACAAAGGTTCACAATGCACAACAATATAACTGTTGTTGTTTTTTTTCCTAGAAAAATTCCGATCCAGATGAGACCAAACTTCAACTTGGTGCTCTACTGGAGCGTTTGAATGAATGTCAAGAGAGGGCTCACGAATATCGTGCTTATCAAAAAGAATTCCGCGTAACTGAACACGTTATCCCTTAAACCTTGTCCTAATCGAGCATCCCTTTTCAGATCGATGTGACACGTTACGATGAAATGGAACATGCATTCCACGAGATACGAATGCGACAAAACCTTTGGAATAGCATAGAGGACTGGGAGACTTCCCTAGAGCTGTGGCAGAAGTTTGGATACCAACACCTCAATGTGGAGACCATGAACAATTTAAATGGAAAGACGTTGAAAAGTTGCACGCAGTTTGAAAAGTATTTGCCAGCAAATGAGTTGGTGCCTGCCCTTAAGGCAAGTGCTGAGAAATTTAGAGAAAAACTACCAGTCTTGGGTTACCTGAGAAATCCTAACCTAAAGGGGGTAAGGTGTTGGAAAAGGTCTCGAAGGTCGGTTTTCAGTTTCGATTGAATTTTAGCGTCACTACATTGAAATAGAGACTATTCTGGGCATTCGAATTTACAACGAGGAGAGCATCCTCATCTCTAACTTTGAGCAGGCTCATGCCTTTGACGAGGCCATCGCTAATCAGCTGATGGATATATCATCTCAGGCAACTGGTGAAGCGCAGTTGGAGAATATGTTGAAGAACATCGAGAATATCTGGAAGGAGACCGAGCTGCTAATCGTGCCGCACCGTGATTCTAAGGACGTTTTCGTTCTAATGGGCACTGATGAGTTGCAGGTGGTGCTGGACGATTCCAACGTGAGTATAAACACCATAGCTGCGTCAAAGTATGTTGGACCCATAAAGGCGAAGGTTGACGAATGGATACGGATGATGGAGCAGTTTGGCAGGACCATGGGTGAGTTTATAGCACCCAATTGTATATACCGTGATGTTGTCTTCTCAAGAGGAATGGAACACCTGCCAAACATCGTGGATGTACCTGGAAGCTATTTTTTCATCGCCTGACATTCAGAGGCAATTGCCAAATGAGGCGAAGATGTTCGTTGTGGTGGACCGCAGCTTCAAGGAAATCATGAGAAATGCTCAAAAGATTGCGCTGGCTCTGCCTGTCATGACCAGTGTGGACAACTATAAGATCCTCAGGGAAAACAACCGCATGTTGGATAATATAACGCGAGGTCTTGAGGCCTACCTAGAGGTTAAGCGGGTTGTGTTTCCTAGGTAGGAAAAAATGTGCTTTCAGCAATGAATTGAACTCTCATTGAACCATTTTTTAAAGGTTCTACTTTCTGTCGAATGATGAACTTTTGGAGATTCTAGCTCAGACCAGAGTGCCACAGGCAGTGCAACCGCATTTGAGGAAATGCTTCGATGCTATATCGAAACTTGAATTCGGCCAGAAGGAAAGTGGCGATGGAGGCAAGCCAGTGGCGACGAACGATATCCTGGCAATGGTCTCACCGGAAGGAGAAAAGCTATTGCTTGGGAAAGGACTCAATTCACGCGGCGCCGTTGAAGAGTGGTTGAGTAAGGTCGAAGAAGCCATGTTTTTGGCGGTGAAGCGCTACATGAAGTTCGGATACCAGTGTTATCCGGCAAAGGAGCGTCATGAATGGTTTGAAGGTTATTTTCAATAACAGAAATCCTCTGCAGCCTTACACAATTTAAAATTTTCTTCAATTTAGATCATCCCAATCAAGTGGTCCTGACAGTGTCGCAGCAACAGTGGGCCGCAGATATACACGCAATTTACGACAAGGCTGACCAGTCAACTGAAAATATTGTCAAAATGTTAAAGAAATACGAAAAGAAGTGTTTCGACAACTTGTCGGCGCTGGCAGCGATAACGCGAAAGGAAATCACCAACCTACTGCGCAAGGTCCTTTGTGCTCTCATCACAGTCGATGTGCATGCCAGGGATTCAGTAACAAACCTGTTGGAAAAGAACGTTACAAAATCGTAAGTCCATAATGAGCGATTAGTAAGCATAACTAGTAGTTTTAAAAATTTCCCACAGAACGGACTTTAACTGGCTGAAGATGCTCCGCTTTTACTGGCAAGACACCACCGAGACCATGGTTTCCCAAATGGCATCTGCCAAGGTGGCGTACTATTACGAATACCTTGGTGCTGGGGGAGTTTTAGTGCTCACACCGCTGACAGATCGGTGCTATCTCTGTTTGATGGGTGCCCTGCAAATGGATTTGGGCGGAGCTCCAGCAGGTCCAGCTGGCACGGGAAAAACCGAAACTACCAAAGATCTGGCAAAAGCGGTCGCCAAGCAATGTGTGGTCTTCAATTGCTCCGAGGGATTGGATTTTAAGATGATGGGTCGATTCTTTTCGGGGCTGGCACAGTGTGGGGCCTGGTGCTGTTTTGACGAGTTCAATCGGATCGACATCGAAGTGCTCTCGGTTATAGCACAGCAACTGATAACCATTCGAAATGCCAAGGTGGCTAATGCTAAGAGGTGAGTGGTACAATCCTTTGCTGATCCCAATGCATCTAATGATCTTATTCCCATAGGTTCATCTTCGAGGGTCGCGAGATAAGGCTTAACAAATCGTGCTCGGTATATATAACGATGAACCCGGGCTATGCTGGTCGAACAGAGCTGCCGGACAATTTGAAGGCGCTATTCCGACCGATATCCATGATGGTGCCCGATTATGCTCTCATCTCCGAAGTGATTCTCTATTCAGAGGGATTTGAAGGTCCCAAGATCCTGGCCCATAAAATGGTTCAAATGTACAAGCTGTGCAGCGAGCAGTTGAGTCAACAGAACCACTACGACTTTGGAATGCGTGCCGTAAAGAGTGTCCTAGTGATGGCTGGCTCCCTAAAGAGATCAGCTCCCAATCAGAGAGAAGACATAACTTTGATCGCTGCACTACGAGACTCAAATATCCCCAAATTCTTGGCTGATGATGCTTTTCTCTTTCGGGGTATTCTCTCGGACCTGTTTCCCGGCGTTGAACTGCCAGATTCATCGCATCCCGAGTTGGAGCAGGGTTTGGTAGCTGGATTGCAAGAGAAAAACCTCCAACCCGTTCCATCGACTATACGCAAGTGTATTCAACTATATGAGACCATGTGCGTCCGATGGGGTGTGATGTTGGTCGGCCCAACTGGCAGTGGCAAGTCAACAGTTTTACATGCTCTGGAGTTTGCCCTGGGTCATTTGTACAGAAGCAAAGTCGCGGGACCACACTTTCGAGAAGTTGTCATTCAGAAGTTGAACCCAAAGTCTGTCTCGATGAATGAACTCTACGGATATGTTAATTATAAAACGATGGAGTGGCAGGATGGGCTACTGGGATTGGCTGTTAGAACTGCTGTTAATAATGAAGGTTAGTGCAGCGTAGTAGTGAATAGTTATTTGTTGATCCAAACACTTTTTTATGCAATGGGGACGTTCGGATACCTGGTTCATGTAAAACATCAACTAGATTTGTCTAGACTAGGTAGGTGTATGAACGCGTTCGCTGTTTATTTTGAATTTTGACACTTCGAAATGTCAACTGAGTATGCAGGCAGAATTTTCTTGACTATATCTTGACCCCTCCATAAACGACGACTGAAAAAAAACTATTCACATGACCAATCTAGGGAATGAAAACTGAAATACATCAAGTCAGTCAGCTGTCAGACTGTAAACTAGAAACCCGAACGTGCCCAATCTGTTTTATATTTCTGTAGGTACTAGAATTCGCATATATTTTCAGGAGTCATATCACTAGCTTCCAATTTTTCTCTAACTGACTCAAGCCGCTCGGTCAAATTAATCAGAGCTCAGACAGTACGTCCTGATCGAAAAAAGGAACAAGTTTAGAACTGTCACGTGCCTGACGTAAAAAAGAAACTCAATATTTTGTTTCACCTTATGTCGTTTTCCATTGGGCAAAAAGAAGCGTCCGGGAGAGTCCGGAATCGAAAAAATCTCTTCTGAAACCGTTTCATTGGCACAAAAAAACTCTTCTTGCGATTCTGAGAAGAGAATTTCGCTTCTGGATTTGAAGTCAGAATCCACTCAAGTGTAGTTTGTGTATTTTACACAAGGCAACTGACAGCTGCCATAGATTATTTTTTGGCATTTCACCAATACTCTTGTGGATTCAATCAGAAGCAGTTTTCTTGTTCCATTGGACTACAGAATGAGTGGATCCCCGAGTGAAACCAATGGAAAACGACATTAAATTCAGACCTCAAATGTGTCTGAGGTAAAAAAGAAACTTGAGCTTTTTTTGACAGTTCAGCATTTAGCTGCTGACTTGAATGAAAAATGACGCGAAACTTGCAGGTCAATCTTTGGCCAAGGAAAACAAATCTTTGTCAGCAAAGACCCAATAGCCGTCGAATAAGGGATAAGCTATCTAAGCATTGTTTGGTTGTAATCCAGCTTGATCTCACAAAATTTTACTATTTTTTGAATAGTCAATAGAATCCCTTATTAATTATAAGAGACTACAATTTTGATGAGTTCTTACCAACGATCTACTCCAATAACGTCTTCACTTTATTTTTGATATAAAACTGACAGCAGACTAAGTTCTGTTTTTTGCACTTGCAGAAACTACATTTTTTTTGTAAATTTAATACAAATATTTAATTTTAGACGAAATCCACCAATGGATTGTATGCGATGGTCCTGTGGATGCAGTGTGGATCGAAAATATGAACACTGTACTAGATGACAACAAAATGCTCTGTCTAGCAAATTCCGAACGAATCAAGCTAACCCCTTGGGTCCACATGGTGTTCGAAGTTCAAGACTTGGCGCAGGCATCCCCTGCCACAGTATCTCGGTGTGGAATGGTCTATGTCGATCCCGAAGAATTGGGTTGCCAGCCTCTAATCCAATCGTGGAGAAGTGGTCCAATTGAGAAGAAACTATCACTAGAACAATTGGAATATGTCCATGGCTTGCTAAAGACACACTTTGACGACTTTGTAAGGGCTGCCTCCAAATACGGGACATACGCCATTCACCAAGTGGTCACGTCGAAGACACTTCTCTGCTGCGAGTTCTTAACGGATATGATCGAAAAGTTGAAACTCACAACAATGCCCATTGACACAGCCAAAAGTTTGTTGAGCAAACTCTTCATATGGTCGTCCCTTTGGTCACTTGCATCTAACTTTAGAGCTGACTCCCAGGTGGTGTTCGAGCAGCAAGTGCGTAAGATTCTTGCCGAGGAGGTTATAGCCACTGAGTAAGCTTGAAAAACAGAACAAAGAGGGCTTTATATACATGTAAGTTCTTTTCTATATATGCAGACTACCTGAGGATTCCATTTGGGAATATCGTGTAAATTTGGAGGAAAATCGGTGGGAAAAATGGCAGACTATTCTGGAACCATTCGTATTTAATCCTTCGGATAAGTACTTTGATATGCAAGTACCAACAGTGGATACCACTAAATTTGGGTAATTCTTATATTCGTAGACAACGATCAGTATTTGTAAAAAAAAAACTCTCATCGTGTAGATACATTTGTGAGATGTTGTTTTTGCGTAAATACCCGGTGATGGTTACGGGCGATACAGGCGTTGGCAAGACCGTTTTGGCCATGTCCACCTTAAAAAGACTGGCACAGAAGAACTTCGTACCTGTTCTGTTGAACTTTTCAGCACAAACGAGTAGCATTCGAACGCAGGAAATGATGGAAGCCCAACTGGAGAAACGAAAGAGAACTATGCTAAGTGCTCCCATTGGGAAGACTGTGAGCATCTTTATCGATGACGTGAATATGCCAAAACTGGACACATATGGAAGTCAACCACCAATTGAGCTTTTAAGGTAGATGCGAGGACTGAAGCGAGTAACATCCTGTTAAACCTTTGCTTTGCAATGTAATTATTTCAGACAATTTCTCGACAACAAAGGTTTCTACGATCGCGAGAAACTATATTGGAAGGATGTGGTGGAAGTCGCACTCGGTGCTGGATGTGCCCCACCCGGTGGTGGTCGAAATCCACTTACTCCCAGGTCTTGCAAGATTTTTTGAATAGAATCAAATGAAGGTCAATAAAACGAGTTCTTTCAGATTTGTTCGCCATTTCGCTTTACTCAATCTTCCCAAACCAAGCAACGAGACTCTGACTACGATCTTCGCTGGAATTCTTTCCGGGTAAGTTTGCTTCACTGGAGGTTAGGTTTGACAGCTGTCTATAGGAATACGCATTTTAACCAGAGCTTTATGTTCATTGTGATACCTCAAAGTTATAGTAAAACCCTTCCCATCTCTTCCCCATACCCACTTGGTCTCAGCTTCTTGAACGACTTCTCTGCGGCCATTCGTCCCCTGGCGATACCGCTGTGCAATGCTCTGGTTGAAGTTTACTCGCGCGTTGCCGAGGAAATGCTACCGACGCCGGATAGATCGCACTACATTTTCAACTTGCGAGACCTATCCAAGTGTGTCCAGGGCATTCTGCAATCGGACAGCTCCAACTACAGCACGGACCTACAAATGCTGCGACTTTTCCACCATGAAAACAACCGTGTCTACTTTGATCGTCTAATCAACAGTGAGGATGAGAGCAGATTTAAGGCACTCATGTCTGAAGTCTGTACAAAGCATTTCAACAAGGAAGTCGTCAAGGAGGGAGAAGTTGTTCTATTTGGCGACTTTATGGTTTTTGGTCAGAACCGTGCCGAACGGATCTACGAAGAGATTAAGGATCTCGGCAAGTTGCAGAGCATCCTTATGGACTATATGGAGGATTATAATGCTGGCACGGGAAAGGACATGAAATTGATTATGTTTCAGGATGCTCTGGAGCATACAGTGCGATTGGCACGCTTACTACGAGCAGATCGTGGTAATGGGCTGCTGGTCGGTGTCGCTGGGATGGGTAAGCAGTCCTTGACACGTTTAGCGGCGCATGTAAATGAATACAGGTGTTTTCAAATCGAATTGAGGCGAAATTATGATACTGCGGCTTTTCATGATGATCTGAGAGTTCTTTACAGAATAGCTGGGGTATAACAAGTCTTTTTATAGCTGGGAGACTTCATATTAAGGAATTTTGATCTTTTTGAAGGTTGATAATACTCCTCTGGTGTTCCTGATTGTGGATACGCAGATTGTGGAGGAGGAGTTCCTGGAGGACATCAACAACATATTGAATTCGGGCGAGGTTCCGAACCTCTTTGAAGGCGATGAATACGAAAAGGTCATTTTGGATTGCCGAGAATCGTGCAGTGCGACCAACAAAGCTGTGAGTATTTATTTTGTGGCGGTAGTGGGTCAGTTTGGTAACTATAAGGCTCCCAGCTTTTGAAGGTTGATGAAAAAAATCTAGACTCACCTAGTGGTAAAAGTTCGAAAACTTGATTACCAATTCTATCGAAATTTTTTTGTTTTGTAGCAAGGCTGCACCAGGGACGACATCTACAAGTTCTTCATCAACCGAGTGAGAAATAACCTCCATGTCGTCATGTCAATGAGCCCAGTTGGAGACGCCTTCCGAAGGCGTTGCAGGATGTTTCCTTCTCTAGTCAACTGTACCACCATTGATTGGTTCTCGAGCTGGCCAGCTGAAGCTTTATACTCAGTTGCGGTTGGTGTACTGGAAGACGTGGCTGACAAGAAAGAAGATCGCGAAAGGCTTGCCAGGATAAGCGTCTTCATGCACAAGGTTCTTAGCACACTATAATCAATTTTCTCGGTATAAAAAACTTATATTTCGAACTATAGACCGTTGAAGAAGCTTCAGTTAAGTTTTACAAAGAAATGAAGCGTCACTACTATACAACACCTAGCAGCTACTTGGAGCTACTGAAGCTTTACAAGAGCATTCTAAAAAGTAGAACTGATGTTATTATTGCGAAACGCCGCCGTATATCCAATGGGCTTAACAAGATTTTGGAGACCAACAGTATTGTAAGGTTTATCTTCCGCTCATATCTAGAGGCTTCTTAAAGTTCGCCCTAATTGCAGATTGCGGTAATGCAAAAAGATCTAGAAGTGATGGTTCCTCAGTTAGACGAAGAGTCTACAAAAATGAAAGAACTTCTGGCCAAACTCGAAGTGGACACTAAGAATTCCGATGCAGTCAAAGAGTCGGTGGCCAAAGATGAGGCGATTGCCAAGGAAAAGGCTGAGCTTTGTCGGACTATAGCAGATGATGCGATGAAAGACTTGGAGATTGCTATGCCTGCTCTGCAGGATGCTGAGAATGCCCTTAAGGGATTAAGCAAGGCCGATATCAATGAGATCAAGGCCTTTACAACTCCTCCGCAGTTGGTGCAGTTCGTTATGGAAGCTGTTTGTATTCTCCTTGGAGCTAAGTATGATTTTGCCAGTCGGAATTGACACGACCTTAAGCTAAATTTTTCGTAATACAGACCAACCTGGGCTTCAGCCAAGTCGGTGATGGCAGATGTGAACTTCTTAAAGCGCTTGATGGAATATGACAAGGAGCATATACCTGAAGCAACTTTGAAAAAGGTTAAAACCTACATTGATCACAAGGATTTTGTTCCGGCGGTTCGTGTTAGAGATTCAATTTGGGAGTATATGTCTGAAAATCCATTGTGTTGTTCTAGAAAATCGAGAAGGTGTCTAAGGTGGCCAAGTCGGTAAGCTTATGGGTGATAGCTATTGACAAGTTCGCCAAAGTCTACAAAGTGGTCGAGCCCAAGATCAAGCGTCAAAAGGTAGCCGAAGCAGAGCTCAACGAAGTGATGAAAGTGCTTCGTGCTAAACAGCAAGAGCTAGCTGACGTCGAGGCTAAGATTCAGACGCTCAAGGACTCGATTGACGTGAAAAGTCGTGAGTTTAAGGTCATTCAAGATAGTGTGGACCTCACATTTGGAAGGATAAATAGAGCTGGTCGACTCACATCGGCGTTGGCCGATGAGGAAGTTCGTTGGAAGGAAACTGTCGAAGTGAGTTTTACTTCTTCGCCTCTAAATAGGCATTTAAAGTTGTTTGTATTTTTTGTAGGTGCTAAGCAACGAACTTTGGGCAGTTCCAGGAGATGTGCTTGTATCCTCGGCATGTGTCGCTTATCTAGGGGCATTTTCTTCCGACTACCGACAACATTTGACTGGCGTTTGGGTAGCTGAATGTCAAAAGCACGAGATCCCCAGCAGTACGCAATTCAGCCTCTTGGCTATCCTCGGTGATGCCTATGAGATGAGATCATGGGAAATGGCCGGCCTACCAAGGGACACCATTTCCATTGAAAACGGACTATACGCCACTCGGGCGCTTCGATGGCCGCTCATGATAGATCCACAAGAGCAGGTATATACAGTTCGCAAATTCTGAAACAAATGTAGAAAAACGAAATTTTTAAGGCCAACCGATGGATAAGAAACTTGGAGAAGGGCAACAATTTGCGTGTTTTGAAAATGAACGACGGCAACTTTTTACGGATTCTCGAAAACGCTATACGACAGGGATTTCCCGTCTTAATAGAGGATATCGATGAGACGGTTGATCCCTCTCTGCGTCCGATTCTACAGCGCGAGACATTTATTCAAGAGGGAAGAGTCTACTTGAAGCTCGGAGAAGTCACTATAGATTATGATGGGAATTTCAAGTTATATATGACTACAAAATTATCAAATCCACATTATTTGCCGGAGATCTGTATAAATGTGACATTGGTGAACTTTCTGGTGACCGAAGCAGGACTTGAAGATCAACTTTTAGCGGACATTGTGGCTATTGAACTGCCAGCATTAGAAGTGCAGCGAAATGATCTCATTGTGAAAATTAACACAGACAAACAGCAACTTTTGGGACTGGAAGATAAAGTTCTAAAGTTGCTGTTCCATTCCAAGGGCAACATTCTAGATGACGAGGAATTGGTGGAGACACTGAATGATGCTAAGGTAGGGTTTTCTTTGCGTTTGCACTTTATATAGTTTGCACTTTTACGACCTACAAAGTTAAATACCATACTTGCCAATAATTAGCTTCTGCCAGAAAAACTCTTCGTTTAAAAATGTCCGCATTGACCGCTGAGGTGTCAAAATCCATGCAAAAGTTCGGGGCAAATAAAATGTATAAATTACCTACTCGATTGGGCACATTCAAAAACCTCAAGCCGACTAGAATGTAGATTGGCCTGGACTAGGACAAAAACTATTTTGCTCGCTAGTCACTTTAATACTCCAGCTCAGCCACCTGTTCGAACTGTCAACTTATGTGGTATTCGATTGGGCGTTCTCAGAGCACTTTTTCTACAACTACTTTTTTTTAGTAAATCACCATATTCTTCGAGTTAATCAAATATTTAAACGACTTTTCGTACCGATTTTTTGAACTTGTTGTATTGTGTATCCGCCATTTTTCATAGATTACTACAAAACTTAACTTTTAAACTTATAACTTTTCCGTAAGTGTCTCTCTCTGTGAGAGAATTTATCCCAAACACTGCCATTTTGACAGTCTTTTCCATTCCGACTACAAAAGTAAAGGAACAACAAACCTAATTAGATTCTTGAACGTCCCATTGAAAAAAGAGGAGGAAAATTGAACTGGCACTTAAAAATCAATCCATATGAGAGAAAAAAAAGTTTTTTTTTTCTTAATTTCTTATTTTATGTCTTTACACTTTTAACTTTCTTTAGGAAACTTCTCTGATAATCGCTGCTCGCTTGATTGACACTGAAGAAACCGAAAAAGTAATTACAGCAACAAGGGAAAGATACAGAAGCCTGGCATCGCGTGGGGCTGTATTGTACTTTGTTATTGCGGGCCTTTCCGAGATCGATCCCATGTATCAGTACAGTTTAAAGTATTTCTCGATGGTCTTTTGTAACGTCATTCAAGCCGAACACCCCAAAATGGACACGGAAGAACGTATCGCCCAATTAAAAGAGGACGAGCTCAAGTCGATGTTTCTGAACGTTTCAAGAGGTTTATTTGAAAATCACAAAATCATTTTCAGCTTCCTGTTGGCACTGGTTATCGAAAAGCAGGTAAATATACCATTGTAGGAACGCTAAGACAATTGAAGGTATGTACTGTAATGTGAAGTAAGAAGTTAGAACTGGCTCTGAGAAAGATGCAAGGGAATAAATTTGGACAGTTCTACTAAATTGATATATCCCATCTATACCTACAGTTTGGAATATTAAAAGGAAATGAAATTTTTCGAAACATTTTCAGGAGGGGCGATTAATTACGTCAGAATTTAATCTTCTTACCCGAGGAATCGTCGGTACTGTCAATGCAAAACCAAAGCCGGACAATTTGGCAATGTCTTCTCACGAATGGGAAATCTGTTGCTCTATGGAGGAGTCCTTTCCAGATTTTAATGGACTGACGGAAGATATTAAATGTAAACTAGTCATTACAATTGAAGACTTCACAGAGGTTAGCTTGAGAACACTTTGAGTAGCTCTGTTTGTAAATGTTTATCGTTTGGCAGACATTCAATTTTGGAAACTCAAAGAAGCGCACCATCAACTGGAACTCCAAGTTGTCGAATTTTCAAAAACTATTACTTGTCAAGGTGTTGCGTAAAGAAAAGTTTACCTCATGCGTGGTGGCCTATATACGCGCAACAATTGGCAGTTACTTTGTGGAAGTTTCTAGCGGTAGTCAACTTAAAAATGTGTGAGCACCTAAACCTAAGTTGATTATACGTTTTATGATTTGTGTTCGAATCTTTAAACACTGAACTTGAGTTTTTTTTTTCAACCCAAGCTGTCAGGTGAATTTTTAAAGTTGGACAGTGGGACATGCTTCCAAAGATCCGACGTGGTGGTAGTTTTTAAACCAAATTTCTTTATAGTTATGTACTTCCATTTATATTTATAAAGGTATACCTAATCAATTGATCTATACTCTTCCTTTTAACAGCTACCAGGACACCTCCAACGTAACCCCCCTTGTGTTCGTTCTGTCAAGCGGCTCAGATCCAATGGCGGGCTTTTTAAAGTTCGCCGAAGAACTGCAATACACCGAGAAATTCTACTCCATATCGCTGGGTCAGGGTCAAGGACCCATAGCAGAGAACCTTATCGATCGCAGCCTAAAAAGTGGCCACTGGGTATTTTTACAAAATTGCCACTTGGCCACTTCATGGATGCTGCAAATGGAGAACATAGTTCGAAATATAACGCTGGGCATAACAACTGCCCATGCAAACTTCCGCCTCTTCCTCTCGTCGATGCCAACAAAGTTCTTTCCCATCAGCGTACTGCAGAACTCGGTGAAGTTGACAAATGAACCTCCGAAAGGTATCAAGGCGAATGTTCTGGGTGCCCTTGCCGATATTAAGAAGGACTTCTTCGAACATCATGTACTTGGTCCGAAATGGCGGGCTTTGGTATTTGGCATTTGCATGTTTCACTCAGTTATACTGGAGAGAAGGAAATTCGGCCCACTTGGCTGGAATATTCTATACGAATTCAATGAAAGTGACCGTGAGTGTGGCATCAAGACGCTAGATGTGTTTATCGATCGAAAGC
Source organism: Cheilosia vernalis (assembly GCA_949126925.1). Taxonomy (NCBI): domain Eukaryota; kingdom Metazoa; phylum Arthropoda; class Insecta; order Diptera; family Syrphidae; genus Cheilosia; species Cheilosia vernalis. The sequence continues at coordinate 34,816,827 of OX421360.1, read as the reverse complement.
GTGCCGGTGATGAAATCCCCTGGGAAGCGATTGCGTACATAAACGGTGAGATCACATGGGGTGGTCGGGTGACAGACTACTGGGATCAGCGTTGTCTACGGACGATCTTGAAGATATTCTCCTCTTCGGTCATTTTAAACGAGGACTATCGCTACAGCTGTAATCCGTTTTATCGGAATCCGAGGAGAAAAACCCTGCAACAGTATAGGGAGTATGTGCAGAGTTTTCCTACTGACGAGGATCCCGAACTTTTCGGAATGAATCAGAATGCCAATATAGTCTTTCAAACAAAGGAAACGGAATTTTTCATATCGACACTGCTCCTGGGACAGCCAAAGACCGCAGGCGATGACAGTCAATCGAGGGACAATGACGTTTGCTTGGAAATAATCCAAAAGATACAGGAGGTCCTGGTGACGGCAATTTCGAGAGAAGAAATGTATCCTGACCTATCTATTGTAAGTTGGAAGAGGCTTTTAATTGATGTACCCTTCATTGTTTCTTTTCCCAGCTGGATGAAAAAGGTCAGATACCCTCGCTGACCACTGTTCTTATCCAAGAATCTGACCGGTATAATACGTTCTTAAAAATCGTTCACGATAGCTTGGTGAACTTGAAAAAAGCCATAAAAGGACTGGTGGTTATGTCAGAGGCGCTGGAAGAAGTCTTTCGGTCGCTGCTCAACAATTTGGTTCCCCAAATGTGGGCTGCCAAGAGTTTCCTTTCTATTAAGTCTCTGCCGAACTACATCGCTGATTTTCAACGTCGAATCGACTTTGTGCAGGATTGGATAAAAAATGGCCCTCCACGGTCGTACTGGGTTAGCGGACTCTATTTCCCCCAATCGTTTCTCACTGGGATCCTACAAACCCATGCGAGGAAGCATCGTCTGCCAATTGATGCTTTAAAGATTGACTTCATTGTCTCAGGTACAGTTCTGGTGCAGCAGGACTTCTTCGAACGACGTCAGCAAGGCAAAGAGGTAGGTCGTTATATTGTCTTAGCAAAGCAGGCTCGAGTGATGTTTTCCTGTCATAGGTGCACGATCTTTACGGTGCCCTGCAAACGCCTGACGTTGGAGTTATTTCCCATGGCATTTTCATCGAAGCAGCCCGTTGGAACGCAGAACTAGGTGGTCTCTGTGATGCTCGTGATGGTGAATTGTATTCCCGTCTGCCAGCCATACATTTCATTCCGTCACTCAAGTTGGACCCCGGTCAGCGTTATGATGTAAGTTGATTACTAATGATATTTATCGAACTACAGTGCTTGTGTGATGCAGGCCCCGCTTTATAAGACTCAAGAGCGATCTGGAGTATTGTCGACGACGGGCCATTCGACCAACTTTATTCTGTCGATTTTGCTGCAGAGCCAAAAGCCGTCAGATTACTGGATTCTCCGGGGAACTGCTTTAGTCTCGTCTGTATCCGAAAATGATTCCTAGCCGTCCTCTCTGAATGGAACTGAAATTGTAAATTATTAACCTCGGACTATGACGCATAAATATGTTAACCTTTGTTTAAAATGTTGTCGTTGTTTTGTCCTTAAAGTTGACTTACTATAGATATTTAATCTTCTGCCTCCGAAATGGTTATGTGCATAGACAAACCATACGGAGACCATATTAGCTGCCAACTAAACCATCAACTTGTGTTGTCTTCGTGCGCCATTATTATTACTCGTCACAGAATTTTCTTAAGCAGCCCCAGCCTATACAGCGAAAGGACCTGCTTCGTCCTATGCTAGTAGGGTTCAGGTCATGTGAAAGGTATTTTCGAACGTCTTCTGGAAAGTTCGTCGGCTTTTTGTTTCCTTCAATTCCCTCGCGGCCAGGAACCCACCATATTTTGGTTTTGTTTCTGGTGCACAGTGTTTGGAGGGTATTGAAGCAGTGTAAGACTGATTTGGAGTCAATGGTAGCTAAGGGCATTTATAGCAGCTTGACAATCCGTGAATGTATGGATGTTTGAGCCTTTGACACCTGCGTTGTAGTTGAGGCTTGCGCATTCTTTAAAGGCATGTAGCTCTGCTTGGAATATGCTTTCCATTGGCATTGACACCATTTGGTTTGGTGCGAAAATTTTTTTTTTTTTTTTTTTTTTTTTTTTTTTTTTTATCCGAGGGTAGGTGAAAATCTTCCAAAGACACTATGAGAGACGCGCGTTCTCATAGTAGTGTCAGATTTTTACTGACTAAAAACACCACCCTTCCAAAGATTGTTAGATACTGCAACTAAGATATAACTTATCAAGCAATTTTTCTATCATTAAATAAAAACTTTTGACAGGTTACTTTCCAATGAAAGATCCTGCGTGTTCCGCAAATTAGACGCGGTTAATCTTATCTTGCCAAGTCGAACGGTTTCGTTCTTTGTAGTCGGCGCAATAAATTGCTCTCGTCCAAGATTTGTCGGACTGTATTGTTGATATGTCCGATTAGTCGGTTTCTATGCTTTCTCGCGAAGCTTCTAGATTCAGCTTCGATTGTTGGAATTCCGAGATCCCTATGGATATCGTCGTTTCTAATATACCATGGTGCTTGTACAATTTCTCTAAGGACTTTATTTTGAAAAGTTTGTAGAATATTGACATTTGTTTTCTTGGTACAACCCCAAAGTTGTATACCGTAGGTCCACACCGGCTTTAGCACTTGCTTGTATAAAAGCAGTTTGTTCTCAGTACTGAGCTGGGAATGTTTTCCGAGTAACCAGTACATTTCTCTATATTTGATATCGAGTTCTTTACGTTTCATTTTCACGTGCGAACTCCATTTCAACTTTGCGTCGAGTGTCATTCCCAGGTATTTGGCCTCGTTTGCAAAGGGTATTCGGGCCAAGTTTAGAAAAATTGGCAAGTCATTAGTTTTCTTATAAGTGAAATTCACGTGAACAGATTTAGTTTCGTTGAGGGCGATCCGCCAGTTCCCTGTCCATTCATTTACCTTATTCACTGCGGCTTGCAGTTTTGTAGTCGCTTCTTCGATTGTATTACCTACAGCTAGGATAGCTGTGTCGTCGGCGAACGTAGCAAGGGTAGTGCCATCTTCCCTTGGTATATCGCGAGTATATAACAAATAGAGAAGCGGACCAAGGACGCTTCCTTGCGGTACCCCGGCCGAAATTTCTTTTAGCTCCGAGTATTCATTTCCATTTCTAACCCGGAAGAGTCTATTCCCGAGATATGATTCTAGAATATCATATAGGCTTGCGGTGAGAACTTGTCGTAATTTAAATTTCAAGCCGTCGTGCCACACCTTATCAAAGGCTTGTGAGACGTCAAGGAATACACTTGAGCAAATCTTTTTTTCTTCAAATGCTTTCTCGATTACGTCAGTAGTTCTATGTACTTGGTCAATCGTCGAATGCTTGGTTCTGAACCCAAACTGGTGGTCAGGGATAAGATTATTGTCTTCAATAACCGGCTGTAGGCGCCTAAGCAATATTCTTTCGAAGACTTTGGAAATGACCGGAAGAAGGGAAATCGGTCTATACGATTTTACTTCATTTGGCGGTTTTCCTGGTTTTAAAACCATTATGACCTCCGCGACTTTCCATTGACTCGGCACGTGTTTTAGTCTGAGCGCAGCATTTATAATATGAAGGAGCTTAATTAATGCTTTCCTTGGAAGAGCTTTGAGAACTTCTCCGGTGATCAAATCATAACCAGGAGCTTTCTTAGGTTTTAGGGATTCGATTTCACGTTTTAGTTCCCTTAGCGTTGCTCTTGTGAGTGTTGAATCGTCAGGTTGTAATTCCGTCCTATTAGTGTTGTCGTAGATCGCTTGGCCATCGTACGGTTTAAAGGTTTCTTCTAGATGAGCGGCAAAAACGTCCGCTTTTTGCTTATCTTCCCTTGCCCATTCATTTTGATTTATTCTAATTGGCGGCGCGGGGATTTTGGGCCTTTTGGTGCCTTTTACAGCTTTCCAAAGTGAATAATTGGAATCTTTTTTCGCTGTTAAACTTTCAAGGTAAGAACCTATCGCACGATTTTTAAAATCCTTAATGACTGTCTTCAACAAATTGCACAAATAATTCAAATGTGCTTTATGTTGCGGAGCGCGACTCTGTTGCCATTTCTTGCGCGCCTTCCTTTTTTCGTTCACCAATTCTTTTATTTCGGGAGGATATCGTAGCCCGTATTTGACCGGCGTTTTCCTTGGATTAGGCGTATTATTCCAGGAGGCGAGCTGTACGATCTCGACGAAGCGATCAACTTCAACTTCAAGTTCATAGGGTGTCGTAAGTGGAACACTCAGTTGAACATTCTCTTCTATTTCGTTCCTAAAGCCTTCCCAGTTAGTGTTTCTACCAGTTAGTCTCGCTGGCTCTAGGTTATTGACTAGTTTTACACTCAATGTTAATATAACCGGTGAGTGGTCAGATGATAGATCAAAGCTCTCTTCAACTTTAATGTGGTGGGTAGGTATTCCTTTCACGACGAAGAAATCTATCAGATCAGGTAGTTTTGAAGTATCAGTTGGCCAGTAGGTCGGTTTGCCCGTCGAGAGGAAATCGCAACTGTATTCCATACCTGCCCCATAGAGCATTCTACCTTTTCGCGAGATGTATCTGGAGCCCCAGAACGTGTGCTTCGCATTAAAATCGCCGCCAATAATGAAGTTTGGTTTGAGCGATTTAAGCAGGTTAGTGAAATCACTTTTTTCAAGCGCGGAACGCGGTGGACAGTAGATAGATGAAATTCTAAGAGTACGCTGACTATTTTTAACTCGAATCGTGCACAGTTGCATAGTTTCAAGCTCTATCTTCAGGTCTTCGTATTGTTCAATGCAGTCTTTAATAAGCAATGATGATCCACCTCTGGCGTTCCCCGATGGGTGACAAGCGTGGAAATCATTATATCCTTTTATTTTTAAATTCGATCCCTTTTTCACGTGAGTTTCAGAAATCAAGCAAATGTCAATATCTTTTTCGCGTATGAATATTTCCAATTCGCCGAGTTTTTGTAAAAGCCCGTTTGCATTCCAAGTGCATATTTTTAACATTGGTTTTTCATTCATGTTATTTTTGAAGCACGCGTTTTCCGTGAATTATTTTCTAGCTTAACCAAGCGATCGAAAATAATTTTATTTATTTTGCTTTGTTCTTCAAGTTTCTCGAGAATAACTGAGAAAACATGAGAAACAGGGTCCGGCGAAGTTTCAACGTTTTTCGCTCCTTCAAATGCCGCGGCCTGAGCGTAGGTCTGTACTCTGGCTGTCCGAGGGCCACTATTCGATGGATTTGCTCGTGGTAACTTTTCAGTAGCGTTTCTTTTGACAACAGAGGTCGAGGGCCTTTCAATTGTCTCTCTTTCTCTGACAATGCTACGCTTTTGAACCGGAGGTTTTATATTGCCTACAACCTCCTGGGCGGTCCTACGCTTTACCTTGGTAAGCGGCTTTGTTTTTTTATTTTGGCTTTTGAGTAGCGCATCTCTCCGTTTTTGCAACTCCTTAGCTACCTCACAGCCTCTGTAATTTGCCGGGTGCTTTCCCTTACAGTTAGCACAGGTAGCGGAGGATTGTTTGTTTGCTCCACAGTCTTGGGAGAAATGACTTCCGGCGCATTTTACACATCGCGGCTCTTTTTTGCAATACATTTGCGTATGATTGAATTCTTGGCAACGTTTGCACTGTGGAATTGTTTTCAAATTTCTGCGCATGGGCTCGATTTTTACCACAATATTAAGTATGGTTTTAATTCGGTAGATATCTTCGATATTTACAGACCTATCGAAGGTAAGCATAAAGAGCGGAAGTCCACGCCTTATCAGGATGTCCTTATCTTCTTCCGTTTTTTGCTTCTCTTTCTTGATGATATTTACGGCATCAAGAATTTTAAACCCTTTGGAACGGAGGTCGTTTATAACCTCTTCTTTGGTGCATGAGGGGTGGAGTCCCCTCGCTACAACACGATGTGGCCTTTCTGACTTTATTTCAAAAGTATACCACTGGATCTTCTCGGTATTTAGCTTTTGGGACACTGCCCGGTAGTCTTCATGGTTAACGACGTTAATTTTCCACGCATTATTCCTCAAAGATGTTACCTTAAATTCCGATGTTATCGTTCCTTTAAGGAGGCTGTGAAACTTATTATACTCCGTTATCCCAACGACGTTTATTGGAGGCGGTGGACGAATTTGTCCTCGGAGTTGTTTTTCTTGCGGTACTTTACGCGTTTGTTCTCTTAGAGGCTCGACTTCAGGCGAAGAACCGGCTCTCCTTTTCTTACTAGGTCTTTTCTTAGGGACCCGATTCGTTTCGCGTGCTAGCTCTTCTTCGTCAGTGTGGTATTCCTGACTAGGCAAGCGTGGTGGAGTACATTCGCGTTCCTTCTGAGAATTAGTGTTCCTTAGAACATTATTTTCTTCTTTTAACAGTTCTATCTCTTTCTTCAGAGTTTGAAAGAGTAGATCCATTTCCTTAAGCTTGATTCGGAGTGTTTTAATTTCTTCCTCAGAGCTTATATCTTTCACTGAGTCCCGTTTTTCACGCGCTGGCGCTCCCGGCGGACTTCTTTTCCCGGGGTTGTTCGATCTTGATGGAGGCGATCGAGATACCCTTGAACTTTTATTAAAAGGGTTAATGGACTGCAATAAGCGGCTCTCCCCAGAATCCGTAGAGCCGACCTCCGAAGAGGGTGGATTTTCCAGTAAAGCTGGACTGCCACCTGGGGTAATTAATCTTTTCGTTTTGTTCATTGCATTTTTTGTATACACTATACGCTCGGTATACGGAGGTTGGATTTTAGTCGCCTCTTACGACAGGCATGCCTACCTCGGGTAAATTCTAACCCCTACCCGAAGGGTGCGAAAATGCCTGATCCGACCCCTTTTTGACAGTTTGGTGGGCTGCTACTAACCCACACCTCTCTATTTGTGATCTTCGTGGAGAGTCTTTTGTTAAAACATAGTGTTTTTGGGAGTCGGTCTGTGATCCCGCAGAAGGGTCATAAGGTCCGAGTGATCACCGATGTCCATCTCCTTCATATGTAACAGTGCCTTGATTTTGTGCGGTTTTTTCCGCAATGGCGGTGTCGAAAAGGGTTCACGTATAGGCGGATTCTATAAATGTGTGAGTGATGTCGCGAACTGACAACTTCCAATATTTCCCTGTTCTTATATCGCTTTGTTCCTGCAAATTCCAGGCGAGCTTTCCCACACGCGACCTTTTTAGGTAGCGAGAAGGATGTCGGACAAAGATAATGGAATACAGAGATATATATCTTTCCAGTGGAAAGGCGGCTGCCTACAAGGTGTTTTCCAGAAAAATTCATGAAGTCACACACACCTGCTCATTTCTATTATAGTATATGTGAGTTCATGAATTGGACTTTACTGCAAGAATAAAGTATTTTCTAATGTGTATTTCACTATTTTTTTTAGTTTAATCAACACCTCCACAAAATCCAAACAAATACAATATGAAACACAAAACAATTAAGCACCGCGATACTCGTAAAAGAAAGATGATTCGCGGTCGGTCATGAGCAACATGCTTTTTTGTTCGTCACACGTATTCACAGACGGGGGTTGAAATTACAAAAACAACAATGTAAACAAATGGGTTTTGGGGGGATAGACGTACGGAAGATAACCATCTCTTTTATTCATTAATCTCTGATGTCGGATGAGAAGAAATGACAACAGCGTGACCGTTGTGCGACAATTTGGTACCTTTTTCGAGGACTCTAATACAATTTTTTGTTCCTTTGTTCCTTTTTATTATTTGTAAAATACACATTTTTGGACTATTCGCATGAGAGCCAATGGCGAACGAACTGCGAACAAGCGAATTTTTTTACACTTCAATTACTTCAATCATTGTTTAATGTTAAATTCGATAGAATTTTTTCATTCGTGGGTTTGTGGATCCGCGAATGTCTTATGTAGGATTGTGAATAAAGTGTGACAGTTCGCCGCAAGAATTTTCAATTGCTGTAATAATTGTAAATTGAGCTATTTAAATCGATTGAGAGTCCGATTTTTTTTTAGATTAGACTTAAGATTAATTTAATTTAAGGCTTTGGTGGTAAATAGTATAAAAATCAATTTTCAATTCATAAATACAATTAAATTCATTTGTTCACAATTCGCGCTCATGTGAATAGTACTTAAAAAAGTTTTGAAAAACTGTGATTTCAAAATGAATATGTTAAAAAAATAACGCGTAAATAGTGTAAATACTACAAAATACTAAATTTATGTAACAGCGTCAGAAAAAGGCACACTTTTCTTTCATCGCCCCTTTTATATGGACTTTTTAAAACTAAATTGAAGGAGATTTCAAAAGTAGATATTGATATAATTTATAAACAAAATTCAATTAATTTTTTACATATTTATAAATAAAAATCAAAGCTAAAAGGTTTTCATTTTAAAATTTGTCATTTGGAAACGAATTGCATCTAAAGTTCTGTCTAGCTTACCCGCAGAACAACCTTAAAGACATCTAATTCTAATGTTATTTGGTTGTTTTGGGTTTATTTATAAAAGAAACGTTGTGAGAGAGTGATCTTTTTACAGTCTATATTGTATTGTGAAACTAAAACTAAAATTTATAACCTTTCTCTAACAGTCCGGGAGATTGTTGCGAAATTCTGAAAAGTAACAAATAAAAAAAAGAAAAAAGTGTCATTTCTAAAGCTATTCTGCAATTTAAGAATTTTCGCACAATATTTAACAATTGTTGGCTCTCCTAACACTATAATCGTGTTCTGATACACAGCAGCGTTATATTTTATAGAAATTCATTTGGAAATCACTGCGTTTCTAAAATTTCCAAAGTGAATTTTCATACTAAAAAAAGGGAAAAAGTAGCAACAAATAGTATGAGGGTCCTCGAAAAAGTGCCAAATTATTGCACTACGGTCTCGTTGGTCACAGCGCGCGGCTCACTCACACACTCAAATCCGATTCGGAACGTTCCCTAGCGACATCGCCTCAAAAACCGCACAAAATCAAGGCACAGATTTGTTGAGCTGCGTGTTGCCACTTTTTTGATATAAATGTGGAAGGGTGTTATACCATGTTCCCACCAACGTGGGTCCACTTCGGAGAGGGTAGTTTTTTTTTTCGTTGTTTTTCTTTTGTTATCACACCTCTGCCAAAAATAAAACAATAATTTGTTGCAGGTACTTAATAAAAATACCAAAATACACCGAAACACGAGGAAAATTGAATTTGGGACAATATTTTTGACATTTGTGTTGTTTTTTTTGTTTGTTGAATAACATTGAATTGAATTGAAAGCGCTGCAGGTATGTTCGATTTTATTTTGTGTGGATTTGCGATGACATTTACGAAATTAAAAATTAAACACGTCTAAATCACGTAATTAGTAATCACGAAAATGTATGGTAAATCACGTAATTTATGAGATGATTTACCTAAATCAAGTGGATTTAGCTAAATCACGTTGGTGGGAACATGGTATTAGCTAAATCAAGTGGATTTAGCTAAATCACGTTGGTGGGAACATGGTATTAGTCCTATTAGAGCTCCTATAGCTGCTGTACGACAGGTCCGCATAGCTCCGGAAATGACTAGACATGCTTGACGCTGTATCTTGTTGAGCTTTACGGTGGCGGTTTGCTGTGTGACTTTGTTCCACCATACTATGGAAGCATAAGTAATGATGGGTCTAACCATCATTGTATAGATCCAATAAGTGATCTTTGGGGAGATTCCCCTTGTTTTACCATAGGTACATGCAGCGACAAACCCAGAAGGCACTGGTTGCTTTTTTGATTTTGTTGTTTATATGGGTGTTCCAATTTAGTCTTTTATCAAGGAGCACTCGGAGTACTCAATTTGATGCAAGTTAAAATGTCTTCTCTTAGTGAAGGGAACTATGATAGCCTTACTGGGATTTACGGAGAGATGTCCCATAGAACACCAATCTAAGACTATCTTAAGGGCATTTTGCATTTAATATTCCTGTGCCTTTAAGCACGATTATTTTACACTTAGCCGGTACTTTGAAGAAGAATTCAATCCTTTTGCTTTTTTAGACTTGATTTTCAGAATATTAGGTCCACATATTATGCCCGTAATTCTGTATTCCAACGACAACAATAATTTCGAATAAATACGTTAATTTTATTTTACCTCCTTACAAATAAGTTAATAAATAATTTTTGATCTATTCTATTCACTACATCTCAAAAATTCGAAAAAGTACACTACCGCTCTAAAATTGATATTTTGTTTAACAATGCTTCTTGTGTGTGTCAAGAACAAAGTGCTGTGTAAGTAAATATAAAAAATTATTAAACCACAACAATAAGAAATAAATAAAACTAATGTTCAACAAATTGGTTCAAATATTTGGCACATATATGATGATTAATACCCGTTGTTCTACTAGAACTGTATATAACAAGATCACTGTTAGCAGCTAGAGTGCATCCTACCTTGCACCACGTTAAAAAAAAAAAAAAATCTTAAAATTAGGTTTGTAAATATATGTCACCTGTATAACTTGGTGTTAATTGGATTATTAAGTTAACAACGAATCAATAATGGTCAATATAAAAAAGCTAACTTGTAAATGGTATGAAGTAATTGCAACGAATTGTTAAACCAAGTGCGCAGTAAACAAAGGCGCTTTTAAAGTAAATAATTGTTATTACTATCTACGTCCTACGTGTGCTGAAAAGAAATTCTTATAGCCACAATTATTTTTTATTTTATTTTTCAGGTAAACTAATGTGGAACTGTGTGATACTCTTATGTTGATCGATGATTTCCTTTTATTGGATCTTGTGTTAACGTCTTATGTTTCTGCCTTACCATATGAACCGACTGGTGGGCGGTACATGGCAGGTAGCGAATATACCTGCGGTAAATTAAATGCATACTTTCGTTTGCCAATGTTCTTCATAACATTATCCATGCGGGTGCCATCACTGCAATAGAAAGGAGAATGGGTTAAGGTACAGTAGTCATATAACGAAGTCTGCCTATAAAGTAGACTCATTTGCTAATGCTTCTCTACAAAAAAGAAAACATATTTGCAAGCACTTCACTAAATGATGAGCAACAAAAAAGGTTATTTGCAAAATTGGAAGGTACCCACAATTAAGTGGCACATACTCTTAAAAATATTTGTCACAATCATGTGAGGAGCTTACTCATTGCAATAAATGAGCACTTTGTCCATTTCCTGATAAGGAATAAAGAGAAATGTCTCGCAAAAGACGGATTTCCAACAGATCTAAATCAAACAATCCCTTCGAAGAGTCTTTAAAGTATAAGTGAGTGTGTTCGAATAGAATTTCACTAGTATGTCCTGACGTAAGTTTGTATTAAGAGTGGGTGTCCCTCAGCTATGAACTCCGAGCTCATGTAAACATGCTTACATGTATTAGTGCACAGAATTTCAAATAGCCGAGCACACCCTCCCCCATTAAGATCACATTTGTGACTACAGAGTCTGTAAAATGAGAACTCGCTCAACGTTCACGAAATAAAAATAACAAAAAATTCGCTGCACAAATAATCAAAACAAATCAAAACAAAAAAACAACAAAAAGGACAAGCTGTCTGCCTAGGGCGATAGGCTAGCTGTATTGAGCTGCAAACTCTGTCTGAATAGACTGAAAATGTTAGTGTGTGTGATATCCAGTTTTCTACGAATTACGTACAAATCCAATCGCAAATTTTCTACCTTTCAAGATATGTATCCAAGATTTGATAATATATATTTTTATATAAAATTGGTTTTGGCTTGTTTGTAGCTTTTGCTTTGTTTGCGGGTCTGGGATGGGTTTCTTGTATAGTTAAACTTAGAATCTATGCGAAACGCCCACCGAACCTAGCCTACGATAATACACTATTCATTTATGTATTTATTATTGTAACTTTCACGGAATTCTATACCAAGGGGTTGGACAATCTTTCTTACCGCTAATATTATTAGAACTTTTCTTAAATTTTAACATGCTGAAAGTTGTATCAATTTGTAACTGTACGTTTCGGCCTTTGTGAGAAAATCGAAGTATATTGCTGTTAGTATTCTGTACTACTAAGGGGATACATAATTACACTACATTAATTTAATGATATGTGGGTAATCTACACATTTTTGGGAACTAAAAACGATATGTTCGATATGTTATTACGTGTTTTATTATATCAACTGTGAACTTGCAGTCTAATTTAAGTCATGCTAATGCTTAGCAAGTAAAGCACTTTTATTATCTGCCAGTTAGAAAAGCAGAGCTTCTCTTAGTCATTTTATACTCGTATTTAAAAACTTCAATTCACCAAAATATTCTAGCCTAATATAATGTAGATACGTATTATGTAGTCAGTTCCATATCACTTTTACCGATTATTAGATTATACCGGTTTTTCTTTAGGAGTCTAGTGTCGAGCGGAAAGAAACAGGATGGGAAGTATTAGTAATACTTTTAAGTTTATATGCCTTTTAACCAGACAGCTTACAGGAATAAGGTAATTTTTTTTTTTACATCTGAAAGTCATACTGAGCATCTCCACCAGCACAATGTAAAAGGATATTAAAAAAACAAGAACAATCAAACAGGGCATTTAATCTAAGCAGAAATTTACTTATGGACTTTGTTTTTTGTTAGGTGTTCGATACTTGTATATGCCTTAGATTTTCTCGGATTTTGCATTTACATTTCTCAGAATGCATCTTCTTTTAATTTTAGTAAATAAGTACACAAAATCATAGGGCCCAAACACTGGAAAGCTAAATTATCTCTTGGTAATATGAACTTGCTCTTAAATTTAAAAAAAAAAGTTTTTGATTCTTTTAGCTCCAAATAGATGTTCATAATTCATTTTCAAACAATTAATTTCTTTTTCTACACCTTCCATAATTATTAAGTCTCTAGACTCTAGCTGATGAAGGGCAATAAAAAGTCCACACCGTTCAACAATAATACCATTTTCACTTTGTATTAGTGTTGACAATGCACTATACAGGAATGTTTTAATTAAATTACCTATTTTAACTATTTTATTTTGAATTTATAAAGCAAAAATAATTAATATTTTAAAAAAATGAATGTTTTTATTTTTAACACTTTCTACATCTTGCTATTTTTTTCAATTATCTGAACTCGTAACAGTAGAAAATAGTAAGCAAATTATTTCAGAATATCTAAATAAAAACACAAATATTGAACGTTTGCCTTTTCCAAGGAAATATGTATAAAACAATAATATTTGAAACTTCTACAAATAAAGCAAAAAATTCAAACACATCAACAACAACAAAGTCATCACCCAGTCCCCACCCACTCTCACATAATTTTTTCTCGGATTATCAAAACTTATTTCATTGTTGCTTTCTTCACTTTATCAAACAGCAAGAATATTAGTGTGTATCTATCAGAAACCCAAACAAAACGAAATAAACAAATTTTTGTCATTTTTTGTTCAAGCAGCTCTAGTGAGCGAAAATCTGCAAACTATAGATTCTCAATAGAGAGTAAGTTTAGAGAAAAATCGAATAACGCCTGTCGGATATTTTGTGAACTACATTGCATAAGTGTGCGTAAACTCTGAAACAAAATTCAGAATGCAGTAAAATAGTAAAATTTTCAAAATTCGAATTTAACTATTTTAAGAACTAAACATCAAACTTTTATTCATTGAGCAGACATACAAATATGCAAAGCCCATTCTCTTTTTTACAGATTAAAAAAATAGTTCCTTGTTGCTCCACAAAGATTGTTTGCTTTTAGTAATATTAACCTGCAGTTTTAAGATGGTAAGCACAAAAAATCAAAATTGTGCTTCAATAGCTACCTGCGTCTATTTACTGGCTATTGAAAACCGTTTAATCCGGTCAATTATCTCTTAAGAACTGCGAGAAACTACGGGGCGCAGAAACGTCTACCCCTGCCACCCAGCCTTAATGAGTGGCAGTAACACGGCTGCATAGTCATAGGCAAATAACATCTCTATACAATATATACATCTCTTCCAATTCTTAGGAAATTAAAAAAAAAAAAAAAACTGAATTCCAGTGCTGCCTGAAGTCCACGTCAATAAGTAATATGAAATAATTATCAACCTACCATCGCATAGTACTTAAGACATTGGGCACGCTCTTCGCTGGTAAATGGAACTCCTGCACCAGAACACGACACTGTTCCAGCGTAACAGCCATTCCGGTGCGATCTTTGGCGCTTTTACATGATGTAAATCGAATTCCAGACACAGACCGGCAAATATCCTCGGCCAAGTGAAGAATTTTCATATTTTTCGATACATTTGACCGCAGTTGCTCCTCCATTAGAAGCAAAAAATTGGTCACCGTCTGCGCAGGTAAAACCTGCTCCGTTTTACTCGGTGTATCAGGGGCAGTCAGGTTCAGCTTTCGAAAACGCATGTGGTATTGTTTGATACGTTCGAAATTATCCCAATTCGAGCGATGCTGATCGCGAGTGTAGCCCAGCGTTTCAGCTAGAGTGGCCTTTTCGTTGATGCCGATATTAAAGAAGACTGGCGTCACCATAAACGTGGTCGTTTCCCTCGTTGGCAGTATGGAGTATACTGTCTCAGGTACTGGGAGCGATACGTTGAGTGCATGACGCCTACCACTCACCCGTGGCATTGGCACTGACAATGAATCTCTGGTTGAGCAAAAATGTTATTAAAACAAAATGAATATATGCGTACAATACTACCTCTGTAAATTGCTCCTGACTAGGGTAAAACGAACCGTTAAAAGATCCTCAATGGCTATGGACATGTCACCCCACATATCGGTTTCGCCGCCGTAGAGCGACAGTAAGCCCTCGAAATACACCAGTGGGCCCAAGTCCGTGAGAATCTTAATGAAGTTCTCGGTGATATTGGTGCCCCATAGTCTGGCCATCAGTCCACTCACTAAAGCTGTCAACTGAAACAAACCAAATAAGTGTAAGTCGCATTTCTAGTAGAAATACATTTTAACCTACAGCCTGAGAGAAACACACATCCCTACGATACATAATGTCCAGATTGACACTATTCCGCTTCATGTCCTGTTGCAGTCTTTGCACAGAGTGCATGAGTCTGGCTGTCTTCAGTAACCCATCCATCGCGTGGCGTAGTTTTCGCATGGAAGGGCGGAGCTCTGAGACCCAGTCTGTGGTCATTGACAGATCCAAACCTAGAAAGCAATTCTTAAAGTGTTCTCTCGCCCGGTAATTGAGTCTCACCATCGGTAAATTTGTTGCCTTTTTTTGTACGCAATTGCACCTCACCCTGATTGTCTTCGTGTTGAGCTAACTCCAAATTCAAATCCTTGTTTGAGCATCCCGCTTCTGCATCCACCACAGTCGCTTCGTGTAGACAGTCTGTTTGGTTCCCCACCACATCTGGTGTGGTGTTTGGAAAAACTCCACGTTTTGCCACGCTTTTTGGATGCCTAAGACGTATCGCTGGACTGCCACAACGACCGCAGAGAAACTTAATTTTACTCACCAGGCACATGACGCTTGCTTCAATGTTCAGCTGAGTAAGGTCCAATGGCTCTGGCTCCTCCGTCGGGCGATAATAGTTCGCCGATGGACTGGAACTCATCATTTTCGTATCTAAAAAGCCAACACCCTGTCCCATAGCTGTAGAAGGAGCACCGTCATCCTCTCCGAAGGTGAATGTCGAATCCATGGGATTAACTGCACCTGAATTCAGTTCTACTAGTATATCGTCCAAACAACTCCCGCGATTGGGAGTATCATCGAAATGGGAATCACGGAAGTCCAAATCTGTTTCGAAATTCACCGACACCGGTAGCGACTGATGCGTTAATGCGGCGTCTTCTTCGGATTCACTTGCCGACAGCTGATCGCTATAGATTTTCATTGATTTCTGAATGGAGAAGATCGCACTGATGTCTGTCATCGAAGGAGATTTCATACGGAAGTTGTTCGCTAAGCCAAATGGCCGAGAGTGCGTTGGTGTTCGTTGCGTCTTTGGCCATAGATCTGGGGGAGCGACCACTGGTGTGGCAAAGTCTTCCAATTCGGGAGATTTCAGGTCAAGAGCACTAAGTTGTTGGGTGATCTTCTTAAACGGAGACATTGGCTAGGGAAACACAAAATATTTTTATTTTAAGCATGCACCCAAGGGGTCTTAGGTCTTAGTCAACTTACCATCAACACATTGTCGGGTTCTTCGATTATCCGGTGTTGTTCGATAAACGAAAAGGCTTCCTCGACCAAGCTGGGCTCCCAGATATTGAGAAGAGTTTTTGTCTTGGTAATCATTTCATTGCACAGTGGCATCATTCCTTTGGGATTTTTGGATTTAGCCAAAAACAGCAACTGGGACATGATCTCAACGATATCCTTTCGTAGCTGCTTAATGGCTTGCACAGCTTCGTTTGCGGTTTGAACTTTACATTCATTGTCATCGAACTTCGATGGGGAATCTTTAATTTGCTGTAAAAGCCTAAAAGGAAATTTCGAATCATAAGAGATACGCCTCTGCTTGGCAGAACTTACTTTATTAAGCCTCCGGTGCGTTGCTTTCCGGCATGGCGCGTAAATGCACCAACTGTCATTATGTCTAGCATGCCCGAGCGATTAAGCGAGTCATTATGTGCCCACATGCGTTGTAGATGTAGGTTAACCGGGATAAATTCAAGGGACTCGTCTGTTTTCACTGATGACTGCTTAAAGAAAGGACCTGGGAAGACGCAACATTTTTAACAAAAAAAACCAACCAACTTTACAGATCTCTTCTCTTACCTTCCTCTTTCATAGTTTGTTGCAAAATCTGCTTTGCTTGTGAGTAGTCTTTCAGCAATTTCAGATGTTTGTCCAGCAATTCGATTTGTCGTCGCCTCCACTCACCACCCAGTTCACCCATTCCAGATATTTCCTGCAAGAGCTCCTTCTCTCTCATTATCCAAATCGATCTGAAAGAAAGCAATTTCCTCAATGTTCGAATTAGTTTTGAATGATTGACTATGCTCACAATAGTTGCTGCGGAATAATGAAGCAATACCGGCTCTCCATAAGGACCTCTTGCACGCTTATATCTCCCCCAAGACCGGAATGCAAACGGTACGTATGAATCTATTCGCATGGAATCACAATAAAGTTTACCTCTCAATAGACGAATATCATGTACTTACACGAGGATTAGCAAACACTTCAGCAATTTTTTCCTGAACTGGAACAAAGAGTTTTACACCCAATTTTGATGGAAGCGACTGTGATCTCCTGTGACCTGTGAAGATGATCGTAAGAATAGTTAGTCTTCCTAGAGATATACACTTACAAACCTCTTGATTGTTGATCGGCTACTTTCGTTGGTGATCTAGGCGGGCGAAACTCTAGGTCTGGTGCCCATGATGCGATTGTAATGAAACCAACATCACCGTTGGCGGATTTTAAAGGAATTCGAAATCTCGTTGCATCCTAGTGTTACCAACAATGATTATTGCAATAAAACATTTACTTTCAAGACTAACCTGAATGACTCCCAGGCTGATCTCTGCAAATCCAATTGGAACCGATGTTTGGGACATCCTCTCACGTACATCATACAATGTAAATCGAATTAGGGATTCTGCATTCAAATAATCACTCGCTCGGAAACACACTGTACATAGGAACTGAGGATTTGCGTTGCGTTCCACAATCTCTGTGCGGGCATACTGGCGCCAACAGCAGTCAACACCGTTGCGAATCTGAACAGTAATTAACGGATTCGGTAAGCGACCATTTTCATCATTGGGTAAACTATCGCAGGATAGGGCTGACTCGCAAATCGGAATCTCCAGAAGATCTGGAACGATAATGTCGGACTTTGTAATGGGGATGTCATAGTGCTGGAACTAGAGAACTCTTATGGCTTTGTAAATCGTAACTTAGTGAGGTTAAGCAAAATATTTAAACAAGCTTGCATATTCGTCATTCTGCTCAAGGAAGGGAAATGAGAGTATGAGAGTCTTCATAACTACTATATCTACGTAAAATACCTTACACACACAACTCTTCTATGGTTTGGAATGAAAAAGTTCATGACTTCAAAGATCTTGGACGATACGATGGACCACCCATTCATTTGTTCCTAGCTCTGGGACTCACTTTAAACCTTTGGACCTGCTAGCCTTTGTGTGACCGAATATACTTATTTTACACCACCGGTGATCAGAAAGATCATCGAATCGGCACTTCTAACAGGTGAAGGGCCAAACTCGAATGACGCACAGGCAGATATTCATAAGCCCCTATCCAACATAAGTCCCTATCCAACATTTTTCGAGCAATATGCAGAGCAAGGTGCACTTAGTTAGGGGTCGTTTTATCACAAATTGAGATTGGCAGTGATGAACCAATTGCTTACATAACCACGTCACTAATTATACAAAAGTTTAACAAGCCTTCGACTGAAAAAAGAATTGCTCACCCATCGGGACATACCTTACCCTTTTCAGTAGGAAGTTCATAGTGTAGCTATTAGTAAGATTATTCACATATAAACAGGCATCTTCCACACTGACTAGGGAAGGACTTGATCTGAGCGCTAGGATAACGTAAGCAGGGGGTATCAAGAAAGTATAGTACTCATAGGTTAGGTTCTGCCTCCCTAACAAGTCTTTGTACCCACCTGTTCATCAAGGCAAATGCCTTTGCGGCTTCACCGTCTTCAGTAGGTCAAACGAATAATTCGAAGCAGGCAGTCATATGGATAGAATGTTAGGCAATAAAACGCAAACCATGAATCGAATAATGTTGATGATGACAGAAAATTGTACATATGCCTGATGAGAAAGTTAAGAAACTACGACTATTAGGTTCTAGTGCGCATGCAAAGTGTGTAGTTAATATTTAAAACAACAACAAACGGGGAGCACCCACAGCTACCAACCACCTTAACGAAAGACTTTAAATTCTCCCATAACTAGAAGGCGTCGAAAGACCATCTCAAACACCAGATCAGATGTGGTATATCCAACTTTGCAAAGAGTTGTAATGTCAAATTATCTTAAGAACGTTCCTCAAGAGGTTGGGAAATAAAATAAATACCTGCCACTTGGGAAGGAGTTAAAATACAAAAAAAAAACACATTCGAATGATTGAAAAGACCAAAGCCACGTGAAAAATAAAACATGTTAGTTCATAGGGTTATTTTTTCAGAATTATTAACAATTTTATTGTCTTTTTTTTTTGTTTTGTTTGTTATCTTAAGGAACACATTCAAAAAAAAAGTTCAGAAAATGAATAAATAAATATTTACACAGCACATCCTTCCACAGCACATATTCAACTCCAAAAAATATTTCACCAAAATAAATTCATTCCAAATTCTTTTAAAAAACTAACTAACTGAATCGAGTATTTTGACGTTTTAATATTTTGTTATTAAAATTGTATAAGATCACCTTCTTCTTTCTTTGTAGCGGTTTCTTCATGCGGCGGGGCAATGGGAGCACCCCTCTCTATTCGATTACCCATCGTAGCCGCTGCTATTTGATCAGCTAAGTATGTTATCTGCCGATTGAGGTACGAGTAACTTGCCAGTTGTATGCACTTTACCCAATCGAGGCGATCCTGCGAGGTTCGTGCGGTAATTCGTTGGGGGTAGCTGCCTTCGAATTCTGAAATTTCAAGAAGAGGATTAAATTTATATCGCGTTATTGGGAAATGGGTGATGTACCTAAAATGAAGGCAAAGCCGTCAGGTTCCCTTTCATCCGTGCGTATTAAAGGTCTGCAGTTTTCGAGAACAATAACGCCGACGGGTATGGATGTACGAGTCTGATCTTTGAGGTAAAATAGAAGATTACCTCGCAATTTGCACCAACGGGGTGAATTCACTGAAAATGAGAACATGTTAACATGAAATATGTGAGAGGAAGAGAAGTGATTAAGCATAGATGTAGAATAGTGCAGCGGTGATTTTTTGTACAAATAACCATAACCTTCAAAAGCACCCCTGATAGGGCTATGTCGCTATGTGTGTGCAGTTTGAAAGGGAGAATAAGCTGACGTTTTTACGGAGAGCCTTGATGGCTCACTTAGTTAGATTATGACCGTGACTATAAATAGATCTAGAAAAATATAATACGAATGGCGATACTTTGTCTTTGCCGATAATGGTCGTGAGACTGTGTTGTGTGAGACAGGACTGGTTTCGCACTTTTATGTGATGGAGAATATGCTGCCCAATGCGTTTTAGCGTCCCCCTTTAAGATTCCCAAGCAGCTCGTAAGAATTAAGGATTCAAGTTGAAAGTGCTTCTCCGTATTTAAATATTCTATTCCCCCGGACTTTCGGACGCGTGAAAAATCAAGAAGAAGATGGCTGTCAACCATGAAAAACTCACAAAGGCTCAATAGAAAGCAATACGATCTATGTAATGGTAAGAATTTTATTTTTTTTTATGAAACTAATTGGAACACATCAACATCACCATGAACATAAAGTCAATAACCAAATACAGTTGATTGTATAGATCGAGACAGCAAAATTTAGTAAAGCGGATTACATTGGTAGAGGTTTATTATAATCACATACATTATATAATATAAGGAAAATGAGTACGTTGCTCAAGTGTGGAGCACAAAATTGCTACCATGATACCATTTCTAGATTACGTGCTGAAGCAAAGTTGTAGAGTGCAGTTAAGCGTTGATTAAACATACGAATATAAATGTAGAGACTACCAAATCATTAATATATACCGAGAGGAACTCAATTGAAGCGAACCTTTTAATTGATTGAAGGTGTAGCTTTAAATCCGCCATACACACTGCCATCAGATAAATCGACCTTTTCCTGTTGAGCGAAAAGTTTCTTTTATTATTTGCTTTAAATGAATAATCTAATTTAACTTTAAATGGCAATACAGTCAATATCAACGCATAGCTCGAGTATAGCTCGTTCAGCTCTCCGATCGAAAACAATTTCAGTATTGAGAACTCTAAGGTAGAAGGGAAAAATAACACAAATCATCAATCAGCTTCTTTTTCGCCTTTCCCAACATAAATTATAGGATTGGAACTGAGAACATTACCAATTTCTACTTAACAAAGGTCCATAAGGAAATGTGTCGGAAGCTAACTGACATAACCAATCGACAGTAGGTATGCCAAATCATGTAACATGTTTACAAGAGATTGGGACAGGACCCGATAGGCACAACTTTTAAAATTGGAAGTGTGAGTGTCGTTCAAACACTTCAACAAGGCGACAGTTCAATAACTTTGAAAATAAAACCGATAACTCTGAATGGAAGGACAGAGCTAAAACAAAGATTCAGAAATTCACTCTTGGTTGTCATCGCAGTAAGAAAGGTAGAGTAGGTATGGAATACACTCAATGCTTACGCGGAGGCTATTAATTGTGCAACAATCAGTTCGGTTGATAAAAGCGATGAATGCTTTTTAACAAAAAAACGAACGTTTCTGTCACCAAATCGACCACCAGTTGCAACACCTGGTGTTCAGCTATTCAGGGAATACTTATCTGTTTATCATATCATGCTTTGATATAAGAACCATGACGACAACTTCTGTTATGCTTGTGTGAATAATTCATCTGTTAACTACTGCAAGTGATAAGAGGGCTCAGTAGGGTGAATTTTTATCCTCGCATGACCTTGAGCAAACTACCAGGCTCACACAAGCGAATCTGAAATAAGAAGTACCTAACTTACCATCGGCACGCCTGAAGAATCCCTCCTGTCGTTCGGTTATGAAGAGCAGGCCCTCCTTTTCAAATTGTGTTGATGGATTACTGGCCAATGTAATCAGTTCTTGTTGGTTAAAGCGCATATTTCCAATTTCAGCTGCAGTTAGAAGAAGTAATACACATAATATCAATACACGTAACAGGAAACGATGCACATAAGTCTGGTAATTTTTGAACAGTTATGCCCACAGTGCTTCGTCAAAACAATGATATTGTGCGAGTTTTATTCCATATTCGGATGTAGGTACTTAATTATATTTATGACGACTGTGAGGTGTGTACACATGTTGTACACATCCGCCCAGGCATAATACCCATTGATTGGAGTTGTGTTTCAATTATTGGCGAGAGGTGTAGCGACAAATGTGTAATATGTACCAGTCAAAGATGTGACACATATTTGTTGTGGGTGGTATAAATAGGTAAATGGGAAGCCAAGAAATTTATGAAAGATTTTGAAAATACAAATAAATCAACCTTTACCTATGAGATTACTTTTTTGTAGCTACCACCAACAAAACCGATACACTTTACATTTTTTTCACAGTCGCACTGTTATAATAGCAGTATTGTGCTATCATCTGATTATCAGAGGTAGTTTGGATAGATCTTATCACTTTAATTCGTAAACAATGCTGGATACTGTTTTTAATTTATTTACATGGAAAATACAAATAAAATCACACAGCACTGCGGAACAATTCGACGATTACAGAAAAATTTTCTTCACCGTCTGACAGAAAATCGTTTGATGACATTTCCCACAACGAAATCTGACAGATTGGTATTGGAGTTCAGGCGGAACAAAACCTACTAGTACCTACTAACGAAACGATTGAAACGAATTGAAAATAACGTTAGAACTTTATTGGGCTAGGTATACCTACCTACCTAGGTACCTATTTTTCATTCGTGGGCTTTTGGATAGCGACATGTCGTATTATGTGGATTGTGAATAAAGTGTGACACAGTTCGCGGCAAGAATAATTTTCAGTTCGCTTGATTTGTTCGCAATTCGGTATCATGTGAATAGTGCGAATTTCTTTAATTATTAGGGTAGTTCGCAACAATGTCAGTGTCAAATAAGAAGAACCAAAAAGCCAATACAGATAAAAAAACTTGTAGGAAGAAAAAAGATGTAGATTTCATATGAGCCGTGTTTTTTTGAGATTCGATCTCAGCAAAGCAAACCAAAGTAGGATTTTCAGCACGCAATTACAACAACTACATTCCAATTGACACTTCGGGACTCGAAATAGTTGTTGTAATTAGCGTGCTGAAAAGCCTACTTTAATTTGCTTTGCTGAGATCGAAGCTCAAAAAAACTCGGCTAATGTCAGTGTCAAATAAGAAGAACCAAAAAGCCAAGTACCTATACAGATAAAAAACTTGTAGGAAAAAAAAGATATAGATTTCATATGAGCCCTGTTTTTTTGAGCTTCGATCTCAGCAAATTACAACAACTACGCTGTACTTGACACTATCTTCGAGACTCGCAACAAATTGGTTGATTTTCATGTTCGATTTGCCATAAAGATCAATCTTTTTTTTGATCTCAAATCACTTTTGAGAAATCTCAATTATTTCTCAGATTTTAACATAACCTCCACAATGCCAATGTATATGACACAGACAGCTGGCGAATTGCTTATCTTTGGAATCAATTATTAATTTTCGAGTTTTTATATTAAATTATCTCGAAATGCATTAGCATTATTATAAATGTGAGAAAAATAACTGGAATGGATTTCCAGTGCAAGTGAAGAACCAACAGAAATCAGATTTTATGTTCGATTTGCCAGCAGAAATCTGAAATCTCAGATCAAAATCTGGAAAGCCATGACGAAATGCACATATTTTTGTCAATAGGCTTGTTTTTTTGAGCTTCGAACTCAGCAAAGCAAAGTAAAGTAGGATTTTCAGCACGCTAATTACAACAATTACGATATACTTGACACTTCGAGACTCGAAACAGTTTTTGTAATTGCGTGCTGAAAATCCTACTTTACTTTGCTTTGCTGAGATAGAAGCTCAAAAAAACACGGCTAATGTTGTCGAGTTCGATTTCAAAAACAACATATTGCTTCTACATTTCCACGTCAATATCTTGTGGCATACTTCGAGGATCAATTTCAATACAATTAGAATTTTCGGAAGAATAAATATAAGCGTTTTTATTTCCCTCTACGGGTACTTCACGCTCTCTTAAAAAGTTGATTACCTACCTTCGAAAGAACTGATAAGCACGCATACCAATGTAGTGTACAATACCTTCTTCACTATCCCATTCCTCTGCATATGAAATAAGTGTAGAGTTGCCATGTCATTGAAATAAAAATAGTCGTTTTGTGAAAGATAAGTATGTACCTATATGTAGAAAATGTGATTCCTGAATTTTATCAATTAAATTGTATGTATTTAGAATAGCGAAGATTAATGCGTGCTAACGAAATAGCATGGTTCCGTATTGTCTGCTATATTATATTATGACAACAGTGTATGATCAAAAAGTACATTTTTGGGTAGGTAGGTACCTATTTTTAAGGTTCCGTACCCAAAGGGAAAAAACCGAACCTTATTAGTTTCGCTCGGATGTCTCTCCGTCTGTCTGTCTGTCCGAACCCACTAAGACAATTTTGTTACCAGGTCTACCTCAAGAACCGATTGACATAGAAGGCTAAAATATACACACAACATCCGGTATAACCTCTAGTTAAACGACAAATACCAATGGAAGCGATAGGTACATCGATTGGTTTTCGAGTAATTAGTAATTTGGTGAAAAAAAATATTTTCATTTGCCCAAAAAACTGTTTATTTCTTGATTCACAAAAAAATGAATTCCTTTTTTGTAAGATCATATTCTTAGCTATATGGGTAATACTGTTTTGCCGAAAAGTTAATAGTTTACAAGATATTTTCGAAAAAGATAATTTTACCGTGTAAAATAAGCTGCGCTCATATGTTCCAATCGTTTCCTCTCTTTTATTTCTGTATAGAATATAAATCCCTTTTGCGGTTCTCACACATAACCAATCTCATGCTTCCCACCTTCTGAAACAAATAAATAGATCTTCTCAATTTCAATAAGAATGTTTATTTCCTTTTTAGCCAAATACGGAACCCTCGGTGCGCGAGTGACACTCGCACTTGGCCGTTTTTTTTTTTACTACATATATTTGGCAGTTCAGTCCGAGAAGTCTGGCATCACTGATAGAAATCAGTTTTGTGTATCCGGTCCATCCGGTATTCTTGGTAGAACTAGCCGGAAATTGAAATTAGAATTGTGTTTATTGGCTGCGTGCTATTTTTGCCAAAGCCAGTGCGCCGTACTAATAACCAATTTTAGTCTCTACTTTAAATTTACGAAAGCTCACAATTGCAAAATTCGTATGGACAATTTAGCTACTGTGAACTAAGTAGATTAAGAGTCGAAACTAAAAAATGTTTTTTGGTAAGGCCAAGTGTAAACTAATATTATTTTGAAAATTATAAAAAACTATGCATGTGGCAACCATAATTCAAGCCATTATACTGATGCTTGCTCAACAATATGATCGACAATAACAGCGGTTGCGGGGGCTATGGATGGCAAGCCGATCTTAAGAGAACGTTCTGATTTTGACAGACCGCATTATAGAAACCAGCACAACACAAACACAAGTTGCGATATTCTCTCCTCAGTGTGTATTGAGCTCTTGTTTAAAACGTTTCGTCTTTTTGGTCGATATAACGTTCTATCGCGTATTTTTGCGTGTAACCTGTTGGAAGTTTGACGGTTTCTTTTAATAATTAAATTCATTTGCGCTAAAGACTTATCTCGAGTGCACTCCAAAAAACGACCTATTAGTTGCATAATCATTGCTCGTGAAACCTTAGTTTAAAATTTTTCAAATTCTTGCCCCCAAGGACACATTTATTTTGTTGGTCCTGTTCTGCAAAGTGAAATCCTAAACCAACGTTTTGTGTACCTATATAGAGATTTACTCAGTATTCTTGTTTTTGTGGAACCGGTTCTACAAGTGACTCTGCGAGTTTATGTACCACAGCGACTGGTATTCTCATCTGTGGTACTAGATTGTGTGTACCTTGATCCAATTCGCGGTAAACGCAACCGTTTTTCGTCGATCCTATCGCTTGTCAACTGAAGTTATAAGAGGACACCAAAGTTGAACCTACCCCCGCCGGCCGGTATTTGCGTATACCTACCTACCTACGGTGTAGTGATGTGCGGTGAATTAGTTTGAATTTGGCTCAGATACGCGTATACCTACTCGTATCTCTACAAAACGAAAAACGTGTGTTTCGTCTGCCATTTGAAAAGCACGAAACAGGTTGTTGAATAAATAAAAATTCACCAACCGTAGCAAGTGTACATTCATACATTTTGATAAGTTTATTTAAAATTTCGTCGAATCGATAAGGAGACGCTGTATCTGTTCATCTGTTGGTATAACTTGGCATACTTACACTTGTGATACTTTTATTTGGATACCTACACAAACACATACATACTCTAGAGCGAGAGAAGAAAATAAAGGTAACAAATTGCATCTTCCATTGTACGTGTACCACTGCCCGCCCGAATGTAATTTCACCATCTGCGCTAGACATCTAGCACTTTTTGTGAAATGTCAATTTTTTTTATAATTTTTCTGACATGCCGCTATTCATCTAGCGGGCAGTGGAACGCGGGCATTCTGTTGAAGTAGTTGTAGATACCCTATGCCATCCCAAGATACGATTCTGTTCCGAAATCTGTCACGAACGTAAGTCCGGGAGGTATATTCGATTGGCTGCAAATTGATGTCTCTATTGAAAGCGTCGGACAGCCAGACGTTAATTGCCTTATCTAACAGGTAGGGACCCTAAGCAATTAGTGGGTGCTAGATTAGTTCACAGCGTACCTAGCCGCGATGACGACAACTAAACTGTAGGAATGTGGACCATATGAATACCTACATTTTATAGGTATACTTTAGAACAATACATTTCAGCATGTTATTTTCGTTGTTATCAGAGGAGTTGATTGGTCTAACCTACATCTACAGTCTAGGCGTTGAAAATTATCTAGAAGCAGTAGGGGAAACTTTGTAACAAATTGGTCTATGTTCTTTTTATGTAATAGAAATTGCAAAATCACTCGACACACATAGGCAATAGGCATATTTCAGTTCCGATAAGGTACCTAGATTAGTTTTAATCTTTTGAAGTACACTCAGATAAGACGTCATTGCCTTGTCAGATCTCAGATGTTACGTCTCGTGAAAAAATATATTTCGCGATACATTTTTAGAGTTTAGCCTAATTAGGTAGATATCTATTTCGAACTCACAATCGTGATATTTTTTATACAAAATTGCATATTGTGACCTACAAATTATTTAGTGTGAAGGTTAAAAACGATCGCATAATGAGTACGGACAAATGTCAATAAAATTACAATCAATGTAGAACACGAAAAATATGTTCCAAAATGTATTTTTGGCTGTCTGTACATAATCCCATTTCCACAAAAGCATGGCTATATGTGTATTTTGGTAAACAATCAATTAGGGCTGTTCCAAATGTCATCGAGAGCAAACTGTAAAAACATTTGTCAGAATTTCGATTGGTTATCGAAATATATCTATCTGGTCTTTTAATGCTTTTTATGTCATTTAGCTAATTGTCATTTTCACTTGATATGCTTATTGAAGAGGTGACAAGTTGGGTGAAGATGTTTGACAGCATTTAACATGTCACTTTCTTACTATCAATTTTGTCGGTCTTGAAGATAATAAAATAAATCGTTGCATTTGCAATATATGTCAATATTGTCTTTGTTTATTAAAAAATTATTATTGACACTCTTCACTTGAAGAGCTAACAAAACATGTTTGCCGTTGATTTTTTCGTGTAAATACATTAGAGGGTTGCTATTGCTTATGTCAAATTTGGAAACAGTTGGGAAATATTTTGATGTGTTGTTTTAAGAGAACAAAAACTTCGGTTTTAGATACAGGGGAATCTCCAAGTGCGGACAGCTCCCTAAGGCGGACGCATTTTCCAACCAAGCTTTTCTGTTTCTGATTTCATGCATGTTACGTTTCCTTGGGAGGACATTATGTGGCCGGCTTTTATAGGGGGCCCGGAAATTCGAAACATTTTGTGTCAATTTTTAACAATAGAGACAACTTCGAAATGCGGCAACAATATTCTTCGAAAAATACAAATCCCACGTAGGTATGTATCTGAATACTTAAAAACTCTGATCAATAAGGTTGATTTTACATCTGAAACAAAAACCAAATTCCGTCACGTAGGTAATGCTCGTTTACGGATGACGCGATTCGACCCCAGATCTCTCACTATTGAGTAGGTAGGTACTTTAACACGATTTTCCCAAATCT
Organism: Cheilosia vernalis; assembly: GCA_949126925.1. Classification (NCBI taxonomy): domain Eukaryota; kingdom Metazoa; phylum Arthropoda; class Insecta; order Diptera; family Syrphidae; genus Cheilosia; species Cheilosia vernalis. The sequence continues at coordinate 34,788,763 of OX421360.1, read as the reverse complement.
TCGTGTCGCGCTGCGTTTATTTTGCAGTTACACTGAGCTGAACTATCCCTCAACGTCCTTTAAAAAATACAAAATTCTTATCGCTTGAGCTCTTCGCAAGATCGTGTTTCAGACCTTGCTGCTGTTTGTATCGAAGCATCTTTAACGCGGGACATATTATTGTAAGTGCTGCACTGCAAATTGGAAGGGTTCACAATTTCACATATAAAAGAGAAAATTCGTGTCTAGTACAAAAAACGCAAATAAAAATTATGTAATAATTATTTCATGAATGACAAAAAAATGTGATTTTCATTCCGTACAGGTCACTAAAAACTCACTCTGATTTTTTGAATAAGAATTTATTACCAATCGCGACCTCTGTAAAGTTCTGAGTGGTGAAATTGTCCGCACCTGACTGTATTCTACCTTGTTCCGAATTTAAACACGATCTAGTGGAAAATACTGATTTTTTTTATAAACAACAATCGTTAAAAATTATAGTCTTTCGAATGATCATTTACGTTATCCATTAAAATTCAAAAATCGAAAACTTAAATTCGTACATTGGCATCACCAAACAGCTACAACCGTTTATTAAGCGTTTGCATGTTCGACAGCTCAAAAGAGGAACGTACGATCCTACTTTTTTGATAACCTAAAGTCCGCCCAAATCTCCACTCAACCAAACTGCGTAGGCTTCACTGTCAATTCTTAATTCTGTTATTGGAAGCCAGTTAAGTTAATTGTCAGCCGATTTGCCTCAACACTCAATTACCATAAATCAATTGAGTTTCTATTCTGTTATCATTGCAGGATGATGTGTTCGACTTCTAGAAGGTTATGAGATTAATTTCAAAATGACATCTCCTATTGTTTCACACACTATCTTTTGCTAATCGTTCGATTAAATGATTGAGTAGCTTTCCTCTAAAGAGCGTTCTTTTATTAATATTTCTATTGACGTCGTCAGGCACAAATTAATTCAAAGCATTCTTTTGTTTTATAGAAAAACTCGCTTTGAAACCAGATACCTACTCGTTAAATAGTATTTTATTGCACTTAATCCGCCCAACAGAAGCAGATACCCACATTTATGAATCTTTTATTACTCAATTGAGTGCTGTTTGGTTACATGTTAACCTACCTGTTACTTAATGGTGATCCCAACACTAGTCGAAAGAGGCAACCATGCGGCATAGGTACTTAAATAAAATATCGTACAAGAACTAAATGTTTTACTTTCTTGTTTCATTGTGGTTTGAATATTTATTGCGCGCAATAAGTTGGAGATGCCAATTTTTGTGTCAAACACAATTAAAAAAAAAAAGTGTCAACTTCATAAATAACTCGAAAATGACACGTATCAAATAAAGTAAAACAAACGCAGAAATACAATACTTCTCTGCAACCTCTTTAAATAAGATCAAATGACCTGTAACTGTGTAAAGAAATAAGTATTTATGTATACGTGCACTCTTGGTCTGACAGTTTTTGCCTTTGTTGGACAAGGAACGACGCATTCAGTGGATGAAATTAGATGCAATTCAACCTACATCCATTGTGAACTCATTAATAAACGGGCAGTCTGGAAGGAACATAATATTTTCTTTGACCGATCTCAATGCCGTTTCTCTGGTTCGGCGTCTTGCATTCTCTCTTTACTCGTGCAGTTTCGAGCTATAATATTACATTTGTATTTTCCCGCGGATATTTGTCTCAGATTGACTAAAACGAAAACAAAAAAAAAAATTAATAAAAAATATACATAGTAGGTATAGCTACATAGGGAGTGTATGACTTCAGCTGACAATTTCTGATCATAATTAATCAGTTGCAAAATTGCGTTAACTTATTTGCTGTGCTAAATGTTATTAATATTTGATTATTAGCGGTGATAAGAGTTTTATTGATTTTAGTGACGACTGAGTACATCTACAAATTTAGCTATCGACATTCCGGTCTGCTCGAGAAAACCTTACATAAATTTCTCCTCTACCTTATTTATGACTAGCTATATTCAGTCACAGTGGGCAGATCGGTCCACTGTCATAGAGGTGAAAGAGATGATGTGGGTGTCTTTGGAATAGATAAATATGACACTCTAAATTATTACAGAAACGTATTTCCATTGACGGTAAAGACGCGGGTTTAAAAACGAGCACAGTTATCTTAAAGTCACATCTGAACGTTGTGCTTCTATGAGTTTGTTGGAGAGAAGTGGAGACATTATTATTATTATTATTATCTTCTTTATTTCTTTCAAAAAACTTATTAATATTAATGGATTTCTTGGTCCAGATCCCGACATTATTTAAGCCGCTGTTGGTAGTTTTAAGCATCGCTGCCATCTGAGTCGTAAAAGCATTGTTGTTTTGTTTAAAAGCAATATTGGTGCTGATATTAACGTTTTCAAAAAATATTGTTTCCATTAAAGGCCACTTGCACCAATTTACTTGATAACTTAATAAACTTGTGAGAAGCTGACCCGAGTTCAAAACTCCGCCTCGATAAGTTACCTTAGATAATATTAATTTGACATTACTACATAATCTTCCGATCATTTCAAATCTTAGTTCATAAAATTAAAAAAAAAAAATAATTTTAACAAGGAAATATTCATGTATCATTGACGTGAATTTTGTATCTCTTTACTTCATAAATGTCGAAGTAAAATTGACGTTTTGCCGCCATTTGCATAAATTATAGCATCTTCCGATAGGGCGATCATTTCTGCGACAAATTTTACTTATGCAATAATAAATTTTAGAGATAAAACTAAACCATAGGTAATTGAAGTAAAGAATTAAAGGTCCAAGGGTCTTTGCGCCAAATTTTCTTTTCTCTACGGGTATGATCTTTGAGTATGCAACGTCAAATAAAAAAAAAAACTGATATAGTAGATTAAAGATTACCATTAATCATTTCATATCTTTATAAATTAAAGTAAGATCAGTGTTTAAGACAAAAGCAATTAGTGCAACACAAAAAGAAAGCTTATAGTAAATAAGCTATAAGTAAATGAACAAAATGAAAGGATACAACAAAGGTTGGAACACAATACTTATTCTTTTTATTTACGCAACATCGTGGAAGAACTTCATACTTAGGTGGATACCGCTAGAAACCGCTCAAATCGAAATTTACTTCGCCAAATCTAAACAAATTTTCGAAACAAATTTATATAAAGTGGTGAAAATTCGGTAGATTGTCAATATAAATTGTTGTGAGAAGATATGAATAGGAACATGTTCCGCCAACTATCTGTTTTAAATTATCTAAATTCTTCTCTGTATATCTTTGGTTGAAACTTAAAAAAAAAACTAGCTATTTATTTTTGTCGAGAATCAAAAAGTTGTTCAAATATTACTTGCATTATTTGCAAAACATAAGTATAATTAGAAGGACAGAAGAGCAGAAGGGCAGCCCTACATAATAAATTAGACCTAGGGCTAATTTTCAGCATTATAACCTGCCTCCCTCAACCAGTGAACTTTGGTATAAATTCTTTGGAAAAATTGCACAAAACTACCATTAAAATATTATGCCCCAAAAGAACAATAACAAAAATAATGTTAAATACCGCTAATGCACTGTTACGATTACGATGTAAGTGGTACAAGGTTGGCATTCGAACGACATGATTGGTGGTAATTTTCGTAACAAGTACCTACCTCGTACCAAGATCTAGATTACCTCTACGCTCGCCCGATACTTACCTACTACTAGATTCAAAAATTATTATGAGATAATAAAACGCTGTCAACCATCACACGAAAAACATTCTTAGCACTCGTTTAACAAACGACTGATAAACTTATTTTTGTTTTATTGAATGTTCAGCTTTATCAGAATAATCTTATAGATTTTACTAATCAACATCTACTTCACCTGATGAGTAAATTTACTCATGTCTTAACAAAATTACCACATGCGAGTTCTTGTTTTACCTCAATAAAATTCGTATCTAAGAATGGCTCTGATAAGTCAGTTAATAGATTTTTTTTTCTAAAAAAATGTATGGGGATTTCTTAACTTTTGTATGTCCGACCATGAACTTGAGCAATGAGCACCAGAAATGAGATTTGACTGATTTTTTTTTTTAAATTGAGAACTTTGTATTTTTTTCTTATCTTTAGAAGGGACTGTGTGGACTCTAGATGGTTACTATTTTTTAAATAAGTATTCTCCACCACTTTCCTCAAAGTTTCTGATCAGTGCTCTGATTCCAAAGTTTGTTGCCATCTAACTATTGGGGTTCTTTTGAGCGTGGTTTTTACATCTCTTTATATTTAACTTTAAAAAAAGAGACATTGGAAGTTGGAGCCGGGAGTGAGTAATCGGCTTGGAAACACTAACAGAAATTCTATCATTTCGGCTTACTGTCGCCATGAAATGCTCCACATAGTTTGTGGTTTGTGGAATTGACTATTTGTGGATCATTACTCTGTATGAGTAAAATGATATTAAAGTAGGTAGCTAAAAAGTGAGTATATTTTCTTCACAGTGCCATGATTTCTGACACAAACATCGGTGCCGTGAAATAACGCCGAGAGAAATAACGCCGAATTGGAAAACTCGGCGTTATTGCGCTTTCACAAAGTGAAATAATGCCGAATTTCAGAATTCGGCATTATTTCACATTAACAAATTGAAATAACGCCGAACATTGTTTGTGAAATAAAGCCGAAGCAAATGGGTATCATGACGTAATCTCGAATGACAAAAATCTCGAAGGCTAAAAATCTCAATTTGAAAATTCAACAAAAAATATAAGTAGAAAGCCTCGCACCCACCCCGTAATCCAACAGTAAACCCAAGCAGGGGGGTTGCAGGGGGCAGCATGCCCCCCCATACACATTTCATAATTTGCGCAAATTACTATTGTCTCAAAAATTAATATTAATTTAAGAATGCATTTATAAATGCAAAGTGAAATAAGGCCGAACATTTAAATTCGGTGTTATTTCGCTTTCACAAAGTAAAATAACGCCGAATTTTAGAATTCGGCGTTATTTCACGGCACCCAAACATCTGACCATTTCAGAGAGTGGGCCATAAGAATGTGCATGTGCATAGCAGGGTTGCATGAAACTTTCCCGTTTCTTTGAATTTTAAAACCTTTTTAATTTTACTTTAGTGATCAGATATTTCATAGCGCCGGATGACTTATTCACTTACGAGCAATCGTAATAGACAAGATGTGTCCGTTTTAACTGCGTAAAACACGCAGGGGAAGGTGGGATTAAATGACACATTAAAAACAAAATCATTGATATCTATCCATTCAACTAAAATTAAATTGAACAGCGATTATGTTCACAAATTTAAAGCTCCAAGGATAATTGTTTAAAGCTATAGATTTATAAAAAGGCCACGACAAAACCTTGATTTAATGGGCAATACTAGTTGGCCATTTTGGGCCACCTTCGCCATTGAGTTTGCATTATTGAGTTTAACAGCAAAAGCTTGTGAATGAAAGCAAATGTCAGTAAGGTTGTTTTGCGTTGACCAAATCCAACCATAGTTCTTTTTGATAGTCTTTTAAGTCAAATTTCCCATCCTGCCAACTGCCACAACTGTCAACTCTGAGTTCCTTACGATACGAAACTAATACTGCCCAGGTTATATTTTTCTAACTCAACGACGAAATTTTCCATAAAAAATAACTCATTGCTACCAAAAAAAACATTTAGTGTGAATGTTAAAAATGGATATTAATAAGGCCCAAAGTTTGACAGTAGATTGGTCACACTTTGTCAAATATTTGCAATGGAATCCACTCACTCCACCTGGCAGCAAATGTAAAAGGGTTTTGGTGGCATTATCACAAACAAACCTAATTTAAATATTGTACTAATATTCATTACCCTTCTGCGGTAACACTGTATAAGATTTATGGTTTATGCCTACGCTGACCGTATTTTAGAGTTCCAAATTATAAACTAAAGAAATAAACACAAATTTCCACACAATTTTCAATTATTCGATTCTAAAAAACTTTAAAAAGGGAGGTTAGAACATATTTTTTAGTACTAGATAAATTCATAGCTTGTTTAGCAAGTTATGGTACTTGCATTACCATTTTGTTCATTGAATTTTGGGTTTCTTAATATTTACATTATTATTTGGAAAAATATAAATGAAATCAGAACAAATAATGCAATTTCACTGAAACCCAGAACTAATGACGAACAACTTTTAAATACAGAACATTTATATGGCTTTGATTGTAAAATAATTCATAATGAACATAGCTAGCATTTTCTTCAGAAACAGAACTGTTCACAATTATAATGAATGGATGGTCACCATTGTTAATCGTATGCTGTCCCCACTCGACAATCAAACAGTTTGAAACATTTGAACTGATGCGAACTTTGAATTTGTTTACCTACTCCGTTTTGTTTGAATACAAACAAGTCAGTATAAGAGTTAAAAATAAAACTGACCTAACGCGACCTTGTGCATTCCGGTAAAGACTTTCGCAATTGATTTAATTTGAATATTCAAATAAAGCATTTTTAACCTTAGAAGCAAAAGTGTCATCTCTATTGGGATTGATTAAATGTATACTGGCAATATTTGAGGGTCACATCAATGCAAAATTCCCACAAAGTGACCGCGGGCGAAAAATGAATTATTCTATGTTTGCCCAGTAATTTGGGTCGTTTGAATCGTCACTGACGGCTTATACCCTTAAATTACTATTAATGACTGCATTATATTAAAGTTTTTAATGGTAGTCAATTAACAGGTATCCACCAGATATCACAATTTTTGCATAATTTTGGAGTTTTTTTTTTTTCATTGTGGGATGTTAGATGGTTAAGGTTAGAAGAACTGATTTATTATTTACCTGAAAAAAAAAAAAAAAAAAAAATGATCTTGAAAGTATGTAGCTTGATAGTTTAGTAAATTGTTTGTCTTTCCATCACCAATGTCGGAAATTTAATTTTAAATAACAATACCTGATGATACAGATTGGACGAAACAAATTTGAAAATTTGTGGCATACGTATAGCTATGTGCCTTCGCACTCGACATAAACTTATAGAGTTGGTGGCTGCCTTCTTGGGTATAAGTGTCGCTTACAAAGTTTCGTTAAATTAAACTGTACTAAGGCCCATTTTATTCACTCGAAGTTGAACACAACTTGGGAAGTTTCCCATATAAAAATCCCCAAGTTATGTTCAACTTCGAGTGAATAAAATGGGCCTAAGTATTCTTCTGTGTGCTAAACAGTCTCTTGCCATCAAAAGAGGTGACAAATTTAAACAGACTATGTATGTCTGTTCCTTTACTTTTAAATTTTCATATTTTAAGTAGTTCTTACGAATTCTTACTCAATACCGTTATGTAACCAGCGTTTCCAGACTTTCGGCATGTGGATTAAATATTTTTCTTTCGAAATTATTTTTTTCCCTTTTCAGCCTGTTCTCAAAAGAATAAAAAAAAAACAATTTTTATAGGTACAATACAAACAAATTTTATTTTTTAAAACAGAAATATCTTAGCTATACATTTCAAATACATTTCAAATTATATTATGCAGTCTCAATAAATTTGTACCACGAATGAGGATCTAATTTCTAATCCAGGCCATCTTGGTATAAGTAGCTCCCCCAGACGCCAGCTGAATAAATTTTGCAAGCCAGATGAATAAATTTTGCAATTAAAACCAGATTAAAACAATAAAAACGAAACTCGATTTTTTCCCCCACAAAAGATAAATTTGTCAATCTTAAAGCCAAAAAGACTAGAAATATTCCTTTATAAGCAGGCAGAGCTCTCCACCCAGTGCGAAAATTAAGTTGGAAACACATGTCAAGCAAGACTAAGGGCTATGTACCTTAAGTGTTTTTTTATTGTCTGGTTTCTGAACGTTGTAAAAATAAGTTTTGTTATTGAAACGTGAAAGTTTTTGGGGCGACTATGTTTCCCGTTTTCTGGGCTAGTTTCTCATCTCCCCTTTAGGATCAAAAAATCCCGAAAAACGGGGAAAATTACTCTAACTGGCATCCCTGTCCTTAACTCGAAAAATTCGTAAAAGAGAGCGTTATCGAGAGAGCAACCCTTTACCCCTCCACTGAGAAGCCGAAGAATTTTTACTGAACAAATTTGTTTGTGTAAGAATTGGCAAAGCTGTCAGCTGTCATTCGCTTTACAATTAACAGCTGATTTGAAATTCATACGCTTGCATTTGTTTTGATTTCTTGCGTACTCAAATGGTATCAACACTCAACAGGTAAAAAGGCAAACTAAAATTAAATAATATTATCCTTTCGAAAGTGGTGACTAGAGTCTTCCTCGCTGTAAGAAGGAACAATATTCTCCATGTAATTATTTTTTTTCCTCTTCTCGAATGCTTGTAGTTCAAATCAGTGCAAACTGTTTCACATACTTGGACTCAACAAAAAGAAGTCCGATTAATTCAAGATCACTTTCATTGCTAGGTATGCATGAATTAAAAAAATTTTTTTTTGTAAATTAGCAAATTCTTCGAGCTTATCAGATATTTTTGTGTACCTGCTATTTTTCATAGATTACTACAAAAGCGTAACCTAACTTTTTCTCTCTGTGAGAAAATGTATCCCCAGAACTGCCATGATGACAGACTTTTCCATTCTTACTGCAAAAGTAAAGAAACAAACCTTATTACTACGACTTCGGTGCAACTGCTCTTTATCCAGCATCATGTGCTGAATTCAAGGGCTTGACGTTTACTTCAGCAAAATTAATTATCTTAGAAGTCTATGTAAGTTGTCTTCTTCTTGGTTGCTGATTCCTCTCAGGAATTCGATAAAATAATATCCTTTCGCAGGCGTTAGTCAAAGGCAGTTGTAGGTAGGTACACATTTTCGACTAAATAAGCCGAAAAGATTATATTCGTCGGAAAGGGTCCACTAACAACAGCGTATTAAAGCAAGAAGGTCATCAACATCTATATCCGCGTAACCACAATTGGTCTATATTTGGCTGTAGAGTAAGACGGAAGAAAGTGCACACTACAGATACAGACAAGAAATTTTACTCAAAGCTCGCCAGCCGAAAAATCTCCTCATAAAGAAACTGTTTCTTAAATTTGTGCGCATAATTTTCGCACTCCACAGTTAAGCATTCTTTAGATATTGTCATGGAAATAAGCTCACCACATGACACGACGTTGAGATACATACCTATATATGTATGCAGACCTATATATGTATGCGCATAGATCACGGTTCAACTATTTAAGCTCGATTCTAAATTGCTACAATTGGAGACAATTGTGTACCACACAGAGAGGTGGATATACATGCAAATCGTGTTCTTCTCATGCCATTTCGGATCTTAATAAAGAAACCACAGTGCATAAAATTATAGATTACCCCAGTGCGCTCTCGCATTGGGGTATTTTTTTCACAGACGAAAATGCCTGGAAGAAGACTCTTCTGTAAATGGGTATCTATCTATCGTATATACTCATAGGTACAAGGTACTTGGTTATTCTCAATGATTGTGGAAAAGAAACTGAAACTGATTATTGACGGCGACACAAAATTTGCTTTTCGAAATGAAATAGAACTTTTTTTTTGGTTTTAACCGAACTTGCGAAACTTTATTACAAGAACTATTTACTTAAGATAGCGTTACAATCAGTCAACTTGTAAATTGGCTAAGTAGTAGTGAAATATTCTAAAAAGTCAAATCAACTAATATTTTGAGAAAATTAATATTAACCGGATTAAGTAATTTGTGCCTTATCAAATGGTAGAGATAAGATAAATTCGATTTTCGTGTTTTGTTGAATTCATATAATCCAAGCAATGAGACTACGATATCGTTTGTAAGTCAAGGCAGCCAATGGATTTGTAAGATTTGATAAGAATGAACCTACTTCAATCATAAACCGCGTGGAATAAACTATGCGTATCAATTGATCGAAACTTCTGATATTTGTTGGGGGAAAATAATCAGTATTAGTGGTGGGTTAAACCTGACTCCTAATATTTACTTACCAAGGTCATTATTTAGTTTTCTGTCCCACTTGACCCACTTTATAGCGGATGCTATAATTTACCATGTGCTAGGAATAGGGTTAAAGGAAATACTTTAAAGTGCTAATAGCGGTCTGCATATACCAAAAGAATTTCCCTTTAACTGGTCGATCTTAATTTGTTAAGTCACGTACCTATATTGGTTTTCATCAGTAAAAATTGTAAAAACACTTCAACTCTGGGTCACCCTCTTATGACAGCTGCACATTTATATTCTAAAATTGTGGAAGCTGTGTCACAAAAATATGTGTAGGAACACATTTGAAAATTAATTTCACCGCAGGGTAAAAACTTAGCTCTTCGTGCTGCTCCTAACCAGGGATCCCAGATTAAAGAAAAAAAAATCATAGTTTTTTAACACCAACACGATATTTTTCCCCCTTTTCAAAAATAAAAATCCCTTTTTTTCCCCCAAAGTTTTATTTTAACTTTCTATATTTTATTTGAATATCTTTGAATTAAGCAAACAGTAAAATAATAGGAATTATATTTAAAGTTTGTACATTGCACTATTACGAAGTCTTAAGCAGCCCTTTTCTACAAAGTCAAAACAATCGTTGTTTTTTAATAAATTTTGTGTGTACAAAATTCCTGCTCAAGTGGAATTAGTCAGTTTGTTTCGTGTTTTTGTTTTATTATAATATATGTCATAAGGGTAAACAAATTAAACTAAAAAAAAAAAAGCAAAACAAAAAGTTAATCTAAAAGAAACAAACAAAAAACCCGATTGACTGTAAATAAAAAAACTAAAAAAAATATGACACAAGAGACCTTACTATTTGGCAGTCGGAGGGTACTCAGATTTTTGTTTACCTTTGTAGGTCTAGGTATAGTCTCTGATTGTCAATTAATTAGGTTTTAATTTTTTAGTTTTTTTCCTTACAATCAGTCGGGTTTTTTGGTTTCTTAAACTAACTTTTTTAATTTACATCAGTCCTTACTTAAATGAAAAAATAACAATATACTGTTAAACTTCCTTTAAATTGAGGTTTTTTTCCTCAAAAGAAACTTTTTTTTCTAATTTTATTTATTTGTTGTCACTTGTAAACTTTTTCCAGTAGAAATAATGAAATATGTCATATCTCTGTATTTAAACTATGTAAATTGGCCTATAACAAATTGTAAATTCTAAACGAAAATAAATTGAATTGAATTTGTTTAATGTTAAAGACTTCCTTCCATTATAATTTTTCCCATATCAAAAGGACAAAGGAAGCACTTGGAATTTTACTTTTCGGTATTAATTTTGTTTAAGTTCTGGGCCCGATTTAGCAACAAAGTGACTCCTTCACTTTTAAGCTGAACCTCATCCAAAATAATCAGAGATCTACCCCAGACTTTCACCTGGTATAACTGACTATCACCTGCTAGACAAGTGATTGGTTCTGCTTCTGCGGATTCGTGTTCCATAGTTGCCCATTTCATTATTCTTTCATATTTCGGCACTTATATATCCTCACAATAGTTTCCCTTCTTCTTCCTCAATAAAATAATAAGACTAAAATGCTTTTTCACTATTCCAGTTGTCGTAATGCATCTGAAAGCTATGCCCCCGCATAAAAATCAGTGATGAACATTAACTTATTGCTGCGGACAGCATACTTTATACAACTTCATTTAAACATTCACTACCAATACGAATAAGAGTCTAAGAAATCAAAAAATGGCTGCCAAACAGGAACACGATGTCCTCGACCGGGTAAAAAATGGCGATAATGAAAAATATAATCAAAAACTAGATGGAAGCGAAACATTGCCACTCACTAGAGATAAAACAAAAACCGATGATGATTCAACAGATCCGGAATCCGGTAAAACACGTAAAGGTAAGATATCTAAATATTTTAAGCCATCAACATTTCTTTTTATTTATTATTTAAATTTTGCGACAAATATTTTTGAGTCAACACCATTTTGATTGATGGACAATTAAATTGACGCAGTCAGTCTATAGATAGTGTTGGTTTTTTTTTTCGTTCTTTAAACTGTAATGACTTACTTGTGTGCAGGTACTTATGATAATTTATTTGTGTAATTTTTTAAATCATGAATTCAATAATACATGCCTATTCTATATTATTTTTATTTTGCTATGTAGGTACCTGCTTATTTGCGGGAACTCAGACTAAGTAAATCATTAGGAGCAATACATGTGCTACATGAACCTACATACTAGAGGCTTGATTTCATCCTGATCCTACCATGCCATGCCATTGTACCAAGTACCATTATCGCTGTACGACATTGGGGACGTTCGGATACCTAGTTTATGTAAAACGTCAACTAGATTGGTCGTGACTATGAATCCGAACGCGTTGACTAAGCAAGTTGAATTGTTTTTGTATTCTCGCGGCCAGCGTTACCTTTGTTTGAATTTGCGCTTTTTTATTTGCAAAAGCCCCTTCATAAATTTTTAATAAATTGCTATTTTCAAAAAAGTACATTTAATGTCGTTTTCGATTTGACAAAAAATCAATTTTTTTTTGATCGAGATTGTTTTTCATTTTCGATTTGCCACAAAAATCAATCTTTTTTTTGATCTCAGATCACTTTTGAGAAATCGCAATTTTTCCTCAGATTTTACACATACTTTCACTAACACCAATGTTTATGACACACAGCGTCGGTTACGAATTGTTTATCATTGGAAGGATTGCTTTTTTAACTGAATTATTTATTTAACGTGTATGGGATCGAGTTTTTGTATTAAATGATTTCGAAATGCAGTACTATAAATATGTGAAAATCAATTGAAATGGATTTCGAGTGCAAGTGCAAAAATGTTTTTTTTTTTGCCGCCAACTCAATACACACATACCAATATAATTCAGATTTAATGTTCGATTTGGCAGCAGAAATCTGAAATCTCAGATCAAAATCTGAAAAGCCAAATCGAAAACGACATAAAATGTAACACGGCTCTGATAATCACTACACTATTTACAGTGTTATGCGAACTAATGGTTGTTAAATATCATGTGAAAATTCTAAATTACCAGAGTGGCCTTAGAAAGCACACCTTTTTCTCTCTTCGCGCCTTTTTTCGACTCCTCAGAATTCTGCAACGGCCACTCTGTTTATTTTAAATTTGACTCTTCGAAATGTCAACTGAGTACGCAGGCAGGATTTTTTTGACTAGATTGGTCGGCTTGCCCCCATAAACGTCAACTGCAAAAACTATACACGTGAACACTCTGGGCCAATGAAAACTGAGACGCATCTAGTCAGACAGCTGTCAGACTTACTAAACTACGAATCCGAACGTCCCCATTGAATAAATCACATCAGTGCTGCCAGGCCGCTTTAACCACTCGGAGTCAGAAAACTAAACAAAAAGCGCTAAAACGCGCTAGATTTTTGTTTTCATGAAAAAACTAAGAGCTAAACTAAGCGCTAGATCTAAAATTCATATAAGGATAGTACAACCACAACATATTCAGGGTTCAATTGTTCATTATTTTCACAAGCCATCAAGTATTTATTTAATTATACAAAATAATTAAAAAATCTGGTTTTTCGTCTTCGCTCTCTTCGTGTAACAAATATTTATCGGTTTCTTCAAAACGCATACATATTGAGAACTCTCGCACGTGGATGTTATATTACCTACATAGTAGTAAAATTTAATTTTTTTAGTTGTTATTATTTCTTTTGACACTTCATTTGTTAAAATTAATTGAGTGTGAGAACCACAAAAGGGATATTTACCACAAACATAGTAGAGTGGACTTGCAAATAAAAAGCGCTAGAAATTCCGCTAGGCGCTAAAACTTTTTAAAGCGCGCTAAACATACTAACAAACCCCAAAAAAGCGCCAGATCTAGCGCCGAAAGCGCTAAAATGACAGGCCTGAATCACATGTGCTAGTGCTCCTCTACGAAATTCCACAGCATAACGACAAAGAGAAAATCTAATGTCGACATGTAGTTAATCCTCGGTCTTAAGCTTTCCGTTAGTACCTATACACAAATTTCGTTACTAAAGATAAGAGTCTGAACAAATACATAATTAAGGACCCGCATCGAAAATAGATCCCATCAGATAATTTACACTCCGCCAGGACCCCAATGCTAAAGTTCCGCATAACATAATTATTATACGAGCAAATCCGCCTGAAATTTTCGCATAGGACAAAAATTGGTATTCTCAAAGCTGTTCGTTTTTTTTTTTTACCTGTGCGAAAACAATATTCACCTTTCGAATGAGCTAGTATTTTAAAGCACGTCAAGTAAACCATTTAGACAGGTTGTGATGAAAAACACAATATTCAAATTTAAATTGGTTTGGAATTGTTGTTTTCGATTGCAAAGGGATATCATTCAATAAGTGTTCTCATTTAAATTTTTTGATTTATTTTAATTTTTTAACACACAAATTAAAAATCAATGAAGTATCAAACTCATAATTCCGTATAGGTTCTAGATGCGAATCCGTCTGGAAAAGACAGCCGAGAAATATTCGAAGAGAATTTTGAGAATTTCAAAATTTCAGTTTTTCGCATCGCATCGGAGATTTTGACAGACAAAGATTGGAGTCCAGGGCTGATACAGAGGATATCCAACGAAGATTGACATATAAATAACAATATGGAATTTTTATTAAATAGGTACACAAGGTTCGTTCGGGTACTTTTTTGCAAACGTAAAATTATTTAAAATTTGCTAAGAAACTCTGCAAATGCGACCACGTACTGAGAAAATTAAAAAAAAAATGAGAGAAGTCCCTTTCCCCTCTTTTCTTTTTTTTGTAATTTTCTGCTCGCCGAATTTCGACTTACTGAAAAATTAAAACTGCCAACTAAGTGACAGCTCATAAGCTTGGCAAGTAAAACTATTTATTTTCGTCTTCAACGACGTCAGAGGAACAAGTTATAACAACAGAATGTTCTGCTATAACATAAATCAGAGCATTTAAATGGAAAGTTTAATAGCTATTTAGCTTGTAAAAAATTCAATTCCAACTTATTTTGTAGATGCTGCATTTTACGATTATGTCAACATGACATTTCCTAAACTTTTTATAAGAAAACCGATCAGGTGCCTCTCTTGAAATTGAGAAAATTCTCTCTCGATTTAGAGATTTGGTATTTTTCATTTTTCTATGCTGAAAGTAGGTACACGAATTGAGAATAAATTTTAGTGCCAAATACAATATAAATTTGCTCACACTGAATTAGCGATTGGAACTGATAATAAATTATATATTTAACCTGAACGTTAAAAAAAAATTGTTCCTGGTTCCCAATGCTATTGTCGACGTGGTGTTATTTTTCCAACAATTTTTATTGTTCCAAGAGCTGAACATAACAAAAAGTGGCAACCATGTCTCTGGCTCACACTCAAAAAAATCACACATCAAGCTTACCAATGTCCATGAATTATGAATACCTCTGACACCTTCTTCAAATGGAATTAGTGTAGGGCCCTCTAAGAATGACTCAATTATCGCTCTTTATTCATGTTCCCAATAGATAAATCACCATCTTGTCTAAAGAATTAATCGCTTACTATATTTTATAAAATCAAAGAAACCACACGAAACTTTTGTCGACTTAAAAACGAAACCGTATAAATTCGGTTATAAGAATATGTAGGTATATCATAAGCTAAACAAAACCAACTCAACAAAAGCAATGAATGCGTGAACCATAACAGACATTAATCTTACATCGATGACATTCTTTACGGAAGCGATGCGATGGCGACACTGTCATCATTCAGATAACTATCTTTGAGACTTTATCAAGTTATTGTGCAGATAGCTGCAGGCTTATATGAATTTCGTCAAATATTTTAAGATTGCCAAAAAAAAAATATATTTTCTTTTATCATTGTCGTACCGATTTATCAGAAATTCTGTTTTTTTTTTTCAGGTCGATTATCGATAGATGCTCTAATGCAGCTACCTCGAAAGCGTCGGATTTTATACATTTTGACAGCCAGCTTGTGTGCCTTACTTTTAGTTGTAATTATTTTAATGATAGCCTTTTGGCCTGACGTGCCATTCTATTTGAGAGCGGAACTATGTGTGGACAAGGAATGTGTTGTCGCAAGTCAACAGGTAAGTCAGATCAATAGACGTCAAAAGCAAATGTCTTTTCTAATGACTTTTATTTTAGATATTACTTTGGTCTAATACATCGTATAAACCATGTCGAGACACTTACCAATGGGCATGTGGTAATTTCCGCAAAGAGTACGAGGAAGGCGACTATTTTGTGATCAAAAAGGGAGAATGGGACTTTCAAACATACAACGAGTATGAAGGTAAATACGAGTTGAGGGTTTGGTTAAATGCTGTGGCTGGACTTATGTTTTTTTTTTTGAGCTACCTAGAGAGGTGCGTTTTCATTTCTTGTGAAAAAAAGTTGCCATAACTTTAAAAAGTAAAACGTACAGATTGTAATTTCCGCATATAACTAGCCTGAGGGTATGAAAAATAAGATGATTCGTTTCAAATGAACTAACTACCTACTTGATAGCAAATTCAAAGTGAATTTTCTCTACAGACTTATTGCACATCAGCAGTTTCAGCTGACGTTTATGGAGGGGTAGCCGACGAATCCAGTCAATAAATTTCTGACTGAGTACCAAGTTGACAGTTCGGGTATGTATGGATGATGTAGGGAAAGTGACGTTCCCGATCAACCTAGTTTTTGCGTTCAAGTTACATCTTATCCAGACCAATCTAGTCGATTTATAATAACTAGATTCTGGATTACGGCCAGTTAGATATCGAAGGAGAAAGTATAGGCAATTTAGTTTTTGTAAAGAGCTATCTTAATCCTGCAAAAATGAGACATGTATTATGGTTCATTCTAATAAATCAGAAATTCTATTTACATTTTTTTTAAGAAACTGCTATATTATTCGTTTATGTTTATGGTTAATGGTGGTCCCGGTCAACATCCCTGTACTCTACACTTCATCGATATAATAGACCGGGCATTACCCCAAGAATAGTTGATATGGAACGAAACATCAGTAGGAGTTGACTGACAGTGGCTTTGCTTAAAATATCCGTTTGATATAATTTTATGCACTTTACTTTCGAAACTTGATCGCTGAATCAATCTCATTTTGAGAGGTAATTGTTTAGCGGCAGCCTAAGTTGAAAAAATATTCAACAACTTTGAAGTATTTCGTTTTGTCCTCGTTAACAGCCAGAACCATCTTCACCTCTTCCGTTTTAATGTTTTGCTAATCATTTTCTTTAAAAAATATTTCTGCGGATTATGTTTTTATGCTACACAGACGAACGATCTTCGTAGGTATTCACAAACTTGTCATGGATTTGTAAAAGTCACGTGTCGATGTACTCTTGGTAAGATTTTCCCTAGTGTAGGGACTAGATTTTTGCTTCCCCAACACCGAAACGGGCTGATCAGGATATTATCGAAATGTGTTGGCACCCGAAAAAATATATAGATTCTACACGTTTGATTTACAAAACTAAGAATTCTGTCAGTTTGATAAAGACTACAGTTTTTTAAAGCCCTCATTTTTTAAAGACTCGACTCTGAAGAAATTTGTTTTAACTGCACTATATTAACTAATAGGTATACCTGCTACATGAACCCCATAAGTTCATTCTAAGAGGTTATCCCTTTTATCATCCAGATTTTTATATCAGCATAAATACTTAATCTGACTTAATTACCGGTTTTTAGTATTAATCTATGATCCCTGATCGAGCTATATTGTTTAGATAAAATTCTATATCCACCACAAACTATTCAAACATTTTCCGCCTTCATTTTTCCAGAACTAAGAGATCTAAACCGATTCATTTCAATGCTGCCTACATCCAGTCAGTCATACTCAGCTGAATCCATGATATCCGGCCTCTACAAGTCGTGCCGTGAAATCGATTCCTTGGATAAAAGCCAATCGGATGTGCTTCTGCGACAAGCCATTAAATCAGTTGGTAAGTTTTTTATAAGTTTTTAACCATATAAACCCATGTGCCTACAGTTAACTGACTCATGAATAAATATTTAATAAATCCGACCATAAAGTCACAGACATACCTTGACTTTTAAGTTTAACTTTGTATCCTAATATTTTGGAAGCTAGTCATTTTAGTTTTATTTATTTTTAGAGTTTTTTATACCAAATAATTAATGCACGTTCCACCTATAACAAAGTCGCGTCTCTGTATATTTATGTAACAACTGAAATGAATAAAATAGTTTGCAACTCTATACAAATCTTGTTATAGCTGGCAAGATTTCGATGACAGATAATATGAAATGATATATAGAGTTATGCCAATCGGTGGAGATATTTATTGTGTTGGCTTTCGAATTTTTGAATATAAACTAGACCCGGGTGGTTAAAGTCTCTAAGGTATTCACAGTTAATTTTCGTCAAATATGTTGAATAAAAATTAATTATATAACATTGGACATCATATACGGGTATATGGCATATCCAAGAGAAGCGTTGTTGTAGTGGCGCCATGTGGCAAAGATTCATATCGGATGACCACTTTTTATCGATCTGTTAACGAGCTTGTATATACACACAAATATTATTCGAGGCGAATATAATGCAAAAAAAAAAAATCCTGGGCCAGATTCTGTAAGGCGAAACGATCAAACGTTTTCGTGCGCACGAATGATTTGCCCTATGTTACACATGCAAATTTCTTCGTGCAAACGAAAACTTTGTAACGTTTCGCCTTACAGAATGCCGACCCTGCATAAATTGATGCGAAAAAATCAGCACCCGTTGGAAAACTTAAAAATATAATTTGCTGAAGTACAGTTCAAAAAAAGTCATAGCTGAAGATTGCGTTGTTTTGATTTGTAAATCAAAAGTTGTTTTATTAAGTCGTCACTTTTTGTACGAACTGCTCGTCTTAATTAAAATAAATGCTCTTATCTGTCAGTGTCACTTTCTTGTCAAAATATTAGTTCACTATCTACTTTTGTGTACTGCTTGCCTAATTCTTGTCTCATTTCTCGTAGATTGTGATCGCATGCCGCTCTTACAGATCCGTGAATAAGACAAAATTTGTACTACTTTTTTGATTTTGAAATCTATTTCACCTTTCTTCTTGGCAGCCAATAAAGCACGTTCTATCAGTCAAACGCTGTTTTTTTTTTGGTGTTTAAAAATTTTTGGAAAAATTCTTAAGATGAGTTTTTCCTTCGACGCAAAAGTCTTGTAGCAATGTAAACTACATATCAACTTACCATTTTCAATCCAACAATGCCTTACTTCATTTCGTTATGTTGTTCATTCTCAAACAAAATTCGTGCATAAAACACTATCCGCAATACTAATAATCATTTTTAGTGACCAGGCTAAATTCTTCGAACTCACAATGGCGAAACTTTCCATACAAAATTGCATACTGTGATCTACAAAATATATAAACTGAAGGTTAAAAATGATTATTGGTAAGGCCCTATTTCTTTCTTTCGCGATTTTTCAAATGTTTTTTTTTTTCGATTTTTTTCGAACTTTTTTCGCTAAAAGCCTTCTTCAAACAGCGACGAACGAAATGAAAATTAAAAATCTAGCAAATCCGTCGTACCGTTCGTGAGTTTTGTGGACACAAACGAACAAAATTTAATTTTCATATAAATGAATCAGACAAAAGAGCATTGAACCTTCTGTGATGTTGGTTTGTGCAGCTCTTCAGTCTTCCCTGCAGTCACGAACGACCGGATTCAAAGGATGTGGGTTTAACCGCGAGACTCTTCGATTTCGTTTAGCGGGAAATAGCGGCGGCCAATATATTCAGAGCTATTCCCTTTGGCACTTTCAGTTGATAGTGGGCAAGTCGAATCCAATCGGACCTACTCTGCCCGAACATCATACTTCATGCTTTCCAAAAGATTAAGCCTTATTGTCTAAATAGCGTTTATTTGTACTTGTTTTAACAGTTAAAAATTACTCATAAGTGGTAGGTGTATCACAGTTGACTTTTCAGTGCCTTCCTGGGGGGAGGTAACTTGTTGTTGGCGGCAAATATTGCCTACCACCATCGAGGTTAACACTGTCCTGATTCGTTGAAGATGGTGCCAATTCACCGTTGTTGCCCAAAGCACCGATCACAGAACTTATGGGCGCTGTTCCTTCATCAGAAAATTGACTCGTCCCCCCAAACAAGTTGTATTGATCTTTAAACGAAAAAAAAAAAAAAAACATTTAACCAACTTAATCGAGCTACAAAGACCATCCATACCTTGAATCTTTTGCTGGGCGTGCTTGGCTTCCTCTGGAGTTCTGTACTTGACAAAGAACACCTCTGGCTTGCTGGGCTCTGTTGGAGCTGGGGTAGCAATATCGTTGACATTCAGCTCGGGCTCCTTCTTCGTGAGCACGAAGATGTGTGTCTTCTCCTCGGCTGGCGCATATTCAGCCGATATTTTGACATTTGAGTTGGTCGACGCCGGAGCCTTGATGAACACAACACGGTAGTTCTTTTGTGGTCTTCCCAAAACGAAGTGCTTGTGTTGTACATGGGTATCTTCTGGCGCCGAATGGACAAAGAATTGCTTGCTAATCAGTGGCTCTTGCAAGGATCCCCGTTGAACTGATGGACCCACATTGGAAAAGTGATTCGAAGTTGCCGATAAGACGGCGCCATTTGTATTGCTGTCAGAACCAGCCTCTCCAAGTCCAGCTTTGTAGTTGTACCCCAGGTGGCTAACATCCGGCCGACCTTTGGCCATGACGATAAGAGACAAAATCTGTTGGATGGTTAGAGATAAAAGGATCAAGGTGGCGTCAATTTTCCAATTAAAGTGACCACTTACCACTAGCGAACGCATGATTAATGGACTTGCTGAGAGTATCCAAGGGAACGTACAAATTTGACTGATAGTAGGCCTAATCACGTGAAGTGTTTTTATACGAAAAAAAGGCCGATTGATTCCGATGGGAGAGATGCAGCTTACCACCGTTGGCCTTGGCGGGCGAGGAATTTATCTATCAAAACAAAAACTTAAAGTTGCAAAAGAATAAAACGACTGTTATGTCGCCCCATTTGGAGCTCCACATCTACTAACATCACACTCATTTCCACCGCCACTAGCGGACGTATCATTTAGACGCTTGTTTTCAAGTATTCAGTTATTCAGGTTTCTTTTAATTATTCAGTTCGTTGATTTCTTCTTCGAGTTATGTCACTTTGATGAGCAAAACAATGTCACACCATATCGACCGCCACCGATTGTATCGAATTTCATGGTAGGTCGGACTGTTAAAGCCTAAGCAGAAGCAAACCGGAATCATCACGCGCAGTAGCATCGCATTCACGCTAAAGAAATGCATCTGCAGATTTTACAATAACGTGTCACGAAGGTGTTGTGATATGCCACCTTGCAGATGGTATATGCATGCCTATCGGTCGCATTTTACTCACCTGAGTTCGAAGTTTATGTGTATGGTAGTAAGTGTTTGGAAAATAGTGGCTTGTGTGCTCACCAACACAACTGTTCAAGCAATCCAATTGTAAAAGTCTGACCGATTTGGTTTGTCGTGGAAAGTGGAATATCCAATTACCTATGTCGCTGATAAGACCTTTTTGAAGTTTGTATTCGTTGACTGCTTATTTAAATATTTTGATTGAGCAGTTTGAGTAATGCGAGCTGTCAGGTGGATAGGTAGAAGTTATATTCGTCAGAGTGGAATTTTTTGATTTCTATATTGATGGCACTTTTCGTAGAATGATGAATTTGTCTCCGCTAATCGTTCAAAGGCGCGAGTTTGTTGTTATTGATAGTTACGAAAAGACTTTGCTAACTGGTATAAAATAAATTATATTTTCAGGTAGGTACTTGGCAGGGCTCTATGCAATTGCTTCTAAAGTATTAACTCTTGTTACGTATGGCAACACTGGCCGTCCGTGTATTATTGTAAAATGACATGTAAGAGTTTAATGCTTGACCGGTCTCTGGCCGATGGAGACGTATTTATACGCCAAGAAAGCGAAGATAAATAAATGTGGGTTTTTTGTATATTTTTACTACGGGTTGGGTACGAAAACGGTGCCGTGAACGAAGCCCATATGAATTAACGCCATAATGGCGTAAATTCACTTTCAAATGCGAATTAACGCCATAATCCACTTATGGCCTTAATTCACTTTCAAACGAGAACTACAGCCATCACTTAAATGTGAACTAACGCCATACCTATGGTGTTAATTCACATTCGAATGTGAAATAATGCCATAAAGGTTTTTAAATTCAACAAAAAACATAAGTAGAAAACCTCGCACCCACCCCGTAATCCAACAGTAAACCCAAGCAGGGGGGTTGCAGGGGGGCAGCATGCCCCCCCATACACATTTCATAATTTGCGCAAATTACTTTAATTCACATTCAAATGAGAACTATGGCCACTTTCTAAAACGAACTAAAACCATATGACTTTAGTTCTCATTTAAAAGTGAAATAAGGCCATAAGTGGATTATGGCGTTAATTCGCATTTGAAAGTGAATTTACGCCATTATGGCGTTAATTCATATGGGCTTCGTTCACGGCACCTACGAAAACTCCAAAATTAAAATTCCCAGACTGAAATCCCCAAGTCAATATCCCCAAACAGAAAATCCCCAAATCCAAAATACTTAATCATTCAAACTATGAAATCTGTATGGGGGGGCATGCTGCCCCCCTGCAACCCCCCTGCTTGGGTTTACTGTTGGATTACGGGGCGGGTGCAATGTTGGTCTTATTACTAAAACTTGTACATGTATGTACAATCGTCGTCTGTGTACAATCGGAATGTACAATAATTGTCATCTACTGTGGGGATTTTGCGTTTGCAAAACGTTTGGGGATTTTCTTGGGGATAATCAATTCGGGTATTTTTCAAAAGGTGGGGATTTTGGGGTTTGGGGATTTTGCACTTGTGTATTATGTAGGTATCCCTTTTACTACAGTAAACGTAGGGCCGTGTTTTATTTAAATTGAAATAGTTCCTAACGAAAAAGCTACCAACAAAAAATGCAATAATTTCTAATTCTTAAAATGAAATACCTAAGTCCTAACTCAGGATGAAAAATATTCTCAACCAAAAATTAAATAAATCCTAACATTTAAAAGTTTTTTTTTTCATTTAGAAACAATTTCAAACACTAAAAAATTGAAACAAGTCATAAAATGCTAAATATTTCCAAAGTCAAAAGAAATAAGGCCAATTTCGAAAAGCCCCAAACCACAATGCATAAAAAAAGAAATATTTGTGGGTGGGGGAAGAATGCAACGCGCCTGTTTGGGGTCATTGTTTGGAGATCGGACTAGGTGCGGGGTTGGGAGTATGCAAAGTGTTTCGCATGCATTTAAAGAAACTTCTCGTATACCTAACAGCCGAACAGTAACCGCAAGCAGGGGGTTTTAGAGTCTGATACTTTGCTTACATTTCCAGTAGGTTTTACGGTCTTGAGAGCCTCCTAAATATTTATTAGAAATATCTTCTGAAAAGTTAGAATAATTATGTTATTCCATTTTTTAGTGCCACTTCATAAAAGGTTTCCTGACCAAAAATGAGGCTCGGATGTCGGATAGCAATATCCAAACTGAAGTCCAACAGGGCTGCTTCCAACAGTGGAAAATGTCTTAGTAGATCCCTACTCGTCTCCAGGATTTGTTCGGAGGGAAGTATGCCTGATGAATTGCTTGCCTGATGATTGCTTGCCCGATCCATAAGAAAGTCGATCCTCTAAACTGTGCAATATGGGTTTAAGGATCAGTTTTTAAATCAGCAGCTTTAATGCACTTGAAAATTATGACCTCCTTTTTATATGGACATTTTTTTTTAGCTTAAAGGTAGCTTTTCTATTTCTTTGTGGCATTTTTCTCCTTTTTTCAGCTTGTCCCTCATTTTATTTTCATTTTGTTCGTTATAAAGCGCAAAATTGGGCCAAATTGAAGCTTTTCCCCTTAACCTGGGACCACTCGAATACGCTTCTCTTTGGAATATGCCAAAAATAGTAGTGAACTGCTACTCCTTCTACAAAGTGAGATGAAACTGGATGGAGTGTTAACAAAATGTTAAAGTTCACAGAATATTATAGCTTGTTATAAGAAGCAATATAGTCTGTTTTGGGGAATTTGCAGTTAAAACAGACAAAAAAGTATTTTTTATTGAATAAATCATGAAGAGTTGCTAGTCAACTAAAAATTTCAATTCCACTTGGAATTGCAATACTTATTGTTGCATATGTTATGTGCTCAAACAATAAATTTTTATTGAATTTTTTAGGCGTCTTTTTAAGAAGTCTATAGAGAAAAGTTCTTATTTTGTTATAGGTTATATCACCTTTGTTAATAATTGTTGAGTTTGTGGGACTCCCAGTGGAGTACAATACAAGTAATACAAAATATCTACTATTGGAATTTTTAAATTTCAATATAATATTTGAATAAATGTGCAGAAACATTCCGAACTTTTATAGTCGCCTAAAAACTAGAAAATGCTGAATTAGAAAATAGAAAAAAAGTGATCTCTGAACTCTGACGAATAAAAGCACTATACTTGGGATTTTGCAGAAGAAAATTCAAAGAGCCATAATTGGGTATAGTAACGATAACCATTGGTTCTATATATTTAAAGACGATTCATTATGAATTCTTTTATTTACAACAGAAACATATAAACGTACTGTATTTAAGAAGTTGTTTTAGTTTAAGGTCCTTTAATAACAAATTTAAAAATTGTAACTAGGAATCGAGTTGCGTTGCATTCTTTTTATTTCCGATTGAGGAGCAACAACCAAAAACGTAACAATAATTTAGGTACATTTAGGGTTTTAGAAATTTATTTACAGTGATAAGTTTTGACATTAAAAACACTATCTAACCGTATTTCTGCAACTCTAATGACATAGGTATTTGCGATGCTACTAATTAAGGAAAGTCAGCTACTTTTCGATGAACAACAACAGCGATGTCATAGACGATGAAGTTTTTTCATTCATTTTCTTAAACCGTAAAAAAATTATTTCCTATAATCATTAAATTCAAGAGAGATGTTAATAAAACTGGTAACAACTTGAAACAAAATTGAATTGCATTTTGCTTGTGAAGGCTGTTTTTATAAAGGTCTGTCTGGCTTTCAAACTCCATACAATGATCCCCGTAATAATTTATTTAACGTATGTGGAAATATTAAAGGTCGCTACTTTACGTGGATGAACCACAGATTCTGGGTCAGTTGTGTGTAAACATTAACTGCGTTACTGCTGGTGTACGGCGGTTTATGGCGATCGTTGAAAATTGGTCATCCGCGATGCCATTAATGACATAAAACTATCTTTTCAATAAATCCGCTAGTCATGACTGTTTGCATTATTTTTATGCATTTACATTCATTTCAAAAATGGAATTTTTATATAGGAATTTTTCCCAGCGTGTAATTTTTTTCCGAACTGACTACGGCGTTAATTAAAAAGCGATCTTTACAAAAGATTAATTGAACGAAAGGTGGTGAATTTCCGTAGGTTAATTGTGCTGTTTTGTCACAAACAAAAAAATGAAATATAATAAAATAAAAGAAAGACTTCTATTACAACTTGTTAACTTTAAGCATTCAGAGTGACACTGTTAGACAAATGCCATAGCTTCATCTATAAAAGAGAATGTCGTTATTCGAATATATGTAAGTAAATAATTTAGTCGGCTAAATAACTAATACATGTACAAGGTAAAAAAACAAAAATCATAATACATTTTGAATCAAAGGAAATATGAGAGAAACAGGATACCTTTGATGAAAAGCAAAACCCTAGGCAAAAAAATCTGCTGCAATTCTGTATTAATATTTTTCCTGCCGTCATTTTATTTGACTATGTAGGTACCTAGTTTAAGCGATTTTCAAAGTATACAATCCTCAATTCATTTGTAATTAACAACCCATATTTTTCACTTAACTGGAATCACTTACCGTCATAAAAACAAAAAACATTTTTAGGTACGTTTTAAATGTTAGTAATGCGAAGATAAAAGTTTTAAAGTAAGTTGCTCTTTAAGAAAGCAAAAAAAAAGGAAAAACAACAGAACAACAAATCAAACACCAAACTCCAATAAAAGTCAAAAGCTGACTGCATCATTCTCCGTTTACGGGTACAGTTCTCTTGCGAAATATTTTTTCGCTTTTTTTCCCACCAAGTCCACTTACCATAAATCGTTTATAATTTCATACCTTTATTTCTTTGTTTTGCATAACTTTACAATAGCAAACTAGACGGAATATTTTGTTTATACAATAGATCCCACTTAGTCATGGAAATTCCCAACATCATTTAAATGTCAGATATCAAGGATATACCCATGATGCTGATTGGGTAAACGACATGTAAAGATAAAAACACCGATTTGCTATAATTTTATTCCGCCGTAATGTCCGTTTGGAATACGTTTTCACATTATCGCGATGGCCATTACAAAAGCTCACTTAAATCGTTTTGCATTATATCGACGGTTGAAATGAAATACCAACAACATTACAACATCCCACGCTATTTGCAGTTTGTTTTGACCAAATTATACCAGCACTATCTAACGTGTTCATAACTCAGCTTTAACACGATTACCGTGGTAGTGGTAGTCAAGCTCCGTTATGATGACCATTGACCATAATATGGGAGGGAGCGGTTATCAAAAATATTATTTACATACAAATAGAAATGGCGGCGGTGGCAGGTGCGTTTCACCAATCAAAGGCCGATATGGCCAGCGGTGTCAATAAAACTCCCACCCGAACAACACCTCGATTTCTGGGGATTACCCATTAATTATACAAATTTTTTATAATTTCTTTATCGCGATTAACGATCCTTTTTGTTTTACATCTAAGCGCCGTTTTGACGAGAGGTTTTTATTTTTCTCAATAACGGACAGAATATATAAACCAAAATCACATAACATTTGTTATTGACTAATGCGGATTTTGTTATTGGTCATAAATATGTATGGGAGATGCATTAAGGTGTAGCGGTGCAGGGTAGATCTAGATATGTATGCAAATTTGCGATGTTATAAAAATAGAAATGGGTTTAACTACCAGCATTTAATGGCAAATTTTATGGTTATGGACTTAAGTAATATGGCAGTAACTTAATTATTGATATTGTTGGATGAATTAGTTTAATGAATTTGTATTCAAAATTAAGGTACACGCTCCGAATCGGGTTTCTGTTTTACGGCACAAGAAGGCGTGAGGATGCAAGCTATAATATTTAGTTTGTGGTTTTCATTGTTATTTCTTGATCTTATGTGAGATAGCAATTGCTAGTAATATAGAATATCTACCGTATATATTTGTTCATGATGCAAACATAAAAAAGTACAAACAAAAGGCCCTTTCTTTAAAAAAAAATTTAGGTAATCGAAACCAACCCTAGCTTTCAGTTTCAATAAAAGCCATTTGCTGTTACAGTATTTAAGGATTGGTTGTGATCGCAATTGCAATGCGCTTGTAGGCTCTTGTAATCGAAGGATTTAATCGGTACGATTTGTCAGTTCATCTTCTTTTTATAAATATAGCAATTTTGCCGTATCAAATATAGAAGGAGCATTAATCGTGAACTACCTAACTAATAAATAACACATGTGCTGCTGCCAGCTTAGAAGCTTTGCCATGATTGAGGTATTTGCAAGGGTTGTTTGACAAAATTTTGCGCAGGCAAATTTTTTTCACCCATGTCACTAGCCTCCATAGAAATTTAAAAAAATAGAGCAAATCTTCTTATTGCCACTTGCTCATTTCACTACAGTATTTATACATTTATCCACTGTTTAGTCCTATTCTGTAGATTAGGGGAAAAATGTGTTGCAGGACGACATTTATTCATCTATCCATGGATACACTTTTAAATATTTATCCATTTTCTAAAGGCTGGATAGTCGTGCCAAAACGTTAGTAGTATTTTAAAAATTAATGTAATTTGAGGTTACTCATCCAGCAGGAATTTAGAACTTGTGCAACGAAAAGCAGGGGATTATCTATTCATTTGTTTATCTCGGGTTAGCTATTCAGAAGTTTACTTAGTTATCCAGTAACTTGGTGCAAGTGGCCCTTAGAGTGCGATATGTTGCTTTTTTTGTAAGGATATAGTTGTCGGCGAAAGATATAATTTAATAATTTACGTGAGAACCGACGCTTGGTGCAATCTACCCTTATTTTCTAAACTAACCTAAAAATATACCTATATAAGCCTGGTTCTTCATGATCATTTCTATTGGGCAATTGTTGTCATATTTTGTGCAATTGTTTTGATCAGAATTACTGCAAGAACTGTTAAAATTTGGAGGAAACATACAGTAAAACCCGGATAAGTGCCTCTCGCTTAAGTGCCTAACCCGCATAAGTAGCTTTATTTGAGAACCAAAATTCTGAGGATTTTTTCATATAAAACTCATCTTATAAGTACCTTTCGCTTAACTACCTTTTCCCGCTTAATTGCCTTTTATTTTGTATACTTTATTGAAATTTATCTGAAAAAAATCAGCCGAAAAAATGCAAAACCTTTTTTTCCTTGTCAAAATTTAAACTGTCAATGTAATTTTGTTTTGTTTATAACTACATAAGAGATAAGTGCATATGTGCACTTAAGGGGATTTTTTTATAGTATAAATGCCTATCAAAACGGGTCATTTATAATGAGGCACTTATCCGGGTTTTACTGTAATTATTTCGAACTACAGCGCCATTACTTTATCATCAGACTTATTTTGAATGATTGTTTTTAATAGCTGATTTTCGACATTAAATTCTCTGCTAAGTACTAACAGAAAAATAATATTATAATACATTTTGACATTTGCTTAGGTACTAAAACAATCGTTATATGAATACGTAAACCCCCAAAGTTTCCGTACACTTTTTAAGTATTTATTATGAAATGAGGAGAATGAAACTTATATCATTCGAAAGGTACTGTGGCATAGATGTTCATAAACAAAAATCGTTGGTATCATGTCGCCATTAAGACTAGTAAAATGAATTCCCCATACAAAATGCTTATCAGTTAATTGAATACATTTCAGTGACATTTCATTTGTCGCCGCTGTATTGCCATATTACCTAACGTTATATACCTACAAATATAATATATCATCTTAGATTATAATCTACTAGCTGACCCGGCGAGCTTTGTTCCGCCCGAATTCGTTAATGGAATGAAAATAATAATTTCAAGCATGCACAAAGCTCATGCTACTTTATGCTATTCGTTAAATTCAAATTCTTTATTCAAAACTTATAGTTATACAATAGAAATAACTGAAGTATAGTAATGTCGATGTGTTTCATCATTCGCAAACTTTCGGTGCATTTAGGTTTCACAAAAAAATTATGAATGGGCCGACATTTGTATGTTGTTCCTTGGGCCAATTCGAATCTAAACTAAGTTATGAGTGCACATACGTACGTCAGTCTCTTTTATATTTAGCTATACCACCCCGACTTTGACCGTACCTTTCATTTTAAGTCTGGCTCGCATTTCGCAGAGTGCTTTATTTCGACAATTTCCATTAATAATTTTAATTATACAACTCTAGAAATAGCGTTTGATTTATTTTTTAATGGAAGGTGCTACAACCCGTTTTCCTATACCTGTTATGTATCAAAGTGCGTTCTGATTCCAGTGCAGGATGAAACGTTGACCAAAGTGTGGAATCATTTTTAGCCCATAAAATTACTACTTCGCGAAACAAACAAATTGGTATTTTGGGTATGACTTGTAACCGAATTTTAGTGAGCTGTTAAATTGGTTTCCATATGTGTGTAACTTGGTTCAAACGAAACAGAAAATTTGATTTATAAATACTGATACCAATATAAAACGTAAACACATAACCTTCCCTCTTTAAAGGGGATAGTAAAGTACCTAAACGAACAAAGTGTCATACAAATGGTAATGGAGGTAATATTATGCGAATTTAATAATTGCATATCTTCGTACCCGAGTGCAAAAAAATTAAACGAAAATCTGTTTCACCACAAATATCAATAAGTTATGTGGCGAAAACTTACGCGCTCCAGAAATATTTAGGATTTATAATACATATTCAATTTTATTTCGAAGCTCTGTAGGTAGTTTTATTTTTCAAGGGACCATATTTTTTGTCGACAACGGCACCACCTATCGGCTCCAAGAGTATGCTATCAACCATATCCATTGTTCATTGTTATTGTATTACTATGTTATAGAAGATAATTAAATTTAACTGAAAAACGAAATGTGTACCTACAACGCCAGCTGTTGAGAATTTTCCGACTTTTCTTTTTTCCTAAACCATTCCTAAATCAAGACGAACAACACAAAACAAAAATCATCCAAATCGGTGGAGCCGTTCTCGAGTTTTCACCCGACTAACGCACATATATTTCTTTCGACCTGTATAGAGAGAGAGACATAGGAATCTAAATTTTGACTTTGATGGAAGGGCTGTCGGATACTATTACATGCCTGAAATTTTGATGGAAAGGATTAACTCTAAATGAAATATTTGTAACTTTAACAGCCAAGAAGAAAACTAACTACAATTATCATCTTGGTTGTTAAGCCTTCTCTCTTCTCTCTCCACACCGGTATCAAGGCGTAATGGTATCTTTGAGCTTTGAACAGCACTACACTTCAACTTTCTGATACATACTAATGCAATGATCCTGAAAATTCATGTCAAACAAAAATTATTAGTTCAAACACCATCAAATAAATCAAAGTATCTACTCCATTTCAAAAAGTTACTTAATGTAACATAGTAAACATAAACAAACTTAGGTATATCTATCGTATATTTAAAAAAAAATTTAAATTGTTGACAACAAATATTTGCTTGGAAAATAATTGAAATGATTGACAACAACAATTGCCTTTAAAAATTATTATTATTTTTTTTTTGTATTTGAAATGTCACTACCCGATTTCTATTCAGTTTTATTTATTTTTGAGTTAATTTTCCCATGAAAAACGAAATTTGGGCCTACAACGCCTCCTGTTAAGAATTTTCCGACTTTTCTTTTTTTATTCATTCAAACGTTTTCTAGTGTTTTACTCTTGGTTTCTTTATTTGCATGCATATTAAAATACATAACGCTTCACTGAGATTGCATGTCTGTTGTCCTCAATTCTGATCACAATTTGGCGTAGTTGTACTTTCCAATAACACTTAACAAAATTGGTAATAAGATTTAAGTTCTTGTTCGTTGACCGTATTTAGGGGAAAGTGGTCACCCTTCGTACGTGGGGCACATTCGTACAGTAAGTATAAAAGAAAAACTAAGTTTCGCTAAAACACGTGTTTGCTCGTGTGCATAGACACACCAGGTAGCATTTCGCTTAACGAACTTCGGGACAGTCGGGCAAAAGGTATGATAGCTGACAAGCGTAACGTGTTTCCGAGCGCTGTGAGTAATTTTTTTACAGAAGTTCGCGATCGCATTGCGAGTAAGTTTTTTACGTTTCTTGCAAAATAGGGATGACGAATTTATGTTTACACTGTTTATTTTGTGTTTAAATTACTAATATTTCCCTACTAAGTTTTAATAATAATTTAAAAAAGTTGTAATTTTTATTTTGTGCATAGTCTGGGGTACATTCGGACAGTAATACAGAGGGCACATTCGTACGCGTACGAATGCTCCCCTTCAAATTTTATTTACGAAAATTACAAGCAAAAGATCAATAATATCGATTTCAATGAAACAAAATTATATAACCCTCTTTAAAACTTGTTTTACGCATTCTATAAGGTTTATTAGAAATGGCAATGTCTTTATCTGTTGTAGCCTTTACAGTTATCTAGGCAATACAAATAAATATAAAAATAAGATTCGAAATGAATGAATAGGTACCTTTCTTTTTTTCTAAAATGCATAAAAATATTTAGACCAGTTTAAAAAAAATTAAAACTCTTACCTGGTCAAATTAATAACACGTCTCTACAGCACGACTTCTTCGGTACTAATAGCAGTAGAAACGAAGAAAGAGGATTCGATAGTCCAACACAGAGCTGTCATAGCTTCATATCAGTTGTTATACCTAGAAACGACTCAGTTCTCACTTACTCTACAAGCCAGAACAACCTTACCCTAATCAGAACTGCACAGCAAAGAGCTGTCATACGACTAGGTAACGTAGTAGATAAAAGGCTCTTGTAAACAAGCATAGCATTATTAACGGGTAACAGCTAAAAGGACATTGATCAACGATGTTCACACCCTACCCAAATTAAGTTTGTTAACAATCGCGCCTTAAAGAGCTATGGTATGGTAACTATGGACATCCAAGATATGGTTAAGTTTGCCAAGTTAGGGGTATAGGCAGTGTTGCCATCAAAATATTTGGACAAATCTGCAGTTATGACAAAAAAGAAATCTGAAATGCAGACTTCTATGGAAAGATATTACTTCACAAAATGTTTTTTTTTATTTAAATAACAATACAAAAAAAAGAGTTGAATAGGAAAATGACAGCATACAGCGAAAGCAAGTGTACAAAAAATATTGACATGTTTTTTTTAGGGACCAAAGTATATTATTTCAAATGCAGACAAAATCAGAAGTGCAGATTTATGGAGAAATCTGATTGTTAAAAGTCTGCAGCTCGGTTGAAAATCTGCAAAACGCCGACAAATCTGCACTTATAGCAACATTGGGTATAGGAAACAAATTTTCGGGTTTTGTACCCATATAGTTTTCTCAGTGAATACGCAAAAGCATTGAATTTAAAGTATCCAGCGAAATGGATTGAATATTATTTAGTTATTTTGATATTTAATAAGTTTTTTTTTTGCTGTTTATAAAAATTAGCAAGTTAAATAAACTTTTTAAATACCCTGTATGAGTCTTCCCCATGTCGTACGAAAGTTACCCACCTACTGTACGAAAGTACCCCACAGGTGAGGTGCATTCGTACAAAAATCTAATCCTAGAATATTTTCTATAACTCTGTAAGTCTTTGACATAATGGTTTCATACTTTTTTGTTATAAGCTACGATATATATATAACATATAAATGCATTAACTACATACAAAGGTGTGTTAATTTTTAACTAAATAATAAAAATTCAAAAAGTGTACGAAGGGTGACCACTTTCCCCTACCATCTTCATCACAAAATATATTTTGTCATATTAAATTTTTGTAAGAAATGAAAAATAAGTAAGAAAGCTACTTTACTGTTTACTCTTGACTTCAGATTGAGACAACTATTTGCATTTGGTGCCTATTCCATAGCAAATATCCAATAGCGGATGTGTCTTTGTCTTATAAAATACAAAGATCTAAATATTTGAGCTGCGAACGCCCCAAAAATGTTTTCCGTTGTAAAATACTTTGTATGGCGGAATTGCAAAGTAGAACAATATCCACATAATTTTGTTATGAACAATATCTATTTTGTGCAAAACGATCAAACGATATTTTTAGAATGTGGACGGGTTTAAAGCATTAGAAATCAACGGAAAGAACAGTCCCATAAAATCACACAAAATCTGTTGCACAAATATTACTTTAACAGAATAATTTTTCAGATTTGTATTCTGATTGAAAACGGGTAATATCAACGGATTTAACTGACACGAACGTAGAAAGTCGGTATCAATATCAATATCAGTTGAATGCGTGGACCAATGGATACGAAATCCTGTCCCTTCTTCTGGAAATATAAACATTTATAGAAAAAAATGTAGGTTTAACAAAATAAAAAAAAAAACCGGCCAAGTGCGAGTGTCACTCGCGCACCGAAGGTTCCGTATTTGGCTAAAATCCAACACATCAGATATTATTTGAAATCTATAATATCATTCAAACTTCCCCTCTTCATGAATTCATCACAATTTAGTTTAATTTAATTACTTAATATTTTTACTCTCAAAAATTACTCGCACATGAATCTCATTTTCTAATTATTACCTAGTACCCAACCCACGCCAATTTTCCATTCTGTATGCGACCTGTCCCAATTAAAAACTATTGACTATAAATATATTACTTTTATTTTGTTCTGTACTCCCCAACAAAAATGTATTATACTCCCCAACGAAATTAGCAAGCGGGAACCCTGTGACTCTCTTCTGTCTTTGATGGGGTCAATTGTGCACAACTGCGTAGTAGAGATTAAAACTTATGATAGCAACGTATTTTACATGGTAAAATTATCTTTTTTGAAAATATCTTGTAAACTATTAACTTTTCGGCAAAATAGTATTCAGCACATATATAGATAAGAACATGATCTACAAAAAAGGAATTTATGTATTTTTTTGTGAATCAAGAAATAAACCGTTTTTTGGACGAATGAAAATATTTTTTTCACCAGATTACTAATTAATCCAAAAACAATCGATGTATTCCTTCCATTGGTATTGGTCGTTTAACTAGAGGTTATACCGGATGTTGTGTGTAAATTTTAGCCTCCTATGTCAATCGGTTCTTGAGATAGACCTGGTAACAAAATTGGCTTAGTGGGTTCGGACAGACGGAGAGACATCCGAGCGAAACTAATAAGGTTACGTTTTTTCCCTTTGGGTACGGAACCTTAAAAAATGGCTTTGGCTTAATTTTATTTCAAACAAAATATGAAAACAATCGTAAAAAAAATTAATCTAGAAGAACCATTGCTAAGTTGGAATTTTGGTTTTTGCCGGATTCGAACCGCGGACCCCTAGCCTAGAAGTCGAACGCACTAACCACTAAGCCACTGCGCAAATACATTCCGCACAGTACAGTAGCCTCAATTCTAATTGAGCTGGTAATAATTAAGATGGAGAACACAAAAATAAATTAATCCCAAATTAATATTAATACCAAAAAGCTTTGCACTTCTATTGTCTTGAAGTTTGAAATTCATTAAAACAGTCTTAATTAAATAATTACAAATGAAATTTGTATTAACTTTAAATGAAAATCAAAATTCATTCACGATTAACCACAATTTGGACTGGAAGACGTCGCGTCGATGACCGCCCTAATTAAATGCGTGGCCTGGTCAGCATGAGGTCCGTTGCACATGCGCACATTTAAAACAATCCCAATCCCAACTCCGACAAATATACAAAGACACTCCATATGTTCGGAAGAAAACCATCTTGATTTGCTGCATAATCTACATAAATTATATCCTTATTGTTGCATTGGGGTGTCATTAATCCAAAGTTGTAAATTTTTCAAACAGTCGATCACTTCGGCGAGACAATAATATGGTCACCATCTAATTAGCTACTGCCTGCTGGCCCAGGTAATCGATTGACGGTGGAGCGTGAGGTTACGAAATTGATTTATTAAAAATGCAACTCAGCCAACATCGTGCAGCTGCGATCAAGTAATCCTACCGTGCCCCAAAATTAACTGAATTAACTGACACTAATTAGGCGAAGGTCGCAGTAAGTGAGGGTCATTTCTGTTTTTTATCAATCCAGAAAGTGGGAAACAAAACTCGAATGCTTAATGCTGTTTGAAAAGATGTGAATGATTTGATTTATTTGCTTTAATCTTAACTAACAGAAATATTTATAAATATTATGTATATCGGAATATCGATACAGGTAGGTATATCGAGCCATAGAAGAAGCGATGGAAATGATTGTAGGCAGTGTGGGTGCGGATTCGAACGTATTGCTATCGAAGGCATAGAATGGGGGATTGCGTCAAATTGATTACTCATTAGTTGTTGTTGCCATACATTTCAAAGCTTCGTATTTTTTCAGCAACTGATTTATTTTTCAAATTATTTCCACCCCAACTACCTTTGCTGGGTCTTTGGAAATATGAAACAATATGCATGGATTGCAGTGGCACTCGAATTGTTTTGAGTTTTGCTTTTTGTGAGACTGGAGCGCTTCATCAATGTGGATCACCGGTTACAGCCCTAGGACTGAGACTGAAAAGCGAGGGCTTCCAAGTTTCCACCGTAGTTATTTTTCAGTGTACCGCATGTCGCAGACATGACACATATCCTTGAGTGCTCTCGCTCTTATTTTAATTCTCTGGCATAAATTTTATAAATTTCTTAAGATTCGAAAAAAAAATGCAAACGAATGAAAGAAAAGTAATTTATAGGTTGCTATATGTCTGAACCACTTTAGGTCACAATTTAATTAAATTTAATACTAAAATCAGAATAAAAAAGAAAACGCACGCACACACAATTGCAGCACTTCCCAGAGTCCAGACTTTCGGACCACCAAACAAATGCAAAATATGTCAATCAATGCGAGGCACCATTAATAATCCTTGCATGCACATGCTTCGAGGGAAAAACCTCGAATAAAAAAATCGAAAATCTTTTTTCAACTATTTTGCGATTCATTTTTCCCAAAATCTAAAAATGATATCCTGATGGGAAGTTTCCAAAAACTTTGGATTGCGGTTTTAATTTGTATCATCTTGTCCAGTCACGTCTGCAATAGTTTCGATAAAAAACGAATCTGACTTTTCGTCAAAGATTTTTTTGTTTTATTTTAATCAATAAATGGGATATTGTCGACCTTCTTTTTTTTCCCACTCGATTTAAGCCCAAAGCCATTTGACATATACTGCTTTTCACCATCTTTACTATAAGGCTTCACTTGACAATCTGATGAATTTGGCTAGATATGCCTGTTGGCCTATATTCGATTTTGAAATTGTAAAATAGTAGGTCCTTAAACTAGTCCTAAAAGTTACAGACTCACACAAAACGAATCGTTGTAAGAAAATTGTCCTAGGGCACCAAACGGATCTGTTGATACATATGTCCACATTTTCTTGGCTAACACAACAAATTTTAAGTCGCTCTATGCTATCTGCTCATACCTACTTTTGAAATTTATTTTCTCAGTGTACTGAAATATGACTTCTGCAGAAGCTGTTGACAGCAGATTGAGAATCGCCGATAGCAAGTCATTTGAAGAACCAGAAACTAGATTGACAACATGTAGCTTAAAAGTATTACACCCTCGGATAGAAATATTCACTTTTCAATATTTTAACAAAATGAATTTCCCCCAAATAAACTTCTTCTAAGATTGGTTTGAGGACCGCAAAAGCGATCAATATAAATAGTAAAGGGGATAGATAGGGTATCTACTTTTTAAGTCATAATTCCCTGGGAACCTAATATTTACGTAACTGATCCATACCGATCGTCACGTGCACTCAATCTGAATGTCACATATTAACCTACTCCTTCAAGACCGAGAAACAAATCCATATTTGTGTGTTTATAATAATAACCTTGCCATCTAATCTCAACAGCCAACTATGTATGATTATTTTCATCGTAAGAATTATCATATAAATTGCTGCATAAATAAGTCCACACGAATGTTAACAAGTAAAACGTTTCGTGTCAATAATGGTGCGGGTGCCACTTATATGCCGAATGCCATATATACTCGTACGTTTTAAGTTATTCATCTTTGACACTCTGGATTGGGAAATGGATTTCGCTTGAGCGTCAACACCGAGCTGCCACATACAAAACTATTACTTAAATTTCGTTACAAAACAATGGAACTTTATTTTTGATATTTCTATACAATAATGTCTAGGGGTTTATATAATTTTTTGGTTATCTAACTCTCTAAGGGATTATAATAGCAAACAGCATACAAAACAATGAGCGTTAAGATTTAACAATACTCGAATAACAATTGAATAAAATTCAAAATCACATTTTAGTGTTTAAGGGGAGGTAGATAGGAGTCATCGGGGGTTCTCTGACCGCCCTGGTTGTAGTCGTAGCCGCCGTTTGAAGCAGCGCCATCTAGAGCACCGATGACCGAGCTAACTGGGGCTGTTCCCTGGTCGGAGTATTCGCTGGTGCCGCCGAGTTTGTCGTATTGGTCTGGGGAGAGAGAGTGATAGAGAAATCGATTAAATCAAAGAGTTAGCTATGTGTTGTGGTAGAGCTTACTTTGGATTTCCCTTTGGGCGACAGCGGCCTCTTCGGGGGTCTTGTACTTGATGAAGAATACTTCTGGCTTGCTGGGCTGTGTTGGGGCCGGAGTGGCAATGTCGTTGACATCCAATTCGTTGTCCTTCTTGCTGAGGACATAGATGACGGTCTTCTCCTCTTGCGGTGCATATTCGGCCGATAGGCGGACGTTGTTGTTCGACGAGGATGGTGCCTTGATGAAGAGAACGCGGTAGTTCTTCTGGGGGCGTCCTAGCACAAAGTGCTTAGTCTTGCCAGCGCCATCATTATCCTCGGGAGCTGAGTGCAAGTAGAACTGCTTGCGAATGATGGCTTCCGGAGCGGCTGTTGCAGGTGGCAGATACTTGTTTCCACCATCGGATGAGTGCTGCAGTTGTAATGGGGCCTGCGCTAGAAAACTGTTCGGTGATCCTTGTGCTTGTAATCCATAGTTAGCACTGCCTGAGCTCTGATAGTTGTACTGAGGACGAGCACAAGCCACGGCGAGTAAGGTACCGAACACAATAAGAACGCGCATTTTGAGAGACGAAACGGACTGCACAATACGATTGAACTTATAAAGTGGATGCAGCTTTTGGCTGAATATGCTTTGCGATACAGAGGAGTTCGTTAACTGATGCTTGATGAACTGCAAACATTCAACTTATATACAAAAACCGCCCGATCACACAAAATTGGATCTATAATCGCACAGTAGACAGCGCTTCGGTGACACGACCAATGATTCAGATAGAGGTAGTTGTTGTTGTTGTTGTGGGTCGCATCAATTTGAACCCTGGCCAGATGACCAATACTAGACGAACGTAATATTTTCCATATGACGGTGAACTTGTGTAGGTAAAGTCTTTTCTTGTTCCCACTCTTTTTCTACATGGACCAGGTCCAGACAGCGACCATCTTGAGGAAAGTGATCAAAAATTCGGAATTTCATTAAGACACAGAAATTTGCATACACCGTTTAGCATTTGGTCGGTTGAGGTTCAATCTTTACATTTCTGGCTGCGATCTGGGAGTTTGTTTTTTGTGTCCGGTGCTGGTCGGCCAATCTGGTGGTGGTAATTCTAATTTATTGAATTAAGTGCAAAATTATTTTATTTTATTAAGTGTTTGAATATGCAATTAGATCTCGGCCGCCGGCGGCGTCTTTTTGTGTTTCGTTGCCCATAAAAAATAATAACCGATAAGCGGTTAGCTATTAGCAACAAAAGCGGTGCGGCCCGTTGTGGCATTTAGTCGGAACTTGTATGGCAGGTCATATTTGGGCATTTCTTCATACTTGGCTGATGCCCTAATTTATGGGCATGATCACCTAAATTGACGTTGTTGAGCAAGGCACGGCACTGCTTCTTTGTGTGTGGTGCGATGAAGTTTGCTTTCAGCTAATCGCGCGTTTCTTTGCGATAACATGGGAATTTTGTCATCTCAAAACTATTTTTGGGCTAGGTATTATCGTTTTTTTCGTCGTTTTCTAAAAAGGTTGAAAATATTTACAAACCCCTGATGGCATTTAATGTAGCTTATATACAGAGATCACAAATGAAACAGGCGTTTTTCGATACCTAGATGTGCAACGAGGATGTGGAATAAGACGTTACCAGTTTTATGCATTTTTCCTTCAACATAAAGGTGGTTGGGATGTCAAATAAAAAACAGCTGTT
This sequence comes from Cheilosia vernalis, assembly GCA_949126925.1. NCBI lineage: Eukaryota > Metazoa > Arthropoda > Insecta > Diptera > Syrphidae > Cheilosia > Cheilosia vernalis. The sequence continues at coordinate 34,749,199 of OX421360.1, read as the reverse complement.
TTCTCAGCTATAGTTAGCTACAAACGGACCAACAGTCTGTTGACCAAAAGCAAAACCGTCGAATTTGGAATCAAACAAGCAAGTTTTGCTTTTTAGACGCAGCTTGCTGTTGTACAATGTGGCCCAGTGGCTTAGAGATTAGTGTGTTGGACTACTGTACGAGGGAAAAACACAAAATTTCATGTTATTATTTTTTTTCCATTGCGCCACGTCTCGAGAAAGTCTTCGTGCCAAAAATTAAAAACTCAAGTAAGCGACCTTACGGATTTGAATTTGTTAGACACAACGTAGGGCTTAATAGGTTGGTTCTGGCACTCCTAAAGTGGTGCTTTAGTGGTCAAAGGATGAACAATTACGACAACAACTACTGGATACTCTGCACCACGCTAGTGCACCACTTTAGAAGCGCCAGAACGAACCGACTTATACTAATATACGTTTCTAGAGCACCGCAATCGGCCAACTCGTTCAGAAGGTAAAAGAATCTTAACTTTCAGAAACATAGAGAAAATCACTTTTATAAGTCTTGGATGTGGCAAATGTCCTTTCTTAGAATTCACTAAAATTCGACTCATGCCCTTTAAACGTCGTATCTTCGAATAACTGAATTTAAGCAATTATAATGTTAGTAGTGAGATTGCTCACCACCCTGATTATAGATATTTTAGGTTAAGTTATACAAATAATAAAGAATTCAAGTTTTCTAAAGTTTCTAGAAAATTAAAAAAAAAAAAACAAAACAAATCATAGATATAGATAGATTTAAGGCCGAAAGGCAATCATTTTAAGCATATTGATAAGTTTAGAGCGCTCGCTGAGAGCCGGTAAGCTATAATTAGATAAATATTAGATTTAAATTCCAACTCGGGGAGTTTTTCACTGCGCCACCTCTCGCGAACGCCTGACAAACATCCGAGAGTATAGCTGTCTTTCAACAGCTTCTCAATCGGCCGTTTGGAATCGGCATAAAATTGTAGATCCCTTTCATTCGTTCCAAAAATTAAATCTAAAACAAAACGAATGGTTTTGAGAAGCTAGGCCTAGGGTCCTTATGGATCTTTTGCGCCAACTATATACATATATATTCCTTTATTTTATGAACCGTTTCTTTTCTCTACCAATGCTTTTCAAATTTTAACTACCTCCTCGATAAAATAAGAAAACAACCAACTAATCGTTTGATACACGAGAAAGTTTCGTACGACCCAGTCGTGCACTCTAAGCTAAGAAAGTATGCGTTTGTTGTTTAAATGATTTTGCCGTTGTAAGAGTGAAACGCCCTATATTTAATCCCGCCTACATTTAGCAAACAAAAAAAATTCAGCAGACAATATCTGTCTGTTTCCAAATTTCGGAGCTAAAGCTAACAAAATTGGCAAGATAAAGCTTTTTAAATGGTTTTATGTTTTTTTTATATATCGGAGGCACGTTTTTCGATGTAAAACGCTAAATCGTGCGTTGGATGGATAGGGGTACAATAATCGTGCTACCACCACAGACAAAGCTCATGTCAAAATCACACCGCACTCATCTTCGTCCATTGAACGATATAAACCAACGTTAAGATATAAGAGTTTGCACCGTACCTACTAATAACAAAAGTCTCGACTTCAAATTTACGTAAGTTCACCATTTCAAATTTTTTTTATGGAAAATAAAGCTGTTTTGAAATATTAAAATTCTAAGTCGGAACTAAAAATGTTTACCTGTTGGTAGGGCTCTGTGACTAAGGAAGGGCCAGAAGGACTTTGTCTTCGACCTATTTACATGTATACCAATATCCATTTGATCACACCAGAAAACACATATAGGAATAAGAACCTTATGATATCGTTTTAAATAGAAAGAAGGGAAATACATCGATCGATTGTATTTTTGACATAGGATCACTGTACCGATATTTTCAAGCCATGCTGCATCAATAATTTTTACTATTTATAAAGCGCCCCTAAATAAAAACGAACATTTTATTCTTTTTAATTTATTGCACGTAAAGTTATCGGTCTGTTGGAAAATAATATCTAGCTATATAAATAAAATGATGACACCATTCTCAGTCTTAGTCTAAGGCAAGGTAATGAGCTGAAAAATATTAATAATACAAAAGCATAATGGTATTATGTCAATGTTATAAGTCTGCATTTATTATCTTCACGCTTTTTAGTTTCCTGAACCTCGCTTCGTCCTTATATTTGAGGAAGTGTACTTCCGGGTCAACTGGTAGTATTTGTGTTGGTGCCACAAAGTGGACAGTATCCAGTTCTTGTTTAGGTTTCTTTGGAGTCAACACATATGGCTAGTTTTTCTTCACCCATTTTGTCTTGGTATATTTTATGGTGGTATAACGATAAAAAAAAACCTGAAGTTCTTCAACGCCCTGCCAACTGTGACCCTACTTTCCGAGGCTTTCTCAGGTCCGGTGCATGTGAAAAATTGCTTGTGCATAAGTACTTTGTTTTTCCTCGGATTGACATCTTCAATTGGCTGTGCTGACACTGGGTGGCTCGGAAACCCCATACAAGTTTATAGAATCGTTTTCACGTCAAATGACAAACAATTCCGTACAAATAACGCCCTCATAAGTCTGAATCTTGTGACAAAACTATTTGAAAACTGGTAAGCAGAGCTATAGGACTCGATTATCTATTATTTTGATAAATATTTATTTGAGGTAAATTAAACATGGATCGAGCAACAAATGCATATGCAGTTCAATCGATTAAATATGCCAAAAGTGAATTATGCATATGCTGTAGTCATGGCTAATAACTTTAAGACTGGCAGTTGATTTTGTTCAGCAAAAAAATGGTGCTAATTAAATGTAAATGCATATTTTTAATTATTATGACTCTCTTAATTTTTGTATAAGTCCGTTTTGTTGATGACAAGTTATAAGAGTGATGAGGGTTTGAAAAACTTAATGACAATCAGGTTAAATTTGTCACTTTGCGAATGGGTCTTGGTCGCTGGTCGTACTGACTATCCGCATGCACACTAGCCCAAGGGTGAATAATAAAACAAACATTTTCGGGAATTTCGTTTAAGATTTATTTCAAGTGGTATAAATAAGATGGAAAAGAGAAGTCGCACCAAATCGTGATCTAAATACATATAGACTTTTTTTTAAATTAAAATTAAAAGAACCTAAACTTTGAATATGTTCTAGCTTTATTAGGATGGGCAAATATTCCAATTACCTTTCTATGAAGTGCGATTGCATTGATGGTGGGGCCTTTGCAGTAGTGCATGGCTCAAGCTCAACCAAATCTTTCAATAACTTGACTGACTTACATATCACCAATGGCTCTTTAAGGGCGAACTGCTACTACTACAACTATTTGAATAAAATAACTTCAATCTTATCTTGTCCTTAATCGGCTAAACACTGCCACAAATAATTTGAATACAAAATGCATGCCTTCATGTCTTGAACAATGACTCAGTCAGTCAGTTTATATTTGCAAACTGAATGTGGTCCTATTTATATACTGGTAAAGTATTTTGTTCACATACAAGATACAAGTGTTAAAATTGATCCGCTGACGATTTTACGTAGCTGGCTGTAGGGAAGCTGTCAGTGCGCACATAAATAACCGAATCAGATATCGATAACATATTCATTGATAACTAGATAACAGCCTAAGGGTATGATTAGACTGTAAATCAATTAGGGAAATCATAGGCATGTTCATTTGGTCATTCTTTGGTTATAGTATTTAACAGCTAGCCGTGCGAGAAGAAGAAGTCGTTGCCTATTTGACTACTTGACATACGGTTTACAATGTTAAGCCTCGGTCTTCTGATAAATAGAGAGATTTCGAATTTTCTTGAGGACAGGGACCGTACAAGTTGGTATTTCATAGCGTTAGGTTAATATTGTTTTTATAACATAGTTTGTTTCCTTGTGCTTGAAAAAAAAATGTTCATGGATATTTCGTGCTAGCCGGATTACTTGTGGTGAGAATGCCTATTAAATTTCATAACCCTGACATTCGCATAACAAATTCGTTGCTGGCTTTGAGTCTGTAGAAGTTAAGAAGAAGGATTTTTCTACCGAAGGCAAAAAGGGTTTAAATTTGTCATTATTTAATCTTTATACTAGGCTGATAAAGTCTCATTCCTTCACTTTCCTAATCATTACTCTAAAGCTCTTACCCAAGGAATACATTCCAAAAATGACGAAAATAAGCGATATCTTAGGATCCACAGCGTCATTTAGCTTCCAAAAAGCATTTTTTTCATTGATCGAAAATCGCTGAATGTATAAATAGCACGTTGCAAAAGCACACCAACCACATTTAAAATGCAAGCCGGCCACTGCGCCACAGTAGATTATTTTTCCATCAATTTGTTGCTGTTCAAAAATCCATTAAAACCCCATTGGAATTTCTGTTATTATGAATTTTAAATGGAAATTATGCATGCATGCCCGATGGAGTCTTTCTTTCTCTACAAAAATTGGGTGAAGGTCATTGCTTACTGAAAATCGTGCCGTGGGAGGGAGACCTACACCTATACTAAATTTAGTATGTGCGAAAATGTTTCATCGGCTGTACAATGAATTAACATTTGAATGACAAAAGTTTTGGCTCGTGGTGGCACGCAAACTTATTTATGCCAACCATTTTGAATACGAATTGAATGTTTTCGATTAACATCAAATTGTTTATTTAGAAAATGGGTTTTCCTATTGCCCAAATTTAGTACAAACAGTAAAAAAAATGTAAATCATTCTTATAGCGAAACATTTGAAATAAGCTTAGTTTTTTATAAATTACTGCTCAAAATAGCAAATAAGTGATAGAGGAACTACATAGTTGTCGCAACAGGTCCGTAGGGAGTCTAGTTTCTCGAAATCATTCGTTGAGTGTGAGCTTTTAATTTTTTTGGGAGGAATGGAAATTATCTACTACTTTACGCCGAACTCAGCAGGCTGATTGACTAGCTCTTTCTTCACAGTTATGCTCTTGGCTGTTTATCAGACGCTCTCGAGGTGATAGAGATCTTTATCAATGTCCAATTACAAAAGAGTCTGCAAGACCCGGTCCCGACACTTCAACCGAATTATTGGTAAATACCCAAAAAAGAAATATAAACTCAGGAACCGGCACCACAGCCACCATAAATGCAAAGGCAGAAGCGTTGGCGGATTATTGCGAAAGGTCACCTCCTAACGACCATATACTCATCTTGGAAATTGGTGCCACAGTAAAAGGTATCGAAGAACAGCAACCAAATAATTCAGCGAAACGAATCCGGCCAGCTTTACCAGACCGTCAAATAGAAATCTGCAAAACCCCTAGGTCTGGCTGTTTTTTTTTTCCAAGAAACCCCAACTTGTTTGAAACGGGAACATGTAAATCTGCAAAAGTGTGCACCAAATAATTTAACCCAAAGTAGGTATCAACGCATTTTGAAAGGCCCTTACAGCACCGTGATGAAATTGTTGTTTATAAAATCTAGAAAGTACATTTTCCTAATGGAACTACCAATTGATTTTTTTGAAAGACTTAAATAATAAATATAGATACTTGCGCATAAATAATTTTGCATTTTAAAATAAAACAAAATTGGCTTAGTGGGTTCGGACAGACAGACAGACGGAGAGACATCCGAGCGAAACTAATAAGGTTACGTTTTTTTGCCTTTGGGTACGGAACCTTAAAAAAACATGTTGAGGTGTTTGATTCTAACGAAATACAAATAAAATAGAATTAAAAGAAAGAAACAAGATTTCCCTTAAACCCCTAGATTTCCTCCACACGCACACCACCAAAAAAAAACTTCAAATCCACTAAACTGGCAACACTGAATCCAGAGACATTCCCTTTTGCAGAGTACAGACTGTCAACAACTAGGGAAATCGCTAAAATCACGATCACAGCAGCCATTCCAAGAAATCAATCGGACTGTAAACAAGGGGCAACCGTTTATAATGAAATCCCATTTCGGATTAAGTTTTTCGATCATCACCGGAATCTCCTGCCCAATTAATTGGTGGGCCCTTCGTACAAAATCATGATTTAATTGTGGCTTTTAGCTAGCTAGTGGACTGTAACCTTTTATGAATAAATGTATCACAATTATAAACAAAACACGTCCATTTATTTTACGTACTGTTTTTTTACGTACTGTTATTTCTTTAAAGGACACTTCTGTATCCTTCAACTACAGTTGATCGAATCCCATTGAAGGGAGGACCGAAGGGTAATGAACGATTGGTTGCTCATACACCGATAAGTGTGTAGAAATGTGTGTGCAGCCAATGTCTCTTTTCGATATCTGTTTCGTTGCGCTTAGATAGACACGCAGGAGTAACCTGAACACAATATTTGCAGGAATATTGAACACTAGCCATACTATATTGCATTACGAAATGTTGTGCTTTAAATTATTAAGCTTCATCTAAACCGTTCCATTCTGCATACATACATATCAACGACAAACGGACGGACAAAAAAAAGCCAGGAATGTGTTTATTTATTTTTGTGATTCACTATAACTGCTACTTCATAATATTATTTGTTCAATATTCAGCTTATGGTATAGCGTAAGGTAAACATTTTTTATTGCCAAAAAATCCCATCATTAATATTATGTTAATAGCCTTAAAACCGATTTAAGTTTTGTTGTCACCTTCAGCTTATGAATCTTGCAGGCATGGGGGCTGCAAAATGGTTATTATGTTTTTTTTTTTGTAGTTGAACTTTTAATTTGCAATGCTAAAATTAAATATATAATATGTACCATTGCTTATTATTTTTTTGTTGTTTTTTTTGCTGTGATTTTTTGAATATTTAGTGGGTGGAATGCATAAGCCGACGCGGTATTTATGGATTCGATATTTATGGCAAAATTGAATAATGTAGATAATAAAATAAAACTAAATAGGGAAATTAAAATGTTTGCAACATCAATGTTATGCAAAAAAGTGGAGCTATGAAGAAGGCAGTAGGCAGACGTCGTTATATGTATATATTGGCAGGGAAACGGTCAAGTTAATGTTATTCGTAAAAGGACTTATATGAATTCTATCAGGTTTGGTAGGTAGGTAAATGTGTGCTCTTGTATAAGTTTGCTACAGCTTCACAAAGTCCATCAGTTGGGTCCATTGTGTCATCTATCAGGGTTACTTGCCTTGAATTTAATAATTGATAATTAGTTCAAGCTCTTCAATCATACTTCAGTTTGAAGGGACGGTCCCCTTCCTACAATTTACAAGTTAGATCTGGCATATAATATTAATGTACGGAGCTTGACCCAAAAACTTAACTTTACAACTCGACTAATCGACGAGATTCCAAACATAGAACTAACCTATACCTATTTTTGGAACGACATACTCGTAATCATGAATTAATGAAAATAAATGTGGGCTCTCTATTTTTTCCCGGAAGCTGCGGGCTTTGTCTGTTTCATAACATTTTTGGTTAATTTTTTGCTAAAGTAATTATATTTGGTTAGCTATATCCACCAATTTTATTCCTGAAATATAATAATAATAATAGTTGGCGCAACAGGTCTGTAGGGACCCTGGGCTTCTCGCAACAATTCGTTTTGTGTGGGTTTTTCATAATTATTTGGAACGAATGGAAGGGATCCACAATTTTACGCCGAGTTCAAACGGCTAACTGAGAAGCTTTTTCAAAACAATTATACTCTCGGATGTATGTCAGACGTTCGCGATAGGTGGCGCAATGAAAAAACCCTGAGTTGGAATTTGGGTTTTTGCGGGATTCGAACCTCTGACCTCGCTTAGTAGTCCAACACACTAACCACTAAGCCTGAAATATACAAATATTTAAAATACATATATTTGTATATAATACTTAAGCTGCCCCCATTTTTTTTTATTACATTTCCATACTTATACTTTCAAAGAAAAAATGTTTTTATGTAACTTTGTGTAGTAAAGTAAAGTAGTAGATAAAGCAACTATTTTCATAGCGGAAACTTAATAATATTGTATCAGAAGCACAGAGAGTGATAAACTTTCAACCCACCAACTAAAGCAAACTACAGCTATAACAATTTCCTTTTTTAGTTTCAGACCAAGGATTTTTGAACTTAACTCATTAATAAAAATCGTAGCATCAATTTGTTGCATTCTTCGGGGATAGTATAATTAAAATACAAAATGCTAAAAATGTACTACATATTAGCATTCTGTTAATTAGTTTTTCAATTCCTCTAAAAAATCCTGAAACACCCTGCAGTCAAGTAATTTTCTTCAAATGTACATTAAGCATTTATTTATACGAAGAAAATTGTAGCTAATCTTAATTCTTAAAAAATAATGTTTTTTAGTATACACTTTTTAGAGTGGTTCGATATCTCTTTTCTAACACAACATGACTTCATTGTTATCTCGTATGGGGATTTTTTTGAACTCAATTTGTGGTTTCATAGTTCTTATCTTTCTTAAGAGGAGGTATGTCTTTAAACGAACCATAGTCCAAGCGGAAGTCAAAGTGGATCTTTGAACCGGTTGTTCGATTGGTAATTTGAGCTTGAGTTACCACCAACATTTTCTTTGATTGCTATACAAATTAGAGAGTTTTTAGTTTCTATTCGGCGGCTTTCTAAACGCAGTACCACAGCTACACAGTGGGTCTCCGAAGTCGAGCTACCGCCAAGCGCCTCACTAATGAAACTAATGAACAAAGCATTTACGGACAATTTTATTAGTGGCACAACCTAAAGATAGAATCCGACTTTATGATGCAATAATAATTCTGTACAAAATGGATTTAATAGTTTAGCTTGACTATACTAAGTTCATATATCTAATAATACTACTCATCTAATCACAATGTAACTACTCCTCAGTACGAAATGTTAATACCAAAACCATTGCGCCTGTCAGAGTGTTAGGTGTTAGTTTGAAGTTAAATGTCGGTCTAGATGCACCATATGTTATTTAAGCTTCTTGCAAAAGATAGCACCGTTTATTTTAATTATTACAACAGTTAGTTTCCCTGAAATTGTGTAATTAGTTCAGAAGTGATGCATTAGAAAATCTAATATCTCTTATACTTGTTCTTGGGTGGTAAATAGGTTGACTGAATGTTACCCCCGCCAACAATGTCACTTTGACTTGAAGATGGCACTTGGCCGCTGGTTATAACGGCTCTTCCTCCTCCACCTCCCTGGGAAATGAGTCGCGACGATGAGCCTTGAATGCTGCCACCACCAGAAAAACCGCCGCCCTGTCCGCCCAAACTGCCAATAACTGATTGAACTGGTACGAATCCTTCGTTCGAGTAGTTGGTTGATCCTCCCAATTGGTCGTATTGCGCTGGTATATTTAAAAAAAATTATTAGAAGACACTCTTATTTGATGATGATGGGCATCTTAGAACTAACCTTGGATGACATGCTGGGCGTGGACAGCTTCCTCTGGGGTCTTGTACTTGATAAAGAACACATCAGGCTTGTTGGGACCAGTTGGAGGTGGGGTCACCACATCGGCGGTAATTTCCAAATCGTTGGTCTTCTTGGAGAGCACGTAGACTGCGGTTTTTTCTTCAACTGGAGCAACATTGGCAATGATCTTGGCCCTGGTTGATGTCGATGATGGGGTGTTAATGAATAGCACACGGTAGTTCGTCTGTGGGCGGCCAATTGTGATGTAACGGACGATCTGTTGATCGTCATGATCTTCTGGGGCGCTGTGCACATAGAAGCTCTTGGTAACGATTGGAGCTGCGAATTGCGCCTGTTGAGAGAACTGGCCTAGGCCTCCTCCAGCTTCTCCTACGAACCCAGATCCATAGCCAGAGCCAGTTCCTGATCCGAATCCTTGACTTACCCCATTATTGAAACCGATGCCTGATGAGCTGCCCGAATAACTTGATGACAGACCACCGGATGAAAGTCCACCCGACCCAAATCCACCAACTGAATATCCAGGCGACAATAAATTCAAACCCGATGAAGGTGAAGACGCTCCGTTGTCGAAACCTCCAACGGCAACACCCGACGCTGCTGGTGCATAGGAAGTCGATGAAACCGGTGCAGACAAAATGTCAGATCCACTATTGTAGTCCGGATTGTAGTGATATCCTAAGCTGACATCTGGTCGTGCGTGTGCCAGTGATGCCCAACAGCATGCAAGTACCTGAAATAGAAGATCCACTTAGAGATCACCGTCTTGTCGAATCGTTTGTCTTCGTCCTCTTACTAGAAACGTGTTCATCTTGGAGTTATCGCTACAAATCCTGAACTAAAACTGATAACCTATCTTGGGCTCTCCTTCAGTTTTATACCACTGCCAAGAGTGAGTAATTAATTTAATTAAACAGAATGAATTCAGCCATACACCTGAAAACCCTCAGAAACGTTATATTATGTCACACCAAATCCGGCTGCGTTATCGACAAATTAGTTTTCCTACAGAAAATTACCATTTCTACAAAAACCGCAACAAAAGCTACTGTCGAAATGTCAGCTCTATGTGTCCAGTTAAGTGTACTAATTGATAATAAAGAAATAAAAATCGACTAGAAAGGTGTAAATTTCTTTCAAACTGGTCAAGTGTGGTGTTTCCACACATTTTTGTCCAGAAGCCCAATTTTGTTATACCTATAGGTGCCTTGTGTCAAATGACACTAATTAGTGAGTTAAGTGTTTCTCAATCTTTTGAACTGAGCGTAATAATGATGGTAACTTACTTATTTTATCATTTTATGAGCCATTTCGCTAAAAACACTTTTGTTTTGTAATTTGTTGTTAAATTGTCGCCTTTGTGTGCTTGCAGACGGTTGGCAGGCGCTTCGAGATGGAAATCGTCTTCAGTTTTGGGAATACCGAAAGGCATTGGTGTACGTTCAGACACATCATGGAGTTTTTCCATATTTCAAGATGTCCGTCGATAATAGGTGAGAATTTTAAAACAAAAGAAAATTTTTAATAAAACTCTTTAAATTTGCTGTTTTATTTTCTATAGGTACAACGAACCCTATGATTATATAATTACACTTGATGCCGGCGAAGTCGGACTACCGGACGAATTTTTCTACAATGCGGATACCAATGACGAGGTATGTTTTTGTTTTATTATGCGGCTGCAGCTAGTGGAGCTAAGTTCCTGTCCCTGAAAAAAATATAATTTTGCTGTTTAAAAGTGCATACTGTGGAAAAACAAAAATTCCATAAAGTTCGCTCATATGTAGATATAAATTATATTGGTATTGTACGACAGATTGTTTTGAGCGCAGAAGGTTCATAGAGCCCTTACCCATTCCAATAAATAATTTTTGCTGGTAGGAAAAATCACCGAAAGACATTGCAGAGCAAGTAGGCGAGGGATACTTCTGCAATAATGAGGGACTCGAACAACCTCTAAAAAACCTCCCGGGAGAGGCTGACTGTCATCATCCCGAATGGGATTGCACCTAGTCGACTAGTCGTTCGATGAATCGGCAATTTATTTTTGAATTATTTGAAGAAAATCCGCCTTTGTCGGATTTCAAAACTTTTTTGTTTTAAGATATGTATTACCTAATCTCTTCGCCTTGGCTCAAGGGGCTTTATCCGCCTCAATCTTCTGATTACATGGTAAGTATTTAATAGTTCTGTAAGTTCAACGTTAACGTGGTTGAGAAGACTACTTCTGTGCCTTTGGGCAACTTTTTTAACTTCATCTTCAACCATTTCAATAAATAATATTACCTATAGTGGTGAATATTTTATTTCCAGTCGCAACATTTTTAATCTGCACTTTTTTTCATATTTAACGCATTTACAGACGAAAAAAAAAAACATCCGCTTAAATTATCCCTACCTATATTAAATTTTACCCCTAGAAAACATGAAGTAATGTTCATTTCAATTTTTTTGTAGAATACGCTTCTAGTAGGTGGATAGATAGGCTGCCAGATTGACGCTTATTTTTCCACTTAAACGTGTGTGATGTGAACTATCCGCGAGTGTATCAAATCCAGTGGAGTAAGAGAAATTAATTATAGCTCCTGGCAGCGACTTAAGTTCATTTCTAAGGAAGTTTATCTTTGCACAGATTCTTTTACTTTGCTTCATTATAGCACTTTAATTTAAATCGAATCGTTCTTTGAACTCCATTTAGCCAAATAATATTATCAACATACTTATTTAGGTTAGTAAACGCTATTTAAGAAGCATCTACAATAACCAAGTGGACCTACCTACCATATAAAAATGTGACTTAAGAAAGTTATAAGTTCGAAAGGTTTTCGTACTTTATTAAAACTTTATGAAGGATTTTTTTTTCGACTATTTCGAAGTTGAATCCTTTATCAAAGTGAAACAAGACAAATTGTTCGTAATTTTTGGTTAAATAGTAATAGTCATCGAATGGCCTTGAACCTCCCCAGTTCTTTATCCAATAACAAATCTTTGAAAGCTGATGAAAAGAAAAATAGGCAAAGAAAAAGTTACAAATAAGCCACAGTTAAAGAAGGCTTAATTGACGTATGTCACGAGAGAAAACATTTTAAAAATATTTACTCGTATTGTAAGAAAGGCAATGAACCTATGTCCAAAAGAGTCGAGGCGGTTATAGCTGCAATAGGAAGGGTAATAAAATATATATTTCTTTAATTTTTTCTGTGGCATTTCTAAGTCTTTTCTATGTTTATAAATCGTGTCCAATATGTTTAAATAAATAAAGACTGAAAAATAAAACCATATAAGTTATTAACATTATAAGTTGTTTGAGTATACTTTTCAAAAAATCATATTTTTTTCTAGTGGCCATAATAATTTGATCACCCACTGTATGTTTTAAACAAAAATTCAGATAGATCATTGTATAGAAATTGCCGCTGAAATATAGCTGTACTCGCCTGCCTTTTGCCAGTACATTACCCACCTTTTTATTTAGAACTTTGAATCAATTCAATTTTCAGAAATTATAGAAAGCCAGAAATCTACCATAATAGCCTTATTAATAAAAACCCCAAAATCTATACCTTCACAGAGTTCCTTTCAAATCGGACGGATGAGAGTTAATTACTTGACTAAACAAATGCTAAATCTTTTTATTCAAAAACCCAGGGTTAGTCCAATAACCTAACATCGTTAGCGAAAAATCTTTACTAATTATCCATTCAACTTGAGGATTACGTCTTTATACAGGGTCCTAATTAAAAACGACGGTCAGAAACGTCGACAGTTTGATCCAGTTGGACTAATTTTATCTTTAATCAAAGACATCTTTCGTGCTTTATCATTTTGTTTGGCAGATTTTTTGAATAAAGTTATCAGTTATCACTATTAGATCACTCTTAATAGCTAAACCTTATGCAGATCCTTCTTAACAATTAATAATAATAATAATAATAATAGTTGGCGCAACAGGTCTGTAGGGACCCAGGGCCTAGCTTCTCGCAACCATTCGTTTTGTGTGAGTTTTTAATTTTTGGAACGAATGGAAGGAATCTACAATTTTATGCCGGTTCCAAACGGGCCTATTGAGAAGCTCTTTCATGACAGTTATACTCTCGGATGTTTGTCAGACGTTCGCGAGAGGTGGCGCAGTGAAAAAAACCCTGAGTTGGAATTTGGGTTCTTGCGGGATTCGAACCTGGACCCCTCGCTTATTAGTCCAACACACTAACCACTAAGCCACTGCGGCCACTAACAATTAGACACTTCTAAACGTCAAAGCCATAAACTATTGACATCACTTATATATGTGATATAACATTGAAACAAGTAGGATGCTACACTAACAAGGTCAAGGCAGTCGCTATGTCACCTACATTTTGGACAGATGAAGTACAACCGTCCACACTTTGCTAATGGTTGTAATAAACGAAACACACTGGTTTTGAGTTTTATTGCCAAACGATAACCTGTAGGTTTAATCTCTTACGGACCTAAAACAAAGTATGCAATTAACACAGGTTTTCATGTTTACGCCACAAATTCAATTCTGTTATGCCGAATAAAAATACAAGTGTTGTATTCAGGAATCACCTACAAGGCCAAGTTCCTTTTCTGCCGAAATTTTTATATTGCACACGGAAATCTTCTGGTATTTATTGCTTCCGGACGTGAACGAGGTAGCCTCTTAATGGCCTCTTAATACCTTCATTTCTGACCTCTTCAGTACGTTTTCTACTTCCAAATCGAATCTTATTTATTAATACAAACTATGGAAATACGATGATATGTGTGGGCGAATGCCAAATGATTTATTTAATGTTTATACAATTACACGCTACCGCTGGCATATATACAAGTATGTATTAGTTAGCAAAAGTGGTCACAAATAGTGTTATGAAAGCATATATCGCATAAAAGTGAAACTCTTAAGCTGGTAAATAGTGATAATTATACGAGGTGTAGACATTTTTTATGTAAATGTAATACGGATCTAATTTGGAAAGGATTTAGGATGAGTATTAGACTAAAATTAAAATTTGCAAAAGACTGACACGGTTGTTTTACTAAGGTTTCCATTTCAGATAATTCCATGAACAAATTCCGGATGATACACCACACCAAACCTTCACTCAAAGTGGAAGTTTGTTTTGGTAACATCATCAAATTGTAAAAAAAAAACCAAATATAGCGATCTTTGTTTCCAAACACCATAATCGATATGTAAGGTTCTTTTTGTGAGCATTTTTAGCAGAAAGGCAGAGGAATATTGCAAATATAGAACTATACTCTGAGACTCACTGTTTTCAGCAATTTTGTTTTAATTACAACTATATATAATTATATGATTTTATTTAATAACGCACAAAAATTTACGACTATAAATGCAATGACAAGAATTTTGCAAACATCGTAAAAGTGGTGCAGGACATTTTTTTTGTATTTATTAGACTCAGGAAACTATACAATCAATTCAGCTAATTAAGTTTGGTCATCTTAAGGTTGTTTCCTTTCATGAAGTTTGCAAACGTTCAAATACTCACAGAACTTTTAAATCAAAAGAAAATTATTACAAACCTAAGTTTTAAAAAAATGTTTACAAGACAACCGATTTGGCGCAACAGGTCTGTAGGGACCCTGAACCTAGCTTCTCGCAACCATTCGTTTTGTGTTAGTTTTTAGTTTTTGGAACGAATTTAAGGGCTGTTTTAGAAGCTCTTTCAAGACAGTTATACTCTCAGATATTTGTCAGACGTTCGCGAAAGGTGGCGCAGTGAAAAAAACCCTGAGTTGGAATTTTGGGTTTTTTTCCGGGATTTGTACATTGAACATTGAACTATGCCCTGTTACAAATTGAATTTTACCTATTATTTTTTTTATTTTTTTTTCAGGTTATTGTTGCTTACAAAATGCTGCTACGGGATTTCGCTATTAACATGGGTAAGTGATTTTGAGTAAAAAATGTGTAAACAAATGTTTTATGTAGATTTATGTAAAGAACTGTTGTCGAAAGTATAGTATCATACTGAGTTTTATAAAATGCTAAATTGAGGAACGGTGGATTCGGTTCTGATTAGGTATCTACTGCTTTTTGACAGGAACATATTGGTACCTTTAGCTAGTTGTTGGTATTTTGATAAAAAGCAACTTTAAATCTTAAGTAACGTGCGAAATCGAGTGATCTATTAGCCGTTTTTTTTTCACAACCTTTCCCGAGTCATTGTGAGGGAGGCCTAACGTATAGTGATTTTTTTTCCGTGTAAAATGGAAACGTATCGATAGTATTCGACAACGGCTGTCTTTTCAAAAATTCACGCAGTTAGCCTTTTTATATTTTTTCAAGAGCTTTAGGTCGCATTAAGCTAAAACGTGTAAAAACCAATAATTAATATTGTGGATGTAATAATAAAGACTGCACTTTGCTGCAGTTTATTGAATTAAGTTGAGATATAGACATGATCATTATCCTAATACAGATCAATATTTATACTAAACTTTACTACCTTGAAAATTCTTCACATAATATAATAATGATTACGTATCTACCTAATTAACTCTGATAGCAAATTTCCTTTTCGTAATTGTAGGAGTTGTGACCCAAGAAGCCGAACTGTTTGCTGATGAGATTTTCCACTACGAGAAACGTATTGTCAATAATATTCTCTCAGTGCAAGCAGGCAACGAGAGGCGCTTGAATGAAATCAAAACAATTCAAGAAATCAAAACTATAGCTCCATCGGTAAGTAAGTAAGCAAATCACAAGCCAGATCATTCTGCTAATCTTTTCTCTGAATAGCTTCCCATTTTTGAGTCCTTGCAAGCCATGTTGCCACAAATAAAAATCACAGATGACACAGAAGTTCTTGTGCGTGATGTGGATGTCCTGCGTGAGATGTCAATTGTCGTTTCAACTTCAGACAAAAAGTAATTGGCGTTAAATTTTCTTAACTCATGTACAACTTATTATTTTTAATATTATTCAAGGCCCTTGAACAACTTTATTATTTGGTCGCTGGCGAGAAAACTCTTACCTCATCTGTCCAAAGAATACAGGATACTAACTGAGAATTTTAATAACGCAATTTATGGTAAGATCGTTTAAAGAGTTTTATTCGAAAATATAGATAACTTTGGTTTCTAGGACGATCTGCGACATACCCCCGTTGGATGGTCTGCACCAAGATAGTGCGTGACTGGCTGCCATTTTCCGTTGATGCACTTCGTGAAAATCCAGACCTTTTACGGGTAAGAGTGAGTTTGAAAATAATTCTGTACAGCTTGATAATGTTGGTCTTTTTGCAACAGACTAGTGATGGTCAGATGAACTTCGTCAGGCAAAAGGCGAGCACATTTCCCAATAAAACATACGGCAATGATGAGTTTCTGCGATTGATGTTCCATACTTTGAAACACCAAGTGCAGACATCGATTGAGGAGGCCGACTGGATTGAGCGTTCCTTAAAAGATTTTATCATCGAAAAGGTTTTTAAAACAAACAGAGTTTTTTATTAATAGATAGTAAATGGTTATGTTTCTAATCCAGCTGGCGTCGACGAGGCTTCAGATTGGAATACCTACTGAAATCCTTGAAACTAAGTCATACATTAACGAGTACTACAAGGGGCTGATGCTGTACAATCTATACTTTGCCGATCACTTAGAGTCAATTTGGAATTTCAGAAAACTTAGAATGCAGGAAAAACTGAAATCACCTAACATTGTTGATATGTACGTATGTTATGATACTATATGAATTTGGTTAAAGATCTAATTTAAATTTAACTGTAACATTTTCCTTGTTTCAGGATAATATTAGAAATGTACGCTGGCGATGAGGTACAATTGGTGTCCTACTCAACAACCCTGAACATGATTTTGTTATCAAAGCAACTGACACAATCCAACTATTTCGACTACAGATTTCCAATGTAAGTCAGCCGGCTTTATACACCCAAACCAGTACCAACTAAAATTGTATTCCCTTTTGCAGACCTGTAAATTTTGCACGAGTTGGGGCGGATATTGTTGAAAAACTTGTCGAAACTGTGTCTGTTTTTGAGAAACAGCACCGATGGGGTGCCAAGTCGATAGACTCCAATGTGGAGAGTGTTTTCAAAATCGATGCACATTGCATCGCAGAACTTGCAACGGACATAGATCTCTCAGATAGTGCTTTAAGTTCCTTCCATACAACAATGAGTGCAGCGAGAATTACAGCAAAAGCTCTTACGAAATTCATCGAGTCAATAGACGGCGGTGCACCAATAATAGGTGCTTCCATCGATCCAAACTTGACCTATGAAAATTTACAACTCACCAATCGTAGACGCCTGCCCGGTCTGCGATCGTTGAATGAGAATGAGATTTTCACGTTAGCCTACATGCAGAAGCATTGCAGCACTCCCATAGCTGATAAGAATTATGCGAGGATAAAACCACATGTAGAAAAAAAGCTTGCCGAAATTTATCTGTAAGTTTAACACCATATCTGAGTTTAACAAAAATATGAAGAAAAAAAAAAAAAACAATTTCTTTTAGGTTCAATGCAACATGGCGACACATTCAATTCTTGCCCAGATCTACAGATTGCTCTGTGAATGAAGTATCTTGTCCAAAAATCTTATAATGAATATGCGCGACTCTAATATGACCAGTAGAAAGTATTAACATTCTCAAAGGGTCAGTTTTGTAATGTACAATGCCCACACAATATTTCAATTTAGTTTATAGATAAGTTTTATTTGAATAGTATTTATAATATTTGTATATTTTTCTCAAACGGAAATGTATAGGTCATACGAATGTTGAATATTTGGTAATAGCAGTAAGATGTCTAAAAGCTGATTAATTTTTAAAGGAAAAGACAACATAAATGGAATGAAATTAAAGTAGACTGATAATTTGAATAAAGTTATAAATACATCACACACTCGAAAGAATGAGTTTAATTTTAAGTTTGTAACGAATTTCTCAATGACAAATGCTTTTGAATTACTAATGCACATTATACAAGGTTTGCCAAAAGAGATCACCCTATTGGAAGATGCTCTTATTTTTGCAATTGAAAGCCAATGCCAATTCCGTTTTGACATTTGTGGACTAGACAAATGTAGAATACAAGTGAACAAGCCATGGAGCGATACACTCCCCAAGAACGCGGAATAATCGTGTCTATCGATTTTTCGACCAAAGCCATAATAAGCGATGAGGCTCATTTCCACCTCAGCGGGTACGTGAACAAGCAAAACTATAGCTTCTGGGGCACCGAAAATCCACTAGTAGTGCACGAGGAGCAATTACCCCCGCTCAAAGTTACTGCATGGTGCGCTGTTCACGCTGGAGGAGTCATCGGCCAATATATTTTTTTCGAGAACACCGATGGTCAAACGACAACAGTGGACGGTGCGCGCTATAGGGCCATGTTGACCGAGTTTTTTTCTGCCGCAATTGGACGAATTAGGACTGGAGAACATGTGGTTCCAACAGGACGGAGCTACGGCACACACTGCGCGAGCCACAACCGATATTCTGAAGGCGGTTTTCCCGGGTCTCGTATTGGCGATTTGCACTGGCCCGCAAGATCGACCGATTTAACCGTTCCAGACTTTTTTTGTGGGGTTTTTGAAGTCCCGTGCTTAAGTGAACAATCCCGAGACCCTAGAAGCCCTCAAGGACAACATTCGACACGAGTGCGAAAATCTATCGCCCGAAGTTCTCGCCGAAGTGATGAAAAATGCCATAAAACGAGCCCGTATGGCAATCAATTGTGACGGCGCCCATCATCTTCTCGACTTGGCCAATAAACTTCTAAAGGTTCAAATAAACATAATCAAAAAACAGAATCGAAGTCTTTCAATTAGAAAAAAATGAGAGGCAAACAACATCGGATGACTTCTTTTGCATAAACGCTCCGACTGAACCACAGGGTATTTGAATTCGCTCCTGTTAAAAGGATGTTGGAAAGAGTGGAGTCTTTGCGTAAGCTGCTAAACTAAAGTTGATTGGTAAGAGCGGTTCACTAGAGAATATTATTTATCAATAAATTATATTTTAAATAACCTAGTAGGAACTAACTGCCGTAAACAGATTTTCTGATCTCACAGATCAGTTTTACATAAAAGAAACGTGGAGGAACGTGTACTTTATATAGAGTAAGTAAATAACAACCATGCAGCCCTTCAAAGAGACCCATTGGAGAATATCTACGGCAACATTCCTATCAAGCACTTTCTTCGCGATCCATAAAAGGGTGTCAATACGTGCATAAATTGTACACGCAGAAAATCGGGTGTATAAAAAATAAGACATGTTTTTTTTTTCAATTTATTTTTTCATAGAGGAATGTGTGGATTGATTTTTATTCGCAGCGATTTTTAACGGTTATAAAACATTTTATAATCTTAACAACGGTATTTAATAATAATAATCATAATAATATATATAATATATATTATTTTATTAAATAATAATTCATATTATTCATTTTATTCAAAATTTGTTTTGTTTTTCTTTCTGGCGCTTAATAGTTAATAATAAATTTATTTACTTTTTTTTATTTTGTTTTATATTAATATTTATAATTTGTATGCTTTCGCATTATTGTGTTCTCCTTTTACATCTGTTAAGTTTCTTACATAAAATGAATAATTAATAAAAAAAAATAAATCATAAACATTAAATAAATTGATTAGTTTAGATTTGCTTATTTCGTTCGTATTTTTTTTTTTTTTGTTAAATTTTTGTAACATTTTACTTATCGAATGCACTGCTTTTAATATTATCGTTTTCTGATGAACGTTGATCTTATTTTTCTTCTAACACTTGCCATTGATGTTTATAATATGTTTTTCTAAATATTTAAGGTTTCTTTTGCGACATGTTCACTTTTATTTGGAATGATTTTCATTTTGTTGTTTGATTTTCATTAAATATTTCTGTTTTTCAATTTACCTAGTACATTTGAAATACGATTTCAAAGATTGAAATATGTATGCGTCCTTCGAAGGGGAATGTTTTTTGTTTTGTTTTTAATTACACCATCTAAATCCGATTTTCTATTTCTACTTCATATACCTACCATTGTGTGTGTTGTTTAGTTTAGTTGTATTCATATTTTGTTAGTATTTAATTATTCGTTTCAATTGATGTAATGTTTATTATGCAGTAGAAATATCGTCGTTTATTTCGAATGATTTTGTAAATAGGCTATGACTTTAAAATGGCTAACCAATTGGTATAATTTAATTTTTGTGTGCAAATTGAATATTGGAGGAAAGGCGGGGAGGGAATACTAAATGAAAATATCAACCAAAACAGTCGGATTAAACTTTGAAATAGTTGAAAACTCAAAGAAAAAAATCCTATTCATTCGATGAATGGAAATTTATTTGCTTTTTTTTATTTATTTTTTGTTAATATACTTTTAAATTTATTATTAAATTAATATTACTACTATTTCCAGTCTTTGAATAATAAATTTGTTGCTAATGATAAGTTTTTTTTCCATATATATGTATATATATATTTTTGTTTTTCTTCTATAAATATATGTGTTTTTAGCATATTCAGCGCGTCGAAGTACGATTCGAATTTATTCGGCTTTTGTATTATTATTGCAAATTTTCTTGTTTTATATTTAATTGAAGGGAACTTAGTAGAAAAAAAAATTACTTTTGCCTGTTCGTATAAGTAAAGCCAAGCATTCGAAAATAAAGTGCTGGAGATACTAAGATAATGAGTATCTGTGTAATTATTTTAATCTCATTTTTATGTATTTTTTGTTTGTTATAGTTCATATTTTTTTTTTAAATTCTACAAAATCATATTGTTTTGGCGTATTTTTTGTTGGAGTGTAATCGTGTGTAAGTAAATATTCTTCTTGTCTTATGTCATTTTATTTTTGTTTGTTTGTTTCTGTAAGCTAATGAAACAGGTATTAAAATTGAATAAGAGTGCTTTAGCACTAGATTTATTTGTTTATTTATTTTTCGTTTTTCAGTGACGTTCTTAATTAAAGCAAAGAAGATTATAAGTCAAAACTTAGGTAAAATTAATGTTTTTTTTTTAAGTACATATTTCTTTTTGCTTCTTTCGTAAATTTTGTTTGAAGTTGTTTTTTTTTGTTGTTTTTAATGAGTGTTGTTTATTTAATTAATATTTTTAACTACTATGTTTGTAATATGATGAAAACAAAAGTTTTTTTTCGGAAAGCATTGAGCATTGAATGTGGTAATATTTGCTGGTACAGGGTGGCTTTAAAAATGCGTAGTACTACGGCAAAACTATTGCAATGAAGCTTTAAACCATTTTTTGGCCGTTTATTTAGTGAACTGGGTGTTTGTCGTGGTGCTGAAAGCTTGTAAACAGAGAATCACGGAGATGGACACAAGGCCGAAAATTGCTATTTTGTCGTCGATGGAGACCTTTTCGTACCAATATTCTCTTGAAAGCATTTTTTTCTTCTATATGGTAAGATCGCTGTATAAAATGCCCTAACAAAAATTCACTTCCTGCCCGGAAAGCAATATTTTCAAAATAGGAGGGCAATTGGTTTTCGGGTAGCGAATCTGATGCAAGTGAGCTGAACCATTATTTTTAATAATGACTTTAGCAAGTCTGCTGAAAAATGTAGACTGAGGCATTAAAAAAAAAGAAAATAAATTATTATTACTTTAAGTGTTACCGAACTTTTGTTTGGAGTAGACATTTTCTAAATAAACACAAAGGTGGATGCAGCTTCCGAGGAGTTCTCCACTTTTAATTTTTGCAAGAATCGGTCTTCATACTTTCAGCCAATAAATTCTTCGTATCTACTAATATTTTTCTAAGATTCAAAAATAGCTAAAAGTAAGAAAAGTACCTACATACATACTCGTACGAACAACCGACTTTGTTGAGTTTATCTTTGTCTTTCAAGCCATAAAACAACTATTTTTAAGACACTTTTGCTGAAAAATTATAAATCGCATTCGCTTGCGACAAACATTTTTACTTTTAATGAAGTTTATATAATAAGTTTATTTACTGCAATATTATTTTTGTAAATAGTTGACGAAAATATATGATACTGTTATTTATCAGTTTTTAGTGTCTTATACTTCCAAAACAATTTTTTTTTACTAAACCAAGTACTTTCCATTATTTATTTTATTTATAATGTGTTGTTGGCTTAAGTTTTTAAAATCAAACGCAACGAGCAAAAACTTTTAATCATATTGTGCATACATTTAGGGACTCGCACATTTAGAATAATACGAACAGTCTTATGCATACCGTGGTGAAGAGCATTTTTTTTTAACTTACGCAAAACTTTGTTTACTTTTTTAAGTTTCCAATTGTCTATTAAGTGGCCTTTTTTCAGAGTTTGGACATTTGACGACAGTCTTCATGTAGGTACCACATCATTACACATACTATGTGAATAGCCAGACCCACTTACAATATTTATGGTTAAAAAAAGGCGAACCGATGGTCTAATCAATTTTAAAGGTAGGATTGCTAAGTGTTCCAATATTATATGAATTTTCCTTCGATTTATTTCCGACATAGGAATGTGGTATCGTACAGACGTCCCTTATAATAAAACGCTTCGTTTTCATGACCACCCAGTACCTGTCACTGATATTTAATTTTTAATTTCACACTCAATAAAAATTAATTAAATTAAATATTTAAACTTAAAGAGAGAAGGAAATAAAATCGATATGTTGATTTACTTATTCAATAAATTGAATAAAACCCAAAGTTAATTTAAAGTCGGTTAATCAAATGAAAGAAACAAGTAATACAGTACGTTTAAGATAAGTTTTTTTATTTTTGTCAAAAATTTTGAATCGAATCAAAAGAACATAATACGATGTAACCTCAATTGATATGCATTTATGTATGTACGAAAATTCGCAATATTTATAGATTTATAATTTTTTCCCTTTTTTTGAATGAAATGTACAATTTAATAAAAATTTTAAATTTCTCAAACACAAAAACAAGCAAGCTATATGTTTTCAATTATTGTTTCATTATTTTCCGCGGTCTTATAAAACAAAGAAATAAAAACCAAAAAACAAATGCTAACATTATTTACATTTTATACAATACATATATTATTTTATATGCATACTACTAACTCTAATATATAATCTGAATCTATTTACAATTTCTTTCATTTTTGGTTTTATTTATTAGTTTCTGAAAAAATATATATTATATGTATATTTATATGTTTATGTATATTTTATAAATTAATTCATAATCTATTTGTAAGCGTTTTTGTTTGGTTGTCGTTTTTTTTTGTGTATTTTTAAATTTTTTTTTTCCATTTTTTAATTTTATATTTTGAGCTTTTCTATTTTAAAGAATCGATTTTCTACTGAATACACAAAGGAAAGTTAATAAATAAAACTAATTACAAAATAGACACGTATGTAGTTTTGTCGAATGTCTTAAGGATCGCAAAGCGAAAAATTTAAATTACTTTTAAAACCTATATTTTTTACAGAAGGTGGAACAATTACTTCTAAAGTAATGGAAAATAAAGAAATAAGTTGTATATACCTTTTTTCGTGCATAAGTTCTACATTAAAACTACTACCGGATTGATGTCTTTGCATGCGGCGAAAAGTTCTATATTATTTAACAGAATATAAGTTAAAAAACAAAAACAGGACTTTTGTGCAATTAAATGAATGGAACTAAAAAAAATTATTTATGTACTAAACAAATCTACGGACGGAGTAAAATTGGTCAGTTCGTTACAGCACCGCGTGTTGACAAGAAGTTTTTTTTTATTTCTTTTTCTTGTTCAATATTTAAGCTGTGTATTTTAATAACTTAATCTATAAAGTATAATAAGAGGAAATAATAAGTACCTTCGTATATAAGTGTCATAGAAGTATTAACGATATTTCGTCTTTGTAAAAACTATTTTTAACTAGTAGACAAAGTCTAGTATTAAAAAAATGTCTAGTAGTGTATTTTAACATAGTAGAAACAGTACGTATATAGAAAAAAAAATAGATTAGGCTACGTAAATATCTGTACATGATTTACTATTTTGTGGATTTATATTCAGGTGTGAATTCTGATTCATGATTGATTTTAAAAATGATTGTATACGTCCAAATGATTCCTATAAAATTTATATTTTAATTTTGTTATGGTTGCAACAAACTTTCCTTAAAGTCCGAAAAATTTAAGTTTTGCATAAGGCAATACCCTCCTTTAGAATTCGCCTCCATAAATGATCCGACCAAATGTTATAGCCGTTTCTTAAAAGAAAATGCGACTCCCACTTTTGAAGTTTAAGCTGTGCTACCAGACATTAATTATGTGATATGCAGATTCCCAAAATGTGAGTTAAAATTATTTTCTCCAAATCAATTTAATACAATTTTCGTTGAAGCGTACAACTTTGCTAATGAGTTTTTGTCATGATCATCATCATTTCAAAACTTAACACTTTAGTAAACTTCAAGTCTCCTTATGCTGCCCACTCACACCACTTGGCCTGTAGGTAGTGTTCTGTAAAATGACCCTCGATTCGCTTTAACTTTCAAGACTTTAGTGATAAAGTTAAGAAAATAAATACAAGCAAGAGTTTCATTTGACTGAACAACATATTTTTGTTTAATTGAATAACTTATGTAGGTAACCAGAAATTTTTAATAAAATCTGAAAATTCCATTATTACCTACTGTTCAAAATGTTTCTCAATGTTTGCTGCATATTTTTAGGAGTTCGTTTTTTCTTCAATGATTACCAATTAATTTCGTTTCCAAACTTGGATGAAGTAAAATGTTGTTTCAAGCGAAAACCATTAAAAGTTCTCATCTTACAGGATCCCTCTTCCGATTTCAAGCCCAGCTTGCAGAACAGTATACCTAGTTATACTTATCAAAATATTTCAATCAACTTTCAAAATTTGGTGCGCTCGGCGTTTGATGGGATTTAAACCAAGATTGGTTTCGATAATTAAACAATTTTGTCCATTAGCTTTGTTTTCTTTTATCACCTCGATCGATGAAAACAGCAACAACACGTCACTTCTTTTCCATTGCCGTTTACGCATCAATTAAAATGAACTTTTCTTTACGGATCTAAGAACTTCGCATTTTTTAACGTTAGTATAGTTATATATTTTCCAAATCTGTTCAAGCACTACGATTTTACTGATGCTTTTCTAAAATATACTCAAATATATTGAATTTCGTTTTGCTTCATATTTGCAATTTTTGTGTAGAGGTTTGTATGGATTTTGTTGCTGTTATTGTGCACTTAAATACAAATATTTTTGACGAAGATAATTTTCAAAGCTTGAAAATCGATTACCAAACTTTAATGCGTCTGATCGGCAATACTGCAATAGTGGATGAAATGGAAGTCCCTATAATCATCTGATAAAAGAATACACAAATAAAAAAATATGCATGATATAGTTTCATATACTTAAGTACACGATATATGCTTTGACAAAGCTTGGCGGTTAGCAATCTTAAGTTTGATATTTAACTCGTAGCAGCATCTCAATCAAACTATGTCGCTGGAATATTACTGTCCTTTTGAAATCCAGCACCTCAACGTGTGGTTAAAGGGTGTGACCAAAATCCTTATTCTCATCAACAAGCACCCTCAACAAAATATAAAGAAATAAAAGCGGTAATGTTGAACAAAATGATGAAAGCTTCCAAAAACATAAAGAGTAGAACAAACCAATAGTTTCTCCATAATGCCATTTCTATGTTTCAAATATCGAAAATAAGAAAACTCAAAATTGTACTTTGTTTTTGTTTTTAATTTTAATTAATTAAATTTTTTTTTATCATGGGTTTCTTTTTTGGTTTTCTTTAATAAAAATAAAACAATTCAAAATGAATCTTAATTTACTTATAACAAAAATAACAATATTGAATTTTAGCATTAACAGGAAAAATATACGATTTTTTTTACAATTTTTAACAATAACAAAACCGATTTATAATCGCCAAATAAAAGTAATTTAATAGAAAAAATAAAAAAATAAAATTAAAAAAAAACTTTTACTTTAATGTATTTACAGTTTATACAATATTATCTTCTACAATTACATTAAATGTAATTATATAATTTGAACACATTTATACTCCACAGAACATCGGTTGTGGCTTCATTTCACATTGTTGTTGATTTGTTTATTGTTTCAGTTTTTTTTTTCTATTTTATTCGTAGAGGATTTGTATTCTTTTATTAAACAAAAGAGGAGAAAAAAATATTTATAACTAAAAAAAACAAAAAAAAAAAAAGAACAACTATACAAAATAATAGTAAATCATAAGTAAAATAAGACTTGTGTGGATCACTTGAGAGTAGTAGTAGTTTTAAGTCGTCGTACCTAGGTATATACACATACGTAAAAATTAAACTTAAAATAATAGTTTATCACCTCAAAGAGAAACAAAGTTATATGCGATCCAATTTGTTTTCAATTTGAAATCCACCACAACTTTTGCACATTTTTTGTTTACCTATCTATCGTCCTGTATAACAAAAGGAAATTCAATCGAACAAAAGTCATATACATTACAATGCAAATTTAACGAAACATTGGGCTTTCATTATTTTTTTTTTTTTAAATATCAAGACGAGTAAAATTTACACTGAATACTCTTAACATTCCATTTTTAAACATAATTTACACTAGGCTTGTTTTACTGTTTTCTTTTTCTTTGTTTTTCATTTTAATTTAAATATTAATTTAATTTTTATTCCTAGCCCCCGCGATATTTTTGTATCTTACATTTGTCTTGTGTTTTCTTTTACTCATTTTATTTATTGTATTGTTTAATTGATTTAATGTTATTTGTTTGTTAATACATATGGAATTAGGTAAAATAAAAATAGTTTTTCTGATACTTTTGTTTTATAAATTTTATTTTATATTTAAGCCAGCGATTTCTCGTTTTCTTTTTCTACAAATTGAATTTCATGGAAAGATTATATTTTTAACGTAATTATAGTTCTTTTGGTTTTACTTTAATTTTGTATATGTTTAAAACTAATTGACTTTTATTGAGATAAGCTGAAAATATAAAAAAAAATGTGGTAGACTGAAAATATTACAAAAAAGAGAATATTTTATTTATAAGTTATTTTATGTTATTATAATTCTCGGGGTTTTTTATCTTTATTAATTTATTATTATCTTTATTACATATTAAAGTAATACTAAAATGTATTAAAATTGTTTTTGTTTTTTTATTTTCATTATCTACACTTATTATAATTGTTTTTTTTTTTTTTTTTTTGTTGTTTACTTTTATATTGGTGTTATGTTACAAACTTAATTTCAAAAACTATTTAAATTTTTTGAAAATAAATACATTAATTTAACATAAACATTTTTTATCATATCAAGGTACACAATTATTGATTTTTTTCATTTATACATTATTTAAACAGGTTCATTGAACGGATTTGTTATTTTTATACAACTTTCATTTAACTCCCTTTCTTTAAATTTCATATCCCTCATCTTTATGGCAATTTTTTCCCCAATCCAGTAAAATTAGCTGATATTTAAAATTGAGTGAAATATTATTCTTCTTTTTGTTTTTTTAATTGTAATAAATGTAAACAAAAAAAAAACACGTCTATACGCCGCTGATAGTAGAATTAAAGTTTTGCGGTAAAAAAATTAAAATAAAAAAATAATGAACAAAATAGTAAAATATTTGAAAATATTGAATCGAAAATTATAACTCTTTTATTTACACTTTATACATGTTTTACTGTGTAAACTACATACTCTGGTAATTTTGTGTTATTTTTGATTTCTTGTGTTATTGAGACTACAACTACTGTCCTGACAACTTTATTTTGCTTTGCTTGGAAGTAGTTTAGTAGGGTGAAACAAAGTGAGCGGATGATTAGGCTCTTAATTTTCAATTATTGGCTCTCCGAACTACGATTTCCTATCGCTATTGGCAAATTGGCCGATGCGGTAATTTATATGTCCGCAAATTATAGTTATAGTAATAAAGAGATCTAAATGCTAGTTACCTGGTGCCCTCACTTGCAATTCCAATGATACATGTTTAAGTTGCCTTAGGTGTCATAGTAAATTAACAAAACTAACAATCGAAATCAGAAATATTGGCTGCAATGCACTTGACAAATATTCACCTTATCACATATTTCATAATATGACACTTGCAGATATCTTGTTACAGTTGGTATGAGAACATCACAAAGCAACTGACACTCATATATCAGGGGATCAACTACATTCAGAGTTGTTCATGGTTGGCTTAACTTTAGTATGAAACTTGCGTTCTCAACCGGTTTGTTATTTTTTAGCGATACCGATAACAGAATGGTTGACTCGAAAAATCAGTTACTGCAAAATTATCAGCGATTGAAATTTGAAAGTGACTTTTATCCGTGCACTGATCGAAAGATACAAGATGCGTTCTCCAAGGATTTGTCCCGTAAAATGTTCCTTCCTGAATTTATAATTGTAGCAACGATCGTGTCTTGCAGAGACTGCTAATATAACTTGGTCGTAAGCCTATTTTCTTATTTTTCTCAATAAGTTCGATCCATCTTTAGGGTAGGTTGAAATCCCGCCCTTAATTATAACTATCCATAGCCATTGTACGGGCGAGACTTCTGGAATGTTATGAAAGAAGTGGTAGACTGCTAGGAAGTAAGCACCGTATATAAAAGGTGGATCCGGATACATATAAGAATCTGTTGCGCCAAATACTTTAAATTATGTCTATCATCTGACAGGGGCAAGTATTTACCTAGCATCGTATGAGGGAAAGCTTTTCGAACAATATAGGAAAGACTTGCAGATTAAACCCGTATGCTAATTTGCATCTAATTATACAGTCCATAAATATCTGGATAAATTACTGGAAAAGAATCAAAAGGACACTTAAAAATGTTTTATTCCCCGTAAATAATTTACTGGTCAATGGTTCAGAACACAGGAGTTGCGTAATAAAATCATATAAAAACTAAGAAGGTCAACATCATTTTCAACCTCAACTTTTATACATATTAAAAAAAAAAAAAACATTTATTTAAACTCAACAAGAAGGAAAAGTTGTCAGGAAAGCAAATTCAATTTTTGTTCTTCGATATACGTACTATGCAACGATTATTATATATTTTGCAATTTATTTCTTCAAAAATATAATCAAAAAAGTGTAGCAAAAATAAATCCAACAAAATCGAAAGAAATCAACTGCTTTTAAAACAGACTTGTTAATGTGGACGGTATTCAAAGCTTGCGTTTAATCTAGTCATTATTATTATATAAAAATCATAAAATATGTCAGTCCATATAAATGAATTTACACAACACAACTTATTTGTAAAGCAGAAATTCAGGTAAACATCACTTTGTATATGATTTATTATTATTAAATATGTTTTCACGCTAATTCATTATACATTTCTCGATATCGAAGAACAAAATTTAAATAAATCTAAGTTTCATTTATAATAGCTCATTATTTGTAATTTTATTTATTTATATAAATTTTGTTTTTTATTGTAAATGCTTTAATCTAAATTTTGTTCATATAATTTAGTTGCTTTTGTTTATTTAAATACTTTTTGAGTTTATTTTACCAAAATCATAAGAGCGTTCCATTTGCTATTTTTATTTCTAATGTAGCTTTTTGTTATTTTTGTTTTTTTCTTATGCAGTCGCTATAGTTTTTGCTGTACTTAATATATTTTCTGTATTTTTCAATAGAAAATGCTGCATATTTCTTAGTTTTTTCATCAATTTATTTCTTTGGTAGCATTACTTAACTCAAGTTAATTTCTCATTCGAAAATAAAAACAACAAATCAAAGTCACTTGTGTTCTTTTAATGTTTGCTTTTAATATTGTTTTCAGTTTTAGTAATATATTTGTACTTTTTTTACCAGTTTTTCAGGAAGGGGAATTAAAAAAAAAAGCAAAAATTAAAACACGAAAAGAAAATATTAGCTTTTAAGAGAAATAATGTTTGTTTTTGTTTGCAGAAATATAAGCAAAAATTGTTATAAAATGTATTTTTTTTTTTTGTTTAAGCTTAACCATCATCAAATTTGTATATGTACATTTAATTTTTACAAAATATATATCAAATGTATGCTTTGCTTATAAATTTTCTTCCTGTTATGTCTAGCTTAAAAAGTTAAACAAAGATTGCCGTTATATGGAAAAATAAATTTATTTATTTATCGTGTTTAATAGTAACGTGTTGCTTAAAGAAAATTGGTCGAGATTTCCACAACCATAACTTGGCCAGCGGTTTTGCAATTTAAAATATTTTTATTACATTGGGCCGTATAGAAAATTTGCAAAAATATTATATTATAGCAGTTGTAAGAAGTTAGGCAAAAATATATGCGCAGCTTTCGTTATATACAATTAATAGTTTGCACAAAACTAAGAGCCATCAGGAATTGCATAGTATTCATAAAAAATAATATAAAAATAGATTGAATGCAAAAACAACAATAAAAATAAAAGACTTTATCCTGAGTCAACTTTCGCACTATCTTAAATAATTTACTTATCATGTTCATTCATTGAAATTCAATCAAATTATAACATTGGCAAGGAAGTTTTTGAGCTCGTTTCTTAGCGACACATTTCCACAGGCTACGACTTAGAAATAAGTTCATTATGCTGCGTATGCTTTCACTTGCTCATAGTCGGCCGTTAGTGATTCAATACCGGTCTATTTGAAAAGTTTAGCTTAATGAATGTAATTAATATAATGCGGACCGTCAGCAAGAAGGGCAATACAAGAAAATTGTATCAAAAGCGCTTGGAAAGCTGTATCACTTCAAAAGTGGTTTCCCAACAACACCCAATAAGATCAACTCAAATAAACGACGAGGCCTATGACAAACGACAACTTTAGTACACATTAGTCACCTCACCTTACATTGCAGATTGCCAAACTAGTACTTTAGACCCCATCAAAAGGCTGGTTTTGTTTTTAGTACACGAAAAAAAAAAACTTCAGTGACAGACAGGTTTTCGGAACTCTTCTCTGACAAAACAAAAACGAGCCTCTGATTATGAAAACGTATCAGTGAAAAATTCTCCAAAGAGAGGGGTGAGTTTGGTATAATGAATGACACCCGACTCGCTCTTTTAAATATTTCAACCTTGTACAATAAACGCATTGCTTAAATACAGATCTTTTTCCGACAGTGACATAAGTAGATCAACTAGCCAATACTTTTCAACATTCGAACGAGTTTATCAACGACGCATACGTGTCTAGTAAAACTTGTGGCTCAACTTAAACGACTCTAGATTTGTTCATTAATTTTGAATACAAAAATGGACACAGTTGGGTGAATTATCGAACCATTTCAAGGATTACACGTAGATATAGCTACGCAACTGATGCAGTTTTGTACATAGATCAAGCGATACTAACCCAGCAACCTGCTGCTGCTTTGTACCATCTTACAACGGATTTCTTATTGGGACGACTTTTTGCCCAATTGGTTTTCTACTATGTTCGTGAAGTTGGCAATATCGTATTCAGTTGCGATAACTTGCATTGAGCTACTCGTAGTGCTAATTATTATACACATAATTTGTTGGCCCAACAAAATTGTCAAAGGTTGAAGCCATTCGGCAACTGTCAGCACATCTGCAAAAGTAAACACTTTGTATTGCTGCTTCTGGCAACTCGGTTATGACTGGTTCTCTTTAAAACAATATCGGATGAGAGTTATTTCATAGAGTACATATTTTTTCAACAAGATGAATCCACTTATCACTCCGCTAGCAAAACAGCATCTTAAATTCGGTAGCCATGCCTTCAAATATGAACAAGTCAATTGGCTGCTTCGTTCGAGTTACGGGCAAGTCAAGTCATAGACTTTAGTCGACCTCAGGACAAACACCTAATGTTAAACCACTAGTATATCACCTGATCGATGCGAAGTAGTCATGCAAAACTGTGTTCAGCGCATTTGAGTATAGGACACAGCTTTTTCCATGATTAATGCCATTGGTAAACTATACTACTAAAAACTAAACCATACCCGAATTGAATCAAAGACCTGTATTGTTTGAAAAGCTAAATTAAACGCTTCTGAAAAAGTAGGTACCTACTTAAAGTACAGTTCGTGTTGAAGCGAAATACAAATAAGGCACACTCAGTGAAACATTGCATTCTAATGTTTTACGAATTTAACCTTATGGCAGCTGTATAGTACTAAAATATTGCCGTAGTCGATATAAATTTACCTTTAAATAATGTGTTTGGCCATATGCAAACAAATCATTGGTTCACGTTTAAATTTGAATGAGAAAAACTAAATATTAAATTCCTGCCATCTGAGCTCTTAAAAGTTGTTCTCTTTTACGTGAAAATATTTTTAAGAATTAACTTAATTAAATTTATATTCTTTGGTTGTATAGTCGAAAATTATTTGCAAATTATAGTAGAATTGCGAGTATTTATTGTTTCCTTCTCTTTTTACTAACGCATGACTATTGTTTTTTTTTTTATATATATATTATTAAAGTGTAAATTGTAAATTAAAATATATTTACAATAACTTTGCATTAAATTTGGTGGCATTTTTTAAATATTTTATATCCAAACTATCACATATAAAATGAGAAAATTAATGAATAACATAACGAAGAGTCCTTTTGGTCTGTATTAAACTTATTGCTCATTTCGTTAACAAAAAAAAAAAGAAAAAAATATAAATAAAAAACACAGTTTCTCATCTATTTTTCTATTAAGTGTTTAGTAGTGTTCGATTTTGTTTCTGATAATTTGTTTTTAGTTTTTTTCGTAGATGAAGTTAAAGCTTATTTAAGAACTATTTTTCTTTTCAGAGATATTCTATAATAATATTATTCAAATGAACCTTCGCAAGAAACAAACAAAGTAGAATAGTGTATTTGTGTGTGTTTGTGTAAAGAATGAACTCCAAGTTCCTGTAAAGATTTTGCGTTAGTTGCATGCGATTTTTCTTTTAGTATTTTTACTTAAATTATATAAATCAATATTAGCTATAGTATTAATGTATAGAACTACTGTTGCTGCTTATTTTTTATTTTATCTTTTTTTGTTTGCTTTTGATTTTATTTAGTAATATATATATATAATGTATATATATTTATTTAATCTGATTTTATTTTACGATCTTTTCACGGCAGTATTATTTATTTAGCTTATTTTCTTTTTTTTTAACTTGATGTTGGTTTTTGTTTTTGTGTCTTAGAGTAGTTGTAGATTACTATTTAGCTTTGGTAGTTTTTGTCGATTTTTTTAAAAAAATAATAATACAGAAATTCTTATATTCATAAATCAAACTAAATTATATGAAGAAGAAAGAAAAATAATAATATTGTATTGGCTATTTTTGTATGTGGCGAAAAAACGTGTTTTTCAAAAGACTGACTTTTTTCTTTAAATATCATAACATGAATTGATTTTGAATTATTCTTGGGGTATTTTTTTTTTAATTCCTATTAAACTGGATTTTTGTTTTTGTTTGCGTATTAAAAACGTACTATATGGCGGAATAGCTTATTGGTTTTTTCTAACGGAGCAGTTTTAGGTTAATGAAATATGAAAAATATTAAATTGCTCTGACGCTTATGTATCACGGAGATAACAATAGTTATTAGGTTTAATTTACTTTCTTTTTTTTCTAAATTACTTTTCTGCACTATTTTTTTCTGAATTGGTTGAGCTAACTTATTCAAAAAAGTATAACAATAATAATATCAATGATGTTTTGTGTGATGAGGTGTTCTTCTTTTTTTTAGGATTTTACTTTTTTTTCTCTAAACTATTATGGATTTTTTTATAATATTTTTGCTGTTTTTTTGTTGGTTGTTCCTTTTTTCCTAGTTTTGAAGACGTTGACTTTATTGTTGTTTTTTTTTTTTGTGTTTTCATTATTTACTTGTAAATTATCTGGAACTGATTATTATTATTTTTACTTCTTTAATATCATTTGACTTAATGATAAGATAGAACGTAGACATGATTTAACAGCACAATTTTTTTTTTTGTTTTTATTTTTTTTGAGTGATTTATTTATTGTTTTTGAAATGTTTTCGATGTTTTCCTTTTAGACAGTTTTTGTCGGCTCTGGCATCCAACGAAACATTTCACAAGGCCAAAATATAGCACGTATCGTCTTTTTAACTGGAAAATATAAATTTGTTAGTAGGGATCATTTTGCGTACAGTGCTGAAAGGAAGTTCTGTTGATTTGGGGTACACAATACACATTCCTTTAATCTACTAGGAATTGGTGAAAGAGATCTGACTTTATGTTTTTTTTTTTAAATCATTGCGAAACGTGAGAAGAACTCTCATAAATAGCACTGTTCCAGTACGGTGAAGGATTTTTGGACAATGTTCTTCAAAAAAGATTGGCTCGAATAACATGTACCTATGTGTGATCATTCAAAAAGCTTTATGTGAGAGAATACCAATGTTATAAAAAGAATACCGCCAAAAATCATAATCGGTTCTGTCAAAAATATTTTTGTTTCAAACCACAAGATACAGTCTTTTTTCTCCAACAACTACTAAGAGCAGGTAACATTGAAATTGAAAGTCATCCCAGGCATTGACTACTGATCTATAAAAAGTAAGCTATGTCCGAACATAAGTCACTAATACAATTTGTTTGAGAAGAATTCGTGGTGCGGAATTTAGTGCAAGAAAAAAACTGTTACATTTGGATCAACTTTTTTTTCATATGCAAAAATATAAATGTTCCTTTGTGAAATGAGCTCTAATTGATTTTTTGTGATTCTTCAACTCTTTTGGTACCATGTCAAAATGAACAAAGTTTCCAAGAAAACATATGAATGGGTTCGAGCTGCCTTACTTTCGAAGGTTGAAGCCTCCTACCTTTCCGTTCATTCATCCAATTACTCAGAACTTAAAACATAATATTATAATATGCTGAGATTTGTATCGAACTGCATGAGTATTGTAACTCTGCAGTCGATGTATTGAGCAAATATATAAACTTAACGAAAGACCGAGAAGGTTCTGAGATTTGTATGACGAAAGTCAGCCTTGCAGCAGGAACCAAACGAGAAGGTTGTATGAGATATAAGAATATAATAAACAAAAGTCGTTTTTTATAACATATTTCCAAAATAATTGTCTTGTCTTTTTATTTGTCTGATGGTTTTATATTTTTACCTCGGATTGTGACGGGTAATATTTCTTGTGCGTATAATTTCGCTGAGCTACGATACAGAATTATTTTTTAAACTGCATAGCTTTTTGCGCATGTTCACAGTTTTTAGAGCTCTGTTTTTTTTTTTTTTTTTTTTTTGAGATGTTGAGTATGTATTTTCCTTTGCATGCTCATATTTATAGATCGAGAAATAATACTATTCCTTGAATTTTCAACCATTTGGTTACCATATCTACAACTACAATTGAATATCAACTGAGAAGTCAGCTATTCGTACATGTGAGTTTTACATGATAATACGATAGTGAGCATTATAGTAACATGATAAATCTAGGCTAATAATAACTAAGACAGCTCTAGTCAAAAGCTACCAGACCTCTAATGGGTTGCTCGAATAATAATTTTGTACTAACAAATATAATTTTGTAATTAATTGACTTACCCAGTAGTCAAACGTCGGTTTCGATACTAACGGCTAACGCACTATTATGCCGTAACGTTAAGTTGTTACTTCCAAGTGGCTGCTTAAAACCATTCTGCTGATTTAATTGTTGCTGCTTATCGATCGATTGTTGTGCTCCTAAAAATGGAGCTTGACGACCAGGATGTTCAGTCAGTCCCGGCGTTGAATCCACACCATCGTCTAAATCCATCATATCCGATGAGGATTCAGACAGTGATGATTTCTTTAAGTGTTGGCCTAAATATGCAAAAAAAAAAAAAAAACAAGTTAATAAAAATATAAGCGTCTACACAGTTGACATACCTAATGTACCAGGTAAGTATGGACAACTAGTAACATGGTTAAAGTTTTGGCTCTGCATTTCTTCCTGATCCGTTTCCCTATGGTAGAAGTAATTGAAGTTACTGACGATGACTGGTACCGGAAGTGCGATTGTCAATACACCAGCAATGGCACATAGTGATCCCACAATTTTACCCCAAACGCCGACCGGTCTATGTGTAGTTACAAGAAAAAAAATATTTTTCATTTTTAATATTTAGTTTTATTGCTTGATTTTAATTAAAAACTATGAACAACAGAAAATGTGTTAATTATCATAATGAACAGCCAACAAAATTAAGTTTCAAACAACGAGATAGATGGGTTGATGCTTGATTTTTGTACGATGATGCCAACAGTAAATTTACACAGAAGTGATGCGCCTTTAAACAAACAAAGTTATACTCATAGTTGGAGTGTAGTACAATATTATAGGTCGAAGAAAGATGAACGGTATTGAAAAACACACACGCACACACAAATATTGAGAATGCAGATGAATTCGAAACGAAAAATAAAAACAAAGTCTTATGCAAAATTTAGATTTTTCACTTTATTTACACAGAACACGTGCAGACAATTTTCTCACAACAAGCCACATGCATTGTCACAGATTTTTTTTTTTTTTTGTTTTTGTAACATGCAAAGAAAAATTTCATGAAAAGTTAAATGTTGAAGAAGCCAATTTAAGAGAAAAAAAAATAATCAAAAAACTAATATATGAAATAAGAATCTAAATAAAATAAATGAAAATAAAATGAAACAAGATGCAGAAAACTAACAATTAAGTGATCTAATATAATAATGTAAAATGTTTTGGTAGTATCAGAAATAAAATAAGGTGTGCCCTAATATTAAATAGTTTTTGCTTTCAGTGTTATGTATATCTATGAGTTGATAAAAATAAAAATAAAATACAATTTCTACGATCCGTATGGAACTTCTTAATATTAAGGAAATAATAATTTTGAAGTAAATACGATGACAGTGTCCTAGTAATATCTTAATTTTAGTTTTGGTGCATTTTTAAGCATTTCATGTTGTTGTTTTTTTTTAAGATCAATGCTTTTGAGCTGTGATTTATATTTTTGTTGTAATGAGCGAAACCATGCAGCGTCTTAGTTTTAATAAATTTTACATTAGTATACAGTGTTTTAGTGTTTGAAAAATATTTATGCTATCTTAACGATTTACAATGTGATATAAGAACATGACTGATTGATGATGACGTACCCAAATGGAGATACTTAGTCTTGTGGTAATAATAATTTGATATGCACTTTAAAATATTGTGTTTACATTCAATTCAAGTGGTGGTTAAATGATTTTTCTTTATTTGAGAATTTATTTAATAAAATCTGGAAATGCAAATTTCATTGACATTATTTGAACATTGATATGCGGTCTAAGTCAGGTGGAAGATTGCAAGTATGCGAAAGGCAAATTCCTCTTCATGATAAAGATAAAGAGGAATTTGTTTTTTCAAGAAAACCCATATCAGATAAAAACGCCGCCTCTCCACTATGGCAACTAAAAGCCGTGCGAATGAGGCGTGTCGCCTTAAAACTCAAGCTTTAAATGAGCTTTTCATTCGGATTGTATTTATCTAAGAGCAGGTGTATCCTGATTTAAAACCCGAAGGAAATTATTTTCAGAATAAGAGGTACTAATATTAAATGAACAAAATATATACCATTCTGAATTTTAAATTCACTTTAAGCCAAAAGCGAAAAAAAAACAACATTCGGAACTTAGGGATATTTTTGAGAAAATGTTGTTAAAACCACAGAAGCGAACTCTGTGTATTCTGAAATAACCATATTGGAACAAATCGGTATAGATGAATTCGTTTCCCATTCAAACTTATTACAACAAATAACAATATTCCTTATAACACCATTTTAATTAAATTACTTTATGTGTTCTTGTGATATTTATATGAAATGTAATTAAATATTATTTTTGATTTGTGTTATTGATTGGCTTCTGTTGTTTCAATACAAATAATGATTTGGTGAGGTTAATGTTGTGGTTTTGTATGTAATTATAAAAAAAAAAAAAAAAAAAACAGAATAGAAAACTAAACATAATAAAACATTTCATTACTGAAGATGAAGGTATTATGACAGAGATAGAGACGAAAACAAAATTAATTTCTCAGCACTTCTATGTATGTAGTTTGAAATTTAAATTTAAATTGTGAAATATGCAAGTATTTTTACGAACAAAATTATATATTTTCCATGTTATATAGTAATTGTTTTTTTTAGATTGTTTATACTAAAAAAATGTTTGTTAAGTTATGAGGAGACAAAATAGAATTAAAACGAAAACTAATTAACAAAACAAGAAGTTAGAAAGAAAAAGGATAAAGTATAAGGAAAAGGAAAAAACATTTGTTTTTGTTTGCATACGTCATGTCACCATATCCAACAGTAGTCATGGTAACGACAGCCCACCAAAATGCGTCTGGTATAGACTTGAAGAAGGAATTTTCGCTTCCAGCTTCCGCAAAATAAACAGCCGATGAGAAGAGTACAACGCCTAAAATAAATTAAATTTGGTTTTTGTGGGTTTTTTTCTTCTGTTTTTGTTCATTTGCATTGAGTTTTTTTTTTGTTGTGAATATTTTTTTTTAAATTGATATTACTTAGTTAATTTATTTTTGTTTGCTTCTGTTTTTTTTTTTTTTTTATTAAATTGTCTATTACATACATATTTGCAAAAAACGACGTTATAATGCTGCACTTTTTTCTTTAATTATTATGGTTTATCTTCATGTACATAAACTACATTTACCCTTTTCTACATACATACAAAAAATAACAACACAACTTGTTGGTAGATTTGTAGATTTGATTATATTTGTTATTGAAATACCTAATTTTACGGTTTTTAGAAAGAAAACATTTATAGAGAAAATATATAGATATGTATAGTATATATCACTTAAAAAAAATACTTGGGAGACCTATTGCTGTAGAAATAAAATAATAAATTAAATTAACAAGAAAAAAAAATAAAAACAAAGAAAAACAAAAACCAAAAAAATCATATGAAAACAATTAAACAAAAGAAAAAAAAAAACATAAATGCAGTTTAAGGAAAGAAGTATTAATATACACAGATGTATATATATATATTTATATTTAATAGAAAGACTTCAAAAAATTACGGGAGAGTAAAGAAGAGATATTCATAACAAAACACATTAACACATTACGACGTGACCAATTTACACACGGACTCTTTGTTTTTTTTTACAACGACTCATTTTTTTCCATATTACAAATACGTTTACACGAAATAAATCGAAAATTTTTTTAATTTAATTTTTTGTTTGTTTTTTTTTTCTTTTAATAAAAAAAATACATTTCATGTTACGACATTTTAGGTGTTAAGCTTTACTTCGTTTAAATTATATATATGTAATATTTATTCTTAGTAGAATATTTAACGAAGAAATTGAGTCTGTTTGTACCTCATGTCACCATATCCAACTGTGGTCATTGTGACCACAGCCCACCAAAATGCATCTGGTATTGATTTGAAGAAGGACATTTCGGCGCCGGCCTCCGCAAAATATACGGCAGATGAGAATAAAACGACGCCTTGTTTTATATGAGGAAATTTTTTTTGATTAGTATAATTGTTTTATTTTGTGTTGCACACGAATTTTTTGTATAAAATAATTATTTCTTATTATGGTTTCATAATTTTAATATGAGGGTTTTACATTTGAAACGTTGGACAATTATGTGTATTATTAAATTGATTTTATTTTCAGTAGAAAGTTACCTGCACTCGAGATATTTTTGAAGTAAATTAAATAAATTCCTATTTTAATTCTATACGAAGATCTATCTATAAACTATGTTTTTTTTTCCAAAAGGTAGATATATTAAAATAAGCCTTCTTTATTTGGTAAAACAAATACCTAATGTGCATAAATCATAAGGAATAACGCAGGCAGCAGAATACTTAGCAAATATCACACCCGAATACAATGCAGTAGTATGTTAGTGCATGCCTATGCCTAAGAAACAAATTCGTCACATGTCTAATTTTTTGGCATTGTTTTAATATTCGAACAGGGCAAATCGTTCCGAAAACTGCTATGCAGCTACATATCATAACGAAAAGTGGCATGGTCGCATTGTATATTACGTTTGTTATAGGAAATGCAGCATTATATCTGAGAACATTTTGTTGAACTCTCAAGAAGTGGTAAAAACCTAACCAGTTGACTCATAGCATCTGACAATAGATAGCTATACTGGGGAAAGACAACGATAGGCTTATTTGTTGAGACTAGGATCACTACAAACTCTTTGCTTCACAGTTTCCGGTTTGTTAAACCTTAGTTATCGTAGATATTACGTCAAAGAGCACAATTGGCTATTTCCTTTTGATCGACTAAATACAAAAAAAAACGAAACTTCTTAGCAGAACTGATCAACATTTTTATCTTTTCCAACTTTCAATGGCTAAATCTAGTACAAATGTGAGTTGCAACTTGCAACGTTGAATCAAATATATTAGCACTCTTGGATTTTTTTCAGAGAGTTAATGTTTCCAAAAAGTACTCTAGCTTACACCTACTATACAATAAAAATCTAAGTTTTAGTTTCACTTACAAAAAAGGGTTTACATAAAATAAATAAACAGAGTTCATGCTTGGAATATGTTAGTTGAGCTTCTGGATCTGGGTTACTAAATGGGTTAACAATAGAGACAGAGTTAAGGGTAGCAAAAGAATTTGTTCGCCATTTTTGTAGCTGAAGATTGAGTAAAGTGGGAAATACTAAAATACTTTAAAAATTATTACTGATCGATTAAAAACCTATCTGCCTTCTTCAGCAATCGAAAATCATTCATCATTCTAGTTAAATTAAAAATCTTGTAAGCCTCAAAAGTAATATTCGACTGCGTAATCAATGTAAAAACTCGATATAATTCCGACTTCAATTCACGTTCCGCATGATACATTTTGCAATGTGGGGAAAGCACAAACGACCTTCGTAAGTTATAAACT
Organism: Cheilosia vernalis; assembly: GCA_949126925.1. NCBI lineage: Eukaryota > Metazoa > Arthropoda > Insecta > Diptera > Syrphidae > Cheilosia > Cheilosia vernalis. Next base: position 34,707,820 of record OX421360.1, on the reverse strand, counting down.
AAGAATACAATTTTGTTTTCTATTGAAAATGTGCCTGCTTTGATAAGATTTTTTTTACTTTTTTTTTTGCTTCTGATTTTCTACATTTCAGCAACAAATAAAACATAATAAACCAAAGAAAAGAAGGGTCAATTTATATTATATAAAAAGGTGAAATATTATTTTGCTATATATATATATGTATTTAAATTAAATAAGAAAAAATCATTTTCCTAGATTATAGCACCCTCAGGTTAAACTTATATGTATACGTGTATTGAAGTTTGATATTTTAAACTTACCTATGAATAAGAAAAATATAAGTAAACCTAGTTCTCGCATTGAGGCTTTCAGTGTTCGTCCTAAAATTTGCAAGCCTTTCGAATGCCTTGACAATTTAAATATTCGAAACACTCGAACTAATCGTATCACTCGTAGAATAGCCAAGGACATAGCCTGATTCGTTGACTTGTCCTGAAATAAATAAAAAAACAATATTTAAAGGTGATCCTAGCTTACGATGACGATGATTTTTCTTACCTGAGGGCTAACAGGTGCTTTCGGGAGGTTTAACGTGTCTTCCTCCTCGGCAATAACAGTCGCTAATGTTATAAAGTAAGGAATGATCGCGATTATATCGATAACATTCATGACATCCCTGCAGAAATTTAACTTATTCGGACATGCAAGGAACCTGCAGAAAAACGTACACATAGATTTGCATTTTTGACATGATTGTGCCAATCTATCTTACCTGACGGTAAGTTCAAAGGTAAACCATATAATACATATAGTTTCTATAAGGAAGAAAGGATCTGTTATGTCAGGCACCTCGTCTTCCTCGATTTTTGTTCCGTTTGTTGTTGTATTGAACACCTGGAATATATTTTTCACAAGCCATCGTTATTAAATGTAAATAATATTGTTAGATGCATTTTTAATTGTTTTCTTCTTTACTTTACAAATTGCTCTTAAATTTTGATTCAACATCGAAGAACAACATTATTAAAATTTATTTATCAAGTAGTATTTACATTTGTTGACTAGCTTCATGTATAATTAGTAAGCAAGAGTTTCTGAACATCTAAACAGTTAAATTACACTGGCATTAACATTTTGTTTTTAAGTTGTATTCTTCTGGCAAATGAGTAGAATAGGTAAGTACGAGTATACAATAAGCTTACAAAAGCAGACTATTTCCGTGGGTAAATGAACCCGCATCAACGAAGGAGGACAGATATGAAAGAAATTATTTTGAGCGCTAGATAAGGTCATCATTTTTAAAGTTAGAATATTTCCGTTTTATGTTAGTTAGCAGAACATTTTTAGTTAATGAAAAACACAAGAAACTTGCAAGTAGGTACTTAATAATATTTTTGAAAAAAAAAAAAAACTTTCCGCTGGGAGGGAATTGTAAATTAAATTTATTTATTTAACTAAAACCTACATCAAAACTCATTCTTCTGAAAAAAGTATTTGTATTTGAAAGTATTCCACAAACCAAATGAAAATTTTCACATATCCGGTTGAGGCTTATACGAAAACTATGCAAACAAACCGAATCCACACAACGACAACATGTCTGTCTCAAATTAGGTTTAACTTAAACAAAAAAAACTTATAACCATACCTTGCGCTCATAATAATCATTCTATATCTCTTCACTCAGTAATGATTAAATTGCAATGCAAATATAAATAACAAGATTTGTTTTGTGTGTTTTTTTATTTATTTTTTATATTAAAAAAAAGGATACGACAACCTAGCGCTCACAGAGATTTCAATACCTGTTCTCCTTCACAATAAATATCACGACGTTTTGATCGCCAACCAAAAATATCTACGCAACGCTAAAATAAATAAACAAAACATAAAATCAAAAATGTTGCATTTAGATAAAAGAATGTAAAGTGCGATCGATATAAAACTCTTCTCCGATATTGAGCAGGTAAAATATGTTATTTTTTGTTACTTTGCTAGTTTAATTATAATTGGATAAAATATATAAGAGAGACCAAAAGGCCTAGGTTTTCGCAGTCATTTGTGCTAAACTTTGTCTAAGACGAAAGGACGTAAGCTTTAACTTGATCAATAAAAATAGAAAGAGTATTGCGTTCAAAAAAATGAGAAACTACATAATGTCGGTTCCCTTAAGTCGTCAGACAAATTTTAAATTGTGTGTTACCTACCAACAACTTCAAACAAAACATAGAGCTGTAAGTGAAGAGCACTTGCTTTGTCAAGCCAAACTAACAATTAGTTAATTTTTTTATACAGATTTTCCAATAATTGTAAGCTTTATAATAATTGTAATGGCAAAACCAGAAAAAAATATAGTGTGATAGACTGTTTCACCTATTTAAAAATTTATTTGTCATTAGTTGTTTGTAACTACTATTTATAGCAATATTCCCGATTTGAATTCTATACAGTGACTTAACTAAATGTACTTGAAATAACACTCGAGTTGATAAAAAAAATAAAATGACTGAAATTTCGATGGAAAATTATTGGCAAAAAGCAAATTTTTTTGAAGCAAACACACATTTTGACATTTTTAATGAATAATGAAACTTTTGTCAGCCAGTGCTGCTATTTTTACTGTACTTTGCGAATTATTTTGTTTCCAGAATTCGAATCTTCTTCTGTGAATGTTTACTTATGATTATTTTTGAACATTGGGCTATTACGAAAGACTATGGCATTTAGTTCGACTTTGCATGGTGAGTTGTTTTATTGCCCATTTGTTTTCTTACAGTCTTTGAACAGGGCTTAAAATTAATAGAAAAAAGGGCAGAAAGAACATATTTAACAACTGCCTCTCTTAGAATTATTAGTTTAAATTAAACGAAATAAATAAGCTGAAAGAAATATATTGCCTGTGTGTCTATACAGACTGTTGCCGATCTTAATAAATAATAAAATCCATTTATTGTGGTGGTTTTAAATTTAAAAGAAACTATTGCTTTACCATAAAGATTTTATTTTCCTAAATTATGTATGTTTAATCTGTTCTTTGTGTCGCCAATTGTATGCAAATAAAGTAAAAAATATTTTTAGACACATTTTCGAACTTACCTTGTAATGCTTAAATTCGGGTAATGTTTCTAGACAAAATATAACAATTGATAGCAGTATAACAAATACACTAATTATGGCTACAACTCTGGCGGCTTGCGAACTCTCTGGATACTCGAACAGTAACCAGACTTTTCTTTGATTCTCATTATCCGGCAGGGGTCTTTCTTCCTCCTTAATAAAGCCTTCATCCTCTCTGTGGGAATTTTTGAAAAGAAATTAAATTAGTTAAAACGGTATTGATTGGGTAAGAAATTTACAATTCTAACCTGAATTTATTAATTGCTTGTTCACCTAATTCATAAAATTTAATTTCTTCACTAAATACATCTAATGGGACATTGACCGGCCTTCGCAGCCGACCACCTAAAAAAAGACAATCAATGGTGAGATAATTTGTTTTTAATATTTGTTTGAAAAACTTACCGCTTTGATAGTAGTATAAAATTGCATCGAAGCTCGGCCGACTACGGTCAAAAAAATATTCATTTCTTAGCGGGTCAAAGTACCGTAATCTCCGAGCTGGATCCCCTAACAGCGTATCGGGGAACTGGTTTAACGTTCGTAGTTGTGTTTCAAACCTTAACCCGCTTACCTGCAATGCAAAAATAAATCAATCACGTTATCACGTCGTTTAATGTTTAAGTTTAGCCAATCTCATCAATTGAAAGGGAATAACTGTTTTAATCCTGGACCCTAAGGACGTCAATTTTCGCAAACTCAATTAAGGTTGAAAGTAAGATCTACATAGTTAAATTTTTATAAATGTATTTCAAGTCTACTGGGAAAAAATTCATCCAAAAGTAGTTTACGTTTTGAAATCGATTTCGTCCAGTTTTCTTACACACGATTTGCTTCCTCCCGGAAGAGTGCAGAAAGCAGAATCGCCGCAAGGCGTAAATAAAAATGTTCTGTGTCACTTTATATGAAAAAATCTAGCTGCGTTCAACTGTTGGATAAACACGTCACAGAATGTTAAGTTTGAAATTTGAAAGAAATGCATTCAGAAAAAGTTAACATCAAGCTCCATTGGCATACAAAATTGTAGTGGTTAACAGAAATTTGGCTCAACAGGTTAATATACAGCTGTGGGCTTGTAACTCATGGCATTTCGTGTTTGAGAGTTTTATATTTGGCACCGATTAAAGGAACTTAAATTGTAATGACTTATAGCCATATGGTAGGAAGTTGTTTTGGGATAATTAAGGTGTTGGCATTTTTTGCACACGTTTTTTAGTGGTGGGGTGACGACAAAAATGAACTTAAGTGTGGTTAAGCATGGAAATTTTAGTTAATTTTTTTATGTATCTGATATGGCAAACTGCGACTTCTGCAAAAAAAATTAACTTAATTAATTTGGCTTAAAGGCCAAGGGTTCCAATCTAATTTGTTCGTTGGCTTTCATGCAATAGAATATAATTCAATTTTAAATGGGCACTCCGCAGCACTTGATCTTCCGCCAAGGACTTTATATTATAATCAGTGCAATCAATATACTAGCAGATGAGAGATTCAGGCTGGATCAAATGATCTCATCCTGTGTACATGAGCTAACATATTCAATAGCAGATATGCAGTTTATATGACATAAAAAAATTGGATGGAAGCCATTAGCTGATCACATTCGCCAACAAAAAAATAAATAAATAGTTGGCCCAACAAGGCTTGTGACTAGGTCTAGCTTTTCCCAACCATTCGTTTTGTAATAGATTTTTTTTTACAGTGTATGTAGCTTTGTTCGTCCTAAATAGAAGCAAGCAATTCTCTAAACAGTCTCCTGTACAATTGTATTTGCAGAGGTGCAAATTGTAGTATTGTTCTTACTTTTATAATAGTTAGATGCAAGGTTTTTGGAGACATCTAAAAGTTATTGACAGAAACCGCACATTCATATATGTAGACAAAGTTGACGCTGGAACCCACAAGGGAAGGAGAGTCTATACCAGCTACATATATTCACAAGCAATCAGATCTACATATACTTGACTTGTATCTAACCCATTTCGTTGAGCGTTTTGCTCTGCTTACTGCAAAGGCTTTATTGGAACGAACGATTTTTTCATATTAAGTCTTGCTATTTAAAATTATGACTTATAGTACCTCACTTTAGTGTGAAGTTACTTGAAAAATAAACGACTTTGTCCTTTGTAGTTTTTAAGCATGTTTAGCAGTTCTCTGTGCTCAACCGTATTTTTTCTTTTATTTTCTTAATAGTCTTCTCCAAAAAAAAAACAGTCACTCAAATCTATTTAGTAGTTATGACGATAAGGGAGTATAGATATAAATAATTATTATATATTGATTGATATTCAAATTCAAAACAAGTTTAAAATTTACTTACATTTATAACGACTCTCTCACAAAAATCGTGGTCATGGGGAATGGGTTCAAAGTGTTGAGGTCCTCCGCCAAATCCATGACCTGCCCCCCCTTCTTCGTCTTGACTGCTCAATTTGGGTAAAGACCTATTAGACAAAGTAACAAAGAAAAACAAATCAGCTATTAGAAACAATATAAAATATTTTAACAAAAGATGAAAGTATGATTACTTGCGATATAGCTTGTACGAGTACAGTTGTTGTTGACAATGCTGTCAAAAGAACATTTCACTTTGAAGGACGCCAGTATCAAATGTCTTTCAGTATATATTTATAGCAAATGGATGACTATTTCAATTACTTAGCTAAATGGGAAGTTCTTGCCAAGGTACTGATGGTACAATTGTTTTTTTTTTTTGTATTGCAATAGTGTTGTACAAAATAAAAGTAATAAGAATTTTTTTATACCCATAGAAGTTATCAAATGTAGATGAAGATTTTCACCATTTCCTCGTCTGAGTAATTCCTTGTTCTTGCCGTTGGTAATTTTATATAGTTGAAAAAAAAAAAAAACACATGCAAACCCAAAGGAGCGTTATTAAGTTTTCGTCGACTCAATATTCGGTCGAAAAAAAGAGCAACCGTATCTGTGCTGTTCAAATTGAAACGCATTCATCCGCCTTTAACCATTAAATGCGGTATCATCAATTTTTCATCTCATAAATGCGCAGCACATTCAATTTGCATTCAATTTGGACCTGCACTAATTTCAATATTTTCTGACCTATGTAGCCATAAGGCGAATCGAACGATAACGCGCATCAACAACAGGTAGACAGATCTTTTGTATCCACTAAGTATCTATCCGAGCGAGAGAATTCCGTTCGCAAAATCAAATTTTATTTACCCAAGTAAACTTGTACTTCAAATAGAAAGCAATAAATTTGTTAAATACTTAATGAAATCCTAATGACTGTATCATTCCTGCAAAGCCAGATTCGCATCGCAAATAATGCATTTGCCTAGCGCGAATTTCTCTTTCCCCCAATACCACAACCAAAAACAAAATATTTGCTCGCCACGATTTTGTACTACATACCCGCTACCCCCGAGTGTGTGTACATGTACAGTGTACTGACGTGTACTTGAAAATCTCACTCTATTTTCTTATATATCCGTCTACACTGGTTTAAATATAATAACAACCTATGTAGTACAAACATCGTTTTCTGGTTACTACTCGTATATTATATGACGTATGCTTGGGAACAGTCTTGTTGATAGATCGTGAAATCTATTTATATTTACTCTAAGAAAATATCTATTTGGCCAAGTAATTACTCACTCGAATAGAGTTTATTATTATGGGTTTTGATTGAAGACCAAACTTAATAATAACACAAAAGATTTCATTATGGCGCACAAAGTGGACTGCTATGGAATACTCTGGCATCGATCTGCATGATTTGAGTGAAGGAGAGCTTGGACAAAAATAAATCCGATGATCTTCTTGTCAACAACGATGACAACTTGTGTGAAAGCCAATAACTTTTCTTTTAGTTTTAAAAAAAAAAAAAAAAAAAAAAAAAAAACGTTTTTGTGTTTAGTTTGTCGATCATTCGTTTTTTGTTTGCTGCTTAATTTTTTAACTTTAAACACGAGGAATTTTTAAGAGGTGGATTGGTTGTCAATATTAGTTTCATGATTATTATGGGAGGGCCTGTCTTTTATTAATTTTGTCTTCAACCTTCCAAGAAATAAGAAACACTGCCTCGTGAGAGGATACCTTACTCGCATTTCTTAAATTAAATTTTAATTTCATTTAATTTAATTTAATTTAATTAATTTTCATCAAACGATAGACCTGCACAATCACCCGGAAATTATGAGAGTGTTAAATTTACTTAGTTCATTCTTCACATACTCAATGAGACATCATCGTCATACGTGATCTTCCTCCTGGTTAGTGTTAAGAGAGGCTTCTTGAAAATAGCAAAGACAACAACCAAGCCGGCTGCATGCAAGTCGTTGTTTTTCAAACAATTATGTTCATTAAATACCTCTCTCTTTAAATCAAAATTAGAGGGAGATTCGACCATTTAACATATTAGCCATTATGTGTTCATTTTCAGTATCACTAGCTGAACTGATGTGCCATCTGTTGAGCGAACGTTAAACCGTAAACTTTCTTGGTCTCGAATCTAGTTCGTTTTGTTTTTGGATGTAGAAGACGTTTTGTTATCACTGCTCAGTGATTAGTGGGCAAGACTACTGAGCGAGTGGACTTAGGTTCGCATCCCGGAAAAATGCTAATTACATCTTAAGGATTTATTCATTGCGCCACCTCCTAAAAACGTCTGACAATCATCCGGGAGTAAAATTGTCATGGATAAAGCTTCTCAATTCAGTCATATCGACTCGGCATAAAATTGTAGGGCCCTTCTGTTTGTCCCAAGTATAAGAACTCACCCAAAGTTTGTGATTAGCTAAGCCTAGAGTACCCTCACGGCCTGTTGCGTTTGCTGTAGGTTTATTTTTATGCGGTTTCTTAGTTACCTGTAAGATTGAATTAACAACTAATTTTGTTGGGAGAGTTTCGGTACAAATTGCAATATCCGTGCAGTCTGAAACTAAGAAAAAATTTCTTAAATGGACATCACTTCTGCCCGAATAGCGCAGTAGTAATTAGGCTAGTTCATCTTTATTTATTCCGGATGGGATTTTAACTGTGGTTGATGCGAGACCTTGACGGCCTCCTAGATCAGAGCTTTGAAAACTTTTTCTTTGTCTTGGAAAATAAATTTTTCCTTTTCTGATATATCGGGTTACAGCCAAACTTACACCAACAAACCATAAACATCTTAAGGGCTTTAACTAAATGCTTGCACAGAAATAAAAAAAAGTGAGTGGCTTTCAGCGAAATGCTTTAAGAAAAACAATTTTTATCTTATATCCCTATGCTCGTTAAAAAAGTGTTGTACTTATATTGCGAACATTTATGTTTTCAAATACATAGTGATAGTGTTAGATATTGACAGATCAATTGAAAGAGAGTTTTTATCGTTTGGTAAGTTTACAAAAAAAAAAAAAAATACTTCTACTCCCATATAACGAAAAGAAAAATGCCGAACAGATGTATACTTATTGACAATATATCATGAATTTCAACACATCATACTCAGATTCAAAATAGAATATTTAACGGCGATGTAGCAGGAATTAATCTTCAACCACAAAATGCAATTTTTCAATTTTATTGCATTCCATGGGTATGGTTATTTTTTTTTATTATTTTCCAGTTGGGCTATGTTTTGAAATCTGAAAATATTTACACTGTTCCTAGTAGCTGCGAACAATGTGTACAAATTATACTTTTGTAAATATTATATTCACTGGTAAAAACAATAGCCTTTCCCCCTTGAAACTCAGGCCAATTTTGAGAAAAATATTGCAATTTCGTTCACACTTACAATAAGTTCACATTTAATAGAATACACAGTTCACAAATTGTTTGAAGAAAAGTAAATGTACCATTTAGAGTATTCCAAATAAAATGCTTCACGCGTCGTTTATGTATTACTGTAAGCACTTGTCGATTAAGCCGAGGCGAGCCAATAAAAGGAACATGATTTAGCTATATCTAGATGTTAGTGGTAGATATATGAATTTTTAAACAAATTTAATCCATAGCGCCGGCCGGTGAGAAGAGAAAGACCGAAAAAAATTGCTTATATTGCCTATATATTGTTTATTTAGAGTTTAGACTCTATTTTTAGTTGTATTTATAAACAGAGTGCAGGTATTATTACAGTTGGAAAGAATAATAATTTGATTGTGCTAGCCGGGATTAAGTTTTACCTGACATAGTTGATGCATTTGGCATCAGTACGGCTTTTTTGTCGAACATCTGTCTCTTCAAAGTAAAGTAGACAAATCGTCGCTGTTTAAGAAAACCGACATGACTCGAAAAAATGTAGTTTTTCGGGGAAGCAGTTTAAAGATTCTGAACCTGAACTTTACTTTTTTCAAATGTTTGGCATTATTTTATTCAAGAGTTGCGTTTTACTTGGCTATTTCGATATCTATATTGTTTAAATTACAAAAATTTATGGTAACAATTAAACATTAAATTTTAAAAAGTAGAATTTTTGTGTTAAAAGGCAGCATTTTGCAAAGCAGAATTTTGAATACGATTTCGCAAGAGGTTAAAACACAAGTTTTAACAGCTTGTTCTTTTACCTGTTCTATTTTTACAAGAGTTTCACATTTTAGTAACCTGGCTTATACGCAAAATATTGGAAAACAAACTAACTATCTGCCTTTGCCTTTTTATACATAGGATCTAGCTACGGAAAGTTTAGTGCGATGTCACCTTAAGTTACAATTGATTTTTGTCAGTTTGCCTCTACTGAAAAGATCGTGATCTTCGTCCGGAGAAATCGGAGTTTTTCACCAGCTGATATGAACACGACTTTTAAGAGCTAAGTTGTGAAAAGATGCGATGTGATCACAGTGCGATAAATTTCTTAGCCAACGGTGCTATAGTCTCAAAGTATCCGGCTTCCAAACTCTTTTAAAGACTGCTCCTTAAGTCAATCAACGGTAAACTAGCAGGACGCTTTAAATTTTAAGGTACATAGGTACATACTAATACTAATATTCAACATCACAGTCAATATTATACTCGTTCATTAGCTCCAACATCGACATAACGAAGAGCATGCTTAAAAGACATAAAAAAAAAAATAGAATAGGTACCCAACGTAAATAAAATGTATACGAAATGCAATTACAATCAACAAAGACAGACAACCGTTTTTTGATTGGATTTGTTCAGACTGTCAAAGATATTGCAACTCGGATACATCACAGCATCGCGTGTATACTGTACATACACATAAACATACGTCTCCTTCGAATGATGAATGTCGATTGTGACGTCAGTTGGCGTAACATAATTACTGCGAGCTATTTATAAGAGAAACTTTGTTCTATTCATGGCTCTCTATCTATCTGTCCATCTACATATGTATCCGTACAACCGAAACGACCTAGGTCCCTTTTGAATGCATTGCTCAATGGCATTGCTGCTATGGATATACTGACGCACATATACATTTATCTATATATAGCGACTGTGGCAGCATGCGACAACAACACGTATTGTTGTTGCAGAGCGATTTTTATACGTTTTCCCAGTGACGTCAAATCAGAACTAGTAACTGGCGAATTAAACCAACACACAGGCGGATGGCACGGCACATTATATACCTACGCAAGTTACTCTCGCACATAGATGCAACACATATCGATACCCAGTGCCCTAGTGACCATTTTCGGATCAATGAAAAGTTCATTGCTTCGCTTTGCTGAAGAAACCTAGCGGAGCACTTTCATTGATGCAAACGCTCAATGGGGTGGCGCATATGCCGGGTGGAAAATATGCCGAGAAGGTAAGAGAGCGAGAGTATGAATGACGCCAGTCGGTTGGGTTGTATGATGCCGAAGCGGGGCTAGGGACGGGCTTGGGTGGCCGCTTATGCTATTCAGCATAATATGGGTCATGCAGTGACGTCACTGTGACCTATATACACCGCCCGCTCTGCACTCAAATTGCCGAGGTATATACTGTGGCGAATGCAGCTTAATTTTGCTCCCCCATTTGCCATTCGACGATTAGGTGCCGTCTGTCGGTGGGTTATATGCTCGATCAGTGTTTCGCAGCGTTATGTATACATAAAGCGGTTACATGGAAAATAACTCCTACATATACAGTCGGCAGCAGTAACCACAACCAAATGTCGGCTATTTACACGAAAAGTGCATTGGCTGAGCTAAAAATAGAATCGTATTGAAACGAAAATAGCTCGACACGTTTAAACTTAGATTCTCGGTTCTCGGTTTCTCCTTGAATGAGACAGGAGCAATATTATCTGTATCTGTGCACAGCTTTTATACACAACGTCCTACACATGACATATTCATATCGCTTTTAAATAAAATGGATACTGCTGATATGTAACTATATGATTGGGGTGAGAAGGAAATGCATTTGAATGCACCAAGGAAATGGATGGGGCATCGATAAATGAATGATAGATATCGACATGTGGAATGCTGGCAAATAAATTATGCAGAAGCTTATTTTTCCCGAGTGTAAATATTGCATTAGTGTTTTGTTTTAAACTTTTGACCCAGCGGGGTACTCGAATGTGGGTAATAGTGGCACGAGCATATTTCAAGTGACGCAAGTGTTGTCGACCAAGGTATTTGTTCGAAAGGATGACAGTGAAAAATATATAAGGGCCCAGGATTGTGAAGTAGTTCAAGGCATGGTCGTGAGGATATTATTGATGATATCTACTTAGGAATTGCATCGGCAAGAAAGTTGTTCGCTATTTTACCAGAAGGGAATTTGTCACAGAGAAAACATATAGCAAAACTTTTTTAAAGAAACTGTCGTGGGCTATTTTGATCCCACAGTGGCAGTGACAAAAATTAAATCAGCAAAGTAAAGACCTGACTTCTTATCACAATGGTAAAGTTCGTGGCTTTCGAAGCACATATGCATATGATGAAATGTTTCTGCGACTGTCCTTTTGACTGCTTAAGGCTGTAAAACCACTGCTCGATTTTTTATTCAAAAACAAATAGTTTTATGCAAGTCACTGAAATATTCGAGCTGCAAGTTCAGAAGTAGGTATTCAAAAAAGTATTCAAAAAATCTCTTAATTTCGATATAAATTAGCGTAGCCAGTTTAGACACAAAAAAGACTCATGCAAAAGATACTGTGTGTCGTTTTCTCTGTTCGACAGGAACGATATACAAAGTATTACATGTTGACAACATATACTGGCTCTAGGTTAAGGTTTTGCTTTGTAAAGGCAGCAGACAGATTGTGTTTTAGAAGCATCAAATTCCACACTTTACCCGAATCCCATTTTATAATGAGCAGAAAAACACGGACGTAAGTCTTGGTTCAGTATAAAAAAGCTGTCATTAGCGAGGGACTGAATTGAGTTAGAGGTTCTAAACAAAGGATCATTTATGAAAACTAGAGACCGCCCAGTGGTGGAAGCTCTAAGATAATAGAGACCTGGCTTATATAAAAAATATAGGCAAACAAATTATCTACAGATAGTTTTGCATTTCTGCACAATTCTAGCAACTAAAAAAAAAGAGAATATGTTGTGTTTAAGGCAGTGAGAGTATTTCTTATTTATTTACCTTCGCCTATTTAAGATAGAGATAAGCCATATTAGATCTATAGCTACAGAAACGGCCTTGGCCGTCGTTCAAGTATGCTGATGATCTTAGAATAAACTTATGTCAGTGATGTGAATCGGTAATTGGTTGCAAAATAAGATTCTTTGAAACTAGCTGCACAAATACTGTTCCCGTTCCACTTTCTCGGGAAGGTCCAGTCCAGGTGAATGATTTGACAGCGCAGACTTCTATTGCATACAGTTGATGACTATTTTGCTATAAAAGGAAATTATGGATGTGTAGCTACATAATGTCGACTTGACTGTTTCGTCTGGTGTGGCTAGAAGTCTGATTGCTAATATAAGAAGAAGTGTAGAAAAAAAACTCGTGATAATTTATTGGTCCAACTGAAGCCCTTCTTTATGTGCTTTTAACATAGAGCCGAAAGCCAGGGCCGGCATTCTGTAAGGCGAAACGTTAAAACGTTTTCGTTTGCACGAAGAAATTTGCATGTGTAACATAGGGCAAATCATTCGTGCGCACGAAAACGTTTGATCGTTTCGCCTTACAGAAACTTCTACGAAAACAAAAGTTTTCCCATACATATTTCAGTTTTCAAAACGAGTCGTTTAAACTAGTTTTCCACGAAAATACCACGAAAACGACTTCCAATCGTTGGGTTGTTGGAACAAACACACCTTTTGCAATATTCAGCAAATTCAGCAAAATGGCTGGACGAAGAAATGTCAGAACTTAAAATCATTTTAAACAGTTAATTGATGGGCTAATATTATTTTGAAATGAACATTTTGTTTGTTAATTAATACGATCGAAATTCCTAACCAAAAGAGTTTGCACCGAAGTTTAACGACTATAGTGTCTCATAGCTGATTGAAATGTCAAACGAAAACTAGTTGGTAGCCGGTGTGAATGCATCGACGAGTTTCTGACAAAAACACGGTTTTCGGCTGAGTGTGAAAAGCCTATTAGTTAGAAGTGGTGAACAAGCATGTTCACAACAAAAATCGAGTCGAGTTTTTCTTTCGATATTGAACAACTCGAGGCGTTCGGACTTAAGAAATTCAATTATGAATACTGATCCAAAATGATATTTTGCCTGAACTGTGTTTTTTCCGATTGAATGATGTGCGTGCATTTAGAGTAAAAATTATCAGCAAATCCAAAAACCACTCAAACGGTGAAATTAATTTGAACCCAAGTTCTCAAAGAATGCACAAGTTGGTAACTCATTGGGACAGCTTTTAACAACTTAGAAGCAGTTTGATGCAGACAACAGCAGACAGTTTGAAAGGAGAGCTATTTTAAGATTTATCAGTCTATTGGTTAGTGCGGGTGGTTTAGGATTCGATCACTTTTATTTGACTGATTATCGTACCGGGTTTGCGAATCTTCCCGTTTAATTTGTTTATGACTCTAATTGGTTGCATACAAACTTCCAATAGCATGAAATGATTTCTTCTTTATCTCCCACAGCAATCTAAGCAGCGACAGTATTTATAAATAAATAAATATTACGTGCAACAGGTTCGTATAGGTACCATCCTTTCCAGCTTCACACAACCACTCGTTTTGTTTTCAATTTCATTTTTGGAACTACTAGAAGGGACCTATTTTATGTCGACTCCAAGCGGCTGAATTGAGAAGAGAAGGTTTTTCAATAAAGTTATGCTCTCGGATGTTTGTTAGACATTCAGAAGTGATCGGGCAGTAGAAAAAGATTTAAGATGAAATTTGTGTGTTTTTTATTGGTAACGAACCTGAGATCCATCGCTCAGTATTACACTACACTTACTATTGAGCTACTACACACACCATATCAAAACCTTTTGAGCCAAATTGGATGAAACTTGGTTTAGTTTAATGATCGACGTTCGATGGCATTCGATGTTTTGACAAGTGAGTAGGAAATTCGAGGTTTGGTTTTGTAAATCAACTCCCTCTACGCCCACATACCACAAATTGCTGCACAAAAATCGATTAAATTTCACACCAAACCTATTTCATAGCTGGACTTAAAAAAGCAGATTGCCTAAATTCTGGACCGTGCAAAAAAAAAAAAAAAATAATATTTTAAATTTGAAGAGCTGTTGCACTCTAAAAAAGTAGTAGCTTATTCAAAGGTACTTATGAAGTGTTTGAAAAACTTAAACGTTCATGTGCCGCTTTCATGTATTTTTGCAAAATCTTGAAATGAGGTGGTTGGATATAGTTTTTTATTTCAGTCAAATAAATATCAGGGGTCAACATATCCCTGTCACGGCACATCCCTATAGTAGATTTTCACTACGCGTTTATGCTACACTATTTTGAAATGGAAATACCCACCTTTAAGAGCAAAGGCACTTGATTCCTATAAAAATATTTCATTTGGGAACTATATGGTACTATTTTTCACGTCCATAAAATCGATGTTTCCCACTACACAAAGAAAGATTTTATATTTTGGTCAGTCTAAATTAATGTCATGTTCTTCACGCAGGAATGCTTTTGGAAAATTTTTGGATTTGTAATATTTTACCAATATTAAGTTATTGTTAGTTATGTCAATCACGCGGTTGGTGAATTTTTTTAGACCTTAGCTGACAGTACTTGTAAAGTATATTTGAACACCAGCAGTTAAAATTGTGCCAGTTCGAATAGGAGATATTTACATAAAAGGTCCACGTGTCGTCTGACATTTTAGTCTTCAGGCCCATATGCGTAAAGACGCAATGTGCTGGTGAGTGTTAATCCTGTCATTAGTAACAAAATCTGTCCCCACTCCCCAATTCCAAAAGGTAACTAATTAGCAATATTAAACAAAACTCAAAACTGGGAACAAAGCCAAAAACATCAGTTGTTTATAGTTTCATCGTTGCCTAAAAGACCTGTAGTTGATATGAGAAAAGTTCAGATCCTTCCAGAGTTGGTATTAAAATCCACGTCGTGAACTATTCTTCGCCTTCCGTCATCCCGACAAGATTTGGAATACGTTTTTAAAAACAACAAAAACAAAACTCTGATGCCTGTAATTAATCTAAGAAAAATATTTATTTTCGTGGGCTACCATTCCTCCCATAAATAACCATAATAACCACTAATGACTACGTTTAAGACCTACAAACGATCTAATGAGCGACGGTTAATATGGTATGGTCGCATTTACATTCCAGCTAGAGTTTCCAAATATGTCCCAGCACCATTATAGTAAAATCACAGATTTTTCGCCGAGAGCAAACACACGATGCTTTAGAAGTGAAAAAAAAATCAAGGATACTATCTAAAAATATATCTTATTATGCCTAAAAAAGCGCACTTGCTTGTTTTCTTTCTTTTTTGTTGTTGGGATTTTTTCCTTTTATACAGCTCTTTTTATTTTTCGTACCAAGTGAAGTGGCTGAAGGAAATTTCTCATAGATTAGCATTTCTCTCGCAGATACATGTCCTCACTTACGCCAGAATACCTAAATGACATGACACCAATACAAGTGCATAGGAATATTTTGCTTCGGGTATTTAACCAACAAACGCTCAAAATAATCCAACAGCAGCTCACAACAACTATAAAGCAAAGCAACAACGAGACTAACAAAAAAAAACCCAAATAAAAAAATCCTTTCACCAAGAACAAAAAGCAACAAAAAAACGCAACCACCAGAAAAGCATGAAAGGAGATGAAAACAAGAAGCACCAAGTGACAGGTATATCAGACCTGCGCGCATCGGAAAGTTGAACTTAATCTCGGCTCGGTGACTTTTCGCCATTAAACACTGACAACAATTTGCAGGAGAATAAGCTTTTTACCCAACCCATAGAGCCAGCAACCAGCAAGCAATATCAAGCAGCAGTAAAGGACGAACCTCGAAAAAAAAAAAAAAAAAAAAAAAAAAACAACATACACACCGATACTGTCAAGTGACTACTATGAGTGAGTTGTGAGTATATGAAAAAAAAGAGCTTCACTGCTGTGCTGGGGACAAGAATAATGAAAGACAACAGAATGAAAAAACGATTTAGTCCTTTCCCACTGCATACGCATACAGTCTCAAGTTGGGCAGAATAAAAGCATAAGGACACAAACAAAAAACAAAAAAAAACATTTCTAGAGGAGAAAACAAGCATACGCGAGTGTCCTTTGAGCTGTGTTTAGTTGTGCAACCGCAAATAATCTGTACCTACTCTCTTGGAATAAATACATGCATTCATTCCAGTGCATAAAGTGAAAGTCATATTTTCGTCATATTTTCACAGAAACTTCGGCAGCATCTTTTCAATTTTTATATCTGTTGGTGCAAAGCATTACTTTTTCGATGTGTCGTCAGACGAGTATGTATCTATGTGGGTATGTTTTGAACCCAAACTGACAGAAGAAATTGAAGATGGAACATGTAGGTGATTGCTGCTTTCTGCCTTCATATCTCCTTGTTCTCAAGGACAAAGACCCAAAAAGGACAATATCTCTCTCTCTCTGTGCTGTGGAAATATAGTTATTTTTCTTGTCGAGTACATACACATAAAATATTCTGCACCAACATGCTTCCGACACATTTGGAATGACTTTTAAGGACACATGTTAAATAGCGCTGTCCCATCTATTTTCGCATGTACCAGTATACGCGCATTACACGTCCCCTGTTGTTAACGTGTGTGTGTGTTTGTAAAACGACTGCTCTTTCTGTCTCCAGCGACATGGGTTTACGATTAAAAGTCTTTCTGTCAGTTTAAATGGACCACTAATCGAATTTTATTGAGCATATTACCCTCTGTGCCAACAACACTATGAAACTGTAATGTGGTGCTGTAGTGTAGCTGCTGCTATTGTTAGGGCGTTGACAATTCGAAAATGACATTTACAACAGTTGAAAACAATGTATAACTCGGTAGAGAAGACGACGACATCTCGTTTAATTGTGTGACCATGGGATTATTCAGTCTTGCATTCAAATTTCGATTGATGTGCAAAATATGTAGTCGGGATTCTACTGGTAGATTACAATTTTTCTAATCTGCCCACTGTCATGCCCACTTTTCAAAAATATTCTTCAACCAATGGAAATAAAACTTTTGCTTGTTGTAAAGTATAAAGACAAAATATATATATAGAGTCGCATGCATAATCTACGTATTTGACACGCCCACTTTCTGGGGGCGTTTAAAAAAAAAATATTGCCCCTTACTAATATATAGTTTTTAGTTTCGCATATAAATTTAAGAAGCTCAAATTTTTGCAAGCTGTCGAAAATTTTAAGTCGAGGCTAAGATTTGTCAGCCGAATTGTTTTTGCGATAAATTTCTTCAAAACAAGCAAAACACGTGTACTACTGAGTTGTAATTCTTCTCAATGCATCCGTTTGAAGTTTTCAAGACTGCTTTCCCAATGAATTTATTAGAAAACAAATAAGAATATGTTTACAATGTCCTACTTATATCAATTCGGTCCGACAAAGTGATTTTAACTTTTTGTGCGCATTTCTCGCAATAAATTCTATTTGTTTATTTTAAAACTGGGTAAAATTATTCTTCTTTATATAAAGTAAGGTTTTTAACTCACCTCTTGTGAAATAAATTGGTAAATCAGCAAAACATGCTGAAACAGAATGCATTCTGCGTATTTAAGGTAGGTACGTTCTTCTTAATATTTCTGTAAAGAAAGTTGTACAATACTCCAATTTTTGGGAGACAAAGGACAAAGTTCTTGTTTTGTGTTAAGGTCCTCACTTAAGAAGAGTATATAAAGAGTCGCCGAATTTAGTGCAGTGATTTGTTGATATGTTGGCCTTACATTTAACAATTCTACATCGTAATTTTGAAGCCTTAGTATTCATACAATATATTTAACTATTTTTATTTCCGGAAGATCGATCCATGTTTTTATAGAATTCTGCTGGTATCGTCTGAACACTTTCTGGCCTGTGCCGATAGCCGACACTTTGGAAGCCAACGTTGTTGGATCTGTTAACTCAAAATAGTTTGTCAAAATACTTACTTAGGGCCTCTTGAACCAAACTCATTTGACAACAGTATTTATTCCTTTATCAACTGTTTAGTCCTATACCTATTTTAGGTTAAAATTGCGTTGCACGACGACACTTATTCATTTATCCATGGATAAACCATTAAATATTTCTCCATTTTCAAAAGGCTCGATAGTCGTGCCCAAACGTCAAATAGTAAAATTAAAAAAATATAGACAGTGACGAAGCAACATTGGAAAACAAAATCATTTTAAAAGTTTAATTTTTGTATTGATTTTTGTATTGTTGCTTGATTTTTATTATTATTATTATTTTTTATTTTTTTTTTCAATTATTCGAAAATTGCTGAACTATTTTAAAAGGGAAAGCTACAATATTACATATTTCAGCCTTCTTGAGATTGGAGCTCTAGCTACCTATTTTATACACATTATTTCTACCGATTTTGTTACGTTAAAATTCCAATTCAGTTGACAATTCAAATTTTTTTTCCGTTAGTAGTGTACAAATTAATATAATCTAAGGTTACTTAGATTTTGAGTTTTGAACTTGTGAAACACAAAGCAGGGGACTATCTATTTATTTGTTTATATTGGGTTGGCTATATTCAGAAGTTTATTTAGTTATCCAACAACTTGGTGCAAGTGGCCCTTACAACAATTAAACAAGGCATCAACTGCGAAAACTATTTTTTTTACTCATTTCAGAAGACAGGTTAAAGCAATTCCTAAGATATGACGCTTATAATCTTTATACACTAGTCGCTTTTCAAGGCGAATAATTACTAGCGGCTGTTGATTAACTGTCTACAGTTTTCACTTAGTAATTGCGTATGGTGTGAGCTATGATCGTGTGTGTATATGAGATCATTTTAGACCCATGGCTGGATTGCTCGTGCCTATTTTTGGTCCAAGTCGGATTTTTTCGACTGGCAAAAGTATTTTGACACATAAATTTTTCAATGTTTGTTTGGCGAAAAATACTGTAATCGTTTGAATTTAAATGAAATATTGTTTTATTATATTTAGTTATAATATTTGCGTATTAGTAATGTTTTTGGGCTGTAAACCGTCCAAAGCACAAACTTTAAACAATTACGAATTACCAACCCATCTAGCGATAGACTAATCGGACAGTTGTTAATTCTCCAACAGGATAAGGGAAATTTTCACAAAAGAACTATGGTGATTTAACACGAATTGCCACCCCGATGAACAGATTTAATTTTACTGAATATGTATGATGTTGCATTAAAGGAAAAATAACCGTTTTTCTGACACGGAACAGAGAAGAGATCGTGTTTGTGGTACCAAAACTTTGGAATGACGTTCCTGCAGAAATGCTGCATATTACAATTACAGAATGTTATTGAGGCTAAAGCGGATATATATAAATACTTTATAAAATAATTTTACTTGTTAAAACAATTATGCAAAAGTAAAAAATAAAATTTTATTTATATTAATAAATTTAAATTAATCCATTTAAAAATGAAAATGGCATAAAGTGTATTAATTTTTTTCCATTACGAATTTTTGCAATTAATTTATGGATTTGTCAGAGAGTTTTTCGCAATCCTGATAGAGTGACTTCCGATAGTTTTATTGCTGTGTGACAAGGAAAATGTGGAAGATCACATATTGTGCACATTTGATACTTAGTCCGGCAATAGTACTAAAGAGAGAGAACAACTACAATTTGTTCATTTGGGCAGTTCAAAATTTTGCCTACAATAAACTGAATTCGCAAATCATCTCAGCTGCAAACACACAAACTTGTACGCTGATACATTCCGATTCCCCATACAAAGCGGATAAGTACATCATCGCTAATAATGAAGAAAATAAATAAAACGAGAAAAAAATTGTTTCAAACAAATACCGCCATGATTCAGTAAGCAAATTAAAGTACCACACATAACAATCTGTCAAGCGTCTATCATCTCCATCCAGCTATTACAATGAAGAGTTTTCAAAACATTAAAGACTCCGAGAACGACTCGTAAACTAAACAACTTCTGCAGATAACAGATGTTTACTTGCTGCTGACACCTAAAATAGAAAAAGACTCCCTCACCGAAATTGCGTTGGTGGAATAAAAAGGTCGTTGACTGTCGATTGCGTACAGAGATGAACATGAACACTCATCATTCAAATGTGAAGGTCACCCCCCGGCACTCATTATATTGTCAAACTTCAGGGGCCAATTTAAATATTCAATTTAAACTGCATTTCCTTAAAAAAACAATATCTAAAAAAATATCCAATAACTGTTATTATTACCTTTCACGTAGAAGAGGGGGCGATGCATTTGATAAATTTTCACCGCTTAATGGCTGCTCCTGCCGCGGCCGTAGAACTGGAGTCAAGCCCCATCGTTCTATGAATTCTATGCGGGAAATGGTTGACACCGAACTAGATGGCGTTATTTTCTGCTCAATTTTACTATCCCAACGATGTACGTTTCCCAAGGTATTATCTGCTTTTCATTATTTTTTCTTTTTGTTTATTTTATACAAATTTTTATTAAATTAAAACTCTCGACAACTCTATTTTGTTTTCACTGTGTTTCACGCTTCAATCATCATTATTTTTATTTTGTAATTATTTATTCCTTTGTTAACTCACTTTTCAACTGCTTTTTTACACTTCCTTAAATAATATTTTTCACGTAAAGATCTTCATGACAAAAGGCACACAAGCAAAAGTTCTTTTCAATTCATACATATTGCAAAAAAGGTTACGTATACGACCGAGTGACCCAAAATAATGATTCTTTATTTTCACAAACATTTGCAGAGAATGAAAGAGAATAGTTTATATTGAAAGAAGAACATTTTGAGATGTATATCTATTTTAAGTTCTAACCTTAGGCGACTTCTTAACTGCAACGTTTTGTAAGCGTGACCTATAAAAACAACTACTCGAGTACACATGCATCGTGCGGCATGGCGTTTTGGGTATTTTTAACTTTAACGATTCAGCACAGACCTCTAACGGGAAATTTAATAACAAAATTGAACTTTGTTCATGAGACTGGCTATTCTACCTGGAATTTGTTAATGTCAGAGCTAGTACGTCTATGCGCGCTCTTTCTAATTCCTAAGTGTGTATACGTGCGCTTGCATGTGTTTCACTTTTAAGAACTTTGTTGTTATTTCGATGGGGTTTTCGTTTCTTTTCTTCCTTTCCATCTCTGTTTTTCTGCCTTATGTGTGAATTTTACTGCTTTCGATATAAATCATCGTCTCCAGGGTGAGAAAAAGAATACCCTTTGCTCATCAAACATTTAGATGTGTGCTGGAAGAACAGTACATTTTTCACAGAGACCAAGTTCAGTAATATAATTTGCAACCGAATTCTATTAATTTGATGAAATATGCAGGAACGGAGAGTTGGTTGCAACAGTTGACAACTTGTGAAATTAATAATCGGATTTTTCTATTCAACTCGATCAATAATTAAGTCTATCCCCATTATCCCTATTTCCCTAATGCCATCTGTGTATTTCACACTACATTACCTCAAGTACAAGTAGCTCTTTCCTTTCTCTGTTTGTTTATGTTCCGAAGACGATAAGTAGAAACGCAGTAACACAGCTCAGTGTACAGTTTGCATAGCTTGCATTAGAGGACGTATAATTTTCTGGGAATATTTCGTCCAGTGTTTGATCTTTGCTGGGCTCGAAATATACACACCACTTGTATTTGGAAACCATTCGAACCACAGAACTCTTTTTTACGGGGAAACAAATATGACAAATGACTTCCAGGAGTTCTGATCTGATCTTACAGTTCTGTTTTCAAAATATGTTTAGAAACACAATTGAAATATAGTTCGCGTCTTAAGTGTAAGTACAAATTAATCAGTTTAAGCTACTGGATAATACTGTGTGCAATTTAATGAATTGTCAGTTGGTTTCCTTTATTTTCTAGACTGCCCCCAAATCAGTACCTTCTAGTCTCTAGTGGGGCAGGCATGTTGCTGTTCGATTAATCTAAAGGAAGAGAAATATCAATGTCTAAAAAAAAATAAATAGTTGGCGCTACAGGTCGTAGGGACCCTGGGCCTAGCTTCTCACAACCATTCGTTTTGTGTGAGTTTTCATTTTTGGAACGAATGGAAGGGATCTACAATTTTATGCCGATTCCAAACGGCTAATTGAGAAGCTTTTTCAAGACAGTTATACTCTCGGATGTTTGTCAGACGTTCGCGAGAGGTGGCGCAGCGGAAAAAAACCCTAAGTTGGAATTTGGGTTTTCGCGGGATTCGAACCTGAGCCCCTCGCTTAGTAGTCCAACACACTAACCACTAAGCCACTGCGCCGAATGTCTGGCATGCGAAAATACAGCAAAGCTTTCTTAGGTAGGTAACCTAGTAGAACACGAACTTTTGCAACGACTCTGTTCAAGTAATTTTGGTAAATACAGTACCATAACATCGTGCTAAAAAGTATATAATATTGAGCTATTGGAAAACATCTCCCAAATCGAAGCTTGGCAACATTTTTAAAAGCAATTCATTTACATAATTAACAACAGTGTGAGTGAGTGAATTGTGGCTCCAAAAACCCTTACAATAGACAAGCCTGGTTTGTAAAATTACGGCGTTTTTGGTCTGTTCAAAAACGATACGGCAACAACATTTTTGTCAATTGACTGAGCTAAGGAGGATGACCGTTTTTGTTACGTTTTAGAACAGGTAAACAGTGATCCATACTTTTCAGGCCATCATCCAAACTCCAACAGGAGCTGCCTTTAAGGCCAACGTTGCCAGCTAAGGAACAGTGGCTGTCTCTTCAAAGATATAGCCCATTGCTTTGTCAACAAGCAAATGATTTTTTTTTCGGTGCAAACAAAAAAACAACCGTTTCTACAGATGCACTGACTTTGAGTCAAGGTAGAGTGTGGTACCTCGGAAAGTTTGCTCTTGAATAGAAACCATTGCTTTATTCCAAGATTGAAGCTTTTCAAATATAGGTAGGAAAATATTAATTTTAGATTTTTTGACATCACAGTGGGTGTTAACGCCATCTATCAACGTTAAGCATCACCATCACCAGTCTACGAGTTAAGAGCAACAAATACGTTTCACATACACGTTGATAGATGGTTGAACCACAACCGACTTCAATTGAAAAAATCCGACGGTATTTCGGTTTCTACGAAGCCTTTTAAATATCAGCCACTGCGACGACTGGTCGATATTTTATTATTTTCCAATAAGAAAAAAAAAATACTTGAAAAAGTCAAACATTTTAATTTGCGTTCGAACTTTACGTAAAAGTGTGCAATCGACTTTTTAACCGGAAATAGTGGGCCAATTTTAATAGGCCCCCGCTATTGAACTGATATTCAACAAAATTGTACGAATGGCTTTTCTTTAACCCTTATGTTACCGTACCGAGTACCTGGGTACACATTCGTTTAGTTTCATAGTTTTGGCAATATTTTTCATTAAGCTCTCTTGACATCTTACAAAAATTTGTTTCATGCAATATCAAATTATATAACAAGCCAAATTTATGGAGGAAGACCACTTTGTTTCAACTTTTAAAAAGGTCCTCGTATGAAATATACGAAATATACGATACGGTTTTTGGAAATAATATTTAATTTTTTTTTTTTTTTTTAATAATGCTATGAATAATTTATGAAATATCCATCCGAAACTAAGGTAACTAATGAAACGGAGTGATGAATACTCAAATTTTTTGCATGAGTACCCGGGTACGACAGATAGAAGGTGTAAATTTTGATGGTAACAAAAAGATTAGGGCTAGGAACTAGAGCCTAACAATCATTTTCATTTTCCATACAAAATTGAATGCTGCTAGCCACGAAACATGACAGATGGCGGTTAAAAATAATTATTAATAAGGCTCAGTACGTACCTATATCCTTTTCAAAAAAAAACTGATATGGGAAAGGAAAACCAAATGACTTGCCATATGAATTTTAATGTAATTGGCAGCTTTTTATTTAATTAAATAATTTTGTACATCCGGTATAGCCGCACTTCGAATGTTGAGTTCTATGAAAGTGTTGACACCATCGGAATTGAGATTTTTATTACTTGTCAAAAGGTAAGCCACATGCCCTCTCTTATCGTTTAAAAAAGGCCTAAGTAAACAGTCTTTAAACAAAATTGTGTACCGGAAATATCACTGCCAATTGGAAAACTATGAGAGAGGACTTGAATATTAGTACTTAGTAATCGCCAATCAATTAAATTTCATTTGTTGGCGAAGAGATTCGTATTTCTAAAATCATCTATCCAGCGCTATTGTCTAAGTCTTCAGAGTAGATTCTGATCCCCTTAACACACACATGGTAAAATCTCTTTCTCTTCGACATGGAATCGCATTGACGCAGACAATATTCATCGTTGTTATCATCGTCATCCGCCAGTCGATTTCACGACGGTTACTCGGTCACATTGTGCACAAAGTCATTGATATGGCCCATTTAATTATCAAATGGCAAATAAAGGTGTGCTTCCCATTATCCCCCCATAAACCTTTCTAATTGGAGTATCCGTTTGAACGAAGCAGAATAAAAAATGAAATAGAAAACTTTCCGAAAGGAACTAAGCTTCACACGCAACGATGAGGATTCTTACTGATTATGACATAATGCCATGCAACACGTATATCTCTCTCAATTAGGGCAGAAAACTATATCCGATTCAATCAGTCGCAGTCCTGAAATGTTTAACAAAGCTATCCTGCATAAATGTCAAAAAAAAAAATAACAACCCCACTCCCATACGTAATTTTGCACCTACACGACACTAAGAAAAATAGATAGAAACCCATGAATTAACACATCATTCTGTATACGAATAAGCAAACGAACGAGGAAAAAAAAAACTCTGTCTTTCTGCAAATGTATGTGTTGAATAAAAACATCGACTCTATCACACGAAGCACACGGTCGAATTGGAAAATTGCATTTCCCATTTTCGATTCGAAAAATTTGTGGTTTTTAATAAAATGTTCACTATTTTTAGAGTTGCATTCACACGAGAGCACATACGTTGAACAAAAAAATGTAAACAATTTGGCTGTAAGTTGAATTCCTGGAAACAATTAGGATGGTGTCCCAGGCACAGGAAAAGAAGCCACCCCACTCTACACAGTCGTCCTTCACAAAGGCATAAGGCACTCGTGGCAAACAAATAAACAACTACAAATTTAAACCGTTTACATTTGCACAATACCACGAACTATGAACGAACAGTATTTCCGTATGATATGTATTTAGTTTTTTACCGACAGGATTACTTGAATTCTTTTCGTGTAAAATTAACAAATGAAACAACATTCCGATTCCAAGCAGAAGACAATTCTTCTACGGGAGGATTAAGAGATTTTCTTTTCCATTAGATATACGATGGTGTACCAGCACGCATATTATCTCAAACGCATCACACGAACACCGTTAACACACACGACGAAAAGCACTGTATCCTTTTCGAGTTTTCACTATGCACGCACACATCCAAGCACATGTGATGGATGTTGTGTACTTTTAGTACACACTCCCACTGGCTGGTGGTGTTGGTTCGGACACATTTTGATGGTGGTAAATAACTTTAGATACGAGTATCTCACGAGGAGATATTTTTCAAGAGAAGGAAATCCTTTCTTCTGTACTTCTCATCATCATCTGTTTCTGTACGAACACCTACAAATACACGTACGGTAAAAAACACCCAAGAAACAAAGCTAGTATCCTTCACGTTTCCTTTGGGAGAGTGCTGTGTTTAATTTTTTCCTTTTTTTTTTTTGTTCTCTCTCCTCGACTTCTATGTGAAAGGAACTTTTGTTTAGCAAAATTTGTGCTATAATACGCATGGTTTAGGAAGACCAACCGTCTGAAAGTTCAGCATTCAACACTGAAAAGGACACTTTCTCACTTTGAAAATTGAAAATGCGAAAATTTGCATTGAAATGAATTTCTTTTTACAATCACTTGCAGCACAGGGTAGTAACTATTGATAACCGATTGGACTTTTGGTTGAAAATGATTTTTCACATGCAGGATAAATTAACACTGGTTCGTTTATAGTAGGGGACGTTTTGAGCTTGGTTTTATTTTTTTTATTTTTTGTCGCGTAATTGTATTGTGTACGGTCTATGTACTTCGGAAGCACATACACGACACTACGACTTTGACGACGATGAGAGGGCATGTACTTGTAATAAGGGTAAGAGAGATAGAGAAAGCGGTACACAGCAGGAGGATAGGTCCATCATCATCATCATATCAAAGGATAGAGAAAATTCAAGGTAAAGTAATACGATTTTTCACATCTTATTATAATTGCAGTGCTATAGTGCAACTTATCATCAACGCTGCAGCTGTTGTTGCTGCCACACCGTGCCCAATACCATGTTACTATTCTTGGACTGGTTATTATTAAAAAGAAGGACCAACGTTGAACATTTTAAGTATCCTTCAATAGTATCATATCACTTTTGCTTCCATTTTTATTTTTTTTTATGCCACATTCATGGCTATATTTAGATGAAAACTTGCAATCACAAACTATCTTTCACTTTTCACTCAAGATTACGCGGATGTTTATTATTTTGACGACGACAATGATGATGATGGTGTAGACGAGCTAGATTTGTACTTCTTACTGGAATGGCACTTTTGCATTATCCCCCACCTCTCGAAAAAACAAAAAACATATACACAAGAAAACTAAGGTGGAAAAAGGATTTTAGACATCACTTTCTTTGAATCATACTAACGTTGCAAAACTAAATAATATTTCAAACGGAAAACTTTTTTCTTGTATGCACTGTTGTATACAGATATATATTTTATGTGTATAATATTAGATATATTTATTTTTCTTTTTTATTGAACACGTTCAACGGATATTGATATAAGAATGATATGTAATTTTTTCTTGTCTTTTTTTCCCTTGTCAAAGCACTTTTCACATGTTGGAGAATTTTTCGATTTTCATTTAGTTGCAAAGGAAAAATAAAAAAACACTTTTGGAAATGCAGAAGAGTTTCACGCGACTGATTGCGGCTAAAAAATACAGAATATAGTCTTTTTTTTGTCGAGTTATAGCTATAGCAGCATACGGCGGGAAAAGTATTTGAATGGAATAGAAAAATTTTCGTGTAGTCTTTTGCGAATGGAAAGGAGGAATTTTCTTATTCGATGTTTTGCCTATGGATACCTGCTGGTGGGGTAATGTTCGAAAAAGCTTTCTGGTTGCTTGATTTTGACATTTTCTCCTATACAATTCGCAGTGAGACTGAGGCCGAGGCGTACGATGTACGAGTCTAAGTTTTCCAGTTTTCCATGTTCTGGGTGGAGGTGGGGGTGTACTTTACGAGATGTTTGCACTTCAAATAAGATAGAAGATGAAAACATAATTTTTGTTTTTCCTCTCTGCTGTTCGTTCGTCTTCCACTTTGGTTGCAATTAGGACAAGTACAAGTGATAAGGGAGTATATACAGAGGCTAAGGATGTTGATGTTGATTGACATTTAAATGTGATTTAGACATTTTCTATTTTTGAATTAATGATTGTGATTAAGAGCCCTAAACCACCTTGGGAAAGTGTTTGCCTTTAATTATTTATTTGGTGAGTTTCTCAATAGTGAGGTTACAATTGTAGGCATTTGCATGGCAGGTGCTGTGATTTTTATGGCAATGATCTTAAGAAAATAGATATCCTCTAAGCCTAAGGGGTATCTATGCTTTCGAAAGCTTGTCAGCAAATATGAATTTTTTGTTATTGTTATTTCAAGTACCTACAATATTTAAAAACTTAAAACCAACGTTTGTTTCTCGTTCTTCAACAATGGATTAGCAAATGTCCCTCAAAGTCCCAAAAGTATTTTAATGGCTCGGGTGTGGAAAATTGTTTCTACGGATTCAGAAGCAATTCCATAAATTGAATAGGGAAAATCCAACTGTGTTTCCATGCCTTGAACTCCCTCTAAACTAAACGCTCAATTCTGGGAACGAAATCGATTTATGGTCGATCTGTATGTATGAGGAAAAAGGCCGATAAGATGATAAGAACAGTTTTGAAAGCCTCCTTTATACTCGACGATCATTTCCGCAACATTCACCAATCGGCAATTAATATTTAGAAATAGAAAACTTCAGGCTACATGCGTAAATCTGGAAATTCATATTACCCTGGCCTTAGAAATGTCAAGCAAATTCAGCGCTTCTGACAGAATTATAAGAAATAGCGGAATAGTTTTGATTTACTGTGTGTCCAGTTTAGAAAATATTTTTTTTCAATGAAACGAATGTTCCATGTAGATCCCATTAAGATACCAGAAAGCTTTTATAAAGGTTCCCTTAAATAAAATTTGTAAGAACACTAGGAAAATAAATATACTGGTTCGAAAGACGAACTATCCATTGTGTAAAGATCGAGTTTCTGTGTGTAACTAGAGGGTTGATAAAGTTAAATATAAACTAGAATCGGATTTACTGAAGAAAATATCCGATTTAACTTTAATGGCATCAAAAATAGGAAACTCACTATCAGATATACTCCCGAAAGGTTAAATTTTTGTGAAAATAATTAGAAAAAAATTAACATAGATGACTTCTACCTTTCAAAGAATTTCTAGTCATAGATATCAACTTCACCAGAGTAGGACCCAAAACCATGGAAAGGCTTGCATAGCGTGCAAAATTGTCTCTTTGAAGCCTCCACATTTTACAATGAAGGCTGGCTATTAGTGTGGTATATTATCCGAAAGTGTGCCTAAAAACCTGACTGACATAGACAGATTAAGATGCAATAAAAATGCGACTTAAAATCATGTTTGCTAATTCGAAGAGCCAGTCCTAAAGACTGCAGATATCGCTTGGTTTACTTATAAAACCGTTTTAAAGCAGGCGTTAAGGCTCGTAACCTATGCGCCTACGAAGAAGCATGTTCTTTTCCATCTTATCTGACTGCCTTCGGTTTGATTTGCAGGGTATTTTCGATATACACATTGATTATTATCAGCGAATATTAAGACAAATTTTAGTCGCAAAAGTGGGACCACTCATTGTGGAGTGTTTTCCATGCTCGCGCACCATTTTTTTGTTTGACATTCTATTAGTTGATCTAATCGCATAAAGAGAATCGTTAAGACCGTCGAAAGTGATCTGCACAAAACGCCATTGATGAGGTCACGCCCCAATATACGGCTTAGGGTTTTAAAATGTAGCTTTTCACTGGAACACAGTTATGCTTTTACTTATTGGCTTAGAATTAATACATCTTTATCAATTATAACTTTTCCGGGCCGGGAAATATGCAAGAGTGATCCCTATGGCTAAAAAAAGTTGCGTCTTCTCGTAGTGACTTCCGACCCATAAACATTCCGCCATTTGAGAAGGTGATGGCTAAAGAAGTCCTTAATCACTTCTCCGATAACTCTCTTTTGTACCCTCTCAAATTAGGCAACTCATAGCTGCTCAGCTCCATTGTTAAAAATGCTTGATGACATTCGGATGAACTTTGATAAAGTATTCGAAACGTTGCTGTGCCCACTCGAATTCTCAAAGGCATTTGACAAATTAAAAGATGATTTCAGGTTCATTGATAATGCTCAAAGAGTCATTGTTGGTGATAGTTGCTCGGTATCCAAACGCCTTAAATAAGGAGTGCCTCAGGGATCTTGAGACCCAATTTTTTAAGCATCTTTATAAATGATTTACCGTCAGTATACAAATAAATACTGTTTCATCTACTGTCACGCTGATGATGCTCAGATCTGTCTTTCCCTACCTTTTGAAAAAATGCCAGAATGAATGATGTTGCTTAATGAGGCTATAGCTGCAATTTATGGTTGGGCGGTAACTAGTGGACTTCTTTTCAACCCAAACAAATGGTTGGCTCTACCCATTGGATCATTTTTTTTAACTCGATATAATTCCCATATTTGGCTGTCAAATTGCAAACTAAAGTTAGTTGAATCTGCCACCTGTCTCGGTTTCGTTATTACAATAGCAATCTCTGGTGTTAGAACCACATAAGCATTGTAATTGGTCGTATAAGCGTGTATGCGTATGAAAACAATTTGGCGAATTTCACTCCTACTGAAACTAGACAAAAACTTGTCCGCACCCTTATTTTACCCTTGAAGGCATACTCTGAAGTTGTTTGCCCCAATCTGGACTCCCTATCAATGCATTAACTCCAAGTAGCTTTTAACGACGCCATCCGCTACATTCATGGTCTTCGTAGATGGGATAGACTTACGCCAATAACTTTGACTTTGGATGTACTCTTATCTCTTATATAAATGCTAGGAGATGCAAATTTTTGCATAGGGTCCTTACAACCAAGTTCCCACTGCACCTTTATCATAAGCTAACATTTTCTCCATCTCATAGAACCTGTACATTAACATTCCTTCCTACCAATATCTCTTACACAATCAGACTATGGAATTGTTTACCTATACATAAAATCTAAGGTTATAAGTTTTTTTTCTCGGCACAGCATTAAGGTCATTTTTTCTATCTCTTCTCCTTTTTCTCTTCTATTTCTCTCTTTTACAAATTTTAATTTTTTAATATTTCTTTTTGTTTTTTTTCTTTCTAAGAACTATGTATAAAACCACCGTTAGTTTTAATTTCAGTTATAAGAATTTTGCTACCCCATATAAGCCTCCTTGAACTATAAAAGACCAGTCTTATTGTATACATATCAAAAATTTGTTAAATAAATTTAATTTAATTGAATTGAAACTTTCAGTTTTGTTTTACGAATATAAGTGATCAGCAGTTGGAACGTCCGAATTGCACAGCTTCCTGAAAAAACTATCTGTTTCCGAACGTTTGTCACCTGTTCGCAGGATTGCGTCTACAACCTCTCGCTCAGTAGCCAGACAATGCAAAACCTATCTGATGGAAACAAATCCACCTCCAGCAGTGTTTCCCCATTTATTTCAGGCAAAATTTATGACCAAACTTTTAGCTAAAAAAAGGCTCTACATGTCCACAAAATAGAAAATATTCCAAGTTTGCCTTATATTGAAAATCACAATAAATTTTATGTGTATAAACTACTCATGCCGAATTGCTTTTTAAAAGTGCAAAAACGGATTTCCATTCGCCGAGCCCTAGTGACGAATTTACTAAATCTACTCATCTGCGTCAGCCGCATGCCGCCGCTAATGGGAAGCTTAAAAAAAACTAAAAATGTCCGCATAATCTATGCCAGCAATTTGTTCCTTTGGAAACTACATAATTACGTATGAAGGCACCACATAAAACAAAAAGCCAAGAACACAAAAACACAAAAAAAAAAAAATCAGAACACATGTACTATATTTCTCTGTTCTTAAATTACTCGTGCGGTATTTCATTCGTAAAGAACAAAAAAAAACCCAATACCTGAGAAGTTAAGCATCATCTAATGAGATGAAAATATTTTTTTTTTTTTTTCTTCTGAGGGAATTTGAGAGAGATGTCAGACAATTCTTTTAATAAGTTTTTTTTTTCTGCTTTTTTTTTTTTTGTTTGCTGCTTTTTTCGAAGAGAGTGGGAGAGTTGTAAAAATAGTTCCAGTTCCAGATTCCAGTATTCGGAAATACTGGAAAGGACAAGCTTTTTCGACGTGGAACCGTATTGGATTGGATTTGGAATTAAGGCGAAAAAGAAACAAGTTGGTGTGTGGTGTCCCCCGAGTGGAAAAAGACAAAATCGCGCATGGCATCGGTGTGTAAGCTTCGAAAAGATACGAAACGCTATATTGCTTAACACGCAGAAACTTTACGGTTTAACAGCTTTTTTGTTAGCTTAGGCTTTACATCAGGGCATAACTAGATAGCTGACAGTGTCGGTGGATAGCATAGTGAATTCAGATAAACAAAACCAATTGCCGTCCAGCAGCATAACAACAACAAAGACAACAGGAATCCAAAACAGAATCTCTTCCTTTGCATATCCTCTAATTGCTATAGGTTAAGTCGTGTGCACTAGATGTGCTGTGCTGTGCTGTGAGTTGGGTATGTCGCAGTGCTGCTGCTGCGGCTGCTGTGTCGCTTTCAACTTTTGTATGGGTTTTGTGTTATTTTTGGCTCTCTCTATTACAAGATTCACTTTCAGCGCGATTTCCCATGGCAATGCAGTAAAAAAAAAACATTCACTCGCCCGAAGTGACAACCTATTAGATGCTCGGATACTCTGGTATGTAACACATTTCCGTCTGACACTTGCATGCGATACGACCAACTTTTGGGAGATATTCTCGTACTCGGAATTTTTCCTCTTTTCTCGTTTCAGATTCAGATACACAATACGGAACGTTTCGCTTTTGTAGCACGGATGGGTGGGTGGGTGTATAAAGCGTTTGTTTGTTGGTTTTTTTTTTTTTTGTTTTAGCGTTAGGTGTGTGCCCCTTGCAGGGCCTTGAAACTATTGCTTCTCAATGTGCACATCTATTTTGGATTAGCTTTTTAAATTTAGATCTTAGCATGAGTTACACGGATCGCCTTGGGACTTGAAAAGAAACGCCGAAGCTGAACAGAGTAACGTGATGATGCTTTGTCGTTTGAAGTATGAGTGATTGCTTGGATTGTTTCAATATTTTTTTTTTTTTTTTTTTTTTTCGTTCCTTTGTTTGGTGTCATTGAGTTGGGGCAGAATGGAAGTTCTCTCTTTTGCAGTCAGAAATATTGCTTTTGAGTTTATTCTTCTCATTGTGTGTATTTTCCTTGGGTACCTACCTATTGGTTCGCGAAGGGGGCAATGTTTGGGTATAGTCATAGTTGCACAGATGTTTTCAAATGCTGTCAGGAGTTATTGGCAATATGAAGGGTTATTGGCAATCATAAGTTTTCGTAGAAGTTTGCAACTGATAGTCACGGTAATGAGTTTAAGTTTTAAATGAAAATTGAAGGCTGGCTTTTGGAGTAGGATGTATTGATGGATAGGCCCATCGAATGGGCTGGAATAGGAGCAACGTTTAAATGTAAATGCCTATGGAGGAATGTTGAATAGGTATTTTATTGAAACAATTACATTAGATTGAAGGGCACAAAAAACTAGCGAAGTGTTTTCTGAAAAAGTGTAGGTACCTCTGTCAAATCGATTTTAAGAAAGCTGTAAAGAAAAAACTTAGCTCAAAGTGTAGGTATTGGGTTCAGAAATAACTTTCTAGGTAGTCAAGTTTGGAGTTTTGTTTCTGGCTAAAATTGTTTATGCTAAATGCACACATTATGGAATAAGAACTTGACCAAACAATGAAAGGAAGACTTTTGTTAAACCATGAGGTCCACAAAGTTAATGGTGGAGACGGTGATATTTAAATAGAATCAGTTCTAACTTGAAAGACATGAAGAGCCGCAATGTGCTAAACTACTAACATACTACAAAAAAAAAACAATATAAATACGCATTAGTCCCAAAAATATATAAAGTGCACGACTGGATCGCAAGAAATTTTTTTGGTTAAGGGCATCCATATGGACAAAGCATCTCTCATTTCTGAGTATGTTTATAGCAGTTCATTTACAACGATGGCCCATAGCAGGGCGATAGAGCCCATCTTGGGACAACTTTTAAAAGCTGACGCTGATTCTGTCTGTCTAATGAATACGTTTATATTTCTACTGCTAAGCATGCGCTTTATCCAGTTACATGTAGTATTGTCTACGCGTGTGTTTTGGAGGCATCTGCAAATTTGGACCATGTTCGGTGTTAACAAAGGCTCCTGCGATGTCAAGGATTTGAGGAGTTTCTCGATTCTGGTGGTGAGTTCCTGAAGAGCATTGCCGTTTTTCCTGATTAATAGGCATATTAGCTTGTGCAATCATTTTTGTGAAATAATTATAACACGTCACTATTAGGTTTTTTTCGAGAAAAACTTAGTACGAGACCTTATTAAGAATACTTATATTATCTTTAATATGTATTTTAATCGAAATCGTTGGAGAGGTTTTTTGTAAAATTAGACAGACAAAACAGTAGGTGCTATTATTGCGATGTTGAGTTTGGAAAATACTATTGCTTAACTATTTAGTTGAAATCCGATTATAAGTTATTGTTCGGGATGTAAACATTACTTCGTGTTTGAAGTTTTATCGAAATCAAAGATGGGGTTTTCGAGATATTAGCAGTTTTTAAAATTCGCGTTTTCGGTGCCTCGAGTTGCAAATTAAAGACAAAATAATTTTGAAAACATCATGTGACTCTAATTTTGCATTTTGGTTAAAATCGTTGTTGCCGTTTTCAAGTAAACTTAAGAAAACAATATTTTTAAAAAAATAATGCATATTTTCGAAAATCCATTGATAATTAAGAGAAAAACTGAGTTTCCTATTAAGTTATGAATGACCACACTACCTTAGAAATAATTTTTTGTTACTATCGCATAGACCGTTTTCGAGATATGTCGAGATTTAAAATAATTTTTAGCCAAAAACTAGGAATGCAGTCATGGTAACCTCATCTACTTTAGCTCAAATATCAATTTTGGTTGAAATCGTTAGAGACGTTTTCGATCAAATTAAACTGGTACGAACATTTTATATAGGAAGTGCCATTAATATTGAGGTTATCTTGGAAAAAATAAAAACGGCCCCAACTGTAAGCCAAAAAAACTCCAAACTACAAATTTGAACGAAATCCGGGCCATTTAGGCTGTAGACTTGTGGAAAGACGGACAAACAGACAGGCAGAATTTTGCGACCTACTTTTTTGAGTTCCTCTATCATCGTAATGTCAGAATTGATCAACATCCCGAGTTCGAAATTTTGTACGCAAACAATGAGGCTTATCTAGGTGGTGAGGTTTAGCTTCGTAGTTTTGCAAGAGGAGAGCAACACATTTTGTACAAGCGCCCTTGTTCGAAACTATCCTTATCTTTGACGTAAGTTTCTCGCACTAACAATTTTTTGGGAATATTTAAGAATAATTTTTCAGATTTTATTTATAATCCTTCCGCTTATAGAAGTTGACTTTTGTGGGCACCAAATCGTTTTGTTGGCAAGATGGAAGTGGACTCCTTCAGATTTGCTGGAATTCTCATGTGAATGTAAAATTTGACCCTTTCCTGTCGAAGCCATGTTCTTCTTCTGTCCTTCACTTTTAAGACTTGACGAAGTACGATTATCTGGAGGGATTAACTACACACGTTTGCAAAATTGTTATGATGTCCTATATCCATGGACTGTTGTAAACATCTACGGTAGAGTGGCTGCCCACAAATCGCTGACACACTTAAAGTATAGTTGCACTTTGTGATACCATATGAATCTGTTACTTTAGGGTGGTAGCTCTGCTGGATGCCCAAACCAAGCGATCGTATGTCGGTCGGGTTTTTAAGGGAAAGGGGGAGTGGTAAATCCTATACAAAAGAGTCATTTGAAATATATCTCGGCAGTCGATGGACATTGACAGTTGATAGATTTGTGCCATATGTAGGAAATGGGATGTGGCACTTTCAATATAAAACATTTGAATTGCTACATACGATAGTTGGGTGGTGAGATTCAGAGGAATGAATAGGTAGGTACATATTAAAAAATCAGCACACTAAAAATGTGGGGATTGGGTTTGAATACAGGTCGTTGCACCTTTTCCGCAGTAAAACTAATTAAACAGGATAAGACTTTCTTGTCTTAAAAATAGACGGAAATTCCAAGATCCGAGAAAGGAATTGGCCAGCTTCCGATAAACCATTCGGCAGTGTTAGTAGGAGTTCCGTCTACGCCGCAGATCTTAACACGTGCTAAATATTCACGTCTATCACAGAATCCGTCGTATTCGGAATTGTGCTACGAATTTCGAAATACGACGGTATCTGTGATAGACGTGATTTATTCGGGATACGTTGACTATGATCCACAAAAAGCTACTCATTTTTCACACGCTTTGCTGAGGGTGAGGGTCTGTGGGGTAGTCCTATTCTTTTGTGTTTTAGGGCACGAGAAAAAACAGAAGATGGAACATCACAAAATGTTTGGCCTGCGTGTGCTCGAGAAGAATTTCCCCATCGTTTGTAGTTGTTGTTTGAGGAACTCAATATGCATCCAAGTTTTATCTTATATAGAAATAGGCGAAGGCAAATAGCTAAGGACCACTTTTATTGCCTTAAATAGAACGCATTCGCCTGATATTGTTGGTAGGATTGTACAGTGATGCAATGCTACATGTAACTTTTTTTCAAAATTGTAGGGCCAGGTCACTATAATGGCAGAATTTCCACAAACTCTAGAATTCCTCATAAGATCATGGATAGATAAGCAAGCAAGCGTGCTAGCTGTACAGCAGATTTTACAAATATTGTGGATAGGTGCAAAAACCATCAGCTGTCCCATGATTGACCAATTTTACATGCCCATAAATGGCTACCGTTTGTGCATTTATTGACCATCAATCCAAATTGATAGTCACATTTATAGCAATCACAAAACAATTCTACAAAATCTCATGTAAGTATGAAAGGGATAAAAGGTTTTCACACCAAGCATTCACTCCGACCACCAACTCGTTTCATTTGACGTTTCAATCAGCTGTGAGACACTAGTTTAACGACTTTTGTGGTTACAAATTTCGATCGCATTAATTAACAAACAAAATGAATTTAGTGCAGTTGAAAATCATATTAGCCCATCAATCATGTTTGTTTCAACAACCCAATGATTGGAAGTCCTTCTCGTGGTGTTTTCGTGAAAAACGAGTGCAAACGACTCGTTTTGAAAACTGAAATATGTATGCGAAAACTTCTGTTTTCGATGAAGTTTTCGTGTGTTTTGGCGAAAACCCGGTTTTGGGCTTGGTGTGAAAAGCAACTGTAGCCACAGGTGTTTAAATAAACTTAAAGAAATGGATCTCCTATAGGTCTGTTGTGGAACTAAGATCGACCTCGGCTTTTTAACGCAAGTTGACATGGAATATGCAAATCGTTTTCCAACCGCCATTGAAGCAGCTTTTCCCCCTGTTCCTTGCTTTTACCATTAACTAGCAACTACAATTAATACATCTGTTCGGTGAGCATATTCTCTCAACTACGCGCCGCAAAGTGCAAAACTATACCCACACAAACTAAAACTACAAACTTAATCCAATAGAAAACGACAAGAGCAACATTTGTTGCCAAAAAACACACACGCCGTCACCAAAGTTAATCGCCGACAATTTTCCGAATGCAAATGAAACCATGTATGCTGCCAAATAACCATAGAAAAAGACTCATTCATAAATTGCTCATGTTTACCAAACAAGTACAACTATTATGCACGGCGCTCATCCAGTCCTTCCACATGCAGAAAATTGCTCAATGGTGTATGGTATGGAGCATCCTCCTCCAAGGGCAGAAACCAAATGTTGCCGTTTCAAAAATACAAAAACTACTGCTAACAAAAAAACGAAAATTTAATTTTTCGCGACAACAGGCGCCACCAAATGCAGAACTAATGCTCTACCATACCATCCCAGTTCACATCACCCGAAACAGAGCGACAATCCGCCACCATGCACAGCTCCAGACTCTAGAGGCATGCGTTCGATTTCGATGTGTTCCAATGCAGCCTTTTCGGCACATAATTGTTGTTGCCGGTGCTGTTTTCTTGTTTTATGACTTGGTTATATAATATTTTTTTAATCTCACATCTATGTGTGCAGCACTGTGTCGGGGGTATAATTTATGTATGAGCGGAAGAACATTTTTGCGCAACCCTTCGTACAGCTGGATATAGATATGCTGAGCTCTGTAGCCATGGGTGGTTTTCTCCATATCACACATAGATTTGGGCGGACGGTGTGGTGGTGGTACAAACCAACAAAAAAGAAACACAACGCAACTTTTTAAATATGTATGCTAGCCAAATAAATTGGATCTTAAAAATAATATGGATTTATGTGTAACGACAGCCAGTAGGGTCAATAAAGTCAATAAATACACTCGGCCGGATGGAGTGGAGGATACTGCATGATGTCGACGTAATCACAGAGGATTTGCCTTTTTTATTTTTGTTGACAGGGTTTTTTTTTTTTTTTGATGACAGACTTCAATGATGGCGTTAAACCATTAATGACAGAAGCGGCAGTTGTCGAAAGAACTTGTGCTCAGCACTTAAGATTTATCTAAGATTTGTGGAACATTGTATCGCCCGCATCAGTTTATGGAATTCTATGAGATGAATGGCCATCGTCATTAAAGTGTTCAAGTGGTTCAAGTGGCAAGGGCTCATGTATTTGAGCTGTTTCGTGTAGTCGAGAGGGTGGGAGAATACACTACTCAGCATTTTATTTTTCTGCGAGAGTGAAAAGTCGCTGCCGGAAGTTGTTTTGTCGAAGTTTAAGAGGTTTCCATCAACAAAATCAACAGCCACTAGACATTGAAGTGAATGGCCTCGCGATATTGATTTGAAATCAGACCGATAGTGTCTGCCCCGTGACATCCAATTAAAAGGCTGTGAGGAATTCTTACTTTTTAGAAACAATTTATGCCCAAGCTCCTGGCAAAGAAATGAGGGCTAAATATTTTTGTTCTAAGGTAAACGTAGTTTTTGTGCTGAACAAATAAAGTTTTCCAAGAAACAAACAGAGATACCCGAGATAAAGCTTTTTCAAATCAACTTATGTCGCATCCAACTTTGAAAATCGCTTACTGGGCACATACTATTTTTCAGATCCATAAGAATGTAACTGCAAATGTCTTCACTTCTCGGTTTCCCACAGTAAAAGTCATTTGTATTCGAGTTAGGGTTGCTTTGGCTGTCTAAGCTAACCTAGGACAAACATTTTTAAGAGGACAAAATAAAAACAAAAACTAGGTCCATGAACTCAAACCATTTAGAAGATTGACACATGCGAGTCAACATAACCCCTGTTTTGTTTTATGGTTTCTCTCAGATTTGTATTGGCTCTGTTTTTCTTTTTAATTCAGCGTTCTATGATTTTTTTATTTTAAAAATTACTTGTTAGAGGAAAAAAGAGGAAAAATTCTTAAAACCTTGGAGGATGCTCCTCCAAAAAGAGGATACATGCAACCCTTATTCTAGTCTAAAACACGGAGTCTTCCAGGCCCAATGTGATTGGTCCTTTTTCTCATACCCTCTTTAACCTTTCCTTTTGTAGCAGTGGATCAGTGCTTAAGTGCTCGACGAAAGGAACAGATATTAACAAGTTTATAGTGAACAGCTCACATAGAAAATAGAAGTTTGGTGAAGCAAAATTTGTCTCTAATATTCGAATAGTTTAAAGAAGCTTCAACGATATGAGAAAGTCATTGAAAGACTGGATTGAATCAAAAGCAAACATAAACCCTTGGCGATAAGTAGTCATGCCCAAAGACTGCTGGCTATACGCAGTAATTATGAGAGTAGGAACTGAATACTTCATGACTGCAACTTTTCCTTTTTTAGATCACTTTTCTCTATTTATAACTACAAAAGTGTAAAACGTAATTGTAATTGCAAATGGTATCGATGCAATTGTTGTAAATTTTGTAGTAAATTTCAACCAGTGGCCTATTTTATCAACCAACAATGAGAGCCACAGATTTGTACTTATGAACTACAACTACAAATTTGTAGTCACAAATTACAAATATTTAACCAACAAACTTGGCAATCATTGATCACAAGTGCTCAAAATTCCAGTTGCATAGGATTTGTGATTGACTTGTAACTTACAAGTATTTTCACGAAGTTTCATCATTTTGAAAATTTGTTATTGTCAAAAAAGCTGGGCTAGACCTGTTGCGTCAACTATATACATAATTTTTTTACAAATTTGTAGCTTGTTACAAAAGTTACAAAACCAATTGAATTTTGTTGAAACGATAAATGAAATAGTATTACGAGCTTCAATTCTTAGAACTTCTAATTTGTACAGCCCAGAAAAGTCACAAATCTAGGTAAAATATGATTGTAAATATAAATCTGTTATTTGTTAGTTGGCCGAATAGGACAATATCCAAATAACAGCAAGAGTGTTATTGGGATGGTGTATAGAATCAAATAAAACCTGCACCTCACAAATCTGTGACTTGTAAATTAAAAGTGTAAATAAGTTTTTGTGTAATTTGTAAGTTTGTGAAGTATGCATCAAGAGTTATAAGATAAATAAAATTACCCACCCCGACATAGCTCGACATCTGGAGGTGTAATAAAACTGATGACAAATTGTTAGAAATGTGCAAAATATTATACAAACTTGTACAGTAGTTCCATGGGCTACAAGATCAAATCATTCATTCCCACGAAAACGTTTGAACATTTTGGCCTTACAGAATGCCGACTTTGGTGTAGATGATCTCAATTTCAAAGTTCGACATTTTAAGTGGAATTGGGTAATTAGACTCAATCTTAGTTCGACACAAATTAGATGGCGCTTCTCAGCTTCTTTTTTATTTGCATTTGACTTATGTCTTTGAGATTGAGAATTTTGTGGGTTACAAATTTGATGATCGTTGCTGTCCATTTGTTAATGAAACTCAACCCTTTCTTCAGTCTGACAAAGGATTTAAACACTCCTGAAACTTTCCTCAGTTAACAATTTTTTATCGAACGACAGGTCATTGCGAAAACAAAAGTCAATTGATCTCCTGACATCACAAAAGGCCTTTATGGTGGGAATACCCCAACTGGGTGGTTAGATTTACAAACAAAAATTGTAATTCTACTTGTGGAAAAGACGACTTAATGCACGACAGTTCTTAATAAAATGGGGATAGGCGTGTTCAGTTTTCTCATGTGAACGAGGTAATATTGGACAAAAAAAATATCGAAAAAGTTTGATCCTTGGAAATTGCAAACTCTGACAGTTAATAGCTGCCAACCGTGCCACTAAATATATTTTGACGTACTTAATGCTTACTGATGGGTGTGAATAAAAATGCAACCAAATGCAACACCGTACCACTCCCAGAATAGGTTGGTTTACCACAATAATAATGCACACATAGGGTTAACCCATCTAAATCACATTTTCCGACACGAAAACCCCATCAAAAGGAATAAGCTAAATCCATTTTGATTCGATTACGGTATGCATTTGCCGCTTCTTTCGTGGTGAGCCTTGCTAAATGGGATTTTATATAATGGGTGTGTGTTTTTTTTTTGTTTTGTTCTCTAATAAAAAATGCATTCTAATTCCACGGCAAACGCAAAAATTTCCCCAGACCCCGCACAAAGAAAGGCAATTAAAATAGAAACATACAAACTGCCTTGCATAACAATTAACTAAAGTGGACTGCAATGAAAAAAAAAAAAAAAAAAAAAAAAAACAATCGCACAATATAACCATTTCAGGAGATATATAGGAAAAGGGAGGTGCGATAGAAGATTTTCGCCTTCCCAAAAATGTTGGCACAGTTCCAATGACCTTTTTTCGCTTATTTTTTCCTCCTATCGCTGTGCAATGAGAGTGTGTGTAATGACATACTCTTCTGGGTTCTGCGTACACTTTATGCGATCTATAGTCTTTCGTCTAATATTGGTTTTGGTGACATTACATAAGTTTCCTGTTTCTTTCTAAGCAGGAAGGAAAAATCGAAAATGTCCTATAAATTAGATTTGCATATTTAAGCGATTAAAATTTATTCACCCATCCAGTGATGTCCGATCCTTGTGTTGTTTCTCCTGATACTTTCGGTACTCCTCCTTTTGTTCACGCTGTTCGGCTTGGTGTTGCTGTTGCTGCTGTTGTTTCTTACGCTGATGACGATCCTCGCCGAGGCCATAGAGGCCGGCAACAGCAGCCATTATTTACACACACGCACCGCACACTACTCGCAGTAACACGCCTACCCTTTCAAAGAGCATTTACGATTCACGCATAATTTTTCGTTTCTTTTCAAAAATACGATTTTTTCTTAGGTATTTTCATATCACAGCACTCTGTAGTGATAAATGTTAAATAAATTATAACGCTAACATTTCCTTATCGCTACCCAAGTCGGTCAAAACCGTTCCATAGCAAACACACAATGGTCACTTTCCTAAGAAAGATACTTTGCTGCTGCTTCCATGGTTTGGTACTGTGGTGTTTTTTTTTTGTCTGTATAGTCCTCTAACAATTTGTCACAGAAAAAAAAGGAACGAACACTATACAAAAAGTATGAGCGAATAATAAAAGAACAGACTTTCAATTGCTTCCGTAAAAAAAAATACAAAATCTTGATGAAAACTAGGTACGTGTGACGAAAAAAAAAAATGAAACAGAAACACAACACAAAAGAAGCCTTTTCTATCGATTTATATGCAACTAGGAGCAACAACAACAATAAGCACTATGCTTGATTTGTGTTGGGCTACTTTTCATCATTTATTATTAAATCGCACCCAGCGCAGCACACACTCTCACAAATTTGATAACATACTGGCTCTATTCCACCGACAAGCGACGACGACGTGGTGTCTAATATATTGTATATGTGAGATATGGATTACCCACTACCACTAGATGGTGCATAGGTAAGAAATCCATACAACACAAATGGGCACGGAGGCGCGGTGCTTGCTTCTACACACGACCTAATACAGTGGTATAGTTCTTCAAATGAAAGCATACTCGTAGAAAAATAACACTCAACGAGTGTGAATTAAGAAAAGGTAGGAAAACAAAGAAAAGATGAAGGAACAACATAAAGGACATGACAGGACTTAAAAA
This sequence comes from Cheilosia vernalis, assembly GCA_949126925.1. Classification (NCBI taxonomy): domain Eukaryota; kingdom Metazoa; phylum Arthropoda; class Insecta; order Diptera; family Syrphidae; genus Cheilosia; species Cheilosia vernalis. Next base: position 34,664,641 of record OX421360.1, on the reverse strand, counting down.
AATATAAATAAAAAAAACTACAACTTCAATCCTTATTAGCATAGTTTCTTATTCAAATCCTCCATATCCGCATTGGTTGCGAAAGAAGGAAAAAAAAAACAAAAACAAAAAGTTCACTTTGTCAGCCGACTTCTGTATTCAACCATTGTCAACCACTTTCACTGGTATGAGTCTTAAACTACTACCATTTGACAGGGAAATATCCTTTCTTTCTTTTTTTTTTTTAATTATATCAAACCAATTTCACTCAGCACTGTATGTGACAGCAACCACTCTGCGTAGGCTTGAAACTGTTGGCTTTAGGCACTTTTATCCCCGTCGAATGTGTGTGGTCGTTGTCATTTCACTTTAAGGACAATAAAGCACAATTGCAGTTGCTTTGTTTTATTTGATTTTAATATGCTCGCCCCACACGCCACCCTATCAACACATTTCACATGGTTGTCACTCGCATTGTGACTGCGGTTTGTCACAGTTATCGTGTAAGTACGAGTATTATTTCAAAATCACTATTTAAACTAACTAAAAAATAATTGAAAAATAAATTATAAACCTCCTTGAGGAGGCCGCACATGAAAAAAAAACCGACACGTTTATTCGGTTACTAAATAAGTACTGTCAAAACGCAATAACACAAACTACCACGACCGAAAAGCTGCTGCTGCCACTGCTGCTACTGTTAGTCCTACTGCTTTTGATTCTCTTATTTTCTGTGTTCCTAACTCTACGGTCTACATGTATCAATGTTCCACAGTAGGTACACAGTGCGTTGTTATTATAATTATAATTTTCTATTTCGTTTCTTTTTTTCGGTAATATGCTTACGAGTACACAAGGACATATGTGCGAAATTCAAATCGAAATGAAATTGTGTTTCATATTTTTTTTTCACTCAAAAAGGATTCAAGAAGAAGTTGTCGGCACGCGGAATGTCTTCTTTTTGGCGCTGTTAGCTATTGTTTTGATACCACTCATCATATCCGGTATGTGAGAGTTTATTTGCTTCGATGTATGAACCGACCACGACAGTGTCAATTTCTGATGTGTGTATGTTCTTCGTGCTTGGCCCGAATATAAAACAAAGTCAGTTCCCGAAAAAGGATGAAAATGCCCCTACAACAAGAACAACACCAAGATATAACCACTATCGCTACCAAATAACACCGCACTACGCAAGGAAGACCGACAAAAAGCTAAAGCCAACAGCAGCAGCAGCAGCAGCTGTATCCAGTACCAGCAGCAATACTATCCTCTATCCAACCAAAGCAACCACCATCATCAACATCCAGCAGAAGCAGCTAGCAGAAGTGGTGAAAGGAAGAAGAATACATCATGACAGGCGGAGAAGTGCGGTGCAGCGATGTGTACAGAAAGGACCTCAAAGAAAAAGAAAGAAAATTGAGGTAGGTGCATCACAGTGTATAGTATCTAGGTTGGTTTGGCGGGCAACGTTGAGCCGCTCTGTTATACAGTGCGGTAGAAGTGGATACTCTTCTAACCCAATTTCGGAATCTGAGTGTGTTGTTTTTTTTTTTTTTGCCTTAACGGTATTCTGTGTATTCAATGCAGTTCAGAGTTCAACCCCTTTTAAGTCGTTTTTGCATCGCTTCTTTGTATGGGGCGCGCTCTTAATTATTCATCCAGTATGAGTTCAGTATGTGTCCCTCTCTTGCCCTCTCTTTCCATAAGCTCTTTGTGATCAGATATATTTTTTTTTTGTTCAACCGTTTGCACATTAACCAACCAGTGTTTTTTTTTTTTTTTTTTTTTTTATTAATAGGATTTATTTGGTTTGGCATCCTTTGCATTATAAAATGCAAATTAAATGCAATCCGAAGGAGTATAGACAAATGGTGATTGAGAACTCTTAGTTCCTCTCTTACGAGTGAGCTTACTGACGAAATTACTCTCGTCGGTCTTGCCAGCTTAATTCATAAAATTTATATCAATAACACTATCCCTCCGTCCCCAACCCCATCTCCGGTACTTTACAAAGGTTCATAGAGCTCCAACTTTTATTCAAAGGAAGCAAACAGCTTTCAACAGCTTTCACCTTGATAAGAGACTCATTCTCTTAGATTGATGTATGCGTATGTTTCGCAATTACTCGCCATTCGCCAAGTAAAAAAAGGACGATTTGATGCGGTTTAATTGAATTTTTATAACTTTCAAATTGACATCAGCCAATGGGCATGCTCACTTCTTTGATACACACGTGACTCATGGTCATGTTCTCTTACATTGAATTATGTTTTTTTTTTTGCTGACCGTTGCACACAGTTTCTCTTAGGTTCTCTGTTTTTGCATCAAATTGCACGTGTTAAAAATGTTTTTTTTTTTTTTTTTGCCATGTTATTCCCAATTGGATGGTAGGTAGGTTGGAACCATGTTAGTGGCGCATTCGTGGTATCAAAAATTCAGTAGGGTTAACTGACGAAGGACGGTTATTACGTAGAGAATGGATAAAAAATGAGGGGGCCTTTCGTTTCTTTTAAGATGTGAGCTGGAGCTGGAGAGGTGGAAAGAAGCATCCCCTTGGATAGATGCCACATCTGATTTACACACACGAGGGTGCAGATATCTAGGTAGTGTTGCCACTTAACCTAGAAACAAACAAATTGAAAGCAGGAGCTTAAATTACTCCAATTTGAATTACTTTTCATTTTTTTGTTGAGGATTCCTTTCGTTTTTTCTTGTTTAAGAACAGCGCAAACCATTTATTTTGACAATAAAATGTGCCAAGAAAACAAACAAAAAAAAACTGTCGTCGCATTGAGAGCTCCATTTTATTGGTCCATTATGGACAAAAGAAACCACAATCAGAAGACATCTCCTGTGTCTCTTTTTGATACACTTTTTTAGGCTTATAATTTTTTTTTTTGGAATCTTGCCATACGTAACACTTTACGTATGTGGGGTGAGCACAAAAACTTCCTGTTCTCATTTTGAGAAAATAGATATAATAACTCATCAATAGTATACGTTGGATGGCCAAAAGCGATCAAGGCCATTGCCGCTTATATTACGTACGTTACGTATGACACTCACAATGCGAACATTGGTGTAGTGCAGTGGTTGAGAGGTTGGCCCCTTAAAAATGCCTCTGTGACATAAATGCAAGGCTAGACAGCCTAAGATGGAATACCACTGCGTATATGTCTTTTCAATCTGCTGTTCCTCTGGGTGGATTTATGTGGCTTGAACTGGGTCATTTGAACTTTGCAGAGCGAATGTCTTGGTCTATCAATTTAAGAGGTGACGCATTTGCATACCTCATGTTGTTTCTATAAGTAACAGGGAAGGGACCCACATACCCAGTGTCGTGACTTTACAAATAATACTCACGGTGTTGTTATGATTTTGGCGTGACTGTTAATCAAATGGATTTTATTCACAAGAGTCTTGTAAATGCTAGAGGAGTGGATGACGTGATTTTATGAGCGTCGTTGAAATAACCTTCACTTTGGCATTGTCACGAAGGCTGTGCAAAAAGCAAGAAGGTAAATGTTTCGTCGGTTAAACGCCCATTCTGCCTGCGAAACAAAATGAGACTAATTTAAAGGATATTGGTGAGATTACGAGTTGATTAAGACTTTGGAAATTATTTGTTCTAATATCTTTCGACTATTTTTGTTTACAAAACATGTCATCGACAAAAAAGGCTAATGCCCGTTTCAGTTGGAAAATCTTAAGTCTTTTGTAATATTGCCTTAAATATTTTTCCGCGCTTAAGAACCAGCATCATCTGTAAATTTTATAAAGAACAATTTCATCAAAGTTTCGTAATGGCTTCTAAATTTTTACAAGATGGTTTCAAAATGCAATTTGCGTTGAAATTTTGTGTGTTCTTATTTGGCGCACTTTAACAATCCGAAAACCCAACTTACATGTTCGCGTTTCAAATTTGAAATTCCTTCTTTTAAGTCGTACAAAAATATGTTAAAAAAAAAAAAACAAAATTTAAATAATCTCATCGTCTGGCAACGCTGGGCTTAACCATGTTTGGTTGTATTCAGAGGTGATTTATAGAAAATGTTTGATGGAGAGTATTTAAGCAGCACGCAACATGAGTGGTTTCAGTATCGCATCATCATCAATGAGATAAAGATAAGTAAAGACCGTTATAGGTTAGCACATTGTATGGTTTGGTTGGACGAGTGCCCGAACCATAATTTATCCCACTTTAGGTGGATATATCAAGGCATACAATGCATCGACTGCAGACCACATTCGGCCAACGAGTTTTAAGCCAATTCTCGGAACCTTTCTTTGGTTGCGTCAAAACGCCAGCTGTATTATTTGAGAAAGGGAAAATTAGCCTGCACACTGGCATTGTTGGAATGCGGCAGGACTCCACGATGGCAGTTATGTGTGTGCCACCCCATAAAATAGCAACGTCTGCTAAAACGCTCAGTGATATACTGCTTTATAATTACTTTTTAATTATTTTTTTGCTATTTTTTCTGTATTTATGTTTTATTGCTGCAGCAAATAGTAAATTGTTTAGAGTTGGTGCTATTTGAATAACTAATGTTAAAAAATTATTACTATTGCACTTATTTATTTATTATTTCACATTCTCTAGTACGCAAGTACCATTTGTATTATTTTTAATGGATACAATGGATATAATGGCTATTTCAATGACGGGCAAATATAAACATTAAGTCATTCGTTGTCAGAAGACGAATTAACGCCGTCCTCGTCTTCGACTAAGTATATCGAACGCACAAGCCTGTCTAGGGCTTGCTTCAATGATTACGATGTTGTGGGTTTTCGGAAAAATCTCGGCTAAACAAAGAGTCATTTAGGAAACTAAATAAATAATTAATACAAATAAAATGCAACTCATCACACAGCTAATCAAATCATTTTCCAAGTGACAAATAACAGAGAAATTATTGTCATTTTATGTGACAACGTAGGTTTAAATCGGGCTTAAATCGGTTTAAGTTCCGCTTGTAAATGCGTCTTTATCCACCGTGTTTAATGCATGTTTTTGAGTTAATATTGTAAATGTAGATTTAAATTATAGGGTGTAAAAAAGTCAAATTAAAATTAAGTACCTTAACTAATTAACACTCTGAGTGAATAATATTGCTTAGATTCAATAAAATATTAATATTTTAGCTTGAATGCAATATTAATGTTATATTACTCAAACTAATTCTGTCCTACTTTGTACGTTTCAGTACTATTTTATTTCAGTTTTCAGTACAATTGAGAAAAGCCGATTTGCATCACCGATTGTGGATAAGCCGTCTACTTCTTCGCAACAAAAAAGGTACGGCCTTTGGCTTCTGGGAAGTGCTGTCAAAAATCGTTCAGCAAGCATGGTAAATGATAGCAAAATTTATAAATGATGTGTTTAATAACTCAACCGAAAAGGAAAAATGAGAGTACTGTGTTAACGCTAGGATTTATGGGACGCTGACGACGGTGTAGTATGGAACAAATTCACATGGAGGAACAACTCAGATTTGGACTTAGAAGAGCTGCACTTAATAACAGTACCAGACAATATTTTTGGATCACGAAAATTCTAAACTTGTTAGACCAGCTTAGAACTTAATGGGCCTTCCCCATGAAATAAGGCTAAAGGAACACAATTTTTAATTTTTCAATTACGAAACGAGCAGGCGATATTTGATTGAAGTCACACTTCTTCGAGTATCGTACAAACACACAAATTGCTAAATTCAAGTAAGCATTTATTGACGGAGGCTTTCCTGAAGCGATGCCAATTTTTGAGTCTCTTTGTTGAAAATTTCAACTGTTCCTAGATGCAACGAATGAAATATAGCTGAGGTTGTAACGTTTATTTTTATGATGGGCGTGGTCTAAAGATGTAATAACTGCTCTTATATTACAGAAGGAAGTAAGCAGAGCGCTTTCGGAAGTCAACAGACAACGATGCGGATACTACGATCTACAAGTAAGAGTCAAAGAAGAATGCTACAATTTAAGTAATATAAATTTAAGAAAGCAAATATTGTATATCGTTGGGACCCTGTTGTTGGATATTAATTATTCATCACCATTTGTTACCTAGCTGTAAGTCAAACTAGCTGACCTTGTGAACTTCGTTCCTCCCAAATTCGTTAATGCAACGAAAATAATAATTCCGAGAATGAACAATGTACGTACATGTACATTGTACATGCTGCTTTATGTAATTCGGTCAATTATAATTCTGTATTCAAACGTTATATTAAATACAATAGAATTAACTAAAATATAGCATTATCGAAGGTTTTAAATCAAACCGCAATGATTGACGTGTCAGCCAACTTTCGACCTTTTCACTAAAGTGCTTTACGGTACACGACATACAAAGCGGAGCACCCCACATACGATTGACCATGTGAAAAACATGGGAATTCAAGAATTGATGTCACAAATATCCAGCGATTGTCCTTCGACTTATTATTTGAAATTTTCTTTCGATTTACAGTGTATAACAATACAATTGCATACATATAAACTTCAAAGCACTTCCGTATACTGTGAGGATCGTAAAGAATTTCTTCCCATTTCGAAATAGTTTTCAAATTCCCATTTGAATTGATGCGCTACCAAACATTTACTGCAGCAATAAACTTTAAATACCAAGACAATATTTATAGTCATCGACTAAAAATTTAGCAACTAGATATACTCCGCACTTTAGTGCGTCATCAATAACTATAAAATGTTTTTACTGGCATATATATCTGTCTGACATCACGTTAAGCACCACTTATTTAAACGAAAGAGGATTTTTAAAATTTATTCACTTTAAAATGATTTTGGGTATATAAACTTATTGGAGGTTATTTGATAATTAGTGGAAATTAGCAAATTTCTAACTATATTGTAGAAATATTTTTAACACATTTTTAAAAAAAGCATAACAATTTCTCGTCGACGTAAATCAAGAAAACGGGTTCAATACGTCATACATACTGGACCGTCGCGTCGATAGGTATAGGAAGGGGAATTCAATCCGGGAGGTTACGGAAATAAAAAAAAAATATATTTCTGCCTAATTTTATGTTTTTAAAAAAATGTAATGTAAATATGAAAGACATAGAAGTCACTATTTCAATTCCGATATGCATCTTATTCGAATTTTATACGAAAATGCCAAAAAGTCGTGACTGCTTAAGATATAATTGAATAGGAACTTCGAAGAAAATTTAGTTCACGATCCAACGAAATTAGAACAAAACAAAAAAAGTTTTTTGTGATATTCGACTCGATCCTATAACGATTTAAATAAAGTGCACGACTGGGTCGAACGAAACTTTCTCGATACTAGACAAAAGAAAACAAAATCCTCTATTGGATATTCATCTCATATGGCAGTTATATAAAATAACAATATAAGTTTTTAAAGGTTAAAGCTCTCAGTAACTGGCAATGTCGCAAGCGTCTACTGTACTTTTTTATAAGGTCTTACTCCTCAATTGATTTTTGAGTACAGGACAAGCGTACCTAGTAGCAGTTTCTGTTTTTGACCTAAGGATATGTCTTTAATTTTGATTGGAATATGATTTAAGTTTTCAATTATTGAAAGTATTGCTCGTGATAGACCGATATCTTTAGAAAGATTATGTAATAATTCAGGCGTTTGTGAATTTGCATTAGTAGCTATAAATTGAATATCCCGATGCTCGTGTGTGCGGTGCAAATGAAGTTTTTGTTTTTGTAAAACTATCCAGACATAACAGTTGCAAATATTGCAATGTTTATTTGGAAAAATACAACTGACTGTATGATATTGTTCCGTATTATAGAAATACTTCGTTTTTGACATTTTATCGAAATCGAAGATGGGGTTTTCGAGATATGAGCAGTTTCTAAAACTAGGTAGCGTTTTCGGTGTTTCGAATTGAAAATTAAGGACACAATAGTTTTGAAAAGATCAATTTGACTCTAAGTTTGCATTTTGGTCAAAATCGTTATTGCCGTTTTAAGTTAACTAGACAAAACTCTATTTTTAAAAAAATTACTATTTTCATAAACCCATTGTACGATCATATAGAGAAAAACTGAGCTTGCTGTTAAGCTATAAATGACCACATAGCCTTAGAAATTAATTTTTGCTACAATCGTATAGACCGTTTTCGAGATATGTCGAAATTTCAAAAGTACCGTTGTTCGAATTTTTAGCCAAAAACTGGGTACGCAGTCTTGGTAACCTCACCTACTTAAGCTTAAATATCAATTCTGGTTGAAATCGTTAGAGCCGTTTTCGATCAAATCACACTGGTACGAAAATTTTATATGGGAAGTACCATTAATATTGAGGTTACATTGAAAAAAAAAAAAAACACCTCCCGAACTGTAAGCCCAAAAACTCCAAATCCGAGGTTTGAATGTAATCCGGGAAGCAGTTTAGACTGTAGGCCCGTGGAAGGACGGACAGACGGAAAGACCGGACAGAATTTTGCGACCCACTTTTTTGAGTTCCTCTATCATCGTAATATCAGAATTGATTAAAATCTCGAGTTCGAAATTTTGTACGAAACCAATATCTTTCTCTTACTACGTAATGGAGAAAGTTAAAAATACAACGCAAACAATTTAATTATTTAACTCTGTCAAAATATTCAAAAGAAAAATTGTAACGCGTAGTTCTTTTATACGCAAAGTAGTCAATAAACTGAAAGCGTGAAATTAACCGCTACTAGCTATTTTGACTCTGGGTCAACCCAAACAACGAATATGAAAAATCCGAGAAAACAGACATAATTTATGTAAAATAGATTTAAGAAAACAAACATTGTATACCGTTAGGCCCCTGTTGTTGAGCTAACGCTTTAAATACTTAATATTCACCACCAGAATTAAGTCAAATTGTATATACAAAAAGTTTAATAAAAGCAAGTGCCGAATTGGGTATAAAAGGGCGACGCGAGTTTAGTCTAGTCTTCTGTATAAAGCAAAAGTGACCTGATTGGAGTCTCTTCTTTTATTCTTCGAATTGCTCCCGCAGACAGTTTTATCGAGTTTAACAGAAGACATGCTGAAGAAGAAATTGGTCGCCGTTTTTCGCCACTTTAAGGCCCATTTTATTCACTCGAAGTTGAACACAACTTGGGGATTTTTATATGGAAAATGGGCCTAAGTGGTCTACCCACCCACGCACAAACCCCTCAAGCATCTTCGACCGCTTCACTATTGAGTTTCCTGTTTTTCGCAGAGCTGGAGGTAAATTCTAATTTTATGAAAAAGTGAATCGAATAACATTCGCTATCAAACATTGCTTTCATTTTTTGATTCACCAGCTACTAAAAACCGATTCTCGCACAATAAGTTGTCGTTGTGAATTCAATATCGCACACAGTATTGTACGTTTTCAGTTTTCAAACATACAAATGTTTTTGAAGTTTGGTTTCACATTTTCGTAGAACGAGAATCGAAATAGGGTGAAAACATTTTCGTTTCCCTTTTTCGCAGAATTAGGATTTAAGCCCTGGGCTACGAACTTCCAGAAAAAAATCTGTATTTTTCATTTGTCAATATTACACTTGTTTTAAGACGCTTTCGAATTTCGTTCATTATACGTACTAGTGGCCGGCATTTTCCGCACCGGGCTCGACTTTTCTTTCGACTCCCTGTACACAAATATATATTAATATAACAACTACCCTTCTTCTGTTTAATAGCTACGAGTATATAGAATTTGAACAAAAAAAGGTTTGTTCCGAGGCAATTAACATAATGCAACCAAACGGTAACAGTTTTTTTTTTTGTTCTTCAAAAACTGCCTTTAAAAATAGTGGTGCCCGCATATTAGCACACCATACGAGTAAATTACTGTTTTATATTTCGATCGCCACATAAATCGCAACAGATAAACAACAATTTAATTAAAAACCTTACCCACAAGTTTTATCACAAGTTTTACCAAATATCAAACAGTTTTGTATACGTACCTGTAAAGAGAAAATGAGAACAAAACTGGTCAATTAAAAAAAACAGTCAGTACTTGTCACAAATATAAAAATAGTTGTATTATTGAGTTAGCACATTATTTGAAAAATGCCAATGGATTGTACTAAATGTTATTTTGCCGAATATTTAGCTTTACTATGAACTACTGATGCTGTTGCCTATTTTATTCTACTCCAAGCATTGAGCTTTTCTCATCAAACTAGTGCATGTGGTAGGTGTTTATAAAAATATGTGTAGCCATGTTGCCTTAAATGTTGGTGTAGATACCTTTGTGGGGTTATGTGTTCTATGTTGTATGGTGTCAAATGTGTTTTGTTTTTATTTTGTTGTTTTAATTGCTTACTTCTCTTGGTAGTGACACTGAGATAGTATGTATCCTGTGCTATAATATATTTATTTAGCCATTCCCCAAGACAAATCATTCAAAAAGTAAAGAAAGACAATACTTACCGCTTAGAGCTATTCAAATTGATATCAAATTTAATGCCGATTCTTGTGTTACTACCTATCAATAATGTTTTTAAGAGTAGACACCTAGGCTGCAGAAAGAAAACATCAAATGGAGGGGTTTTTTTTCCAAATTCTGGTTTCCAAAATGCCGCTTTTAAAAATAATACCTTACAAAACTATTCAAACAATTTGGGGTAAAAGTTCAAAGCGCGGGCTTTGAAACATTTTTGAAGCATTTTCTCTTTTTTTTAATGTTTAAATGTTTTTTTATCAGTTTTATTTTTATGTAAGTTAAATTTTGTATTTCTTATTTAATTTTATGTTGTTTTTTATAGGTATTGATTTTTTTGATGTGTAAACATCTAAGCGCGCGTTGTTGGAATCTGATGGAGTAATTCCAAAAATAGAACTTAATGCAACGGATATGTGTGACGGAAATGCATCATTGTGTTTTATCATTGAATACATTGCGCGTTGTTGGAATCTGGTGGAGTAATTCCAAACATTCAACTAGCTGTGACGGAATATATATTGCGCCATTGCATATATTTTATCATTGCATACGTTTTTAAAATTGCATACATTTATGAGCTGAAATAAAGCATGTTTTTGAAGTTAATACTTCTTTAGGCGCGGCGCGTTGGGCAATTTGGAGTGGAAGAAACCAATAAACTCGCGTCACAGTTACCGTTACCGTCACCGATCCCAATGAAACTTTGTATGTGTGCATGGTTGGATGAAGCTAGAAAGATAGGATAGTTTTGGACCCGATAGGTGGCGCTGTTGTCGATATTTTGTTATTTCATAATATATTAAGAATACGGTTATTACAATTCCCTCTTTTCTCAATGACGTGTATCGAGCCACACCCACACACATACCGCACGCACGGTGTTTACACATACATATTTGGGGACTGTTGGATACAGTCGCACATTTTTTTTATTTATATAACAATTTAAGACTGTTTTTCAATAGAAATCTATTTTTTTTTTTTGGGAAAAAAAGGAGAACACTCTAATTTTGTTTTCTTTACATTTGACAAGCAGAACTCAAAAATTAAACTGAAGAAGACTTGCTCTGATAGACAAAAAGCTTGAATACGTATGAATGCTGAGGTTGATTTTGCCCCCAACTCTAGTGAATGCGTTATAAAAATACAAATTTCATGGTAGGGCTTTTTAATACTCCACAAAGTTGTAGGTTTATATTTAGATGACTAAAAAAAAACTCCCAAAAGAAAGTTGCTTTCACTGAGCCTTGGCAGTTTTAAGCCCGAGCAATGCTTTCAGAATTTTTTTTTGTCTGGCTATGTAACACTCCACAGGAAACTTAGACGCAGCTGGTCCACTGTACTACCAGGATCCAGAAAATAGATTTTTTGTATAGAACTTTGTGTACACAAGATCAAATGGAAAAATACAAAATTCTTAGTGGAAAGATTTTTAAATTAAAAATCATTTTCTTCGAGGAAATTTCATTTGATTTTTGGATTTGTTGGAAAATTCGTTGTGAAGCTTGGGAAATTTCGGATAATTGTGAAAGAAGACGTTTTGCGTTCATTTTAGGTTTAGAAGTACCTAAACGAGACAAAATAATGCCGCTGTTGAATGCCGAGCTGATGAGACGATTCGCTGATGAAGGTTGTTGACGATGGAACGGGAGGCATTTACTTTCTCGATGATCCCGGTGGGACAGGCAGGACATTCGTCATTTCGTTGATTCTGGGAACAATTCGGATAAGCACTCAAATGCGTTGGCTATTGCATCCTCTGGCATTCCCGTCACATTGTTGCAAGGCGGACGTGCAGCACATTCCGCTTTGAAGCTGCCGATGAATCTTCTCACGGTTGAGAAGCCAACGTGCACAATGACCAAGAATTCTGCGACAGCGAATTTGGTGCGAGAATGCACAAAATTATTAAAATCTCGATTGGATTAGTGAACGGACAATACCAGCAGCGACGAATATGGGCGTGCGTCGATTGCTTGAATTTCATATTCAAAGTCAAATCGCTTGAGAACTGCGTTCCGACGAGGATGAAGAGACCAACTACCGACGGAATTTTTTAACTCGCTTGATGTGCCAGGAACTCCGCCTCATAATTTACAGCTGAAGGTTTGATCGACCATCATCATGTTGCGGAATCTAAAGCATCCGAAACTGTGCAACGGTACGCTTGTGATTCAAGCGACGATCATCAAGGCCAAATTCAAAGGAAAAAAGTCCTTATCCCACGAATTCCGATAATTCCAACTGATCCTCCATTCAAATTTAAGCAGATTCCGTTCTCCGTGCGATTGGCTTTTGCGATGACAATCAATGAATCACAATTCGCAAGGCCAATCGTTGGAAGTCTGTGGAACTAATTTTGAATTATCCTGTTTTTCGCACGATCAGCTGTACGTTTGCGTGTTGTATATGTGTTTTATTACCAGTCGGGAGTTTATCTGAAGGCGTTAAATTGGGGCGAGACGAAGTTCGTCAGGTCTGCTAGTATTTATATATTTAGTGAAGCCAATACAAAATCTTGTTCAATTTCGGGAAAGCGTACGAAAATGATTCGTTTCTTTAAGCATAAGATACTATCTCAGATCTCCGTTTTTGGACAGTCAAAAAAGGTTACCACATATCCTACCTATTAATCCCGATTATTTGCAGAATTTCAGCTATTGAAATCCAGTCAAACTGAAGTCGAAAAGAAGTTTCACCTTTATTAAAGTAAATATAGGCGATTAGATATATGGCATCGCAGTGCCCGGCGACATTTGTAAATTGCATACTACGAGTTATCTGATTCTGGATAAGTTTCGTCGCTTTGGCAAACGACAAATGAGTGCAAAAATTCAACCTACTGAATGCGATGTCCTGAGTTCTCTTAAATATAACACCCCTAATAATATTTGACGGCAACGGAGAGTTATCTACCTCACAAGATCAAATGTATATTGTGCAATAGTACAGATTCACGACTGCCGTGAGCAAGGTTAGTTAAGTGTTCAAATAAAAAAAAAAGTCTACACTAATTTTGTTAGAAAACGAAAGCATACACGGACTATGCCAGGTGGTGTCTTTGTCATAAAATATTAGCTGATGACCACTTGTTTCAAAGAGTTCCATAAAAACAAAAATATTCCCTCACAGATTTGAGTGTTTTTGACAGGAAATAAAACACATATTGTTTATCTTCTTTTTTTTTAGACCAAAATAATCAGTAAAACAAAGTATGATAGTGTTTAGTGTTTATAGCGATTTGCGTGTTTTTTTTTGTAACAATATCTTTGCCATTGAGTACACATTTCGACACAAGATACGAGTATACATCTAATACACTTTAGGCACATTTAACATTCAATATGTTTTCCTGTTTAGAAAAACGAAAAGCCAAATAAAATTCAACATTAATTTTTTTTACTTAAATTGTAATTAAAAACAAAATACACAAAACACAGTTTTAGCTCATGTTTACATGATATTATATAACTTACCCTCCTGCCACAAGTATCATCTGCATATTGCTATTTATGTGATGAATCCATGGTTTTTGTGATATTCAGTTTGGACATAACTTTTTTTTTTTTTTTTGATGCGTCTACATAACATGAATGACACTGACTTTATAGATATAGATAGATAGATATATATATATATATAGATGTTTTTATTGAAAAGAAATATACAATATGTTCTTCATTCGAGTGCGGCAAATACAAAACAATACAACTTGCGATTTTGCATTTTCAAAACAAACATTATTAGCATTTGGTCCTTATTATTTTTTATTTCAATGGTTCCTTTTTTGTATGCTTTTTTACATTTTTGTTTTTTTTTTACATTCGCAATCATTTGTGGATAAGGATGGGAGTTAATAAATGCATACTGATTTTATTTTTAAATAATATCAATGCGGAGGATATATAGAAATAATAAAAAATATGAATAATAAAATGCTACATATGAGATATTAATAAGTGTACCAGAGTAAAAATGCATTCACTTTATAAAAACTAAAATATTATAGATACCTTGGCGACATTTTCCAACTTTAGAAGAGCTATGTTTCATAAATTATTCGTAACTTAAAATAGAGGGGGATATTGCAAGGGGCCTACCTGAAGAGGAGCGAATTAAAAAACCCATTTATAAATTGAAAGTGGAAAGTTTCATTGTACTAAACAACTAAAAGGTGAAGGGGACATTAAAAAAAAATGAACAAAGATGCCTTGCCTGTGCCTGTCAAAGAGGATATAAGATCACCACGTTAGCGAATCTTTGTAACTCTAAAGCACCATCAGCATGATAGGATTTGGATGAATGTGGCTCATTTATCGCAGTTATAGCCTCGAATGTTTGTCACATATTCGCGACAGGTGGAGCAGTCTAAAAAACTAAATAAAACGTAATTTGTACTACATTATATTTAATTTATCAAACTAACAAAACGTTTACTCAACAAAAACTTTATCCGATTTACAAAACACGGTTTTCAGTTCAATAGAATTGAAAAATCGATATTAAAATTACGAAATTGAACAGTTTTAAGTTTTTGGTATTTATCCATAAGAGTGTGACCAAAAATCGCTTTTGTTAAAGTTTGTAAAATTGACGAAACTTTTGTAAATGTTTGTTAGCCAAACTAAATACAGATTATAAATACAGTATTTTGTACACTTAAAAGCACAAGTGTTGAATCGAAAAAAGAAAGAAATACATCTTAAACAGGGTAATCCCTTCAATGCAGTGCTATTGATTGCGTCATTTTTTATTTGACACGCGAAGTAAAGTGGTTTGTTAGTGTGCATACAAATTCCTTAAAAAAGTTAGTTCAACATTTTAAAAGTAAATACATAAATCCGTTTATATATGACGACCGCTTGGATATAAATTGGAAAGAATTCCAATTTGTTAATAAAGGATTGTTTGGTAAGCATTTTATTTTCTTAATAAATAAATGGATAAAATTTGACTTCCACGCTATGTTCCCGGATTCTTCAGCCCAAACTAAAAGACGCAACTTATAAATATACACCGTTGCAAGTTAAAGGCATTCGGTATAATTTTGTCTTAAAAGTAATAGCCTTTTCTTAAAGTAAAAATTATTCATAATTTCATATACGTTGGCAAGTAAAAATAATGTAAGTACTCAGATTTCAATAGTTGTTTAATGAATCTAATTCCTATACTTGTTTGTTTTGCGTAAGGCGATGTTACGTGGCACGACCTCAATCAACTGGAGGCAGCTGGCCAAGGACCGGGCTAGTTGGAGAGGCATATTGATTGAGGCACAGGTTCGCCCCGAAATGTAAACAATTTAATGGTTGAATAAACCAATTAAAATGATGGAACTGACAGAAAAAAATCTATAAAACCAACAATATGCTTCTAGATTCAACAAAAGACAAGTTATGGATCAGTGATGTCAGCTTATAAGATATATTTTTTTTGAAAGATTTTTGAGCTCTAAAATATGTAGGTTGTAGGTACAAGACTTTTTACCTCAAATTAATCAAACTTCACGATTTTTTATTTTCTAAATATAAGTTTAAATAAATCAAAAATTCCTAATCGTTTGAGTACATAAATTTTAATCCCAAATAATGTTCGCGTATTACAGTGTATTTCCTTCTTTTTATATTTTAAAAAATTTTGTAAAAAAAGATTTTTTATTTCGGAAAATCAGGATTTTAAAATTTTTCATCTGGGAATACTGGTCATGGTGTTAAAAATGGATGGTGTCGAATGGAACCCTTTATGGCTCTCAGCTCTGAGATTGTCGAAGAGGGTTACTTACACCAACATTTTTATTTTTCTTTCAAATGGCTTAATAAAGGACCTGACATGGTTCATACTTTGGAGTTGTCCCAACATTTAAAAAAAATTGCAAAGCTTACAAAAAATAGCAGAAAAAGCGAGATCTAATGTCCTATATTTTCTCCCATGATTTCACTATGGAAATTTTCAAATTTGACGACACGACGACGCACTTGCAATTTCAAGACGTTGAGCAGTCCGGATGCAGTATTGGAGATCCTGAAAAGGTACAAATGCGAGGGCATTTAGGATCTACCAGGATGTCAAATGTGGAATAGAATAAGACAGGCGAACAATTGTTTAATAATAATTTAATGTAATTTATTCATCTACGGATATAAAATCTTACAGATTACTAACAATTCATAATATGTATATTATATAGATAAATTGTATGATAAGGAAGAGTGTTGCAAATAGTAGTGTCAGCGTTGATTTAAGTCCAGACTTATGATGAAACGAACTCTTAGGCTTTTGCAATGAAAGCCGCCACAATCAAGCATCGGATCCATATTTAAAAAAAATCACAATGGTTTGTCCTCAGGCCCTTATGGAGCTGCTAAAATATATGACATCTAATGTTAAAGACAGCCTGAGGGATTTAACAAAGAATGTTTGTATGAGCCCTAGGCTCAGATCCTCATAAACATTCGTTTCGTGTGAGTTTTTTTTTCGGGGGCGAACAAGTCCAAACGGCTAATTGAGAAACTCTTTCTTGTCATCAGATATACTCTCGGATATTTGTCAGATGTTCCCGAGAGCTGGCGCAGTGGAAAAAATCCTTAGATGGAATTTTGGGTTTTTTTCGGGGTTCGAAATTTGAAATTACAAATTTTCGAAACCATCATGCATCATCAGTTAAATTTAAAAGTATTATCGATAAATGAAACTATAGCATTTCCTTCCTCATACGCATAAGTCTCTTGTCAATGATGTGCTCGGGCCATGTTGAAGCAGTTGACTGAAGCCAGAGACGCCAACCTTCGAAAAAACTTTAGAAAAATAGCAGCGACTTCTGATTCAAATCCGATGCGCACCATCACCTTAAAGTCGTTGACAAATTACAATTAAAAATCTGTTTCAAGTTTAGATATTCCTGCCAAACTCGGTGGACTGTGAGGGATGGCGACCGAAAAATTTCGCTTATCCTTTAGAGTAGGAAAGTGCGTTGAACCGTTTACGTATATATGAACATTCGACAAGTGCTTTAAAGACAAGGTGACGCACTTTCAACGAACTTGTTTGATATCGGTTAATGGAAAATATTACGACATATACAAGCAGGTGAACAGATACGAGTTTGAAAAATTAAATTTTGTGTCCATATGCGATCTACAAGCTACAACTACGTTCCAAGATAATATTGGCGCAGGGCAGGGATCAAACGAAGAATTACTCTTGCCAATCGCAGTTTCATTAAGTAAACACGCCGCCTTTAGGGTGAATAAGAAAGTGCAACCTCAACCAACTCGGTGTACGTAACTATCGACAGCTCAACAAAAATCGGACTGTAAAATCTTGTTGCTTGACCCCTTGTTCCACCCTGGAATGTTAGCGGCAACTATCGTAGAAATTGAGTAGGTATGCTGCAAACTTTATCTCGAACGAGTTTTGTTTTAAATCCGTACCCGATCTAATTCACTGATGCATGTTATGAAAACAATCCTTTCACCAAGAGGGCCTCCTTCAACGACTCTACTGAATCGAGATGTTCAATTATAACTTCTAGTGTATATCCAAACTTGACTACAAATAGCAATAAATCGACTGCTGAATTATATGCATCAGAAAACGCACCACCCTGTATAAATCGGTAAATTTCATAATAGGATGCGGTATCTCCTTTAAAAGAGACTACCGGAATGCCATCAAATCAGCTCAATTTCATGCAATATCCATTTAGTTGCACACTGCTTTGCATAAAAGTTTGCATCTCAAGAATCCTTTTATAAAATTTGAGCAACAATCCTCGGCACTTGAAAGTTTCAACTATACCATAAACAGATAAAACTTCAGCCAAAAACTTTCTCAACAATGTCTAAGAAGAAAAAGGAACCCACAAACAAAAAGTCGAAAAATGTCGCCCATATCTTATATATAAATCACATGCTCCGTTCGCATACTAGACATCAAACAAACCACATGTCAAAACTGACATTATTTCTCATTTCACAATACAAAAAAAGTGACATTTACAAAAAAAAAAAAAAAAATGACAGCAGCATGCATGCTGAGCAGGCAAGTTGGCTTCCACATGACAAACAAAAATCAAAACGTCTGTTTTATTATCATTTCAAAAAAAAAATAAAAAATTACTGATATTATAAAAAAATACTGATAACATCTGTATGTGAACACAAAAGACTAGTCACATCACACAGTTTATTATGACAACAATGACAAATGTACATTTAATAGTTCTTACGTTTAAACGGTACAACAATGACTCCTATCCTCTAAATGAGTTCTACAACGAAACTTATTGTGTGAGCGTGGCTGTATTTAATCGTAGGATGTACGAGTACGAATATGTCAACATGTATGATTAGCGTGAGTATATGTTGTGTAAATTATAGGTATCATCTAGAGCAGGGGTTCCCAATTTTTTTCGGCCACGGAACCCTAAATGATCAAACTTTTTTTGGCGGACCCCCATATTGGTATTAACAGAAAACATCGTTCCTTGAAGTGCGGTTTGGATATTTTTAATACAATTATTGACAAATCGCGCTGTATAACTTCGTTCTGCACCGAATTTTTGCAACAAACTGGCATAAGGTCAATAGTAAAATGAGAAGAATTCAAACAAGTGTGTGGCACATGGGACATGGCATTCTTCCCAATCCACAACACATTGTGATGTGACACCGACACAAAAAATTCAAAATATTTTTTTCGCGGATGACTAGATGTATGAATTTATTTGATGATGAATTTCGGTGCGCCGCGACGGCACGATTATGTTTTTTCTACGGAACCCCTTATACACTTCCACGGAACCCCAGGGTTCCGCGGAACACCATTTGGGAAACGCTGATCTAGAGAGAATGACATGGATCAGAACAATGATTGGTGGTACAGTATGTGATAATATAAATTAGAAGGAGAAACGGAAAGAAGACAATAGTAGCACAACTAACATTATTCTTCATTAACATCCTCTCTCACTGTGTCATAACTATAATCCACCAGAGAGAAGATTGGTGTGTTCTGTGTTGTTACTTCCTGACGAGCTTCTGTTCGTGCTCATCAAAAATGCATATTCTACTAGCAAACGACGTATCTGCATTATTACTATTTTTTAACATTTTTATTTATTTGTTGCAATCACTTGGCAATAGTTTTTGTATTTGAACTTATTTTATTTGTTTGGGGTGTATCCTCATGTGATTGTCTGCCCCCGATGGACATTTAGAAGAACACCCATCCACACGAATGGTAAGCACAAAGCGAAATCGACAAAACACACACACACACTCCCACTAAAGTGGTACTCGCGACGCGGCGTTTTTCAATCGCGTTCTTTTCGAATTCGTACTGCCTCGACCCATATCACACGACCCGTACAAAAAGACATAGAAACGCAAAAGCACATGTCAGTGGGAAATTCCATTTTCAGTTTCGCTCACTCGCTCTCTGTTGTAGATCTTTGTTCGGTTCTTTTTTATGTTTTCACTTTTCACGTTCGCAGCTCGACGACGACGATGGCGACGGTCAGTGGGGGATGTTTTGCGGGAAAATTCGTAATTGTCTCAACACATTTTTCACTTTTTGCTCCCTTCTTCGTTATGCACATGCACTGATGCTGAAAAACGGGGTGGCGAAACAACAGCGAAAGATGGATAAGTTGTTGGTGGCTTTGTTTATTGGATGGCATAATTTTTTGTACATCCTTTAATTAGGATAGTAGTAGTAACATAGTGTCTGTCTGGAATATGTATTCTTATTTCTTTTTATTTTATGACCGAGGACAATAGACACGGGACACTGCTGTTTGTCGTATATCCTTTGCTTGTATGGAGAAGACACTTGTTTTTTTTTTAATTTATTTTTCTTAAATTTTTTGTCGCGGAAGAAAGCACATATCACATGAAGAAGAATATTTGTAAAAATATTGTTTAAGCGGTTTTTATAAATTATTTAACAAAGCTTTGCTGAACGGTAACGTTTTTTTTTTTAAATAAAAAATTTGGCAAATATACTATCTCAAGGATATTTTTATTATTTATTTGTATACGAAAATATTTCTCTTTATAAATATATATTTATTTTGTTTTTAGACGGAAGATTTATTTTATTGCAAAGGTTATTTCGTTGAGTTAATACTTTGTTTTATTATTTAGAGTTTTAAAAGCAGTAAAAAGATTAAAATTTGTTGCTTATTTGCGTTGTATTAAAAATAAAAAATGAAAAAGTTTTGTGTATAGAAATTGTATTGTTTTATGGAAATTTTGTGTTTAACGGAAGAGTAATATTTTAGGTATCTTTTGCACTATTTTTTAGCATTTATTATCTTTCGTTTGAAGAACAACTTTTTTTTGTAACTCGTTATAAGGCAAATTTGGTGAATTTTAATTAGATTATTAATTTTTATTTCTTTAAAAAATATAAACATTTACAGGACATGTAGCATTAAAACATATTATTCGTTTAGGTTTATCTGTTTTTATAGCTTCTTTTTGGTATCGTGGACGGGCTGTTACGATTTTTTTTTTTTCTTTGTTTCATAAAAATAAATATAGATTTATCATTTAAATTATTAGAATTTTCACATCACTGTATTTTATTGTTAGGAGGTCATCTCTTTTCACGTATACAACATATTTCTTTCGTTCTTGACTTAAAACACTGACTTTTCTTATTTTCAAGGTTAGACTGGCTTTGTACATATGCGGTTTTGGATTTATCTATTTTTTTTCTATAGCTGTTTACTATTTCTTTTTTGCATTTTAGTTAAGCAAAAGTAAAACTATCTTCTAACACAACAATTGCGAGTATTTAGGTGAGATACACACGAAACGGAAAGAATTGTTATCACATGTATCAGTTGACTTTTTCTTTTTTGTTTCTTTTAAATTATATCAAAAGGACGGTGTATCAAATAACTCAAAAACTATATGTGTTCCATAAGCACTGAATTTATCACAACATAATTATTCCGGAGATACAAGCACATTTTCCTTCTTTTTTTTTTTTGATAGCGATTCTGTTGCTGTTGTTATTATAACTCTCTGTTTGTCCTTGGGTGGAACTCGGTTTTTGCTTTCTTTTCCCAATTTTCGTCGTCCTTTTTTCGCTTTTGCCCCGTTTCACACAAAAATAGAATGACTAGTTGAAAACGAAAATTCACCACTGACTTTGAGCCAGAAATAACATATAGGATAATTATGTGTAGTAGGGACAGCGAAAAGCACAGAGGACGAATAAAATGAACCAAAAAAAAAGATTAGCACACACAAAGGATTCCAATAATAATTTGTTGTTAAAGCCGATTCGGGTTTGGTGTCTATTTTTGCATTTTACTGCTCTGGCTCGCGGTGTCCTAGGTGTCTAGTTGGT
Organism: Cheilosia vernalis; assembly: GCA_949126925.1. Lineage (NCBI taxonomy): Eukaryota > Metazoa > Arthropoda > Insecta > Diptera > Syrphidae > Cheilosia > Cheilosia vernalis. The sequence goes on along the minus strand of OX421360.1, from coordinate 34,642,878 downwards.
GTATCTTATGTAATGTGAGAAAAAGGACGTGGAGGAACTTCACCACGCTCCTCTATAATCGAAGCAACAACAACTTGGACCGGAATTTTTCTTTTAAAATTTGTGTGCACAGTTTCTCTTCGATTATCATGGTGTTGCTTTTGGGGATAGCGTTTGAAAAAGTTTCTCCGACATTCGCGATATGACAGAAACAAAAACGGAGGCAAGAAACCCGTAACAAAACAGAAGACGGATTGTGTGTGGTGAAAGGACGAGCAAAAATCTTGCTTCTTTCGTGTGGTATCACAAAACGTCAGACAGACGTACCGATGTTATTATTGTAATTCAAAGACCAATGGAATGTTTTTCCATTTCACACCCGAGCGGTAGGTCAACTTGTGAAGATTTTTGGTTTTCTATTGTTTATTTAGACCAGCAAATACATGATAATTAAAAACAGTATTTTAAATCCTTTATTCTTGCTTATTCAATGTTCTAAAGTTCGAGGTGCACAAGAGTAAATCAACAACGTGCCGGAATTGATGGCAATGCGCTTGCTCCATTTTGGGGGGTTGTAGAATTCACCAGCAGAAACACCAACACCACTATGATTCAATATCACCTTCGTCAGTTCCAAACATCATCATCGGCTTGGTGTGTTGTTGCTGTTTCGCGCCACCACACCGTTGGTGTAAATGCAAAAGGGATATTCACAATGCGTGCGGGTGTGTGTGTATTTTTAATCCTGTCAGCTGGATACGACTGTGAATCCTTTAATTGTTGAGTAACTTTGCAATTTTCAATTTCATTTCACCCACTAAACCGATTTGGAGTTTAGAATTTCGCCCCACTGACATAATGCTACACTGAAATTCAGAGTCGGAAAAATTGACAATGCACTTCTGTAATATTCTTTAATTTAAATCCTTTTTTTTAGCGAAGGCTGCAGTTGAGTGAATTTTTAAGTAGACAAGTTGTGATATTATTCACACAACATCGCGCACGGAATTAAATCGAAGCGCACACGTCTCGTGTGATGGGTTTTTAGCAACTAGATACCACATGGGACCGATACGGCAGGACGTGTAAAATAGTATCACATACTGACAAGTGGGAGTCTCCTTTGAAGTGTTACACAATTTTCTTTATCATACATCCACGTGTGTATAAGTTATCAGTAAAAACAAAAACGAAAACCAACCGGAGAGTAATATAGTCTTTCAGTAAGGATGACATGAAATAATTTAAAAAGTCAAATTCACTAGGAACAACCGAAGCAGAACCGTCCACCGCCGACGTGTATTAGGAAAAACTTCTTCAAAAATATACCATGTCCACGTTCGAATAAAGGAGACCAACAAAAAACACTATATACTGAACGAGGAGGACACAAAAAAATTGTCATAAATAAATATAAAACGAACAAAATTGGCCGCCAACTGCAATGGCAACACTTCGGCTTGAACACAGTATAACCAGAACCACCCGGCCGGAACCCCCACAATAGTAGTAGTAGGCTGTACTACAGGAACTTTTTTTTATGCACTGCAGCATATAACTAAAGGATGATTTTATTTAGGATATCCTTATATTCTTGCTGGGTGTTGTTTTTGTCCGCTGAGGCACAGCGGCGAGTCGCTCCTACGCTATAGGGCCCAACTTGTGGTCGTACGACTATATTGGGTGCCAAAGTCCACCACCGCCACAATAATAAAAATTAAATAATTTACTTTCAGGTTTTGTGTAATGTAAATAATATACTAAATTGCAGGCAGCCAATTTTCTATATAACTATATAAAAGCTGCTGCATATAGCGATAGCCACACTGTAGAATGTAGAAATCCATGGAAGCGCATTGTGAGGAGTCATGTATTTGAAATCTGGTCATGATTAAACAGCACAAAAGTCTGTGTGCGGTGGCGGTAGCGGTGACGGTGGAAGGTATATCCTTGTCCGGGTGGATACATGTATTTAGTGGAGTTTATTTTCTATGGTCGACAATTTAGGCACATAAGCAGCATATTCTCCGAGACTACTACCAAACTGTGTCTCCAAGTGTATCGGTTTTGGATCAAGGGGATCAAAGTGGAATACTTTGTGGTTGCACCTGAGTTGGGGTGAGGGTGACTTGTTTTTTTTTTTTTCATAGCATTCTGCCAATCGAAAGGTGAGGGTAACCGAGTGACATAATGAAAATTTATGAAAACGGACACACGATTATCTTATTGGATCTATTTGCATTCATGTATGCAGCACATGCCCATGTGCCGTATAGAATTCTCTCCTGAATTATAATTGTGACAATCATTTACTCCGTAACAGCAGGGGACTGGCTTGCATTGATATTTAATGCAGCTGCCAGAATGTTTATCATTTTTGTGATATTTATTGGCCTAGTAGCATAATTTATCTTTTGGGAATGTCACATTTAATTGTTGCAATCAGTGTGGTTGTATATTCCCTGCTGATACAACGGCCGACACTTTAAACTGGGGTTGTTGTTATGCGAGAGAAGAATCAAATTGGTGACAGAACAACTTTTTAAATTGTTTAGGTTAAATATTATATGATGTCATAATGACGTTAAGAATAGCAGCATTGGTGAATATTACTGTCTTAAGGAAAGGTCGACGATTTGGCCATTTAAAGGTGTTTCTGAAGAGTTCGGAGATGGGAAGTTTGATCTAAGATCGTTTATATCACTTAACATTCTGCTCATCCGTGAAATTGAGTGTACGGTTCATTCACGAGCCCATTCACGGATGAGCTCTTCTTAGAATACTCGTTTTATAAGTACCTATAGGCTATATTTTGAATTCTAATTCCGATGCAGTGGTAAGTGTGTTGGGCTGCTAAGTAAGGGATTCAGGTTCGAGTCCCGAATAAACCCAAATTCCAACTGTCTTGAAAGAGCTTCTTACTTCGCCGTTTGGACTCGGCATAAAATTTTAGATCAATACCATTCGTTAATAAAAAATTTAAAACTCACACAAACGAATAGTTATGAGAATATAGGTCTTGGGTCTATACCGACCTGTTCGCGCCAACTATTTTTTATATCTAAAAATGCAACTTAATGTCTGAGTCTCTTAAAACCTTCTGCAGAAGCTTGGATATAATCGCGTGGCTGATCTTGTCGAACGTGTCGCTGGCTATAGTGTTTTCGAATTCAACTATCGTTAACTTTTAAAACTTATTTTTCGCACCGATTACGGCGTCATTTCAAACCCGAATTTTATGAAATCTCGACCAAATGAAAATATGTTATCCGAAGGTTAATTTCCGCGTGAAGAGAGAGACTCTTAACAGAATAAATATTAAGTCAACAAAGAGCTAATGATTTACATATAAAAGGAAAAAAACCGTCCAAGTGCGAGTGTCACTCGCGCACCGAAGGTTCCGTATTTGGCTAAAGTCCAACACATCAGATATTATTTGAAATCTATAATATCATTCAATCTTTCCCCTCTTCATGAATTCATCACAGTTTTGTTCTGTACTCCCCAAAAAAATGTATTATACTCCCCAACGAAATTAGCAAGCGGGAACCCTGTGATTCTCTTCTGTCTTTGATGGGGTCAATTGTGCACAACTGCGTAGTAGAGATTAAAACTTATGAGAGCAACGTATTTTACATGGTAAAATTATCTTTTTTGAAAATATCTTGTAAACTATTAACTTTTCGGCAAAACAGTATTCAGCACATATATAGATAAGAACATGATCTACAAAAAAGGAATTTATGTATTTTTTTGTGAATCAAGAAATAAACCGTTTTTTGGGCGAATGAAAATATTTTTTTCACCAGATTACTAATTAATCCAAAATCATTCTATTTATTCCTTCCATTGGTATTTGTCGTTTAACTAGAGGTTATACCGGATGTTGTGTATAAATTTTAGCCTCCTATGTCAATCGGTTCTTGAGATAGACCTGGTAACAAAATTGGCTTAGTGGGTTCGGACAGACAGACAGACAGACAGACAGACAGACGGAGAGACATCCGAGCGAAACTAATAAGGTTACGTTTTTTCCCTTTGGGTACGGAACCTTAAAAAGGAGCAAGGTAAGTGTATCTCTGTGAACTGAGTCTACGTCCAATATACCTCAAAAAAAAAACTTTTCCGTAGAACGCCATCAAATTTGTTCACTAGTCTGAATAGTGAGCAACTTGAGTTTTGAATAATAAAAGTTAGCTTATGCATTCGCTGTGATGCGTCCGCATATGTGATTGAATTGTTGATTCGTTGAAGGGTTGCCGCTGAAATATTTCAAAAATGGGATTAAGAAGGGGCTCGAGCCGAAAAAAGGTGCCACCACATAAAATACTGATAAAAAAAGAAAACAGAGCCACAAACACATTTACATTGAACAAAAAACTAATTTATTCATCACGAAACACATTTTTTCATATGTTTGCATTCTTCTTCGTTCAATAAAAAAAATGTTACCTTACTTCAGCTGAAAAGGGGGCCATTATGATCATTTTAAAAAAAATCGGGGGCCAAGATTCCTGAGCTTCAAAAAAGCTGCTTTAATGTAGTGGCAATCGACAAATAGGTACTGGCAACTATAGCAGTTGGCTTCACGATTTTCCCTTTGCACCTACGACAAATTTGGAATAACTAGCTGACCCAGCGAACTTCGTTCCGCCCAAATTCGTTAATGAAAATAATAATTCCGAGAATGAGCAATGCTCATGCTGCTCTATGTAATTCGGTCAATTCAAATTCTTTATTTAAAAATTTATATTAAATACAATACAAATAACTGAAGTATATTGCATTGTCGATGTGTTTAAATCAAACCGCAATGATTGACGTGTCTCCCAACTTTCCACTTTTTCACTCACACGTGAGCACGCCACATACGGTTGACCATTTGAAAAACATGGGGTAATTTATGTCAAAAATATTCTGCGATTGTCCTTGCGACTTATTATTTTTCATAGTGAAAGCGATACGCATGGGAAGTTGAAGGCGCTTGAAAACCAATGGCAAATCATCGGAATCCGCAGAATTATATAATGGTTGCTTGAATTTTTAGGTCAAAATCTTCGCTTCCATGACATTGGATTTGAGATTCTTCACATTCAAATCAAACTTTCGTTTCAAATTATGTAGCGATGAGCTCCGAACATCCAACGAATTTAAAAATTAAACATTTGAAATAAGTTTGGTTGTATTGGAAGTAGCACAACCGTTTATCTATCCAGTCTAATTTTTTTCAAAGTTTGGTTCCCGTACTAAGTTCCATTCCCAATCTCATCCCCTTTAACTTTTATTTTCACGACAAAAAGTAGCATAAATGCCATTTCAATACGAATCCCCCAGGCCCAAAATTGTAAAAAATTAAAGATCCATTCTTTAGTTATGAGTGCACACACAGACGTCAGTCTCTTTTATATATTGGGGTACCCGCCCGGTTTGTGCGTGCCTTTCGTGTGGAACTATTCTATCTTTAAGACTGGAACCAACCATACCCATCCACAAAATTTCATTGAAATCGGTTGAGTGGTTTCGGAGATGGACAACACGCAAAATTTTGAAAATAAAATTCTTTCTTAGATTTCCTATCTGTGTTAAGATCTACAAAATGATGATCAGGCCCATCATAACATACGCTTCTTTAGTATAGCGGACTAAAACAAAACAAAAGAACGCCATTGCTAAGCTTCAAAGGGTAAAGCGACTTGCATATATCGGTATATCCGGAGCCATGCGTAGGCGTACCTATCCTACTGCGACTATAGAAGCCTTATACATATCCATAAACAATACATAAACAAAGGGCAATTCGCAGCTCGGCAAGTTTAATCGAAATGAAAGAGTCAATTCTCAGCGACCATCCTGAGTTAAAGGATTTTTTCTCTGAAATTACAGTACTTGGCATAATCTGCGCGGTAACAGACCGCTTTCCAAAGGACTTCATGTTTCAAAAAACGGTTCTCTACGGAGATTCTTAGTAGAGAAGCATGCGGGCGTACAATAACCCACCTACTTGCCAAAATGGTCTAAAGTGGTTTACGGATGGTTCCAAAATGGAAACAGGAGTGGATGCTGGGTTCCACGGACCTAACCACATATACAACACAGGTACTAAAGGCATATACATCCATATATTCACGGACAGTCAAGCAGCTATAAACGCCCTTAGCTCGCCTATTATTGCCTCCAAATCAGTACTAAGCTGTTTCACGGCCTTCAAACGCTCGGACGTAGAACCCTTCTACTACACTGCCAAATCACACAAAATCTAGCTCACATTGGGAGAATATCCCAGGTCTAAGACAGGCCAAGTGTGCTATTCAGCCATTCAAAAAAGATGCCAACAGAAATTTAAATTTAAGAAGGCATGATATCGAAAATCTGGCAGGTTTCCTCACAGGACATCACAACCTACGATATCAATTATATAAAATTAATTTAACCGACTCCTCACTTTGTCGGTTGTGTCTTGAAGAAGACGAAACAGCTTGGGCACATAATATGTGAGTGTCCAGCCCTATGTGGAATCAGGAGAACTATCTTCTACAGGGAGCTTCTGAGTCCTGAAGAGATGAAGAAGTCATCTGACAGCAGCTTGATTAACTTTGTTAGAAAAGTGGAGAATCTGCTCGCCTAAACATTATTCTGGCCCTATGGTACAATAGATCTTATAGGTCGACGTGCCCTTCATCGCAGAAGGTTTTACATAAATCTTTACTGTAACTCTCTTCTACCGTCGACTCTCTTTCGTGACGTCGTTTGTAGTTTATGTGCATGAAGAACGAAAGAAAAGTATTTCCTGGAATCGTAGTTTGCACACAACTGCGTAGTTGAAATTTAATGCAGTAAAATAAATTTTTTTTTAATTGTTAATATTTAAAAAAAGTAAAAATGCAAAGATAAGCACCCTAAAAATATCTTTTTTTTGACACTTCTTTTGTTAAGATTGGTTGACCGTGTGAACTGCAAAAGGGAGAAACACACTACAGAAATTACAGAAATAATATAGAGGGGATAAGTCCAGTAATATCGAGGGTGGGGTTTTTCTTTAAATCTATTCAACTTCAGAATTTAATATGACCCTTGAGTCCTAGAAGGAAGAGCTGCATTTCAGTTGTTTACTGATCATTTCAATAAAGTCTTAAAATGGTTCCCATCTGAATATGATCGGAGACACCCACGCATTTTATTTTGGCATCCCACGACACGATGACTTCCAAAGACAAAATCCTCGAACAAATTCTTCATCTGGTGGTGAGGGCACGGCCAGTTCATCATAACATTACAAATAAGTATATTCCCCACTATTTTGCTTTCGTCCTACAAATCCGCTGAAGGACACCTGAAGAACTCTGCAATCTGGGTTTGGTTTTGGTTGGTAAAGATTATCGCTGATATCGAAGACTGTAGTGTTATTATCTCAGAAGGCGCGAGATCAAAGCAATTGTCCCGTCTTCAGCTTGATTTTTGGTTTCCGATCATTTCACCTAGAAGAATGCTGATTTTTCGACTGATAAAGAATATTGCATCTATCGGTAACGATGGATTTTTTCGAGCTACGAAAGTTTAGGGCGCAACGCGGTGGATATCTAACCACTTCGACTTCGCCAGCAGATATAAGCATCTTAACCAACTAATAACTTCTCTGTTGAATTGCTTCCTAAAAATATAAATGAAATGTAATTGGCCGTCGCAATAGGTCCTAAGCCGGTCCTTTCTCAATTATTTGTTTTGTGTGCACAAACGACTGAAAACTGAATTAGGAAGATTTTCCCGGTTCTGTTAAACAGTAATATCTTTGTCAGGTGTTTGTTAGAGTTAAAGAAAATCGAAGAAGTTACGAAGAAGAACTACTCTAGTGCGCCACTCTTAGTATTCAGTTAGTAAGAAGTTACCCGTCTTTTTTAAATCATATACTGGAATTCTTAATTTAGTATGCTTCTAATTAAAACGATCTTTCTGTGTCCGAAAATATTTCAGTCTCACGTCGATTTGCCGATATTTTATCTGTATTTTTTGGAATATAAGTTACACCTCTTAGAATACGTAGCTACACTTCTAATCCAAACCGACACAATGTCAAATAGGACATATCAGACGTCAGTTTGCACGACATATTTTGTACGCTTACATAAGAGAGCCTTTAATTTAAAGCCTATATCCCTGATGAATAATTGCGTTGCATACCCCATCAACTGTGGCACCCAAATATCGATTAGTTTCAAAAGAGCACACCTATCCATTTCCCTTCACTTAGAGAAACTGCATTTAACAGCGTCCATGGAAAATTCGAAAAATGTCCGAAACTTAAATAGGTATCGCTAATGCAGTTGCAGTTCGATGAGAATCGATAAACATGTCCTGGCTGCGCTGCAAATGCAGTTGGCATTAGACACGGGTATATGCATGCAGCCCTCTGTACCCCCGAAATGCCGAGTACGAAATGTTGCAATAAAATGTCATGACTAGATTGGCCCACACCTTTACCGAAATCGGTTTATTGGGGGTGATTAGTTGGCTAAACCGGAAGCCACTGCTGTTCAGAAGGAGTGTGATATACATAGTGAAAGTCCGCATTCCACCATTTCCTTTTCCGGCAGGATATTATTAGATTGGCTTTTCAAGTGTCCCCGTAAGAAGGCTATTTCGCTGTAAATTACCCCAGTTCAAAGTGCACGAAACTATTCCCTTCGCCTCGACGTGTATGTAAACATTAAAGTGTCCCTTTTATGGAGGCGGGGACCGTTCTGTCCAGCATAGGCACTGGGATAACTTTTTCCAATTTTGGCTATTTGCCATCGTAAAATTAAATTTGTCATGGGTATGGAGCGATTTTTGGATTATAAAGTGGAGACGTGTTAATTGCTCACACGAGATTGTTGTTTCGCACGACTTTAGCGGGAGGAAATTATCTGTCGAAAATTGAAAGCGTTGAATATTTATTAACTACATATTGGAAAATGTTTACCATTTTTGATTCAAATTGTGGGGTTCATTCCAATATTCTGGACCGGAGATTAGAAAGTGACGACCATTTTGATAAGGATGCGATAAAAGTTTCTGATTCAAGAAAGTGTGCACAACAATCAGGCACTGAAGGAACAATTTGGCCGATTGCCAATAAAAGAACGAAACGTGACAGTTCTCGAGCATTGGTAGAGCTGCGAAACTTTTAAGAATGAATAGAGACGCAGAGAGACTGCAAAAAAAAGAAAATGCTTGACCCACATAAGGGAAATTATATATTTTGATACAGGCATCACAGCGGGAGAGTAAAACAAATGCGGACACTGAAAGGAGGAATCAGTGGAGAATGATTCATCTGCTGGCAGCGGGCAGCTAAAAATGGACAAGCATCTGCAAGTAGACTAATTACATTCGGTGTACAATGGCATTCAGAGCAGATTTTTCGTACCATGCATAAAAAGATTGACTGCATTTAATTTAAGGTGTATTTTTGACTAGTACGACGTGGTATATGGTTGTAAGAATTCCGCAAATGTTTCCAAAACAAATTTATTTCTTGGAAAAGATTAAATGATTTAAATGGCGTTTAAAAAAATTGTTTTGCCGTAATTTTTACATTTTTAAATATAAAATGTGGCTTTTTGATTCAGACAAAAAACTTTCCCTTTTAGGTCCTTATTGCTGTATTTTCGAATCGATAGAGAATAAAATTTTTGTATTCTTTTTGCGAAGGAAAATAAACAACTTTTACAAAAGTCTGTCCGGTCTGTCCGTCCTTCCACAGGCCTACAGTCTAAACGGCTTCCCGGATTATGTTCAAACGGTGATTACAGTTCGGGAGGTGATTTTTTTGGGAGGTAACCTCAACATTAATGGTAGTTCCCATATGAAATTTTCGAACCAGTTTGATTTGATCGAAAACGGTTTCTCTAACGATTTCAACCAAAATTGATATTTAAGCTTGAGTAGGTGAGGTTACCATGACTGCGTACCCACTTTTTGGCTAAAAATTCGAACAACGGTACTTTTGAAATTTCTACATATCTCGAAAACGGTATATAGGTACGATTGTAACAAAAATTAATTTTTAAGGTAATGTGGTAGTTTATAAATTAATAGAAAACTCATTTTTTCTCTATATTATCATACAATGGATTTTTGAAAAAAAAAAATATTTTATTTTAATCAGCTTTTTGACCAAAACTTAGAGTCAAATGTTTTCAAAACTATTGTGTCCTCAATTTATGATTTGCTGAAGACTCTGAGAGTCAGCCAGAGTCGCACTAAATGAGAAAGTTTCGTGCGACCCAGTCGTGCACTTTATTATTTTCTATTTCTCGCCTTTTAGGCGGGAGGGGTGATTGAAAAAAATATTTTTAAAATCAAAAAAACAATGGCAACACTTACGATAAAGGACTATAGCTTTTCCCATAGGCAGGAATCTGGTTTTCTTATTATTTTTATATCAAGTTATTTCTGTTAATATTTGTTTTTTAAATATGAATTCTTAATTGATAACCGAATTGTTTTATGTTTTTTTTTTTGTGAAAATTTTGTTTTTTAAATAAAAGTGCGTAATTAAATTTTAAAACAATTTTTAGTGTCCCTTCTGTAAACTAATTTCAAGAAAATTATAATGATCACATTACAACCTCGCACCCACCCTTAGTCCGACAGTAACCATACCCAGGGGGGTTGCCGGGGGTCAGCAATCGGCATGCCTCTCCATCAGTGATCACAGATTGGGGGGAAATTCGGCAATTTTGTCGATTTTTTCTAACAAAAGGAGAAAAAGGGGGAGGGATTTATGGGGGGGAAACAATATAAAAAAGGAAAACAAAAAAAAAACATTTTCAATTTTATTTAAATAAAGTCTTCGAAAGACTATACTATTTCTCAATAAAACAAAAACCCTAAACAAACTGGCTGGAATTTTGTAGACAAAAAAAAATATTAAAAAAAAACCGGCCAAGTGCGAGTGTCACTCGCGCACCGAAGGTTCCGTATTTGGCTAAAGTCCAACACATCAGATATTATTTGAAATCTATATCATTCAATCTTTCCCCTCTTCATGAATTCATCACAATTTAGTTTAATTTAATTACTTAATATTTTTACTCTCAAAAATTACTCGCACATGAATCTCATTTTCTAATTATTACCTAGTACCCATACCCAACCCACGCCAATTTTCCATTCTGTATGCGACCTGTCCCAATTAAAAACTATTGGCTAAAAATATATTACCCTTATTTTGTTCTGTACTCCCCAAAAAAATGTATTATACTCCCCAACGAAATTAGCAAGCGGGAACCTAGTGACTCTCTTCTGTCTTTGATGGGGTCAATTGTGCACAACTGCGTAGTAGAGATTAAAACTTATGAGAGCAACGTATTTTACATGGTAAAATTATCTTTTTTGAAAATATCTTGTAAACTATTAACTTTTCGGCAAAACAGTATTCAGCACATATATAGATAAGAACATGATCTACAAAAAAGGAATTTATGTATTTTTTTGTGAATCAAGAAATAAACCGTTTTCTGGGCGAATGAAAATATTTTTTTTACCAGATTACTAATTAATCCAAAACCAATCGATGTATTCCTTCCATTGGTATTTGTCGTTTAACTAGAGGTTATACCGGATGTTGTGTGTAAATTTTAGCCTCCTATGTCAATCGGTTCTTGAGATAGACCTGGTAACAAAATTGGCTTAGTGGGTTCGGACCGACAGACAGACAGACAGACAGACAGACGGAGAGACATCCGAGCGAAACTAATAAGGTTACGTTTTTTCCCTTTGGGTACGGAACCTTAAAAACAACTATTACGACATTGTGGTGTAAAAGGTCTGCTTAAGACTTTAAAATAGGGCAATGTACAAACGTTAGGTAGGGTTAGGCTATTATTTTTGTTGTTTGCTTAATTCTAAGATATTTTAATAAAACATAAAATATTAAAAAAAAAAAAAAAGGGGAAAAAAGTTATTTTTATTTTGAAAAATTGGGAAAAATATCGCTTTGGTGTTAAAAAGGGGGATTTTTTTTAATCTGGGATCTTTGCTCCCCAATTGCATTTCACGTTAAAATGGTAACAATTTTAAGTACAGTGAGTATAGTCTGCGTTTTGGATAAGGCTTTACGCAGTTTGGACGACTTGACTGTATTATAATATGCTGCGATACAAACTGTGCCTGCTTCTGACGAGATGTATAGCTTCGTGGTTTTAACTGTATTACTTTACAAAAATTCAGCTAAAATATTCCACATACGCCCCAGAGCATATAGAATCCCAGGTCACTATAATTGTAGAAATTCTACGATTGGGCGAACTCTATTAGTTGTCAACAGACGTTAACAGTGGTTCCGCCTTTCCACGTAGACAACACGGATGCCGCCTGAAAAGCAGAATGTGCCCTGTTAATTTTAAATGTTTTTACCTTATTATAAAATAAGATCTGCTTGAAAAATATTCAGTCTATGCAATGCCTACCGCTGTTCTAAATTTTAAAATTTTAGCTGTCATTAGTGTTGAGAAATCCATCATTCGGTTGAGTGGAATTTTAAATTTTATGTGGGATCATTTCGCATTTATATGAACGTGAACTACAACATTTTTCCGGTTATCAGTGGAGAAATGATGTAGGTTGTATTTTTCTAAGGATCGAACCAATTGCCACAAAAAACAATGTTAGGTACGATTATATCCGAGTATAATCGCAGCTGCTGTAATTTGTTTTAAAAATAGTTCGGTAGAATGCGGTTCCTCTCTTCCATAATTTAACAACAATTTGTTGTAATACCAAACAAATGGTTTCAATTTTGGGACAGGTTTTCTTTTCATTTGAATTCATTTCTTCTATGAGAATTAGTTTTCATATTTAAGGTGTAAAGGACGGTGAAAATAGCTCCTTGGCTTTGGTGAAAATAAGGTTTATAAAGAAAAATCTTTTGACGTTAAGTTCCGATCTCTTTGGTGTCTTTTTCATGATTTGACCACGACGACAGCAATTGGAAGAAAAGAATTCCATGGCACATCGCAGGCTGTTGGAAACTACAGAGAATTTCTTATCATCACCTCGCATTCTGCGGCAAATAGAATTTTTGTGTTCTGTATAACAATAGTGGTTGCGATGACGCCAGTTTACAATTTGGCATAAAGAACAGCTTTAGTTAATTCAATTGCACGACTGATGGTATCTCTCTTTTTTATTCTCGAGGAAAACACTCTCGCCGCTCCTAAAATAACATTACAACTTGCCATCCCCAAGTCACTGACTCGCAGCCTTACTCAATCAGCCACGTGACAGCCGTAAATAATATAACAAACAAAATCAGTCACGGGCCTAGCATGCCATTCAGTTCAGTTGATATCCAACCAAGGTCAACCCCTGTAGAGTAAAACAAAAAAAAAAAAATCAGATGAACGCATAAGCCCAAGTGACTCAACTCAATTCGGCCACGAAAGCTACTTATCGATTAGTGCACACCAAACTGGCTAACATCTACACTGCTCAAGGACCAGTGCATAATGGTATTTGTTGAATAGAATTCCATTTGCATATATCGTGGAGCAAACTTTGGCATAGAACTTCAAATTCCACCAACCGAAATAAACCCCCACATGCTGGCATTGTATTAAGGCTATACGTCGACGGCCCAAAACTTAACCCATTTCACTTGAAACGAAATTAAAACCTTGAGCAGGTAACAAGAATATGTCCTTCCACTTCATTGGCATAGTCGAAAAGAAAGAAGAAACCACGAACAGAAAATATTGATTGGTGGGAGTTCCTTTTGCCCAAAAAAAAAAAAAAAAAAAAATAAAGGCCTTCCTTTCGTGTGAGACTTTTGCCTGCACCGAGTTCATTAACCCAATGGCAACACAAAGACAGCAATCCATTGCAAAATTAGTCATGCAATCGCACGAATACTTTCTAATTATCTGTCAGAAGCATTACGGCTTGATGAGAGTATGGCCGACCATACACGTACAAGGGTGTTCATTCGACTTCAATAAACTAGGTCTCTCCTTCACCTGAATGTGCGAAGCATTTCGAACAAAGAGGGCCGATCATTCCCATTGACGTCACAAAGGTCCTTCAATTTAAAAATTCATTTGGCGATTATTTAAAATTGCCCCATATGCGATTATATCTGGCCAATTTCTTTGCTTTATGAAGTCTAAACAACGGCGGCGCACATGGAGCTCATGCACATGTTTTAGCAGGAAAGTAAATCAATTATTAAACGAAAGGGATGAGGTTTATACATAAAAACATGTCACAATTAAAAAATGACATTGACATACATAATGACACGCGAATAACTGTATGAATGTTCGTAGGTGCCCGTGCTGGTTTTCATATCTTTTGTAGTTCCTGTTTACTCCATTTAAAGTATACACCTTAACAAATACCATTCAAGCTCTAACCTCGTAGTGAATGGTGCTCAATCACGCACCTCCTTTAAACATGTACATTTTCATAATTATCTGTTACGGTCAGTCGGAAGAGTGAGCTGCAGTTTTACGAGCCTTCTTTTATGCCATAGAGTGCTTCATGAATCGCAGGTGTTGTTTAAATTATTATGATATCCTGGCATTTCATTATAACCCGTCTGGGACTTGTCGGACTCGTAGGATGGTGCATTCTTTTAGTATCATTTTTTTATTCATACAGGTGAGCACTGGATACCCAGACGATGCTAGACTAATCTTGTACTAGGACCCTGATGCATTTATTCTACTTATGACTAGCGACATAATGCAAAGCTAATACAGGGTGGCCCAGCTTCGACAAAAGGGTTTGGAAAGGTATAACCTTCTCTTTTTTGCAAAGTTATTTAAGTCATCCACGAATAAATATTTAACAACCAACAACGATGAAGACTGGATGAAGACTGTACAGGTTTACATATCACTAGTCTTCGACAAGTTTTTCAATTGGTAACCGCCAGCACATGTCGTGAACGGAATGCAAAATATTAACTCTCTCCACATGAAAAACGATTCCAAAAGAAATAGAAATCACGCAAGAACCGTCACAGAGGCGCTTTAAATGTATTCGAGATTTTTGTACTCAGCAAACCTTATACAGGGTGAGCCGAAACGCATTTTTTTTAAATGCGCCATCTAACCTGTAGGTCAGGCGATTGGTCCTATTTCACAGGCGTTAGTAACTCGAAAGCTTTGTTTCTTTCCAGCTCAATCGCCATCATGCGTTGGAAGATTGATACATAATATTATCCCATGGTTATCTTTCGAGTTTGGTGATCGCGACACAGCGCCGTTAAATAGTTACTTATCGTTCACACAGTTTTCCGCGTTACAATTTAAAAAAGTTTATGCATTATTTTAAAATATTTAATATGAGTTGAAAAAACTATTTTTCGAAAACTTTGTCATAGTCCTATTTTTTGTGAAGTTTCGTTAGGCTTAAAATTTCTAAAACTAGCCAAAAAATTGGGACAAAACCAAAACAAATTTCATTAAGTTCCGTTTAGGTTAGCCAATATTTTTCTTGAAGAAAGGTTTCCTTCGAATCTATTTACTAATTGGGAATGGGAATGAAGGCTTTCACATTCGCTGGCATATCAATTTTCTTTAAAATCGTTAGGGAAGCTTTAAAAAGGCTTTGGGGAAGCAACACCAGGATTGGTTCTAAAAGAGCCCGAGCTGTGACCGAACAAACTCCGTTTACAATGTTTAAAGGAACTCGGTTTTATAATTATGTTACCGGGGCACCCTGTACAAAGTTCGAAATCGCACAAAGATTTAGTTCTTATTACTGTACACGCAGATGGTCGACTAATCACTATGTGTCCGTGTCCGTGGTAGAAATAAAAAAAATAGTCTTATACGAGTGGGAACCACCTACAAAGTGGTTGATTCTCACGAGATTGGACCATAAAGAAATAATTTTCTAGTTTACTGAATTGGTCTGTAAATTTTAAGACAGTAGAAACATATGAAATAAAATAAATACATGGTGTTGGGAGTGGTATAAAATCACGGTACTGCTATACATGCCTATCAATACAAAAAATTGTTAAAGTGACATGAAACAAAATCCAATGCAATAATCTCCAAAGCCAAATTTGTTGTTTTCTAGAACTCTAATCCCGGTTTATTTAAACTTTTAAAAATAGTTTATATTTGTTACATTTGCAGTTTCACGACTTTTTTGAACAATCTGTAAACAAACATTCGGAAGCGGGTGGTTATACTGCACAGACATAATTTAGCAAAATCTCTCAAATATGTTGCATGAATAAAATTCGGTTTCATAAAATTCAGGTAAAAAACAGAAAAAATAATAAATATATATTTTTTTTATACTATCTGAATACCATATAAAAAATAAGCAAACTAAGCAAAAAAAATACCTATATCAGAAAAACATATATATATTAATGGAAGCAAAATAAAGTTTTCAGTATTTCTTCTGAGATAAACAGCGGAAAATAAATTCATGCACTTTACTATTTATGGTTTAATTTGCTTGTTTCTTATAAAAGTGCCCTCACACATATATTTAGTTCTTTAATTGAGCAAAATAAAGCAGCACTCTAACATAATTCACGTGCATGTTATCCCAGTTTTTCTTCGAAAAAATGCTAATTTTATTATTTCATATAACAAAACAATTTTTTTTTCATTATTAACGAAATTTTAAACTTACAGTAGGTACATATTTTGAAAAACAGAATTGTGTGTTAAAATTTGTTCGAACAATTTGGTGTACAAAATTTTGTGTATAGAATTTGGTCTAGAGAACTTTGTATAGAAAATGTCTGTCCGTTCAAAATTATGACCTCTGCACAAAATATTCTTGTAGAGAGAAGAATTTTCTCTCCATAACTTACATTTTGTGAAAGAAAAAAAAAAAAACTTTTTGTTAAAATTGAGTTCTGACGTATTTTTATAAAAACAATGTTTTCCAGTTTTGGAAAGGAGCTACACAACTCTGCACTATTTAAATATTTTCACAACTGCGATACTTTGGAGTAGTACTTGCACCAAACAGTTATAAAAAAATATTACATAATTTAAGAACCTAAATTCACATATTTACAGTTTTATACAGTTTCTGTTGCTGATGTTTTATATAGCCATTGCTCAAACAGAAAAGGGTCATTCGAACAAAGAATATATACAGGGTGTTTTTTTTTTATAGAGGTATAGAACTTTAAGTTGGCAACACTATTTTAACTGACTGCCATTTTGTCGCTGTCAAGTGATTTATTTTTAGTTTGGCTTGGCATTTCAACATGAATAGACTGACAACGCTTTCACATTGTGCAAATTTATTTTGAGAACCATGGTTGAAAGGATACGTCAATAAACAAAACTGCCGTATTTGGAGTGACGATAATCCTCAAGTGTATGTAAAGACTTCGTTACACCCACAAAAGCTGACTGTTTGGTGTGTTTTATAGGTTGGCGGAATAATTGGTCCGTACTTCTTTATAAACGATGCTAGCGAGAACGGTGCAGTCAATTGTGACCGCTATAGAGCCATGATTAGTGACTTTTTCGATCATCAATTGAACAAGCACGATGTGCAGGAACTGTAGTTACAATAAGACAGTGCAACGTGTAACACAGCTCGTTCCACAATGGATTTATTGAAGGAAACGTTTGTTAACCGCATAATTTCACTTTGCGGACCCATGAATTGGCTTCCGAGATCGTGCGATTTACCGCCGCTTGACTATTTTCTGCGTAGATATGAGAAGTCGCTAGTCTACGCCGATAAGCCCGAAACGATTGACCACTTGGAGGTTGGAAAAAGTCATCGAAAACTGGACCTCCAGATTAGACTACGTCCGGACCAGCCGTGGCGGTCATATGTTTGAATAACATTTAAGTTATTATCTTTCGAATAAAGTAAATTTCAAGTCAATTTAAAAACATCATATTTGGTTTATTCCATTTCTATATCTCTTTATCTTCTATACCTCTAAAAAAAACACCATTTATAATAAGGATAAAAATAAGGTACAATAGGGTGTGTTAGAAATAGTATTTAGTTTTAGAGCTTACACAAGAAAAGAATCCCTGAGGTTAATGCTTTGAGTGTACATATACTTGACCCAATGGGCCCTAGGACACGCCACTCCTTTTCTTAGTCCCATAAGTGTGTTCTTTTTGAAGCAGAATTTCTATTAGCATCTGATATGTCAATTTGAGAAACAATCTTATATCTTTATTTGCCTCGGGTAAAATGTTACAAATGTGCAGGAAATCTTTTAATAGGAACTCATTTTATAACTGTGAACACCAAAATGTAATAACTATGAGTAAAAAGAAAATATTCCCTTCTTCTAACTATGCTATAATCAGTAATGGATATAAATGACAGAGACGAATTTTCAAGCCGCACAGATATTTTTTTAAATGACTACACTCCTTGGCGGCACCAAAGTCTGATTATGCCAAGCTTGACGGATGTTCTCACCTGCCTATAACGAGTTGAGTTAACCATTCTCGAAAGTCCTTAAAACCACATAGCCCTCCCTTTCCCTTTGTCCCAAAAATAACCGAAATCCATGATAATAAAAAAAAAAAACAACTAAAAAAACCCCTGGCAATACTGAAAATGAAAACAATAAAGACTGTCACATGTCAAATAACCATCTCGACAAACCGCTAGCAAAAACCCCAGGAGCCAATATATATATGTCAGGGAATCAAAGCGAAAAAAAATACTCCTCCCAAACAGTGACGAACACACAATTGCGTGCGTATACACATGTTCAGGCAAATCAAAGCCAAAAGGGACATCATTCAATGCGTTGGCGTCTTGTTGTCTGGTACTATTATTAGATCGATGTTATCGATTCCGACAATTGAGGTGCGAAACGCATTCGTGTAGCTTCCCACCCACACACTCGTAAATAGCGAGCGCTAAATTATTCAAGCAGTCCATGAAACAGACAGGTCTGAAATGCACTGCAAGGACAATAACACTATTGCGTAACAAATATATAATCGAACAAGAACAACGCGCCATGTCCCAGCAATTAGTTAGTGCAGAAATAAACGCGTGGTATGTGCAAAAAAGGATCAAGTATAAATGATAGCTCAGAGTGAGGAGAAAAATGATGTTTAATACTTTTCCATGGAGTCCTTTGTCTTCGCGGTAGACGATGTTTTATGCCGCCTCGGACGCTGCATTAATGGATCGTCCATCTGCTTGCCAGATTGTGCTCGCACATGACTGGGTGGTCCAGAGGACTTCTTTGCCGCCTTTTTCTCCTTCTTCTCCTGCTCCTTGATGGTGGGTTGTTTACTCGGAATCGCGCTCTTTCTCCGTCCAGATTTGGTGCCAAAAAGTCTGCGCCCCTTTTTTTTGCCACCACCCTCCTGGGTATTATCGGCAGCACCACCACCACCGACAGCCCAACCATCCAGTTGGCTAAAATTGCTGTCAAGGTCTGTTGCAATGCTTCCAGTTCCCCTATCGCATGGGAATAGATATGTGTTCAGTGTATTCAAGGTGGTCGAAGTCATTTGACGGCTAAGGTGATTATTGTTCAACTGATTTTCGTCTATGATAATCGGTATATTGGTGGTAGTGGTAATGTTAGTGTTGAGGTCATACGAATTTGGATTCACATAGATATGGTTGTTGTTTAGCAGATTTGTTTCATTTTGCTGTTGTTGTTGTTGCGGTCGTGGTGGTGGTGGTGGTGGTGGTGGCTGTGGTGCTGGGATATGTTGCTGACCAGCATCTGTATTGTTGTTCTGTTGGTCATCACTGCCGTTTGATGCTGCAGCTGCAGGTTGCTGTTGGCGCGCCTGCCTCTGGCTGGTTGTTGTCTTCGATGTGCAGCTGCTGCAGCATTCACAGGTTCCGCAGCCAGGAGCACCCATATTTGTTTTCCCTTGTTTTCTTCTTTACACTATTCAAAATTGTAGCAAAATTAGTCTAAGATCCTTAGAGCAACTAAACTTTTCCAAAAATACTTGGTAAGCCACTAATATTATCACAGTTGGGAGTTTATCTTTTGAACATTTTAAAGCGAGTATTTATTACTAAGCGTTTAGAAAAAAAAACGAAAACTTCAAAAGTGCATAAGTATCGAAGGCGCGCAAGCAACAGTTGCAATGGAAAATGTACGAAAAAACTATTATTCAAAAGGTTCTAAAAAAGTTTCTGTATTTTTAAAAATGCTACAAGGCTATTGTTGCTCTGTCGAAAATCAGCAACAATCTTTGAGGAATTTTACTTAAGAGCAATTATGCACTGGGTTCACTTTCACTTTCTTTGCACACACTTAACGGAGTGTTCATTTTGAATTCATTTGAAGAACACACACATCCTCCGGTTGACAAGCCTCTCCCCACCGTTTTGGTTTTTTTTTTTAATTGTCCTTTGCTTAAAAAAATATTTTTACTTTCGTCGCCCTTTTGTTGGTCGGTTTTTATTTTTAAATCTCTACATTTAACGGTATTTGGTTACTTGTAACGACGTTTCGTAACCATCAACTAACTAACTGAAATATCCTTAGTCAAGTGGAGCAACCGAATTCGAAATATACCCATAACGTTTTTTTTTTAGTTATATTTTTTCTCCTTTCGTCCTTTTGCTGGTTGTGTTTTGTTCTTGTGCTGCTCGTCGTCGTGGTTGCTGGTTCTGCTGTTCAGCTGGTGCTGCTGTTAGTTCTCGGTCGGTGTATGTTGCTCGTAGTCGGCACAGGATGGTAGAGTGGTAGAGAGTAGAGTGGAATTTTGTGCTGTGTGCGGCGTTGTTCTTTCTCTATAACGTTGTATGAGTGTTATGGTATGGTCTCGTTTCGTTTTCATGGTAGATGGCAGCAATGACGATGACGATGACGACGACGACGACGACAACAAGGACGATTTTGATGGGATTGTGTATGTTTGTGTATTTCACGTCGGTAGCTTGCTGTGTTCGTGCTCTGTTAGTTTTAGCAATGATTATTATCCTGGGTTGCTTCCGATTGTGGTGGCCGTATAGTGTATGTGCCGCCGCACTAGCAAAAAGGACATGCGAATAAAAATTCGCAGTTGTGTCTCTTTTGCTTTCTTTTTTTTCGGGTGTATTTCGAAAAGTAAAGTATATTTTGTTCACAAGAGACACACGGGCAAAACGAACCGAAACCAAACAGCAACGAAGTCGTTGGGGAACTATTCTTGCTGTTCGCCCGAGAGTCCTGTGATTCTTTCCATGGAAAGAGTAGATTTTTATTTTATTTCAAAACGAGGACACCAGCAGCGAAGTTGAACTGGTCTCCCTGTATGATGTTCCTCATCTCACCACCCAAACCCAAACTCGAAGTCAAACAGAGCAAGAGCCTAGAAGTAGAAGAAGAACAACACTGCAATTGTTTCCTTTTTCCAATGACGACACGTGACGAATGAGCAAATAAGACCAACTATGCGATGCGATTCGCGTTCGGCTCCATGTTTTGATGAACATCCTGGATTATGACCCCGCCGCTATCGTCAGTGATGGAAAATTCAATTTCATTTCTTTCAGTTAAGCCGATAAATATTCATACCACGTAGGTCTTTAGACACATTTGCACATACATCAACCGGGTGGCTATGGTAACAGTTGGTCTAAGTGGTGTTGGTGACGGGAAAGCTCTTGCTTCATGCTATACTGGGTAAGGATATGCAAATATTTTGGCGCCGCCTTACTAATTCCTGCCTGTACTAAGGGTCTTTACTACACTGACCTTCAATAATGGATTGCGGTAGTTGTTGTGGTGGCGGCTGGAAGCAATCAAAGCTGTTTTCTTTGTTGCTCCTGACGCGGAGTGGGTGGGGAATTTCTTTGTTTTTGGGCGTTCAGGGAAATTTACTAGCATATTGTTGCGAAAGGCAAGAATTATTGAAGAAATTCTCTTTCTCTGGGGTTTTGGTTTCTCGCGTTCTATAATTTACGACCGTCGAAAAGTTTCACAAGGTTCTCGTGGCAATGGCAAAAAGGGATGGGATTAGGAATGATGTCATGCCTAATTGAGAGTAGTAAACATTTCCGTGCACGAGAAGTTGGCATTTTTTAGGCAAAATGAATATGCAGATAGTCCTTGCAGGGAAACACGTTTTGCGGAGATATTCTTATAGTTCATGATCTCTTTTAGGTGTATCAGATGGAATGTTTGTTTTTTGTCTTTGTTTTTACTGACTGACCTCAATTCAATTGCTATCTTAATTTATTTGGCAAGGTACAAATGCATTTATTTTTGAAAATTTCTACAAAAAGCGTGCAACCATTTTTATTTTTAAGTTGTAGGTAATTGGTCTTGTGAGAAATATCAAACCCGCAATTTTAATCATACTTGGCATGACGAGAAGCCCAAAACATATTTTCAATATCCAACGAGGGTTACCCGGTATATCCCCAGTTCGTCTAAAAACTAATTTCACCACTTAAAGAGGATTGATTGAAACCTCTAATGTAAAATAGACTAGGAGCTAAAATGATTTCCGTTAACCTTTTAAAGCAGGTTCACAGAAATTCAAAAAGCGGAAACGTAGGGAAACTAATTTACCAACAGAACAGATATACTCTACAATTAGACTGCATCTCTAGTTCATAGGTTGTGTATTGTCGGAAATAATATAAATGAAAAAACTGTTTGACAAAGTAAAAAAGGAAAATTGCTGAAATCGAAACTAAGGTTGCAGAGACTGCGAAGTTTGTACTTTCTTATATATAGACCTTTAGGTTCCAGAAAATGAATAATAATTTTTTACTTCAATTCGTCAAGTTGAAAAATGTTGTTGCTCCGTTTCCGTCTCCCATAAAAATGTTACTACAAGAACCCATGAACAACTTTTGTTATATTTTATGTATACGCTACCTTAGACTTTACACGTTCCTCAAGCGCAGGGGTTGTCAATTTTACCTTAATAAAGCTCGCGCTAAATTCTAAATCCCGTACAAAAATGTCTTCAAAGATGAAATGGAGATATAAGAGTCTAGCGTGTGAACAGAAAACTACTTTGGTTAACTGCCTGGCTTAATTTATCATTGAAAACATTTTTTTATATGGGCGACAAAATTAAACGCGAGCAGGATACAGAACTCTAATTATCAAAATATATATATTTTTAGATCCCCTCAGAACTTAGCCGAGATTTAAAATACTAAAAGAACATTTATACATTTGCCAATCATACTATACAATTTTTGTTATAGTTTTTTTCTAATTTGTTTACTCTGTTGTCAATAAAATAAAGTTTACGCAAGTAAAACGCTGAAGATTCTGATAATGTGCAGTGACTAGATTTGAAAATATGTATTCGTATTCGTATTAGATTGTTTTCAAAAACGAAAGTTTTACAAAGGTGGAAATGTGCTCCGTGTAACTCTCGTAAATGAATTGACACACACTAAGGGAAATAACAAAATGGAGTAGGCAGTAAGCTGCATTTTTTGAGCGAATGCTTTCAAAAATCTAGGGAAACACTTTCACATGAACTTGAGCTAAATTCCAAAAATATATATATTAGCTAGGTACTCTGGATTACATTCATACAGCGCTGCCCCTTTTTGAGTCTCAAGACCCTTGACCCTCACTTTCTTAAAAATTATCAAAATGCTCAATTTTTCAGTTTAAGAAAGATTTTATTTATTTTAAGCGTTTCATAATGAATAAATGTTTTTGCTGCAGTGGACGTCCATTATAACGAATAGCCGATATATATAGGTATAGGTAAGTATATGAAATATTTAAATGGCAGGACCATCATCTATTCAATTTAACATCAAGTAAAACCTTCTAAATGAACATGTTTTTGAAGTAACTTATTTTTTTAAAAGTAGTATTATATCGACTTGACCATTTTTTCACTCACATAAAAGAGGACATTCTTTTAAGTAACAATAAATACAGTCAAAAATGATTTAAGCACATTTTTACTATCAAAACTTGTAGGTTTTTTTTATGTTTACTAAATGGAATTGACTCGGTCTTTGAAAATCTATCTAACTCCGTCTTTGTAAGACTTGAGAAGTTACCTCTAAGCAATCTCGCATATTTCTTATAGTAGAATGATAATCTTTTGGATCATCATCATCATTATTCGTAATACTTGACGTCCACTGTATTTGTATTTAATGTGGACGCCCCTTTCTTGGCCTGGGCCCCTTTTTAGTCCCCTTTTTGAAATTTTTCAGTGGCAACGCTGACGATGTACACTTTGCTGAGATCTTCTTCGTTTCGTTCGAACAGAGAAAACGACACTCAGTGCTATCGTTACGATGTTCGCCCACCACCACGATCAGAACAGTAGTTGCCCATAATTTTTTTTTTGATTTTATTTAATTTGGCTGATTGTTATTTAGTCCCATTTGCTGATACCACTCAAATCAATTTAAGTTCTACTTAAATACCTTGTGGGCTAGTTTTTCTATGTCAAAAACTGTCATATGTCATATTGCCTAAAGAATTATCTAGATTTAAGGGAGCACTTCAGAGTAAGTTAACCCTTGTTTCATTTCCTACAGATTGTGACTTTCGCTCTGACAAATCCTATTTTATTGGCGTATTTTATCAAAAAGAACTTGTTTCTCTGTACTTGCTACTTCTATCATTTCTTAAACTCATTTGTTGTTTTTGTTTGATTTAATAAAATGATTATGACGTATGAAATCGTACACCAATTAACAAAATTTAAATTCGTATATCTTCTGAATGAGCTGGCCTATGAAATCAAAATGAGATGGTTCCCATTAAGTCCTATATTATGATGCCTCATAAATCCATTAGGATTGGATTACCATTTTTATTAGGACGGGGTAACAAATTCAAGCCCGTGCACCAGCAGACAGAAAATTGTATTATATTGTCTACAGAAATATTTGGAAGGAAATTAAAAAAAAAAATTCATTGGAATTGGAAAAGGTTCAAGGGAATCCAAACTCACTAATGGGGAAAACGTAATGAGGTGAGAAACCTCTTGGAATAGGTCACAGAAGAAATTTGATAGTCGCAAGTTGAAAAGGTAGTTGATGAAAAAAATTCCAATTCTGCAACTAATGAGTGTGTGTTTAGTTATATATTCTAATATAATTTTTTCCCAACGAAATGAGCAATTGAAATTCTAATCTAACATTAGTATATGGAAGCCATTACATAAATATCAACTGGCGACGTTTCGTCAGACTGTCACTTCCTGAAGTCAAGGCCCAATAAATGACATTACAGAAACCGACTTTCAATTTTAGGAAGCCTATATTTTACAACTGATTGACTCTAATGTTGAACTTACACCCGAAGAATATCTTTCCTCGCCGGAACACTAACTGTCGATATGTGTAACGAATATTATATCTGAAAGTAAATGCATGTTGGAAATTCCCCCCATGCACTACATTACAAAAGTAGCTGCATGCAACAATTCGAAACATGTCCATGTCCACCTTATTCCAATTCTTGAAACGCTCCTCTTGCCTATTGCACTCGGGTTGCCTTTGGGGTAAAGATATCGTCATCTTTGCTTTGGGCGAATTCGATCAACTCAAGTTGCATGTAAGGCTACAAATGGTTATGGAATTTTGTGTATGGTCCTTCGACTTTTCTCGCCAAGTTTTACCATATCAGAACGTAAATTTAAGTTCTACGATATTACGAGTACTTCAGCTCCTTTATTTCAGAGGAGAGAAAAACGAAAACAATGTTCAACATGGTACCGAACGTGTGTCACCATTCAGGATGCAGAAGGGCATTTAGTTTTACAACGCATTCGCATGCATGATTCAGTTTCGCAGGATGACAACTGCATTCGTAATGGATATGTGTGTGTCGCTTTTATGAAATATTGTATTATATTTATGGGAGATGCAGGCGAAGGAAATTCTTGGAGTCAGGTGACATCAGACAGAAGTTGTGTTTCTCAAAGGTACAACAAAGTTAAATCAGCAGAATGTATACCTATATTGTAACGCGACACTTTGCATACATACATACCTATATCCTGTGTGTGCCTACATTTAACGGAATGAATTTTCATATTTACGCTGGCCGTGCAAATTGTGAACAGCACGCGACATGCCAACTGACGTTTGACATTGAACTAAATTTTTCCTTTTTCTCCTTTGCGAGTGCAATTTGACATATATGGTGGAGTGTGGGTGGGTAATTATATTTAATCACTGGAAGTGGCCAATTGTGGCGGCACCGTAAGTTATTTTTCGTTAGGAATTCTTTGCAAATGAAGAAGACGGTAAATTCAAGCATGCGCCTAACACTATCAACCAAAATACTTATAGGTATAAGTAAGAGCACTGTTTTTAATTGCAGCGTTGAGGCAGAACAACAAGTCCTCGTAGTTGAAAAGCTAGGCGAGGGTAAATTCCTTAAATTGCCTTTGTCCGTTCAGAGGCGTGCTGGCTAGCAACTGGTGTATGACAATCTGAATATGGGTTGAAGTTTTTCATTTGAATTTTAATTTTTAATGATTTTAGTTACAAAAATTAATATGTGCACATTGATAGAGGGATTAGTGCGATTTTATGCATCGAAAGTCCGCACCATTGACCAAAACTCAATATTTTACGATGGCGCAGAAGACGCAAGAGCCTAGATCGGTACATCAAACCTTTTCATCGAATTGAGGAGCATACGCGTACCGAGCCATGACTAGTTTTGACATTTTTATTCACACGCATGATGAATGATTGCTTCTACCACAATCATTTTAAGTCAAAAAAAGAGCCATAGGACGGTGTAAAGTGTTTAAAATGTTTGCGACCTTCGTAGCGCAATTTTTAAAAAATCTGACCCGAAATTGTATTGAAATGTGACTTGTTGAGGCAACAATTTTAGGATTTTGTCCCGTATGATGCCATAGCGCACTTAGGTGGAGGAGATCTATCTTAATCACTGGTAGATATCTTTGCCATGCCAAGACAAATATCTAATGCTCGTGCCAGAAGAAAGTCCAAAATTGTAAGGGATCGTGGGCTTTACTTCTCGCACAACCATTTGATTTGTGCTAGTTTTTCATTTTTGGTACGAATAGATGCGATCTACAATTTGGTACCCCGTCTAAACGGCTAATTGAGAAGCTCTTTCATGACAATAACACTTTCCGATGTTTGTCAGAAGTTCGCGAGAGGTTGCGCAGTAAAAAAATCCTTAAGATATGATTTTTTTGTTTTTACGGTGATCGAATATTATGACAGAGAATAATATTGAAAAGCAATGTAATTGGGAAGATTTCACTTGACCCGACAAGAATTATGTCACTCTAATAAAACCCAAGCTCAAGACAAAAACAGGCTGCTGCACTTTACAGTTTACACGCAATATACTTAGGTAATTTTTAAATTGGGGAACTAAAAGCTAAAAAACTTCGATCGACGGTTTTGCGGCATAAAACGCTTCAAATTTACATAGGATGGATGTGGAAATTTCAGGCACTATTTTAAAGGGATTGTTGTACTGCGGCCGTTTGATCTATTGTAATAATAACAATAGTTGGCGCAACAGGTCTATAGGGACCCTGGGCCTAGCTTCTCGCAACCATTCGTGAGTTTTTAATTTTTGGAACGAACGGAAGGGATCTACAATTTTATGCCGATTCCAAACGGCCGATTGAGAAGCTCTTTCAGGACAGTTATACTCTCGGATGTTTGTCAGACGTTCACGAGAGGTGGCGCAGTGAAAAAAACACTGAGTTGGAATTCGGGTTTTTGCGGGATTCGAACCTGGGAGCTCTTGCTTAGTAGTCCACCACACTAACCACTAATCCACTGCGCCTATCTATTGTGCCCCTGTTTAAAACTCAGATACATTCCGTCATGTGTTTGATAATGCATTTTGAACTGAACTTTAATATTGGACTAAAAACAGTTGTAGTTAAGTTTAAGTTAAGTTTAGTTTGTATTTTATTTTAAAAAAAAAAATATTTCACAATGTAAAGATTAACCTAGGTTATTATTGGTTTGGCCTATGGCCGTCTGCAAAGTTGACAAAATAAAAACTTAAGTTTTACATAAGAAATCACTTTCTTTGATATACGCTTTCTATAACGAAGTGCTACTACTGAGTAATCATATAAGATCTCCCATCCTTTTTCGCCATTTAAGATGCTCATTACTTAACCTTCGTCTAACACTTGTTTTCCGAATACTGAATAGGTACTGATAGTCGAAATTCTTTTAATATCGGACAAACTCCAAGAACACGAAAGATATATTATCTTTTCTTCATGTTGTAGAGGTCACAAATTATTAGTAAATCTGGTCGATGGGGTATAAAATTTAACTGATCGAGCTCACCTCTCAGTTCGAAAATGGAACATATTTTGTCGATTCTGAAACTGTCAAGGAAGTCAATTTTTCATTTAGTTTGCTGTAGTAGTTCCTAAACAGTGACGATTCAGCTTCGTCAACATATTGGTCATATTAATGTCTACCAAAAATCTCTATAAAAGAGAGTTAGATTTTTCTTTTCGTAGATAAGGTTGCTCGTTTGCCTGAATAGACAGATTTACTCCGCATTCAGATGCTGTTTTCTTCCAGCATTCGCGAATACTTCAGTTTATTCTAATTAGACTTATTAAAACTCGTTTGGTAGTCTGCCTCTGCATTCATTCATCTCTAATACTATTAACATATAGTAGAAATGCTTTTTGAGCGTGTACAACTGCAAAGGAGGAATTCCCATTTCAAGGTGTAACATGCAGTTCGGAATATTTTTTGATGACCTGAATATCTTCTTCAAAAGTAACGAAGAAAATTTTCCACAGTATCGTTGCGTTTGTAACCCCATACCTGAGCTCCTTAGAGCAATATCGACGCAGCAGTTGAGTGGAACAAAGTCTGTTTTGCACTTTGTGAAATAAATTTAGTTTTAAAGCAACGTTCCCAAATCGAGCAGATAGCTCTTTTAGCAAAAGCTAAATTTTCCTCAAAGTGCGGTTTGAGATTTAAAGAGGAAGATATTATTAACTGAATCTAAACACTACCTCAATGTCTCCACCGTCTAACTTCCATTTTTTCAAATGTGAGTAGCGTTCTCCTGCATTTGTGAAAACCATCATTTTTGATTTATCAAGACAGATTCCAACATTTACAAAAAGCATTAACCCTGTTTATCATTAACTACATACCTTGGATAGTGTCAAACAGAAAGACGATATCATCAGCATACATCATCGCAGGAATTAAAACATCTTTAAACCTTATTCTGAACTTAATGTGTAAGACCGTGAAAACCCCGCATAAGGTAGAAAAGCTATTCAACTAAACTTTAGCTGAAAAGGAGAAACTGAGCAGGAGAGACTATTCCTCAAAGAAGTAAAATTTTCTATGTTTAAATAAACTTGAATAAAATGATTTTGAGGTCTATACTTTTAAGCACTAAACATAACACTTAAATTCACGTAATAAGAAGGAACACGTGTTATAGCACTTTCTCAAGTCTAGTTTCCTTTAAGAAACAAAAGATCAAAGCTGCAGTATTTCCTCATCATATAATTAGTACTTGCAAAAGTAGGCATTGGGGGTTAATGAGTAGCAAAAAGATGATTGGAATAAGCACAAAAGGCACTCGCATACTAAAAGGCGCCCTAAAATGATATTATTATTATTATTATTATTATTATTAAGTACTTAGTGAAAATAAAGGATACAAGCATGGCATATAAGCCGTCAATTTACTTGAGTTTAACAGTCTAACATGATATTATCTTCTGCATTCGAAGTGGATTAGATTATTCTTTAGAAGCAATAAAGAAGGGACGGCGAATAAACAGAATCCGTCCACTACGGCACTCCTTAAAAAAGCAGGTTGCAGATAATGGGTAGCTACATCTTTGACTAGGATTGTTCCCTATCTACCGATACAAATATTGAGATCCACCACTGCTGGCAAATACAAAAAAACACAATTTGCTTTTTGTCCCGTTAAACCATAAATCTTTCTTATGTAGACTGTGACAACTGACTATTTTCGATTGGATTTCTTAACAAGGAGGCATTTCGAGGACAGTTGCCAACAAGTGCATTCGCCTTATCAAAATGTGTCCAACACAATAGTCACCCCTAGAGATTGAGTTCAAAAAAGCTACAAAACCAAGCTATATTCACAATTCCATCAGGTGTAATCATAAAGTCAATATTATAATACAGAAAAAAAAAACCTGCCATGCTCACTATTGCCAATTAATTGAAACCCATAAAGCCATCCACGTTGCATAATAATCTCATTACAAAACCGCGCAACCACTGTCGTTATGACTTGCCCATAACAAATAGCAATACAAAAGTGCAATTATTAACTAAACAATCAAATCTGCTGCATAATTACTGTAGGCAATTAAGTATGAAAAAAAATACAAAATAAATTAAGTAAAACAAACCGCTCCCGTTTCTTCTTCTTACGCATTTCCGCAGGGGATTTCATATCCCCGGCACCGCTGCTAACCCTCGCATACATCTTGAACGTAGGATAATCGGATCGCTACAGTAACGACGCTTGACCGGCCGATTTTTTTGTCATTAGTCGGTAAACTCCATTTAATCCACTAGTATTCAATTCGATCTCGAGCTAACCACACGAAAAGTTCATTTGAAATTTATCTATTTTGCACACTTTGTACACTTTTTTTTAGAAAACTAAAATATTCACTATACTGTGTTAACACATGTTTTTATAAGTTTGTCGGAAAATTTTACAGTTTTATTAGCTAAAACTGAAACAGAAATATAACCGATTCCAACGGAATAACAAAAACACAAAAAATAAATTCTACTGCAGGGCTTTCAGTTACAAAAAAATAGCTAAAAGCCTGACCAGTCAATCCGTATAGGTGAACTTTTTTAATTTAATTTTACTCTTCCATTTGCTGGAAGGGTGGTTATGATGGGTATGTTTTATGTTACCTAGTTGGTGCATACAATAAAATACACAAACCCACACAGACAGACTGACAAGTTGCAACAAACGTCAATTTCTTTAATTCGTTCTTCCAGTCAATAATAAGTCATTGCAGTTGCATAACTATAACGGCTTGCTGAAAGCTGCTAAAACATTTTGCCTTTTGTCTGTTCTTGTAAAAAAAAAGAAGAATAAAATTGTTTGACTTGCCGATAGAATTGATTTGAATTTATATTTCTCCTTTCTGTTTATTAGCTCTTTGATTGCGAACGGTAGGCATTAGGTGTCACGTGGCGATCGTAATAGCTGAGTTATGTTGGTGGGTATTAGCTAACACATGGTCCGTGGGAATGGTGGTTGTTTTATTGGCGAGTACAGCCGCCTGATGGTTTTTTTTAATGAACGTACTGTGTTTGTTAATGTCCCAATATTGTTTCTCAGTTGGAGGGATTTAATTAGGCAGTTATTATGTTGTAGTTAGTCAATTTAAGAAATAAAAATATTGTAGACATGGACTAACTTTGTATGTCATTGTATATACGTAAAAATATACAGACTTCCTTCAACGAAAAAATTAGTTATGTAATTCGTTGGTGCGCTTTATAAAATACGAATGCACTCAAGGTGTTTCGTTTTCACAACTTTATGACGCAGATTAGCTTTTTCGTTATGACACTAAAAGTAAATTGTACCTACTGAGAAAATAACTAAATGCAAGTCTCGAAAACGGGCAGTTTCAGTAGTGACAACAGGAAACAAGGACAATGGCCGTCGGAATTGTAGATAGCATGTTCATATTTATAGAACAGACACGTGCAGTCGAAAAATTAGCAGAGTCCTAGCCTGATCAAAGAGCAGGCACAGCACTTGTTTAGATGCAATTTGCCTTACACTGCAAAAAAAACTTCGAGCCATCGGCATGTTCACGAACAATCCTCACAAATTATGCTATCAAAGACAGTTTGCCACTTAGAAAATACAACGCTAAGATCACATTCAATAGATGGGAAAATATTTCGATAGCACAGTCCATACGCATCAATGTCTGGTTACATTGCTGCAGAACAAAATGTAACTATAACGAATATGATTACCTACGGATCAACACAACACACTGAAAATAAAATACCAGGTAATATTGAGAAAATTCTATTGTAAAATTTCAACAAAATAGTTTTGTTGGATTGAAAAAAAAAATTGTTTTAATGATAAAAGAAATTTATCAATAGATACAACTTAAGTTTTATCAATTTGAACCATATTTTTGTTGATAAAACAAAGACTAAAAAAAACTACCTTGACAGATTTAAAAAACGCAATTTTTAGTTTAATTAATCAACAATTTTATTGTTGAATTAATAAAGTTTTTGTTATATCCAAAAATTTTGTAGAATTGATAACACACGTGACAAAAATGCATTTTAAGCATTGCGATCCTTTGAATGTAATGTTATTGATGGCGTAATTTATAATTCACACGTGAAGTGGTACAAAGCAGAAAGTTTATTGGTACGCATAAAGTTAACCGGTGAAAGTGAATTAAAAAAACACCTTATAACTAAATAAATGGATGAGGACATAGTTACTGAACTAAACCGCTAGCTTCAACAAAAGAAAGCTGCATACGAAAATTATTTGAAAGGTAAGTGAAAGAAGTTAATGTAATTATGTAGTAATACCGCTAAAAATTGTCAACTGATTCATCGACCAAACCCTTTTTTATATGCTCGTATGATAATGCAACAAGCTGATTTTTTTTTTTTCTTTTTCTAAATAGATGGTCGATTTGCAGCCGTGTTTTATTTGCTGCATGCAGTTTTTATACCAACCAGCAAGATCCCCAGAATGGCTTTATGATTATTGGAAGGACATTCGACGAGGTGGAAATAATATTGACAAGGATGTAGGAACAAAAATATTTTGTAATATGTAACGGGTGATTTTTTAAGAGGCTTAGAACTTTAAAAAAAAAAAAAAAACACAAAAAATTCGAAAAAATGAATGAAATATTTATTTGAATCGATAGTTTGAATCTTGCAATTTAATGTTTAAAGATAATTTCATGCAAATGTTGACCGCGGCTGCGTCTCAGGTAGCCCATCCGCTGAGTCCAATTTTGGCATACTCTTTCACACATATCGGCCGGTATCTCACGAATGAATGCATGGATGTTGGCTTCCAGTGCGTCAATCGAAGCGGGCTTGTCCCTATACACATTAGCCTTGACATACCCCCACAAAAAATAATCTAATGGTGTCAAATCGCACGATCTAGGCGGCCAATTGACCGGCCCGAAACGTGAAATTAACTGTTCACCAAACTCGCCTCGCAATTGCGCCATTGTTTCGCGTGCTGTGTGGCATGTGGCACCGTCTTGTTGAAACCACATATCATGCAAGTCAAGAACTTCCATTTCGGGCAAAAAAAAGTTTGTTATCATAGCTCGGTAGCGTTCACCATTGACAGTAACGCTGCGATTCGCATCATCTTTGAAGAAATATGGCCCAATAATGCCGCCGGCCCATAAACCGCACCAAACAGTGGCTTTTTCGGGATGCATTGGTAGCTGTTGCAATGCTTCTGGCTGATCTTCACTCCAAATGCGGCAATTTTGCTTATTTACGTACCCATTCAACCAAAAATGAGCCTCATCGCTGAACACAATTTTTCGATAAAAAAAAGCGGATCCTCGGCCAGCTTTCCAAGCACGAATTTTGATAGTAAAATTCAATAATTTGGAAGCGTTGTTCATTTGTAAGACGATCCATGGTTAAATTGCAAACCAAACTGAAGCTGTTTGACAGTGACACAAGGTACTAAACACACGTCAGCTGTCAAAACCAGTGTTGCCAAAACCAAAGCAGCTAAAAAATCACCCTTTATATGCAAATAACAATTTGTATACCTAACTACGAGTAGGTACCTACTTTTTTTTTTATTTGTTTTGCGTATCATTTATTAATGTAATGTCTAATCTTAAGTACAAGGGCAGTTCTCAGAACTTATTTCTGGACAACCAACAATATTTGCTGTTGATTTAACAAAGTACAATAACTGCATTGACAAACTACTTCTATATTATTAACAATTGTTTTGTTGATTTGAAAAAAAAAAATGGCCAATTTGATAAATTTGTTTGTAAATGCAACAGTTAATAGTTGTTGTTGATTTGACAATATAATAAGGTAGAACTGGCAAATCTCTTTCGATAAATTAGCAACGTTTTGATTAATTCAACAAAATATTTTCATACGCACAAGAAACGATTTTTGTTAGAAAAAATTTTTTTTTGGTTATCACAACAAAAGTTTTAAGTCGAGATAATGCTTCGGTCCAAAAGAGATGGAATGAAAGGCACGTCTTCTTCTGAGGAGAAAAGAAACGACGGACGTTTTACAAAAATCTTGGCCCCTTAAATAGGTCTCCCAAATAAAGAAGCTACAAAAACGAATGAATGGTTGGGTGAAATAAAGTCTCCGTTATGCGTCAACTATTTATTTTGCTTATCAAATAATTGCGATACTTTTGAAGCAAAAAAAAAATATTTTTATGGCAAAAATGGGACTCTCCGGAAATATGCGGGGGCTACATTAGACGACTGAACATTGGGGTCTCACCTACAACATATTCAACGTCTGGTGCATTACCTAAGCACGGACGTAACACGTTGTAGCTTTATTATTTCTTGTTAGGAGCACCGTTTAGCTAATATATTTTCACTGTTCATTAAAATAATTTGTGTCTTTGAAATTCCACAATAGCCAGCACTACTCTGTTCGGTATAACAAGTGACTTAGCGTTAAGCACTTAGAATATTTTCAGCTTCTATTTACCTTATTTGTATCACAAAACCACTTTTCAACGATATGCACACATCTCGCGACCACTGCATCTCTATACACTATACGTAAAATACACGATATCTTTCTCCAACCGACCACCCAATAATTCCGCGTACATCTGTATTAAATATTGGGCATGCGAATTTTGTTTATAACAATTAATCTGTCAACCGAACCGAGTACATGCCTAATGATGAGAACTACCAAAAACTATATGAAGCTTCTCTGAGAAGAACTCTACCCGGACAGCACAAAAGGAAAGAAAGAAACATTAGCACGTGTTTAATAACCAAAAACTATTTGTTTCCAAAACAATTAAATTAAAAAAAAAATGTTTACGTAAACAATAACCACACAAAGTAAAATTTCATTACATACACACATTTTTCACCTTGAGAGTCAATTGTTATGACTGCCCAAATAGATACATTCCACACAGCGAAAGCCAACAATTACAATCAGCTAACACTATCCTTTCGCCAATACCATCCCAACCACCATGGTATAGAGCACATCGGTTCGAACTCAATAAATCCTAATGATTCGGGCACTTCATTTGGGAATTTTAGATACTTTATTAGATATTAATGAAGAAGGCAAAATGCAAGTATTCTAGTAACAAAAATACCTTAATACGTACTAGCGAAAAAAAAAACCAAAATACAAGCACACGTATTTATTCAACAGAATTTATTTAAAGTGCACTAAAACATGTATAGCGTACATTACCTAAGAGCTTTGGTAAGGCCACCTTGCGCTGAGATGTATGCCATGCATGCATTCCATTTGGCAATGAAATATTTTCATAGGACTTTGATTTTACATTTGATTTTTAATATAATTTCCACTCTAAATAACTACAATATAATTTTTTTTTTCCAATTATTAAGAAGATCTTGTTTTCACTTTTTACCAATCACATCATTTTCCAACAACACCCAGACTCTATGACAGGTATGTCAACTTTTCACTTAAAAATTAAATACTTATACATAAGCAGATCACTTTACTACGATCACTGGGACAAATTACCGAGAAAACGAAAAAAGACAAATAATATCATTTTCGTTAAAAAATTTTTTTATTTCTTCAGGAGTAATGTAATTTTTTTTTTGTACGTTTTACCCGATCGGCGGACTGGGAAAGAAAACCCGAGCATTTCCGAATAAACACCAATCCGACTATGAGTGCGATTTCTCATCATAATCATCAGATTGTTATGCCGCTTTTAAGAAAACCTGACCGCTTCAAAATGCTTTGGACACACATACAAACACACACACACATGTTGTTTTTTTGTGACGGTACACGTCGAGTTTCCCGATCTGTGAAAATATCTATACAAAATTGAGACTGAGAGCAACAAAATTAAACAGCCATGCGGCTGCCGCATTATTTTGTTTAAATGTTTACTTTTCATTTTCAACGAGAAAATTAAGGAAAGTAAAAAAACAAAATAGAAAAACAACGACATACACACTTGAAAAGCACTTTGAGTTTTAAATAAACATAGACTTATTGTGGTGAGTATGGAATATTAAATAAGTTAATTTGCAATGATCGCTGAAGTTTGTGTTGACGGATGATGGAGATGGTTCTGTAAATGAGATGAATTATATTCACTTCGATGAAATGAACCAACGATTCATGAAACCAGTGGCCGAATGTGCCCGCTATATAAATTGAAATTGAATTGAAAATGGTGGAAAGGGATTGACATTTGACTAGAAAGAAATCTTTTGAAATGGTGTAAAATGAAATCCTAAAATTTTGTAGGATTTGACAGAAAATTTTGCAAGAGTAAAAGCGCTTGTGAGTTGTGTTACTTCCCCTTGTTAAGAAAAACCACAGAAAAATCATACTCAGAACCTCAACTTCGGCAGACTTACCGTTACTTGCCTACAAGCTATATTTTTATTGGGTGACAAGTGCGTAAGTATTGTTACGTGAAATTCGTATTGACAAATGTCACGTGAATAAATAAATAAATAAATAGTTGGCGCAACAGGTCTGTAGGGACCCTAAGCCTAGCTTCTCACAACCATTCGTTTTGCATGACTTTTTCATTTTTCGAACTAATGGAAGGGATTTAAAATTTTACGCCGATTCCAAACGGCCAATTGAGAATCCCTTTCAAGATAATTATACTCTCGGTCTCGGGTGTTTGTCAGACGTTCGCGAGAGGTGGCCTAGTGAGAAAACACTGTTGTTGTTGCAGATTTTAATTTACTTTCTTTTACTCAAAAGATAGCTTGTTGAACAAAATTGAGGAAAAAAATGCTAATTTAGCCCTTTACTGCATGAAACTACCCGAATAGAAAAAAAACATAATAATCGATAGTTTTAGCTTTGTTCTGCTTTCCTTAAACATTTTTTATTAAAAAAAAACTTTAAAAAAATATTTTGTTTAAAAAAAAAAAAAAAAAAATAAGCCATATATGGCTTTGCATGCAATAAGGGTTATTTATATTCATTAACTGAAAATGGAAATATTAATCCGTCCATTACTTTAATTTTTGAATTTGTTGAGTTTAAATTATAGAAAAATAAAAAAATACGTCACGCGAAGAAGCGCAACCATAACTGGCTTCGTATGCGGTAAATGGTTAGAAAGAAATGTCGGATAAACCCAAGTATTTACTTCTTAGACCAAAATCATAAATAACTAAATTTTTGTGTTAAATGTTAATAAGTACTATTAATTAAGTATTCACATAAACTCGTAAAGCCCTCATAAACAGCTTAAACTGCAGAAAATTACCACCTCGTTTATCCAAGGGTAGGTGAAAATCTTCCAAAGACACTATGAGAATAGCACGCGCGTTCTCATGGAATAGCACGCGCGTTCTCATAGTAGTTTCAGATTTTTACTGACTAAAAACACCACCCTTCTAAAGATTGTTACAACGCACAAACAAAACATTGCTATCCTTATTGATAGCCAAGCCGCCATCAAAGCCATCAATTCGACTACCATATCCTCCAAGCTGGTGCAGGAGTACCGGAACGAGCTTGCCCGCCTGGGCGAACGTTTCAGTGTCACACTTCTCTGGGTACCGGGGCATAGTGACATAATAGGCAACGAGCGCGCAGATGAGCTGGCCAGAAGGGGGTCAGCTCTGCACAGCTCACTCGCGGCAAGTGTCCACGTCCCACTAGGAGTAGTAAAGGGACAAATTCATTCACATTTCCTGCAGAAAGCCAATCTCCAATGGAGGGGTTTGACCAACTGCGTCATATCAAGAAAGATATGGCCCACATACGACCAAAATAGAACAAGAATCCTGCGAAATAGAACCCGCCCAGATATTGCCAGAGTCACGGCAATAATCACGGGGCATTGGCCACTTGGCGACCATGCGGCCAAACTTGGGATCCCACACAACCCTCATTGCCGCAGTTGCGGAAATACAAATGAGAAAGAAACTCTCTGCCATTTCCTCTGCAAATGTCCGGCACTAGCAAGAGCCAGATTGCGGACACTGAACCAACCTTTTTTTGACGACCTTAGCGACTTTTCGGGTAAAGGGATATTAGATATAATGCATTTCCTCAACTCCACAGGTTGGATATAAGTATAATGCATTACACCCCTTTAAAACCATCACAAGCTAGGTCACACGAGTCGTGGTAACAAAAAGGCACATCAAGTGCCACTTGGGTTCAAACCTACCTAAAGATTGTTAGATACTGCAACTAAAATATAACTTATCAAGCAATTTTTCTATCATTAAATAACAACTTTTGACAGGTTACTTTCCACTGAAAGATCCTGCGTGTTCCGCAAATTAGACGCGGTTAATCTTATCTTGCCAAGTCGAACGGTTTCGTTCTTTGTAGTCGGCGCAATAAATTGCTCTCGTCCAAGATTTGTCGGACTGTATTGTTGATATGTCCGATTAGTCGGTTTCTATGCTTTCTCGCGAAGCTTCTAGTTTCAGCTTCGATTGTTGGAATTCCGAGATCCCTATGGATATCTTCGTTTCTAATATACCATATTTCTCTAATTTGTAAATACTAAATGAAATACTACTGAAATTCTGATCCTTTCATATTTAAAATCTGGTTCGTCTGTTTATCAGTTAAGACTTAAACTGTTTTACAGCACTGGTAATTCAAGCCTGTACTCTTTTATATTTCGCAGTAGACTCGGCTGCAGTAATAATTAGTTACGTGAAATAAAGCCAAACGAAAAAAGACCCATTTTCCAAAATCTGGAATTACGAGTCATTTTCGTGACCGAATTATGGTGGATTCTGCTGGAAAAGAAAACCAACAAAATATGCTGAAATTCAGAAATCGATTATAATAAAACTAGAAAAAGGTCTTACGTGTCTGTAACCTAATTGAGTGAAAACAACAACTTCTGGAGAAACCATTTTTCAAATGCTTCTATGGACTCCGAAGATATTACAGGCAGTGATGATCATCGCCACGCCTACATTTTGTCGTAGTTTTTTACCAAAATTATTTTTTTATGACTTTTCTCCTTTAGCTCAAATGAACTAGGATAAGAACAAAACAGTTTAGGAAGTCAGTACATCCAAATGTTTTTTAAAGCTTTCTGTGAGTCTTCCAGAAGCTGAACTATAGACCAAAATCTAACAAGCCCAAGTTACATTTTACAATTTCATCAATCAATCCAATGGGCCTTACAATTACCAATAGCCATTTTTAGTTTCGACTCTAAATTTAAGCAGTTCACAGTGGCTAAATTTTCCATAAAAATTTCGCTATTTTGAGCTACCGTAAATTTAAGGTCTAGACTAAAATTTGTTATTAGTACGGTGCAGTGAGATAGGAAACAAGGATGGGCCTATCCAACTCGTAGTGCATAATTGAAGAAAGTCAGCTCTGGACTAAGACCTAAGTTGGCTGAGCTCCAGCTGAGAATAATCACCGTCAAAAATCAAGTCAACATTCAATATGTAACCTATAGGTACATGGCGTAACTAAGAAACAAATATGTCACCCTGTTGCAAAGAGTTTTTAATACTTTTGCGTAATCTGCATGTTTACCGTCCGTGCCCCTCCGAATATTTATTCCCACAGACATAAAATCACGTGGGACATCAAGAAATTGGATAAATATTTTTCTCTTGTTACCAAAGAGTAAAATTTATTGCTAAACTCCCAGACGCGATACATTTTCCTAATACCACGTCAACAAAATGTATTCATGGGCTTTAACACGTGAGTGGCAATCCACAGACATTGCAAATCGATTGAAATGCCTACATTCTAAAATTCTAAAAGTATCTCCCGCAAACAATGCTGTCGTCAATTAAAAATCTCATCGCCCGCATTCAGTGTATCTCTTAAACAAAATGATACGCACATAGAACTTCGCTTGATCTAGATCTTATCTCGTGTCAAATTTGACGACCTCCGGGTTCATCTGAGTAATCTTTTGCATTTAAAAAGCCAATTGCATTCACTACGAGCCCACTTTCCCTTTGTGCGAAGGAAACTCAGAAAAGAGTTCATTCTCTGTATACTATGTGTATCTGGATCTGGATGCATGCCAAAATGACAAAAGTGCAAAAATTTTTCTTTGTGCTAATCCGCCAACCGAGTGCTGTATCTTTTTCAATAAATGTACATTGTACATGGGTTTGGGTATCTGTCTTCCTTTAGGTATTTGTCTGTCTGCGCGATTGAAAGTAATAAAAACACATCGAGGGCGTTTTGTTTAAACAAACTTGGAGCGAAAGAGATTATAAAGCTATCCGTGTCCATAATTACTAACAATTTTAGACACTTCTTGGAAAATCCGCCGGTGAAGCTTTCCATACGATGAGCATTGTTTTTATGAAGATAAAACTATTAGAGTTCTGGCCGTGATATTTAATTTTTGGATAAACGGAAATACTATTACGAGTATATCGAAGGCACGAGATACTAAAAATAATACCACACTAGCATGAGACTAATTAAATGCTCAGGCTCAGTAAGTATGTTTATACAAGGGGACTACAAAAACAAATGCTGTTAAAAAAACACATCCAATATTCACACTCAGTGGGTATTGCATTTGTTGTGACTTTTTAGCTCTCAGCGGTACCACCTATACCCGAACACGCCCACACTTTGCGGGAATGCGTCTAGAGCTGAGCGTATAATCACTTTTTTTTACGTTTTTATTATTTTGTGTCTATCGCATCAGACTGATGATTTTTTGTATGTATCTACGAATAGAGTGGCAGTGACCGTTCGCTACAGCATTCACATAGCTACCCTACTTTCTCTTTCAATGGTATACTCACACAAATGAGTCGAGAAATTTGATTAAATTCAATATGCAGATGCAGATAGATGCGGTTTTGCATTAAAGTGCAACTATGTTGACTGTTTTTATAAATTAAAATAAATGTGACTAAGTGGTATTGTATGGACAGTTGTATCGCATCACTTTGGCAAGAGTTCAAAGATTGGCGGGAGAGATTGTTGGTTTTGAATTCGAAGGATCGCACTTGGATAAATGTTTTCTCAGAGACCATTTTAAATAGGTAGTGCACCATTGGGCAACTACAGGTTTTTGTTTTCTTGTTTGAGTCTTTGTATGAATGGCTAGGTATTTCATCTCTCGAATCGAGTATGGTTATATCGATTAGTTATCAGAATGTCTGAACGCGGCCGTTATATATACTCCTGTGTAGCCAGTAAGGGATTCTAGAAATACATCCTGCGATTTTCAAATGGCAAATATTGAAGAGTACTCGAGGAGCAATTGTGGTAATTTGCAGGAGTGAAATTACCAACTTCACCTTTTATGATATCCTGCTTTTTTACCTTTGGATTGTATCTAGACCAAGCGCCATAGACAAATTGCAAATAAAAAAATACAGGTCTTACTTTAGGTTCATGTAAGAAAAATATTATGTTTCCCACTATTTATATGGATATCACACATTTTCTTGCCAAAATTGTTTTTTTTTTTTTTAATTTACTCCCAGGTTTCTAGCTTTCAATATAGCCTGTACGTATTCCGAGAGCAAAGAAGCAGAATAGCATCTTTATATGTGCAGCAAAATTACTTCCAGCTATAAACACACACTAGAAAGAGAATTTGACTGGGATAGGGAGGCAAATCAATTTCTGTCTGCGACTTCAATCGGCTACCACGGTTTAATTGAACACTATAGTTACCTTCTAGGTATAGACATAGTGCAATATTACATAGCAGATTGTCTCTCTGACCTTGATCCATAGCCAAGATGGTTCAGTAACAGATCCTGGTGGCTTAGTTTTTCTTCTAATGTTAATTGAGCGCTTTGTAAAATAATTTTACATGAATTCTATTTCTAGTAGTTTGTCAAAAAAGTGATTGCTCTCTTTTGCAATATTTTAAGTGTGAAGTAAGTTTTCCAGCTATTATAAGATATTGTGTTTGACCATAAAAAAATACCTATATTTTTTTTGACAATGTTTATGTTGTGAATGGAACTGCTACTCAATGAAATAGTCTTAAAAGTAAGATGAATGTTTTAGGAATAAGAAAGAAGAAAGAATCATTAAACATTGCGACCCTTGAAAATATTGCAAAGTGTTAAGATATTGAAAAGTATGTTAAAAATGCTGAAAAAAAATATTATTTTAATAAGAGCTTATATTTTGACACAAAATAGCGATCAAGTTTAATTTTTCTTTAAAGTAATCAACTTTCTAAGATTTTTCAGAAGCGGTACGTCCCGTGAGAGTAAAAAAAACTTATTTTTTTCATATTTTTCAATCTTTTAAAAATATTCGTGTAATTTACCTACTTGAAAATTGTCCTTTCTATTTAGGCTACGGGTGCTATTTCTGTTCTCATGTTTTTGGGACCATTTTCCTGTGTAGATACATTGCCAATGATATTGTAAACTAGCCTTGACTTTTCCAGGTCTACATATAGATGTCAATGACTTTCAAAAGCCGACGGCGGGTTCTGATAACAAACATATTGCGGATCTTAAGTAGTTTGAGGTTGCTCACAACCATATCTTATGTGGGACCTTCATCCGCTGCACTGTCCCTTAAACGTTCAATAAAAATTGGTGATGCTGTCTAGAGGTTCACACGCTCTTGTAGCGTGTGCTCCGTAAGGTTCATATAGTAAACAACCTCTCCCTCACACTTTATCGATACAAACTCGACCGAAAATCTTCGCTTCAAACCAACTAAAAATGTGTCCAGTCATCTTTTTCAAAGCCTATAATTCTGCGGAGCTGTGGGCCTTTTACATCTTCTTGAGAGTTCGCTTACTTACCAGGCAACCGATACCAGTTCTAAAAATTCGAAAGAACAATTGGCAAGAGTGATTCCTTGGTTGATCTTCTTTCTGATGCTTTTGTAGGAGTCAAGTTCTAATAGGCGAAACTTTCAACTACTTCGAAGCTATATCTGTCAGGAATATTTTTCACAAATATATGTATATCGGAAGCAGTGAGACAGTTTAGTGTCAAGTGGTCAAAGTCCAGTTTTCTTTGCGCCGTACTAGTGACAAATTTTAGTCACGACTTCAAATTTACAGAAGCACACCGTTGTGTAACTTGTATGGAAATTATAGACACTGTGAACTACTAAATTTTAGAGTCGAAACTAGTTTTCATGCCCATTCCGCGGTACTAATTATAATTTTTAGTGTCCAGGCTATATTTTTCGAACTCACAATGGAGTTAGAAGGTTAAAAATGATTGTTAGTAAGGTCCTTACACGTTTAGCGTTAGTGTTAACTGCGCAGCTTTGGTTGGGAATCCCACAAGGCCCTTCGGGTCAAACAGTTGGTATCAATGTCAATGTTATATTGCGCAGGTATCTTGGTTGCTTCTTGGGCTACTCCACTACACTCGTATAACCAAGTAGGTGTTTTGTACAGTTTTCTGTTGTCACCTAAAGCCACCATCTAAGCAAAATCGATTGAGATTCATTTGAACAATTTTACGTTTGCCGTCGTCGAGCAATCTTCGGAATGTGATAATATAGAGATATGTATAGAGACTCATTAGTATTCAAAGAACTATAAACCTTTTGAGTTCCTAAACTCTGCGCTCCTTAACAAACCTTAACACGTTGAACCGACTTCAGATGCGTTGTACTGACAACCACCACACCTACATAGAAGGCAGGAATAGTGGCAGTTTCGGAAAAGCTTCTTTGAGTTCTTGAGGTCTATATATTCAATCGCAATTTTAGGCTAAGTGTATTCTGACGTTCTGTCAAAATCCCCGATGTGCGTACCTACATTAAGGCTGAAAGAGACCTATATTAAGGATCCGATAAGTCCACTTGCTCATGCATTATGCAGGGCCGAACATTTTATCTTGTTTTCCATTTTGTAAAGAGACCTTTCTCCAAGATGTTAGCTTTCTTTCGAGCTTATTGTTCTTAAATGGTTGAGTGCCATATATACCCCACGGACATGGGGTAATTTTTAAGGGCCTTAGCGGAAAAGCGATCCGAAATTCCGGAGTCAGTAATCCCCTTAGAGTAGAGTAGAGTTTACTTCCAGCCAGCAATTAAAATCCAAATTTTTCAAATCGATAGATGATTGATTGATGATTATTATTGTAGTGTTGGAGAAACTCTAATGCAATTCGATTATTTTTTAAATTAAGCCTTTGCCATCGCTCTTTGACCTCAAGTTCAAATTCTTCTAAGTAGCTTCCATATAAATTATTGACGCTGCCGGTGTTTCTCTTTAGCCATATTTCCCCCGATTGAAACATGTTCAGATAGTAGGTAGGTAGGTATGTTCTGTTAGTTTTTTTTAAATAACCGATAACAACACAAATAGAGGTCATTGAAATTATCCAAAAATCGATCATGACCATATCACACAATGTCTACATCATCTTCAACCTACCTCATAACAATTCTTTCAAACATCGCAACAATACGTCTCACATTGACAAATTCAACATCAGCAACATTTGACATCCGTACAGGAAATAATTTTTAAACAGGAAAAGCTACCAACCCCCAAGGTCACCATACAGTAAGAATAAGTACATTCACCCCAAGGGATTATTACTTCACTTTGTGCTATTCGCAAAGTTCAATATTTTTGTTCTTAAAACGTACTACGAAAATAAATTCCATTTCGGGCTCTGCATACATTTATATGCGGTATAAAAATACATTTTCCAGAAGAAAACAAAAAATAAATAAATAACACACAAGCACAAAAACAGTCTGCACATACGCTGACTGCACTTCATGCTTATGTG
Source organism: Cheilosia vernalis (assembly GCA_949126925.1). NCBI lineage: Eukaryota > Metazoa > Arthropoda > Insecta > Diptera > Syrphidae > Cheilosia > Cheilosia vernalis. Next base: position 34,598,023 of record OX421360.1, on the reverse strand, counting down.
CACTCGTGACTGCTTGTTATATACGCTGCTGTTGCAAGCTTAACATAGAGAAAAAAAAATCCATAATATGGCTTTGACCTTTTCCTTCGCTATCTTGCGGCACTGAATGCAGGCTCTCGTTACCCGCAATGAGCAATCATAAATTTTCCCCCAATTTTGCTCTGCTTTCCTTTTCTGTTGTTTTTTCCTTGGTTTGGCCTTTTCTTTTGGCTCTTTCTGTTTGCCTCTTTCAGTGGGAATTCCTTAACAAGTTTGTCGTTTGTCGTTTCCTCCGTTTTGTTGCTGTGAAAAACAACTAAAGTGCAAGGATGTCAACTGACAAGTTGCTGCAGTTTTGGGGACACTATATATTTGACTGGTACTCGAAATAACTGAATATTCTATTTTTCTAGCTTCCATTTACTCTTTCCATGTGCCTTTACATATATTATGTGCGATATTATTCGAATATTGACAGCGGCGTTTGGCATAATTTCTCCATTGATGACGTAAATAGTGACACAATAACCTCGAATCAAAGAAGCTATAAGAGACACACTCATTCTCAGTGCTTCTGTGTGTGGTGTAGCAACAACAAAGAGTATGATGCTAACTTTAGGAGGCCGGGCCGGGGAGGGTGCGAAAAGCTCAATGGTTTCGTGACTGCAGACTGCACAGAAAAGTTCAGCCGAGTCGTGTTGACTCTCTTACTTTGGGTTTCAACTGTGTAGCTTCTGCGGATCCAAGTAGGAGCACTGAGCATGTGCGCTTAATAATAAATAAAGAGGAAATTAACTGCAGGCAAGAGACAAATTTGTATCAGTGCCGGTTCGGCAAAAAATGTGATTCATTAGCTGTCACTAGCAAAATCTGTTTGACAAATTCAGATTAATGTATTTAGATTGACTTGACACATTTAAGTTATTGTGAAATGGAACGAGCATTTCGGATTCGGACAGTGTTAGGTGGGCCAACTTTTAACTGAGCTCATGAGGTTATTTGTATTTCTGTTTTCACTGCAATGTCCTGATTCCTGAATGATGACCTTGAGGGCAGATGAGAGCTGTTGCTAAAATGTTGCAATGCCTCCTTAGGGAGCTGGAGCTTTCTAATGACAACAAGACTGCTGAAAATGTACATACCTATAAGTGGTAGGTAGGTAATAATATTGTCGCAAATTTCAATTTAACGGAAATACCTGTGTAATTGTTTTAGCTACTGAATTGATGCGAGATTCTAATGAATTTCGTCAGACTTACCTGAAAAGAAACCAAAAAATATATTTGTTAGGTAATTTTGAATAGAGTTGTGTTCAAAAAATACGTTAAGCCATTATTTTAAATAAAATGGTCTGGTCATGCGTTTTTAGTTTCACTATTCCAGTCAGAACTTATTTTGCGGGATGAAAGGTCTTCCCACAGCTATAGTTTTCGCTAAATTTGACAGACAATCAATAATCTATTTGAGTACGTCTGACAGCTGGTTGGCTTTAGTTTCAGTTTTTCTTGGCCTCGATTTACATTTTTCCGTTGACGTTTGTGGAGGGCTAGCCGACGAATATAGTCAAGATTTTCATGACAAAGTTGACAGTTCATATGGTGGATGACACTTCAAGCTTCGGAAAATGGTTGATTCACTGCTTAAAAGCTTGCACAATCGAAAAAGTACGAAGACGCGACCAGACACAGAACAGGAGGAAAAATAAGATCAATGGTTACAGGCTATCGAGCAAATAGTAAGTTGGCCTGACCAAAATGTAAGAAGAACGTATCAGAGCTAAAGATCCTATCAATTATTCAGACATAAAAAAAACCAAACCCTTGAGGAAGAGTGTTGAGGATTGATTTATGTGGGTTAGGATAGGTAAAAATGGTGAAAGGGGTCATATAGGCACAATTTATGTAAACAAAAACATTTCTACAGTGAAAACGACCTAACTTTGGCTGTCAGACAGAATGAAGTGGTGTAATGATATCTAAACTACAGTCTAACGAAGCTGCCGAATGGAGACGAGAATATGTTATATACCGTCAAGTGTCAGACCATGGTGCCTTGAAATAAAGTCAAACGTAATAAGGTCGAATCGTGTTTATTTCCATTTCAGATTGGAAATAATGTCGAATTCCAAAAAAATTTTGTTCGACGTTATTTCCAAAAAAAATATAAAAAAAACCGGCCAAGTGCGAGTGTCACTCGCGCACCGAAGGTTCCGTATTTGGCTAAAGTCCAACACATCAGATATTATTTGAAATCTATATCATTCAATCTTTCCCCTCTTCATGAATTCATCACAATTTAGTTTAATTTAATTACTTAATATTTTTACTCTTAAAAATTACTCGCACATGAATCTCATTTTCTAATTATTACCTAGTACCCAACCCACCCCAATTTTCCATTCTGTATGCGACCTGTCCCAATTAAAAACTATTGACTAAAAATATATTACTTTCATTTTGTTCTGTACTCCCCAAAAAAATGTATTATACTCCCCAACGAAATTAGCAAGCGGGAACCCTGGTGGTATACGACCAGTGACTCTCTTCTGTCGTTGATGGGGTCAAATGTGGACAACTGCGTAGTAGAGATTAAAACTTATGAGAGCAACGTATTTTACACGGTAAAATTATCTTTTTTGAAAATATCTTGTAAACTATTAACTTTTCGGCAAAACAGTATTCAGCACATATATAGATAAGAACATGATCTACAAAAAAGGAATTTATGTATTTTTTTGTGAATCAAGAAATAAACCGTTTTTTGGGCGAATGAAAACATTTTTTTCACCAGATTACTAATTAATCCAAATCCAATCGATGTATTCCTTCCATTGGTATTTGTCGTCTAACTAGAGGTTATACCGGATGTTGTGTGTAAATTTTAGCCTCCTATGTGAATCGGTTCTTGAGATAGACCTGGTATCAAAATTGGCTTAGTGGGTTCGGACAGACAGACAGACAGACAGACGGAGAGACATCCGAGCGAAACTAATAAGGTTACGTTTTTTCCCTTTGGGTACGGAACCTTAAAAAAAGCAAATAATGTCGATCACATTTCCATTTTCGACTTTATTTCCCAATTTAAAATTCGTTCACATTTGAATTTCAAACAAATTTATATTTTATTTCCAAAAAATAATAAATAAGTACATAACGGGTGATTTTTTAGCTGGTTTGGTTTTGGCAACACTGGTTTTGACAGCTGACGTGTGTTTAGTCCCTTTTGTCACTGTCAAATTGCAAATTATTGAATTTTACTATCAAAATTCGTGCTCGGTTCGAATCCGCTTTTTTATCGAAAAATTGTGTTCAGCGATTAGGCTCATTTTTGGTTGAATGGGTACGTAAATAAGCAAAATTGCCGCATTTGGAGTGAAGATCAGCCAGAAGCATTGCAACAGCTACCAATGCATCCCGAAAAAGCCACTGTTTGGTGCGGTTTATGGCATTATTGGGCCATATTTCTTCAAAGATGATGCGAATCGCAGCGTTACTGTCAATGGTGAACGCTACCGAGCGATGATAACAAACTTTTTTTTGCCCGAAATGGAAGTTCTTGACTTGCATGATATGTGGTTTCAACAAGACGGTGCCACATGCCACACAGCACGCGAAACAATGGCGCAATTGCGAGGCGAGTTTGGTGAACAGTTAATTTCACGTTTCGGGCCGGTCAATAGATCGTGCGATTTGACACCATTAGATTATTTTTTGTGGGGGTATGTCAAGGCTAATGTGTATAGGGACAAGCCCGCTTCGATTGACGCACTGGAAGCCAACATCCATGCATTCATTCGTGAGATACCGGCCGATATGTGTGAAAGAGTATGCCAAAATTGGACTCAGCGGATGGGCTACCTGAGACGCAGCCGCGGTCAACATTTGCATGAAATTATCTTTAAACATTAAATTGCAAGGTTCAAACTATCTATTCAAATAAATATTTCATTCATTTTTTCGAATTTTTTGTGTTTTTTTTTTTTTTTTAAAGTTCTAAACCTCTTAAAAAATCACCCGTTATATTGGAATGTTCTTAATTTATTTTATAAATTATTTCTTAATATTGCATGGAAACGAATAACAAATTTACAGCATTTTATTAAAGTCGACTAGTGTCTGTGGTCATCTAAGTTTTGTACAGTTTTTTGTATGACAAAAAAACGATGGCATGCTTTTTAACTTTCTCCATTACGTAGTAAGAGAAAGATATTGGTTTCGTACAAAATTTCGAGCTCGAGATTTTAATCAATTCTGACATTACGATGATAGAGCAACTCAAAAAAGTGGGTCGCAAAATTCTGTCCGGTCTGTCCGTCTGTCCGTCTGTCCGTCTGTCCGTCCTTCCACGGGCCTACAGTCTAAACGGCTTCCCGGATTACGTTCAAACCTCGGATTTGGAGTTTTTGGGCTTACAGTTCGGGAGGTGTTTTTTTTTTTCAATGTAACCTCAATATTAATGGTACTTCCCATACAACATTTTCGTACCAGTTTGATTTGATCGAAAACGGCTCTAACGATTTCAACCAAAATCGATATTTAAGCTTAAGTAGGTGAGGTTACCATGACTGCGTACCCAGTTTTTGGCTAAAAATTCGAACAACGGAACTTTTGAAATTTCGACATATCTCGAAAAAGGTCTGTACGACTGTAGCAAAAATTAATTTCTAAGGTTATGCGGTCATTTATAAATTAATAGCAACCTCAGTTTTTCTCTATATTATCGTACAATGGATTCATGAAAAGAGTAATTTTTTAAAAATAAAGTTTTGTCTAGTTAACTTAAAACGGCAATAACGATTTTGACCAAAATGCAAACTTAGAGTCAAATTGATGTTTTCAAAACTGTTGCGTCCTTAATTTTCAATTCGAAGCACCGAAAACGCTAATTTTAGAAACTGCTCATATCTCGAAAACCCCATCTTCGATTTCGATAAAATGTCAAAAACGAAGTATTTCTTTTATCCAGAACAATATCATACAGTCAGTTTTCAGTTTAATAGTTACGCAATAGTATTTGAAACTGTTATGTTTGGATAATTTTACAAAAACTTCATTTGCACCGCACACACGAGCATCGGGATATTCAATTTATACCTACTAATGCAAATTCACAAATTCCTGAATTATTACATAATCTTTCTAAAGATATCGGTCTATCACGAGCAATACTTCCAATAATTGAAAACTTAAATCATATTCCAATCAAAATTAAAAACATATCCTTAGGTCAAAAACAGAAGCTGCGACATTGCCAGTTACTGAGAGCTTTAACCGTTAAAAACTTATATTGTTATTTTATATAACTGCCATATGAGATGAATATCCAAAAGAGGATTTTGTTTTCTTTTGTCTAGTATCGAGAAAGTTTCGTTCGACCCAGTCGTGCACTTTATTTCTTCCTCGGTTCGTACATTTGAACACAGCCGTTAACAGATTTTAGAAAATCGCTAGTTTTGCTGAAGTCCTAATCCAACAGTTCTTCTATAAATTTGAAAAAACTACCTCGCTTAGCAAGCTTCGTAGAAAGTACGCTGTTGAATCCCTCTAAAGAGCTGGTAGTCCTATTTAAAGTTTTGTGGCACGACATTTTCTCAGGTCCTTCCTGTATTGATATAGATTAATGGCTTATGGAATTATTAAATTACTTGTTCTTTCTTTTATTGCGTTGATAGAATAGGTTAAAAAGGAGGAGGCGGTAGCCCGCGCTCACGACGGATCACGTCGCGGTCGGCGGGTGGCCGACAACCTGTTTCAGCCACTGAATTCAATATAATTTTCGACATAAATCACCTTTGTTTCAACCTTATTACAATTTTGCTATGGAAATAAAGTCTGCCATGAAAAAAGGGGCAATTCGACATTATTTCCAATCTGAAATGGTAACAAAGTCGATTCAACGTTATTTCCATCGAATTTATTTCACGGCACCACAGACACAGACCATAACCATTTGGTAGGAAATCTACCCTCTAGCCTCGAATACACTCTAGAAATGAACTTCCATAGAATCAAGGCGGAGCCGTTTTTGAGTCCTAAGTCCTCCTTCTTGTAAGTCTTTTTTGGCCTTAACGAAGGTATGGTAAGGTTTTCTGTGAAGAGTGATAATCGGTTGTAGTTCTGGTAGTTCATTGACACTTTCACGGTTGGCCGGAGAGATAGCTGCGATTAAAGCTTCTGCTGTCCCATCCATTGCAGTCAATGAGTGGTTGGCTCACAATCTAAACTCCTTATCTTGTGGAGGCAGATGTTCAAATATCCGTGTCCGGCTATCAAAACTATGTGGTGTTGTAATTTGTTTTATCTTTATTGTCTTTTCTTCCATAAACATTTTTTATCAGCCTTGCACACAGCTTTTAAGTAGGTTCGTCCGCCTATCGCTTGTTGGTACTTCTACTATAATTTTCTTCTTATTGCCGAAGACGTGCTGCTATAGAAGATCAACGAGGATGAGTACATCGAAACTGTTTGTTAAAAATCTTGTAAAATGTGCTTATTACAGCTGCAGCGATATGATTAGCCTGAAGTCAATACATCGGCTTACGACAAAATATAAATAGCTACATCCTCTCCCGCGGAGAATCAAGTTGATGCACATTTCACTTTATATCGATCGCCGGCTGACAGGTAAAACTCACTAAGTAGGTACACATTTCAGCTAAAATTACCTTTTATCACTTAGTACTACATTTTTCAATTATATATCGCAAGGAAAACTCAGTAAGTTTATTAATCGACCCAAACAATTAGCATAGGACTTTCAAATTTCAAAAACAAAAGAAATGCTTATTGAGCTTTACCTGTCAACCGACGTGATGTTAGATAATCACTCATACTCCCGACATATGAAAACCGTTTATAGTTTTGGCACCCATTGGGTCGTATGAATAAAAACTAGCATTTGCTTTGGGTAAAAGGTGGTAGCAAAGTAAAAGCCCTTAGCAATGGCTTTGAATCGGCTTGAATAAAAATATACTTTGCTAAAGTAAATTCGAACATAGCATTTGTTTCGCTGTACCTACGTGTACTTGCCTTGCAGTTGCTGTCAAACCTGACCAGTAAATTTTAATTTTTTGAATTTTTCTTAAGAACCGAACGACTTTTGTGGAAATTGAAATTTAAAAAATAATATAAATGCAATCTATAGCTTCAATTTCACCTGCAAATATGATTTCTGTTTGCCAAATAGCTTGTTGATGCTTAATTTCTTCTTCAGGTGCCGGTAACTGCATCCGATATTGTTGGAAATATTTATTTGTTAACACACTAGACAATTAGTTAAAGAATAACTACGAATTACCGAGAGGTTTTTAAACTCTCGACCTAGAATCCAGGATCTCCGCTATATACCTACCTTACAAATGATTCTGTTGTCTAAATATTTTCATCGGAAAGAAATATTATTAGCCAAATAGTATATACTTCACTTGGGACGAAACAATTGCTGCTTTTCCGTAGGTAGAATTAAACTTAACTTTTCACAATTCTTAGATTGTTTTATGTTTAAAATGTGCACAAATGTGTATAAAATATTTAGCAAAAAGTGAGTCAGAATTTGCAAAGCATTTGATTTGTCTGATAAATTTTATTCATACCGATCTGAGTAAAAAATCAGTGCCGCCTCTTTTCGAACTTGCCGAAAGTTGGAAATAACGCAAATTGATTTTTATTAAAACGAAACGTAGCAAATGCTTCGATTTTGACATTTCTCTTGAGTAAAAGCAATTGCTACGTTTCATTCATATTGACTGAGTTCATAAAAGTACAAATGCGGCACCTACCTACTGCAATTTTTGCATTCATTAATGTAAAAAAACCTGCATTATCTTTGCATGACGGCAGTTTTATTTGCGTTCATATAACTAAAATGACAGTCAAATTGCGATCAACCCTGCATTGAATTTTATTTTGTTGCCGATTTGCAGGAAGATGGCAGGAACAAATATGTAAGTAAAATAAATGAAAATTAAAAAGATCCAAAATAAATGAATGTTTTTTTTTTTTTAAGTTAAAATATATTATTTGTGTTTTATAGGAATGAAAGTGAACAAAAATTGTGGTCGGATACTGAAACCAAACTGATGATTTCGATCCGTTTAGGCGAAAAAATCTGTTCTTTTTCATGTGAAAATGGTTTCTGAAAACATCATCTGGAAATTGTCCTACGCGGTTTTAAGAAAACTCTTAGTTTTTGGAATGTTTCTTGAAATCCTGTTAATTTTTATCAAAAGAATCTTCCTTTTTCTTTGAATTTTGCTTCTATATCTTTCAGAAATGTTTGCCTGAACACTTTCAAAATTAGATCCATTTAAGTGATTTAGAATCAGTCCTAAAATGAGTCCTCTTATTGAAATTATTAAAATTTTTATAAATAACAACCAACTGAAAGAAGAAAGATAAATTAAAAAATTCTGTAATTTTTTGTCACTGCCTACTGCATATACGAATCCTTTTTTGGAAACGCAAAACTACTGCAAACTTGCAGCACTGTTTCTGTTCATAATTGCATTAAATCAATATTTTTTGCATGGCATGTGCAACAATATTGCAATTGTGAACTCGCCCATTGTCAGAGAGCCTTTTACTGCTTCCATAAAGTTTGAAATCAATCTCAAGGAGAAATTTGGCAAAACACAGACAGAGTGCCATCAACCACTTAAAAGTTTTTGTTTATATGTGGATTTTTTCACACATCACACTAACACTCCTCAGCCAATCTGAAGGGGACGTCCCAGAAAAACATTTGTCATACCATTGAGCAACACTGTGTTTTTATTTCATTACAACGGGCGTTGTGATTCAAAGTTAACGTTACAGTTTAAGATGTCAGCTTACCTACATGTGTTGGGATTTCGATCGCTTGTTGCTTCACATTCGGTGACGCACATATAGAAATATTAAAAAAAATAATAGCACCCACGAGCTTTTTTTCTTTCCTTGGTCTGTCTACTTGTCTGTAGGTATGTCACGACAGTATCGTTCTGCACTAATAAAAGCGTCATTGTCTGGCAGCATCAGGGAAATAAGTAAAAATGCCCCAAATATAAATCATTTCGTGCTCGAAATATATAAGGATTCCTGTCAGTGAATTCGGAAAAGCGCAGGTATTTCTTAAAATGCCAATTAAGTCGATTGTACCAAAGATATCTCACCCAGCCCGCGACATACAAAACCAAAGTCCTTCCAGTGATATTATAAATTCACATTAATATTATGTCCCTCACCTGCGAGCATTTTTTAGCCGGCATCCTGCATACCTACATCCTCAACTGCAAACATGTCAATTGTTTTCCATCGGAATTAATTAAAACTGTGACAGTAAAACGATACTTTTACAAGTGTGCTCTAGTTTCAAGTACGTGCGCATTTGTACTACTGCTCGGGTAAAACATCTCCAATCGAATAACTCTAAAACAGTCCCTCGCCACTCAGCATCGAATCGGTCCAAGGTCGTTTCTCGACATCCACCTCATTTTATTCTGCTCCCCTCGTTTGTTTCTATCACCGACTTTAAAGTCTTGCACTTGCACACTTTGTAAGCACGTGTGTGAAAAAAAAATCGTCTCTTACATTCAGCGAAGTAAAAAAAAAAATTAAGTAGACTTTCACTCGTCCTGACACAGTAGTCCTCTTCACCTTTATCCACACCATTTATGTAGGTGAAATGCCGACAAGGGCACACAAGGTATAACGTGTTAACCGCTGCTGATATTCTGATTAAAAAAAATGTTTGTTAACATCCCTTCGCAATCGCCCTCACCCATCCCGGCACATACACCTGTGTCGCATACACCTAGGGCAAGCAAAGGACAACCATGTGGAAACGAGCCGCTAAAGAACAAACAAACAATGGCAAAGAGAAAATTACTCATAAGTTTATTGTGTGGCAGCGAGTTTCCTCTGTACCACAACCATGAAAACGCATGCTGTATGTCGCAATGCGCAATGACGTCACAGATGATGAAAAGTTCACCCGCCGGCTGCCGCACAGAGAAAACCAGTTCATCGAGCGGTGGAAAGTTGGATAATTGACCTAGTATAGGTAGAGGTACTGTATACAGTATACCAGAAAGTCGACTTTTAAATATTCTATTAAATGCATATCCTACGCCATCTATGGTTGAGAAAATGCTACTTGTGGTTTTGGTCAAGGGTTAAGTTCTAAACTTTTCCAGCTTGAGGAAGTTTTCCACACACAAGCTTTTGAGGGGAAAATGACACACGACTTTCACTCAAAAAAGCTCAGACTCTTATCACTTGTAGAGAGTGGTATTGTATGTGGGAGACTGCTATTGCAAAGTCCTGTACCATACCAACAAAACCTAGTTGGAGTTCGACGGTTCGACGGCTGGTATCTGCAAAGCTTTAGCTGGAATCCCTTCTAACGTCAATCAAAGGCAATCTGCGTAGTGGCGGCGCCTTTCGCCTTTATTTATGTTTTCCTTGTTTTGTCACCTCTCTGTGTCTGTGTCCTTTGTAAGATTGGTTAACTAGCAAAAAATGAGATTTTCTCTTTTCCCCCAGATTGGTGCGATATTATTCGCCTTTTATTACGGTATTGGGGATGAACGCTGTGCACTGGGCAAACCAAACAGGATGTACATAGACACGAATTGTAAAAAACGTTTTCGAGGAAAATTATATTTCCATCAAAAGGAAATGGAGGAAAATTTTAAATGTATACCCTATGAATGTAAATAGGGCAGAACTGTTTACAGCAACAATCATCCGAGATATCAGTTCGATGGTAGCGCAATTGCATGGCCGTGGCGGAAAATGCGTACGCACAATGAGATATAAATACATATCTCGTTTTATTTATAACGAAGTCATTTGATTTTATCACAACCAATCAGGTGTTAAGTCTTTTAATAGATTATGGTGTTGAGTGTTTTTTTTTTTTTTTTTTTTTTGTTTATTTTTTTACCGTGCCAAATGACAGCGAAATGCAGTTGAAGGATGCGTGATTTAATGAGCATGAGTGTTATGCTTTGATGTGCATAAAATTTTGCAAAGTGATGTTAAAGTTATTAAGGAGGGTGGTGTTTGGATGGGCGGTTGATGGTGGTGCCATGTAGCTGCGGCTTGCTTTTGTGGGGAAGTGAACAATTATTTAAAATTGCCACATGTCAAACCAATGGGTGGAATAATGGATATACGTGTTTTTTTTATGTCATTTTTCTGACTCGTTTAAGGACCTTTGGACATATATCGGGGAAAGTGTGTATTTGAGTGAATAAAAATCGCCGAATCGCCGTTCTATTCAAAACGGATGTTTTACAAATGTGCATCCATATTTTTCTTATATTTCTTTTCCGAAAACAAGTTTAGTACGATAGAACACTCCTGATTGGGCTATCTGAGCATTTATTATCCTGGGAAACTATTTTCCCATATCACCTATCGTTTTTCTTCCCCTAAGCATAGCCTTACACACAACTTCTTATTCACTGATTTCACTCATCGATTTTGACATTTGAAAACAACCACAACTTTATTTGTCTTAGTGCTTGATTTTTTTATATAAAACTGTGTTTTTTTTTTTGCTAATTTTTAAATAAAAATAAATATTATTTTAAGTTAAAAAAAAAACAGTTTGATTTGATTGAGCTGCCTTTTTGGCTCCGATTTTGAGTTGAAAAATGTTTAAATAAGACTTTAGACTTAGAGCCTGCCCTAGAAATTCATGACCTCACATCCGTGGTCAGCCCAGATCATTACTAAACATATGCCAGTAGGCGCCTGAACAAAACCTAACTTCATAGTATCCTCTTCACAGACAGCAGAGGGATTTAATAATTCATCTTCCACAATTTTTTTATATTGACTGCTTTACACCGTGAAAATAGAAATGGTGGACCAAAATATGTTGGACGGATTAATTCCTTACTGTTTATATAGATTTGGCAAATACATATAAGAATTCGCTTAATTGGTAGGTATATGTGGGTCTAAGTTTAAAAAGCTTTTAAAAGGATATTGTAAGCGATTACGATGTGTGCCGTGAAAAAAATAGCAGCCCCATAACAATTTAACAATCGGACATTTCGATATTAAACCCCTGGAAATATGTGATTTATTTAGGTTGCGTAACTATGAGAGCGAAATAATATTCATTTCAACTGTCTAAACTCTAAATTGATCACAATACGCAGAGCTTGTGATATAATAAAAAATTATGAGAAATAATTATAAAAAAAATAACTAACTAGAAGAATGTATAAGTTTTTGACGGGCTTAACTATTTACAAAATTAAAAAGCTAAGGCTTGTTTAATTTATGGCTGATTGTGCAATGACCAATGACTCAAAGACTTCTAAATACCAAAAAACATGTTAATCTCTGTAGACATTTTATGAACAAGACGATAGATGGAAGCATTACAAACGATCTACATGGAAAAGTAGAAAGGGGTCTCACCCAACTTGTAGTGCGCAACTATAGAATAGAACTTTAGAACTTATTTGGGATCCCAATTCGGCGGCTTGATTCTTCTTATATATTTTATTATTTCAATATACATAGAACCACATGGTCCTACCCTGATATATTCTGAAATCACATTTTGGGTTCTAAGTCACCTTGTACACAGATCTTCTTTTCGTGTAGATTTGCGGGTGTTATTTTTCTAAGACGATCGTTACTGTTGATATCGAAAATGGCCTTAACATCTAGAGGTCTTTAGTGTTTTAGATATAACAATCACAAGAGAGTTAATAATTAAGTAGTTGATGTTGATGATGTATGGCACAAGTTGGCAATCTGTCTGCCTATATAGGTAATCCTTAAGCCCTTTCAGTAGGTATTAAACTCTTAACATGAATTAAACAAAATACGCCTGTAAAAATATTTCCATCCTTCAAAAATAAAGTTCAGCCCTATTTGACGTCATATTTGCCAGGAACTTTTAAATAAATTTCATTATGCTACATCATCCTTAGAATCAAGGATTAGTTTAGCACAAAGCGTAATAAAATTTATGAAACCATAATCTCTTGAGTACGTTGTGTGCACCTCTGAAAATACCTGTTAAATAAATTTAAATAAATTTGTATTATATCGTTTTCCAGTATCTTGATAGCATGGGAAAATCTTCCAAAATTCCCATGAAATTAAAAGCTACTAGAGGTAAGTTTTTCGCATGTATAGTTAGAGAACTCCATTATAATCCAAATGCGTTAGCAGCGGAATGTTTTGTTCGTAAGTTTTCGATGCGAAAAGTTATCGCAAGAGTTACAGAACACGGGCACTGAATAGAAAGGTTGATTAGTATGTATACATTCAAAATAAAAATTCGGCTCTTAAGCCGAAAACCGTCAGAAGAATACATTTTAACAGAGCAGTAATTATACATAATTTAATACAATTTTTTAATTCATAAAGACGACAGTCTGCGTCTCGCTATCCTGTTCTGTACAATGATAAAGTTTACAAGAAAACACATCAAATTTGAATTTGAAAATTAAAGTGGAAACAAAATATTACTGACAATAATCGAAAAATATTAATAGCTCATCATTTTGTTTTCCAAACTAATATGAAAGGTAAATAATAATTATGTACAATTATTAAAAAATCCTCAGTAAATGTGGTAGCACCCGTTCTAGAATTCCCCAAGGTGAGTAAACAAGAAAAAGAAAAGAAGAAGAAGCTTTCTTAATTCCTTTTAAATTAGGTTTTGCTTACTTGAAGGCTGCATGGCTTAGGAAGAAAGCTTAAAAGAAAAGGACAAAGATGTAGACATTAAATTTGAAATGCTAAAGGTCGAATTCATTACAGCGACATTTAACTTTTCATATAGGTATGAATATCTGAATACTTAACGAAACTTAATAAATGCTTTGATCGCAATTTCTTGCGTCAAATAGTTTGTAAGCAATGCTTCTGTTATCAAGTAGACATCGTATTCCGTCTACTTTCCAGATCACACTGCTGAAGTAGAGACTTTTATTATTCAAAGCTATCATAATAGCCGTGTTTTATTATCAGCGTGATCTGATCCGAATCAGATCACGAAAATAAAACAATACGGATCATAGACGAGTTGTGGCAAGAGTTGCTTTCAAAAGACGACCATGCTACCAGCCATATTGCAAACATTCTGTACAACGACATTTCAGTTGCTTGTCGGGGGTGTTGCCATATCAGTCAAATTAATCATTTTTAATTTTTGAAGGTGAGAGTTTTTTAAGAACTTATTTAAAGTGTTTACAATCAGTTCGAAATATAATGAAAACCGCAGTTTACACATCTGGTCCGCTTAGATTGGAATAATTCTTAGACAAAGCATTATACTTTTCATAATAATACCATAAGTCTCTCTCTGCACACACACAAAATACGTTTGATTGTTAAAATAAAATCGGAACTTCACGTAAATTTAAAGCTGTATGTCTAAAAAACTCGGCGAAAACAGTTGCTAGTTTACATTTTTCATTAGATATTCCGAGATTTTCTGGACATTTGTACCTGATTTGTACTTTATGTAAAAACAAATCACCTTTCTGCCGGAAAACTTGTGAAACAATAATTATTTACGAACTGCGACAGCGACACGTTTCATAAACATTTTTTGTTAAACATTTACTTAAAAAATTATGGAATATTTCGCTGGGCTTGTCATACCTTTACAGAATTAAAAAGCAAAATCTCCAAAAGGCGCGAAATTTATTGGATGTAAAAAAAAGGCTTATTGATTTTTTGTGCTAAGAAGAGTATTGAATTTTTTGGTCTGGCAACGTGACTGTGTGGCTATCTTTTACAGGCACACCAACATTCAAGAAAGAAACAAACAGCGCCAAACAGCGCTGCGAGCAATAGTAGAAATAATTTTCAGATCATGGTTCATGATCTCGATGAGAAGCAGGATCATATGCTGTTGTTGTAAGTGCATGTAAATCGATGATCTATATAGATCATGGCTGATAATAAAACACGGCTAATGATGTAATTAAATTGGTAGTATGTATACGAATTAAATGAAATTTAGAAATAAAATAGTTGATTCCACTGAAAATGTTGTTTTTGACTGAAACCACAAATACCCCACAAGCATTTTCCAGATTCAAATAATTTTTCAACATTCACTAATATCTTGAATAATGCAAATTCATTAAACCCTCCGAATTCTTGGCGCAAATGCAAGAATTTCCAATTAACAACAACTGAAACCCGTCACTGTTATTTCGATGCGAATAAAACAACCCCTCAATCCATTATTCGCTCTAATTGTGTTATTCGCTGAAATTAAACAGAAATTAAAACTGAAGGGTTGCAAGTTGCAACGCTAAAATTGCATGAAATGCAATATACTCACTTTTGATGCTGTTTCTGTTTGTTTTAGTTCCAGTCCCAATCCAATATCCTAGGGTGATGTGGAAAAAAATCCCCCACTCCCCGGATGAATTCTTTCGAAAACCTTAAGAGGCAAAAAACACAAGATTAAATGATTCCACACGGCGAACACGAACTCTTGACGAGATAGTCGTGTCTACTACCTTATGAACTGAGGAGGTATACTAACTACACACACTCGCGTATATAATATCTAGTGTAAGATTTGAACCAAGAAATAGTTTCCCACCAAAAAATTCATCTGACGACTTGAGAACAAATTGCTCTCATGGGAAAAGAGGTTAACATTGTAAAGTATACTTAGTGCAGTACCGTACTGCTGTATACAACACAAACATACATTTATATGCGCTTTTTCAACTTGCACACAATTGGGCACACTTGTCCTTGGTCGTTGCTTTCCTAGACTCTGTCCAGCAGGGGGATGCAGGATTTTATTTCAGTTTAATATTTGCTGTGTGCTTAGCCACTTGACGTTTATACGAATGTGTACCTTCCTCCCCTGCACGGCTATACCTAGGTATGCGAATACTTGTCTTTCTTAACTTAAGCTGCTATATGCTTGTGTGTGTGTTTGTGTTACTTTTGTTGGCTCCTGCACCAAGGGTAGTAAATAATGAATTCACAAAAGAATTAGAGCGTTACTCGTACTATAGTGCGACACAATTTGCGGCGATAATACTTGTTAACTTGACATTGGCGCTATGCCAGACTGTGCGTCCTGCGGTAAAGATTCAAAGCGGAAACCTGTTGCCCCCTACATCTTATTATCGTATTATCCCTGTACCTATTAATAAGTAAAAGTGTTGCCTCTTTCTTGTCTGAATGCGGGCCATGACAAGGGTAAGGTTAAGGAGTGATTTCGCATTACTGGTAATCCTATTGTTAGATGGGGAGGAGGGGACGAGAGCTCAGACTAGGTATTCCTTGTTATTTATCAAAGTCGTTGACAGGAAATTACTTGCATTTTGCTGTTCGTCGTTTCCTTTATTTTATACTGTATAGTCACCGAGTACACATTGTTCTGGAGGGGCTGCAACACAGTCGCCCTTTCGCGATGTTTACGCTCGTGAGTAATTGAAGAGACTCACATTCATTCGAGTTTCGAGTGTAATTCTTTTTAGCAGTTGTACTTCGGTTTGATTAATTCGATGCTGTCTTTGTGTGGATTTTGTAGCAGCTACCTAAACTTCTTTTCTTTCAATTTAAAAAGATAAATGGATTTACTCAGGTTGGTATTTGCATTTATTTCTATGTGGGCTGATGTATGTAGGTAATTTCTTGGTGACTTATTTTAGTACACCTATTAGTGCATTCACTTGTGAAATATATTTAAGCAGAAGTCTGCAAAAGTTGCTGTGGTGGATCATCTTAAATTGGTTATA
This sequence comes from Cheilosia vernalis, assembly GCA_949126925.1. NCBI lineage: Eukaryota > Metazoa > Arthropoda > Insecta > Diptera > Syrphidae > Cheilosia > Cheilosia vernalis. Next base: position 34,581,309 of record OX421360.1, on the reverse strand, counting down.
TTGCAGAGCAGAGCTATCCGCCATCAAGCGTATCTAATAGTTTCGCATTTTCTTGTGTTTCTGCATTTTCTGAAACTCGACTTAACTATTGTTATTGTTCACTTGCAAAACTTTTCCACTCGGGGATGTTCCATTTCATAGCATGCAGGAGCTTAATGCTTCATTTTTAAATACGTTTTTTATTAAAGTAAAACCTATCTTATATCGCCCTGTTCATTGGTTTTGTGGAAGCATAAATAATAAGCCTTAGACGTTCCAACCTCTCTCAGAGCTGACTTACAATTATGCTACTTAAATCCATTTAGAAATCGTTATACATAATTCAACATGCGGCGAAGGCATATAAATTATTGTCTCGTCTGGGTTTTGAAATAAGAACACCTCGCAAGGAATTTTTTACTGGGAATTTTGGAGTTCACGGTGGGAAGTGAGTTATATACCTACTCGTACCTTAAGAATTCCCTCATTACTGCAGCTTCGGCAAAGTTATTCTTAAGTCTGCTGATTTTTCCTATTGTGGTACTTAGCATTAAGCCCATCAATGTTATGATTGTTGTCACATTTGCATGTTTAGCGGTTGACAACATTTCAGGACAAATTGAACAATTTAATTTATTGCGTAGACCGAGTCTACAATTAGGGACGGTAAACCGTAAACTTTTTCGGCTTTCAGAAGCGAAACTTTGTGAATAAATGAGCAGATTTGGGAGTGTTTCTTCAGGGTTTTGGAAAAAACACTCGACTTAGTGTTGCAACGTAATAGTTTTCTCCATTTTGATGATTCCTATCCTAAAGAAAATGTAGGTACTCGTGTTCTTTTTTAATTTTCTCCATTACGTAAAGAGAATGATATTGTTTTATATTGTACCAAAAATATTCATTCCTTTTGCGTGGAAAAATCCAAGGCATACATTGAATGATTTTTTTCTCTTTCTTTTTGATGTCGATAGCGGATTATAGCTTTAATAACTGGTTCATATAGGTATCCTAGTCCAATCTTCTCATAACCATTCGTTTTATGTGAGTTTAATTTTTTGGGACGAACGAAAAGGACCTTCCATTTTATGCCGAATCCGTATGGGTGAATTGCCTAGTTTTTCTATGAGAGATCTCTCTCAGATGTTTATTAAAATTTTGGGATTGGGAAAAACCTAAAAAAAATCATTTGTATTTTTCCAAGGCTCAAACCTGAGACCCTAGTTCAGTAGACCATGCTTACTAAAAATTGAGCTACTGCACCCTTACGTGAATTTTCATGCAGGAATTTCTTTCTACAACGATACAATTTTTGAATTTTGCAGTTGGAAATGGAACTCTCCTGAAAATGTATGTAAACTGTCCGTTTCGCGGATTAGTAACACTTAAAACCGATAAAAAAATTTAAATATGTATAACCAGGAGATTTTCCCAAAGATTTGAGCTTCTATATATTAAAAACAATGGCATAAAACTATAGTCGGTTAAAGCCCCCTTTATGAGTATTCTAGTACGTGACAATGTCCGTATTAGTATTTTTCTAATTATAGTCGACAAAATACCCAATAATATGCTTAAATGGACAGTTGAGAACTGAGAACACTCATGTGCTTCATGGAACAGCACTTCTTCGGCAAAAAGTCACTGTTTGTTTCGGGTTTCATGCCGGTGGCGCCATTGGGCCGTTGTTCTTCGTCCATGAGAATGACCGTCACGTTACGGTAAATGTTGGTCGCTACAGAGACATGTTTTAACGTTATTTATTTGAGTCATTCAACAATGCCAAAGCTGGATATACCAATTCTCCAATCAAGAAGCTATCGCCAAAGACTTGAAAGTCCTGGGTACCAAAAAATAATTATAACAAAACACCAGACCATCTCTGCATAAATACAATATTCAAACCTTTAAGCAACATATAAGTTGTCCATGTGCTTCTGTCCTTTCGCATTTATAAATAAGAACTAATTTTAAAGCCTAAAGCCAACTCCCATTCAATTGTGCTCCGCCATATCAATTCGAATCCTTCCAATTTGATTCACCGCCAATGATGCGGCAAATTCCTATGCTCTTCAGACAGCATCGTTGTAAATTTTTAATGACTTGTATATCGATTGATGAGAGTTGAAGCTATACAACAATTCAGAGTTGATATCCTTTTCAAAGTTATTGACAGCTTGTGACTTATAGCCTCCAGCAAAACGAGCTGAGTTGGCAGGATTGCAAACGATGTAGGCTTAACATTTTGCAATCCTATTAGGAAATGTTGATATTTCACTGATGTGTTGAGAGTTCAAGAAATTGAGAAGGATCACATTACAATTTCGATAGGCAATTGTCTTACGGAAATGCATGATTCGAAATTAAATCAAATTAAATCGAATTTATGTCTGTATAAATAATTTAAAATATAACCAATTACATTGGATTTGGTGTACTTTATGAACAGTTGGGAATATAATAAATGGCTACACAAATGTGCCTGTTCGCCAGCATAACAAAACGGGATGACAATACCTTAAGTAGCCTTTTTTATAGAAATTTTACCACTGTGGCATAAACAAAAAATTTAAATGATATGCTTAGCTAGACACAGCGTAGATATATATAGATTTCGTTTCAAAAAAGTTGAAAAGTTAAAGTGTATTCTACTAGAAGAAGCGGAAGTTCCTGCTTGGAAAATCGCTCGGTGAAAGCAAAAACAACTGAATAAAATATGAACAACAACGAAAAACCCTGAAAGGATTTGAATTTGTTGTCTTGATTTTCATTACACCAAATTCTATTGGACTGTTGTACCAGTCAGAAAGCGACAGGATAACTCAATTTTTAAAATGAGATTTAAAATAAGTATAGGTTCTCAAAAAAAAGGGGTAATTTTGAAAAGACATAAAAGCAAACAGTCTATTTTTTGTTAAAGAACAAATCAACCAAATGAGTACATTCAACATTTAAATTTTTACTAGAATAGTACAGTTAATCGTTTCCGACTGTAATTTGTTTGGTTGGCGTAGATTTAAGAACTACTGCCTCTTGTTTTCTCAGTTCCTTTGCTAAGTGTTACGATTGAAGGATAGGATATGTCTTTTTTTAAATTCGGTGCCTAAAAGCGGAGATCTAAACAGATAGTAGTATTTGACGAATACCTCCTAGCATCGGAATTTCAATTTTAAACGTGTCAGGCTTACAAATTTGACATTGTCCATATTAAATTAAAATTATACCCTATGCGATGATTTGCACACAGAAGCATCATATGTTATGGTTTTTTTTTTTTTTTTTTTTTTAATGAAAGTGGTCTCTGTTTGGAGTTCGACTTTACATCATTTGTGCTCAATAAATGAATAAATCAGATACCCTAATTCAAAGAAGTTCAGAAAAAAGCCTACAAGAACCACCACCTGTGAACATTATTACAATCTCAAAATCAATACCCAGCCACAACCTGATATCTATTTTTCGAGAAGACGACTCAACGGCGGACTATATACGACACAGTGAAATCGAATTGGTAAAACATTTGTTCATTGGTCGTTTAAGGTTACTGTGACCAATAGAGTCCACTTTACTCCAGAGGGTCCACGCTGTAGAGGAATACATCACTAAAGGTGGTGCGCACAAGTAGAACATGTCTTCAACCAAGAGGTACATATTATACAACTGGGCTATACTGGAACCAGTTAGCAAAAGAACCGGGCTAGCTAAAGAGGCTTTACATTTTAAACATCGATTCACCGCGAATGGCAATCAAACGAAGATTGTTCCAAAATCGGAATGGCCAAAAGGAATAGACGTGCAGTGCTGACAGAGTGACAGATTTAACAGCCACCTTGACATCTTTACAATACTAAGAGAACAGCTCTTGTTTGTTGTTAGACATTTTAATGAGGACGTAGTGTAGAAAATGAAGACTATGCGAGTAGAAACTCAAGAAATCCTAGGCTAGTAGTATTGTGAATACAGTTTGTCATCCGCATTATCAGTTCGTCACTGGACCGCGTTTTCGTTCAGAGAAATTAGATCAGAAAGTGCGTTCATTCATCAAAAATCGAAAAGCTTGTGGCTCTAAAAGATTCCGTATATATACGATCGTCTGAACGATATCGTTTTCGAAACATTAAACACCATTTGAAGTTATGTTCTGCTCGAATTTTTTTTTAAATATCGTCAGCTTTCATTACTTGACTTTGTGTCCGTTAATAGTGACGACCAACTAACAATTTGGGCTGAAGCCCAAATCTATGTTTATATATAAAACCAAGTTGCATACGTATGACCACCCATAACTCGGGAGCGGTTGGTCCGATTTGAGACATATTTTCCTTGTTGTGTTTATCTATGCCTAAGGAAGGTTCATACGGAGAGAAAATTGGAACATTTCAAAAGAAAATTGGAAAATTCATACAAATTTATTTTCCATGCATTGTACGGGGAATTTTCTACTGTTTTATTTTGATCGCGATATACAGTGAGATCGTGATTGACAAAAATTCTACATGAATTTAAGTATTTAGAAAATTTTCTATATGTCCGATAGACAAACTTTAGACACACGACTTTATGGCTTAACAAAATTTCTCAGCCAAACGCGAATCAAAGCGCATGTGATTCTACAAAGAATTTTTCACACCTTATAGTCACCAAATCAACTCCGACTTATCCGGCTCGCAGGGAGTGCCGATTGCCGAGTAGGTATATTAAATGTTTCACTTTTGTCAATTACGTCCCTTTGCGACATCAAATATTTAAATCTATTCTCATATCAGAAAGCTACACCTTTCACACTTCAGTTCGTTATCAATTATTTATGAACTTCCTCAAACGAGTAGATTCCACAGCTGTTTCCAAGGAGGACACTTACGAAAGTACACTTGTATCCATTTCTGGAAATTTGATTTGTGTACCCAGAGCGTGTTTTTTTCCCCCATCTCAATCTTCCACCCCTTATCGGTACGTACTAGTTCGTTCGTTGAAGGATGGAATTGAATTTCATAGGTACACACATTGAGGAGTGAGGACTGAGGACACAACAGGCTATGTGCAATGGGGGGCGATCGTAAAAATATCTATAATGTATTTTTAATGCGTCTGCTTGGGTGTACGTATACGGTATACCTCCCGCATCTGGTTATCTGAATACTGTGTTCTGTATCTCAAGTTGAATTCTTGAAAATAAGGTATTCTGAGAGTGAGACCGAGTCTGAGTCCTCCTTAATACCGGCGGTTTATTTTATGGATTGTACATGTTGTTCAACGACCTCGATGGGCAATGCCATCAAGTGGCGAATCGATTTTTATCTCTGATACATAGGTCTTTTCGCTGCTAAGGAAATACATCCAGTAGCTGAATGTATGGCATTGAGTGTTCATAAATTTCAAAGAAGAAGAGTTCGCAAATGGATATCTGTCCAATGTTTGTCGTTAACAGTACGTGTGTGTTGGTTGTTGTGTATCCTTCATCGGTGCGGAACATGTTTTCAATTTAACGAGATACTTTGACTTGACGAAATACGAGTTTTTAGTTTATATGTACATGTTGCTTTGTGCATTTGGCGTATTACTCTTGCGGGATGACAGGCTTTGCAGTTATCTCTCCCAAGAGGACAATGAAGTGTAGGTACATAAAAACAAGAAACGAAACGATTTTTTCATGCTAGAGCATGGGTTTAAACTTTTGTGCTACCTTTCAGGAATTTATTATACATTATGTTGACAAGAGAATCTATGGGTATTTGGTTGGAATACTTGCAAAATAAATATTTTATAAAAGGAGTGACAAAAAGTATTCTCTGTTCTTTTCTAAAAGAGGCTTTTGCGGTACCTTCTCTGTTGTGTATCAGAGGAGCTGCCACTGAAAGTCTGAAACAATAATCAAAAAAAAATGGTTTCGTAACTATTTTTTTCTGTTGATGTATCGATTGTGATTGATGGGTTCGCACAGTAAAATGCTGCCAGTTTTAAATCTGGCTTACAATTGGATACTTACAGAGAACAACTGAGAGAAAATCTTTAAGAAAAGTCTTAAGACGCACTTGTAGAAAAACTAGTAAAACTAAATGAACTTTTGTAGATAAGACTAAGAAAATAGTCGCAAGATTCAAAAGCTTTTAAAAAATCTTCTAGTATTAATAATTGCCACAAAATTTAGTTAACAGCGTATAAAATGATTCCAATTGCATTTTACGGACTTGCTATTGCGTTGCGTTAGATATCGTACTGAGGTTAACCAACTGTATTTAAATTCGTTTCGGTACAAATGAAATTGAAAGTCACGGCTCAGTTATAATCAGTTCAAAGAGGAGCATCTGCATTTTTACACTTAGGCTTAACTTTTCAATAAATACCTTAAATTGACCAAATTACTTGAAGCAGCATGTGCTGTATATGCTCGGAATTATTATTTTCATTACACTAACGAATATGAGCGAAACGAAGTTTGCCGGGTCAGTTACTCAAAGTATAAAAAAATGTTTGTGATTGGGATTGGGATAGGTACTTTTTGGTGCCGATTATAGGCTTCAAACATTTTTTAATTTGGCTCAAGACCTGTCAACCCTATTGCTAACTCCGATCCAACCGTAAAACGATCAAAGCAAATGCAAAAAAAAATTCAAAAGCGACATCCATGGGTGACAGAGGTTGCTTCACGGATGAAGCGTTTTGTACGAGGGGACTGATTTGTGATAACCGCCAGGGTCGTCACACCCTACTGCCAGCGCTGCTGCCAATTAATATCCACCACTATCGATATAATTTTTAACTTCTGTTTTTTTTTTAACTTAAAAAGTTAAACATTTTTTTTTGTAGCATAATAACTAGGAAATGGACAAATGAGGGGAACACAGTTTTGCTAACACAGGCAAAATTCGAAAAATCACTTCACAGAGGTAAAAAGTGAGTGGAGATAAGAGATAATATCACATTTACATACACATCTTTCGATCAATGTATTACGACCGATGGACTCTATTAGAGAAACACGAAAAACACGTAACCACATAAACAAAATATAAAATCAATTTTTTTTAAAACCACCACAGAAATACAATTTATTTAATTTATTTAATTACCCCAGCAACCAATCCAAGAGACTTTCTCTCATGCTAAAACCAACAAAACCCTAATTGATGTCCTCCACCAAGGATAATTCATTGTTTTCTACTTAATTCACTTATTTCTTGTTCCAAATGGTTATTTGTTGCTCACACGATTGAACTGCACGCGACAAAATAAACAATAAACTGCACTAATTAGCAAAATGCCAATAATACTGGCAATAGAAAAGCTATAAGACGCTGCCCCCTGAAAGTGCTGGACACATTTTGGTATCGACCGATACAACAAGAACATCCGATGAAAAGAATGACCCTCCCTTGCGTTTCCCTTTACGCAGCGAATGCAACATTGAAATTAATTTTCGTTGCCACAAACGTCCGAACCGGAATTGTAATTTTGTTGGCAAACTTATATAGCTTAAGTCTGCTGGCTGGATTTTGAGGTGTTAATCATTTCCCGGGTAGTAGAGTGCATTTTTGTCCGTTCACTCTGATGTCGAGCCAAGTCCCCTATGAGGGATTAACCAAGTCGTGGTGTAGTAAACTAGGGAATTATAAAGGAGTTCGTGTATTTATTTCCGTACGTACATGTTGCCATTAAATATAAATTACACTGAGAGTAGAGACTTGCCCGGGAAGTTTGTTGAACGTTGCCGCAGAATTTAATATACTCCATGACCATGGAGAGTAAATAGATTTTTTCCCATTAAGATGGAGTAGGTTGAAGTGAAACCTAAGAAGAGTTCATTTATATTTACGATGCGTTATTGTGGACTGTTATTAAATGAAAAGATGGATTAAACTAGTTTTGTAGATGAGCTAGGATAAGCGGGGAATGTGGACTGCATAGTTAAATAAGACCTAGCCAATGTTGGAAAGGGGAATATTTTTACTATCGGATAAACTACTTTGATCCCATTTCAAAAAAAGTCCTTCAAGTATGTCAGGGTTAAAACAATCAATCATTAGAAACGTGTAGATAAGCGTCGTACTGTTTTCTATACTAAAACGTCTGAAGGAGCATCCTATTCAAGGTTTTAAATGTTGTAGGATATTAGATGGGTGGTCTGAATAATGAAGGCTTTGATTGTCTCAGTAATGCTCAGACGGACTGTGTAAATGAGTCTCACAAGAATTAGAGGAGCCCTTTATTCAGACACAGGACAAACGGCAAATGAGTTCATTAACCTGAATCAATTAAAGAACAGCCCAGATGGAAGCGACATTACTTGAGCTGCTAATTATCTGCCATCACCTGTGCTGAAAAGAGATGGTGGTATGTGAAGCGTTTTTGGACCGATGGCGGCTCATTCATCCTGAAATAATGTTATTGGTATCAGTATATCGTATGATTGGGTTAAAATAATTACCTTTTCAAAATAAGCTTACTTATCAACGAAACACGATTGGAAAAGTATATGAGGGTGTTTTCGGACGTATAGATCTTTGAAAGGGCATAGCTTCCAAGCTGAGGTCTTGTTTTTGACAGTTCCTTGACATTTGTGTCCCGTGTTGTCTGTTAAATGATCACGAATAGTCTTGCACTAGAAAAACGCCTTAGTGCCATTAGGACCTACCTTGCTCACAGTTCAATCAGTTTATTCCCGCTATATGTCAAACATATTATTCGTGTTCGACATACACTATTCAACAACAACGGTTTCATCTTCCATGGCGTCCATATTGCACTTTGGCCTTTTCTGGTTCCGGATCCTCCTCCTCTTCTTGACAACCCTTCTCCGTATTGTCTTTTAGCTTTTATTTCTTTTGTGTACTCTTTGGAGCAACGTCCTCCTTCCTCTTATAAAAATGTTGGGTGCCATTTAAATCAATTTTATCCTCAACACTTGTGTCTACAACATTTATACATAAAGAGAAAACAGCACTTAACCTGGAAAACTTGTTAGGCTACAGCTATTTTCCAGGAGCACGTTCTTAGGAGCGAACCAGCAAAGAGCATTCATTTAAGTTGCGTTCTTCGTGTGAATTGTTTTGTTGTGTTTTTGACTAGCTTCAGTTTTGATAGAACGTAGTCTGTTTCGATAGCTTTGCTGGATGTTGTTAACTATAGTTTGACAATGCTTTTTTAATTTTTTTTTTTTTTAAATTGTTCTTTCTACGATAACACTTCAAATAATTATTTTACTTTGAGGTACTCATTTTTGTTTATACGAGTATTTGTTATAATTTAGAAACACATTGCTCGTTAAGAAAGCAGAGCTCGTTAAAAATGAAATGGTGACCGAATAATTTCTATTACATTTTGTAATTTATTTTGCTCACTTATGTAGTTTGGTGTATTTAATTTCCGCAGGGTGTAAATCCTTCGCCGGAATATAGTTGGCCATTTCAAATGGCATATTTTACCTACAAAATATGGTGTACAAAATATGACATTTTGATTGATTTCGGAACCGAGTAATTTCATGCACCATTATCATTAGTGGTATATTATAAAAACAGCTGAACATCGGTTTACTTACGCAAAAGAAATGTCGAAATTTTGCACAGAAAAGACAATGGTGTAATTTTCATACTGGTATATATATTTTGACAAATATGTACGAGTAGGTACACCAAAATTTAAAATTTTTCTTCATTTTTCTCAATTTGGCACCTAAATAATGAATTTACACGAATTTATTCACCAGTGCTACTTGAGCATGTGGTTGGCACTGCATACTCGTACATTTGTACTAAATTTAGATATAGATTCATTGCGAGCAATTGAGAAACAATTTGGATGCAACTACGTCTAGTTGGACTTGGAACCCAACAAGTTCCTTTATTTATGTTAGAAAGACAAAGGCCGTTGTTTTTCCTCTGTCAATCTGCACTTCGATTTAATTGTCAATTTACCAATCTTCAGCTACTTGCAACAATTGTTTATTGAATTCAACAGAGAGGAATGCATTACAACCGTTGGACATTTTCGTGGTTGCTTATAGCATTTTTGAATGTCCTGCGAATCTTTTTTTCTTTTCCCTTGTTAAGCTTCAACTAGTCATTTTAGCAACAAATCATAAAAAAAAAAAATAGTTGGACAAACTAGCTTCTCAAAACCATACGTTTTGTGTGAGTTTTTAATTTTTGAAACGGATGGAAGGGATCTAAAAGTGTATGCCGATTCCAAACGGCTAATTGAGAAGCTTTCTGGTTTGCCAAAGCAGATAGATGAAGACTTCTTGATTGGAGAGCTTCTGTTTTAGGGCGTCGTCGTCTTGTAAAGCAGGAGGAAAACGCAGTGAGTTCCTGTTTTAAGAGAAGCTATCAACAAATATCGTATACAGACCGGTTGCGCCAAATATGTTACGAAAAGCAACCTTAATACAAAACGAACCACTTTGAGCTTTCCCTTCATCCAATGAAACATTATTATCTACGATTGTTTATAAACAACCCTCCAGCCAGGGTTTGTAGTGTTCCAATTGCATGTGTGCCTTAATTAAAATGATGCAATTAACAAAAGCAAACAACATGCATATGTGTGCACTGTAAATATTTCGTAACATTTTTGCAAGTACCATGCCAGAGCAAAGACCATGAATTCCGTTTCGTATGGCCACCTTAATGGAAAGACTCGTAGAAAAAAAAAAACTACTTAACCCCATACACCACCCAAGCGAATTTTCTGGAAAGCACCTACACAAGTAAAGTTTCAGCAAAATCAATTTAAAAGGTAGATCGACATAAACTGCAACACCATCCTTGTTGTGCCTTACGTAAAAGAAAGTCGATGAGTTCTCGTTGCGACTTTCGCTTTCAAAAGATTTGTTACAGTAAGCAAACGTAGCAAGGTGCTTACATTTAATACTGATGTCGTCGGTGTCAGTGTATCTATTTGTTTTTGCAGGAAGTATTGATTGTTGACTATGACTAGTCGTATTGGGTGACAGCTTTGACTTGGCCCTCATCGTTTACCCAGCTTGTAAAATCTATTGGAGTTAAAATTGCTTGGGGATATATTTCGATTTCATATGTCAACTACTCTAACTCAATCTTGGTTCTTGCGGGTATTTGTGACCATGCATCAAGTGATGGAATAAACAATTTACTCATCAATTTAAGAAGTAATCCATTTTTAGCAATGGGTTTATAATAAACTGCAATAAATGCAAAAAAATGTAAGATCCCCAAAGTGAAAAGTTTTTCACACATATTTAAGGCGAAATCCAAAATGGCGGTTTCATTTATTTAGTTTAATTTATTTATTCAATCTACGATTTATAATCCACAGATTTCGAAAACAATACAATCACATAATAAATAAGTTACTAAGTTAAATTTGAATTTAATTGGTGACAAGCGAGATTAATCTATCCTTAAAAATATTTATTGGCAAAAATATATCCAACTCGTAATAGAACAAATTAAATAATTTAACACAAATTGGGTTAAGTTAGAGCCGATCTTTTCTTGTATTATTTTTTTCAATTGGATAGTCGAAAAATGATTCTAAAAACGCATCAAAAACGGCTGAAAATCTTGTCCAAAAAGGAGTCAAAAATCCCGCCAACAAAAGCACTTAAAAACTCATCAAATGGCTAGAAAAATCTGTCGAAAAATGCATAAAAAAATGCATTGGAAAACGCAACTACAAACGCCTTAATAAATGCATTAAACAGGTACAGAAACCCATCGAAAACACGTCCAAAAACTTGTCATAAAACGCACCAAAAACTTATCGAGAACCGCGTCAAAAAATGCATTGAAAAACGAGTCGTAAAACATATTCAATGAATTAGAAACGAAAGTCCAGCCGTTTAACCACAATATGTCAACCTGTCGACAGTTTTTTGATTTATGTGCAATAAAATGTATCACAAGGGCTTTCATCCAACAAGTTTTCTTTCATAACCAAGAGGTCAATCATTAATTATTCCCTTGACCAATGACCATCTCTCCGACTGCATAAATTCAAAGCCCCCGCCATACATTAAGCACACATATCGCAATTCATAAGCACACTTGTTTACATTGGATTGCCATAAGTCAATCTCATATATCGTCGTAAAAACTGACAGATATCCCATTCCAACGCAATCACTTGCTTCCAGCTTATCAACAGATACCATCCAAGTGGGTCATATAAACCCCATCAATCAATAGTAATACATCTTTAATAGATGCTATTTAACGCTTTGAGCACCACCGTCACGGGCACCTTGATTGATTACCTTCTGCTGCAGAACTATCACCACTCGCCATGATAGATAGTGGCGGTAAAAAGCGACAATTGCGGATATTTCCACTAACTGTTGAACGCATTCTTCTACGTTACTCGAGCCCATTACTCTCCTATTATGTCAAGTGATACTATTCATCTTCTCCCAGACGATGGAAAAACCGTACCTGTACAAGTGTACACCCTGGGCACACCTGCTGCAGAGTCCTTCGTCCGAAATGCATTTTGCGAAACCGTTTCACAAACAATCTGCTTTTACCAAATGTAAGTACTATTAACCACCCACTATCCGTAACGTGTTCCCCACTGCCACCCACATCAGGCGACCAATGCGCCACGGCGTCGAAGGCGAAGTGAATCAACGCTGAGTTCAGCTCCATTGTTTCATGTAATGGCATAGTTGCATGCAATAACATCCGTCTGAATGCGCCCGGCGGAGAGTGTTATTGGAGCTCTATTGAGCCTGAGTGGGTGAGTGTACTTTGTTCGTGTGTTTGGCTCATAATTAAAGCAAATCTGTGCTGTACTTACACACATTTGTGTTTGGAGTTGTGCCTTTTCAAAAATAAACAACCAGATGCCGGAAAAGATACATATGGGCGCACAGATAGTGGGGGCTGAATTTTTTTAAATTCAAAACACACCATATAGGCAAGGGACGAGCTGGCTGAAAACTCCGCTTCAAGCGGGTGAATGACACATTCGTTGTGTGTAATCACGCGATTAAGTTTATACGCTAGATAATGGAAAACGTACTATTTGCCGGAGCACGGGCATAAATGGCTGTACGGTGTTTTCAATTCCCTAGGATGCACGAGAATAATTTATAACGCGATGGTATTTTCAGCTTCTGCCAGAGGCCAGAGTATTTTCAAGTGATTTCCAAACCACCAGTGCAATCAACGCGCACAGTGTCGTCATTTGATGTTGGTTTTCGGGGTTTTCGAGGTTTTCGAAGCTGTGCCGACTTATGTTTGTCGACCGTGCCTGTGCATTGCGAATGATATTTGGTAAGCCTCAGACACAAGCCAAAAGCTAGAAATGGCTTAGTTGGCTGTTGGTATTAGTAAATGTGTATAAATTCTCTTCACAGGCACTATAGTATTTAGTTCACCTAATTTTCATAAGAGTATAAATTTAAAAAAAAAAGAACTAAGCAGTCGATACAAAGATAAAAGGTTAAAAATATTGTCGGCTATTTAATAAATAAATGTTTTTAAATGTTTCCAATTCATTGAACTTTTTCTTTATTTTTGTTATATTCAAATTTCAAAATTTGTTCAGTAAAATTAAAAGCCAGTATTTATTAGAATTCTATATTAGAATATTACCTACATATTTCAATCAAGAACTTATTGCAGTTTATTTATAGATGATATGAAATATATACACTGACTACATTTTAATACGAACTAATTAAACCCATCCACTTCAATACATTTGCATTTGTTTTTAATACAGAATCTGAACCAAAGGGATTCGATTTAAATATATAGGTATTTCTTTTGAACCCAAATATATTATTTTATAGCTTGGTTTAAAATCTAGACATAGCTTGAGCGTTCTACTCAATAAAGTGCTTAGTGGATGATTTGCATAAGTAAAATGTTTAAAAATACAAACAATTGACAGTCCCTCTGAAAAAAACCTACTAAAGGGACCACGGAGGCACTCTATAGGATTACTTTCAATGGGAATGAGTGACCAAGGAATTTAACTACGCTTCACAATTTTCTACGTGTATTGTAATATTTAAAACCAATAAAAATAAGTATTAAAATAAAATATTGTTTGCTGTTCAAATATACCCCATGGATATTTAAATGAAAATGGATTTGTGGTATAACATTTCAAACTGCAATTTATTTTATTCGAATACAAACGCATTTAAATTCTATAATTTTTTAACATGAATAACGGTTGCATTAAAAATTAAAAAAATATCTCCACATATATTAAAATTTAATATTTCAGACAATTAAAACCTTTTATTACAGGATGGGCCACCTTGGACTGACTGATTTGAAATGCTTTTATTTTTTTATATTGTTTTATTTTAAAATTAAAGCAAAAATTCTATATTTTTTTACGCTAAGTGTGAAAAATTACTACTTTTACATAACCTCAATTTTCCTGTTGGCCTTAGCTCATGAATGTTTTGCGGTTTGTTGACGTAAACCCGTTCCTTCAAGAAATCCCACAAAAAAAATCAGGGGCCTTCATATCTGGTGAACGAGGTGGCTGCTGACGTTTTACGTTGCAATAATTGATCGTCCGGAAACGTTATAAAATTTAACAATTTTTACTTGTTCTTGCACTGAGCATCATATACTCATATGAAATTTTATGAAATTCTTTATTATCTGCAAAATATTTCTTAAAAAAAACATTAAAAATAAAAAAAAAATATAAGCATTTCAAATCAGTCAGTCGAAGTTGGCCCACCCTTTACCTATTTGAATACATGCCTATCGGCATTCTTCTAACTTTAAGCTGACCGCTTGACTTAAGCCATCTACAAAATCCAAAATTACAATACAAATTAACTCGGTTGTGTTGTGGAACACATACTTCAAACCTTTGCGTGTGGTTAAAATTGATCCGTCGCCTGATTACTTTAAGATGTCCATCCCTTCTCATTTGTCTTAAATTGACCTAACCTTCGACTGCTTAAAACAGACGGATAGCATCATTTGGAGCTGACCCAAATTCCGCATTCACACAAAAAACCCCTTCCAACAGAAGCCAATCTAAGCTCAATGGGACATGCCCCAAAAAGGTAAAAGCGAAATGATTAACCTTTCTTAAAATCCAACAAAAACCCCCTTTATGACAAACAAAAGCCCCATAAAATACACATCCCTCTAGAATGATCAATGGCAAGCAATAAAAAATTGGCAATTATCTTCTCAGACCCAATAAAATATATCCTGGCAGCGTTTTATCACATTTGTTGCTCCGTAAATCACTTAACCACAAGGTGCAAGGATGATAAAGGTCAGTGTATAGGTTGTACGTGCCATACACTGTGTGGCGTTTGAATTAAAGCCTACATTCCTCGTTTGTGTGTGACTTTAACTTTCTGTATTGAAACTATACGGTGTATAAAAATAACCCAAAGGCGCGCGAGAGGCCAGAAACATTTTCCCAGGCTCAACAGACACAATTCAGATGATTTAATAAACACTCTCGACTAATTAATTTCTAGAGCTCCACTTAGGATGGGCGAAGACTTCGAAATCCAGGCAACAGCAGCGCGTATGTGGGTATAAAATTTATTAGGGTGCGCTGAGATGTGAGTTTGAGCGAAATTTCATTTATTAAATATAGCCAAGAGTGGAACACAGAGGCATTTGGAGGATTTTCTTGTCTTTTATGTGTTGGCATTAAATAATTCATTTTTTTAAATTCGAAATACGGCGGTTATTAAAAAGTGTCAGAGGAACGTGAAGTAGATTGTGTCAGAGTGCTGGCTCTTCGGTTTGCTTTAAGTTATTCACTTGCTTAAAAAACGGGCGTCTGCCTGAGACACTGCAGCCTTCCATCCTGTGCGATCCTGGGCACGCCGCTTAGAGTTATCCAAGCGCTCTAGAATCCGCATCATTATCCCCTGGAGCCAGGGAGTTGGTAATCAAAGAAGCTCTTGGCTGGTGTATTACATTACTGTCCATTCGCTCGATGTGGCCCAGACAATGTAGGAGACTTGTTTTGGCTTTTTGGACTATATCCACATTCGCCCTCCTCACACACAATACCGTTAAAATTTACTGCAGCTTTAAAACTGGGTCTATTAAACAGTACTTCTGTTGAATGTATATGGTTGCTGGGTTCACGGTTGCCACATTGGTCATTTGTGACCAAATTTGGTAATTACATTTTATCTTGGTCACATGGTCATTTTTCATTCCATTTGTTCATATTTTTACGAAATGAAATATTATTAATAATTAAAAAAATTAAGTAATCTGTGTACATGAAGAATAGTTGAAATAAATAAGATGAATTGATATTTCTGTGGTTACAGATATTTCGGACTTAAATCATTTTGGTAATTTTTAGTTGGTCATTTTTATTTTGGACACAAACATTATTTTCAAGTGGCATCCGTGGCTGGGTTACAGTTTTCGTGGAAAACGAATGCAAACGACTCATTTTGAAAACTTAATAGTGAATATGTATAGGAAAACTTCTGTTTTCGATGAAGTTTTCGTGTGTTTTGGCGAAAACTCGGGGCCAGATTCTGTAAGGCGAAACGTTCAAACGTTTTCGTGCGCACGAATGATTTGCCCTATGTTACACATGCAAGTTTCTTCGTGCGCACGAAAACGTTTTAACGTTTCGCCTTACAGAATGCCGACCCCGGTTTTGGGCTCGTTGTGAAAAGCATCTAAAAATAATATTAGCCCAATGGCCCACTTTTGGACATGTGAAACCAAAAAGTTGCTTACAATTATTAATTATTATTAACTTTACCAAATCTTATTTGCTTGTTTGATGTGCAACATTCAATGGCACGCCTTGGCAGTAAAATCGATTCGAATGCCGTGACGAAATTGGTCTGTCGCCATCAGGCGGCATCATCTCTCGACTCCTAAACCAGTCAACCGATTTCAATGAAATTTAGTCGGCGTGTGGTGTTGGTTGCAACTTGCAAGACAGTATAGTTTTGGACCCGATAGGTGGCGCTGTTGCCAAGACATATATATTTATTTTTAACTCTTTCCAATTAATTCTTAAAGTGAATACTTATATATGGGCACGCTGGACCTCGGGAGTGAACTGGTAAAGGTAGGTCTAACACAGACACTAGACTACTGAACCAGTTGATTATTTTCAATCTTAGTTGTATACGCTACGAAAACAAAATGCTAACAAAAACTCTTAAAATAGAAAACGTTGGATTAGATTGCGTTATGAAAACTGTCTATGAATGAGTACACGTATCTACTCGTACTTGGCTGTATTGTAAGATTTGGTTCTTAAATTAAATTTCTTAATACAATTCAACTACAACTCAATTCCATTTAACATCCACATTTAGCGAGAGGAGTTTCACATCTGGTCACAAGCACACTTTCTGTTCTTTTTTTACTAAAGTTTGTTTTACAGCACAAAAGGTTATTAAATAACTAATAATTTAATTTATTTATATTCAGAAACAGCAGAAACTCATAATGTTTGGTTGCTTCATAAAAAAAAAATTATCTATCTAAAAAAAATTTAGCAAATGCTCTCAGATACCTAACAAAATAGCAGGCTTGGAATATTTTTACCAACTGCTTTGTGGCGCAGCTTTTCGAACATATCCAAAGTTGGAATTTAACCGAAATTAGTTTTTACTAGCTGACCCGGCGAACTTCGTTCCGCCCAAATTCGTTATAATGTAATAAAAATAATAATTCCGAGAACGAACAATGAACATGCTGCTTTATGTGATTCGGTCAATTCAAATTCTGTATTCAAAAGTTATATTAAAAACATTGTTGATGATGTCTTTAAATCAAACCGCAATGATTGACGTGTCAGCCAACCTTAATTTTTCCACTAAAGTGCTTTACGGTACACGAAGTACAAAGCGGAAGATTTTGCTCACACGTGAGCACGCCACATACGATTGATTGATACGATTGAAAAACATGGGAATTCAATAATTGATGTCACAAATATCCAGCGATAACTGAGCCGACTTTCGAATTAAAATTGTGTAGCGGTGAGCCCGGAACATCTAAAGAATTTAAAAATCAAACTTTTGAAATAAGTTTTGTTGTATTGGCAGTGACACAACCCGTTTTCCTATCCAGTATATTTTTTTTACAAAGTGCGGTTGCCATACTAAGTTCTATTCCCAATCTCATCCCCTTAAACTTTTATTTTCACGACAAAAAGTAGCATGTCCTTCCTAAACGAATCCTCCAAGCCCAAAATCGTAAAAATCGAACGATCCATTCTCGAGTTATGAGTGCACACACAGACGTCAGTCTCTTTTATATATAGGGGTACCCACCAGGTTTGTCCGTGCCTTTCGTTTGGAACTATCGGGTCCAAAACTATTCTATTTTTAAAACTGGAACCAACTGGATGGGTATCCACAAATTTTCATTGAAATCGGTTGAGTGGTTTCGGAGATCGACAACACCTAACCAATTCCTCCGTAGATTTTGAAATTAAAATTCTTTCTTAGATTTCCTATCTGTAAATGTGTTAAGAGTCATAAGAGCATTATATGTTTTCCTTTTCACTAATCTTGACTGTAACTCTCTTCGGCCGTCGAATCTCTTTCGTGACGTCGTCGTTTGTAATTTGTACAGGCATGAAGAACGAAAAAAAAGTAAAAATGCAAAGATAAACACCCTGAAAATACCTTTTTTTGACACTTGATTTGTTAAGATTGGTTGAGTGTGTGAACCGCAAAAGGGAGAAACACACTACAGAAACTACAGAAATAATATAGAGGGGATTCAAACAAAACCTAGCAAATGCTTAGATGTTGACATTTATTTTGAGTAAAAGCAATTAATATGTTTTATTTACATCACATTGATCATAGGGAAACACAGTCCAAAAATGAAAACAAAGTCTAAGCCGAAAATTGATTAAAATTTAGGCACAACATTTTGAAACCTATATTGAAAAGTTCTCACTTGACGCTTGAACAGCACGATTTCATCTAAACTAATATCAATTGAAACAAAGCATGTTCAAGAATCTAGTTTATTAAGTCTGACAGCTGTCTCATATATTTTACAGCAATTTGAATTATAAACGAAAACAGCTCCTCCACAACTTTCAGCAAAACCACTTTTAAATTCCTTTATTGCAAACCTTCAAAACCGAACATAATAGAGGAAATCAAACATTTCTTCAATTCCGATTACTCCGAATTAATCTTCCTTGTGCACATTAATTTCGACGAGCAAAGAACGAAAAGACAATTTTCAGAATTGCGATGCAGATACCTACAACTACATTCACCTTTCTCTGTAAATGGTGAAAAAATTTCAACCTCTACCCAAGGAGCAGCGCAACAGTTTTAGCCATACCCCTCCGATATACAGAGAAATTCCAGTTAAATGTAAAGTTATTTGCACTTAGGTGCAGTCCCGGGAAGATGGGTGCGTGCGCCAACTTTGACTATACCAGCGCAGCGGCCAAGCGGAAGCCACAATGGGAAGGAAATTTATTGGCATTAAATTTACCAACCGTACGAACAGCAATAGAACTTCTTTAGCAAAATAATTGTGCATTGGTCTTGTTTACATTTTATCTTGCTGTGTGTGTCGTCTGGTGTGTGTTGTACATTGTCGCCTGCTTAGCCTCACCATCGCCAGAGGTCAGACACCATAGTCCTCTGATAAGTTGTGAAACAGTGGGTTGGCCACTGTGTGCAGTGTGCCTCCAATCAGAGTGCAGAAATTGCACAACGATAATTGTCTTAGCTCGGTCAGTCTGATAGAGCTATTTATAACTGCGCCTTGAGAGGGAAACCAAAGACACCACGACGCAAGTTGTGGTGGTTGCGGAGCTGATTCGATTTTCTGCCTAAGGAAGTAAGCATTCAGTGGTCTATTGATTAAAATTACCCTTAACGTGTCGGTGCGCACAGCGGATTAGTGAGTGTTAATGTTAACCAGTATAAAGGTTGTTACACTTTTGAGGGTGCTCTTATTTGAATAGTGTCATGATGACGGGTGCGCTAATAGACATTTGATGGCATATAGCTTTATTGGTGCGGCAGCGATTTACATTTTTGAGGTACGTCATATGTGATGTTTATACTTGATTGCATAAAATAGAGCAACAATTAAGATCCAGCAACGGATCAATTCCCAGAACAACAAAATTAAACATTTTTTCTGTTGCATTAAATATTTTAAAGTTTGTTTACTAACACGAGGTCACTGATTTCGAATCTACCCTCAGTCTTTTTGTAGCAGCTCCGGTTTTTAAGATTAAGCTATTACCACGGTTGCCACTTTGGGATCTTATATTTTACAAAATTTTCTTATATTTTAAAATTTTTTTTGGTTCGTCATTTTTGGTGATTCGGTAATTTTCATCTGGTTTCGGTAACTTTTTGAACAAGAGTCCATTTTTTTGCATTTGGACGGGATCAGAAAATTATTAAAAGTATTATTAGTTACCTAAGTGTATAATTTCCTACTTGCGTAGCGTACCCAATTGAATTCAACTTGTGTGTCAAAAACCTGTTTTATAAATAAAAATAAAAGTAAGATTAAAGATTAAAAAAAACTTAGTTCGTGTTTAAATTAAAACAAACATTTATTCTTAAAATTATATTATGTACAAATTTGTCGATGTTGTTCGACGGTTCCCACGATTGGTCGTTACCTACTATGTCAGATTTTGCTTCGAGTTGGTCTGGTAGGGGTTGAATGATGCAAGTTGTTGTATCCTTTATCGTTTGCCAGATGTTTTACATTGGTTGTCACGATCGTCCGTTGTTCCCAAAATAGTTTGAGAATTGGTTTCAACAACCTGCATTCATTGGTTCGGCGTTATTTTGATAGGGATAGCTTACTTAAAAATAATTGTTCACCCCGGAATGTCAAAAATTTAGAGCGAGCCAATTGAAATAGTTGTGGCGAGATTTTATAATCGCCACCAACCCAACAGTTGTTGAAGCAGCTATTATTCACTAGATTATTAAATTTTCACGTAGGTATAACTTTCAATTTTTCTACTCAAAAAAGTAGGTCTCGAAATTCTGCCCGTCTGTCTATAAGTCAAACATATAAGAAGAAGTGTTTCGTGTTGAATAAATTAATTTTTGTTAAAATGTCTTTGCTGAAATCGGGCCCTTGTTTAGTCCCCTTTTTGAAATTTTGCAGCTTCCCATGTAATATGTTCATGTTTGTTATGTTTGTTAAAAAACGGCTATAACTATTTTAACCAAAATTGATATTTAAGCTTGAGTTAAGGAGGTTGACTGCATGACCAGTTTTTAGCTAAAAAATCTAATGAAATTAGGACATATCTCAAAAACGGTCCATACGATTATAGCTAAAATGCATTTTTAAGGTTATATTTCTTAATAGAAATTTTAGTTTTTGTCCATATTATTGTGCAATGGATTTAAAAAAAACAACACATTTTTTTATAAACTTGGGTTTCTTTAGTTTACCGGAAAACGGCAACATGTAACGATTTTGACCAAAATGCATACTTAAAATTGATGTTTTCAAAACTATTCTCCTTAACTTTCAAATCGAATCACCGAAAACGCTAATTCTAAAAACTACTCATATCTCGAAAACTGTATTTTCGATTGTGATGGAACTTAAAAAAACAAGTAATGCTTACATTTCAAACAATATCTAATACTCGGTTTTTAGATAAATAGTTAAGCAATAATAATTTTCGAACTAAACTTTGCAATATTTGTTACTATTTTGTTGGCATAATTTTTGATAATATATATATCAGTATTCTAAATTAGATCCCGTACTTAGTTTTTCTCCAAATACTCGAAGAAATCTTGTGAAGTGTAAGAGCATATAAAATATTACACTAGACGCTTGCAGCTCTCGAGCCAGAAATTGCGACAATTATTTGTTTTTTTCTGAGAGCTTCAACTTATGGAAACTCACAATGTTATTTGAATAACCCAAAAGAATATTTTATTTTACACTAGGTATTCATCGGTTTTAATTTTTTTACCTACCTAGGTACCTACCTTATAAAACAAGAAAACAATCAACAATTTTTGGAGAATTTGGTACCTAGTTGTTTTTTGTGCAAGTGGCAACCATGGCTATACTACGTGTTCTTCCGAATCTGAATTCAGAAAAGCTCAAATCGGGCATATTTGACGATCCACAAATTCGTTAATTAATAAATGATCCTGATTTTAGCAATTCATTGTGAGAAACTGATAAAAATGAATGGTATTCATTTGTTTGGGTTATTTAAAATGTCTTACCCAATAACAAGGATGACGATTACGTTGAGCACGTTGAAGAGAAGTCTCACTTCGAGATGGATGCAAAATTGGCATCACAGTACACTTTCTGCACGGCCATTTAGATCGTTTTCCTCTAGGTGACTTGAGTAAAGAACAGGGCTAAGGATTCCTGGCTATGGATAAATGATTTCAGGGACGCTGCTAAATGCACACTTGATGGCTCAATTTAGCCCGAGTATTCAGAGTAACACTTCGCCATTCAACAACAGTAGAGAATCATTTAAAAGAAAATTCCTGAGTTTTTAGTTCTTTTATAATTAAATATTTTTGTGCGGCGAGTGCATCTTTTTCTCCAAAAAAGCTGGAGTAACTCCGTCATAATATTTTCTCCCGAGACCTAGATTTGTAAAATCACTTTTAGCTTTTATTATGGTAAAAAGTCGAACTCAAATATTATAAGCTATTTATTAGAATGCCAATCAATGACTGGTTATACTTTTTCGATTTTTACACAATAGTAATATTTTTAATTTTATTTATCTTTTCTTGTCATGCTATTCTTCTGATGTGGCGGCACATGTATCTATATGCAACTTGTATTCAACAACAACTTGTATATATCAACAGTTTCAGAGAGTCCATGTTGAGGGCTGGGATTTTAAATGTTGTGACATGGCAACCTTATAGCCCCAAAAAAAAACTAAACCTCTAGCAGGATCTATTATTTCAGTGTTTACTACATCAAACTCACTAGCGGCCAGGCGGAAAGCTAATCAAATTTTTGCTGACTTAAGATGACAAGCTCAATCGATAGTTAGATCATTTTATTGCAGTATCTAATAAGATGGGCCGAAACTTTAATTTCGACTGTTAGAAGATATAATTCTATGTTTCCGAAGGCGATCGGAAGGCTCCTTCTGGCTATTAATTAATTTAGAGCAAACATGATTTTGAATTGAATCAAATTGAAGGGTGCTTTATGTTAAAGGCTGGGGTAATACCCTTGCGAATTGGTATTTATGTTTGTCGGAGTATTTTTTTAAACTTTTCGATGACCTACGTCTTTTCGCGTCCGGAGTTCTCTACTATAGGTAACACGTATAAATAAATAAATGACAAGTTGGCATAAGAGCTTCATACTTGGAAACCTAGCCCCAGCTTCTCATAGGCGTTCGCAAGGTTAAGGCTTTTTTTAGACGGATAGAAGGGACCTAAATGGCGAAATCGAACGGATTTAAAGTTGTATAGGACCTAAATTTATCAACAGTTTTTTTAGCCCGAGAGCCCTCCTTTAGTATTCTACCACACTGAACATTGAGCCAAACATAAAGCAAAGAATAATTGCAGAGGATCATAGCTCAAAGCGGATCATTGTCAAAAGCCACAAGTTTTTCAAAGTTTCCAGGAAAATTTTAAACATTTATATGCAACAAAATGTGGGCTTCCACAGTGCTAATATCAAAACCAACTTTCCAGTCAAAAGTTTTACGAATTACAATTTTCGTGCTCATCAAAAATTAAATAAAAAAGTAGCAGTTTCATGTCCTTGCTATGAGAACGCGTAAAAATGAAAATATCCACCACCAAATATCCGTATAGGTATACTGCTTTTATTATGTATGTACCCCAGTATTGACACACATCATTAAAAGTGTTGACATTCCGCTGTAGAGCTGCAAGTGATACATGAACCAGGTCCCACTAAATATACGTTCGACTGCGTACTAATCTAAAATATGCTTACGTGAGTAATGTACGTTAAATGCGAGGCTCTGCCTGCCGGCAACGTACACAGATCCTGTTCATGTACAATTGAACCAGCTGGGCACGCAATCAGGACAACATTAATAATCATCAAAACACGAGTGCGAATAATGGACCTATTCTGCCTTATATTTTCAGCTGCTCACACATCCTTAGTTGAAGTAGGTGTTGGGCTTTTATACCATATCGAATGGAAACTAAATCACAATATGAGTAGTTCATTCATTAGATGGACTGACAAGTTGGAAAATCAATGACTCATGAGACAGACTGCCGCTTAATTGCTGATTTATATACCATTCTGCTGCCACCATCCGGCTGAGCATGACACTCGCGTGACGTTCGCAACATAACAGCCTGTCAATTCCGAACCGGTTTGTTGAAGGTGTGACTGTGGGTTCGTTTTCATAGTGAAACTTTTGCCAATCAAAATCTGAGAACATTTGGCCACATAATGGCTGCAGCATGAGATCCTTTTATCGCTGACCTGGAAAAGGACATTGCCAAATTGGAAAGCGGCGTTCAGATTGAGCGATAGCTGACGTTTCGTTTCTGATGTGATTGACATTTTGTGGGAGTTGAGTACGCAAATTTCCGTTCTATAATGTGGCAGGTAAGTCTGTGGAGTTCTTTTTTTACGAGCCTTTCACGTGATCCTTCGGAATTGTTTCGAGTTCTGCTAGAATTTTCTGATTTATTGTTCGCTTTATGTTGATGGTGAGTGTGTGCGAAATATGTTACGTGACTTTTGATTTAATTGAAACTGTGAGGACGGGAGGTATATACATGTGGCATGTGTGTGGATGGTAATATATTAGCCGAGAGGATAATTTATTCCATTTCGAGCCCCCCACAAATGCTGGTTGATTAATACCTTTGGTGATGTGTGGTTAATTAAGAAGTCGTAAAGGGGAGCTAAGCTAAATGCAATAGAATTTTTAGCATTTATTCAAATTAGTCGATTTCCGACAGTATGAAATAATGCCTCAGAAAATGTGCACTACATGGTTGAATTGGCGCTTAGAAGGATTTCAGTTCGAGCCTAGCTAACACGTTGTCTCGTTGCGTATGTTTATAGTCATTGGTAGTGTTTTTGGTGGTGTTTTTGCAGAATTATTTTTCGACGTCAGTGTCAGTTAAATTATCCCTTACGACCTCTAACTGCACCTATACGTGGACATAACTACCCTTAAATAAAAGAAGCTACAACCCAATGCCTAACCTAAGATCGCCACTCGCTTTTGAGATAGCCATCGCCATCGCCGGAAGGACGAAAAGGCATTTCAATTAACCTTTCGACCAGATTGACAAGCTTAAATGGGTAAAGCTTTCTCAGAACACTGTCAAGAGTCACTTTCAATTTATCATTTCTCCCCAGTGCACATCAGGATGCCAACGCCAAGTGCCAAGTTCTTTGTTGAATGCACTGCTCCTCGACACCAATTGCTTCCCAATACATATTTGTTGTTGGTGTAAAAGTTTATGTGTGCAGTATTAGTGCGCACAGCCCCGCTGCTGACAGCTGTTGATTTCTGGCATTCTGACAAAATTCCATCAAAGGGCGATCCAACGGGGAGCGGCAACTCGTTTCGGGTAGGCATGGCGCACCACATTGTGTGTTGGCAGACATGGTGGTCGCATATATCATTGAAAGTCTTCAGTAACACGTTTCATTTGTGTTTTGTCCACACGAAACGATGCAAAGTTGTAGGAACTTTTTGTCCAGTGACACAAATGGGATGGACATTATAGAAATTTAGGAAACCATATCTCTTTAAAAATGAGAAAAGGGACCCGTGTGACTGTAAATGGTAAGCTCATGACTGGGTCTGGAGCGGCATTGTTTCTGCGGTGACCGTAGCCGTGGATTTGATAAATGAGCAGTTTCGTGAATTTGTTTAGAAGTATAGACCATTGGCCGTAGAAATCTTGACCGCTTTCGACATTTTTCTTTGGCCACATGTCAGGATATCGCTCCCACCTCTTTCTGCAACTATTCTCACGAACGAGAACTCTGTCCTTCCATTTTCTGCATGAATAAATCCCATAAAACTAACACGCAAGCACTTTCCAAGGCTGTGTATATAAACCTACCCCTACAATAGGAAAAATGATCCAAGGAAGGTCATATCGTTTCGAGGCGATAACTTACATGGCCAAACTCCACCGTTGGATATCTTTCAGTAATATCAAATAAAATCTGTGTCGACAGGAAAACCCGAAGATTCTTGCGGATTTAATGGAAGGACGACACGGATTGTGTTATCCCTTTCAGAAAAAAAAATATCTGTTTGAACTGCCCACAACTTACTATTTCCTGGCAGCTGCTGCTGCCTCCACGACGTGTTATGAACCAGAACAAATAACGTTCTGATGAAAACAATTTTATTTATTTATTTACTTATTTATTTGTATATCTCTTCATTCACTTGGGCACCTACTATACTAACACTATTGGAACAATTCGCTCTTCACACATGTGTGCACAGTGCCATCTCCAAGGATTGAATGTGAATCCATGCCCAAAGCAAATCTCACATAAAAACTCACCTCAGGCAAAGTCGTTTGCAATGGAAAGGATTTTCTATAGACTCGACAAGTACTCTCAGATTGGTTTAGAAAAATATTACCACTACTTTACACAACCACTAAGGGTTGCGTGCAATAACACAATTGTCTGGATGAGGAGGGTCGTTAAGTGAAATGTCGTTTAAAATGGGACTTTGAGGCGAACGTGTTAAGTGCATTCTTTGTGCATGGGGCCATTCATTGATTTAAACTAAATTAAATACAAAAATAAAATAAAAAATAATATAATGAAAACAAATTAAAAGTCTTACGGTATTTTGTCAAGAGGAATTTCTGGCTTTTTATCGGCGGCGTTAAAAAATCTGAAAATCAAAAATATGAAAAATGATAATAAATGTTTTGGTAAAATTAAAAATAAAAACTTAAAATTTAAATTAAGATTAACTTGAGTAAACCATTTTTTAGTGTACTAGAAGTTGCACAGAAGTTTGTACCCTAGACTAAGGGTATTCAACGGTATGCACTAGTGGTTGTGTCGACCCGCAATCTCTCGTTATGTGTGAGTGTGCATTTTTGAGACGCGTAAGGACAACCTATAATTTCAAGCCGACTCGGAACTGCAGAATTGAGATATACTCCCATAGCTCAGCCGTCCAGCATAATAACCTCTAAAACATTACACCAACGGCTAAAAGACTAGGGTTTATTAATAAAAATGGCCTCTGCAGAAATTGCAGAGACGAACAGGAACTAGAATCTGCGGAACGTCGTTTGCGCCTCTATCCAGCCTTCCAATACCACTGCTTTTGTTGCGTAGCTCAGATGATCTAGTAAAGTTACCCTTACCAGACTTAAGAGGCTTCCTTAACCGACTGTTATTTTAATCGTAGTTCTAGTATGTAATAAGCTCTTAGGAAATTTGGGGATGGTATTCTGTAAAAAAAAAAAAAAAAAAAAAACCGAAAAGCACTCGAAAAAACTATAGAAATCATGCAAAAGCAAAATTTATTCATATTTTAACGCCTCTCGTTTATCTGTGGCAATAAGTTGAAGTAGCTTATGTCAATTTTGGTAGTTTTTCAGTGTGAGCAAAAGAAATTTATCTTAATTTTTTCAAATCTATTGTCCAAGTAAATTAAAGCTGTTCAGTTTTCTTCATATTTAACGGTTCTTAATTGTCGTAGAGTGATGGGACCTGGACTAAAAGAAAGCTAAGGAAAACGAGAATTTTGTAATGTAAAAAACTCGAATATGGCTTATGTCGACATAAGCTACTTCAACTTATTGCCACAGTTGTGTTTCCTTTTCGGCAACCTTTAAAAAATAGTGTAAATTTAATTTCATTGTTTTTGACAGAACTTTCTGGCAGTGATGTTACTCGTAAGAAAAAATCCCTACGCGTAGTTCTTTTCGAATAAAAATTACTTCGTAGCGGAAAAAGGACAGGTTTTTAATATTTAAAATACGAGGGTATTTTTGATATTTTATAAAAAAAAACTGATAAATGAAAAATTGTATATTTTTTTTTTGTCAAAGATTTCTTACCAATTTAGTAGAACTAGATTTGAGATCTTGCTCTTACCCTGAATTCACAATTCAATTTCTTAATTTATGTATTTAATATTTAATATTACAAACTTTTCTAAATGAAGAACGAAAATAAAATAAAATAAATGCAGAAGTTATATCACTTGAACACGTTTCTTTTATTTTTTTTTCAATGATCCTGTAGGCAGGCTGATTTGTAGGGAAAATATTACGTCGGTAGGGAGTTTTTGGAACCATTCGAATTTTTATTTCTTGAATGTACCATCACTGCTTTCTGGTCTCAATCGCTGGAGTCCTGAAACACGAAGTAGCTAATAAAAGCTGAAACACATAATGCAATGCTAGCAATTAATGTACCAGAAATGTGTCTATCTTTTAAACCCATACTTGTAACGCAAGGCTTGTGAAATGTGTGGAAGCAAACGGGAAATATTTTCTACAGAGAGAGAGACAGCTATCTTTCATCACAAAATGAATATGTCTTTCGTTTTCGTTTCGTAAAGTAACGTGAAGGGAAAAAAACCAAATCAAATTAAATCGTTTTCGTTTCTGTTGCATTTGCTCAAACGAAAATTACTTTCCCAAAACAGTCATATAAGCGAAACCGATTGAACGTTTTCATTCGTAGAAACATAAACTTGTATGAGTTTGTGAAAGACTTTTTTGAAAAGGAAAGGAAATCCTTCTTAAAAGGAACAGTCTGTACCTAGTCAGTTTTGGAATCTGCCTGAGTACTTTTTGGGTATAGTGTTTGAATTTTGGTCTTAGTCTGTAAACGACTTTACTGCCTCTGTACCTATGGAGAGCAATATTTTTTTCGCAAAAAAATCGTTGAATTCCAAAGGATTTCATTTTTATTTTAAATTTTCAAACTGTGAATCCATGAAATTTATAAAAACTTGCTCCAAAGTTCAATAAAAATAGGACACTTAAAATTGGAGCATGGTGTTTAACCAACAACCCTTTTGTACATCAAACAAATTTACTAAAATAACTGAATAATCGGCCGAACTTGTCTGTTGTTACCTACCCTACCACAAAATGTGTGTTACCCAACCAACAAACAATATGTGGCGTTTAAAATAAACGTTTCCAATTACCACTTTGAGAATAAAACTGAAAACTACACTACACTATCCCTTATTAGCCAAGTTGAATGAAAACGAAAGTGTCTACCACTAGCTTTGTGTAATAAAACGATCTACGCTAATGTGACACAAAGCAAAGTGTGCAACTTACCTCCTTGCTACCCCCATGAGCCATAACCCAACCGCTGAAGTGGCCAGTTAAGCAAGATCAACACACATTCTCATCTCAATTATTGTGTCCTTTAAGTATATTTATTGACGTATTTCGTATACTCTCATGACTTGGGTAACAAAACGACCAAGGAATACAATCTATAGGTAAATAAGTAAAAATAACCAAAGAGCAATACTCACTGATTTAGATTCCTCTCGTTCGACCCACTCTGGCTCTGGGCGTTGTCATTATGCCTTCGCTCCTTGTGAACGATACCCATTAGCTTCATCCACGGATTGTTTTGGGATCCGTGGCCTCCCATACCGCCACTCTGCCACATCGTCATTGTGGCAGAGTTTTAATTGAACGCTCTCACTTCAGACGATAACAAGATTTCATTTATTTCATAATGTTGCTGTTTTGAGTTCAAATTAGTTTCCTTGATACATTGTCACATGGCTTGTGTGTGCTTGTCTCAAACAGTGGATGGAACGATGATGTTTGGTGTGTTCTCTCCAAGGTAATCAAAAAAGAATGTAACGCTCTCGGCAGACAAGAGCATTTGTGACAACCTCCTCAGTGAGACTCCAATTTCGTCCAATGGGTTGCAGTTCTTTCACTACGCATATCGCATTTGTAAAACGATTCTACTATTTATTTAAATTTATTAGACTTTGACTTTTTGTTTTGTAAAAAAATAATTCTTTTCATCTACTAATGGGCGGCTGTCGTTTCTTTGTATTAGAAAGAGAGATAGAGCGAGAATGCGATGCGATTTTACAATTTTTTTTAAAGACTTCGACGAAAGAATTATGAAAAAAGTTCAACTCTGATGCGAATAAAATTGAGATTTAAAACAAAGCAAGCAATGAAACTAAGATTGCATTCACTACTATTCGAGGACCGATGTTAAAAAAGTTGGTTTTCGACGCTCTACGCGTCGGGTATGACAAAATTAAAGAAACTGTTCTACGGCTCAAAAACTAACTACTACTTTGTTTTGAGTTTGAAATAAAGTCACTGTTTGTTTTTTTTTTAAGTAGAAAAAGATTTTTTTTTTTAATTATTCTTATTATTTGTTTGTTTTCCTTTATGTAGAAAAAAGAAGACTTTCGATTGTAATAAAATTTAAATATCACGAAATTTAATTTTATTTTTTTTATTAGGAGATTGGATCTTTTATTAAGGTAATTAAAAATGTTCTATATTAAACTAGTAAATGATAAATTAATTATCTAAGAATCACAATGGTATGTTGGTTTATTTGAAGTTTTTTCTTGTTTTTAATTTATAATTAATTGTTGGTTGATTTTTGTAATTTTATTTTGCGTAGGGAATAAATAAATAATTTCTCTTTTAATATGTATAAATTTTAAGGTATCACTATCTAAGTTTTAATTAGTTATTACTTGTTTTTTTTTTTTTTTTTTTTTTGTTATTTTTAAAAATTGTATATTACTTATAGCTTAAGATTTGCTGGTGTTTCCGTTAGATCCGTAGCTTCTGAAAAGAGAAGAAGGAAAAAGATTTTCTCAGAAATGTTATCTTTGAATGAAATGGAAGTAGAGTAAGGAAAAGCTGGCTCGTCCTTTGTAACAAATACTTTACAGTTACTTTATGACTATAGGAATAGAAAGCTGAGATTTGATACCAATATGTAGTTGTAGATCTTACGGAAAGTAGGTGCAGGAATTTATTTTTTATTTCTAATTTCACTTCAGTCTTTAAATGGCTTCCTGTTTCCACCCGCAAAAAATAGGACAGTTAAGAAATTAAATACTTATTTTTATTATGGGGTAAAATACTCATAAGTACGGATGTGAATTTTGCTCCTGAGGTCCCATGTATTGACTTTAATACGGATAAGCTGGCTGATGTTTCCTTCTATATCGGTACTAGTTTCCTGTTGCTTTTTCGTTCCATCAATATATTGATTTAGTGTAGACGCATAACGCACCTCGTTGTTCACAAAAAAAAAGAGCAAGGGCATGCTGGGAGTTTGCTAACATCAACAAGATGAAGTTGGATTTTCCGCACTGAAGCAAAAGGGTTTTTAGTCCGTCGACCTTTTGGATGGGCAGAATCTCCTTTTACCAGGAGCAACGCATTCAATATCTTCTCAGCCGTTATTGTTTAAACATAAAAGGGTCAGGCTGACAGACAGAAGAAAGTAACGATCTAAAAGCTTAAACTAGAGTCAAAGTACGCAGCTTTCTTGAATGAAGTTGATGCAGCTTTTGAAAGGGTTGCAGTTTTGGACGGGTGGCTTCAATATTCACCTAGGTGTAGATGTAATGATATGGAACAGCGCGAAGACATTATATATATTAATCGGTTAAGTCTCCTGAATAATTTAACTCTGAATCTGCAAGCAAAGGCTCTTAGCAGACCTCCGCTGCCTTCGAGTAACGAAATAGAACATCTTTGGGAAGAAGTAAAAAGGCAGCTTTCCGATAAAGACATGGACTAAGCAATTCCCTGAATTGATCAATTCAAAATGGGAAGGGCAACAGCCGATGTAGCTTTTGACTGTCAAATTTACCAACGTCAAACCAGAAATGTTCAAGGCGCTCGCTGGTATCATTAACTTGGGCTGGTAATGCGGCAAAGCGATTCGCAAACTGTCCAATTTCGAGGTTAAATAAAATTTCTCGAGTTCTAGGCCCACCACTTTTAAGTCCCACCCAGGAAGGTAAACACTTAAAAGTGGTTTCGGAAGCGCGTTGCAACACTATGATCGAGTTTTAGTTGAGAAAGATGAACAGTACGGCTTTAGGCAGGTAGGACTATTCCCTGTCCCTCTATTAATTCCACCTGAGTAGGTTCCTGCTCGCCAGATTTGTAGCTTTAGTTATGGCTTAACTAACTGTTTTGCAACATGTACGCTAGTGGGTTGGTAAACATGGTTGGATCTTGGATGACAGTTTCCAATAGTAACTATAGGGTTCGATGTCGCTGTTAGTCGGCACAAAGAACTTATTAGCGATTTTGTTCGATTACAGGTGTTCAAAGTTAAATCCCTTTAACCGTTAATGGGGTGTTCGACTAACCCGTGGAAGGGTCCATTCTGAAAGTTCGAAAAGCTAAAGTACCTGGAATACTATAGAGAAGTGCCAACAGCATCATGACCATGACGGTTTGATGGTCTTGTTATAGCCATACTTATTTGACAGAAAACCACGGGTTAACCATACTAACGTTCCGCCTCACAGCGAATTCGATTTAGTCAAGCCCATTGCCAGGTGAAGGCTTTGCTCTTCGAGTTCACTCTCAAAGTCTCAAAGAAGCCTGCCTTTCCCAACACGCTCTTCTTAACCACTCGCCAAGAACATTATGTACGTCTCAGTTTAGCCCAAGAGCTAAAGACACACACACTAAAGACACACTTCTAAAAGAACAGATGCCATAAGTGAGCGCATTGAGGAGAAAAGCCAATAGCTTACCGCCGTAAACGTGATATCCTTAAGAGCAACACCATAGCTAATAGTTGCCTTTATTTTGTCGAGTGCAAATTTGCCAAATGATTATCCTTCCTGCATAAAGACACATCCATCATCCAAAATTCGCAATTCGTTAGATTGTCGTGCTGCATCTGCTTCATAACAAAGAAAAATAGTCTCCACTCACAATATTCGCTCAGCATCAGACATTTTTTCCAACACCAGCAACTCTCGTCATTTGTCTCCTTTGACCTACATTTCACGAGAAATTAATCCAATTTAAATTTGTGGCTTCTTTTATGCTCTTTTGTGTGTATATGCTTGGTATTCGGATTCGGACTGAATACCTTCACTTGGAAAAAAAAAAAAAAAAAAAAAAAATGAAACAGAAACCAAGGAAATCTATTTTCATTTATATCACCCGTACCTTTGGGTGGAACTTTTGTTTTCTAGTTCTAAGGGTGTTTATCAAGCTTTGTCGCTTATTTTTTGATTTTGCTTTTTTTGCAAAAACTAAAATTAGTTTTCCAGTTTAGACTGTCATTAGAACAAGAGACCACTCAGAGAAGGTAGGTACGTGAAAAGAAACCGAAGACGTAGGCCTCGAGAGGATTACGGGAAAAAAACGAAAATATTTCTCCTTTGCTGGGGATTTATAAAGCTTTGTTGGGGTTTTGTTGTCGGCTTATGCCTGAGGAAGTCATCATTTTATCTGCTTCACAAGATAGACGACATTGACTACTGGGAAAGGACTATATATATTCTTTTGAATTTCAACTTATGCAAATGCATCCTTCTTTTGCGTTGTGGCAAAAAGTGATAAATTGAATGTGTGTATTTTTTTTCGCCGCAATTTTGCATAACGTTCAGAGGAATAAATTTGAATATCTCTTTATACAGGAGTTATAGTAAGCAGATTGTTTTAAAACTGTTATAACACAAAGGAGGTTGGGCGTTAAACGGAATGTGAAAATTTATTACTTAAGCTGTGCTATTTAATAAATCCACACCGTTGCATAGTACAGCATCGCGTGTTGTAATAGTCGGAATTTGAATTAATGAGTTGTGAAAGCGTAAAACTGTACATAGACTTGTTTGAATGAATGCAGAATTTGCATATTTTGTGGAGTGGTATAAGCACACGATTGACCCTTTCAGTGGTGAAGGCCAATCAAGTGGGTGGATTTTATTAATAAAAGGGATGCTATATAGGTACTCAACGATTTATGGTTATAGATTCTTTGAATATTTTGCCACGTGGTGGGGTGCACCTCTTTATACAGGAGGAAACAGTTTAACTACATACTTGAACAGACGGAGTATGTCTGCTAATTAGAGCTGATATATTTTACATTTACGGATATTTTGTGTGTTGTTGTTTGAAGCTCTGCATATTCGGATTAAATTTAGGCAGTCATTTATATTTATTTTTTGAATATTAAAAATTTGTTTTCCAACCTCGTATTTTGGGGGCGTGTTTCCATTATGCGCACTGACCAAAAAACATAGGTTATTATAGGGTTTTTCATTAATTTGTAGCTAATAACCGTCCCAAGAAGCATTTTGCGACTTAATGTGTCATGTATCATGAGCGACGTCGTTAAGACGGTTTTGATACCAGATAATAGTTTCAAGAAGTAACATTTTGGGCACATGCTAGGTAACATTTCCAATTTAGGAATATTCCTATGTAGGAATTTTATATCCACACAGGTACGTTATTGTGTCAAAATTGTTTCTTCAATGAGACATTTTCTCCGCAGCGTGTAAAATGTGTGTTTGTGCACACAATTCCTATTCAGTAGCAGTGTACCAATTTTTTTAACGTTTTTTTTTTTTACACCCAGCGACGAAACTATGCCCTAGAACATTTCCCTTCTCAGGTGTTGTTGGTTTTAATTCGTTTCACGGATGTATTAAGTGTACAACGATTGGAGATTATGAAAATAATCGAATGAGTTTTCCTAGAATAAATTGCCGAAGAAGAACGGACACTGATTTTCGCAATCGATCAGACCCCAGAGCATCACAAGGAATATACTCCACTCGAAAAATTACCGATTGACTTAGAGCTGGACTTCATATAGTTGCAGAATCATTGCATTTGTTAGACCTGGGGATAATGAACAGGTTTTTGTCAATTTTTTCGAATGTTTGTCAGACGTTCGCGAGAAGTGGCGCAGTGAAAAAACCCTGAGTTCGAATTTGGGTTTTTGCGGGATTCGAGTGATTAAATATAAAATATTTTGTAAGTATCACGGTTTTTTTCGAAGTATATTAGTAACATTTCAAGGCAAAATGATGTTCCCCATAAAATTTGAGTATCGGGTTTCTGTTGTATAATGAAATGTTTGATGTAGTAAGATATTTTTTTATTTTGGCACTATAAAGGTACACAAAATGAATGACATATCATAACATCACAAATTATGTGGTATACATACACAAAAATAGAATTAAATATTAATAAGGCATTTTTCCCAATTTGTGTTGACAATTGTTAGTGCTACACACTCAATTCACACTGTTACCTTATTGCATGAGGAATGCAAACGCAACAGCGAGGTAATTGCTCACTCTCCACATAGCACAATACTTGACACTTTGGGCTGAAATTATGTGTTCAAAGATGGTATATAGGATTTGCGTCAACTACAATTCCTACTTTGTGCTGCGCCACTTCCGAAACAAAAAATAAACTGTTACCTACTTACTCGTAGTTGTTTCGAAACATAAGTTCCTAAATGGGATCACGAAT
This sequence comes from Cheilosia vernalis, assembly GCA_949126925.1. NCBI lineage: Eukaryota > Metazoa > Arthropoda > Insecta > Diptera > Syrphidae > Cheilosia > Cheilosia vernalis. The sequence continues at coordinate 34,545,890 of OX421360.1, read as the reverse complement.
TGACACCAGAACGTCGCCAGGCCTAAAATGAATGTGTATTCGAATGCTACTTGGGGTGTTGACAATTTAAGTGAAAATTACTTGGCGCCTTTAAACGAAGTTAAATAGTTGAAACAAACAAAAGCAAAAACTGTCAGGCAGGCGCCTGTAAGAAAGTTGCTTCGCTCGCTGGCAGAATTTTAACCCTTTTTTCGCAGGATTTAGCCCTACACGAGACTTCGTCGCTCCGCTAGGGGTATATGTCAACAACTGTCAGACAGGCGCCTGGAGTTAAAATCTAATTATATTTACTCTGGGGTATTTAGCAGCATAATATTTTTAGTCAATAAAAAAAAATAAAATACCAAAAAAGACAAAATTAACTTTAAATTGTTTTAACTTTGTAGCATATGGCAATACCTATAACATTTTCCAACCTTCACTGCCATCCCCGTCTTCAGCAACAGAAATCACTTAGCACAAGCGTTATCAGAGGTGAACGCGTCCATTTGCTCAGTTTGTATATAGGTACATGCACTTTTCAGTTAAAATTGAAAACTTTAAAAGTAAAATGAAATTCGAAAAAAAAAGTTTCCGCAGAAAAAAAATATTTTGCTTAGTGCGCATAATAGAAACCTCAGCCCAAAAATTGTCAGCAAGCATCGATCTTACCCCTCTCGCTTACCCAGTACCCACATTTAAACAACTTTATCTACATAGTCTACTTAGCTGAACGAGTTGTGAGCAAATTCCCAAACAATGTTTTGTCTGTGTATTTTCAACCCTAACCCACTTCTTGGATATAAAGATTTCCTATTATAATCCGAGCACGTGTGACGGGGAAACGCTTGCAAACAATATAAAATGATTGAAACTCTCTACCAACCTCATATTCTTCCCAAGACACACCGCAAACACGTTAACCCCTTCCTTCAACAAAATAGTTCCGGGATGCGCAACAAAATACCCTTCGTAATTGTAATACACTGTAGGGATGCTTGCTTTCTCCCTATCTATCTGTCAGCTTAACATTCATGTCAGAACTTTCTTGTGTTGAAGGCAAAGCCAAAGTTCGTAATTGGAAGTAATCTTTTGATGTAGAAGTTAGAATTCATCTTTGGGATTTATGGTTGCCTGGGATGAATGTATACATGTGTTTTGGAAAACTGCTTCTAAATTAACTGCGAAATTAGAATTCCCTACGAACTGTTTACCCCGAAAGAAAAGGGATAAATCTAGAAACCAATTGCTGCACTTGGGTTTTAGCATATAAGTTTCGACCTCATTTAACGGGAGAACAAAATTTTAAAGTTCTCTAGTTGAGCGTTAATTATGGAAAGTCGCTCCATTCAACAGAAACAATTATTCTCAATTTAATTTCTCCCTTTTAGCGATGACTTTTGTTTGGCTTTCACTTTGACATCCACAACTGTAGAGTGCAATTGCATAGGTTATGAATTAAAATTTTCAATTTCTCAAGCCTGATTGTAGTTGGACTACCATTGTCATCCATTTCAATATAAATAATTGAGCAGAAACGAAGCCGAAGCCTTTCTGTTCTGTTTCAGCAAACGTCTAACTTTCTACGGGTGAATGCAAAATCTGGATCCCGATGACACGGACAAGGAGAATAATAATTACTATTGTTTCAGCGATATGGCTTATGATGATGATGATGATGATGATGATGAAAATAACAAAAGCTGGAGATTAAAGCTAACTTTTCTGTGAGAGAAACGGCGTCTTTGGTGACAGTTTGTGATTTATTTTAGATGGTAAGTGGGCAAAAGATGCGTTCCTAAAACTGACTGAGTAACGAAATGGACACACATTTCTATACAGATAAACAAGGAAGCTAGCATTTCAGAAGTAATTGTTGACACTTGACAGTTCAATGGTTCGTGTAAAAATGTGTGCTTTTCTCGAATTTCAAATCCCCGCCAACATTAACGTTTTCAGCAGAAGGAACGTAGTGATAGCAGATGCGGGGTTATTTTCCATTTCGTGGGTATTTCGCATTTTATTGATATTTAAGCTGAAGGAGGAAAATTTTATTTGCGTATCCACTTTGTACATGCTGTCGAAAATCATTTTTGAAGTTTTTACCCGACTGGACACAGGGAGGGTAATGTGTTTCGCGTGTATCCTATTTCCGTTCCTAAGTGACGCCTTGTAGCCTAAAATACTTGACCGATTTTGATGAGTGCGGTGCCGTTAGATTCATATTCTTCCCCAGACTCCCATAGGCGAAAAAGGTAAAAATTAAGAAAAGTTATTTTAATGAATCTGAAAACCCGACTGACTGCAAAAAAAAAAACTAAAAAGATATGAACAAGAGTTTAAGTTTTCCTAACTATATTTGCCAGTCGGAGGGTACTCCGGGAATTTGTTTGCTAGATTATGAAGCGGTAGAGCCTTCAAGGGGCTTAGGCACTGTAGCTTCTTAAAGGAGCCTATTAAATTAGCTAGGTATACTTGAATGCGTCCTGATCATCTTTTTAGTTATTTTTTTCACAGTCAGTCGGGTTTTTTGATATTTTTCAATTTAACTATTTTTATTTTTATGTGTGTACTTTTTTTGAATTGTTGAGAATATCGTTGGATTATTTTCCGCAGCGGCTTGGAAAAAAGTAAACTTTCGGTCATTAATATGGGAAATTCGTACCCTAAGCTCTGACATCACTGGAAATAGTGCTTTACAAAATTCCAGAATAATTACACAGCCATGTTTAGTTTATTGCACAGTCATCGGCGGTTCATAATATCCTCCAATTAATTCCTTCATATCGATGACAGTTTCTCCCTTTTTTTTTAATATTCGCACCAATAAAAAGTTCTTACCGTCAATTTTTATTCTCTCAACGGATTCAAGATTAAACAAACAGAAAAGTAGTGCCGTCACATTCCGTATATGAACAAGCCAACCACTTCCAATGTTCCAATCTTCTATAAACCGCAGTTTACTTTATCCAACTGTCAGTTGTTGAATACGCAGCCGCAAAAAGGGTTATCTTTGGGACCCCAAGGGTCCGATTGAACCTTTCTTCCAAACCAGGACCCCAGCACCCACCTTTTTCATAATAGTTAAAATCGGATCCCTTTACTAAAGTTCACGGACGTGCAGTCCCTTTATTCAGATTTGGTGTTTAAAAGACGCAAAACAATTGGAATTACATAAAGTCTCATAGTTTGTGTATTCTGTTTCCAATGCATGCATTTTTAAAGTCAGCTACCAGACCATTTCCTCTGATTTAGTCCGGAAGCTGAGGTCTCATTTTCGAATTAAAGTTTTTATAACAATCAACCAAAATATTTGTTTTGTTTTTATGAAATGGACCGACCAATATACAATATTCTATATGACTTAATGTATATAGCGTACCTAAAATTCGTATGATTTTTTTACACCTTTTCGAATGGAATACTGGCCGAAATGGATTCTAAGGGTTGGGTCCTTGTGCCCGCACTTCATCTTCTATGCGATAACTAAACCGAACAAAAACCATGCAGCCTACCAATATGCAAGAAATTCTTTCTTTTCCTTCATTCTAAATGTGAATTCTTATTGTACTTGTCAAAAACAAAAGTAGCCTCAAAAATACATGCGGCAATTTACCTGCAGATATTCACTCTTTTGTTCATAAAATGTGTTTTTTTAAAAAACGCCGTAATAAAAATGTAGCCTAAGGTTAACCACGATTTTTCACAGCTATTCCCTTGTTACTGGAGGTACCAACTTGTTTCACAGTTGATTCTTTCTTAAGAACACCTTTAGGGGTTTACTTTACATCAACTTCTAGGAAAGATGCCTTCATAAAAGTATAAGTTCCCTTCATCCCCACCACTTGCCAATTCGAGGGAAGAAAATATAGTAGCACAAAACTTTTCAATTATCTCAAACTTGCCACATGTTTCCGTTAAAAGTTATCAGTCTCGCTAAGAAATTACGTTTTGGCTCACCGCCCTCACATATAAACCAATTAAGTGTTCTTAGGCTGTGTTGTTTTATTACTTGATAACAGAAACCTGCTCGAGTGAATAACATCGTAAGCCCTATGAACACAAGAACCAAAAACACAAGACTACCAGTAAAAAATTCCACCCCAAAGAACGATGCCAACAAAAAAAAAAAGTTTCATCGCTTGGCTGTGATAAGAACCAGCCCAAAGGCTGATTCTACCGTTAGGAGGCAGTGCAAATCTTTATGCCTTCATGTTGGGCCAGATGGATATTAATAAAGTGCTGAGTTTTCACTGACTCAAACTTTTGCCCAATTATGTCCTTGATTAGGTCGACAGGGGAAGTGAGGATAATCTCTTCGTTTAACTTTTGGTTTACTTAATCAAACTTCTGGTGGTTGTCAACACACACAATTTTTAAATCTGATTGTAGCTGGTGTGTGTTTATAATTTAAAAGATTAATCGATTAGTCTGTTAAATTTAGTCTGCGGAAGCACACGCACCTAAAACTTAATTTTCGAACAGTTGTGATTGCTTGGTTTGGGATAGGCAATAACAAATTATGCTGGTGACAATTTAAATCAATCAAACTACATTTATGAATTGGCAATTGCTATTTGCTCTATCAGAAAATCCAAAGAGTTACTAATCTAATTAAAAACAAAAATGAGTATTTATTAGTTGACGTTTACAATCAGAGCAAAATTTTCCTGCGATTTGAAAATTCACGACACGAACTGTCACACTTTTTTTCGCAATTCACATAATACAGTCGCGATCCAAATGGCCACGAAGATGAACCGCGGGTATCTGCAATAAAAAATGAATGAAATGTCATACACGACGAATATTCGCTTGTTCGCAATTCGCTCTCATATAAATAGTCCATTAGTCCTCAAAAGGGAAAAGGTCAAAAACTTGATATTTTTGTGGAACTTGTTTGATATTAGCCGTGTTTTTTGAGCTTCGATCTGCAAAGCAAAGTAAAGTAGGGTTTTTAGGACGCAATTGCAAATACATATAATGGGCTTTTCACACCAAGCCCAAAACCGCGTTTTCCTCGAAAACTCGTCTATGCATTCACACCGACCACCAACTCGTTTTCGTTTGACGTTTCAATCAGCTGTGAGACACTAGTCGTTTAATTTCAAACTTTTTTCGACCGCATTAATTAACAAACAAAATGAATTTAGTGCATTTAAAAATAATATTAGCCCATCAATTAATAGATATTTGATATATTTTGATATTTGATATTTGATTAATTTGTGGGTTGTGACATTTGTTCGGTCGGCCATTTTGCTGAATATTGCAAAAGGTGTGTTTGTTATAACAACCCAACGATTAGAAGTCGTTTTCGTGGTGTTTTCGTGAAAAACGAGTGCAAACGACTCGAAATATGTATGGGAAAACTTCTGTTTTCGATCAAGTTTTCGTGTGTTTTGGCGAAAGCACGGTTTTGGGCTTGGTTTGAAAAGCATATAAAGCTCGAGATTATCACCATAAAGTTTCTTTTTGTCCTTTCAAAACTTGTTAAAATTAAATCAACCAGTAACGCGAGAAATACTCGGAGCTCCCAACATAAATATCGATTCAAAAAAAATGTTCGAAAATGGGAGTTCTCTACTTAGTTTAAGGGATTGAAATAAAAACCATTAAAACAAGTTTACCGAATTTTGAGTAGGAAAATGGTAAATAGAATTCGATTGCAAACTGAAAACAGATCAAAAATATTAAGGCCGTATAACATTTGAAATATTCAAATAGCAAACCTCTTAACAGCAAAATACTTTAGCAGCTACAAACTAGCCAGTATTGGGATTTAAAAACGCCATCCTATGCATTACAAGGGTTCTCTCTTAACAGGAATTTAATTGAAAACCCGGCTGTAAGGACTACAATTTTGTACCCATGCGCATGTGCTTTTATCCGGGGAGTATACTGTATAATAGTCTGAATGTTGTAGCGAGCGAATTGGAAGACAGTAGGATAAGTATTTTGTTCCTTGGTGATTACTGATTCCTCCCAGACTGAACTCGATAAATTTGTAGCCAAGCCTGCTAAACATATGATTAAGATAAAATTGGTCAAATTTAAAGCGATGGTCGTCTTTGGAACGACTTTTTTATGCTCATTACTGGAGTCCCGGTGCGAAGTGTAAAGCCTATCCTATAAGTTTTACTGATTTATTAACGAAATGGATGGAACGTTGCTGAGTTTTGTTACAGTGTATGGTAAGCTGGTTAAATTTTTAGACAACTTGGTACATTTGTCATCTGGAAGACTCAACTTATTTTTAAATCTACATAAGTTATCGGTCTTCGATTCAGCAGTTCTTTTAACCCTTTCCCTCGAGATTATCACCAGGTAGGTAACCATCGTCTTCTTGTGTTTGGTTTTATAAAACTCTATTATTATACTAATAGGCTATACCTACGTGTCTTTTATGTCGTACCGTTTACGACGTTATTTAAAAAAAGAAAACAAATAGTTAGCGCAACAGGTCCCGTAAGGAAATTAGGAATAGCTCCTCGCAACCATTCGTTTGTGTGAGTTCTTAATTTTGGGAACGAATGCAAGGGATCTACAATTTTATGCCGAGTCGAAACCGCTAAACTAAGAAGCTCTTTTAAGTCAGCTATACTCTTGGATGTTTATAAGACGTTCGAGAGGTAGTGCTTTCAAAAAAACCCTAAATTAGAATTTGGACTTTTTCGAGATTCGAACCTGGGACCCCTGGCTTAGTATTCCAACACACTTATCACTATATAAGCCAGTGCGCCACTACTTAAAAACCGATTCTTGCGGTGACACCTGTACCAAATGAAAGTTGGATTTCCGAAGATGAAGTTCAATACCAGCATAAACTGTTTCGGCACAGATGATACAAATCGACAAAACACACAGCTGTTGATTTACACATCTACACAACAGAAAACGAGAACGAGCAAAGTGAAGGCGCTTCTATTGACAGAGTGTAAGCTAAAGTACATACCTCAAAGAACATATTTGAGTTTTTCCGGATCGATGCATCATTCCAGCTTCGAAAAGAAACACGAACATGTAAAATTAAAAAGCTTTGTCTCCGCTTGACCCGCGAATCGAAATATATTACAAAGTGCAGTAAATATTTATTTTTATTCCCTAGACCAAATTTCACAATAATTTAAAATTGACAGAATTTTCATTGTAAAACTATAACGAACAAAACATTTAAAAATGAATACTAGTAAGTCCCATTGTGACCGAATGTTCTGATTAAAATCCAAACGAACTAGACTTGTTCAGTCCCCCAAAACAGTGTTAAACACCTTCTACCTCAATTGATTGATTTTGTGCTTTCCGATGAGCAACTACGGCCCGCATTCGATTGACAAAATTAGTCTACGAAATTGCTCTCTCGACCACCTTTAATGTTCCCATTATTGACTTCATTAAATAAAACGCTCCAACTTGACACTCTTCTTCAGGATAATTAAATATTCAAAGTATTTGAGAACGAATAACACCAATCATCCCCACATTAAGTATCATGCCACCCCTGCCGGATGGTTGCCCATTAATTGAGTTCAGCGACAGGTCCTCTTTGAAAATTCCGAAAAAAAAACACAACAAAAAAAGTCCACTCCTTGGTGTTGGTAATTATTTATTATTCACCTCGCTGAATTTGATTGGTGGCACATCTAGGCGTTGGGGAAAATCAATTATGCATAATTTATCTCTTCATGGCACTCGTCCCTGACATAGTGCGAGTTGCGGGGAATAGGAATAGGAAATACACCATACGAGCCATTCCATTGCACTTCCTTTGGAATGCATGCAATATGTCCTTCTTTCTTCCGGTTTCTTGCGGAAGATACCAGCGCCCGGCGACACTTTAAATGAGACTCTTGTTGGGTAAAGGTGTTTTGTCATTGTCATAAGTGTCGATCTCCCATTTGGAAAGCACCTCCGAAAGTGTGTCAACTGTCAAATTTATTTTCGGCCTTTCCCCTATTGTGGTCCCATCTTCGGCACTGTCTGTTGTTCTTGTAGAAGTCTACATGTTCGACTTTTGTCCTCGCAGCAATGCTTTCAATTTCAAGCAGGTATCTTTGCATAAAATTCTGGGATAAGGACCGTTTGCCTTTTATGACACAGAGGGCGCGCTGACATATTTCCTTGTGTAACGCTCTGCCGCCACAGGAATTCGGGGTATTTTTCCTTCATAAAGCTTAAATGCTTGCGTGCCTTGGAATTGAGTATACATAGGTACTTGTATTGACGCACTTCACTGTTCTGTGTTTTTTGGTGTGTATTGGGCTTCAGCGAATTTTTCGTATGCTCAGCTCAGTGTGTGTACATGCATAAATCAAAGGTATGAATGGAATAAATCTCCCGCGCAATGAGTACATGCAAATTTGATGAAGCATATTATTTTTTATCGTTGGATTCCTCAACTGCCTGGTATTAGTTTCACTTGTTTTATGAGGTGGGTTAGCAGCGCTTTGCATAAAATAATGCATACTTTTACCATGCTTAGGTACAGATGTCTTTGCACATTTTATACAGATCGTAAGCGTTATCTTAAGTGAAGGGCTTAAAATTAAATTTCTGCCCTCACGTACGCTTTTGCGCTCGCAAGTTCAAAGTGCCTATGGATGGCGCTTATATTGGGTGACTCTGTGAAAGCGGATCGTGTTAAATGCAGGCACAGCCTTTGCACCTTTGTCACACATTTATCAACACGTGGTTATGCAATTAGGACCTTGTGTCCCTCCATCATCACCTCGCACTATCTCTCTATCGACTAGAAAAAGTCGTGTTTTCTTTTCTTTTTTGTGAAGGAAGAAACACGCACTCGGAATGATTTATGTATCCTTGCCTACACTAGACTGGCAAGATAATTAATTGCAAGAGAGATATCAGCTTGGCGCACTGGCACTTATTTGTAGGCCTTATGGCTGAAAGGGATGTATCCACGCAAATGTAATTAAATAGAAAATTGTATGGGAAACGATATCAGGAAGTTGATGGTGATAATGGTGGGTTGATTCAATAATCCACAACGCAGTCCACACAGTTTGAAGTATTGAAGTAGATAAAGTCTTGCAGATCATAAGTAACTATTTAGGACTAATAAACCATTTTTAGTGCGAAGACAGAGACAACATTTTTACGTTTTTGAATACTAGACCACAGACAAATTTATCACTTCCTTTTAGCACCGTTGCCATTTATATTTATTAAAATGGCTCCTTTTTGAGGTTTAAGACCTGTGGCGCACACTTTTTTTTTAATGATCAAACTGTACCCTTTATCAGTTTAAGTAAGATTTCATTCTTTATTGAACGAAAAACAAAGCATACAAATTTCAGAAATCAACAAAATCTTCTTCTAACGAAAACATTTTTTTTTTTCACTTTTTTTTCTGTTAATAATTTTGTTGTTGTTTTTTTTCGCTTTATTCTTATGTGGTTACCCCTTTTTTTGCCTCGAGACCCTTTCTACAAGTTAGCAGTAACTTTTAATCACACAGGCACTGACCGACCACCGATGGTGACCTACACCACAGTAGGGTAAACTGTCCACCATAATGGACCAGTTTGACTCGATGTAGTTTTTAAACTGTTGTTTTAATCTTCAAAAGGTTTGAAGGTACTTATTATTACCTTTATTAGCTTTGTACTTCACCACATCCAGCTTTATAAAGATCATAAAAAATAGTAAATTTTGAAAAAAAAAATGTTAACCTTAATTGGTTCCCTTCATGACAGAGGGTGGATACAGTTGACAGTGAGCTTAAAGTGTTTATATAAATTATTTCTTAAGAATAACAAAGAACAAAAACTTGAAATTGATATAAATGAATTTTTATTAAAAATTAATATTGCAAAATGTAATTCAAAAACATAAGTAACTAGCAAACCCGACGAACTCCGTTTCGCCACCAGATGACTTCGTTTTTTATAACATTTCGTTTGAGGATTAAAAGATGAAGAAAAATTATTATTTTTTTCTTGTATTTGAAAATGGAAAATTTTATTTCATTTCACAACAGTAATGAATTCATTTCGATTACGAAAATGAAGTGTAATTTAGTTGAACTTCTCTAAGTAGAAAATGAAAGTGAATCCAAAGTAAATACTAAATCGATGAGTTATAGGTACGTGTCCGCAAATTATCCGTTTCATTGAAGTGCTCTTTGGTAAACCACATTTTTTGTTTTTTGGTCTGACGTTAACACAAACAAAGCGGATGGTTTACCAACTCGTGAACACGCAACGTATAGTTGCCCATGATGACACAACAATGATTTTCTAAATGAAAAAATGCTTACAACTGTTCAATAATTCGTCTCTTTAACTGTTAGTGTTCCCTGTATATTGCACCGCACATTCAGCTGATCCACCATCGACGAAATGAAGTATATTTGCAGAAATTGATGTGGTTCATCTGGGTTGGCTGACCTGGTGATTTAAACTTAGTTTGGTGATTAAATAAATTTTGTTAGTAATTCAAATTAATTCAATGCCTTTTATTTTCCTGTAAATTGATATTTAATTTCAATACAAATATTTGTAGTAAAAAATTGCAGTCGTTTGAATTCGAATGGTAATTCCGTGGGAATCATCGGGATGCGTGGAATCAAAACATCTTCTCCTCTATATTCTGCGGAATGCCCGGAAAACACGTCGAATGAGCTCTTTCTTAGAATCGGTCATGTGGCAGAAATCAGTGCGCAAAGTGATAAGTCCGGTCGAGATATCAACTGCAATCTTTCCATTACCAATTCCAAAAATGTTTTGATTGACACGAAGATCTTTCAACGTCCTGTCCACCGCCACCATTGACCATTGACCTTTTGTGGGCCATCGTGCATTCGACCCAATCGATCAATTTGCATCATTGTAAAATCTTGGCATTTTTTCTTCGATTTTTCAAAAATGTGTCTGGTTGATTTGCATGTTTAGTGGCAATATCAATGCTGAATGTGCAGTTCGGTAGCCTTCTAACAAAGTTGCTGTTATTCCAGATGAAGCCAATGCCAGGGCAACTCATGCTGCGATCAAATCCGTGCCAAAAGCAATGAAATTAAGAACGTTTTGGCAGTACCTGCGGGAGCACCCAGAAAGTAAATGCTACCAGTTCTTTTGTTCACAGCTTCCATCAAAGAGTCATACGCAATCATTTGTTGTCGATTTAATTGCAGAACATTTTTACGAACTGCTTCGGCTATTGCTGCAGTATCGTATTGTTTTGTTGTTCTCTTTGCAATTCGTGGTTGAATGCATCGTGTATTGGACGATTAGGTGATATCATGCCCAACTGCGCACTTTATTCGCCATCAATAAACACTAACTCTAAAAGAAATATTTGTTACTTTAACAGCCTAGAAGAAAACTAACCACACCTATCAACTTGGTTGGTAAGCCTTCTCCCTTCACTCTCCACACCGTTACCGACGGTGTTATGGTAGCTTTGAGCTGCCCTCCCCATAACCCTACTCACGAATGAGCATAGTACCATGATTGTTACTCATTCATTTTTCGTAACAACCCCTTCGTGAACACTCAAAACGCTCAGAAACTCCTGTTGCCTGTCATCATTGTCCTCGTCATCTCAATCACCCCTCCATTTGAACTTACCCACCTATTCAAATGCAAGGATATTGAAAATAGGTACTTCCCAAACAAAAATGATGGATACAAACAAATCAAAGTATACACTTCATTTCAAAAAGTTACTTAATGTAACATAGTAAACATAAACAAACTTATTAGGTAGCTAGCTATATCGTATATTAAAAAATAAAGTTCAAAATTTTTGACAACAACAATTTGCTTGGAAAATCATTAAAATAATTGACAACAACAATATTGCGTTTAAAATTTAAAATATTTTTTTTGTATTTGAAACTACTCGATTTCTATCCAGTTTATATTTTTTTCAAAGTGCATTTCCCCATGAAAAACGAAATATGTGCCTACAACGCCAACTGTTTAGAATTTTTCGACTTTTCTTTTTTCTTAAACCATCCCTGATCTAAGACTAACAAAACAAAATAAAAATCATTCAAATCTGTTAAGCCGTTCTGGAGTTATATCGTCAGGAAGGAAAACCCGACTTATTTTTATATAGTAAGATAACAACAACGAAAAGTAATAACAACACTAAAAAATAACAAATTATGATCAAAAGGGACTTTAGTAATATCACAAAACTTATAACTAACGAAAAATAATGGTAACGAAAGTTAGATGCTGATGGATCGTTGCATAATGCTTGGTAAAAATACGGAATTCTGAAGATTGGAAGATGTTTACCATTATTCACTGTGTACGACAATGAGCTGGTTCACTGTTGGAAAAGTGACTTTTTTATAAAATAAAAACATTTAACAAATTTTATTGACATACTAATTTTAATTAATAATAAAAATTAACATTTTAAACTGTATCCCACAAATCTAATTAAGCACATTCCTTTTTGAATTTACTTACAAGTAAAATCACTTCTCTTTTAACACAACGCATACGCATTGACGAGCGCACTACTTCAAGTTCCAGGTAAATTTACAAATGATCGAAACGCGGTTTAATTTTTCTCTACTTCGTTCTTTTCTTATAAGTAGAGATTAAGTAAATTTAAAAGATTCACTGTGGGACGTGAGCCACTGTGGGACAGTTTATCCAAAATGTAATTTTGTTCCATTAGTTATACTGGAAATTCTATACATATTTCTTTGTCCAAATTAGATTTTAGAAAGCCTTGTAGGTCGACCTAGCGTCAACCTATCTCGACGTCACCCTCTAAGGCTATTAAGGCCTGGAGTTGACTACAATAACGCAGCCGAAATTGATTGACATTCACTTTTACTTGCTCAAGACTCATCGACAAGGCTCGATTTTGGTCTCGTTCATATGGCTAAATCATTTTTCCTGCCTCTATACTACTAAGCCAAGTGACAGCCCCAGCGAGTAGCTCGAGCTTTATTTTGTTCAATATAGAGCTCACAAGTCATAGTATACCCTTGTCCTTCTGGCTGTTTCGTTGGCTTCCCAGATGTTGTTGTGGCACTTTTTGTCAAGCCTAACAGTGGCGGCGTTTATATTGTTTTCATGGTTTTGCGGATGACCCGCTTTTGATGCCGACAGCATAGAACTACTTGGGGTTAAGTTTCTGACAGCTGTGAAATATTTCCATTTATACCTCGGTTGTACAAATATCTTGGTCTTAGTCCTTATTGACAGAGTATTCCTCAACTTTGACACCGCAGTTAATTTCGTAAAGCAAAGCAAATAGTTGCGGCAAAAGTTTCGTATAGACACCCTTGGCCTAGATTCTCACAATGAAAGGAGCCTTTGCTAAGTCCGAAAGGCTGAATTGAGACCCTCTTTCAGAGACTTATACTCCCGAATGTTTTTTGCGGAAACTCTCTTCAAACACCGTCGATTTTAATGCCTCAATCCTTTTTACAGTGCATTTCACTACATGACACAAGTGACTTCGGCATCAGCTCTACTCCCTGTCTATGCAAATGACATTTTCAGCGAAAGTCCCATGCTTGATACCATCAAAACCGTTGCTATAATCAAAGGAACACGACGCCTTCAAACAACTCCTCCCTGTACAAACATCATGCATCTATGGAAACTCCACGAAAATGTTTAATCAATAGCCCAGCACCAAATCCTCAGTAGTTTGTTTAATCAAGTGCACTATAGACCTCTATTGAAAATGGTAACGAAAACAAAATCAATTCCCTCCTTAAGGACATATTTAAAAATTTAAATTTAAAATCCACTTCCAGCCGCCAAAGAAGAAACTTTCGAAAAAGGAAAAGGCACGACTCGAAGCCGAACAAGCCGAATTGCTGCGCATCGAAATGGAGAAAGAAAAGTGAGTTTGATTGCATCCGCAATCGGCAAACGAATCTGAATACATTTCCACTTCCGCGCAGGCTGAAAAAAATCGAAGAGGAACGCCAACGGAAACAAATCGAACGTGAGGAAGCCGAAAAGCGTCAGCGTTTGGAAATTCTCGAAAACAAGGAACGCCGCCAACAGCTAAAACAGAGCATGGCATATTTCAATGGTATCCGTTTGTTAATTGACGCCATCAAACAGGACGAAAGGGAAAACACCGAATGGGAGAAGTTCATGCGGTGCAACGGTCTACCAAACGCTAATTGCCCCAGTGATTTGCGAAAATACATTCACATGTGGAAAGTAGACATTAAATGTCATCACAAGAACGAACGAAATTGGTTGCTGAAAACCGACGAACGTACACTCCTCACACAGGACTCGATGGTTCCTGATTTGTCACGAGCCAACCTGCGTAGACAGCAGGGCAATTTGGGCGATTTGTATGCAAGTCGGATAAGAGAAGTCCTTGGGGTGAGATGAATATTTGGCTGCAGTGATTGAGGACGTATTTTATGGAGATTCATCCCCTGAATTTTAAAATCCGTTTGTCCTTGCAGATACTTGCGGAAGTTGATGAAGCCATCGGTGATTTGAAGCAGTCAATAAGTACGATAACAGATTTGGCTAAATTGAAAGCGGAAATCAGAGATTTTCTCAGCGATTATCTGGATGAGTTCACCTATAAGACTTTGTCGCACATCGAAAGGGATATGGAGTAAGAGACGTAGTTCTTAGATAGCATCGTTACATTTACCAATATACTTTAGGGGATAACGTCTGTTAGGGTGAATCGATTTTATGTTAGAAACGTTTTTCCCATCGACAACTGGTGGTTGTGTTAGTCTGTCGGTGAAGCAATCGTATGGAAAATATTCTGCAGAAGTTGTCTCTTAGCTAGTTCCCTTCAGTTGCATACCTACTCCAAGTCAATTGAGGTGCCTCCGCCCTACGCTACTGGCTTGATTCAAAGACTTCCAGCAAATCAACTCTATTACTGAGTGGGGAAGCGAGGAGTCACTACGATTCTCGCTATACTTATGGGGTTTACCCATGACAAGTTCTGTTGGGAAATTATGTCGAATTTCAGATCGTTCCTAGTCCTATCTTAGAGCTGATGTTACTGGTGACATATTTGACCCGCCTTGGTAGCATTCACAGGTTTAAACCACTGAAAAGACTTGTAAGACAAAAATTACAAGTTCCGCACCACACAATTTCTGATAAATGATTTTTTCTTTGAACTGTAGACAAATATCTACCTTTGAATATTAATTTGCACAACTTCCCTATTTGCAGACCAGACAGACCAGGCTTATCCAGGCACATCTACACCTCGAACGTATACAAGAGTCAGGTTTGGACAATATCTGCAGACGCCCAACGGTAGGAATATGAAAAAAATTCAAGTCCATTTGCGAATAACTAATTTTTCCCAAACCAGAAGTCAAAAGGATATAAAGGCTGTTAAGCCCGATGAGAACCGCCACACCGAAATTGACTTCCCGGCAATTGATATGCAAATAACTCTGCCACCGTCGGTGAAAATCGCCAACTGTGCCTTTCGTGCCCTCTGGCTGAACTATGACCACTTTAGCGACTACTGTCCAACTTACTACATACCCAGGCAGGGAAAAGACCACTTAAGTATAATTATGTGCTTTCGATTTTCTCCAAGGAGTGCTTAGCAATATACCTGTATTTGTGTGTAGACATTCTCCTTCAGACAAAGAAAGAATGGAAGAAACGCAAGGAAATCCTTCAATCAATGCTCGATGAGGCATCCCGAGAATTGCCCATTTCCGATTTCGACCCGAGCACTGTGCCAGAGGAACCGGCCACACCTCGTAAGATTGACATCGATAAGATATACAATGACTATGAGGACGGGCTAAATAAGGCGCGTCGAAAGGCTATGGGGCCAAAGGCATTCGGCATGGGTGAATTTGATGTTAACCTACGTAAGTATCGGATAATAGGAGGTGTGTTCGTAGTTGATTATCTGGAGCAGCCGCAGCAGGATAAGCGATTAAATACGACGTCATTTACAAGGACAAGTGAGTTCTGGCTGGTTAGATCGATGGAAAATTTCTGTTGTCTGTATGTGGTTTTAGTTGTATCTCCGAGCAAGCTGACACGGAAGCCATTCCATCAGTCGTATAAGCCTCCACCGCCACCACTGCCGGGGGTGCGTAGATTACCAGAAGAAATTGAAGCCGAAATGCGATTGATTGAGACGAATTTGGATAAGTTGGGTTCGGTGACTGTGGAGTAAGATTTCTTTAAATATATGCACCCTTATTCAAATTGAAGACATCGGCATGTCATGCCGCACTGATTCGACACTTCTATTGGCGTTTATTCAAATGGCAGAGTGTCTGTTGGTGAAAATTAGATTTATCAATTGAATGCTTAGGGGGTGATTTGTACGACATTGTTTTTGAGAGTTTCACCCTCCAAGACGATTTCTATATCCAATAACCGATGGGGTAGTAATGACGCATCCAACTTTGTCTGCGAGCAGCGTTCTCGTAAGCCCCCATAAAATTATAGACTTGTTGACTCTTCTCAAGGGAGCTCTATCTCCCCCTGCCTAACAAGTAACTTACGATATAAACGGCTGTCTGACTGAAGATAATCTTAAAACTGTTACCGTTCAATGTAGCAAGATATATCGCCCAAATAAGAACAAATAAAAACAGTAGACCTATGAAAGGCTTACTTAGTTTGGCAACTCTTTTTGTGCGCGTTTACGAACTGTTTGTTTCAAATGTGTAGATTAGATTAGAGGCGGGAGAGCCTTCGAGGGGCTCTGGCACTGCGGCTCCTTAAAGGAGCCTATTGTGCCTTCCCTTTTAGTTCCTAGAGCCATCTTTTTACTCCAGAGGCAGTCAGGAAGACAAGTATCTTATCTGGGTGTATGTCAGCAAGGGATGCTGGATTGACGAATTCATCCCCTAGAATGTCTATCCTAAGACGATGAAGAGCCTGACAGTCAGTGAGTATGTGAAGAGAGGACTCGTCACTCTCAAGACAAAGTCTGCAGATTGGATCCGGTGAGACACCAATGCGGCGGAGGTGTTTTTTTCCCGAGACAGTGGCCACTTTTGTCCAGATTAATCAGAAAAAGCGTTTTTCTGGGGAAGTATTTAGGAAAAAAAATGTTAATGCAGTTCGTCCCAACTGTGTTTTTCCAGATCTCGTTTGATTCGGCACGGAAAGAATTGAAAATCACCAATTGCAACATTTTGAGTTGTAATTCACGAATCGTATATTTTTCGCAAATCACAACGATTTTTTCTTGAATTGATATAAAAATTTGTAATTTGTCAGTGAAAACGGCGAAAAATATCAAATGTTGTTTGTTGCATTTTGCGATTAAAAGTATTAATTCGAGCTTCTTTAATTTGTAGTGATTTGCGAGATTGTTTGGAGCAATTTACCACTTCAATAGGCAAATTTCGTAAACACCACTTTGCTATCTCAAATTGCGAAAAATATTTGGTGATTTACTACCACTGAATGATGAATCAATAAAATCTTATAATAATTTACCACATTTAAACCGAAAACGTAAATTGACGTAGAGAAGTCGTAAATTGCAAAATATTTTTTGTAATTTCCATGGAAACTAACTACATAACGTGTGAAATTTTTTTATGCACAGGTAGTCGACAGTAACGATATAGTCCATGGGTCGAAATCCTTTCTTTATATGGATCAATATACATACATAATATGTTTGTGGTGTTGCTGGACAGCTGCAATCATGGGCAGCGACAGCGACAGACAGTCGGTATTTGATCTTTGCTTAAGACAGTCGTTTTTTAAGTATAACTAGTTCTCAGTGATAGTGAGTGTACTAACCATTATAAAGCATTCTGGAATATATATCATGTAAGTACCTATTTAATAATGGAAAAAAATTAAACTAAAGTAGGTATATAAATCTGTACCTATTTTTATTTTTTTCAGAATGAAGATATGTCTCGCTATTAGAAAAGAAGTAAATTGGTATGGATATTAAAGTGTGCAGTCGAAAAGGTTTTTTAAGGTTCGTATCAATACAAGTTCTTCTAAACAATTTGCGTGTATTAACAATTTCAGCATAGACAGAAAAACCACCCCAGACAAATCCCGTTGTCTCCGGACGATATGGCGTCATATGATTCTCAAGGATATCAAGAGGAAACAAAAATATAAAATACGACTATGAATTCTGATTGTAAATCACAAGATATAAGTTGTAAATTGAAAATAAAGTTTTCTAATTTCACGATAAAACGTTTTTAATTTAGACGGTGATGCCTCAAATCACTACTCAAGAATCGTAAATTGCAAAATGTGAATTGCAAATTGCAAAATATGAATTGCAAATTGATAAAAAGAAGTTGTAATTTACGATTAAGAATTTGTAAATTGCAACTACAGAAGTAGCAAATCAGCACTAATGAGTTGCAATTCAAGACTAAATGATTGCAATTCGGTAAGGGATGAAATCAAATTTACTACAGAGAAGTGGTAAATTGCGAAATGTTTTTGCAATCCACAACAATAGTAATATCAATTTTAGAACTACTTGTTTAAAATTGCGATCGGTTATGGCAATATGTATTTCTCGTTTGATCATTATTGACAATGAGAAGTGTTGATTCACGATTTTTGGGGGTCAATATCTTCACTTCTTACAATTTCTAAAATTGCGAATAAGAAGTCGTGAATCAGTAAATCCTGAGCTAAGCTCTAAAACTAGACAAACTTTTCGTGATTCTGCTCTCATTTTTCTTGATTTGATCTTAAAATTTTTTCCGTGGGTGCGAGATAGGTTCCTAGTATAGTTCCTGAAGAGGTTTTTACTGACTTCAGAGGTGTATCAGAATGACTCCTATAATCCATCAAACTGAGGTACCTACGTTCCCTTGTAAGTTGGCGTACCGTACCTAAAGCTATAAGAACCAATTACAAAACACATTTAAGCTATCGCAGTTTCTTTAAAGTTCTACCATACCCATAACAGAGCTGTAACATCCACCTAAGACATATTTTAAAGTCGCTATTATAAGCTGTGAAAGCTTTTTAATAGATCTGCAGTATTACTCAAATTAGCTGTTATAACCGCTTCAATAAGGTAGAGCCTACGTAAGACTTTACTTATTTATCCCGACAGTATGTTTAGAAAGTAGTTTTAACGAATCCCGATAGTTGGTGCTGTCACATATTCGCATTGGGTCATAAATCATCTTTATGTTGACCCCTTAAAAATTATGAACATCCAATAGTTGTCAGTTGTCAAACTTATGTATTAATAAATGTAATTTCATCTTTTGAAACCAAAATAAGTCCAAAGATATTACAACAAATAATACTATTCACTGGGAAATAAAGCTTTTGATGATCGATCGATTGTTTAACAGCATTTTAAATAACGCACACACATTTATTGCATCCTCGATTGTTATGCTCAATTTGGAATCATTTAGTTCTCGGCAGAACACAACTACCTCATTCTTAAGTCTAAATTACTCAGAGTTTCTTAACGTTCGTAGAATGCCTATAAATTATATTTTTGCGGAAGCACATTTTAAAGCTACCAAAAAGGATATTATATAATCTGTGGCAATAAGTTGAAGTAGCTTATGTCGACATAAGCCATATTCGAGTTTTTTACATTACAAAGTTCTCGTTTTCCTTAGCTTTCTTTTAGTCCAGGTCCCATCACTCTACAACAATTAAAAACCGTTAAATATGAAGAAAACTGAACTGCTTTAATTTACTTGGACTATGTAATACAATAGATTTGAAAACCTTAAGATAAATTTCTTTTGCTCACACTGAAAAATTACCAAAATTGACATAAGCTATTTTAACTTATTACCACAGAATAATGAAAAACAAATAAAATAGAATTTAAAAAAACCCCAGATTTTCTCCTAAACTATTTCGACCCCCGTCGACAAAAAAAGTAAAAAAAAAAAACAATAAATCTGGAGCAATACCAAAAATTGGCAACGGTGGTTGGGAGTTGGGACTCTTCATTATTATCCCACAAAGCGAAATCATTTCATTTGACAGTACTCAAATTTCTTTTAAAATCCCTTGATACTCCTTGTAACTAAAATCGATCTTTTAAAAGTAAAATTTGTATTACACGGAAAGAAAATCACATTAAATCAACATTTAGTAAAAAAAATCCCAGATTGATAATATTACTGCGATTATTTTCTGGTACTAGAAAATTTTTATAAAAGACGATTGACACGAGCTTTTTCTTATGGACATTCAGTGTGTTGATAATCATGGTGAAATGTAAATGTTTTTGTGAAGAAAATTATAGTTTGAATGTTTTATTTGTTAGATTCCTAGAATTTGCACGATTTTGCTGCTTTTTGCTCTTTATCGCACTGCAATCTTTTCGGAGATCGAAATTCCCACAAAAAGGGACTTGACACTGACTTGTGTCTATACACCAGTACAAGATACAACTGACCATAGAGCTCAAAGTTTATAACCTTAGACAACGCCGTTTGTTCGATAATTTGGTTTTGGAACGTTTGGAAAAGGACCCCAATTTTGGACGAAAAATCATCAAACGCGACGATGCAGTAGGTATATGAGACGACGGATATTAATCCTACACAGCAGACCCACGATGATAATTCCCTATGAAAGATTTGACTAAGATCGTTCGAATTGACACCGTTAGACTCTTTGTTGTGGGGTTACCTGAAGTCGCACGTCTATTCTTATAAGCCGCAATCGATCGACGCCAAATAACTTTCTTTTTTTTTTTTTATTCGAGGGTAGGTGAAAATCTTCCAAAGACACTATGAGAATAGCAAGCGCGTTCTCATAGTAGTGTCAGATTTTTACTGACTAAAAACACCACCCAAATAACTGATGGCTTAAAAATTGTATCGTTGCGTAATTATTTTGAGAGCGAGATGTCACCGTAAAACTTTCATATTTCAAATACTGGCACAATGTAAAAACTACGTATAAAAAAGTCATTTCTTTGAAGACAGAGAAGTCGCTTATAATTGTACCGCACACATTGTTCGGGGAACAATTTGAGAAGACAACGTGGACATACAAAATAAGGAACCAAAACTTTGAAACTGTCGTTAATGCATTTTTCAGATGAAATTGTTTTTGAGACTTATACACACATACATCTAACTATAGATTTCCACTTAAAGCTGTCATTTCTGGCCATATGCGCTCACTCAATTTCAGACTATATTCTAATGATTATGTACGGTTTATTTCACAGTTCAGCAAAGTATTGTGTGACGCAGTCGTGCATTTTAATTTTTGAAGGGAAAAGTCGTATATAGCTCGTTTAGCAGAGTCACTGCTGAATAATGACAGATTCTCGTCGTCAATGCACTCCTTAAGAAGGGCTCTATACACAACAGCACTTTAACGATATTATTCAACATTTTCATTTATAATTGGCACTCTTATCAATACGAATTTTAGACCGCTGGTTGGTACTGATGAGATTATCGCAATTGGTACCATTTCTTTCACATCCCATAAGAATGCTTCAGCGCATTAAGTTTCCCAGTCGTACCCACTCCTCTTCTAGTTGCATCGAATTCTACCTCTCGGTGTAATTTTGTCTAAATTGCTCGTATATACTGCTACTGGACTGTGTAACATAACCAAATTGAAACCTTTAATATTAAAAATTCCATAAACACTTACGTTACATTACTAGATTCCGCTTTGAGTGCCTTCCAAAGTCTGAGGTATGTCTATCCGCAAGAGTCTCCCTAAGCATTATCGAAACACTTCGCTCCTTTCTATCCATATCTGTCCGACAGAATCCTTGAGCCACCCTTCTACAATGCAAACCATCCATCCATCAACTATTCAGCTTGACACGAAAAACGGAATCCGATTAAATAACAAAAGCATTCTGCGAGCTTCATAAATATTTATACACCCATTTCTATGCAAACTTAACGCCCTTCTTTCATTCAATTGAGTGCACGATTATCATAAGGCACTGTGTTTCTGTTCTTCGAATGCCTCTTCCAGCACGAGTGCATATTACAAAACAATAAATTCGTCTCAGTAAATAGAGAGATTCGCCTGTACACACCTACTCGTATCTATACCTATTTTGGTAACGTCCTTATTCTAATACTCTTATCTGGCAAATCTTATTTCATTCAAACATCCCTCTCGCTGTGGTTGTGCACTTCCTCCCGTTCAATATCCTGTGCAGATTACCTAATTCAGTGCTCTGGTTTGAGCCACCCATCGCCTGCCGCTGGGAAACCGCGGACGAAAAATCCGAATCGGAGAGTGACGATAAGGTCGGTGCTTCGACGTCAGAAGGTGTCTGTAAACAACAAAATGACCTGGAGAAATCTAACGCTCGACTTGGTACCAAAAAAGCGTCCACTCGCAGCAGCCATCAGTTCCCTATAAGATACATCACCGATTTTGATATGCACAACATACCGCCGGGTCTCGATATATACGGTCTGTTGGAGGATTTCGTTGTACCCCGACTGCCAGAGGGATATTGTGTACGCTTGGATAGTAACGCAAACGATACCGTACCAAATGTTACGTATCTCTATTTGGCCCGAAACAAACTCGAAACGGATTCCATGTTAGGCGGGATAAAAATCCCAGCGAAAATTACCGAGAGCCTTGTAGATACAAACTCACCGAGGGAATTTCATCCCCGATTCAATTTAAAAAAAATCCTCCAAATTAAACGACCCGATAAGAGCGACGACGGCGACGACAAAGACGCCACCGGTGTCGTTGACAAGAGGTTGAAGTTCAGCCAGGATAACAGTCACGATGAGAGGACCGCGGCAACAAAAGCTACAGCGCCGATTTCCTATATGTTTTCGCAGCTCCTGGAGGTAGGTAATTTAAACTTAACATACGAGATAAACTTTAATATGTGATTTTGTCTCTTCTCAAAAGGACCTTGATCGTTTGTGTGAACTTCAGATGCCCTCTTTCGAAGAGCATATGCGGCTAATCTGCTCGAACTTGTCATCGCCCAAGGGTGATGATGACAGTGTAGGAGAGGGATTCCAGCGTTCTCCCGACTGTAGTCCAACAAGAAAGCTGTCTGGTATTGTTATAATTCAAGGATCGGAAGTCAAGCCCGACGACAATAGCGAAGGAGGCGATGTTGGGTCGTGTGAGATTGAAAGCAGCTCCGAGTATGAGGACAATAACGATTCGTTGAGTAAACAGCAAATTCAGGATACGCCGAATGACAATGAAAATGGGTGAGAGGGGAAATTGCGATATTTTTTCTGCTTGCATACATAAATTACGAGTGTGTACAGATAATTAAGTAGTGGATGGGCTGTGTGTGTGTATGGTGTATGTGACTTTTTTGTACAATGTTGTTGGCTGAGGCTGGCATTTTGGGGAACGAATTACGGAATTGCTATTTGATGGAGATTTATTCGGGATATTCAGTTTTCATTGATGAAGTGGTGGAATGACTTCTATTTATTTATTTTTGGCAAATTATTCTTTTCTGGATTTTTATGTCGGACAGTAATTGGATTGGATGAGGGCAAGGTTGTTGGTGGACTGTTCTCTGAAATTATTTTTAAGACATGGGAAAGGGCAGGCTGGAGGTTGTGTCGGCATCGACGAACATTCCATTTTGAAAGTGGTTTTCATGTGAACTACTCAGCAATCGACCCTCTATATGTCATCCTGTTGTCAATATTTATTCCATGGTTTTTATACTGTTTGCCCTGCTTGCCACTTCCGTTAGGTAAAGCAATAAGATAAAGGGAGACTTCACGTTTGTCGATACAGCTCTAACCCTAAATGATTGCCCTGGTGTAGGTACGAAGTCAACAAGCTAACTGTTGATGCTTTATGGTTTTGGATTTTTCATCCCTTTTTGAGTTCCCTTAAAGTATTTACATAATTTTATGACCCTCTCCAAAATAGGGAAATCTTGCTGGAAAACTAAATTTTTTTGTGGTTTTACAGCCACCAGAAAGTTGAAAAGTTTTTGTAGATAGCTCGCAATTTGACACTTTAAAAAAGTTGCCCGTAAATCAAACTTATGTAGGTAGGCTCTCATGTGTACCTATATCAAACGATCCCTACTAATGGTCTGCATCTCCGCAGACTGGCGAGTTATTGTCCACACGCTCGACTTGGCCTTACCACCTTAGACGGTATAGCCCGTAAAGCTTCTTATTGAATATTCTACTCCATGATACAAACTGGACCGAATATCACCCGAATATTATCTTACTCTCAAACGCGTCCAACGAGAGTTGGATTCCAGAATTTATTCTCGCTTTTCTTTCGCCTATTCTTCAACAGCCGTGAAAGCCTTTATAAAGGTCTTTGACGTCGATATATTTCGCATACCATGTTGAAGGACTATCTGCTCGGTACGAGATTTGAAAAGAGTCACATAAAAACACATTTTATTTTTGAAATAGTTGGAAACAGCTGCTTCCGACTCGTACAATACAACACTTATTTGAAATGGATCATACTTCTGGGTCCCTAATTCGATAATCAACATATAGACTATGAATGTAAACAAATAAGCCCTTAATGTCGATAAGAGGGTGGTCAGTCTGGAGTCTGGACTGGTCGATCCGGCAAACCAAGTTAGGTCCCAATTTGTATCCTGCAACCCTCTTCAAATCGCCTGATCTTGCGAAGCAACGTTCAGCAGGGACATGCCTCGAAATTTCTTGCAAAGACCTTTGTTCCCTTGTAGTTTCGACCTATGAAAAGCGGTCAAGGCCATATACTTGGCCGATGATTTGATATACACACCCGACTAAAATTACAACCCAAGTATTTGTAAAAGTCCGCTGAGAGCAGTCAGAGCTATGGCGGCCTTGTTTTTTGCTAGAGCTCTAAGCAAACCTCTTCTATGCTAGGTAGAGGAGCTGGGTCATCCATTAATAATGGTAGGTTATCGTATTATGCTGTTGCATTGTATGCTTTCAAAAGAATGCTATGTATTCCTAGCTATTTCTTAGAGCTTACGTCACGGCCTTAAAAGCGGTAGCCAGTTGTTTCGAATGCTATGGTGCTCCATCATGTTGAGCTGGCAGACTTCGCCGACCCTTTTATTTAGCCGATCTTTATCTTTCTCCCATTTTTTCCGTCGTGACATGGAAGTCTAAGCAACTTGCAGCTATACCTCTTTGATAATGTCGGGATACTGAGGCAACTGGCGGTTGCTATTGTCTTTAGAAGATGAAGGCACATTTGTATGAATTTTCTCTATGTAGAAGTTTCCTTCTCAAGGTGAGCTTTAACGCGGAACACAGTCAGCTGTTTTAAACCGATTTCCACCACCTAACCGACCACAGCTGCAAAAATGTTGGAGTAGTTCAAGCTAGGTATGTGCCATCCTAAAGGTCGGCCATGGAATTCAAGAAGTCTTATAATTTAAGAAAATAAATGCGTTTTCTATATTCTTAAATTGCTCTTTTAAGCTCTGTGTTAATATCCAAAAATTTCTAATCTCCATAAGCTCCTTAAAATGCTGTCAGAAAATCTTTACATCACCTTCGGGGCTATAATCTTAAGCGCACGTAGTTAAAACCCATTACCCCGAACACCTGAACAAAAGTAAACACGTAGCTGCCGATGTTTTATTTAAATAACAACACCATCAAGGCCCCAGGGGCTATTCAATTCTACACTTAAATTGAAAACACGCACAGTCGCACAGGCTCCTGTATCCCCATGTGAGATATGTGAGATAGAAAAACTATTCTGCCCATCCCCAAAGCCAATTTCAAACATTTTCAATTTGAAAGTCACACAGAATTTCTAGAGTTGGCTCTTCCAGGCTAAAGGACACTTGCGACACCCTACTGCCACGGGTTGGCAAATGGAGCACTCGTGATGTCCATGACACGAAATTCAACGAAGACAAACTTGCCATTCAATTTCGGACCGGACGTCTGGGTACGTATACATACAACTCTCTATCGGGACCAGAAATCCTTTAGATCTTTCATGTATGCAGGAATATTTGGATTCGCCCTGAATCGTTACAGCAACATGCCCTACCAGACGTGGGAACTAAAGCCGGATATAAAGCTGTAAGTCCTCGGTATTCATACGCACAGGATTCAATTAAAATGGCAAAATGTCTTTAGTGAAGCAGCTATCCAGTTCAGTTTTACTGCGTCCATAATCAGCCTGGATATGACCATCACCAGCAGTGGCTATTGTATGAACTCCTTTCAAGGCGGCACAACAGATGCACTCACCGATATGATTGGCAAAACCATGTCCCTGGTCGAACTCAAATCGATTCTAATCGGATCCGCTGTGGACATATTCCCCGAAGAGGATGCCTTCTGCTACACAGAAGGCTCGTGTGAAAAGAATTACGTTATGGAAATGCACCTGTATGGATGCATGTCTACACTGGCACTGTCGCATAATTTCGGCTGGTCGAGATGGAATTTGCTGGCTGGTAGCCGCACTGCAGTGCTCCTGATGAGGGAATTCGTCGAGAATAAAAAGCTGGTGAGTGTTCTTGTTGTTTCTTCTTGTTTTTTTCTCCCATGAAAATTTAATTTGCTCACATCCTCTACTGCGAAGCCCAACCATTCGACACTTCTGGTGACACCACTTCGCACCGCTGTTATCGATTGCACAGAGGTGTCGGCAAGTTTTAACCCGGTACCGGCTCAGGGGATGGACTTTTACGCAGACTTGTATCAGCTGTCGGAGATTCATTCGTTGCCCAGCAGCAAGGAAAAGCAAAGCACAATGGATCCTGTCCTTAGGGATAATGTTGCTCACATTTTAATGTCAATACGGCCGTTGAGTTTTTGCTGAGCATTGAAAAGGGTTTCGCCATCGCCACCTGTGGAGAAGAGGATATCCAACATTTGAAAAGGGATCGTCCACCAAGTTTTAATTGCTACCTGTTGCTGTGTGGCCTTTTACGACTTCTTGGCGAGGACCATCGCTCAACCCTACTTATGGCGAATAAATCACATGTAATTAATAAAGGACTTGTTTGTGCTCGGAAAGGGGATTAATGAGGCTCTCAATGTTGTTGCTTCTTACTTACGCTTTTTTAATTACGGTTTGAGTATTATAAACTTGTTGGCTTAGATCTGTGTTTTAGCTTCACCATCAATAGACAGTCGGACTCAGCTCCATACAGAACCTTGTTAAAATTTAGTCGATGAATAGACTGCATACGATGAGAAGCACCTCAAAAAATGAAGAAGAAGTAATTTCTAAAGGTTCGAAAGGATGACTTACCACTGACATAACCGAAAGTAAATCAGTGGATTTTTATGTCTCATGCATACAGCGAGGAATGATGAACAGGCAGTAGAACTCGATTATATTCCTATGGAACTTTTATGCGAGCAGCGCCATACTAAATAGGCTGATCCTTTATAACCACTTTTAAGGAAATGAAACCTTGAACTAGAGTTAAAAGTAAGTACATTTCAATGGCTTTGGCTGTAGGTAACCAAGAGATTTCTATCTCAATCTGGCTCGAATGAAGCGCAATTGGCAAGTTCACAAAATTATTCAAGTGAGTGATTTTAAAATTAGATATTTCTTACACATCAACTTTTGTTTTTTGTTGCAACAATTTGCGAATTTCAAGGTTTGAGTTCGAACAAATTTTTCATGAAGGGATCCGTGGATTATATGTCTGACAGTTCGCTTAGAATTTAAATATACTCGCTGGTTTTGCAATTTACTCTCATTAGTGCATAGTTCTGTTGCTTCCCGCAATATGTACGAGTATAACCATTACAAGATATATCTTCTTTTTTGTTAATTGTTGAGCTCTGAAATATGTACAAGACTTTTTACTTCAAATCCATTAAATTTCAAGATTTTTGATGTTCTAAATCTAACAAATTAAAAAAGCAACTTTTCTTTCACTGACGTTTCCAAGTAAGGAAATGATTTGATAAAAAAACTGATGTAGGTAATATGTTTTTGGAAAAAAGTTTTAAGAGTAAAAAGTATAAACAGCGGACAAAAATTTCCCATTTTCAGTCTTAGAGATTTTATTTTCAATATGTTGGTCTTTAATGAATATGCAATAAAATTCGAAGTCATAAATAAATATGTTATAAATTCCAAAAAGCATAACATTTATTTATGAGCAATAATTTGTTTATCGATATTTATTGTAAGTACATATTTTACCTAAAAGAAAATAAATACCTATAAGTTTTATTTAAAGCACTTTAAAATTGTGTTTTATATTTCCTTCTTTTTATAAGATTTTTTATTTCGGAACAACAAGATTTTCAAATATACCATGGGAACACTGTTCATATCAACAGTTTGGTTGATTGCTTTTTGTTTTACTAAGTATGCAGTTGGTAAAAAACTCAGTAGCGATTCTAGAGTCTAAATCTAGATTAAAAAAGCTGTCAAGTTGTCACCAGCGTTGCCACAAAGATACAATTGTATCAAAAAGATACATTTTTGCTTCCTTGCAAAGAATTTGATACTCAGATGTTCAATTAGATACATTTTTCAATTTTCAAATAAGTCTGCAAAATCTCCCTTTTTCATATGTTTTAATTTTTTTTCAGACTTATTTTGAATCTATAGCAATATCAATATCAATATACATCAAAATATTGATTTTTGGTCCCAATGGAACATGAAAAGTGATTTAGAAAACGATATTCTCTTGTGATACATTTGATACATTTTTGATTCTCGAATTTTGATACTTTTGATACATTTTTTTAAAAAAATAGATACATTTTTTCAAAAAGTCAACGGCAACGCTGGTTGTCACGGAGTAATAATTTAAAAGGGACTTTATCCGGCTGCAATTTTGCGCAAATGGCCTTCCAAGAGGAAATTTCGCAGAGAGTAATATTCCATTAAATTTACTGTCAAAATTCGAATCATGACGAATCAGTGTTGTATTTCGAAACAGTTCTAGCCGAAGCGTTTGTTAAAAAAATTGTTGTTCTTTCAAACAATACATCAAAATGAAAACTGGATAAAATTTAGCAACAGAAATTGCCAGCGGCCGCTTTCCAATTTAAAAAAAAAACTCTCTTCAACCGTCGTTTCCATGAACGAGTTTAGAATATCTCTTGTGTTAGTTATACCTTACGTAGTTGCAATGCATGCTTTCAAAGAGATAAATCGAAATCCTATAACCGATAACCGATGAAAAATTGATAAGGCAAACTGGTGAGTATACGGAAGTTCCATCCGGGTTGTTGGCTTGATTTAAACAAAAAAAATCAATTGATTCATTTATTTGTAAGTAGTTTTTGGAAACTCAATTGAGTTTTAAACCGAATGGAATGTAAATACTACTGCAAACTTGGTCTACCAGTCCACAACAAAAATGAAAATGTCTGATTAGATTACATACTGTGTGAGTAATTGTGTATCAGACTTCAGAAAATAGCCATAGAAATTAGGAGAGCTGTTATAAGTGGCATTGCAATATGCCCAAAGCTGCATCTACATTTTGAGTCTCAAAGCTGAATTTAAATTTGAATCGTGCAGACGACTTTCTGTTTTGGCAAACGTAAGGGATAACACAAAGAGATTATATTCTGAATTATTTATTTAAACGTATTTACTTAAAATTTCGGACACAGTCGCACCGTATAGCTGTTGTGTTCTGTATTGAGAGCATACTCCTCAATTGGCTACCAACAAAAATTAAAACAAAAACACAACCAAACTTACAATAAACGAAAAGTGTGTAAAAATGCTTAAAGCTGTATAAAAATGCTTAATTGTCGTGGCAGACAGTTATAAGGAGCAGCTTTCATCAGTAATACTTGTTCTTTTTAAGTATAGTGCGAACTTTGCCTGTTTCGTATAATGGGAAAAATGTACGTGAAACTTCTGGAAAATTTTTGCAGGGAACAACTACTAGGTACAGTCGTTACAAATTGGTCAAAAAAAAAATTGCAGTTCATAGGAATAAATTTTGTTTTACTAAAAACTTTCTGTTGAGCTTTTTAAAATATCCACCGATGGTATTCATATACTCAAAGTCTAATTTATTATTTTCTTCTTTCGCACTTCAAACGGCGGCGAAAAAGAGACAGCCAGTTACAAATTAGCACACAATTACCATCTGCACATGCGTAAATATTTCCCAGCAGTTATAAAGACAACTATCTGACAATGAGATCTGCCATCAGATATCAGAAAACTTTTAATTCGTATGTCTTCAAAATGAATTAGCCGATTGTCATAAATTTAAAACTATTCCATGTTATAACCAATATGTTTTCCTGAAAAACCAAAACAATTTGGGAGAGAACTTTTACGGGGAGGCGTGTTAAAATTCACATACTGCAAAGATTCAAACTTATTCCTAAAGGAAGACACATGTATTTGTTATATTTCAGGAAAGGGAAGCTATACGAACAACCCGCCAAGAAATTACCACATCAGGTGGCTAGTCGCTAGTTATCTTGCTTCTAACAAAAGTTTGTGTCAAAAATACATGTGTAACAGAACGACCACTCTGTGGACTACGTCAACGAACAGAACTTGCGAGAACAACCTCTATGAGTTATTAGGTTCGTTCGTGTATTTTCAGCGTAGAAAAAGGAAAAATTTTAAATCTCAAAAATCGAGAGAGAAATCTTTCAATTTCAATAGAAGTATCTGAACGGTTTTCTAAGAGGAAGTTTAAGGAGTGTCATTTTGGAATTTTTAACACGGATCTCTTTAAATGCAGCATCTGTAAAATAAGTTGGAATTGATTTTTTTACTAACTGACGCCAGCCCTACAGAATTAATTTGTCTGTATATCTACAGAATTTTAACCTTGCCTACAGAAGAACAGAATACAAACTAAAATATACAGAATTCTCAGATTCCATTAATAAAAAACTAAAAATACTTACCAAAAAAATGCGTGTCCACCTTAACAAATAGGTATATTACTTTCGCTCTAGTGATGGCGTTAACATGCACACCCCCCAGTAGTAAGTTTTTTTCTTATTCTTGCTACATTTGGTCTAAGTGTGAGAGTAGCAAAATTCCTACATTTCTCCACACATTTTGTTGTTGTTTACAAAAAGTGCACTGTTAACCCCGTGTTACTCTCTGAAGAATACAGAAACATGTTTATCATCAATATGTATGATTTCAAAAACAAGTCCAGCACTATCGATTCAAGCGTTTAATAAAAATTATTTACTTGTACAAAATTAATACATATAATTAAAGACTGATGTTTTATGAAATTCAAAACATTCAATTAATCACTTTTAGTATGTTTAAAAAAAAGTTCGGATTTCTACAGAATTTCGTCAAGCATAAATGCTGAATTCAACAGAATTTTTATATTTCATCTACAGACTTTTGAAAAGTTTTGTTGGCATCACTGTAGCTAAATACCAATTAAGCTTGCCATATTTAATGCGCTGATATGTTTCAGTCCAATAGAACATTCAATTACAACTTTATCCTCCGATATCGATGAAGACGAAACTAAATAGTGTTTGACTTGTCAAACTTATAAACTGTCACTTAGTTGTCAGTTTTAAATGTTCTGTAAGATTAGATGTAGACATCTCTTTCATTTGTTTAAATTTGCTCAGCACGTGATCACATTCGCACAGTTTCTTAGCAAATTTGTAATAATTTTACGTTTGCAAAAAAGTATTCGAACGAACTAATTATGAAAACTAAAATGTTTAGTTCCAACTAACTTCAGTTTGTTCTTCTGAAATATTGCGCTTAAATCGCTGTCATTTCATTTCATCTAAAAACTCACACTATCTTTATTTTCGAGCCTCTGGCCGTGAATTTCCAACAGTTTGCAACATTTAAAAATTCATATGTCGAAAACCGTCGTGAATCTATCAAAAATATTCATAGTGTTAGATTCAAAACGGAAATTGTTCCCCCAAGTTCTAAAATGGCAAGAATACGACATTAATTTGAAGGCTTTTTTTTTTTTTTTCAAAAATTCAATAGCTTCAATCCCGTCTACCCCTAGAATATATTCAGTTCTGAGATCCAAGCCGAAAAAAGTTTCTGGATCTTCCGGCTCTGTTCCAACTTATTCCAGCTGCTTAAAAACGGCTCTTGATTTAAACACTTAAGGCGATTATACAAATGGTAATTGGATTTGTGGCTTGTAAGCTGTTAAGACCCTAAACCTCAAACAAAAACACATCATACCAGATACCACATGAAAAGGGTATACAGCATACAGGAAACCAACTTCGACAACTTAATAGCAGTTACTCATAGTTTAAATCTCTTGCTGAATGTGTGTAGTGAGAACTTTTGAAATATATTTAAATGTCATTGTGAGCACAAAAACTTCTGCCACCATAAATTTCGTTTATGGCACAGTACGTTTTACTATGCTCACTGACCTTGAACTTTATTTGCATAAGTACGCCTCACCGCCCGTAAGGATATACACAATGAAAATGGAAAATGAACTGCGGCCCTGGGTGGAAAATAAATATTTATTTTCATTTAACATATTTAACAGTGATAAAAAAGACAACCGGGCAGATAGGGTTGCAGGAATGCAGAACATTGCCACACTTAGATTGATGCCACTGTCGATAAGGATCAGTTAAATAAAAATGCGAGGAGAACTCTACTACTTATTTGCTACTGATACGAATCGGGTGAAGCGATTAAGTGCCTGTTTATAGTTTATTTCTGTTAATTGCTGGTCAATTAAAATTGTGAGTTAATTTTTGTTCCTGCGGGGTGGGTGGTTTTCGTTTTTAATTAATTTTCACATTTAATACCTAGGTTTATTGACAGATTTACTTTTAGTAGTTGTTGTGCTGAACTTTGAAGCTAGAGGCTCCATGCTAGACCAGTGGACACATACAAAATTCGAACGTTAAGGGTATTTCCTCTTGCAAGAGTTAAGTACCGCATCGAGTTTTCAATAAAAATTTTAAAAATCTTCTTGAAAAAGATGTCAGACTCCATTGACGGAGGATGGAGCTGAGTGGGTAGGTAAGTGACTGCTCTACTTTGGGATTAAAGAAGAACACTCACCTCGGACCCGGTAAAGTCTGACAATTTCATTGAATTCGGCGGCATCATCTTACATTTCTGAACGGAATTTTGTTCTCAATTTTACTCGGCTTTTATCGACGGATTATGAAGGACATCCACTGCCCCACGTTTAGCAAAACAGTTTTGTTGTTCATCGAAAAAAAATGTTTTTAAACCGAATAATGTGTGGGAAACCTTGTATCTCAGTTGAAGAATTCAATCTTCGACCCGATGGTGATTTCCCTATTCCAGTCTTTCCGAATATTTGTCCAAGGCTATATTTAAAGTCGACAACCGTTGCAAATGCAGTCCCCAGCCAAAAAGGCAAATATGATTGTCAAAGACTATTGTACAAAACAGGAAGTGCTGCCACTCTGAGGCAAAACAAATCATAGTTCATATTTATCTATATTCACGTCAGACTAAAATGACACTTCAAATTCCTGTTGCCATTTCTCACACAGACATATCCTTGCCTCATGTGGCATTTCCATCCGCACTCATATCAGAAACCAACCCAAAACTACCATTCTCTTCCAGGCCAACTATCAAACAGCATCATCATTCCGAATGATAAATCCTTTCAATTCCTTTTTTTTATCTGCCGGTACTCACTCTACAGAAATTTGTCACATGCTGACTTTTTGCGAAGAGGCAACGTATGAGCACGAGGATGACAATAAATAGCCACAATTTAGGATTCTACATTATGAGCACTGCATACTCGCATACCTACATATAATACTTGTAGTCGTCTGAGATAGTGTATACACTTCACCTCGTGATGTACAGTTGTGGGTGGCACAAGGACGGGTAAACGCCTCCTTATTATACAATAGGGAATGTCATGGTGCATGAAGTGCCCAGGTGCAGCAGTTGCAGATTATTTTGCAATAGTTTTGCTCCTTGGCAAAGTCTCATAAAGCAGAAGAAAAAATACAAAAATGTTGTCTTCTTCTTTGTTTTGTTAATTTGTCAGAAACTCCGAAGAACAATGCTCGATGTTTATGGGCTTTTGTTGAAGATAAATCCAAACTTTTACCATCCTTAGGGAATTTCGAGATGAAGGAATACAACTTCTTCCTTTTTTGCCAAACTTGTGTTATCTATATATAGGTATAAAAATATTATATATATTATGCTTTGTGTGTTTTGGGGTTTATAGTTATGTGTGGGAGGAGGAATTTTTTGGCATTTCCCTTAATATTTTGGTATTGTGCTCACGTTCCCACCGTTCATTTAGGCACGATGTCGTTGCATGAAAACCTCATTAACGGTTGTAGGGCAGGTACAAAACTTTGAGCATCTACGTGTGAAGTAGAATTGTCCTGATGAATACAGTAATGGAATGAACCAGTGAACGAACCATTGTAAAAAGTTTTGCTGAAGCCTTTAAAGTGCTGTAATTATAGAGGTTGGTATGCAAAGGCAATAAAGGACATTAATTCTGTCTTTGAAGAGGTCTATCATGCCTCTGTATCATTGAAGCAAAATAGTTAGGCACATACAATCGGACTTACCAATAATCAACTTTAGTCTGTCAGCCTAATGTTTAATACCCTTGTACCAATAATTATAATTCAACTTAACACAGAGGCAGAACGTATAGTCTTTTTCACAAATATAATTACAAAAAGCACAAATTATGTCAATACTAGTAGATGCAAGTAAAAGATGTTTACGGATTAAGGCAATTAAAGGAGTTTCACAATAACTCTAGGATTAAATTACAGAAAAAGTGTCCTGCATTTGTAAAAGAGTCCAGTTTCACAATTTTACTCATTTCCAAAAAGATGCGTCCGGAGTCGGGGATGTCAAAAACTAGTCGAAATTACTCTAAGGCGTCCCGAAGGTAACGCTGCGGTATTGTAGAACCTGAGCGTTTACAATTTGTTCAATATTCCTGCAAATATTGTGTTGAGGTTACAAACTTATCGGCTTATGAGCAACTGATCGTTCACTGCCCTTCGGTCCTCTCATCAATGGAAGGATACAGACGTCCGCTTAAAAGTTCCCCGAATCTATTCAAGACATTCTAATAAACTGAGTTCCGTTTATTGAATAATTTAAATATTATCTAATTTCGCCACAAAGTCAATCATAAATCAATAGTAAGGTAGGTATTAGAAAACAAAAGAAGGCGTTCTATAAAAAAAATTCTGCCCGAACGATAGGGCATTACCTACTGTTTTGCATATAATATTTGACATTTCAGCTGACATTATGTACATTTCTTAATACTGCATTTACGACATTATTTGTCCACACAAAGAGAGATCCGTTTCTCCACAGTCAATGCTAATAAAGGCGTATAAGAATGAAATTACAAACCAGACTTCTAATTTAACATGGATTTTCTACCCATATAATAATACATCTTATATATATAATTCTAGCGTACGTGTGTTGTCACTGAACTCCTCCTAAACGGCTGGACCGATTTGCATAAATTTTTTTGTATGCGTTTGGGTTGCGCCCCGGGTGGTTTAGATTTACAATTCGGTCCAATTGGACAATGGGGCGTGGTACCTCCCATACAAACCACAAATTAAAAATCAATTATTTCTGCTCCTGATAACGGTATTTGCACAAAATTTGGTACGTCGGTTTGGTGTGCATTTTTTAAGTGCTGCTGCAAATATGGGCGGGATTGTACAAAGGGGCGTGGTACCTCCGGCACACATTTCGTTTTTCATGGGGAAAAGCACTTTGAAAAAAAAATAAACTGGATAGAAATCGAGTAGTGACACTTCAAATACAAAAAAAAATATTTTAAATTTTCAAAGCAATTGTTGTTGTCAGTTATTTTAATTATTTTCCAAGCTAATTGTTGTTGTCAACAATTTTGAATTTTTTTTTTAAATATAACCTACCTAATAAGTTTGTTTATGTTTACTATGTTACATTAAGTAACTTTTTGAAATGGAGTAGATACTTTTTTATTTCATGGTTTTTGAATCCATCATTTTTGTTTGACATGTATTTTCAGGATCCTTGCATAAGTATGTGTGAGTAAGTTGAAATGTAGGGGTGATTAAGATGACGTGGACAATGATGACAGGCAACAGGAGTTGTGGAGCGTTTTGAGTTTGCACTTAGGGGTTGTTACGAAAAATGAGCGAGTAACAATCGTGGTATTCTGCTCATTAGTGAATAGGGTTATGGGGAGCGCAACTTAAAGGTAACATAACACCTTCGGTACCGGTGTAGAGAGAGAAGGGAAAATGCTTACAATTTACCAACCAAGTTGATAGATGCGGTAAGTTTTCTTCATGGCTGTTAAAGTTACAAATAATTCGTCGGTCGCTGATGAACTATATTGTTAAGCATCGTGTCTTTGGTTATACTCGATGTTGGATGTATTCGATTGAATGGCAAAAAAGACGCTTGCCTCATGCTTACATTCTCATTTGGTTAGTCGAAAGAATGCAACCAGACCAAGATGATGACATCATATGTGCCGAGGTTCCAGATCCCGAAACCGATGTAGACCTGCATGATGTCATAATTACAAACATGATTCATGGGAAGATTTGAAAATGGTATCAGTATTTTTATTTCACATTTTCTGTTTCGTGCGAACCAACTTACAAACACATGAAAACCAATTTAACAGTCACAAGTCATTCCCAAATACATTACACACTGGGACTTACTAATAATCATTTTTAACCTTCACACTAAATATTTCCTAGGTCACAAATCACAATATACAATTTTGTATGGAAATTTTTCCATTGAGAGCTGGAAAAATGTAGTCTGGACGTTAAAAATATTATTAGTACCACGGACTGTTATACTGTTACGGAAATATGTCTGAAATGTAGGACACTATAACCATCAACTTTTACTTGGGTTCTGGACCCGATAGGTGGCACCTCCCATTCAAAAATAAAATCAAGCGCTATTTCTTAAGTTACCTACATAATTAAAATTATAATGGACATTGTCCAAATAAAGCACTTTGCAAACCTCTGCGGATTCCGCTTATTCAGAACGGCTTGCCATTGGTCTACATAAAATAGCATGTGCATTGGGCATGGTCGAAATTATTACTTTCATTACATTAACAAATTTGGGCGGAACGAAGTTCGCGGGGTCAGCTAGTTATATTATAAAACAGAAATAAACCCAAGTTCCAACAACCAAACTTCCTATTTAGGATTTAAAACATGTGAAATGAGAGTGGTAATTAGTTTCAGTAAAAGAAGGCATCAATCACTTATACGAAATATATATCAAGAATTTTCCGTTCATCACTTGAGGAAGCCATTGTAACGCTCTAAAAATATAAACATGATGAACTTTCAAATAACTCCTACCACGCTGCAAGAAATCTGAGAAAATAAAAGTTAAACATTGAATTCTTAACTTTTAGTTTTTCTAATTTTCAAAAGTTAAAACAAAAAGTTTTTTTGAAAAAATAAAAAGTTTTGTGGCTTCAGAAAACAAAGGAAAAAACTCGCGCCAAGTTTATCCTTAAAGTTATATGTTTTTCATTTTTATTTTTCTTACGCTGATGTTTTTTTTTTTTGTTTAAATAAAGATTACTTATTAATATTATGCGTCAATAAGTGTGTTCTTTTTATAGTTACTTTGTAAAAAAAATGATAGCTCATCTACTTACAAATTGTTGGAATTGTGTCCCATCTATGAAAAATAAATGATCGACTTATATTCCAGTTTGAACTTATGCTCCACCGAAGTGGGGCAAAAGTCCATTATGAACTTATGCCCCGTGGACTTTAAATATCCCTGCGCCCCAAAACATATCTCGCAATACGACCTCACGAATACGGACTAAACTTAAGTAGTAAAGGGAAACGGAAAAGTCTCAATTTCCTTTCAACTGAAGTGCATACAAATGTCGTTTTCCATTGGGCAAAAGCAAAAAGAACTGTCCGGGAGAGTGCGGAATCGAAAAAATTACTTCTGAAACCGTTCCATTGCCACAAAAAATACTCTTCTGGTGATTCTGAGAAGAAGAAGAGAATTTCGCTTCTCGATTTGAAGTCAGAATCCACTCAGGAAACACTCACACAAGTGCAATTTGTGTATTTTATACAAGTCGGCTGACTTTTGGCATTTCACTGTTGTGGTTTCGATCAGCAGTTTTCTTGTTCCATTGGACTACAGAATGAGTTAATCCCCGAGTGAAACCAATGGAAAAAAAACATAATTGTAGTGGAAATCTTGAGTTCTCATATTTTCAATTTCAGCATATGCACTGAAGGCAGTATTTCCGAGCACTTTCTAAAAATAATAAACTGAACGTAGCTTTTCAAAACGCTCCCTAAAATCAATGCTGTTCAGTGGTAAAAACCGAGTCAACGTGCCGGCAGTAAAAAGAAAAAAGATTGAATTGGATCGCGACCATCAAGTGTGCTATAGGAACGAGTATCCTCCCATCCTAAAATTATCCGTTTAAAAATTCTAACTTGATTTATTAATAAAAACTTTAATTTGTTTTATAATAAAAAGTCAGTGGTGTTTCTTTGTGATAACCACACAAAAGGTTATATACTAATCAAATTTAAGATTGGCCATACAAGATGTCGCTGTCCACTTACGTACAATTTTGAGTCCTGGGCACTGCTCTGCTGCAAGATTGATCCGAAAGAATAAAGTAAGACTCAAAATGAAATACATCTCAGGAATGTGCTTTGAATTTTTATGTTGATAGGCATTACAAAAAGTGCTGCCAATCTGACAAAACGGAAATAAACGCAAGTTCCAGCAACCAATCTGACAAAACTTTAAGAAAATAACTTCTTATGATTATTTGGGAAAAGTATGTTAACTGGAACCTTTTATATATTGTACCAATTGTGGTCATTTTCGGAATAAATTTTGAGGGTCCTCTCATGAACTACAATTCAATAGTCACATTCGCCCTCCGTAAGCTTTCCACACTCACCTAATTGTGTCTCTAAATATGCCCAGTGCATAAATTTACTATAATGTAGCATTTCTACATCCCGTTTCAAGGACTCCCCACATGCATTTATACATAAACTAACTTTCTATGCGAATGCCCACATGCATGTAGCCATCCTGAAGAATAAAAAAAAAAAAACAGTTAATTACGCATATCCACGAGAATTTATTTACACGACGGCTGCACAAGAATTATCAACCGACAATAATGTCCTACAGCACTAAGAACTCACAGTGAGAATAAATTGAAATACCTCTAGTGAAACCAACCAACATCTGCAGCACAATTACACAATTCTTTGTGCCCGGATCGAGAAAGGACGCTTCTCCACTCACTTTATCCTCATACACGCAGAAGGAGCTCATAGTAAAACTAGCGGTAGCGGAAAGGACTCACAGTGGCAGAAAATAGGCCCTATACCTTGCCACTCCACAAAATTAAATTTTAAAATTATCACATTTGACGAGCTGTCGCACACACTGCGAACCCTATTCGCACATTAACTCGCCGCGGAATGTAAATTTAGGTAATTTAAAAGTACATTTAACATTTTTCTCGTTTTCACAGCATCGCTCGCATCTACAGCTGTACATGTGCATAGGCTGTACGTCTACGTATATGCAAGTCACTGTCACCCAAAGGGAGCCTTTGCCGTTGAGAGATAAATTGCCAGCAATTTGCCCCACTCGGCAAGTGTGCCATGGGCTGACACACATCCGTTGCATTATTACTGCTGGTAGAGTCCTTGTGCGGCTGCTTTTCGTTTCGCTATGGTAGGTACGTTAGATTGCGTTTCATGTGCGCACAGCGCACCCCAAACCACTTTGTAAGGACCGTCTCCTTGGGGTTTTGCGTCTTTTATTCGCTCACCCATTCAACTTGATCTCGGTAAGAATGTGCCACTACGTATACGATTATATGCGGTCAGGTCGAGTGTGTGTGCATTTCCCACAAATACTGCAACATTCTTAAATTGTCCTCGCTCCTCGCGCGCAAACTAAAAGCCGAGTGAAAAATGTAAATTGGACCGTTTTGCGAAGGGAAGCTGACGTCGTACTGCATTATGCTGGCTCGCAGGTGCTGCATACAAGAACGTGTGTATGTATGGAGAGTGTAAATGAATGGACATGAACGTCTATATCCTTTGGCACATTTGAATCCGTTGTGTCTACATTTTGCAATATATGCAGGGGCCTCATATATTGCCGAGGGTGGTGGTTGGAAAGAGGCTTTCGCCAGAATTTGCATGAGGCACAGATAAATTGCCTTGCAGATGGTTTCTCGTGGAATGATTGTGGGCCGAGCCAGTAGCTGAGAATAAAATGTTAGTTTGAAATTGACATTATACGCCGTGTGACGTTGTGTGCTCGAGCCAAGCATTAACGTCACGAAGGCCCGAACGGGCCTTGCAACAGCCTCAATATATAGGTATATATGAATGTGTTGTGTTGGTTTTTGCGTTACCCATGGACCAGCAGCGGCCAAGCGGTAGGTCGATTTAAAGCGAACAAGTTAACTGGCATACTGAATAACTGAGATAATATGTAAATGAGTGCGGACTTCAGTGGGGGGAAGGGCGACAACGGCGGGTTCTTTTCAACGTGCTCGCAAGTTTCCCGATGCTCTTGTAAATTTAATAAGCAATGTATTTCGCGAGATTAATTTTGCAATTTTAAAGATGTGAATGATTGACGATGTTGCAAGGACGGGACGACGTAATTGGGGATGGGTCGGCTCTCTTCTTAATATAGGTCAACGCAATTTCTGCGCACTGGGTGGTAGGAATACTTGAGACATTTGTCTGGTGTGGTGGGGGAACTCCATAAAAGTTGACGCATTGATTTGTGCATGGGGAAATAATGAAATGCGATGAAGCCATCATTTTAGACCTAATTTTAGACTGCTTACAACTGTTTGTGTTTGTACGTACAGGCAAAAAGAGGTCTGTCCATGGGTCAAAACTAGGTAGTGAAGGGGATCCGGGGCCTCCACAAAAGAGCGGCCCCCACAACACAAACTTCGGAAAAAAATAATCTTTCCAAGTAAACAACTTTTCCTTGATATTTACTCCGGGAAACTTGATTTCTATAAAATCATCAACGATTTTTTTATATAAAAAAACATGAAAGCTTTCTTTCGTTAACGGTAAAATTTAATTTCCCATAATTCTTGTTTTTGATTACCGTAAACTGGGGTTACTTTGTGCCATGTTTTGATGTATTTGTAAAAAAAACTTTTATTTCTTTATATCATCATAGTCAAAAATTACCACTTTTAGTCATTGTGTTAACCAAGAAAGTGTTACCATCAATCTCATTGATTTTGTCTGGATACTGATGTCCATCGTATAGAACCATGATGTAATCAGTCACATTGAAAGAACAAGTCTTTCGCCTCCTGGATGATGGTTCTGCAGTTGGATTGTCACGAGTTTAATACAGCGTCAAAATTAATACCAGATTTTGACGGTAAAATTGAAAACCTACAAAGTTTTTTGGATTCATTAAATTTGGTAGACTCGATAAAAGAGACTCATGAACAAGTAGCAGTTGAGTTAGTAAAAACTAAACTCAAAGGTGCTGCACGAAACCTTATTGCAAATGAGTCTTCGTTGCAACAAATTATTGCAAACTTAAGAAAATCGATAAAAGGCGAGTCAGTTGAAGTTCTGGCAGCAAAACTCATGAGTGTAAAGCAAAATAACAAGTCTGCTAACACATACGCTAATGAGATCGAGGACTTGACCAAATCTCTGAACAACGCTTATATTTCGGATGGGTTAACCATCGCGTTAGCAGAGAAGTACTCTACCCAAACAGCGGTACGTGCCATGACAAAGAATGCCACAAACGAAAAAATTAAAATTGTAATGGAATCTGGTCAATTCAATAATATGAACGAAGTTGTAGCCAAGTTTGTCAATAGTAGTACCGAAACCTTTGGTCAACCAAATTCTATTTTATATTTTAATAAAAATAGCAATTATAACAACAAAACATATTGGCATCATCTTGGTCGTAACCGTACACGCGGCCAATATCAAAATTTCAACCGTGGCAGAGGCCGTGGTCGAGGTCGAGGTAGTTTACACAACAATGGCCATTACCGCCAAAATGGTCGAGGCAACCAAAACAATATACGATATATAAATGAAGAACAAAGTTCGGAAAACTGGAACGAACCCCTAAATACTCAAAACAATATGTAAATATTACGAATAAAATACTAAATCTAAATCTCAATCTCAGCAGCTTTATAAAAGTAAAGCTGATATCAACGAACAAATTTTCAAACTTTTTAATCGATACCGGCGCAGACGTTTCAATTATAAAAGAAACTCAAATTAATGATAGTATATTCGTTAATAAAGGCACTACAAAAGAACTAAGTGGTATAGGACAGGGGGTAATTAATACAATAGGTACAGTTAAAGCAGATTTAAAAGTTGAAAATATTCTTATACCCCAAATCTTCCAAGTAGTACGAACGGATTTTCCTATACCCAGTGATGGTATACTCGGGCTTGATTTTATAAAAAAATACAATTGTGTGCTAGACTATCAGTATCATCAAGACTGGCTAATATTGCGCCCAGATAACTTTCCAGAAAATGTAGCTATACCCATGCATACATCCTCATGTCCCAATTCATTTTCAATTCCCGCTAGGTCAGAAGTGATCAGACAAATCTCAATTAATACCGAAAAAGATGAACTTTTGATACCAAACCAAGAACTTAAAACGGGAATTTATATTGCGAGTACGATAATAAACGCGAAAAAACCATTAGTGCGCATAGTCAATACAACAAATAATAATGTAACGTTAAGCAATCCCAATATTATAACAGAGGATCTGTCTAATTATAACATTCTCATAAATAAAAATTTGGAAAAGGGCCATAAAGAAAAAATTCTTGTCAGATTATCAAAAAACTTCCCTCAATTTGTAAAATCAAAGCTGACTGACCTGTGCAACGAATTTAATGATGTTTTCGCATTAGAATCAGAAAAAATTTCATGTAATAATTTTTACACACAAAAGCTACGCCTAAAAGATGAATCACCAGTATATATAAAAAATTACAGAATTCCTCATTCACAAAAGGAAGAAATAGCGAAGCAGGTTGATAAACTAATCAAAGATGACATAGTTGAACCATCAACTTCGGAATATAACAGTCCAATCTTACTGGTACCAAAAAAATCGTTACCAGGAAGTAATGAGAAACGGTGGAGATTGGTAGTGGATTTTAGAAATGTAAATAAAAAATTGATTGCGGATAAATTCCCATTACCAAGAATAGATGATATTCTTGACCAACTAGGAAGGGCAAAATATTTTTCGTGCCTTGATTTAATATCGGGCTTTCATCAAATCAAGTTAGATGAAAAATCGAGAGATATAACATCGTTTTCTACGGACAAAGGGTCATTTCGTTTCAGCCGACTCCCGTATGGCATCAAAATAGCGCCAAATTCCTTTCAACGAATGATGTCCATAGCATTTAGTGGTCTCTCACCAGAACAGGCATTTCTGTACATGGATGATTTGGTAGTACTGGGCTGCTCAGAGGAACACATGTTAAAAAACCTTAAAGATGTTTTTTCTATTTGCCGTAAATACAATTTAAAACTCCATCCGGACAAATGCTCATTTTTCGGTCACGAAGTGACATATTTAGGGCATAAATGTACAGATAAGGGCATACTTCCAGATGATAGCAAATTCAGCGCTGTCCTTAACTATCCGACCCCTCAAAATGCCGATCAAACGAAAAGATTCGTTGCTTTCTGCAACTATTATAGGCGTTTTATACCAAATTTTGCCGAGCATTCACGTCAACTATCACG
Organism: Cheilosia vernalis; assembly: GCA_949126925.1. Classification (NCBI taxonomy): domain Eukaryota; kingdom Metazoa; phylum Arthropoda; class Insecta; order Diptera; family Syrphidae; genus Cheilosia; species Cheilosia vernalis. The sequence goes on along the minus strand of OX421360.1, from coordinate 34,502,232 downwards.
ATTAACTCGAAAGAACACATCGTTTGCATGGACTTATGAGTGCGAAACCGCATTTCAATATCTTAAAAACTGCCTACTTAGCCCGAATATTCTGCAATATCCCAACTTTCAGAAGCAATTTTGTATAACAACGGACGCTAGCAAGCATGCGTGTGGAGCGGTACTTAGCCAAGAGTACAAAGGAAAACAACTACCCGTTGCATATGCTTCTAGAGCTTTCACGAAAGGCGAAAGCAATAAGTCAACCATCGAACAAGAGTTAGCAGCTATTCACTGGGCTATAACTCACTTCAAACCATATATATATGGAAAAAAATTCTTAGTTAAGAGTGATCATAGACCACTTTCCTACCTTTTTTCAATGAAAAATCCATCATCGAAACTAACACGAATGAGATTAGATTTAGAGGAGTACGATTTCGTAATAGAGTATATTAGGGGAAAAGAAAATTATGCAGCCGACGCTTTGTCTCGCATAGATTTTTCTGAAATCAAACAAATTCCAAAACTTTCCAGTAATATTTTGAAAGTCACTACAAGGCTTCAATCGAAAAGGGATAACTTAAAGCTAAACACGCCCAACACTATACTTCACAGCCCTCAGTCTGAAAACTTAAAAATTTATGAAGCACTTAATTTAAAAGAAGTACGAAAATTTGAACGCCTTAGTCTCAAAGACTTTAACTTAAATATCACGAAAGGCAAACAAATAATAAGTACAATAAAAAGGAACGACTTTATTGTCAATGGGAAAATTGATTTAGATCAACTATTCCCAAAGCTTGAAAAAATAGCTGGCAATAAAGGAATAAAGGGATTCCAGTTGTCACTTGGTGATGAAATATTTAATAAAATCCGGATAAATAAATTTAAAGAAAAAGGAAACGCGTTATTAAAAAGTTTAGAAATTGTGCTTACACCTAGGATAAAAGTTATAAAAGACGAGGATGAAAAACTAAAAATTCTGAAAAGATACCACGATGATCCTGTTTTTGGTGGCCACCCAGGAATCACGAGGTTAGCTAATAAGATAAGAAAATACTTCTACTGGAAAAACATGACTAGAGAAATTAAAAGTTATGTCAAAGCGTGTGAGCAGTGCAAAAAAAGTAAATCATTTTTAAAAACGAAAGAGACCTTGATACTTACTCCCACACCAATAAGTGCCTTTGACACAGTATTAATAGACACTATTGGCCCATTACCAAAAACTGAAAATGGTAACGAATACGCCATAACTATAGTGTGTGACTTAACTAAGTACTTAGTTACAATACCAATACACAATAAGAGTGCCAGAGCGGTGGCTAAAGGAATATTTAATGGTTTTATTCTAACATACGGGCTCATGAAGAAAATTCTAACAGACATGGGAACAGAATACATGAACCAATTATTCCAAGAATTGTGCGATCTCCTAAAGATCGAAAAGGTAAACTCTACTGCCTATCATCATCAAACATTAGGATCTGTGGAACGCGTACACAGAACCTTAAATGAATATATAAGATCATACATATCCCTCGATAAAAATGATTGGGATGAATGGGTTACATCTTTTACGTATTGTTACAATACCACACCCTCGACAGTGCATGGTTACTGTCCGTTTGAATTAGTATTTGGAAAGATACCAAATACAATCGATTTCTTACAGCAACCTGAAATCGACCCCCTTTACAATATGGACGCATATGACAAGGAGGCAAAATACAGACTACAGGTAGCCCAAAATAGAGCTAGGCACATGTTAGAACAGTCAAAGATAACCCAAAAACGGCAGTACGATAGGAACCTTAAAGAAATCGACTTAGCTATAGGAGATCTAGTACTATTGGAAAATAATGCAGGACATAAGCTAGATAAATTATACATGGGCCCATTTAAAGTAGTAAAAATAGATAATAATCATAACTGTACGATAACAGACGAAAATAACAAAATTACTATAGTACATAAGAATAGACTAAGGAAATATCATTAGCAAAAAGCATAAATATATGTTATTTTTATAGTTAATAAAAAAAAAAAAAAAAAAAAAAAAAAAAAAAAAAAAAAAAATTAATTAAATTTAAAGATAATTGATTAAGCTATTATTGTCGTTGATATATAAATATTAATAATAAATAGGTAATAATAAGTAATAATGTCTATTCATTTGTTTTCATAATAGATTTAAGATATCAAAAAAAAAAAAAAAACAAAATTAATTAAAAATGATCTTGTTTAAATAGAATATAATACCAAGATCATTCTTTGTAAAAAGGGTGGTGTAGTGTGTTTATTTGCCTACATGCACATTCCGGGTGTCGTGTCGGGTGACGAGTACGGCTCGTTACCTGATTCGATACTTGGAGTGTGGAATGTGCTTTTCAGCATACTACGCTTCCCACCTAATACCTTTCAGATCACATACATTTACCTTTACTTCATAATTTGTTTCTCCACATGTACGATTCAATAAAGACACTCCAAACGATAAGCACGTCTCTTTTTTATTCTCCGGACGTTAAAACTACACTTTCCTCCCTGATTTGTCCAAATTGCTTTTGACAATTCGTCTTAAATCAAGGGGAGTGACAGGAAAACCATAAGTGAATGTAGCAATAATGTGCCTAATAAAACCTGACTCTTCTTCGTCACTAAAAACGGTTTGACGTCCAGGAATATTTGAATGCGCATCTTTTGATTCATTCATTAGAGTATTCCTATGTATACCATACTTTTCGCTAGATTTCCGAATTGAAATTCGTCCACTTCGGAATTCCTGCATGGCGTGTTTCAATACTTCCGCAGTGAAGTTGCAGTAGGGCCGTCCTCCTATCTTATTCTTATACTTTCGAGGCATTTCGGCTAAATTATCGAACCTTCAAATTTTAAATTAAAAAGTAAGGGGTTACTTTGGACCAAGAACGTTGCATATGAAAAATAAATTCTATACAAAAGGGGTAACTTTGTGCCAAATGAAACAAAAGGGATGGTGGTACAAAGTTACCCCATGAACTTCCAACATTATTGAAAAGGACATGTAAGAATTAAATCAAAAGATTTTACTTAAATTAACTTTAATATTGTTTATCACAACTAAATCATTAAAAAAAATAACCCACCTTCAATTCCCTACCGATTTTAGTTTTTTAGTTGTAGATGAAATTTCTCGCTCTAGCACTTTTCCGCCAAAAAATGCAATTTTGAATGGCATGTCATTATTCAAAAACATTAAAACAAAAAATCAGTACATATTAGATTATCACTGGAAATCTTTTCAAGCAGTCTTGCACAGTGAAAAAATGTGAATAATCTTTGTCAAAGTGTTGGTAAAGTGAAATTGAATGTAAAAAAGCACGGTTGGCACAAAGTAACCTTGCAGGCACAAAGTAACCCCAGTTTACGGTATACTTATGTTTGTTAAAAGAATTAACTCGGGCTTCACAACAAATTATTAAAATTTAAGCTGTAGTGATTTTTGGTCCTGTGTGCGAGGAGGGCGAATGGAGGAGAAGATACAACCGCGAACTCTATGAGCTGTACCAAGATGTGGATGTAGTCCAAAAAAAACCAAAACACGTCGACTACATTGGCTCGGCCACATCGAGCGAATGGACAACAATGCTCCAGCTAAGAGGATCTTTGAATCCCAGCCCCTAGGTTCGAGACGACAAGGAAAACCGAACCTCCGTTTCAAAGACCAAGAGTGCTTGGTCTGGCAAACTGGAAGTGCCCGGGATCGCAGAGGATGGAAGGCTGCAGTGTCTCAGGCAGAGACTCTTCACGGGTCGGGAGCCCGTTAAGTAAGCTGTAATGAAAAAAATAGGGGAATTTTATTTGGAAAATAAGTAGTTGCCAGGGGAACTCCACTCCCTTGTCTTCCTCCAAACCACCCAACATCTAAATCCGGCCCTGGTTCGGGCACAGACTACAATTTTTTTCAGCACATAATGGCAGCTTCGTTAATTGTATGTCTATTTGTTGGCGCATCACGTTAAAAGGACTCTCCCAAATCGTGTTGGATTTTTGTCCGTCATGACCCTTTTTAAATGATGATTCCAAATTATAAGCGCCAACTGCTTTTCTATATACTTAAATGTCCTCTAGATCGTTTTTGCAGGAATTAACCGGTAGACTAAGGTTGTTCCGCTATTAACTACTCTACAAGTGATTTCAGCTCAGAAATCAATCAAGGAATACTACATGCTAACCGCTGCAGCGCTGTCACTTCGGAATAAGATGGGAATTGATTAGTAAGGCCTTGTCGAGAAATACTAAGGAGGCTCTATATAAAAGCCTCATCAACCTAGTCCTGCCTTATGTTGCGAAAGCATGGAAGTTATTAAAGGCGGATGAAGATATCCTCCGTCGCTTCGAACGGTAAATTCTTCGAGTGATTTTTGGTCCCGTTTACTTTGCAATCCGAAAAGTACCTACTCGATTTTGGGACTGAATAAATAATAATAAGTGAAATAACTTCACAATCGATTTATTTCAGAAATTAAAAATACTACAAATATTACACTCAAAATTGAGTAGTAGATTTAAATAAGATTTATTTATTCATTATTTATTATACTAGGGTTGGTATACTAGTATAATTGTACAATAAATATTTTCATTTATTTAATGGACTAACATTTTAAATATCCTTAACATAAATAGTTTTAAATGCCATTTGCATTTTCTTAAAAACAATATTAAAATAAATGGTTGTAAGTACTTTACAATTTTATAAGAATTATAGGTACAAATTTCACTGACAACCAAGTAAAAATCATAAATATTTTTGAATGAAAATTAAAATTATGCAATTTTTATTTCAACAGTTTGCCTAATATTTTATTTGTGGGCCATATCTACTTTTTTTTAAAAACGATCGAAAAGGTCCGTTGTTCAGTATATTAGATTCAATTTTTTAGTAAGCGAAAAATAGTGCAAAAAATATTAAAAGAAGAAAGTTTTTTGTAATGATAATATTTTTTTTTTTTGTGTTATAATTAAATGTTTTCGCTGCTTTTTTTATTTTTTTGTTTTTGCTATGTATAAGCATTTTACGTGGACCCCTTTTTTGGCTCGAGCCCTTTTTATTTCGCTTTCGCTCAGCCTAAGTCTGTTTTATGGTAGATCAGCATCCAAATAGAGATGGAGTTCTGTTTCTCGGTAGCAATCATCGTCACCATTTGTCCATAATTCATCTACCTAGTCCGTCCTATCGTACTTCATGAATGGTGGAGATGCCAGTTTAGTCTTTACGACATTGCACAGGTCAAGCCCTCATAATGAAATATATCTCCCTCAGTATGATTAGTTTTTTAGATTAATTTTTACAAATTTATAAAAAAAAAAAATTTTCACCCAATCCCTATATAAGTTTAGGGAAAGATCGATACCAATTACTCAAAAGCCGACTCATCAGGCCATCTTGGCCACCTACAGCTTTATGGTCACCCTCATCTGTAGCAATCATCTCATATCATGTAGCGGATGTCTCATATTTTGTGTCTATAAAGTACACTTTTTATCACCAGAAAGTCTTCAGCCAATAGCAAGCTCATTGGTCGTACAGCTGACTTTTTACTGCAAAACTTGTTTGTGTATTTTGTTTTTATAGTCTTCAGCTTCTCTGGCATTAACTACTCATAGCCTACAGCCAAATTATATATCCATTTCGCAACCCCTACATTTGTGAGCGTCTACACAAACTGAATCCAATTATTGGCACTGACATAGCCAAATGCGCACACACGACCCTTATCGACATGCTTGCCTCTTGGTGTGGGACCAACATTTTACAGCATAATTAATTCGAAAGCGTAAATTTGCCGCTTTGGGGAATCAAATTCTTAAGGGATCACATTTCATGAGTTTCTTTTATCCCTTTATAGTATGGCTTTCTTCAATTAAGACATTGATGTGCAAAAAGGGAGGATCAGAATTTAATTTGGTTAAACTAGTAGGTAGAGGAAAAAAGGGACGATAACTCGATTACCATAATTGTCTTGGCTGGCTGGCTTATTTTGCGTGTGCTTGTTTTTTAAGATTCCGAACCCCACTAAATAAATCTCAATTTAAACTTTTTTTCTTGCAATTGCCACTTTCTCATTTGCAGTTGGAAGTTGTCTTCCAGGATGGTGAATACAGATACTTTGTAACTTATTATATTGGCTTCAGCGAAATGGTTATCATTGTTGGGCTTTTTATAGAAACTTTGAATATACGAGCGTTTATGCCGTTGATACAAGTTTGTTGAGAGGATCAAATTAAATGTCCCATTAAGGCTGACAGTTTGGCAAACAAAGTGCGCAGTTGGAGGCAGTAAGCTGTCGTTTATTTTCGCAACATCTTTTCTTTGGTATGCAGATACTGCTCGAATTCGAATCATACTCGTACAAACCCACTTTACAAAACTCTCCTATATGAAAAGAGCCACTTGTATCTATTAACATGATATTCTAATCGGTCAATCTATTAACATGATATTCTAATCGGTCAAGCTAAGGGCTAGAGCTGAGGACCGACAAGCGAACAACAAAAGCATTCCGATTTCTAAGTACGAAAAACGAATTATTGTAAAAAGAAAAAAAAGCCAAGCGAGTACACGAACCTTTTTCTCTCTCTTTTCTTTTTACTAGATCATTCAAGCTATCGAAGAACAGTGCAGCAGTGCGAAAGTGGGGCTTTCCTATCGGGATGGCCAGTCACAAAACATCGCAATGAGTTTGAGGTAAAGAAGAATGCATTTGAGGAAGTTTTGCGGTCAATTGTTTTCGTATTTAGTGGCGGTCACTGAAAAATTGTTTCGTGATGGATGGGCTCATCAACCAGCAACCAGACAGTCAAAACATGATTTCAAGAAGATAGTCCAAAGCTATGTTTTGGAGAATTATCTAAAAAGGATATAAATAATAAGAAAACACAAATTAAAAAGTATTTAAGAAAATCTAAGATTTCCCCCGGTTGACAAAAAAATACTAATTAAACTGAAGGAGGTTGGGAGCTCAAAATGGCAACTCTAAGATGACTACAAATATGATCTAGACGCGTTGTTTGATCGGTGGTTACCTAGAATAAGGATTTTCCGATGAAAACTTCAATCGAATCTGCGGTCAAAGACATTAGCAGGAATGGTGAATTAAAAAAAAAAATAACCGACTGTCTATAAAAAAAAAGAACTAAGGAGATGAAATGACCTCTCTGTTGCTCCTCCTAGCGAAGAGTAGTATCCTATACGAACAGCAACTTTGTGCTCTTAACCATTTTGTACAAAAAGTATTAGTAAATTAGTTCTAAAAACCAGAGCCCTCAAAGCAGACATACAGGCGAAAATTAACAAAAAATTGCGAACAACTCTATACTGCAAAAGCTTCAAACGTATTCTACTAAAGTAAACACAAAAAATTTAACGAGATACAAGAAAAAACATCGAAAAAAACGACAGCCTAAATCAACTGCAAAACTTAAAATAATAAAAAAAAAATTCAACGTATTTCCCCGAAAAATTATTCAGAGCAAATAGTTTTGCTCAAAATACTCGCCTTCACTAACAATTTTATAGAAATGTTGCTACCCACAATTTTTGCAGGAGCAACCCACTGACATTTTAATATTAAAAGATATTTTGTGTAACTCAGCATCACTAGAATCCGGCGAAAACATAATAACTAAGGACAAAATAAAAACATTCAAAAAAACGTCCGATGTATGATACTAAAAATCACGTCCGCATGTAAAAATAAAAATAGGAAAAGCAAAACTATGTATGCATACGCAATCTCTTAAAAAAAATAAACAAAATTTATGCAAATCAATTAAGCAAAATCGGATACTCATAAATTCAGACGCCAAACGGTTTTTGTTTTAATAATCGACTTCAAATGTTCAGTCACAACTTTTTCGGGGGTAGATTAAAGTTATTTTATCAACGAATTTGTTTTTTTTTTTTTTTGCACCGATTGATGAGCTTTTTGCTTGTTTTATTGGGATTTAATTAAAATGGAATTTAATTTGATCACTTTTTCGGTCTTTAATTGAAGGTTTGTGTTTTTAAATTGCAGTTTGCTGTTTCAGCAAATAAATATTTGCAGATGTTGGATTTTATTATCGCACTTCATCTGACGTTCCACAAGCACGATCTAAAGCATTTTAAATATTTTGTGTTGTAGGTATGGCAGTTGCAACGCGTCACCTTTGTAAAACGCTTTCAGCAGGCAATGTCCATCAAGAAAATATCTAGAGCAAAAATTTGCATTGTTAGGTCAATTTGAAGTATTTTATTGGGTGGGAAGTGCAAATTTTACAAAACGATTTGATACAATTTTCGATCTTAAAAGAAAAACTTAAATTAATTACTCAAAAATCCCCATGAATGCATTTTCAAAATCGCATACCAACGTTACTCTGGTTAGTTGCTGTCAAATTGCTTCAAAAAAAAAAAACCTCAAGAGTTTGACATCTGACAAATTGCAAATCAAGTTAATCAACGCGTTTGGATAATCTCAAAATCAAAACCAGACTGTAGAAGCAGCAAAATTTCTATTTACAAGAAGTTAGTGCATTTCAAGACTCCGTTTTTAAGGTTCCGTACCCAAAGGGAAAAAACGTAACCTTATTAGTTTCGCTCGGATGTCTCTCCGTCTGTCTGTCTGTCTGTCTGTCTGTCTGTCTGTCTGTCTGTCTGTCTGTCTGTCCGAACCCACTAAGCCAATTTTGTTACCAGGTCTATCTCAAGAACCGATAGACATAGGTGGCTAAAATTTACACACAACATCCAGTATAACCTCTAGTTAAACGACAAATACCAATAGAAGGAATACATCGATTGGTTTTGGATTAATTTGTAATCTGGTGAAAAAAATATTTTCATTCGCCCAAAAAACGGTTTATTTCTTGATTCACAAAAAAATACATAAATTCCTTTTTTGTAGATCATGTTCTTATCTATATATGTGCTGAATACTGTTTTGCCGAAAAGTTAATAGTTTACAAGATATTTTCAAAAAAGATAATTTTACCGTGTAAAATACGTTGCTCTCATAAGTTTTAATCTCTACTACGCAGTTGTGCACAATTGACCCCATCAAAGACAGAACCCCACCAGGGTTCCCGCCTGCTCATTTCGTTAGGGAGAATAATACATTTTTTTGGGGAGTACAGAAGAAAATAAAAGTAATATATTTTTAGTCAATAGTTTTTAATTGGGACAGGTCGCATACAGAATGGAAAATTGGCGTGGGTTGGGAACTATAGGTAATAATTAGAAAATGAGATTCATGTGCGAGTAATTTTTGAGAGTAAAAATATTAAGTAATTAAATTAAACTAAATTGTGATGAAATCATGAAGAGGGGAAAGATTGAATGATATTATAGATTTCAAATAATATCTGATGTGTTGGACTTTAGCCAAATACGGAACCTTCGGTGCGCGAGTGACACTCGCACTTGGCCGGTTTTTTTTTTTTGCTGTGGCGATTGGTGTTATTTTAAAACCGATTTCAATGAAATAATATATGAGTTTAATAAAAGACAAAACTCCGTAGGTTAATTGTATTGTGCTAGTTAGAACTTAGAAGCGATAAATAATAATAAAAATAATAAATTGCCCACGAGTTCCTACTTAGACTGTTTCTCGCTTACAAGAGCAACACTGGTATTTTGAAGTCAATTTTGGCTTGCCTACATTGGTCCACTCCTGTCCACTTGTTCGGACTACCAACGTAAATCTTTGTCAAACTTTTTAACACTAACAATTACCGAGATTGCCTCCGAATCAACGAATTTGGGGGCTGATCTCTGCTTCGCAACGAGTAACCCACTTGCATTTTAGCTCCTTCCTGTATTTTGATCTCCAGGACGAGTTCGCTGTAACAATATTATAGACTTCATGTTTACTTAAAGCTACTTGAGGATTTCAGTAAGGTTTTATTTGGATTTTTAAGCTCCATTTTCAAAACAAAAAGAAACAAATTTCCCCAAAAACGGACGGATTTCGATGAGAAATGTGGTTATCAGTTAAGGCTATTAAATCGTTAATAAGGTGCCACAAAGAACAAGTGTTTCCAAAGTTCACCGCACTGAGAAATTTTCAGCATATTCTGCACACAAAACCAAAGAGTTTAAATAGAGTTCACGAACTACGTCAATCGTTTTACTGATTTATAGAAAAACATTAACAGGTAGCTACCACTTTCCCCTCGAAATAGGCTTTCATCGCGTGTAACAACTTTTCTTTTGTTCTTTTCGGATTTACCCTTAAAACAACAATCGTAATGTGAAAAACCAATAAATCGTCGCGTTCTTACCGACCACTCACAATCGTATATATTTCCCACCGCAACCATTGGTCTCAGTCATATATTTGCATACATTTCGTCGACTGTCATGTACGAGTACGATACTTTTCAGAAACTCCTCATAAAACTTTTCGACACTAAGCCATTAACATGCAAATGAAATCGAAAAGAAAAACCCCCTTAAATTTCTCCTGCTTTTCTCCCGAAAAGCAAGTTCTACTTTCATTCATGAAAAGGCAACCCGTCCCATTCAGGACATCATTTTGCGACATTTCATTATACTGATTTGCAATTCTTTGTTCACATGCTGAGAAAGCTACTTAAACAGCAATCACAACTCCATGCTGTAAAGTGAATTTGACACGAAATCAATGTTCAGTTCGGTCCTGCCAATACTAGCAGACCGCAAAAGTTCCCATAATCTACATTTACACACACCCTAAATACTCGGTTCGTTTGAACCCATTTAATTAAAACCGTGGAAGTGGGAAAGTCCTCGGCTTCGCCAGTTTAAGCACGAAATTCGAATCGCTACTCGTAGCGTGTTTTAGATCGCTTCCTATTTTTTTAAGTCACATTTTGATAGAAGGGAACGACTTTACTGTGAAGATTGTATTATGCCTCGTCTCCATCATATTTTGACTGAAAAAAAATACTCTGAGGCGAAGAACATAAAGGGCCTCACTTTGAATTGGACATTTGACCTAAATAAATGAATTATAATTAATATGCATACATTTCACGCAGGCTGGCGGGGTCAATGGCTCTTTGCCACCTTCCGACATAAATATATCGAGAAGCTCACGCCAATAGACACATTAGTATTTGAATTACGGAATTCCGTTTTATTTAAATTTATTCTTTTTTCGTTTCGAACAAAACAAAATGTGAGCCAACAGCCTACATAGGTAATTTAAACGCTTAATAAATGCGCATCACTTTCGCTCAAATGAGGAATTGCTAGTACTTGTATGTTGTAAATAGTATCAATGTTTCAAAGCGGTTTCACCGAAGCATGGACGCCACGCAAAAGTCTTCACTTGACACATTCGGACAGCAATAATATTTTTAAAATGCAAGAGAACATTTGATATTTTGCATGTTTTCAAAAGTGTACCTACAGCAACAAATCAATATAGGAGTACATGCAATCACCTGCCAGCCAACTGAGAAAAATAGCGTGGGCAAGCCAACGTAAAGTCATTCGGCCTTACTATTAATCAATCACTAGTTAGATGTCAGCTTTAGTAAAAATGTACAGCTTTTGTGAAATGGTACCAATAAACAATTAGACCTCCACATTTACTAGTCCTACAACTTTCTTAGAATCTATTACATTTGTTGTCATTGCAGAATTCAAATTTCATAATTTGTTTTCGTGAAAAACAAGGTCAATGGTCTCTTTCACAAGGAGGATTTTATTCTAAAAGAAGGAATACATAAATTGCAATTAAATTTGCCCAACACATATCTTTCCAATGCTCTTTGAGACTTATTATAAGCAAAAAACAAAACACAAAATAGGAAATGCACAAAATATCCGCTGATCTGTCAAATATCATATGCAAATCAGTAATGCCCTATCGTTCGATCGGACACAATTTTCAGTACTTTTATGGTACGCTTTCCATTGTTTTCTAATACTACCTCACGATTTCTTTATGAGTGCATTTGTGTCGTAATAAAATCCCTTTCAAATTATTCAATAAACAAAGCACAGTTTATTTGAATGGTTTCATTTATTCGTAGGCTGACGATGCAAATCTACACTTATTATTGGTCTATATATCACAATTGCGTCGTTAGCAAGTGAATATTTTTGAAAATAGAAATAATAGCTGGCTCATTCGTTTTAGAAAAAATTACAATAGCACGTAGGATGCGTGTTAAGAACTTATCGCTTCCGGGTAAGAAAATAAATACAATTTTACCTATAACAAATTGTATGGCTTATATATTACTTAATTCGGGAAACTTAGAAACCGACAAAAGTTGAAATTCGAACTGAAAAATATGAAACGCACATTTTTATGCACACATATTCTCGTACTACCTACTGTACTGTTACCCCTATAGAAGTTAATAAACTTGTTATTTTGCATGTATTTTGCTGAGTGCTGATATTTCTATTTTTATAACTATATTTTCCGCGAAGTGAACCTTTTCACACCAACCATTGTCTCATTAGAGATCCTCATTCTCGGTAAACAAACTCCTTTTGCAAAGAGTTTTAATAGGGTTTCTACCTGATTCGCCTGAGGTACTGAGAATTGTTGAAAAATTATATGAGCCGTCCAAACTTAGGTAAGAAGATATTTTTTTCTGTTTGCGACGACTGTCAAGAAAGTCTTGGAAATATCCCAAACTCATATTAAATTAATTTCGTTGCTCGCAAACTATTTACAAAGGAAAACCAATCAAAAAGCAAGAACTAGCGGTTAAACAAGATAAAACAGAGAAAAATATATGCTTCTCGTGTTTAGAAATAAAACAAAAAAGCAATATTTTTCAATATTTTGCATACATTTGTACAAATTTGTGATTTTTAGACTTAAAAACCATTTGCATTGTTGTATTGTAATGAATAAAATTTGAAAACATTCACAATTAACTAAAATTTATTAATAATTGCAAACGCTCAGTCTGAACAACATCGTATTAAATTCTCTCCTATTTAAATGACATAAGGGAGGATTTATTTAGCTAATGTCCGAGATAAACATGGCTTTCTCAACACTAACATTTAACCCTACAGTTAGCGATAGTCTGGCAACTATATTTGTTTATTGTTAAAGGGATTTTGGAAAGTGCGGAGTCTTTTCGTAAAGTGCCAGACTAAAGTTGATTATTGGTAAGGCCGATTGCGAAGTATTTTAAAGTAATAAGACGTCGCGGATTCTAAGTAATACTGTATTTCATTGTATCAGCATTTTTGAAATTTTGAAAAAGGCTGGTGGAGACAGAAATTTATTGAAATTTTAAAATTGCTACTTCAAATTATCAATTGCTTTGAAATTTTTAATTAAACACCTTTTTACCTATAATAGCCTCTACTGTATATGAGCGGAAAATTACCTCTGCTCATTCTTAGTTAGTATAAGCTATAAGAGTAGGCTGCACAATGTTGATTGACGGGTGAGGCTGGGGCTGATAGATTGTGCGTGAAATCGATCAGTGATGACGTTTCATAATTTCGTTGGGGGGTATCGTATAATAGAACTTTTTGGGGAGTACCGCGGAGTACAGAACGAAAATTTAGAAATTTGTTTCTAGCTAAGCGTTTTTCAAGTGGAAGCCTGTGGGCTGTGGCGGCCATGTTGTTTTGGTAGAGTCTCTCTAATCTGGTGTTTATTATTCATTAACGGACTTTAGAATCAAAATAAGTGTTTTTCAGCGAAAAGAATTTCCAGGATCCCCAAGAGTTTGCTAGACGGTAATGTAACAAAATCGAACACGAAGCCAATTTCAATAAAGAATCCAAAAAATAAAATTTGTTTTGCAAATTACCAGGTTGAGAAATGTTAAGGCAAATTAAAAATAGATCAATCCAAAATAATTAAAAAATTTAAGTGCAATTTTAAGGTAAAAGTGCTGCCAAGTTTTGCATTAAATTTAAAAAGAATTAAATTTATTAAGGTTGAAGTAAGTAAGTAAGGTTTGCTGCAAGTGTAAGATATTTTAGGCCTTTCAAAAAAAAAAAAAGGAGAACGAATGTGAAAGGAGGAGTACGGGAGTACTTTTGGCAACACTTGATTCGAGCCATATCTTATCAGCAGAGCGCTCGGTCGTGTTGGCTAAGTTCTGTTCAGTGAAACAAGATCGCAATTACCCGCGGGAATTTCGCATTTCAAAATAAGGTAAAAGTAGTAGGAAATGACGTTTTTATATCTCCTAAAACAAAAAAACAGACAATTTCAAATACTAAATCCAACAAATTCTCCTTCAACCCTTTTTAATGGTAATGGAAAACCTGGGAATAACTCTAGGATACATCTTGCCAACCTTCGATTGGGAAATCTCAGTGTCCTACTACACAAAAGTTGCAATTGACTATGTAGATGGGACATCCTGCATCCTTTTGAAATATCTCAAACTAATAGCCCGGTAGTTTAAGTGCATAAGCTCTCAGTTCCAGCAAAGCCCAGCGGTTCGCATTTCGTTTGCTTCAAATCCAAGGAAAAACAAGGTTCGTTTGCCGCAAGTTCATCATTTCATATGAAATGGTTAAAGTCAAATCGCGGGGACTCATACAAGTTTTGCGCGAATTCAAGCTCATTCTTTGTTTCGCTCTCATTCCGCAAATGGAAATGAAAAATGGGTGAAGAGCGGACTTAATTAAAACAAAAATCAGATTCTCTCCTGTTCCATTTGTAAGTAGTAAGGATGTTCGCGCTATGTTCATCTAAGAGTTCTCCCATTGGTTTGCTGAACATATAATCGCTCGCATATAACCCGATCCTTTCTTAAGCAAGAAGGACATTTTCGCGAAATACAATAAATCATCAAGTGGTATTTGTAGGAGTTGACACAATATTTGAGATTGTTAGATTGTTGATTCAAAAACAAAATACCAAACCGATATGCAAATGTGCTCTTTCCCCAAAAAAAAAAGTAGCTCTCAGCATTGATCTTCCAGCATGTCATGGCATGGATCAATGGCTACAGGCTACATCGCTTCATTCTTAAAACAAAGAAAAGTACGACTCTCTCTCTCTCTCAAGCACTCAAAATCCGGCAAAGCTAAATGGAAATTAAATTTCAAAGCCCTCTTTAAAAAGCTACGATCTACGAAATGAAATACTAAACCCGTGGCCACCTATCCGCACAACAAATTTCATCAAAGTATAGGTAAGTAGTTACAAACAGAGAGGCCATCACTGGTTGTTGTTCGTCAAAAGTACATGGAAAACAATGAAACGTCAAATGCCACATTCCATCAAACACTTCTTCCCATATACTACCAGAAGTAGCTGGGTACTAGAATTTTTACATTGTTTTTATAGCAAAACGCTGACAAACATATTCCACATCAACGGTTTGCATATCGCATCCTTGTTATAGCCGCCTTTCTGACGAAACGACTTAATTTCTTTGATGTTCATTTTGACGCAGCGAAGCAGCAATTTGTCAACATACCGCGACGCTACAACTTCTCGGTACATGAATAGAATGCGCTCCTCTAAAAGTGCACACTTCTCCTTGTCGTAACATTTTTCCCTCCGTTTGATGCAAGTTTTGCGAAAAATCTGAAAATGCATGCATGACGCGTCTTCTTCGTTATAATATTTCTCCATGAACCGCACAGCCGACACGCCGCCGAGTACGAGTATCTGGTGTGATTCAAAAACATCCCAACTGGCTTGCAGACAAACGTAGGAGTACGATGCACAGATTATTTGTGTTTATAGACTTAATTAAGTGTCTGCTGATGTTTTTTTTTTTTTAATATTTATTTTCGGCAGATACCTACCTTAATACTCGTATGACTGGTGTCGTGCGTTGTCGGTAAGAGGGGAGACTTTTTTTTTCTTTTTTGTGTCGGTCAATAGAATGGAGACAAGGAAGATGGTGTCTAATTTTAAATCATCACATGGGAGCACAACACAAATATCTCCAATGGAATTGGATTTATTAAACTTTATATTCTGTTTAATGCAAAAGGCTATCATAAATATGATGGGAAATATTTTTAGAGATAGGTAAATACTGAAGTGAAAAATGTGTGTTTTTATGCGGAGCAGAGGTGGAAAAGCTTGAGTGGAATTTTACTGCAATTAAATGTTAAACTCTGTCGCAAGTGGTTTGAATTATAGTTTAGCAATTGGAATACGTCCTTACAACAGTACTTACCTATCCCAATTTTTATGAAGCTGGTGTGTGTACAGGTTGTGGGTAAATGTATTTTTAAAATCGACCATGACACGATGAAACTCGGTAGGCAAAAACGATCTGAACAGACATTCTCTTTTGTCTCGGCCCACTAAGAAATGAAAAGTCTTCAAAATTTCTCAATAAAGAAGGCATTTTATTAAGCGACATCAACTGAAAAAACTTCAGCACTAAAAGTCGCACCA
Source organism: Cheilosia vernalis (assembly GCA_949126925.1). Taxonomy (NCBI): domain Eukaryota; kingdom Metazoa; phylum Arthropoda; class Insecta; order Diptera; family Syrphidae; genus Cheilosia; species Cheilosia vernalis. The sequence continues at coordinate 34,485,877 of OX421360.1, read as the reverse complement.
AATAATATTGAAATCTTTTGCAGAAACTTTATTAGTTGTTTGGAAAATGGTAGTAATGATTTTTATAGGTATACGTATTTTTTTTATTATTTCTCTTTGTTTGACTGAAAAGGCCCCGGAGTATTTTTTTAAACCGCAACCGCATTTTAGACTTCAGATCGTGCGACCATGTCATGCTAAAATGCAGCAAAAGTATCCCGATGATAACAACACCCTATTCTTCAATTTCTGTAGGGTACGCCAAGAAGATGTTGCTGAAGCTATATTAGCAATCAAATCTAACGCCATGGGACTTGACAAAATCCACTCTAAATTTAGTTACTATTATCTCCTTACTCGATTTTTCGAAGACCTTTGATACCGCCAACTAAATCCTTTGCCCCAAACTTAGAAAAGAGTTAAAATGTTCACTCTCTTCAATGAAACTCGTATTCTCCTATCTACACGGGGCAGCAACCAGGGTCAGTGGGTGAGCGTTTCTCAAGGTTTTTGCCAGTTAGGTGTGGGGTGCCTCAACCCTCAAGGCTCAATTCTGGGAGCACTACTTTTCTCACTCTATGTAAATGAACAGGCCAAGATAGTCAGGCATTGCTCAATGCACATGTTTGCTGATGGTGCGCAGATTTACCTAAGTTAGCTACAACGCTAATAAATGCAATAAAAAAAAAAAAAGACAGTGTCGGAAGTACAACTGATGCAAGTTGACATGAAACAAAATGAGAAGTGACGTTTAGGCGGGATTACTCGTTTTGATATGGTGAAATAACACGTTATAGTGTAATTATGTAAATTTATATAGGGCGACACATCCAACTTTATTTAGGATAACGAATCCAATATTGAACCAATCGCAAGCAATTATATTTATCAAAGGGTACCGTAGTGCCCAGCTTAAGTGATTCTCGATCCCCCTCTACCTTCAGTACCAATGAAGTCAGAAACTTTAAATACGGAATATTTTATATTTGCTAAGCTGATCAAGCACAGGAGCCAACAAATTTCATTAGCAGTTCCTGAGACATTTTTACTGTTTTTGTTTTATAGCAAACTTTTTGAGTTTGGGATTAAAAATGTTTTTAGTGTGTGCTTTAGAGTCTTTGGAGCAAATTTTGAAATTTCAGAACCGATGAGGTCTCAACCATTTTGGATTTGAGTTGAGATAATTTGTTCACGAAGTTTTTTTTTATTAAATTCCAAAACTCTAATCAGAATTTTTGCCTTGCAAATGTTTATTTGCGTGGTTTGCATTAGGTATACGTATAAATGTTGACCAATCGTCATCTTTTTTCATTTTCATTTCATTTCCGCTTTTTGCCAAACTTACTTTCAAATATCCTCCTTTTCTCCTAAAGACTATTATTGTACGATAAGAAATATCCAAGTTGCGTTGTTGCAACAAACACACCTTTTGCAATATCCAGCAAATTCAGCACAATGGTTGACCGAACAAATGTCACAACTAACAACTTAAAATAATTTTCCACAATTAATTGCTGGGCTAATATTGTTTTTAAATGCACTAAATTCATTTTGTTTGTTAATTAATGCGATCGAAATTTGTAACCAATAGAGTTTGCACAGAAGTTTAACGACTAGTGTCTCACAGCTGATTGAAACGTGAAACGAAAACAAGTTCGTGGTGGGTGTGAATGCATCGAAGAGTTTTCGATGAAAACACGGTTTTCGGCTCAGTGTGAAAAGCCTATTAAAGTCATTTATCATGTATAACTGTGAGTGTTTGTCTGTAGTAAAGAACTATTCGCATGAGCGCGAATTGCGAATACGCGAATTACACAATTAAACAAATCAATTTATTTGGATTTATTTATTAAAAATTGCTGTTTTGTTAACCAAAAGGCATTATATTCATTAATCTAAAATCTAGTCTACAAAAAAACCGCGTCTCAATTGGTTTAAATAGCTAAATTTACAATTACAACAATTTTTCCGTGAATTGAAAATTCTTGCCGCGAACTGTCACACTTTATTCACAATCGCCATAAAACAGTCGCGATCCACAAACCCAGGAATGAAAAAATCGTTCGAACTTAACCTTCAATAATGAAACTGATTCGCGGGTACCTGCGAATGAAAAAAGTTTTTATGTAAATGAAATGTCCGATACTACGAATATTCGCCTGTTCGCAATTCGCTCTCATATGAATAGCCATTAACTCCAACTTAAATTCAAGTGTGGACTGTGGACACCAAATAAAGTTGCGCAGCTACGATCCACAATTATTGCTGTTTTTATCTTGACACTAAATATTTTGTCGGTCCAATAGTTTGTTTTATATACAAAGTTTCGCCATTGTTAGCTCGTAACATGTAGACTGGACACTATTGGTATCGCGCATTAAAATTGTGATTTCATTGGCAGAATTTTTCATATAAAATGACCTATTGCGAAATACAAAAAAAATGGTGTGAAGTTTAAAAATGGGCATCAAGCATTTATACGACTACGAGTAATAAGTGTGAAGGAATATTAGTAAGGCCCAATGTTTTTTGCAGATTTAAAGTCGAAGTAAAAATGAGTTCTTAGGAAGGCGCATTGGCGTTCTTTTTAAGGTTCCGTACCCAAAGGGAAAAAACGTAACCTTATTAGTTTCGCTCGGATGTCTCTCAGTCTGTCTGTCTGTCTGAACCCACTAAGCCAATTTTGTTACCAGGTCTATCTCAAGAACCGATTGACATAGGAGGCGAAAATTTACACACAACATCCGGTATAACCTCTAGTTAAACGACAAATACCAATGGAAGGAATACATCGATTGGTTTTGGATTAATTAGTAATCTGGTGAAAAAAATATTTTCATTCGCCCAAAAAACGGTTTATTTCTTGATTCACAAAAAAATACATAAATTCCTTTTTTGTAGATCATGTTCTTATCTATATATGTGCTGAATACTGTTTTGCCGAAAAGTTAATAGTTTACAAGATATTTTCAAAAAAGATAATTTTACCACGTAAAATACGTTGCTCTCATAAGTTTTAATCTCTACTACGCAGTTGTGCACAATTGACCCCATCAAAGACAGAAGAGGGTTCCAGGGTTCCCGCTTGCTAATTTCTTTGGGGAGTATAATACATTTTTTTGGGGAGTACAGAACAAAATAAAAGTAATATATTTTTAGTCAATAGTTTTTAATTGGGACAGGTCGCATACAGAATGGAAAATTGGCGTGGGTTGGGTACTAGGTAATAATTATTAGAAAATGAGATTCATGTGCGAGTAATTTTTGAGAGTAAAAATATTAAGTAATTAAATTAAACTAAATTGTGATGAATTCATGAAGAGGGGAAAGATTGAATGATATAGATTTCAAATAATATCTGATGTGTTGGACTTTAGCCAAATACGGAACCTTCGGTGCGCGAGTGACACTCGCACTTGGCCGGTTTTTTTTTTTTATTTAAGCTCTTACTTTCTTTGACTACATTACAGGAACAGGATACCAAAAGTAGTTCTAAGAGACTTTAAAAAAATGAAATGTATGCAGCAATGGCTTTTTAATAATTGTTGTGGTTCGAAAAAGTGTAGCTTCCAGCTCTTTAAAAATCACTGAAAACGGAGTTGATCGTTTTCAGTGTACCGGCTTGAGAAAAGACGGTAGCTCCAACCAAAGTCTTTGCTTACTTGCAGTTTTTGTTTTGTTCACTCTTAGAAATTATATCAAAACATAAAACAACTTTATAGATACCGAAAATTGTGAAACAGTGAATTCTTATGAATAATATTTTTCATTTTGTCACCAGTTGCTAATACCACCTGTCAAGGGGGAAGCTTACTGCAGTAAATCAATCTCATTCGAGTGGCACTTTTCATCCTTATTAAAGACTGCATTGAACAATACGAAGACCTGAAGATAGAGCTCGAAACTATGCAACTGTGCACGATTCGAGTTAAAAATAGTCAGCGTACTCTTAGAATTTCATCTATCTACTGTCCACCGCGCTCCGCGCTTGAAAAAAGTGATTTTACTAACCTGCTTAAATCGCTCAAACCAAATTTCATTATTGGCGGCGATTTTAATGCGAAGCACACGTTCTGGGGCTCCAGATACATCTCGCGAAAAGGTAGAATGCTCTATGGGGCAGGTATGGAATACAGTTGCGATTTCCTCTCGACGGGCAAACCGACCTACTGGCCAACTGATACTTCAAAACTACCTGATCTGATAGATTTCTTCGTCGTGAAAGGAATACCTACCAACCACATTAAAGTTGAAGAGAGCTTTGATCTATCATCTGACCACTCACCGGTTATTCTAACATTGAGTGTAAAATTAGCCAATAACCTAGAGCCAGCGAGATTAACTGGTAGAAACACTAACTGGGAAGGCTTTAGGAACGAAATAGAAGAGAATGTTGAACTGAGTGTTCCACTTACGACACCCTATGAACTTGAAGTTGAAGTTGATCGCTTCGTCGAGATCGTACAGCTCGCCTCCTGGAATAATACGCCTAATCCAAGGAAAACGCAGGCCAAATACGGGCTACGATATCCTCCCGAAATAAAAGAATTGGTCAACGAAAAAAGGAAGGCGCGTAAGAAATGGCAACAGAGTCGCGCTCCGCAACATAAAGCACATTTGAATTATTTGTGCAATTTGTTGAAGACAGCCATTAAGGATTTTAAAAATCGTGCGATAGGTTCTTACCTTGAAAGTTTAACAGCGAAAAAAGATTCCAATTATTCACTTTGGAAAGCTGTAAAAGGCACCAAAAGGCCCAAAATCCCCGCGCCGCCAATTAGAATAAATCAAAATGAATGGGCAAGGGAAGATAAGCAAAAAGCGGACGTTTTTGCCGCTCATCTAGAAGAAACCTTTAAACCGTACGACGGCCAAGCGATCCCCGATAATACTAATAGGGCGGAATTACAATCTGACGATTCAACACTCACTAGTGCAACGCTAAGTGAACTAAAACGTGAAATCGAATCCCTAAAACCTAAGAAAGCTCCTGGTTATGATTTGATCACCGGAGAAGTTCTGAAAGTTCTACCAAGGAAAGCATTAATTAAGCTTCTTCATATTATAAATGCCGCGCTCAGACTAAAACATGTGCCGAGTCAATGGAAAGTCGCGGAGGTCATAATGGTGTTAAAACCAGGAAAACCGCCAAATGAAGTAAAATCGTATAGACCGATTTCCCTTCTTCCGGTCATTTCCAAAGTCTTCGAGAGAATATTGCTTAGGCGCCTACAGCCGGTTATTGAAGACAATAATCTTATCCCTGACCACCAGTTTGGGTTCAGAACCAAGCATTCGACGATTGATCAAGTACATAGAACTACTGACGTAATCGAGAAAGCATTTGAAGAAAAAAAGATTTGCTCAAGCGTATTCCTTGACGTCTCACAAGCCTTTGATAAGGTGTGGCACGACGGCTTGAAATTTAAATTACGACAAGTTCTCCCCGCAAGCCTATATGATATTCTAGAATCATATCTCGGGAATAGACTCTTCCGGGTTAGAAATGGAAACGAATACTCGGAGCTAAAAGAAATTTCGGCCGGGGTACCGCAAGGAAGCGTCCTTGGTCCGCTTCTCTATGTGTTATATACTCGCGATATACCAAGGGAAGATGGCACTACCCTTGCTACGTTCGCCGACGACACAGCTATCCTAGCTGTAGGTAATACAATCGAAGAAGCGACTACAAAACTGCAAGCCGCAGTGAATAAGGTAAATGAATGGACAAGGAACTGGCGAATCGCCCTCAACGAAACTAAATCTGTTCACGTGAATTTCACTTATAAGAAAACTAATGACTTGCCAATTTTTCTAAACTTGGCCCGAATACCCTTTGCAAACGAGGCCAAATACCTGGGAATGACACTCGACGCAAAGCTGAAATGGAGTTCGCACGTGAAAATGAAACGTAAAGAACTCGATATCAAATATAGAGAAATGTACTGGTTACTCGGAAAACATTCCCAGCTCAGTACTGAGAACAAACTGCTTTTATACAAGCAAGTGCTAAAGCCGGTGTGGACCTACGGTATACAACTTTGGGGTTGTACCAAGAAAACAAATGTCAATATTCTACAAACTTTTCAAAATAAAGTTCTTAGAGAAATTGTACAAGCACCATGGTATATTAGAAACGACGATATCCATAGGGATCTCGGAATTCCAACAATCGAAGCTGAAACTAGAAGCTTCGCGAGAAAGCATAGAAACCGACTAATCGGACATATCAACAATACAGTCCGACAAATCTTGGACGAGAGCAATTTATTGCGCCGACTACAAAGAACGAAACCGTTCGACTTGACAAGATAAGATTAACCGCGTTTAATTTGCGGAACACGCAGGATCTTTCATTGGAAAGTAACCTGTCAAAAGTTTTTATTTAATGATAGAAAAATTGCTTGATAAGTTATATCTTAGTTGCAGTATCTAACAATCTTTAGAAGGGTGGTGTTTTTAGTCAGTAAAAATCTGACACTACTATGAGAACGCGCTTGCTATTCTCATAGTGTCTTTGGAAGATTTTCACCTACCCTCGGAAAAAAAAAAAAAAAAAAAAAAAACTTTTCATCCGTATGAATTTTGAACTATGAGTATGTATATTCACTCAAACCCCAAAGGATAATAAGTCACAGATTCCCCTAAGTTGGATGTAGCTTGAAAGTTAATAATAAGATTCATGCAATATTTTTCTGTATAATACAATTTATATACCTATAGTGAGCGATAACAACTTTTAATTCTTCAATCCTCCACTATGCGAAGATATTTTTATAATTTCGTTAGACGCGTCAACAACATTAAATTCTATGGCATTATTTAAATCCGATCGGCTAGACAAAATTAAATATATTTATAGAACAACAAAAGGCAGAACCACACTGTTAAGAATAATTGTTTGGTGTAGGAATATGTCGGTACTAGTCAACATGTGTTTACTCCTCTCCATTGTTTATTAGCTAAGTTACTATGTAAATTAGGTGTTCGTACACATGTTTCTTTCATCTTTTTTTGTTGTTTTTTTTTTAAGTGTCAATTTTATAACTTTTGATACTTTGATTCAAGAAACAAGAATGTAGTCATAGGATGTTAAGAAAGGTCAGTATACAAAGAATAGAGAAGAGCACTCTTACTTCGAAATTAGTGACAATTTTGTTTACATAATTGTTGAAAAGCAACCTACTCACAACTTGTATTCCAAACTTGACGCTAACTTCAATATTCATAGTTTGACAATTCAAATGACAAGTTTAAGTGAATATGACATGCAAAAGATAAAACATTTAAAAAAAGAAAGTGTATTTAAAGCGAATTAATTATGGGGCTTCTGATTGGTGTTCGTATATTTGCTCTCATATTTTAGACTTCTCAAGATATACCCGATATAAAGTTTGTCGATGTTGTTTGAAAATCTAACAAAAACGTTGCCAAACCGAATCGTAATTGTTGTGGTCGAGGAAATCTAAAAAAAAAATAATCGAGATTCAAAAAAAGTGATCTGGTTTTGAAAAACATTGCTGCTTTTGTGCCAATCGAACATTGAGATTGAAAACATGTTCTTTTCTGCCCATGAAGTCTTTCTTTAAAATTAGGACAACTTTAAAAAATCTTTGACTTTACTATATTGGAATCTGTTTTTCTTAAGAGATTTTAGGACGAACAATGAATTTATTTTTAAATTCCCCAAATCTGAAAAAGGTTTCATTGATTTATTAAAAAACGACTTTGTTCCAACTTTGTTTGACTTTTGAGTATTAATAGCAATCTAGTCAGTTATGATGAGTAAAAACGGGAAGAAGGGAGAAAGGGCTTTTTTGGTAAGGATCCCACACTGTTACTGAGTAAGTGTTCAGTGTCGTCTGTAAGATAATGTTATCAACTACCATCGTAACGAAATATTTGTGCACAAGGTGACGTAGCGGCATTTAATAGAACTTGGCAGTCTAAACAAGAGATGCCAGGCAGTTGAAAGGACACACTAATAGTTTTCGCGAAAACACTCGAAAACTTCATCGAAAACAGAAGTTTTCCCATACATATGTCAGTTTTCAAAACGGTTCGTTTAAAGTCGTTTTCCACGAAAATACCATGAAAACGACATTCAATAAACACAACTTTTGCAATATTCAGCTAATTCATAAGAACAGTTGACCGAACAAATGTCACAACTTAAAATCATTTTCAACGCTTAATTGATCGGGTAGGTAATATTATTTTTAAATGATCTGAATTAATTTTATTTGTCTTATTTAATGCGGTCGAAATTTGATTCCAAAAAAAAAATTACACAGAAGTCTGATGACTGGTGTCTTACATCTAATTAAGACGTCAATCGAAAACAAGTTGGTCTTCGGTGTGAACACATGGACCAGTTTTCTACGAAAACACGGTTTTCGGTTCGATGTGAATAGTGCATACTAGATAAAGTTTTGATGCGTCGTGCGTTGGCCACACACCCTAACGCTGAATTTTTTTTAATTCTTGTCTCTTGATAATTTAATTTCAATGGGTGCATTTGTTGTTAAGTGTACTGTTTGAAAGCGTATCAACATAAAAGACGATTATTGTTGTACGAAATCTGCCCTCCGGCTTATAGATTAAAAAAAAAACAAAGCAACCACTTACTGCAGTAGCAAAAGTAAAGTTCGTCGCTTCGAGCAAACCTTCCAAAACCTATAGTGAAGACACCTCAGTGTGCTAGGTTAAGGAACTTTATTCTCTGTGGCAACTTCTAAAAAATTTTAAATATACATTCACCTCGTTTGATTATTTAAAGTTCAGTGCGTCTGAGAAAATTTCGAAGCCACAACTTAGTTAGCTGGTTGTGGTTATTTACGGTCGGTACAGTCTTTCGTATCGGAACTATTAACTCGAACTCCAATATATGTACAATAAACCAAATTAATTGCCGCAACAGCTTAAAACTAACCGTCACTAAATAAGTTAAAGTAAACAACAAAAACACACGTACACTATTAGGGCGATTTGCGAAATCACATAACACACATGCACATAACATAACTAGACCATTAATGCGAAGCCATTTAACGCAGACCGAATATTACAATTGTCACGGAATTCTCTCTGCACTGCAGTGGACCTAACATGTGCCAAATTAAAAACACATTACCTACGACTGTGCTAATAGGTAACAGTGGTAATTTTGCGTTTCCACACCAATCTGCATTCTAAGGATGTTGGCTTGATTAACCAACATAAATCATTAGCTGACACTTGTGCACTGCCATTAGCGACCAATTAAACTAATCATTACGACCCATAAATTAAAGTCAAACCATCAATGCCGTCCAGCCAAATGGTGAACGACTTTCTTTTCACGACCATTTGACCCACCAACCCGAATTAACCAACTTTTTAGACACAAATTGATACGTAGATTACGCGCTCGGTTGAGTCCTTGGGAATTCAATTTTATTTCCTTCTTTTTCTTTAATTAAAAACCGGGCCATTATATTATGTATTCCAAGGGTATTCTTCCCATTCTATTTAAAATGCTGGCCATAACGTATAAGAGTAAAATAAATACAGATTTTGTTGAATGCAAACTAGGTTCCAATGGATGACCTCAAATTGAGATTGTAGACGGATCGACCGACTTTTGCATCATTGAATCTTCTTCTCCAGTGCCTACGGGACATTTTTCGGAGTCCAAGCAACAAATTTCGTGCACCCACATAAACAAAAGACTTGACATTCGATTTGGAAAATTCTAATTTAAATTTTGTTTTCGAGAAGTTGGTGTGTTTTTGTTTGTGCAGCAAACAACAAAAATGCCGGACGATATTCATGGTAGAGGGTATGGCTGGAAATAGTGGTCGATAGATCCTAAATAAATTTTAATTGGATAGTGGCTGATTCGTCTGTTTTTAATTACCCAATATAGTGCGGAAATGCAATCAAATAACAATAAAAGCAAATAAATTGTTTCATTAAATCAAGGTTGAATTAGTAGGGGCAAATATTTATTAGGAAAGTTCGTTAGCTATTTAGAATTTGCATTCAACAGTATACTCATAATTGTCGAGAAATGAAATGAAATCTGTTCGCAGATGGCATTACAACAAATAATAGTCTTCACTTCTAAAATGAAATTAAATCGGAAAGCTAGTAAGTAATGAATCAAGAAAGCTTCGTGTGTCTATAAAATAGTTGTTATTCGGAAAATATTTTCCCAGAAATTTTGGCTTTTGTCCTTTTGGTGGATGTAAGGTTCAATGGAATTTCGGTGCCTGAATGAAAAGGGAAAACTCTTGTTGATGTCAACATGGCGATACCCAGTCAACGTGGCTCCTTTTTGAGCCACTGGACCTGTGGCCCATACTTTTCTAAAAATTATATTTTTAGTTTATTTGACATTTTATTCTTTACTGAACGAAAAAGAGTGCAAACAAATTTAAAAAAGTTTTTTTGTAATGAATACATTTTTTGTTATTTTTGTTTTTCTATAAAATTATTTTATGTGGGGCCTCTTTCTTTCGGTCGAGCCCATTTTAATAGATACCTTTTTTTACAATTTCTCAGCGGCAACGATCTAACCCAGTGTCAATTACGCACATTTTATCGCCAAGTGGCAACAATCTGGTACTGGACCCCAATTATCAAAATTCTCGCATATACGTTAATCTGTCAAAATTTCCGATGCGATGCGAAAAACTAAAATTTGCAATTCTCGAAGCAAAGTAACCAAATAGCCACGATAAGAAGCGACCAGTGGCATTGTTCCCATAAATGTCAAAATCTTGGCCAGAATGTAATTAATTTTAAAAATATATATATTTTATTTTAGTGACGATCCCAATCTGTTCTAGAATGTTCTAGAAATATTATGACGTCCAAGATTCATTCACAATAGTTAATTAATTTGTTTAGATCCACTCTAAAATGCAAAAGAGTTATCTTGACCCGTTTCACAGCAATGTCGTTTTACGAAATTATTTTTAGTAACCTTCATTAACAACTGTGAATACACAAACACATTCCGCCCCCGTGTCTATTATTCAAGCTACACTAACTGAATTCCTGTTAACCAATTAAAAACCGGATACATAACTAATAAACACCAAATGAAGGTATCCGCCTTAATAGAATATATCGACACATTAAATTGATTCTCTTTTGACATTATAGCTGTCAGATAAATGGGAATACAATGCTTTCCATTAGCAAATAGTTTCAATACGGTAAAGTGCGTGTTGCACGACAACCTCTAAAACGCATGATTTGCTACTAAATTAGCATCGATTTTCTGTCCCGTTATTACATTCCAAAACATGTGAGTCGATGGGAACGAAATGAGTCTTAAGCCTGCGAAAGTGGGTGGGTTTTTTTTTTTTTTTTAATATTGAAATTCAATTTGCAGACGGTCTTATTTTTATTTATTTTCTTTGATTGATTTTCGTCACAACAATGCGTTTTAATTCGAATAATAGTGGCTAGGCTAATCGATTGGAAACAGACTGCTGCATGTAGTGGCTTCCTAATATGCACAAAAAATACGTTATTTAAAAAACCGACTTACAAATGCGGTCTGTTTGTTTTTCCACACCATTTGAGTTGACCATTTTGCAGCTCCGACAAAGACGTTCAAGGAAAATCCCACCCATTTACAGAGCGTTCTCCCAGGATTATGCATGATGGTATCTGTTTAATTGGATATGCGAATATAGGAATTAATTCACTCAGATAAAAAAACTTATTCACCTAGACAGAGGAAGAACTTACATATTATTTAGTGCCGACATTAAATATTGATTTTCCTTTTAAAATTATAATAATCACCGGAAAATGCTGTTTGAAGGCGCTTGACATTGTTTCTTGTTGGTATTATTTTATTATGGGAAGAATACCAATTTAATGACTCCTCACTCTTCAAAATCGGTCTAACTGTTTGGGCTACATGCAGCACGTAGGAACGTACATAGGATACGCGCGAAACACATAACATAACCCTCCCTGTGTCCAGTCGGATAAAAAAGGAAAACAGATCAACAAAGACATTTATTGATATTTAGTTTTTCGACCAATTTTTTGTTGTCCTTTGTTTTTGGCAATTCGGCTTTTATGGTCTATTTCTTTTTGATGCAATTAAAACACGTTCAATTCATCCTTGCACCCTACGTTTCGTCGGTTTCTTTCCAACATCCTCAGGGGTATTTTTTATTCTTCCTATTTTTTAAATGTTCTTAATTTCTTTATTGCACTTTCGCCCGTGACACAGCAAAACATAATTAATTAATAATAAATAACACAACATTGAAGAAATCACTACTATAATACTACCACAGTCAAATTACAATAACTTTATTTATACATTTATTTTTACCAAAAAACTAATTCATTCATTACGGAACGCTTCTTTTCATATGTCTGCGTATTTTTCCGTTCAATTAAGAATAAAATCTTATATAAACTAAAAAGTCGCCATTTTTCAAATAGGCTCCCGAAACTCAAAAAGAAGCCATCTGGCCCCTGAAGAGGAAACGCTGTTTGGATATATCACTGGCAAAGTTTGTTTGTAGTAGCAAATGTATTTTCACTTGAAAAACGTGAAATCCATCGTCACTGATTAAGTAACGAGGTTGTTAATGAAGTGGTTGGAACTTTATATTTATCCATTGATTTGCATGACCTACTTTCTGTGAAAAAAACGGTACACATAATTTACGAAATGTGTTCTGCATTCCTACTTGATAATCAGTGCATCGAATTGTTGATGCGGATCAGTGCCAGCGAAGAGTATTTATCTTAAAATACATATATTGGTACATGTATTTGCGTACAAATTAAGAAACGTCATTGTAAATCATTCTTTCGTAAATCTGAAACAAAAATATTCGTGAGCGTTGGTTTTTATTGCAGTCGCAGTCAAAAACTACCTACGAAACTGAAACCTTGGAGGATATTCGAATCCAACGAGCTTCAATTATGTAAATAGCCGGAGGCTACAAGTACAAGTTTTAGTGCCTTAAACACAAAATATTCCCTTGATCTTTAAATTTCTTTAATACATATCGTATTCGTAAGAGATTTCTAACTCGAGATAGTACCAATTCCGCCCATATTTCGAAAGCAACTTTTTCGATTTCGATAAAATTTTAAAAACCAAGTAAGGCTTATATACTGATAAGTTATTTTAACTTATTTTTCGGCTAAATAGTTAATACAAATAAATAGTATTTTTGAAACTAAAGATTGCAATATTTGGTGCGGTTTTGTCTGCGTAATTTTACAGAAAGCGCTCTAACGATTTAGATCAAAATACATATTAAAAATAATTTAAGTATTCTGAATAAGATAGCCAACTAAGTTTTTCTCAACAAAAACTGAATAAATCAGTTATTTAACTATTTCTAAGAAATGTCTACTTAAAAGCCGATCTGTGGTCATTTAATTTTTAAAACTCAATACCACGCTTCCTATAAAAATGCAATAACAGTGACGCAAAACTTATTTTTTGCAAATATTACTCAATTCTTATTTTCTTCAACCATATTTTATATGTATATGCACCTTAAAATAACTAGAATTACTTTGAGTTTGCACAATCAAATGTCTCGTAAAGTATTAACTAAAAATAAAACGATATGGTTAAGCAGCAACCATATAAATATTTATATGGAGAACAATTATTCACAGTAGCCCTTTAGCAATCACTGATTTGCAATTTTTCAAACAGGTAAATCATTAATTAAGTTTTTCCACCGTCCGTCCTCTGGGAGATGGCTGCCTGAAACAACCAAGAACCAACATCAGCCATTAAGGGAGTGAGGGTACTTGCTTTAGATAATTAACAATGTAATGAATCACCATAGAAGCACCGATGTAAAAACAATGAAAGCAACGTTTTATCGTCCCTTTGGTTCTTTCCTGGGCGTTTGTCGATATCCGTAGAGAAATCGCCATCGTGGCACAAGGTAGCGATTGAGTTTCAGTTCTAATTAAAAGCAAACTCAGCTAATAAAACGAATATGAAAAAAAAATTGCATGTTATATATAGGCATCCTTATATACGAGGATATGGGAATCTGACACATTGGTGTGATAGGTGTTACTTTGAAGGGAACACAGTACTCACCGCCTGGTTTGCAGATATCATGTGTAAATAATGGTCTGAACGAGTTGACGAAGATTTTCTTGCTCTTCTTCATGATGAACTTTCAATGTGACCGAACTATCTATCATTTATTTTTTTCCGATGGTTGGTGGCGATATTATATGAATAAACAATAATAAAGACCACTCTTGCCACCGTTCTCCTGATTCTAAGTTAAGTCAATCTTAACCTAGATGATTAATTAGGTAAGTTTCAGAGACCGAGCCGAGGGAGTTCTCTAAGAGCGAATTTATGTTCATGAATAATTTAAACTTAAACCTAACCTTTATCGTATACTTAAAAATAAATAAAAACAGAAATCTTGAATATTGTTGCAATTGTGAATTATCTTTAAATTAATTTCAATGGAAAGTTTTCCTTTCTGCATACGAAGGAAAATGTAAATGAAATTCGAAAATGGTTGCTCGGCCTCTTTTTGTATCGGACCACAGGCGAATAAAGATCTTGATGCCAGTCTTTGTTAACAATTTTATTTCGTTGAAGTCTCAAAAACCATTGTGGACACTAGTGGTTCCTTTCATTCGTTAACAAAATTGTGAGAAACTATCAGCCATATTTATTAGATTCCCTTATACGACGCCTCTACGATGTTGTTTAGTAAAACATCGCGTAAAGATTTACGCCTCTACGTGGCTTTCCTGCAATATTGTTATTTATAAACATTTTTCCGTGCTAACTTTACTAAACGAGGTTTGTGTCTAAAAGGTACTGCGGCAGCATGTTTTTATGTCGGCAATGCCAATCGCTTTGAATGTTCTATTCATTCCGCCATCCGCCATCTTCGTCAACGCACGAAACACAACGCTCAAAATAATAACTATTATTCGTACTTTTGTATTATTTAAGTACATACTTTTTTTTTTGTGAGTTCTAGTTAAAAATATTGCATTGGAAAAGGCTACAACTACAATTCATTGACTTCCTTATAAGTCCACAGTAGGTACCTAAGAATTTCAATAAACTGTTACAGAAAACACTGAAATCTATTACTTTTCGCTCGGAAGCCGACATCAGCTGTGATTTGCTTCGTGAGTAAATTCATTTCACAGAATAAAATGTCAATTCTTTGACACAATTCCGAAATGCCTTCGGAGGGACCGCTGAAATATCAACCTGCAATCATATACATCTATGTGTCTTCATATATCCATATTCCTCGCCCAATTCCACCAACAACCATCAAATCTAATGATTTGTCTAAGGTGGACCTATTCACACATATCCTAAAGCTTTCCCTAAAAGCAACACAACTGAAGTAGAAGAAATAATATTAGCCGTGTTTTTTTAAGCTTCGATCTCAGCAAAGCAAAATAAATTACAACAAATACTTAAAAAAGGTATCCAATTTTAAGGTGTACCACTTTTTTTGTAGCACCAAACCCAATTATAATCGCTTTTATGTCTATTTTGACTAAAAGTGTTGATTTTTTCATGAGAAGTTGTATCCTATTATGCTTTGTTGTTGTTTAAGCATATGATCAATAATGGGATAGTTAATTTATGCTACGAAGAATGAAAAAAAATGTACCTTCCTATATCGCATCTGGTTAAAATCGACCCAAACTAAAATAACCTTTGAAGATTATTTTTCGAAACAGAATTTTAGTAAATGGTGTCAGTGACAATTCGGCAACAAAAAATGTCTTGTCTTTAAGTCGCTATACTTTTTCTTTAGATCCATTCCCATACAACAATTTTTATCCAGTTTTTGTGTGGAACTCCTTTCTATCAGTATCAATTTTACTAACTAAAGTTGGAATTTAAGGTTATTTAAATTAAAGCCGTGCATTTTTGATTATTAGTGGAGATTTTATTTCGCGGACAGTAAAATTGTTTAAAAAATGTCACTTAAAACGTAACCAGTTCTGTCACATGCAAATGTAGTTTTGACTTATATATTACAATGAACTTAATTTGGCATTACATTATTTGTTTTTTCTTAAAACTGCACTCCAACACAATTTATTTGAAAGAACGTGCAATTCACTTTATTGTTTAAAAAAAAAAAGAAGACACTTTTGTTCCACAGCACTTGTGATTGTGAATGTCGTTTATATGTTTTTTAAATACCGGTTTTCAAAGTTGTTGAATTTATTTGACTAGGTATAAAATCATCGCAGTGCATCTTCAGTCGAATTGCCCTTATGAACTCCAACTTGATTATACGTAAAGAAAGCACTGTCAAATAAAGAAAATAGCTATCCTATTTTTAGCTTTCTTTTCAAATATTTAGCTCAGGAGACATAAGTTTGTAGTTACACATTTCAATAGTAGATCCTTTTTAAAACAAAGGAGAAACAAAAATAGTGAAACAACTTTCACAATTTCTATTCTCGTTGTCAAATTATATTCCATTCTATGGGCTCTGTGCTTTAACCAAAGCTTAACAAATTATCAATGTAGCGTAGCTAATGTCGAAATGTATTTAAGAACATTTTTATATTTTAAATAAAGTGTAAGTTTACAATCAAACTGCAATTAAGTAAATGGTTCTTGCAATATTATTGGACGAGCTTAAAATTAAGGATTGAAATATTGATCTAAAGTCGCTTAAATGTTGTTCCAAAACTAAAGTTTATATCAGTTTGTTAGATGTTGTGCCTTAAAATGCGAAGCAATTAATTTATTTTTCGGAGTAGGTACCTCCAATTTTTCTCAACATTGTATTGAACATATATGAATGAATTAAACCTCAAGCTATTCAAAGCATTCTCTTTTAACCACATATCCTTTTAACTATCCTCACTCTCGACGCTTTTAACGCGTCTTAAACAACAAATTTGTCAGATATTGATAAATTATTGTCTCTTAAGAAATGCATTTCGAAAAATCTCTTGCACTTCAAGTAGGTGCTGAAAAGTATTTGAAAAATTTCAGAACTTTGTTGCTTAACCTAAAAAGCGTTGAAATTTGTCTAAAAACAAAACAAAATTTAAACGCATTACATGAAATTCCATCAACCCACCCGCTAAAAATATTTCTCAACATGTGCCTGTACCTGTCCATGTTAAGGACCCTCAAAAACGCACCCGAACGATGTATCCCACTTATGTAGCACCAAATGGAAGAAAGAAAAAATCTCCCCATTGTTAAATGCCAAACACTTAATAAAATTGTTCAGTTGGTCAGGCAACAAGAAGATACACCTGGCTATCCGCCATACGCAGCAAGTGTTATCATTCAGAACGAAGAACGCTTTAATCGCCATGAGAGGGTGAGCACTAGCATACTCCTGGCACAAAAAGCTTTCATCTACTCGTGTATCGCACTCGAAATTACTCGCATTTCCCCTCAAGTTTCCAGAAGAAATGTGAACGCTAAAGATTGAACACAAGCACGAACTAGAGTAGAGGGTTGAATTGGCTAGGAAATATCGTCGTAGCGAAGCCCTGCCCTCCCCTCCTGTATAATACCAATGAGCACAGCGCTGCGGGCTTTTTTATTATGTTCTGCATAAATTTTTCAGGGTCAAAAGCAACAATGTGCTATTGCTGGTGGTGGTGCTGCTGCTGCGGCTCCATTTTTAGCTTTGGTTTTCGGCTTCGGATTCGGCTTCGGCTGTTGGATATGATGATGATGATGGTGATGCAGAGATAGTGGCAAGGATGTTGCGGTGTACGAGTGTATCCTTGTAATTAGATGAAATAAATTGCTGGTGGTCTACAGGCTTAAGGATATCTAATCTCTGGCAGAATACTTTTTTAAAAAATGGGTTTGTGCCCGAAAAGGGATGTACATGTACATATAAACTCATGTTTAGATAAACTCACCTGTATGGTTATTTGTTAAAGTTATTCCGTTATTCAGTGGATGGTATTTAATTTGCTCAAGTTGATTTATTTTTCTATTTAACTTAAGCACACTAACTTTTTGAGATATATTCCTTTTTTTTGCAAACGAAAGGAAACCTATACGACGAAGAGACTATTGATAAAATCACATTGACGTTCTACCGTTTCACCGTTTGTCGGCAAGATAACGAGAAGGACGCGAACTTTGAAGACACACGCGAGACGATAATCCCGGAAGAACTTATCACGACGATACTCTTCGCAGAGCACTAGAGTCGAGTAATGGTAGGAGGCACACTCACAGAACTATTGCGGATGTATTTTCTTCTTTTTCTGAACCATTGGCGAAGAAAAGGAAAAATTTTGCTTCTACCGAGAAAGGAAGCTTTTTTGTAAATTAAGCGAATTTTTTTTATTCTACTTATGTACACAGAGACTATTTTTTATTGCATATACACGTATGTAGGTATGTATGAGATTTTGTTGTATATTTTTGTTGTTATCCTTTTTGTAGGTAGAGAAGAATATTGCACAGTGCAGCAGCAGAGCACAGATCATTGGATTACATTTTAATT
The DNA here is from genome assembly GCA_949126925.1 of Cheilosia vernalis. NCBI lineage: Eukaryota > Metazoa > Arthropoda > Insecta > Diptera > Syrphidae > Cheilosia > Cheilosia vernalis. The sequence goes on along the minus strand of OX421360.1, from coordinate 34,467,395 downwards.
TTTTGTAGTTGGATGGCAATGCCAAAGATGATGATGGTGGTGGTTGTAATGGCGATGGTGTATAGCGGGTGATTTTTCTGCAATGGCACTTTAGGGTATACGTATATTGCAGGCAGAACCTTAACATTTACCTATACTTTATGTGAACTTTGACATTTGCTTGGCTTTCTTACATTCATTGCATGCAACCAACGAACAGCAATTACAAAAAAAAAAATGAGCTGATCCTTTTGCTTGATCCGAAATGAGATGGATACACATTTGGTTTTGGAAACTTCACTTTGAGTTATAACTTTTAACCGAAATTCGAATTTGAAAATCATATACAACCGACGACGGATAGAGTGAACATAACTGAATATAGAAAGAGAAAAAGAAAACCGAAATGCACGCACACGAGAGCACCACACACACAACCGTAGAGATAGAATAAAATTTTCTATATTAATTGGTATAAATTAAAACGGAAATTTGTAATGCACAGGCGGATCTTATCATCGCGGCGTTTTCACTTCGACTATCTGAGATGGAAAAGCGCGAATATTGCGGACCCCCTGATAGTGTGAAAAATCCACGCATCTCTAGATACACTCTCTTGAGTGAAAAATTTTGTCAAAGCTTTTGTATACTTTTGTGTTCGACAAGTAAAATCATCTCGTGTCGCTGTCGTCTAGTATACCAATGATACAGGTGGAACTCGGCTGGGAGTCGGGAATTTGTTTATGTTTGGCTTTGCGCTTGAGTTCTAGCTTCTAGGAAAATGTGCGGAGAAAGCTTTCACCTATATTTTCCGTTGGAGAGAGGCGGCGCAATTTTCCTTTACGTTAGAGTAGAAGATCTGTGGGTGTTTGTGCTTCTAGTTTCGACCAGTTTGACTGTGTGGAATATAGGGCAGTAATGTCAAAGGGATAAAATGGGAAATTGAGAGCGCATATCTGCAATCAGTACAGCAGTGTATGAAAGGGAAATTTTCCTGTACGCTAGGATATTTTTTTGGCTTCCCATCAAAAGAGCAGATACACCGACAAAGAATTAGATATACCCCACATATACGGTGCTGAGATATACGAGTATGTACGAGTATATATTGCGGGATGGTGTGGCCAGGATTAACATGAAGAATAATTACGCTGCCGTGTTTTTCCAGGGAGGACCGTGTTGTCTTTTTGTTGCTCCTTGCGGTGTAGCAAGGGGCTGCTAATTGTGGTGTTAACGGGAAGAAACAAGTTGGAAAACTTTATACCAATGTAAGAATCCGAGAATTACCAAAGTCATGATTTTATAATTTCCTTCTTTACTTAGTTAGGTGCATATGGATGTGTTTACCCATCTACGGATCTTGTTGAAGAGTGGAAAGCCAGTGCAATCAATCGGTGGCTTCCAATCTGCAGTCGGATGTTATTTCAAATTCATTGATTTCATGGCGGATGAAAAGAGGCGCTAATTTGTATGCGAAATGTCTTTGGTATGGTGAATAGTAATTTGGCCATATACTCTTTGAATTGTTTCGGCAAAGTGGACGAGGTCCTCTTGACTTCTGCATAAATGTAAGTTTCAATAAGAACATTGTGAAGGCCTCTATTGTTTAATGCTGCCAACCGTCTGCAAGGCGCCGATAGTTTTGTTGTTCTCTATATGCGGGAACTGATCTACTGTGCTGACACTAACAAGAGTGAAACGGTGTTGCATCTCTTTTGTGAGTGTCCGGCCCTAGCCAAAACCAGACGCAGTGCACTAGGTCATCCCTTCCACGAGATTATCAAATTCCTCAACTCCACCGGCTGGTTTTGAGCTTTTTTAACTTCCTTTACCCCCTTTCATTTCAGGTTCCGTTAGTTGTGGTTTCAAAACGGCGCGCGCTCAATGCGCTACTTGTGTTTTTCCTTCGTCGGGAAATACAGCCACCTAAGGCCCATTTTATTCACTATCGTTCAACTTGCCGATGACTCCGAGGTTGATCAACTTCGGAGTTGATTTGAAAGAGAGAGTTGAGCGGCATGTTGAAAATTGCTTTTATTCACTACTTTAATTTTCAACTCTGCTGTTGAAATTCAAAAGTTGGTCTACTTGCAGTTTCTAAAATATCCCTGGGATGTTTGTGACAGATGACACACAATAGGTCTGTTCTTTTACTTTTAAATCTTAAGCTAGGTATGTTCAGTTAATATTTTTTTTTTTTTTTTTGTTTTCATTCGGTGGTGAAGTCTTGATTAAGAAGCACGTAATAATAAAACAATAAAAATTCAAAAAATGGAACAAAAAGATGCAATTGCGATTATTTTGGCCGCGTACGTATTTGGAAGCAGAGAGGAAGATGAATAGACACACAAACTTCGGCGTGTTTGGACGAAGGGTTGAGTGGCGAGCATTTCAGCGTCGGAGCGGCTGAAATGCTTCCCCTATCTGCCGGGGAAAATTTTCGGTAAATTCATTTCCTTACCTGATTCAATGTACACAATGCACAGAAAACGGTTTTTAATTCTAGACGCCGAGAACATCAGAGGCCTGGGATTCTGTTGCTACCAAATTTAACGAATTATGGCAAATTCGAAACTGCATTGAATCAGTGGATGGAAAGCATGTGGCGATGATCGTACCACTCTACGCTCACAGCATATTTTATAATTTAGTTAATGTTTTCTACAGAATATTTATACTAAAAATAATTTCAACAACAATAAAGATAAGACAAAAAGCAACTAAAAAGGATCATAAACGTTTCCAGATACTTTTACAAGCATCATAAAACAGAAACTACAAAATATACCTAAAAGAAAAAGTTATTAGAAAGGATCATAAATATTTCTAGATCTTTTTGCAAAGGTCATAAAAGGAAGAATACATATGACAGAACAAAAAGCCATATAAAGGATCATAAACATTTCCAGATGTTATTGCAAGCATTATAAAACGGAAAACACAAATTGCGCTCGTCTTCTTCGCTGCCCGAATCAGACGATGGCCAATCTTCCCAAAAATAATGTGAACGATTTTAAAAATTAATATTTGTTTATTTTTTCCACTTGCTTTGAAGTTCGCACAGTCACAGAAATGTTTAACGCAATAAAAACAAAGAACAACAATTATGAATGCTCTTCACGTCTGTACTATCCTAACTCTCCATTAACAATGCCGTGCAGCCACACATCTCCTTGTGCATTGTGTTTGTATCGTGTATGTGTTATTGTAATGTCGAGTGTCGACTGTCGACTCTTATCTCCCGCATGCGGTCTCTCTCTCCGATGTACAAATGAGAACCAAAAATCTGACATTTTTGGCGTAAAAATCCCAAGTTTGCTCTACAACGTCTACTATTTCGGGGAGTTGAGAAAACCCACAGTTGATTAACTTTCGGTTTTCTCAACTTCGGAATATCCAAAATTGAGCGAGTCAACTTTGAGTGAATAAAAGTAATTCTCAAGTTGAAAATAAAAATCCCCAAGTTATGTTCAACTTCGAGTGAATAAAATGGGCCTAAACCAACCAACCAACCAAACCAAGCCACTGCGCCGACAAAAAAAAAACTGTCATTACGAGCTTCCTTCCATCGGCATTGCTAAAGGAATTCACCAGACCTATTGCCACAACACTTCTCATATACAACCAAAAAAACACTTAACCTCCTACAGATAGTTTCTGTCGTTGCCAGTTACACCTCCTGGCTCGAAAAGTTTCCTCACTATACTACGTCCTTGTCTAAATGGATTTTCACCACTCAACCCTTAATCGAGGAAATCACATTTCTTTCAAAAATGTAAGTCGCTTCCCCGTTTTTGCCCACCTCAATCGCCTTTAAAACGTTTTCGAAATGAAACTCCCAAGACCAATATCCATGTATGTATTTGTATGTACTTTATTCCGCCATCGTCGAATCAGTTTAAAAAGCATTTTCTTGCAATGATATAACCAGGAAGGTTTTAGCCCCCCACCAGATGCTCTCAGGTGAATTCTTTCAAATGTGAAATTCTCTGTCACCCTCGCCGCAGGTGATTTCCAATCCTGAACATCAATTGAAAACACGAAATAAAAAGGAAGCCGCTACAAGCGAAATAAAAAACAAAATATTAATAAGAGAAGCTCGACATTTAGAACGGTTTTAAGGAAATACTATTGACCTCAAAACGTATACACCCAGAAACACCTACCTTCAAGCTTGTAGCTACTTATGTTTATGTGTAGATGTAGGAGAGGGGGGCTTAAGAATAAGCTGCTTTGGGTTAACACTGAGCGCGAATGTACTGGTGTGGAGGACCAAGATGAAAGGAAGCAATTAGGGTAGAAAACCTCAGCAATACGCGCATTCATAAATGAAAAAGGATTCGCCTTTGTTTTGTTTCTGCAAATGCGGGAGAAAAATTACAAACGGCAAGGGAAAAAATGTATGCAAATGTAGTATGTGCTGTGTAAGTAAGAGCCGTTCGTTGGAATGTGATGTGGCATTGTGCAGCTTCATCTGAGTCAGAACTAATTGAATAGGGTGCAAGGGGGGTTGTTGGCTAAGAAGGCTACAAGCACTACCCGCCTGACGACGACCGACACGTCAGCACTTGTGAATGCAATTTAAACAAAGTTAAGGATAAAGAGTCTGCATCCATTTTATTAGAGTGTCCTATATTTAAAGCAACGACTACGACTTGGATTACTGCTACGCGCACCGAAACAACAAGAGGACCAACTTCAGCATGTAACTGTGATGGAAATAAGGTTAAGTGCTGGGCCAAGAAGTGCTACATAGTATGCAGATAGTGACGTGCCAACAGTCACGACGCTGCTGAAAGTTAAGTAAATTTAAGTGTGTCACATTCAGTGGCACATGGTCATGATTTGTTGCATGAGCGGATTCTGACTGGCAGACACAGTGAAGGTGTTTATCTAATGTTTGAACTTATATACGTGTGCAGGGTATGCCATCTGTTTCTTGGTGGTGAAATGTGAGATTAACGATTTTCCGTTAAATTGAAGTGAGAGTCTTGATTTGGTGATTTTTCATACTGCGCTGCGCTTAGGCAAGGACTTGGTAAGGACTTTGAGGTAGAAAATTTGTGGTTTACCTGATGAATGGAGTTTTAGCTTCAAGCCGGAGGGAAATCTTGTAAAGGGCGGTTTTTTAGAGGTACATAACTTTGAAATGGAATAAAATTAAGATGATTTTTTAAATTTACATGAAATTTACTTTATTCAAAAGTTAATCTTCTGGCATTATTATTTAAATATGATTTCTGGCATATGACCGCCACAGCTGGCTCGGACGTAGCCTAATCTGGAGGTCCAATGTTCGATGACTTTTTCCAACATTTGTGGCCGTATATCAGCAATAACGCGGCGAATGTTGTCCTTCAAGTGGTCAATCGTTTCGAGCTTATCGGCGTGGTCTAGCGAATTCACATATCCCCACAGAAAATAGTCAAGCGGCGTTAAGTCGAACAATCTTGGAGGCCAATTCACGGGTCCGCAACGTGACCAATTATTCCACCAACCAATAAAGCACATCAAACAGTCATTTTTTGTGAATGTAACGGTGTCTCAACATTAGGTCTGTTCCTTTGGGAACCCTAGTCTCAGTATGATTTGTCTATGGTTCGCACTAAGAAATAAAGTAGAAATTCGCATTCTAAAAACTAAAGAACATTAAAATTATGGTGTAAAACTGACAAATCCATAATCGCAAAGAAATACGAACAAAATCCCTTCCGCACGTCGCGTCGCGTCGATTGTAAATCAAATCACCACACATCCACGATCTCCATGTCCGCATCATCGCCATCAAGGAACGTCTGCTAAGACCCCATAAATCATCAAGAGACCATAAAATATAACACACAGCGACGAATGTGTAACTTCTGTCCTCTGGATTCTCGCATAAAATACTTATTCCTAAAAATCTCCTGACGGCGACGACATGTGTTGCCCTTTGGGCAAACATACCTAGTCCGCTAACAAACCAGAACACACAATGGCCACCGTTTGGTCTTTTTATGGCAAACAATCTGCTAAATGTATTTGCCATAAATAATAATAAAGACAATCAGACGCAAGACGCAAGACGCAAACCCTGGGAATCCTTCTCGCTCATCAATTGAATCGTCGCTCGTCCTCATCATTCTCGTTGTCATTGTCATGTGTCGGTCGGTAAATGTGTGCATAGGTGCAGTGTTCATAGCTCTTGGGAAATTTACTTTTTCGTGGGATTTTCGATGATTCGAAACTGTCTCGTGGGACAAGGGAAAATGGACAATTTTGTGGGAAATTCGGTTAACTTACACAAAAAAAAATGGAAATTTTACTTCAACTTCAACCTAAGATCATATTTCTACTATCTTATTATGTGTTCCCAAAACAAGACGATCTAGATTGATTTTGTATGTAATAAATCTACTACAAAAAACAAACACGTACGAGTAATGCCTCATTTATGCCTCCAACTAAATACCTTAGGAATATTTTTTTTTTCATTTTTGCAATTTGGGCGTTTTGGTTTTGGGCGATCTGACACATGGCTATTTTTGCATTATGACAAAACGCCCACTCTTTTTGGGCGATTTGACATTTTTGTTTTTTTGGGCGATTCAACATAATGTCAAATCGGCCAAAATTTTTGGGCGATGTGACATTGTTAAGTTTTGGGCGATTCGGTTTTGGGCGATTTGACACCCAACCCTTAATACTACATAATTTCTTGTTCATAAAAATATTTTTTTGTTCTTCAAAATTACCGAAGTGGAAAAATTGGGAATTTCGACTAGACGAGGAAGGGAAATTGGGAATAAAATTAACTGTCTGAGTGAAAAACCATCCCAGTGACATATCAACACTGCATAGGTGTGTACGGGTCGATTGCGAAATTATATTTTCACATAGGGGATCCGCAAAACTTATACTACTTGGGGATGCATTTGATGCTGGCCGGGCAAATAGTTTGACTTAATTGGAGTAAAGTGTCATTGTACGTGAGCTCGTATTGGGGCTGTGTGCTGAAGGTAACAAAGGAGTAAACTTTTGTTTGTACAGAGCCATTGTTATGGACCAATAATTGACGCGGAAGATAGTCGATGATAGTGGCTATAAATTATTGTCGTTTTCCTTTGGGTGAATAAATTACGCAAAACCCACTTGAGACAACTACTATAAATATTGTTTGTTGGTAGTTGGTACTGTTTTGCCATTGCAAAAGGATGACTCTATGCCGGAGAGATATGGCTAGGATGTGGATTGATTAAACACATATTCCTAGCGGATTCATTTCATATTGTAGATTATCCCTTGGTCTGTGTAGTTGGTAGTTGGGTACAGTTGGATGGTACAAATCACAAAAAAAGATGGCTTAAGTGTTCCAATTATTGCACGATGTTTATTTAAAACGGCTATTTCTGTCAAATAATTAACATCCAAAATTAAGTCCCCTTTAGTCGAATGTACTCTCTAATTTGACTGAACAAGGAAAGATACAAAATTTCGAACTCGGTTGGAATTCCGCTTCATTTACACTCACACACAAGTTTACGCGGATATGTTTCACTCCTTGGATTAACAGTCAATTCGGGCATATCACTGTAAGACCACTTAGCAAATGTCTCATTAAAAACGTCCGCAAATTTGAGCTACCTACCTATTTAGAGAGGAAAGCTACTTTAACACGAAGCAGCTCCTCGTTCTCTATATGTGAAGGACTGGTTAGACCTCGAATGAGATCGTTTCACAAAAATATAGAAACTCCCAGAAGAACTCCCAAAAAATGTTTGAAAAACGCATCGAAAGTTAAAAAACCTTTAAAAAAAATCTTGTTCCAAGAAATGTCATAAAACAGTTTCCTTAAACGCCTAAAAAAAACAAGTTGGCGTAATTTCGTGCTGCCCTTATAACCAACTGGTTTATATAGTCTTTCGTATGATGGCTCCTACACATTTAACAGATTTTGTTTTAAAGTTATTTTGTCAGTTCTTGCATTATGGAACAAACCTTTATTGAAACAAAAAGATGGTTTTGTTCTTGCATTCCTGGGAAATCTTTAATGTCGTCGTCTTATCCGAAGGTAGATAAGCATGAACATAGTCAACTGCATTTTGCTTTTGTGAAGTTTTTTGTAAATTGCTTCATCCGTATAAAATAGAGCTGATGGTAGTCCAAAAGCTTTACAGATCCAATTCACCCAAACCTCTCAAACGTTTTCAACCTCCAGATTAAAGTGCAGAAGATCAGGGGCAGTGCTGCCATGGCGAGTTCCGTTCCAAGATATGTACGATTCACAATTAAACAAACAGTCCAGCAAAAAGGAAATATTGTGACATGTGGGTTATAGACGACGATTACTTTGGAGTTGAATTACCACATCCGTGATCGAGTAATAAGTGACGGAATTTGTTGTTGTTTTGGTTGAAAAATCCACAAAATCTAGTGACGTATGGCTCGCTCACGGATGTATTAATTCGGTCCCTGATAAAATGAGGATAGCCATATAACTTAAGTTAAGTGCAGCAAAGCCTATGAAGCTTGAAACCTTACCAAGGCCAAAGGAAGAAAATGTATTTTTTTTCTACCTGTAAAATGCAGCACGAACATCTTTCAGGTCCCTTCGAACTCGATTCTTAAGTTAGCGCCAAACAGAGATCCGTGCGCTAATTTGCGGGCACGTGCTATTGCCAATAACCTACAAATGCTTTTTAGAAAAGTCCTCCACCAACCAAATGTTTACATTGCGACAGCAAAGACTCTGGAATTCAAAATCGACATCCACCACGTTAAGATTGAGTAGAATTGTAACTGGATTGCACAAACCCAGTCAGGAAGATTGTGGGTAATGTTCTGTATGTATTTTTCTCCCACCCCAAAATTCAAATCAAGTTTTAAAGGCTATGTTCAGACTTTGGTAAGAAGTAGTTTATTTTCATATACGACCTTGAAAAGCCTTTATAGGAATTATTAATCTGGGTCAGACCTAGGGTGATCAGGAATTTATCGGGAAAAATCCCCATAGTCACCGAACGGCCAGAAAACTACGTTCGAAAACCTACGCGTCTTATCATTTACGCAAGCGGCAGTAGTGATCGCCACCAACAACACAGTGCGAACCAAATCCCAAGATCAACATTTTCGCTGGAAGTAATCGGATATAGTTCTATTTGTTTTTTTTTTACATTAAAAGTTTCGCACAATCAAATGCATATACCTACACTACATATATAATCATTTACTCTACAAGAATCGTCGGCGTTTGAAAAGTATACGTCAACATTTGCAACACTCTGGTTAGCTTTATGCACAACATCGACCTCACCCCCGGAATCATATTTCAGCTTCAGGGTCTATTAAAAGCGTTTTGCAATTCTCCTGAGAGTGATATTATTTTCCGCTGCATTTCCGCATGTTGATGTACATCATGGTGATCAGTTTACTTGTTAATTATTATTTATAGCTTGATATAGGATAGCTATATCCGTAGTGCTAAATATTGCAAAAAGAATATTGCTAGCTTTTGATTAGCTTGATTCGTTGTTGAATTTTCTGCGGCTCGTAATATCACTTACATCTAGGGCTGCCAACCTTTTCAAGAAGGAATAGAGTATAATTCAATTTCAAAGAGTATAAATAAAGCAGGCACGTAGCCAGGGGGGGGGCTTGAGGGGCTGAAGCCCCCCCCGAAACGAGACTTAAAAAAAAAAAAATAATAAAACCTTCAGTATAATATATATTCAAATTTATAAAAATAAGGTAGGTATAGTTAGGTATAGTTTATTGTGTTGGCCATGACGGGGCCGCAAATATGGTTGGTAATTTAAGTGGAGTACAGTGCAGGATTAGGCAATAGTGTTTAAACGCTAGGTATAAACTAGGTGTGTACATTGTGCACGCCATCGCTTGAACCTCTTCTACTGAAGCCTATTTGTCTAATGCCATGTCAACTCCTGCAATTCGCAATTGCCTTGGTGTAGTTAGTGAAATAGCTAATTTCTTCCGTAACCATTGAAATGCAAATTTTTAATTTCAAAAATGTTATTAAAAGAAAAACTCGACTTCTACGCCTTTATGAAACAAGATCCATTGAAAGGCATAAAAGTATTGTTTCCTTTGTAGAGCTCTTCAAATGCATCTCAATAAGTCTTGAAGAAATAATGAGCACAACGTGGGCGATATTTTCGAAAGCATCAACACTTTTAACAGAGGTCCAAAAAAGTGGTTTCCTAGTAAGCCTGATTGTATCCTACAAAACTATTCAGTTTAACGCTGGCCTTATCAGTTTTCCTGCAGAACAAATCCTTAGATTTCGTTTCTGCAGTCGACCGCATACATAAGCAGTTCTGAATTCTTTTAAGAACATCAGAGAAAATGCCGACGATTTCTTCAGAGATGCTTTTCAATCCGCATTCCAACTTGCCGAGGACCTTATTGAAGTTCACTTAAGAGCTCCAAGAACTTTATTGAGACAGACAATACGTTCCAATTCAGAAACGTCTTCTGCTGAAGCCTATATTAGAGTGTCTATTCTGATTCCTTGCATAGATTCGTTAATACGAAATCTTACGGACAGGTTCATGGTCAACGAAGACGTTCTAGCATCGTTTCAAGCTCTGCTCCCAGGTTTTGCTGTAGTTGGGCGAGTGAAGGAAATGGAAAAGCTAACATGTTACTTTGATAATGCAGTTTCGTTATCAGCTGTAAAAGCTGAGTAAATTCTTTGGTGCGAAGAAATACGGTCGAGTGATCCTTCTACCGAAGTTTTGAAATTGCTTGATATATGTGAAAATATGTGAACTTTAGAGGTATAAACTGTTTGCTGTCGGTTTTGGCCACGTTTCCAGTGACCACGGCTAGTGTTGAAAGAAGATTTTGAACTATGAAAAGGATTAAAACAGTGTTCCAAAGCGTTATGGGGAATGCCAGATTAAGCTCACTTACTATGATATCTGTTCATTTGGATGTTAATGTGGATCGATCCAGATAAGGTGCTTGATCTCTTGTCAAAAAAAATTAGGATTTCTTCTGCTTTAAAAAAAGTGTGTAAAAAAAATAATTTAAGTTTGTTCGTTTGAGTACATACGATTTAAAAACTAATAAAAATCAATGGATTGGAATATACCTATATAGTTTTTTGTTTAAAGGATTCCTCATAAGATTTGGAAGCAAGCTCCCCCCGAAACAAAATCCTAGCTACGGCACTGAAATAAAGAGTACTGTTCACTGTTGAAAAAAGGCTTACTATTGTACTATTTGACTTTGCCGAGTACTCAAGTACCACTTCTCAATTTTGAGTATTATTTGTACTATTTTGAATTTTTAAAATAAGTGGAACATAATATGAGGTTACTCAACTTACGGCCATATTATTCACTCCAAAAATTAAGCCCAAGTTCATAATATTAAGTCAATCCCGAACATCAGCTCAGTTTTCTAAACCTTTCCGCGTTTAATCCAATTGAAATTAAGCTGCACTCCAGAGACTAGTTTAAGTAAATATTTTAGCTCGGGTTAAAACTTAGTTTCAAAATATTGACATTTCTTCGTTCGGGAGGAAATAACTAAAAGTGAAACAGAATTCCATTTGTGAAGTAGATGAAATTTGGATGGCTTCGTTGTCAGGAGACGAATTTATCGTAGGAGATGGTCCCCGTCTTCGACTACGTATATCGAATGTATTTACAAGCTGGCTAGGGCTTGCGTTAATGATTACGATTACGATGATTTCGGAAATGTTTCCGGTTAAACAAAGAGGCATTTTGGAGACTAAAGCCATAATAGTATGCTGTTCCAGGAGAAAAATTAAGCGCCCCTTCTCCACCACTTCGCTTAATGTTCGCTTAATTTTGATAGTGTAAGTTCCGTCAAAAAAAAGAAATGTGTTGGCAACTGATTGACTTACTCTGTTTAGTCACTTGGCACTTTCTACAGAAATTCCTAAATTTTAAAAGAAATTAAATAACAACAAGGAATTTCTTTGTGTTGAACTAGCCATTATGCATTTTTTGTTGCGAATACCGATATTTTCTCTGATCTGTCAAAATTTAGCTGTGGGAAAATGCATTTTGCATTAATATGCTTACTCAAATTCTGTAGAGCGTTTTTGTTCAGCGGCCAACAAATTTAGCTTGAACTGCGTACTGCTTGGCTTTAATGCTTTTGTCTTTGGAGACATTTTTGTATGATGGTTTAATTTAAGCGCGAGCAGCATACTAGGCTTTAATTCATAATTAATCAAATTAATAAAAATGAAACTCAGCACACAGCAAATGTGCTTGTGTGAATATTGTAAATGTAGATTTGAATCATTGGGTGTAAGCAATTCGGATGTAAATTTTCCTAAATCATAATTTACACTCTGAGTGAATAATATGGACGTTATAGTACATTTACACCGCACCTAAATTCAACATTTCGGCTAAATTCAACATTTCACGCCAAATGTCCAGCATTTCGCCATATATTTCCAAAAATTCCCAAATGTTGGATTTCAGCGAAATGTTGAATTTCGTCGCTGCATTTGTAAGTTTGTGAAATCGAACAAGCCTCTTTACAAATTCCGCACGTCATTGGCCGCGTTCCTCTGCCCGCTAGTCTTCTAGCACAAAATATCCCTGATGAAGGAAGGCTCGGGCAGCGGCAGCGGCAGCGGCAAAATGACATTTGACTTGTTGGCATCAAAAACATATGAGTTTCCTTCATAAATAATTTCGTGTCGCATAATTATTTCCAAACTGCATTTAAAAAGAAATGGTACATGTTATAGAAACCATAATAATATCGGAATTGCTATTTTACTTACCTTATTACCAATTTCATCACAATTGCAGCTCGGCTTCGTATTTTTGTTTTTATTTTGTAGACGTTCGAACGATTTCCATTGACAGCTGTTTTTTTGTTTTTTTTCTCTCAAAGCAGCGGGTAGTTTTGCGCTAGATTGAGAAATTTCCCTGAAAGGGATATTTCACAAAAAGTGATAGACGACTTCGAGACTCGTAATAGTTGTTGCAATCAGAGACAATACTCTTTATAAGATGCAGCATCCAACAACTTACTTTAAAGGTCCCATCCCTTTGAAGAGATTTGGTTTTGGATTTCATTCGTTTGAGGTATTGCAGGGGATTCCAATACGAGCCTCAATGTACCGAGAAACAACACCAGTTGCTCCCTTGGCAGAGTACACACACCGAGAGACAACGAGCAGCAGTAAAAACGCTGTCCCAATCAGTGAGCATTGCTTTGAATCCAGTACCAATGACTGTGCTGATGATGAAAGTGATGCAATTTTCTTCTTTCTTTATACGAATCTGTTTTAGGTTGATGTCATGATTCTCCCAGTCTACCTTGGCTTTGGTTCTCATCTCGTGCTCTAGTAGTTCGATGGTTTGCCGGCGCATTGGCTCCTGGCGTGCGAAACTTTCCTCTTGCCTAGTGTTAAAGGTTCCGGAATCAATTTACACAACTTTTACTATATATGTACATACTTACTTTTTGAGATTGTCCTCCTGGACACGTTGCTGCTGCGACAATTGATCTTCATAGCGGCCGGCGCCTTGCCAATTCAACACGATGCTGCTGTTGCTTGGTATCTTCCTAGAAGTGGATACAAAATGGTTATCAATTCGTTGTCAGGTTCATGTAAATTAAAATCAACTTACAGTCTTCCTACGCTTTTTGTTATCGATACGCTTTTGTTCAACGTTCGCCTGTTCACTTTGTGCTTCGTATTCCATGAATTTGGCCATAAACTCTTGTTGGCGTGTATTCTCCTGCAGCTTGGACAAATCTGTAAGACATATAATGTATTTATTTATTAATTTAAACACTAAAAATACGCGAAAACTTACATTTTTTCAATTTGTTGCAGGAAAAATAAAATTGTGTAAACATATTTTGACATTTGTCAATCGACTTCTGTCAAAAGAAAACTCACCACATTTTTTTTGGTTCGCTTTTTTTTTGTTGCTCACACGGATTCTAAATTCAAATAACACCGATAGGAAAACAAAATGGCGAATTTGAAAAAAAATCGAGGGGGCCAGCGGCAAGAGGATTGCCAGTTGGGGGTCTCAGTATGGTTTGTCTATGGTTGCAATTGCGTGCTGAAAATCCTACTTTTCTTTGCTTCAACAGATCGAAGCTAAAAAAAAAACGGCTAATATATTTAATATGTTTGAATTATCATTTAAATTTATGTTTAAAATAATATAGCTAAAAAACAAGTTCTTTAGATTCACCCACTGACTTCTAAACAGAAAAAAAGTAATCAATTCGATACTAGCTGCCATTTGAAATGTTGAAGTTTCAGTGGGAACGGCAAATTGGATTTCGAAATTTTTTTTCCGAAATGTTGAATTTAGGTGCGGTGTAAATGTACTATTAGATTGAATAGATATTTCAGTTGTAGGCAATATTTATGTTATGCCGTTTTCCATTGGGACCACCAAAAATCTTTTTCAGATCTCCGATTTTACACGGCGAATGGAACATGCAACGAAATTGATCTGCTTTTGTAAATGGATTAGTGCATAATTTGACAACAATATCAGCTTGTTGTTTTGTTTTTGCAGAAATCACAAATGGATATCGACTTGAAAAATGTTTCCCCTATTGTACATACAAATAGAGCTTTTTTGGGGACTTGTAGTCTTTAGATGACGAGGAAAACTATGAAGATAATAGTTCCTCTTAAATTATATATGGCTATTAAATATATTTCGTTATTTTGGTTTTCACGAAACTACGCCCATTTGTCTTCAAAGCAGACTTCTTAAAATGACGTCAAACAGCTGTGCAAAGTATATTGGTATTGTGAGAGTGTGTGTAGATCTGAAAAAATATCGAGATCTGCAAAAAGTGCTCTGAATCGAAAAAAAAAATTGATTTTTGGTCCCAATGGAAAACGACATAAGGAATTTTCTAAATTTTAAAAGAAATTATATCAACAACAACGAATTTCTTTGTGTTGAACTAACCATTCCCGATTTGTAGGTACTGTTTCGTTTGAAATTTTGTTGCGAATACCGATATTTTCTCTGATCTCTCAAAATCTAGCTGTGGAAAAATGCATTAATACGCTTACTCAAATTCTGTAGAGCGTTTTCGTTCAGCGGCCAACTTCGTACTGCTTGGCTTAAATGCTTTGCTTAATTTTATCTTTGGAGACATTTTTGTATGATGGTTTAGTTTAAGCGCAAGCAGAATACTCGCCTTAAATGCATAATTAATAAAATAAAAATGATACTCAGCACACAGCAAATCCAATCAATTTTCGAGTGACAAACAACAAAAAATAAATGTAGGTTTAATAAATCCATTGGGTGTAAGCAATTCGGATGTAAAATTACCTTAATCATAATTTACACTCTGAGTGAATAATATGGCCGTTAGGTTCAATAGATATTTCAGCTGTATGCAATATTAATGGTAGGTATTTACTCAAAAAAAATAATGTACTTTTTGTATACGTTTCAGTTTACAGTACAATGGAGAAAAGTCGATTTGCATCACTGGTCAGAAAGATATACTGTCACTGTCACTGCAAACAAGCGCAAGCAAACATTTGCAAATATTCAATATGTGTATACAATAATAAGTGCGCTTACATATATAATGCCATAAACTCCATTAGTCTCTTTCATTTTATTGGCACAAAATCTAAGCACTCACTTAGATGCTAAGGCAAACAAATTACCCCCTAGTTGGGTAGGGGACCCGAAGCCGACATGCCAATGTATAGTGACTCCAGTCCATCTCCTGTCACCTCTTTTTGGTTGGGGTTGTACATTATTTATAGACACTTTGCCATGGGAGGAGGAACTCTGCTTGTGTACTGATTTAAGCGCATCTCTACGAGGATATTATTGGCTTGGATAGTCCTAATATGGGTATATCTACATCCTACACACTTGTGTGTTGGTTGACAATGCTTTGCATATTGTTGTTACAGGTCAAACCTGTAGTGTTTGTATTTTCAAACGAATTGCATAGATAATTCAAAACAAATTGCACCAAATATACAGTGCAAAACAAACACAACAAATTATATCAGAAAAGCGCTCCACGGTAAATTGTTGGCTATAGTTTTAGTTGTTATGCCGAAATTAGTCGACTGTGAAATTCGGCAGGATTTAAAGCGCAGGAAGACCCGTCAAATCCGTCCACTTGTGCTGCATTGAATTGGAAGATCTGGGATGTATATCCCCGCAAATTTAAATGTGCATATAGTTAGGTAGTTAGTAATTCGATTTGTGCCAGTTGAAATGGCAAATTAAATTTCCGTTGACCGATTATACAGATAGATAAATAAATATAGTGTTAGTAATTATTTAAAGATTGATTTGGTTGTGAATAAGACAAGTAGCAAATGGTACGGGTATACCCATACCTACACAAAACGGTGTGAAATGGGAGTTTAATAATTAAATACAATTTGGACAGATGGCGGTGGCATCGTCATAGTGCAAAGTCTCTCATCAATAAAAATGTCTCTGTCGTAAAAATAGAACTAACATCGCTCCAATTCACTACTTCTGCACTTAAACTGACCTTTCTGGCCTAAGCTTTAAAGTCGTAACAGTTCTTCCTAATGGTATAAAGTCCGTCTGTCTGCCTGATGGGATTTGGAGAATATAGAAATAGATATATGTAGAAGGCATACTAATATGAAGAGTTTCTATACCCATTAACAAAGCCCATGCGTAAAAAAAACCTTTGTAACGGAGACACCGCAATTGTGTCACGTCTTTATTTCAACAGTCTCCCCACCAAGTTCTGAGACATTTCCTTTTAGGAAAACATGTTCGATTGCATTCGCAGACTGCTTATCGCTTACCTTCAATTGCCTCCACATAAGTCGCCCTTATTTGACAGACTTCCAGAGTTTCGCTTCATATGTCTTTCCTTCGTTAGCCTTGAACTTAGATTTAGGCTACCCGTACCGCACCAGCACGAAGAGCTGAGCCACATAAGAGGCCAGCAACAGTTCAGACCGTAAGTCACCCGAAATGCTCTGTCCCGATCATCCACTGTAGGTACTTGCTTTCCTATAGGTACAGAATCTACTAACCATTTTCACTGTTCAGTAAACCAAAATGCATGTAAGTAACTCCAAACCCAAAGCAATTAAACAGTTCGGCGGTGTAGCAAATTGTTGTCAAAATGCCAGAAAACCAAAACCACCACCGCGCCTCAACAAGTTTTACATTTTGACAAATGAACTACCGGTTGCATGCTTCTGCTACACAAGAACACAAGTCTATTGCATATTGTATCGTTCAAATCGGGAAAATGAATTTAATTCCCATTTTATGATTGTCGTAATTTTTGTTTTGCTCTTCGTAAGCCAATATTTATTGCACTTTTTATATGCGTGTCTGGATGTGAGGTTCAATTAAAATTAGATTTGATTAACGTCCATTTGGGAGTGTATACCTATAGTATTGTAGTAGTAGAACATTCAGTTAATTTGGTTAACGGATTATTAAATCAATTTGATTACATATACCATAAACGCACATATGTATACTATTGAATTATGATGATTGGATTTTATGAAACCAGTAAGCGATTTGCAAAATAGCCGTGCAGAAATGATTGTTTAGTCAGTGAGATATTTAGAGCATATTCATGGAAACATCTCAAAAATGTTTTAAGGTAAGCAGCACCTTCCAAGTCACTTCTAGTTGTAATAATGTAGGTACATCTATTGTGAATGGGGACGTTGAAATATCTGACTGACTTAATTGGTCTGTTCCTTTACTTTAAAATCTTAAAAGACGAATTTTTACTATTGTCGTTTTCCATTGGGACAGAATAAGCACTTTTTTAAGAGTCAGAGCAGTTTTGCGAATCTCGATATCTGAGCGAGATTCACACCTACTTACACTAACACCAAAACATTTTTGTCTTTTGTCAAACTTTAAACTGTGTTATTAATTACGTAGGTATTTGAAGACAAGTCTGTGAAAAATATAGAAAAAATTGCATTTGGCTGCCGCAATGTATATCAACATAAATTGAGTGGATTTTCAAAAGCATAAATTACAATTTAAGAACAGCTTATACTTTTCAAACACGCACTACCACAAATGCGAAGGAAAAAAAATCTCGTTTTATGTTCCATTGGGCACGAAAAATCTGAAATCTGACAGCAAAATCCGAAAATCCGAATGGAAAACGACATAATTTTTACTCATTGTGGTTTCCTAACTCGAAAAATTCGTAAAAGCGAGCGTCATCGAGAGAGAAAGATATTATACCCCTCCACTGAGAATCTTACTAATTTTTACTCAACAAATTTCTTGGTGTAAGAATAAGAAGTGGTAAAGCTGTCAGTCATCTTAAAATTAACAGCTGATTTGAGGCTTGTTATCTCATTTGGCATATGCGTGCATTTTTGTTTTTTTGCGTATTAAAATGGTATCAACAGGCGGCAAAATAATATTGAGTATTCTCCTTCCACATACTCGGATTCATCAAGAGGAAGTTTAGATTAATGTTAGATCACTTTCATTGCTACTTAGATGATGTACCTTCCTAATTTTCTTAGTAAATTAGCAAAGTCATCCCGCGGTACCAATAATCATTTTTAGTGTCCAGGTTAAGTTTTTCGAACTCACAATGGCGAAATTTTCCATACAAAATTGCATATTGTGACCTAGGAAATATTTAGTGTGAAGACTAAAATTGATTATTGGTAAGGCCCATCGAGTTTATCAGACATTTTAACCACATTTCGTACAATTTGCCGTTACTTTCCTACAAGCTATGTTTTTATGTGGTGGCAGATGCTCCGATAGTAAGTGCGCTAGTATTGTTACATAGAAATTCATATTGGAAAATGTCAGGTAATTTAAAAAATTTCGGCTCACCAACACAATAGCACCTTGCGTACCTATGCCACTTCCGCTGTCGGCAAAGTTGCTGTCAGCGTTCCTAGAATTTTATCCGTTAAATTTGAAATTATTCGTTGCGTGTGGATAGTATTTTTTTAGTACTCAAATTGATTTCCAATACATTTAAAGTAGTTGTTGAGTCGTCGTACTTTGCGTTATAGATTGTGTCACTTCGTAATTTACTTGCTTTGAGTTAGAACAAATTCTTATACTACACGACAGAGCAAACATTCAAAACACATTCGGTGTCATGGAATCATGGATATGACATAATGCGAAACTATGAACAATAAATAGGTTTCTAAGGAAGTAATCCAGCTTGAGCTCATGTGGGATTACAAATTTTATGGCTTGGTAATTAGTAGGATTACGTACCTAGTAATCAATTTGAAGCGTTCGACTGGACCAATTTTTGGTACTAGCTTAAGCCCACAAAAGTAGTTAAGGTCAATTGCAATTGCAATTGCAAATCACATTTGTCATTTTTTAATCACACATTATAGTTCTGTTCCCTTGTAATAATGCATTCGAATAGGATAGTCAAACTTCGTTCCCTTACGCAAAAGTCGGGTAGAAGTGAACAAAGTTATATAATATATAAAATTCCCTGTTCAAAACAGTCTAATGAATTCGGAAAGGCTTCGTCTCATTGCGACCTCTACGCTTACCTACATCCATAATGCAATTTCCCCGTATTTGGGTATTCTTCCTCAAATTGCGCATCCAGCTATCTCTTAACCAAAACCAACCAAAACCTCATAATCATTCATAACATAACATAATATTATTATCCAGAGAATAAAGAGAACAAATGAAGCACATTTTACGTCCAAGAACTGTGGACTGCAGCCAGTGCATTAGGTATGTTATGCATTTTTTATCGATTATGAAATATTTAATGGAAATCATCCTTGCTAATGTTTTTATTACAAGAGAAATAGGAAGCGATTATATGGTGGAGAAGGTTCTTCCTTCCTGTTCATGAATATATGTATACACTTAGTAAACTTTATAAGTAATCAAACTGTCCAACTGCATACTCGTACAGAAAATAAATATGTACGTATACATTCAACATTTTCCTGGCAATTGGCCAAGAATCGTCGCCTGCATTTTGTTGAAAGTTGTTTTTATGCAGTTGTGTTTGTGTGCCAGTTTGTTGATGGTATCCCGAGAAGAACAAAGGATATGGAATTTGTCTACAAGCATCCCACTATAATTGAGTATGCATTTTTTTGGGGAAGAAATGTATATTCTTGGGTTTTTTCTTTTAAAGTAAGATAGGTATATTGTGAGGTACAGATAGAACAAGTTTTGTGCGCCCGATTAAAATGGTGTATGAAATGACAGCTTTATGTTGTTATAAATTGTTAGGCAAATCTATGAGTGTAGGTAACAAATTCTCGAAATTCTCCAGCTGGTGCGCAAATTGAAAGCATTCCACCATACTATCGAAATATGGCCGTTTAAAAATGTAAATGAAGAAAAAAGTATCTAAATGTTCCAACACTCAAGCTTATTAGATATAACTTGAAGGCATACATAATAATTGTCGTGTCTATTTACATACCTACTAATCTTTATTTGTTACCTACGAAAAAGAAAAATTGCATTATCGGATTTGCGTTATATAAATCACAAATGCTACCAACTTATGTCGACCGCTTGCATTATTTATTTGGCTTTAACAAGACTGTATGGTGGTAATTTGGTACCATGGGCTACCAGACAGTTTGGTACCGTACTTATTTCTTTTAAATATTTAGTGAACTGATGAGTCTGATGAGGTGTAAAAGTTGAAAGTAAAAAGCAAATTTGTGAACCCTTGTATTTTAATATAACAGTACAACTACATTTTGACTACCGTCCAGAATGTCCTATAAAATCAAGAAAAATATTACCGAAAGTTTTAAATTGATGTTTCACTTTTTAAGTGGAAAATGTGTTTTATTTGTATCTAATTTTCGGTGTTCACAAGCAAATCAAAACGATTTATCATTAAGTGGTTTGTAGCTACAATTCGATCAGTTTAGATTAGACTTAGGATATCATTCAAATAAATCTTGTGATAAAATTATAGCTATCCAATTGTCTTTTATCCAACTATACTGCTAGCTCCTCGCAAAGCCAAGTATCCCGCTGTCAAATCGGAAGGCAATGCTCGAACAGTGGCGTATTCTTCCGAATTGTGATAGTTTAGTTTTGTGTGAGGATCTGTGTACGGTGCGATGAGCCCAGATATATCCGAATACTTCTTGGCAGGTCGAAAGGATGGTGGTGGATTGAGAGTAGAATCTGAAAGAATAAATATGTCAATTGTTGGTCAAAACAATTGGTATGGCCAATTACATGTAACAGCATCGTCTGGCCATGGAAGAGATTTTTCTGTTGCCAATATTTGCTTCAATGATTTCCAGATTCTTTTCTTACCGCCAGCTTGTACACAATTCAGCGTTGATTTTTTAAAACACGGTTTGTTTTCTTCAACCATCGTGTATACTTTTATTCATAAACGTTCGTTTTAAATTGATATAAACAAACCGAAAAACAATTTCGTTCTTCATTTTTCTTCCAATACGTCACAACTCGCAGTTGTCATCGTTCAGGCAACCAAAATGCGAAAATGAGAGAGAGAGTTCATCAAGTACATGTAGAAATTAATTAAATCGTTTTCAATTTGGCTTCAGATTTTTATCAGAGATTTTTGATTTCTGCTGCCAAATCGAACACGAAATCCGAATTTTATTATTTCTTGTCTATATTTTGTACTTGCACTGGAAATCCATTTCAATTGATTTTCACACATATATTATAACGCATTTCGAAATATTTTAATTTAAAAACTTAGTCCCATACGCGTAAATAATTCCGCTAAAAAAGAAATCCTTCCAACCACTTGTTTTTTTGTAAAGTAGGTACGTGTAAATCTGAAAAAAAATCGCCCTAAAAAAATTGGAACATAAAAAACAATCTCAATAACTATAATAATAATTTTTGGCGCAATAGGTCCGTAGGGACCCTAGGCCTAGCTTCTCGCAACCATTCGTTTTGTGTGAGTTTTCATTTTTGGAACAAATGGAAGGGATCTACAATTTTATGCCGATTCCAAACGGCTAATTGAGAAGCTCTTTCATGACAGTTATACTCTCGGGTGTTTGTCAGACGTTCGCGAGAAGTGGCGCAGTGAAAAAACCCTGAGTTGGAAATTGGGTTTTCGCGGGATTCGAACCTGAACCCCTCGCTTAGTAGTCCAACACACTAACCACCAAGCCACTGCGCCCACAATCTCAATAAAAGAAATTTAATTTTTTTTAAAAAAATTTATCCGGTTTTTTTCTAAATCTAAAATGACATTTTTGACTTGGCACAATTTTCTTGAGGTAAAAAAAAAATTTTCTTGATCGAGATTGGTTTTTATGTTCTATTTGGATTTATCCGTGGCAATTTTGAAATTTCTCAATTTTGTTTACACATACTTTTACTAATGCCAATGCTTATGAGTTTATGGCACATAGCTAGCGATTACGAATTGCTTATCGTCGGAATTGCTTGAAATGATTGCTTTTTTAGCTGAGCGAGTGAGACCTCCAGTAGATCCACGAATCGCCCTAAAGTCGAGACACTTATACCACTTTTTCACAAATGTGACTGACTGGAGCATTTTATTGCGTATATTCGTCTACTTACTTTGTCTACTTTACTCGCTGATAGTTGTTCGTAAAAGAAAAACATTTGCTATCACCTATTCGCTATTGTGAATAGCCTTCACTTGATTTTGTTTCACAAACAAACACACCTCCTGCAATTTGCACTCACGAATGTCGATTGTTGAATGGGTAATGAAGTCTCCCCATTTATCAGCTGTTTTATTTGTTTTGGTTAATCCGCACACGTTATAAAACGATATAAAATATTATATCGCCCACCCTCTTTGATGTGATTAGGAAACCACAGAATCAGTTTCGTGTTATGTCGTTGACAAGACAATTCTTAAAGAATCTTCAAAGATTTCGTCTTGTAACCTTCGACATTACCGATACTCTGTTACGGTTCAAACGATCACCGGGTATTCAATATGCTGAAACAGCGACTTCCTATGGCTATCCAAATCTCGACCAGCAAGAAATTTTGCAAAGTTTTCGCACTCAATTTAAGTATATGCTGAAAAAGTATCCAAACTACGGCAAAACAACACCGAATATGGACTGGAATCAATGGTGGGTTCAACTAGTAACCAACGTCTTTACTTCCATTAACTCGGGAATCCCTGAAAAGGACATTGTAGTGATTGCCAACGAGCTTGTGCATATATATCGGACGGAAAAGTGTTGGCTGCACATAGACAAAAACAGTGAAATCGTCTCAAAAATTAAAGCTTCCGGAAAGACTGTTGGTGTCATCTCGAATTTTGACGCTAGTTTACCACAAATACTTCGTGCGATGAATTTAAATAAATTTGACTTTGTCATTACCGCCTATGCCAGCGGATTACTGAAACCAAACAGAGAGATATTCGACTTGGCACTAGCCAACTGTAATGCCACTAACGATCAGGCCCTCCACATAGGCAATCTGTATGATGCTGACTATATGGGCGCGAGGGCGGCTGGTTGGTCGAGTGTTCTGATATCGCAAATGACTGACGAAGAGATGCGAAAAAAGGACATAAACAAGGAGCACGTCTTCGAGAGCTTGGCGCAGCTTCTGCACACGCTGGAACACAACAACATTAAATGGCAGTAGTAAACTAGAAGTATTTAAACACCAACGTAACGAAAAACACTTGTGTTAACATTGATTTTATTTCAAAGTTTTAAACATACATACCTACATAAATTAAATTATAGATATTTTTTATTTATATAAAGTATACATTTATACAATAATAATAATAGTTAACTAAATTCAGTTCATTTTCTTTTTGGATATTTTTTGTTAAATTATGTTTTGTTTGCTTTTCTTTTTCTTTTGTCTTTTAGACATTTTAATATCTTTGTTTTTTTTCTGTTTTTCTTTGTGCCTTTAAGTAAAAAGAGCCAACTGTTATCAAATACACTCGCTGGGTTCAAGTGAGTTTATCTAGATCAGATTTGTTTCGGGGTTTTAAAAGTAATGGCTTCATTGATTCTCGGAAAAACCGATTTATTTTGAGAGATGACGCAAAGAGATAAGATGTGCAAGTAGTTGATTCATATCATCAGGTATGGTATGGGAGACGTATTAGATTATGTACTGGTGCTCCTAACGGTCGGAGACAGTTTCATCAATTTATTTGTTGAGTGTGGGGTAAAAAATGCATCAACGGGCCTTACCAATAATCATTTTCAACCTTCACACTAAATATTTCCTAGGTCACAATATGCAATTTTGTATGGAAAATTTCGCCATTGTGAGTTCGAAAAACTTAGTCTGGACACTAAAAACGATTATTGGTATCGCGGAACGTATTTAACCTTGCAAGAATCTTATAATGCAACGGCTGCCTATGAGTAACAACCGTCATAACGACAAGTATTTGAGGGCAACGCAGCACAGATAGGACACAGATAAATGGCGCAATTGAAGAGCGACCCAACCAATTAGGTGTGCCTAACCGATCTGGGTGGAGCTGCTTTTTGGTTAAGGACGTCGCCAACACCGCAAAACTCAAAACGACATCTAAAGTACGACGTAAAACGAATATGTCCTATATGGACCTGTGGCAACAAATATGTTCTCATTTGTACTTCTTTTCTTTTCATGAGCTATGTCAGTCGGTCAAAGTTGGACAAAAGTATTTTAACTTTAAATACCGATCACGAAATTTAAAAATAAATAAACCTCTGTTAACAATTTCATTTTTTTTTTTTTTTTTTTTTTTTTTTTTCAAATTAAATTTATTGTAGGTCAATCACAATAGCCAATTATTTTGCAAAAATGTTGCTACTGTGAGTTCATAAAAATCAATTTGCCGACTTAAATTATGTCCGCTCCTATTTTATTAATACAAGCGCGCAAAAGTTTCATTCACTCTGCGGGCCGTTACAAAAACCTTTGTCTTTCCCATTCACACTACGAACACAAGATAATCAGCATTTCGCACTAATACTCTTCCTGTGGCATATAATTTGCTATTATACACAAACTTGGGTGTAAAAAACTGGATCTTGGGTCATGAACGCACCTTTTGCGAAAATGTTTTATTTATTTTATACACAAACTCTAAAAATCAAACTCATAATGTAATTCTTATACTAGTTCTACTCAAAAGTTTGTAAAACAAAAAAAAAAATCATAAATTTATAGTCCCTGTATTTATTTGCCTTTATTTTTGGCAGAGAATGTTCTCGTCAGTGTGTGTTCTTAAACAGACAACTAAGAAACATAAATAAAAAAAAACTAAAGGAAGGAGTTCATCGCCTTGAGTTCTAATTAAAATATGTGTTTGGGATGTCCTTCGGCTGGAATGTTTGAATCAAACTGTAATATCTCGAAACAAATCTTCACTCACGTAAACCCAAAATTTATAATATTCAAAGTGTATATTGAGAACTTACTAAAACTCCTTTTTAAGATTCCTTCCCTTTGTATGCCGTCATCGACGTAGGCGGATTATTAAAATCAAATTGTGTGTGAAATTCTGCCGACAGTTGATTGATGATGGCATCACTGTTGGCCTTCAGTTCTCTTTCGAGAGAATCGATATCTACCTCTTTACTTTCCAGCTTCATTTGTAGATCGGAATAGAAATCACAAAATAAAACTGGCTCATCAGTACCGGCCAGAGTACGGGTGCTGCAATACTGGCCACGATTTAGTAGCTCCTCGTTAGATGTTTTCGTATCAAAGAAACGTGCTCCAAGTGGGACCTGAGAAAGATAGGAGGCATTCAAATTTGTCTTTGGTGATATATTTTCCATATCGAGTAATGTAATGTGATTTTCACTAATATAAAGAGGATTACTGTATAGAACAACATAATAATAGCAACAAGCAACTAGTAGTAACAACATACCTGTTGCTGAATCAACTTTTCGTGGTTATACATTATCAGATTCTTCATCGCTTTCAAACCGATTACTTCGCTCTTTATATACTCGGCGTAACTGAAACAATTCAATAGCTCAATTATTAAATTTCTAGTCGACAGATCAACAAAACACCTACCTATACATCTTGTTGGTCTTTCTGGTTAAATTTTCAACACAAGAGATAAAATTCTTCAATGGCAACGTGCGAGGAATGAAACTTGGATCCAATTTCTCTGCCATATCAAAGTGCGTAAGAGATCGATTGAATTCGTGAATCATGGATAATGTGGTGCCCAATGCAAAGTGATTCTCTGCCACCTCTGGCGCATGATCTACAGCGGCGGACAGTACCACCTCCGAGTCTCGTAACTTCCCTGCTCTATACAGAATAATACCCAAACTTAATAATGCAATGTCTTTAGCCTTTCGCGGTGCCAGCATCACTCCGCGTTTGGCACATTCAACAGCCTGTACACCATCACCACGCATACGCCAGTAGTATGAGCTCAATGTATGATATTTCCACGATCCGGGATTTTCTATTAAACCGTCGATCAGAGACCGAATGTATCGCCGAGATTTAAATTCCAAATCATTACTCGCGAGTTCTTCCTCGGGTTCTATTTGTAACGCATAGATGCCTCTTAAGCCGTCTAAATGATCATAGCAACATATACCAACATGTAGGTTGCTGTACTCCCAGCAAAACGGATCAATCTTTGGTGCACCAATCACTGGCAGGGTGTGTGATTTCTTTTTAGCATTTTTTATGTTAATTCGTTTCAAATAGTCCTTGGTCAGTTTTGTATAGGTAATTTGTTTTTCAATAACATAGTATTCAAGAGCACACTTAGCCTGGTCAATTATTTCCGTACCAAATTGTACGGAAAAGTTAATTTGTTCCGACATTAATTCACGTTGCCGCAACAGATCGAGGTATGTGCTCTCAACGACGTCATGATACTTTATTTGATCCAGAAATGCAATTAGATTATTCGGCTCCCGCATGTAAAATGGGGAATCAATCTGGAAAAATATGTTGTTGTGTTTTTAGTTAATGCATTAGTTGTCAATTTGTACTTACCTTTTGGAGGATTTTTCCATTTTCATTGAGCACCCAATGGTTAATTGCGGCAATTGATATTGCAATGTTAAAGAAACACACAACAATAAGTAAAATTCGTGATGTCATTTTTAAGTTAAATTTATAAAAGCATTGATTGAAGATATAAACAAAACCTTGGAAGATAAATTGCGCTCAACCAGATTCGTCTGAAAAAATGCACACATCGTTTGTGGGGATGCAGTGGAGAGATAAATATTTTGACATATGACGGACTTGTTTGTTTGGTTGGCTGTTCTACTCAGTACACTCCGTAAGGGCTGTTCAAAATAGAGAAATTTTTCGTTTTCTGTTTTTTTTTTTATAATAATGGGGACGTTCGGATTTGTAGTTTAGTAAGTCTGACAGCTGTCTGACTAGATGCGTCTCAGTTTTTATTGGCCCAGAGTGTTCACGTGTATAGTTTTTGCAGTTGACGTTTACGGAGGGGAAACCGACCAATCTAGTCAAGGAAATCCTGCCTGCGTACTCAGTTGACATTTCGAAGAGTCAAATTTAAAATAAACAGAGTGGCCGGTAATTTAGAATTTTCACATTATATTTAACAACCATTAGTTCGCATAACACTATAATAGTGTAGTGATTGTCAGCCGTGTTACATTTTAAATGCACTTTTTTGAAAATAGCAATTTATTAAAAATTTATGAAGGGGCTTTTCCAAATAAAAAAGCGCAAATTCAAACAAAGGTAACGCTGGCCACGAGAATACAAAACCAATTCAACTTGCTTAGTCAACGCGTTCGAATTCATAGTCACGACCAATCTAGTTGACGTTTTACATAAACTAGCGGTATCCGAACGTCCCCAATGAAAGAGCCAGTGCTCTCAAAATTTTTCGAGAACAATTGACTATTTCTTATGATTGACATCTGCAAAAATGAATCAATATAATAGAAATACAAATAATATAAGTATAGTTCAGAAGCTCAAAAAGTTGTTTCTGTCTCCTCTTCTGAGTCCGGAATAATAAAAAAATTAAAGTGAAATACATACCTATAATGAAAATAATGTTTTCTAAAAACTTTTGCGAAGACACAAGAACATTGACCTGATTGAATAAAAATATATTTTAAGATATTTATGTCATTCATTCGTTTTATTGAACTTTTCTATATGCTTCTTAATTTTCTGAACGACTGCGCCATTAATAAATAACGATTCTCAAAAAGCTTCCATTGTCTGATGACAGCAGCACTTTTGTAGTTGCCAAAGATAACGGTATACAGAGATATAACTATACAAGCTGTTTTCCAGAAAAATTCATGAGGTCACACACAACTGCTCATTTCTTTTCCATCAGTATATGTGAGTTCATGAATTGGACTTTAATGCAAGAATTCTACTGTGTGTTTCACTATTTTTCTTTATTTATTCAAAACCTCCACAAAAACCAAACAAACAATAATGTAAACAAATGGATTTTGGGGGGATAGACGTACGAAAGATATTCATCTCTTTTAATCATTCATGTCTTGTAGTGGCATTCAGCCAAAAATAAACAATCATGTATACTTGAACAAGCCCCATTCGTTGAAGTTATCCATCGGTCTACAACTATCCACCCTAGTCGCTGAATGCGTTGCGGGTTTTTTTTTTTTCCTTACCAAACCAACCTTCTTCTCCGTTTATTCTTCCCACCGCAATTCGTGTGGTGGAAAAGAAGGAAAAGAAGTTTTCTTCACTCGTTCAGCTCGTCGAATTATTGCCGTTTATTTTCATATTTCCATTAAAAAGAAGAAAATTCCGATTAACAATAATAAAATAAATTAAACGCGTATTTTTTCAAAATTTTCATAGTTTAGTAATGTTTTAATATTTTATTAAATAAAAATGGCCGCGGTAAATGATTGTTTTACAATTGGTTCGACAGTGCTCTGTACGACATGCTTCAATCAAGAAGTAGAAGGCGAAGTCCTAGCATTTGATCATACTACAAAAATGCTTATATTAAGTATCCTTTTCAAAAACCAAAAACAAAATTGAAACCGTGTCTAGCAGGGAGCAGTTTTTCTGTATGCCCTGACTGAATTGCAGTCAAATCCACAGACCAGAAGATAAAGTGCTGATGAAATAAAACTGAAAAGATTGCCAACACAGTGGACAGCGGTGCAAGCAAAAACAAAACAAAATTCCATACACCTGACCAAATGGCGAAGGCGGATTTGTTGCTTCGGGAAGTGGTCAATTGCCTAATTCAGAAAAGTGCAGTGTAGAAAACTTTGTATCGGCCTTCTCAGCAATGAATGTACAAAATCGATTTTGCACTATTTTGACGTTTCCGCGACTATGGAAAGCAGGTTATGTGTGCGTTTCCCCATATTGTACCGTAGGGCTGTCAGAAATGCGGGAGAAAGTTGTACCTACTTTTACATTTTATTCTTATTGATGTGTTTTTTTTTTTTTTTTGTTCAATCAATGTTAGTATGGTTTGTTTGTTAAAATTCTTGGATTACACTTGAGAAGCTAATTTGGCATAGAAGTAATCCAATTAGGAGGTTAATCACCTCGTGAACTCTGTTGGTTTAATTTGGGGCACTAGGGTGGTTGCTTACATGTTTTCATGTTTCGCAAACTATTTATGGGAAATTATTAAATGTGCTTGACTTACTTAGGTAAGATGTAAATTTCCATTTTTAGGCATTCATAATATGTGCGCTTATAGACCATCCCTTTATGAGTTATCTCATCTAGAATGTGGCTACCTACAAAATGTACGTATGACTTCAGAATCTGATTTGATTACTAATCATAGGCCGATGGGACTATGATTGCGGATGGAATTTGCTATATGTTATAACGGCACTAGAAATGGTGAACATTCCCGCAAAGAGACTGGGTAAACATCGACTAACTAGTTTGTGTATGTATATATGAACCTGTAATCTGACTGTTTTTTTTTATTCATTCATTACCTATGCCTTGTTGGAAATTGCGTACTTGCGAGCAACACTAAAATCTAACAATGCCACATAGTTTACATACATTAGGTTTGACTCGAAATAGTAGACGTGTTCTTATTGCTATACCATATTTCGATTTGATAGTTGGCTGCCAGTAATAGAATGTTTCAGATTTTAATCAATTATTTCTCCAGCTCTACTCATTAGACCCATGGTTTGAAGCCAACAACTTTCTTTAATAGTCAAACACTTCAACTTCAACAGTGGCTTGGTACAAAAATAATATTTGCCTTATAAGAATTCATTAGTCCACTTGCAAGCACCGTTGCACGTTGTAACAAAACTTGTCAGACAGATTTTAATAATAATGTTCTCGTGTTTTTGTTTTTTTAAATTTTGCATTGAAATTTTCCTTAACTCAAATAATGTCCAGAAAGCCATTCAAAAGGAGCGGAAAAACTGAACGATATATTCGTTCTAAATTTGTCCCTTTGTAGTAACGTTCAAGTGATAAAGGAATGCAACGGCAATTTCGTCGAAGAGCCCCAGAAGTTAAATTTGGAACAGTTGAAAATACGCCTGCGCAAAACCGTGCAAAATCGACAGACGTGGATCAAGTCAAAGAACTCTGAAGTTAGCCCCGAAGCGCAGGAGCTGTACAGAGTGCTGGCGAAGAACTTCAAGGCATATTTAAAACACTCGCAACAACCCAAATACATATCTATGACGTTGTGCTTTATGACTTTCTTTTCAGAATCCCGAGGTAACTTGGCAGGGCGTTAATATACAAATATTCAAGGAGGTTACAGTTTTGCCGCCGTATAGATCAAAGAATGTGGTCGGAAATACACAAAATCGTGTCTTATGCAATTACATTAAAAAAATGGTAAATCTCTTCACATTTACATGCAACACTATTCTGATTGTGTGCATTTTTCTTTTTCTTCAGATCGATCAATTCTATAAGACGCAAGCGTTGCAGGAAAACAACGCTATTGGCAATCCTTCGTCTTCATCTTCATCAGCAACAGCGTCATCATCATCGTCGTCATCTTCGTCATCAGCGCCATCAACTTCAGTAGGAACATCTTCAAATAATGCTGCATCGGCATCGCCTGTTCCTGCAAATACATAAAATAAAGAAAGAAACAAAAAATAAAATAATTAAAAAAAAAACATAAAAGAGAAAAGGAAAATATTATGTTCAAAAGAAAATCTCTGGCTAATTTTCATTTAAACAGCAAAATCCAATTCGTAAATATTGTACGTATACGCAACAGTTCTACCTTGTCTGAAGAGGTAATCTTAAAGCACCGTCAAGGGTTATCATTGCCAGGTGCATCGGAATCCTACTGGCTAAACCTTCTGTCATTAGAAGCACCATCCCAGGGGGTTATTCCCAAATACGCGGCGGATCGTATCAAAAGCGATACCCTAATTTCGACCGTGTTCGCTTTTGCTTATTCTCAAATGCGAACGGGGCGTAAATTATTTTTCCAGTTATTTCCATTCTGACTTCTTATTTGTCATTTATTTTTCCAAATATTTGACGGCTGTTTCCCGTCCTTGCTTGTGCTGTTTATTTTATAAGGACCAACATAAATGTTTCACTTACTTTTTTCAAACCATCACGTGTTTTAACCGGAGGCCCAAGGCCACTCAACATATTAGTGATGCCGTACAAAAGTCCTACAGTCTTGGCTCTATATTCTGGAGCATTAAGAATGCCCTTCGCTAATCCACTGTTCTCTTTCAAAAATTCAACAAGTGCAGCAAATTGAAATTGTTGAACAAAGGTATGTTTTAGACTCCTTTATTAAAAAAAATATAAAATGAGTTCAATTAATATGACACAATGAATGTTTCAGCAATTTTAAACTTCTTGTTTTTATTGAATACTTACATTTTTATTCGGTCCGCAAAACAATCCGTCACCTAAACATCTATCGCTTTCAATGCAATGGTAAAATGGCGTTGAAAAGTGCTTTCACTTCCCATATGGTCGAATGGAAAGCAAATCGCTTTTGGAAATACAAAAATTCAAATCCGTCATTAAAAGCGATCCGCCGCGTTTTCCGGAATAGGCCCCCAGGATATTCTTCGACAGGGTGCCCTATGGGATCTGCAAGTCATTTAGTGCATTTATTTGTTCGCGTTGTATTGAGTCGAGCTACTTCTGATGTGAGGTAATCGTTGTTTTTTTTTCATTCTGTGCGACATAGTTAAGAATTTTTTAACGGTCAACATGATTCTAGCTCCGTTTCTTCAAAAAAGCGGTTCAATTGATCTATTGAAGATATTCAAAACCAAATCTTCTTGTAACTCATTCAAGTCTTTATAAATAAAAATATTTCAACTATTGGCGTTTTCCATTTTTATGGTTTGCAACAACATTTGGATCTCGTACTATTGTTGTAGGCCAGAGAATCAATGATCTATAAAGATCATTTATGTAAAATAAAAAAAACTCCAATAACCTCTTTTTATTCGTTAAAATTTAAAATTCAAATCAATCATTGAAAGTTTGAAGCAGTTTGAAGGTCTCTACATGAATAGTTTGAGTGCATAGGTAAAATGGCCGGTACAACCGTTCACATGTAGATGACGCTGAATACTTACGGAAATGTATTTCTCATAATGAGGCTTAACCGGAAATCGAACAGTATCCGCAGAAACTATTTCCCAGAAGTTATCTTACGTGGTATACGGTTACCATATACAAGTTAAATTCACACAACTGGTCAGAAAGGACCAAGAGGAGGAACACCATATAAACTGGTGGCTTTTTTCTCTTAAGTATTCATTGTTTTATCTACCTCAGAAAATTGGTAATTGTTGTTGCTGTCATTGCAATGTGAGAAACTGGCTCTTCTGTTCTGAATGTTTTCACTAACTTGTGCTACCCTGGGGCAAGATTCTGTAAGGCGAAACGATCAAACGTTTTCCTGCGCACGAATGATTGGCCATTATGTTACACAAGCAACTTTCTTCGTGCACACGAAAACGTTTGATCGTTTCGCCTTACAGAATCTGCCCCCTGTCTTGGGTTTGAACGAGCAAATACGTTTTGGAATTTGTTCAGCACGTTCGCTGATGTATCGATTTGGCCTCTGTTCTTTTCCTGTCTTTCTTCATTACAAAGATTCATTGCTGCGGTGCCTACGATTTTCGGTGAGGTCGAGATTATGTTTAAAATGCTCTTACTGTAAGTAAAACGATTATACCTCATATACAAGTTATTTTATTTAAAATGAATAATGTATTTCGCTCTCAGAATTCATTTTCTTCAAGATCATCCTAAGCCCCAACCGACAAAGGAAGCTTAATTTCCGTTCGCATGTTGTTGAGACAATTTTAAAACCCAACTCATAACTTGGCTGGGATGGTTCAATGAATTCTCGAACCCAAATTTGCCTACATCACAATCGCCCGTTTCTTCTTCGACTACCATCGAGTGCAAATACCTTTGAAGAAGCAGTTCATTCCTTTCATCCAGTGACTCCTCTGAGACCCAGCTATAAGTTCACGGAATTAATGCCCCTATTACGGAAGACAACTACAACCAAATCAAGGTTGTCTTTCTCCAATTGGGATTATCGATAACAACTAGTTGTCTGTCAAAGGACAACCATCATCCTATAAGTAGACAACTAATAAAATGGTTGCCTTTTCAGTTGTGTATGTATTATAGAAGACAACTGAGTTGTGTTGGAGTTGTCCTGAATGTCAAAATCAGACAACTGCTTTTTATCAGTTGTGTTGCATTTTTCGAACGAAAAGGATCACCTTTTTTATTGAAATATGGACAAAAAATTTAAGTAGGAATGAGAATTAATAAACGATACTAGAATGTGTATTTTTAAAAGTTTAAAAGTTACCAAACCACTGCAGTTTGATCGGCTGATAGGAATTTTACAAGATCAACCTAATCTGGTCAGGGTTAAAGGACAGTTTGGTTCATCAAAAAAAAAAAAAATTGACGAAGATTGGCAAAAAATAGCTTTGGAGCTCAACAGTATCGGGCCACCTTCAATGAGCGGAAAAGAATGGCAAAGGGTTCGCTAATGATCTAAGAATTTTTCTACCTACAAAATATTTTTGCCGGTTTGGATACAGAATCGTAATAGATTCAGTGAACTCTCATCCTCCTCCTCCAAGTCACCAAAAAATAAATCAAAACTACTTTCCATCGTTTTTTTTTTTTAACTTTTTCGTTTTAATTGCAAATACTTCTTCGTTCGATTTCAATTTCCACAAATAGATTCACAAAATTGACATTTAACAGCTGATTTCGATTTTCAATATGCTCCTAAAAGATGGCAATTTATTTTTTAAAGACAACTGAAAAGAGTTGTCTTGCATAATACGACAAATTTGTTTGGTTGTCTCAAAGTTGAGTTGTCATGGAGACAACACAACTAATGTCGTTTTCCATTGGTTTCACTCGGGGATCCACTCATTCTGTAGTCCAATGGAACAAGAAAACTGCTTCTGATTGAATCCACAAGAGTATTGGTGAAATGCCAAAAAATTATCTACGGCAGCTGTCAGTTGACTTGTATAAAATACACAAACTACACTGGTGTGAGTGCTTCTTGAGTGGATTCTGACTTCAAATCCAGAAGCGAAATTCTCTCCTCAGAATCACCAGAAGAGTATTTTTTGTGCCAATGGAACGGTTTCAGAAGTGATTTTTTCGATTCCGGACTCTCCCGGACGCTTCTTTTTGCCCAATGGAAAACGACATAAGTTGAGTTGTCTTCCATAATAGGCACTTAAGTTGATTTTACATGTGAGACAATAGGAAATTACATCACGTAATACTTTTCCAAGTATGACGTCTGTTCTAGTTCTTATTTAAGCCTAGTATGCTGCTCGCGCTTAAATTAAGCTCCCATACAAAAATGTCTCCAAAGATAAAACTAAGCAAAGTAGTTAAGCCAAGCAGTACGCAGTTCAAGCTAAATTTCTGAGCCGCTGTACGAACACTCTCTACAGAATTTAAGCGAGCGTAGTATTAATGCAAAATACATTTTTCCACAGCTAAATTTTGACAGATCAGAGAAAATATCGACATTCGCAACAAAATTTCAAACGAAACAGTACCAATGGAGAATGGTTAGTTCAACACAAAGAAATTCTTTGTTGTTAATTTAATTTCTTTTAAAATGTAGACATTTCTTTAGAAAGTGACGAAACAGAGCAAGTCAATCAGCTACCTATGCCAACACATTGGCCGCGTTCCACTGCCCGCTAGATCAGCAGCGGCATGTCAAACTCCATATAAAAAAAATTGACATTTTACCATTTGCGCTAGTCGTCTAGCACTTTTTGTGAAATATCCCTTTCAGGGAAATTTCTCAATCTAGCGCAAAACTACCCGCTGCTTTGAGAGAAAAAAAAACAAAAAAAACAGCTGTCAATGGAAATCGTTCAAACATCTACAAAATAAAAACAAAAAAACATTTCTTTTTAAATGCAGTTTGGAAATAATTATGCGACACGAAATTATTTATGAAGGAAAGTCAAATGTCATTTTGCCGCTGCCGCTGCGCGAGCGTTCCTTCATCTGGGATATTTTGTGCTAGAAGACTAGCGGGCAGAGGAACGCGGCCATTTTTTTACGTCGGAACTTAGAGTGTCAAAATTAAGCGAACATTAAGCGAAGTGGTGGAGAGAAACATTGGAGGGGCGCTTAATTTTAGCTTTCCTGGAACAGCATACTAGGCTTTACCCAGCGACGAAAATGGGAAACTTACTTTAAGTGACTCGAATACGACAAATCAAAAGAACGCTCCTTTAGAGTTGTTTGGTGATTACGTCAAGGCTAAATCAAGTTCCCTAACAAATTATCAGCGGAATATTTCGGTGAAAATTACGGTAATATTTCCATTCACGACAGCTATTTTTCCTAGGTTCTTTTTTGCCTTTCGAGATTATTCACAATACCTATTTGTTCGGACGTCTTTTTGTTCCCTTTCGAAAATGATTCACGACATCTATTTTGTGAAAACGGAGAAATATTCCGGTAGAAATGCGATTCGCGATAGGCGTGATAAAAAAAAAACCAAAAACAACAGCAAACAAAATAAAACTAAAAGCATTTATTATTATTTTCCTTTTATTGAAAAGTTGTGAATCCCAATTCCAATAATAAAAAAATTTCAAACTCAGTTTAAATAAAAATTGTGTATGTATTTTATCTCAAAATGTTTGTTATCTACTAAACAATAATAGATTTAAAATGTTTTATTATATTTTACATTTAATTTTGTTACGACTATTATTCTTGTTATAAATATAAGACAATTAGAAACAAAACAAACGCATACGTAGGCAATATCGTGGTGTGTTCCCACACGAAATAAATATCTACTCATATTTGGAACAAAAAGAAGAATTTTAGCCAAAGAATAAAAGACTATGGAACATAAGATCAATATTACAACAACAACAACAAACAAAAAAAAAACGCTGGTATATTACATTTCACATATTTTTTTATTTCGATTAATTTTCCGCACAGATAAATAAATAAAAGTGTGTTTTTTGTGTTATCTACTCTAGTGGTTTACAATTAGTTTCCTTCATTTTACTGTCTTACCCTTAGTTGTAAATATTAAGGCTCTATTATAGATGTACTTTCTTTTTTAATAAAACAGAATTTAGTTTAATGTGTTTAAATTAAAAATTTAGTTTTTGATTTTTTATATGATAAAAAAGAATTTAAGAAAACCCCAAACTAGTTTTCCTATCGTGTTATTTAAAAATAGCTTCTTAGTTTTCGATTTTGTTATACGAATTTACACAACATTTCCTTTTACGTTTTGTACAAAATATAACCAACAATTATTGGGAGAAAAATACGACACATACGTAATGCAATGGGTTTTTTTTTTTGGACATGGAGCTTAAGTTGTATTAATTATTAATGTTCAACGGAGAGTAAAATAAAATCTTTTCTTTAGCCTTTTCCCACAAGAGAGATATAAATGTTCAGATATATTTTGGTGATGACTTATTTATTATGATAAATGCGAAACAGTCGCTGGGAGTAGACATCAACTTACCAGACTACCAAATTTGTTGAGTTCGCTATATGAAAAACAACCTATTCGGGAATAGCGTTTGGTAAACAGTCATTTGGGTTGAGCACATTTTAGAATTTACAAAAGGGAACGAGAAAGCCAGCCAAGTTCACTTGAGTTTTAAATAAAGATCTGCAAACAACCAGCAAAACCTAAAATACATTAAAATCTAAACGTTAATAACAGAGGAACCAGTCATGTTCACATTTTCTTGCATTTAGATATTAACGATGACACTAATGTAGAAGCCACTACAGTATCTTCAGTATTGGAGAGATGGCGACTAAATGGATCTCAACTTAGGTACATCTGTTACTGCTTGAATCTTGGCAACGGATTAGAATCAGCACGCAATTACAACAACTATATTCTACTCGGAGTATTCCAAGTAAAAGTGACACATGATGATGTGTTCACGAAACTGCTAGTTAACTGCTGGCAGCGCTATTCACTTTCACCCAGATGAATCTAATAAGATTTTCACACCAAGCCCAAAACCGGGTTTTCGCCAAAACACACGAAAACTTCATCGAAAACAGAAGTTTTCCCATACATATTTCAGTTTTCAAAACGAGTCGTTTGCACTCGTTTTCCGCGAAAACACCACGAAAACGACTTCCAATCGTTGGGTTGTAGGAACAAACACACCTTTTGCAATGTTCAGAAAAATGGCTAACCGAACAAATGTCACAATTCACATCTTAAAATCATTTCCATAATTAATTGATGGGCTAATATTGTTTTTAGATGCACTAAATTAATTTTGTGTGTTAATTAATGCGATCGAAATTTGTAACCACAAAAGTTTGCACCGAAGTTTAACGACTAGTGTCTCACAACTGATTGAAATGTCAAACGAAAACGAGTTGGTGGTCGGTGTGAATGCATCGACGAGTTTTCGAGGAAAACCCGGTTTTGGGCTTGGTGTGAAAAGCATATAACAGAACTTTGAAACTCAAAATCGAGGAGTACAAAAAATATTCCTGTTTATACAACTTTATTATACATTTTACTCTGAAATGTTTTATTGAGCTTTTGTTTTCGTTACTTTGCCGAGATAGGAGTTCAATAAAACAGGGGTCGAATCGCCAAAAGATGACGAAAATTTTGTTTGTTTCGCATGTGAAATCAACTTAATTCCGTGAACGTATAGCTCGTTAACGGATGTCGCGATTCGGCTCTAGGCCTAATAAGTGTTACAACGCTGGAACGGATACAGAAGAACATGGCTTCCTAGGCTAATCGCTTAAATTGCATTTCGTTTGAAGCAAATCAAGTTCGCAAGGCCCTACAACAACTCAGAAATAAACAAGTCTAGCACAGAATCTGTCGTATCCGGAATTTTGCTACTAAAGCCTGAACTACATCGAAACAAAAGTGGGAAAAAGTACAAAAAAGTGGAAAAAATCGGATGTCCTACTTCATCCCATAGTACACTCTGTATACTTTTGTCTCAATTTAAAATTTGCACTTTGTGGAAAGCTCGAGCATGTTCCAGCTTTCACTTTTCTAAAGTTCTGCAAACAAATACACTCAAGGAATTCATTATCGATTTGCCGGTAGATCACGTTCCCATCATATAATTCCTGTCAGTTTCGAAGGCAAAAGCTCTTTTTGCACTTCACTCTGCTAAATTTGATTATAATTGCTCTGGAAATTTGAAATGTAAACACAAAAAGCTCTGAGCTGCCTTAGTTCGGATTTTGTTCATAGATGTCATGTAAATATGCGTGTGTTTTCAATGAATTTCGAGCTTTTCACTTTTTTGTACTTTTTCCCACTTTTGTTTCGATGTAGTTCAGGCTTAACCCCGAAAGAACGAAAGAACTATTATGGAATACGTCGTAAGGGAAATTGCTTGCTACGAATTTAGTCATAGGGGAAATTGTTTGCTACGAATTTCGAAATTCCGAATACGACGAATTCTGTGATAGACATGAAAGTTACAATTTTGAGATAAGCAACCAGGGTCCATGTTCTATAGAAACATTTTTTTTGCAATTTATAACGTTTAAGCAATAAATATATCGTTGTGATAATTACAGAACACGGGCCAAGTTAAAACGATATCGTCATAAACGATTTTTTTCTGCCTCCAAAGCACGCTGATCACTCAGAAACATGACTTCTTCAACGACAAATTAGACACAAAATCATATATCATTTAATTCTATTGATGTACTAGATTTGTCTTATTGTTTGTGTTTAGAAGCTTGACCTTCTTATGGTCCATACTCTGGTTCAACTCGATATTGACATTTTTTTAAGAATCACGAAGAGGAAAGTAACCGAGAACTCTAGCTACCCTACTCTGTTCATTGCGTCGAAAGTAAGTAAATATCGCGGCGGTTTCAAACACAAACAATTTACGAAATGAAAGCATCGCTCTCGGTCCGAAGAATCTCCCCCTGCATTGAAAATGTCATGTTGTCGCTCATATTTCTACTACTACATAAGTTTAACATGTTTCACAAACAAATTTTAAGCCAATTGAAGTGTACCGGTAGCAACGTCTATTCCCTGTACGACCTGCAAATCCAGAGTTACACAATATATCCTTCAGATCGCAATACTACTTTTTATCGGTTAGACTTGATCCTACATCAAAATTTGTTTTTATTCTCTCTACGCTTTAAATAAACATTTTAAAGTCAATATACACAATTTGCATAAATAAGAAAACAAAACAAACCAAATAAAATACATGTCTGAGCTTGTAAAAATAACTTATGATAAGTTAGATCACTGGATTCACATCGATACAATCTATATTATGTTTTCTCCTAATAACTATGTACTATTGTGTGTTCCAATTATTGACGAATGCGCATGCATATATGTTTAGTCTTATAAGAAAATATAACTATTGCATATTTACAGTAAAAAAAAACATCATTTTTTTGTTTTATAGGTTAAATCATTTATGAAATTAAAAGTTTTTGCATAATGTGGTGTTTTGTTGTTGAAATGTTGGTTAATTTTTAAAAATTTTATATTAATTTCTTCCCATTTGTTTGGATTTTTACTTTGATTTATTATTACTAATTATATTATGTTTCTATAATTATTATTATTATCTTTTATTATTAAATATTTATTTTTTTTTATTAAATTTACCATTTTATTTTATTAATTTAATACAATTTAAATATTGGC
Source organism: Cheilosia vernalis (assembly GCA_949126925.1). Lineage (NCBI taxonomy): Eukaryota > Metazoa > Arthropoda > Insecta > Diptera > Syrphidae > Cheilosia > Cheilosia vernalis. The sequence continues at coordinate 34,427,273 of OX421360.1, read as the reverse complement.
TATAGATCATCTGACATAAATGAATTTTGGGATCTTAATTCCTCTAATAGACGAATTTGCTGACGAAGATACATAATTCTGAAATATGCAGAAAGTGGAATATATACGTTTCAGATTGATTAATGTGGATTAAATGAGTGGCGTGACTTACTTTTGTTCTTGTAGTGTTGCTGTTATTTCTGTAATTCTAACTAAACTTCTAGCTGATTTTAATTCGGCGGATACTGTGGTGCATTGCAGGTCGCCGTGCGCGTGCGTTTCCTCAGAACATTTCTGGGCCTGAAAAGAGTAGTATGGTTTATTTCAAATAGGTCACAGTGGTATTTGGATATCAGTCAGGAATCGCAGCAATATAGAGAACCCATAAGAGGAAACAGATTAGCTCAGCGACAATATATAAAAACTATAACCTTTGTCAACTTAACGATTGGACGAATTTATTAGCAAAAAAAAAAAAAAAAGTAAAAGATCTGTAGATTTGGTAGTGCTCTTTATTCACGGTCGTTATGCGTATGATACCCTGTTTGGAAACGGACTAAAGATAATTGTCTTTATCGCGGCACGTCAGTATGGCTGGAAAAATGCCTAAAAGAATTCGACAATCTCATGATCGACAAACCGTCAACTAAAAGAATAATGTTACGATTGAAGTAAGTACCTACCAAGTTGTCTAGATTTTCAAGCGCAGAACATGTAATAGAACCACAGCCTTACATCACCGAATTTAGTTACCGACACTTGTGTAACAGACCCACTTACTTACTCACTTAGGTGGCGCTACAGTCCGGGGTGGACCTGGGCCTCAACCAATACGCCTCTCCAGTTAGCGCGATCTTTGGCTAACTGCCTCCAGTTGAGCACTCCAAGTTGGTTGAGGTCCCCTTCTACTTGCGCGCGCCACCCAAGGCGAGGTCTTGCTCTACTGCGTTGTCCCTCCGGGTTGGAATCGAAGACTCTTCGGGCCGGAGCGCTGCTGTCCATCCGCTCTACATGTCCCAGCCATCTTAGACGACTGATGCGTACTTTTCTTACTAGATCGATGTCGCTGTACAGCCCGTAGAGTTCGTTGTTAAATCTCCTCCTCCAGAGCCCGTCAACGCAAACGGGACCAAAAATCACTCGAAGAATTTTGCGTTTGAAACGACCAAGGAGATCTCCGTTCGCCTTTTATAGTGTCCATGCTTCTGCACCATAAAGTAGGACTGGGATGATGAGGGTCTTATATAGAGTCTCCTTAGTATTTCTCGACAAGGCCTTACTAATCAATTGCCTTCTTAGACCAAAGTAACAGCGGTTGGCAAGTGTGATTCTTCGCTTGATTTCTGAGGTTATATCATTTTCAGAACTAATAGCGGAGCCGAGGTAGACAAAGTCCCGAACTATGTACCTCAAAGTTATAGCTGTCTATCGTGTCGTTCTGTCCGATTCGTCGGTGTTGTGTGTCCCTTCTTGTGGACAGCATATATTTTGTTTTTCCCTCATTCACCACTAAACCCATTTTAGCCGCTTCTGTACTGATACTTGCAAACGCACCAGTGACAGCTCGCTGTGTTTTGCCAATAATGTCGATGTCATCAGCGTATGCAAGTAGTTGCACAGACTTCTGGAAAATTGTGCCTCTGGTGTTGGCTTGTAATTCACAAGAATTATATTAAAAAAGGCACATGACAGCGCGTCACCTTGTCTAAATCCTTTTTTGACACCAAAGGTCTCGGTGAGATTGTTTCCGACCTTTATGGAGCAGCAAGCGTTCTCCATCGTCATTCTGCACAATCTGACAAGGATGGCAGGGATGTCAAAACTAGACATGGCTCTGTATAAATGCTCTCTATAAATGCTGTCACATGCGGCCTTTAAATCGATAAACAGGTGGTGGGTATCGACTTGGACTTCTTGGGTTTTCTCCAGGATCTGCCGTAGTGTGAATATTTGGTCTGTTGTGGACTTACCGGGCCTAAAGCCGCATTGATAGGGTCCAATCAGTTCGTTGACATATGGTTTCAGGCGATGGTTATACGCGATGTTAAGGAAACTGATACCTCTATAGTTGGCGCAGTTTAGAGGGTTTCCTTTCTTATGGATCGGGCAGACAATGCTGAGGTTCCATTCATCAGGCATACTTTCCTCTAACAAAATCTTGGAGACGAGTTGGTGTATGCACTCTACCAAATCATCTCCCGCTGCCTTGAAAAGCTCGACAGGTAAGCCGTCTGGTCCGGCAGCTTTGTTGGATTTCGGCTTGGATATTGCTATCCTCACTTCATTTAGGTCAGGTGGACGGAAGTCTTGGCTTTCATCGTCCAGGTTGAATGGTTCAATCTGCCTGACAGCGGTATTATGTCGTAGGGTGGTTTGGTGAAACCAAGCACATCAGTTGCGGCGTTCCTGATGGCTTCTTGGCAGCGATGCCACTGGTCTTCAGCACTTGATGCTGGCCGTACAGGACTTCTCGAGAGGTTGGGGGATACACGATCGGCAAAGGTTCTGGCGGTTTGTTGCGTTTGTAGCCGTTCAACGTTGAATCTCCTCACAGCATTTCCCCGTTGTTGTGGCGTCGGGGATATCCGCATTCGTACCTTGGCTACAACAAGGTAGTGGTCCGAGTCTATGTTGGCCGCTCGGAAAGTTCGGACATCTAGAATACTAGAGGAGTGCCTTGCGTCGATCGCAACATGGTCAATTTGATTGACGGTTTGATGATCCGGTGACCGCCAGAAACATTATGTTCCGCAGCAAAGTCAATTAGCTTAAGTCCGTTCCCAGACGTGGTGTCGTGTAGGCCGTGCTTTCCAATTGTGCTACCATAGATGTCTTCCTTTCCTATTTTGCCATTAAAATCACCTAAGATAATTTTAACGTCATAAACGACCCACTGCCCAAGGCTATAACAGTGGAACCACAGAAATTACCACTTCAAATGCATTCAGTTTCAATTCAATCGCTCCAGTAATAATTTATCAGTCAGAGAAACAAAATTGAATTCTTTGCACTTTTGCTCGATTTCTGGGTAGAGGCCTCTTAATAACTATGTCAGACTAGTACAGCATATAATACATTGGCAGAGCGAAATCGATTCCGGTTTAATTCTAATTCTCACCTGTTTTTCCAACATGTCTGCTGGCCAATTTGTCACGTGAGTAATCAAATCGGCTCTGAAATACTTTGCTAATTTTGGAGATAAATCAGGTCCTTGCGCTCGACCCGCTTGACCCGAGGTGGCGACACAGCTTTGCAATGTGCTAAGAGATGCCGATGGGCCTTCCACTGTCAAAAGGACAAAAAAAAAAAAAAAACAATTTATTAAATTATGTCTCCCTTGTGTAATTGTATTTTTACTAACACTTCCTCTGGTCTGCATTGTTGCCACTTATATCTAGTTCTTGTGTGGGGGTTGGTGGTCCCTCTGCACCGCCGCTGTGCCCGCCATTGCCACCGGAGACACCGCCACTCGATAGAGATGCATTTGATAAACTAGTTGGGCAGCCAACCATATTTGGGTTGACGCCCTCGACAGTCTTAAGTCCAAATGGGGTGTTGCAGGGGTACGGACCAACGGTAGTGCTGTTGTTTGTTCCAGTTACAGGACTTTTTGTGTAATTCAACGGCGACATACCATGTGCATGCGATAGGTTGTAGTGTGGTGAATTTAATGGATTATCCCTGCGAAAATAAGCAAATTGTATTTAAAAACCATAATCCTTAAATAGGGTAAGAGCTCATTTGTTACCTTAAACTAATTACCCCCGGCACTGTTCCCGAATGATGCGAATCCATAAGTGAAGAGTTTGGATCCGATGAACCACCTACAGAAATGCCATGCGGTTGTCGATGCATGGCGCCCTTTTGCTGCGAATTCATTTCCATAGACTCCAGTGATTTCGTGCCCAATTTCGGAGGACCGGGAGCATTCGAATTCATGTGGTGGTCATTTTGATTTGACGTTGAATTTGAATTTTGCGAACCAGTCTTAAAATAAAAAATAAAACAAATTAACAGGGAAACACATTTGTAGAAGCACTTCACTTACGGTTGCCTGGATGGGGGGAGAAACGGATAGATTAACTTGTTGCACTACCGACTCCAGTTTTCGATGGTTGCTGTTGTTTGATTGGCCAGTTGTACCACCCATGTTCACATTGCCACCGCCGCTGGATGATGTCGTAGTGAAATGCATTTGAGATGAAACCACCGACGCATTTGTTGGATGCGAAGCGAGACGGGGCAATGCATTCGGCAAAAGAACAGTTGCTGCGCCGCCGGCTACAACTGCTGCAGATCCAATTGTCAGCGGGGCAGATTGGTCATTCAATTGGACTGTGTTCGGTGTGCCCGTCAGTGAATAGCTCGCTTCGGATGTAGGGGTCGAATCTCCGGGACTTATATCCATGTCGGGGTTGTCTACAAATTGTCAGTATTATTTGTTGCTTCTTAAATATTTAGCTATTTCAATAATTACCATCAATTCGTCTTCTATGAGAAGGCGGACCTCCACCATCGTTTTCATAGCCCCACCTCAAACGAGAATTTCCTCGAGAACTGGAATGTTTTGTGTAGGCTGTTGGATAAAACAAAACCAAAGTATTATTAAACTGGGAAAAAAAAAGAGAATACTGGGGTAGAGATTCATCCCTCAACTCATACAAAAGCCGTTACACTTTTTGTCTTGAGAATAAGTTGTTTTTAATCAAACTGTCACAAAGGCTGTCATTTCACAAGAAATAGTGCTGTGGTAATACTCTGCGCTCATCATACTTAAAAGGAAATGCATTTTTGGTCATAATAACTTATTGAAAGAGATCATGACTATTTATTGATGTACAATTGTACATTCACTGCGGGAAGATCAAAATTGACAATCAAAGTGTGCTTAAAACCACAAACGAGCAGATTTTTGAAAACTAATGAGTTTGGTTTATCAGGGTGCCCCACCTGAAACCTGATTGCCTCCTCACTTTCTCACATACCGAACCAGTCTACCATTGCAGAGGATCTTGGAAAGTCGAAGAGAAGTTGAAGAAAGGATTGCAATTGCAAAAATCAAAGCCAACTAAAATCTTTCTAAGCTACTAAGCGAGGGGTTCAGGTTCGAATCCCGCAAAAACCCAATTTCCAACTCAGGGTTTTTTCACTACGCCACCTCTCGCGAACGTCTGACAAACATCCGAGAGTATAACTGTCATGAAAGAGCTTCTCAATTAGCCGTTTGGAATCGGCATAAAATTGTGTAAGCAACATTTATGTTGCACTGCGCGAACTCGTCAAGCGCCCTTGAAAGTCAGATACGAACTGCGATCTTAACTCAATACGTCTAACTCACTTGACGAGCTGCATTGTGCAGTCCTATACTAATACTACGACACCTTTGAGCAGGAGGGATTTCCCTGTTCAATGAAGCTGTACCTACTTTACAGGTTAACAATTGTAGATCCCTTCCATTCGTTCCAAAAATGAAAACTCACACAAAACGAATGGTTGCGAGAAGCTAGGCCTAGGGTCCCTACGGACCTGCTGCGCCAAAAAATTATTATATTATTATTAAGCTACTTTTCCATATTTGGTGGGTTTACGTTTCCCGCACTTAGATTTCATACCGAACATATCCTTTTTTAGCAATTACTTTCTCGGTTTTTGCACTCGCCATATTTTCATCAGCAACACAATTTACCAAATACTGATGAAGTCATACTTATTGGAATGATTTTCATATAGATAAAACCGATATCCAACTCTTTTCCTTGGCACTGTGCGAGGATGCGTGAGAGACTGATTTATCTCTAAATAAAGTTCAGCAGGTCATAAACAGAGTCAGATTCACTTCTGTATATTGTTTCGATGAAGGTTGTGGATTGTCTTTTTTTACAACTATAGCTACGAAAGTTTAAAGTTTAAAAAAAAAAATCTAAAACTATGGAAATGTTGTTTCTTAGTTCATGCGCAAAAGGAAATGTACATTAAATGCGTTTGTTGCCACAAATATGTAAAAAAGTTGCCATAAATATGCGTGACCCTTGTGAAATTCGTAGATGTGTTTGAATTGTACATAAACAGAACGAACGCAGTCCTACAGTAGAATATAAAGACACTGTCAGTCTTTGTAAGCATACACACAATTGGCGTATAGAAATAAGCTAACGCTGCATAAAACGATTATATGTACATATTCGTATACCTAGTAATGTGGAGACAATGTTGACCATGAGAACAGAGGCTTGGTTCTAAGCCACTTCAAAGACCACAACTCATACTCACTCAGGAACAATTCCCAGAAGGTGAAATGGACGCGTAGGAGATTTCTACGAATTAAATATTAACTTATCCTACTACTGAATTCTACTTAAGATCCAAAGTAGCCTCTGGCAGTTTGCAGACAAAGTTATGCACATAGATTTTTCTTTTGTTTCTGTTCGCGTCTGTTTATTGTGCTAAAAATAGATTTCCATATAACACTTTTTTTTTTAATTTGAGAGAAGTCTCAAACAGATTAGCATATACTGGGCGCTGGGCCTCTTCTTTTTGCCTCTCTTGGTGTAGTGTATGAAGATGGGAGAAATTTAATATGTTTCTCTTAGTGGTCGTTGGCAGAGTACTGCTCTTCTGCGCAGCTCAGCCACTACACCATTGGAACCATCGACTGCTACATAGCAGAAACGAATCGAAACTTGAAAAGTGGGAATTGGTGTGTGTGAAAACTAAATACACCAACATATTTTATAAAAGAGCAAGAGTGTGCTTTTCGGGAGTGAAAAAAAAAAACACCTGACATTTTGTTCTATATAATGCTTCCTGTTTTGGCTGTGACCCACTTCCAAGTAGCATTATAGGTACTTTACATGTTGTGAACATTTAAGGTGCAATCGACCGATCTCTTGTTGAAAAAAAGAGTTACTTTTTCCATCCCCATCTAAGGCGTATCTGTATCTTAGACTTATAACTAAAGAACATGCATGATTTCACTTACCAGATCTAGAGAATCTATCTTCGCGATCCCTTTCACGTTCCTTTTCTCTATAATCCTTCTCTCTGTGCTGATCTCGGGCAATAGTTCTACACAAAAAGTGTTTTCAGACATTATAACAAATTGTATAGACACAAAAAAAAAAAACACAAACTCTAACCTCTCTTTTTCAATCCATTCCTTTGGTTTTTCCCATTGCGACTTTTCCGTTTTGCAGTTGTAGTAATACATCTTACCTAGAAGGAAACAACAAAATGACTCTTTATTAATGTGGCAAACAACACAAGCAAATGTTAGGTTAAACAGAAAAATTATACGATACATTTTTAAATTATACCTTTCATTTGGTTTGGGTCGCCTTCCATTTTTTTTTTTATTTATTTTTGGTAAGAGGAATTCAAATTCAAGCGAAAAAGGAAAGTATATCACCAATATCCTCCCGATAGTCAAGAATAATTTAATTTTTGGAATTTAAGATTTACAAAAACTGTAGGAAACACTTATTTCATAGTTAGCGAGAAAAGGTCTTGCGTCTTGATGCGGAAAGTAAACCAACTGGGAAAATCGTTCTCAGCGGAGGAAAGTAAACGTAGCCAACCAACCAACATTATATATTGAATGCACAATTTAGGTATTATGAGAAAAATAACCATAGAGGGCGCATGTTTTTATAGAGGAGATATAGTGGGAGTTAACTAAAAAAAGCATTCACATTTGACTACCCTTTGTAGCTAATGCTATAAATAACTTGTAAATGCAAAAGTGAATATGATAACTAGACATAAAATCAGAAAATACTAAAGGAAGTTATTCGTTCTTGGTATAAGGACGTATATCATCATAAAAATGCCACAAATATTTTTTTTAGTGGAAAGGAGAACTTGTTTGTTGCCGTTTTCATAGCATAGGGCGAGCGAATGTGTGCTGTTTAAACACCACCACACTACCGATAACACTCTAAACCAGTCTGATGCCTGATATTTGTAAGATTTTCAATTTTGGATCTCGAAATCAGCCCAAGTATGATCGAGGTCAGTTCATTACTTATTTTACATGTCATAGATTCTGTTTTCCACGCTATCAAGGAAATCGTTGGTGTATTGAATACTTACCACTGAATTTCATAGCATAATAGAACTAAGAACTGAGCAGTTGATGACATAACTACTACGTACTGGACATTTTTGTTACTACGTCATTGAGCGAATCACCAGACACTCAGACTTCATGGTAACAAGTATCTTGTCGAAGACCTCTACATTCAAATTGCATTGTGCAATGTTGCACAATAATTGCACACTCTACTACTGTTCCATTCGACACGAAGCTAAGCTTCTGGGAACAGATACGGACGGCCGCAGAACGCGCATCAAAAGTGACAGCATCTCTGTCCAGGTTGATGGCAAACGTAGGTGGACCATCTGCTAGTAAACGAAAACTACTGTTGTCGACAACGCACACGATTCTCCTATACGGAAGCGAGATTTAGGCTGACGCACTGAAGCAAGAAAAGTACCGCAAACAGATGGCATCGGTACAGAGGCGCGGTGCCTTACGGATAGCAAGCGCATACCGCACGGTGTCGGAGCCAGCGGCTCTTGTAATCGCGGGGGTGACACCAATAGACCTCCTTGCAGCACAACGAAAGTACGCATACGAAAACAAAACGGAAATTGGAGCGGAAGCAGCGATGGCGGAAGCAATAGCGCGTATACAACGCAAGTGGCAAGAACGCTGGGACTCTGAAAGTAGAGGGCGCTGGACTGCGAGGCTCATCAGAGACGTAAACGCATGGAGTAACCGGAAACACGGTGAATTGAACTATTACCTTACCCAGTTCCTCACCGGACACGGATACTTCAACGCCTTCCTCCACAAGATAGGAAAAGTGAGAAGCCCCTCCTGTCAATACGGAGATTCGCTTTCAGACGACGTCTACCACACCGTCTTCGAGTGCATTAGATGGGAATCCCTCCGCCAAGAACCAAGTGGAAACGTCGGCGAAATCAGCCAGGACAACATCATCCGGAAGATGCTTGACAACGAAGTTCAGTGGATGCAAATAAGCACGTATCTGACCCAAATCCTGAAAATTAAAAAACAAGAGGAGGTAGCTGAGGAAATGACCGAGCCCGCTACTTAGACACGGACCCCCCCTCGAAGTAACGCGCAAGTAGTCCCGAGGGGGGAGATCGGCGAGACACTTTTGGAGTTTTAGCCGGTACGCCAAGGGTTTAAATCCCCTAGGAAAGTCCGGCACACGGGGAAATATATATATATTTCCTTATGGTGCGTAAAGCATTTCACCAAAAGTAAAAAAAAAAAAAAAAAAAAAAACTACTGTTCCATTCGTTCCATTTTTGACGATGTCGTCTTATTTAGTGTTGCGTTTTGAGTTCGCGTCACGGTGCTAGAATTTGCTGTGCTTCTATTACTCCCCGAGCCTTGCCCCTCACGCAGCGTTGTGCATATACGATTTTTACTTTTTCAGAAGCATTTGCAGTGCCTCGTATTGTGGGATAGAATTTGTTTTTCCTACACCTTTATGTTTTGATGCTGGTACACCTAAGAATATTTTGTATCGCTTGGTTTGTTAAGAACTGACTTACCATATGTTCGCTTCACAGAGTTTTGATCTTTAATCGTTGGATAAAATTTATCCGGTCGAGACTGAGAATATATCTCCAGCTCTCTGTCCGACATCTCATTTAGAAGTTCTTTACGTTGCGCAAGTATTTTCTGTTGTTTACGCAGAATTTCATCTTCAATGTCCAAGATGTTCATTTTTATCCTGATTCTTTCAAATCGATGTACGGATTTTCCGGAACCAAATATAGAGATTGCACTTGGTGGCATTTCAGCATTAAGCACCGCGATTTGCATTTCCGTTGAATTCTGTTCGCAAATTGAACACTTTGATTCAGAATCATTTGTCATTTTATTATTCATGCAATTGAAATGAATCCACTTTTTACAAAAATTACATTTCACCATCTTTGGCCCCGTATTATACTTTTTGCACACTGGGCATTTTTCTTGTTCTCTTGACGACGACGACGACGACATTATGAGTTGTTCCTCTTTTTAATGTGGTATTCAATGGGGCTTTTTGAGATTTGTTGTCAGATTTCAGATTTCGCACATCGCACAGAAACGTCACTTGTTCTTTTTTTTGTGTTGATATTCGTGCGATTCGACACTTTTCAAACCCTTTTCCATTCACTATTCAAATTTTATATTTATTTGCGTCCCGACTGATTGAATGAAACACTAAATTGGAGAAAAAAATCTTCTGCCATGTATTCAACAACTGCTTCGCCTAGGTATTTGTTTCTACCTCTGACATTGGTGGCCATCTAGGTGTCAGGCCAAATACATTCAAACAGGGATGTTAACTGAACACCCAATTATTTAAATTTCTTTATATACGGTTAAGAACTACATATATCTTAAGTTGCTCGTAATAAACTCTTTTGTTTAAGAGTTTAGCATAAAGTTAAGCAATAAATAAGTTTTGTCCCAAGGCGTCGTGTCGGGGCTTATCTCGCAGTTGAGTAGTGCATGGCTAAAAACCCACCAAGGCATTCCCACAAAAGAGGCGAACGATGGCGGGTTCCATTCCAATTAGGACAAAACACTAGGCATCTGAACTTACAACAGAAAGATATACGGCCCAAACATACTCTTGCAGATGAGCCTTAAAATATTGTAGTAGATTCCCAATCGGCGCTAACGATTTAAAAATAAAACTATACACCGCAAGCCGGGAGTGACAACCAACAATTTGCTGTCAAGCAGAATGATCCGTTCAAATTGGTAACGATGTCCAAATTGTAGTTCAAAACTTTGTCTGGGCTTCGAATCGCAGTATGCAATGGAAAAGGTTTGTTTTCTCTCATAGTACCAACGATATATGTTTTATTATATACAAAACCCTAAAATTGTGTAACTCTTGTCTGTATTGATGAGGTGTAAAAGAGTCAACGACAAACGAAAATATCTGAGATGACTACGAACAAGAACGCATAAGCACGACTTAAGGTAATGTAACAAGAAAATATCGAGGGAAAATACAATACAATCGGAACTAGCTAGGTATCCGTCGGAAAAGAAATTTCTCCGCAGCTGTCGGAACAGCAAATCGCATTCGAGGTATTGGTTTTCGGAAAAAAAATAATTGAAATGGGACGACGCATTGGTTTCACATCCTCGTATTGTTTGGTGCTTGGTTTTTCGCTTGATTTTGCACTGGAAACACAAATTGGGGCAATAAATACAAACAAATGCGTTGCTATAATGCTTATTCAAATTAAAGAGAAAAAAAATAATACCCTCCGCAATGGAGCTCTCGTTGGCACTAGGGAAACAGCTGGAAATACCTTTTAAAGTGTTCACAAAATTCTCCTCGTCACAGCCACCATGGACAATCAGCAACAACTCCGTAAGACTCGAACTCAGCAAACTACCAAAAGGAAGTACCAACCGTCGGTTATACCGCTCGCTAACCTCAAAAGGATGGACTTTAATTTACACAGATTGCTCTAAAACCGAACACAACACTGGATTTGCAGTCACCTTAGAGGATGGCACTCTACTCAAACAATGGATTGTATCCGAAACCGCATCCATCTTTACAACAGAAGCTCTTGCCATCCTCGAAGCGCTAAAACTTACAAGCCTCCTAAACGGCAAGTTTGTTATCTGCTCCGACAGTCTCTCCGTTTTGGGTTGAATCCTCAACCCCAAAAACAATGTCTCAATCGTCGCCAGAATCCGAGACAAGCTCCTCAAAGACGTAGCCAAGACACAGTTAATGTGGGTGCCAGGACATGTTGGCATACACGGCAATGAAGCAGCCGACAATGCCGCAAACTCAGCCTGTGTCGCCCCCACCTTCTTGCGCAACACATATAGCCAAGGCGATCTTAAACGCTCGATTGAAAGGACTATTCGGTCCCATCAGCTCAACAACTGGAAACTCTACGACCACCACTACACCAAGATCAACCCAACTAAGTCTAAACCTCAGTACCCAGCCTCCGCCACCAAAGCAATGCTTAAAAGTTTCGGCAGACTGCGTATAGGACACGGAGCCATTACCCACCAATACCTACTAAAAAACGAACCACCACTAATCTGCAGCAACCCTTTAAATATGGAACACATAATTGGGCACTGCTATCTATCATCAGATCAAGCGAAGCGTCATCTAAAAACAGACATTGTCAACATACTAAGTAAACCATCATTTGACAACATAAAGATAGTCAACAAATTACTTATAATGTACAATATTACTCTGTAACCCCTATCTTCTTTTACTATTTTAAATTTGAGCCGAAAGCCTCTGCAGCTAGCGCTCGTTAAATGTCGTTATTAGCAGTGTATTTTAAATCCATTGTTAATAAATTAATAATAATAATAATAATTGTTCACATTTATTAACACTGCAAATCGTGAAAAAATTCCGCCACTCATTGTACCTACTCCGAGGATATCGTATGCAAATTTCGCAACCAATTGCTCTCGGAGGATATCGGAGGGTAGCTGTTAAAAATTTAACAAGAAAATGCCCTTCATCGCACTTCAACGTAATTCGACGATATACGTTGCAAAATGTCGGAACAATTCTCCGAACAGTTGTTCCGAAGAATACAAAAATTCCTCCGAATCGTATAAAATCGGAGAATTTTCCATTCCGACGGATACCTGGCTAGGGCCGATTACAACAAAATTTAACAAAAACCGCATAGCTCCAACACTTGGCAGCACTAGACATTGTTCCCCATTGATAATATTATTGAACGCAGTCACGATCACACCTTCTAGACCTTTGTTCCGTGAAATACGATTTCCTTTACATTGCTAAAGCTTCTTTTTTTAGTTATTTCATACTAAAACGCCTTAAAAACAATTATGAAATAAAAACGTAACTCGCATTATGCAAGGCCCTACTGTCAGCATTGTTGGTGTATAATATTCTTGAAATTCAGACAGAATGTAAGAAAAGTGCTGCGAAAAGGTTGCCAATATACTATAGCTCAAAAGACGGAAAAACAGGTGTTTTTGGCTAAATATTTGAAGAATTTGTTTCAATGATAAAGAAGAAAGTTCATGTGAAATTCTGTATCATTATTCTTAATAACTTCTAGCTACTCTTGATTGGTGGTGTCGAAAATGAATTGCTCATCTGCGGTACGGATTCGTGCGAATACTATCAAATTTAAAGTTATTTTCTGATTAAGAATGTGCCGACAAGTCCATTCAGCAATATAATCACTTGTTGCAGATTGTGATACATATTAGATTGAATTTTAATTAGAAATCTCTTGTGGAAAGTGCGAAATTTATATAGTTCCGAGATTTCTAACTTAGATGGCACTGTGGTTGGTGTTTCACACTTTTGCCGTCGTTGAACCAAAAGCGCTAAAAGCTTGTTGACTCACTTTTCTCTCGCAACTCTTTATTTCACAACCCACCTCTATAAACATATAATACACTGCAATACGCGTGTACATATACGCTTCTTATTGTTTATTGTTCTTGTGTACTGTAAAGCGAGAATACATTTTTCCCTTTCATACCTACAGAGAGTAGACCTGCGCGCGCAATAAAAGCTTATCATATACATCTAAATTTATTTTCATTGGCCGCGATGCCATTCACCGGAGCTATACCATATAGCTGCCAGATTACAAAAGTTACAAGTGTTTTCTTGGAAGCTGTGCTATTTTATTAATCGCTGCGTAGAAACGGTTGACATGTTAAATTAGTGCCGATAATATTATTCGTTATTTTCAAGTGTTCCTCAGTAAATAAACTGAAAGTGTGCCAACCTGCTGAGACGCTAAGATTGTAAGTACAAAATTTTGTTATTTACTATGCATGTAAGCTGGTTTCATGTTCAAACTAGATACCAGCTAAAATGATCAGCCCACTTCTTCTTTGAGAATTTTAATTTTTTCCAAACGAAATCGAAAATGGAAGAAAATTCAGGAAGACTCAAAGTGAACGTCTAAAATTTATTGATCAAATTGATGCATACATTTAATGTATTCATATCGAAATTTTAAATTTTCAAGGGGCGACCATGTCAGCATATGAATTCAATTGCTGCAATTGACAGATGACAGTTTATGAAACGTAGCAACCAATATCTCTATTCCTGTTTAACCTTTTGTCGGATTTTTGATGATGTCTCTGTTGGTTGTTTACTTTTGTTAAATTTCGTATATAAACATAGACGGAAAAAGAATCCAGTTTCATTCATAGGGTTAATACTTGTAGAATTCTGTTCGAGTTTGTTGATAGCTCCAACTATGTGTGACTGTAACTAGATAGAAAATATTGCCGAACGAGAAAGCAAATTTCAAATGATAATAATAATGGCAGCTGTTTTCAATTCTTTACGTTGACGGCATCGGACAGAACAAATAATTGGCCATCGGACAAAAGCCAATTGGCAAAAACGAAATGTCTTATACGACAGATCAGTTTTAATCTTCACGAACTTATGAATTCCTCAGAGAGTTGGTGCTGCGTCATCTCAGCAGATCATTTTAGGTGGTTCTTCTGCGTTCCGAAACATTGTAATGTCTTCCAAGCCGGGATTACAGCGATTTTTCAAAACAAAGCTTGATTATTCGATAGGCGTATTATAGTTAGAAGTAAATCGTCATATCAACAGACAAACTGCAACAGAATCGTTAGCATCTAGCGAAATACAATTTGAATGGGTGGAAGATTGCAGAAGATCTCCTAACGAGATAACTGGCCATCACAAGCTCACTTTTTACTCGGTCAATAGTCACTGGTCACCGTGACATGCCAGGGAACTACGTTGCGTTTGAAGAAGCTAGAGTAGCTTGTGCTGGTTAATACTATACTGCCTCGCTTTAAACTCAACTCGCAATACGTTAAATAACACATGTATAAAATTATCTTGAAAACCCTCACTCAGTAGTTCGGCACACTAACCACTTTTATAGACTTTGTTACGTGCATCCTGTATGGGTCCTTGCGGGCATGCTGGTCCCGGTCCCTTTGCTGGGCCGGAGGGCGTAGGATCTTGACCCAGGCACGTACAAAAATTCATGCCAGGCTTAGCGATGGATGGTCAGTCGCTGGCGAGGTATCTTCAATACCATCCCTACCTTGGCTGTCTTACTCGCCTCGACAGCCTCGACAGCCCCTTTACTGGCATCTTAGCCCTCTTAGCAAGGCATTGTTTGTTAATTTTTTGTTTCCCTATCACCTTTGTATCGTAATTATCTACATTAAAAAAAAAAACCAGAGAACCGTACGTATTTTTCCACTTCGTTTTATATAATATTCGAGGTATCCGTCGGAACGGAAAATTCTCCGATTTTATACGATTCGGAGGATTTTTGCTGCGAGGTATTCTTCGGAACAACTGTTCGGAGAATTGTTCCGACATTTTGCAACGCATATCGGCGAATTAGGTTGGAGTGCGATGAAGTGCATTTTCTTGTTTAATTTTTGACAGCTAGGCTCCGATATCCTCCGAGAGAAATTGGTTGCGGAATTTGTTTACGATATCCTCCGAGTACAATGAGTCGCGGAATTTATTCACTATTTGCGGTAAAGTGTTAAATAAATTAATAATAAACAATATAGCAACGAATTTGTTTGTATTTATTGACTAAATTTGTGTGTTCCAGTGCAAAATCTAGCGAAAAACCAAGCACCAAACAATACGAGGATGTGAAGTCAATGCGTCATCGCATTTCAATTATATTTTCCGAGAACGGATACCTCGAATGCGATTTGCTGTTCCGACAGAGTATGCGCTGCGGAGAATTTTCCGTTCCGACGGATACCTCGCTAGGGCCGATTAAAAAATAGTGAATGGATTTTTTTCCGGAGGACCCTTTTTGACATAAAATTCTCTGTCGCATTCGTAAACTTCTTGAAATACCCAGGCCGAAATGCTGTCGATGAATAGTATCAACAGCAAACGTTCGAAATTTTCTTGCTAATGCTGCTAACAAGCCTGGAAGTGCCGAGCATTCTGATTTACTAATGCCATTTTCCATTCAGATCTCAGACTTAACGCGGCGCATGGAACATGCAACGAAATTGATCTGTTTTTGTAAATATTACATTAGTGCGTTATTTGACAACAATATTAACTGTGCAAATCGCATTTGTTTATGGAAAAATCACAAATGGATATCGAATTGAAAAATGTTTCCCCTGTTGTGCAAATTGTACCTCACTAATAATGATTTTTAACCTTCACACTGCAATTTTATGCAATTTTGTATGGAAAATTTCGCCATTATGAGTTGGGAAAATTTAGTCTGGATTGAGTATTTTTGGTGATTCGTAGTCTTCAGATGACGAGGAAGACGATGAAGTTAATAATTCCTCCAAAATCCATGTACATAATATTTTGGTTATCACGAAACTTTGTGCATTTCTTTTCAAAGCAAAGTATACTGATAGTGTGGCCGTATGTGTAGATCTGGTAAAATTATCGAGATCTGCAAAATGTGATCTGACTCAGAAAAAAGTTCTTCTCCAGCAAAACCCTTTCACAAAAATGGTATCCTTGTTTACAAATACAAGATAGAGGTTTAACAAGTTCAATTGATTGCAAAATTTATAAGCAGCACTTGAGATTGTGATATTCGAGTAGTTGCCGGTAGATCCCAACATCACACAACATAACTCATCAAGAACAAGTGAATTTTGACAAGACTAACCCACGACTGTAACACTAAAGGTTTACTTTTAAATCTTACGAATTTTTACGAATTTTTACTCAATGCCGTTCCTTAACTCGAAAAATTCGTAAAAGAGAGCAAGATATTACCCCTCCACTGAGAATCTTACGAATTTTTACTTAACAAATTTCTTGGTGTAAGAAATTTGAACGGCTGTCAGTCACCAAACAATTAACAGCTGATTTGAAATTTCTTGTCATATTTGACATTCGATTGAATTTGTTTTGATTTCTTGCGTTCTATTAAAATGGTATCGCGGCAAAATAAATATTCTCCCCGAACATTCCATCGTATTGAAAATATTCTTTACCACTGCAATTTATGGAATTATTTATCTGTCATATCTGCCATTTTTCATAGTTTACTACCAAAGCGTTCCCTAAATTTTTCGAAAGTGTCTCTCTCTGTGAGAGAATTTATCCCCACCACTGCCATTTTAATTGTCTTTTCCATTCTTCCTAGAAAAGTAAGGGAACAGACCTTAAGTTACATATCTAATGCGGATTTTATATCCGATATAAAATGAATGTGTAGAATCATGTAAGGAAATTCTTTGGCATGGGAAAAACCCAACACATTTCATTCATTGTGACGTGTTCTCTGTCGAAGTAGTGAATTCGAAACTTTTTATGTACCACTTGCTTTTATACTCGACTATGTGCACCAGGTTTTTCTTAGACTTGTTGCTTCGGCTGTATTACTAGTGGTATTGGCCCTTACACGCAACAATTTTGGAAAGTCTGCTGGGTCCCAACAGATAATAATCTATGAAAAATTTCGACATTTTACAAATTGTGTTTGATTTAAAAAAACAATAAAAATTCGCGTTTACTTTTGAAAGAATACTCATAGTGATTCGGATAAGCGAACTATATCCACCAGCTTGGCAATGCACATCAAATTGTGAATTCTTGTGGAGCAAGAATATTTTTTTAGGGTTAGCTTTAATTCAAAAAAGAAGATTTTGAATTCAGGAAACCAAGAGTTTCGTTGAAACAAAAAATGGGTCATCAGTAAACCGTCACTTTTTGGTCCATGTGATATGTATAGGTCATTTTTCGTCGTAAGACTGCACCCAGGGGTGACAACGCTTTTAATAGTATAACTCTTCAATCCCTACACCGATATATAAGAAACGATGGATGAGAACGAGGTTTGCGTGAAATGCTTTCCTTTAACCAGTCGAAGAACTTTGTTAAACGATTTTTTTCAATAACAAAACTAATAATTAGGTTTTACCGACAAATAAATAAATGGTATTAAGAAAATGTTTTTTTCACTGCGCCACCTCTCGCGAACTTCTGACAAACATCCGAAAGTATAACTGTCATGAAAGAGCTTCTCAATCGGCCCGTTTGGAACCGGCATAGAACTGTAGATCCCTTCCATTCGTTACAAAAAATAAAAACTCACACAAAAACTAATGGTTGCGAGAAGCTAGGCCCTGGGTCCCTACTGACCTGTTGCGCCAACTATTATTATTATTATTAAAACTACCAAGCGCAGTTGAAATCGGATTGTTTCCCGCTGACAAGGCCATTCTGATCAACTGTAATAACAAAATTGGAAGAAGTTGAAACGCGGCTAAAACTTGCGTATGCGTGATATTAAAGATTTTTTTTGGGCTCGCACTAACATAACCACACTAGTTGCAGGCACATTTCTCTAAACTCAACACCGATTTCATTTCTCATCAATGCCTACTACTAATAGGAATAGTAGATCGCAATTGTGTACTTTTACACGGCCCACATCTTGACGTTTGTTGATAAAACACTAGGTCTGTTCCCTAACGACAATGAATTCGATCACATTAGCCAAATTTATGTCGTTTTCCATTGGTTTCACTCGGGGATCCACTCATTCTGCAGTCCAATGGAACAAGAAAACTGCTTCTGATTGAATCCACAAGAGTATTGGTGAAATGCAAATAATCTACGGCAGCTGTCAGTTGCCTTGTATAAAATACACAAACCACACTTGTGTGAGTGCTTCTTGAGTGGATTCTGACTTCAAATCGAGAAGCGAAATTCTCTCCTCATAATCACCAGAAGAGTATTTTTTGTGCCAATGGGATGGCTTCAGAAGTGATTTTTTTACACTCCAGACTCTCCCGGACGCTTCTTTTTGACCAATCTAAAATTACGTTTCGTTCCCTTACGCAAAAGTTGGTTAGAAGAGAGCCAAAAAGAGAGCACAAAACATTTCCCCTCCATGAAAAACCTGAAATTATTAGCCCAAGAAATTTCTTTGGACTAATAGTTGGTTATTACTGACAGTTGGTTGTCAAATGGTTCAAATGGTAATTTGTAACCGACTTTTTATTCGATTCCATTTATATTTTGTGCTTGTAAGCAAAAGAACTGACTTTTTCAATTTCTGCAATAACAGCAATCCAAATCTTGATCTTAAATATAAAATTGTGCTTTGTTCTACTGTTATTTGAATATTTCCTACTGAAAAAAATTCACATTTTTCAAATTTGTTCCCTTTTCTTTTTGGTTATATTTTATTTCGGTGAGCGAATCTCTCGCAATGAGAGAAATGTGACATATTGCCAAATTTGAGCCAGAAAGTAAGGGAACTTTCCCGCAATCCAGTGCGGCAACTAAATTCAAAATCTATTTTAGTACTCCACATAGCTCCTCGCATAAATAAGCAACTACGTATACGCGGTAGATCAGTACACACAAACCACAGATACACAGTCATGTGCCCTAAGCCTTTAAGCTGTTTAGTTGAATGACTAACAAGCATCAGTCATAGATACCTAGAGATTTGTATTGAAATAATGCAATATTAATAGTTACGTACGTTTGCTGCTATCTTGTAAGCGAGGCATGTTGACAGCCCACAAAATGACACAAATTGCTAAGCAATTTGACATGCTAATAAATGTTCATAGAAAAAGCAAATATAGTCCTGGAAAACGATTTTCACATTCAACCTCGCCAAGAATCTGTAAAAACCAATGCAAGAAAACTAACAACGAGATGCTGCACAGAATTTCAGGGCCTCTGAAGAAATTCAAAAATCAGAATAATTATCTACAATCGTATTCGGTTATTCTGACTTACCCGAAGAGCTGACATGTTCGCTCCAGTCACTCGCGCACGAGGCTCGTTCATTTCTATCATTTCGTTCACGTTCTCGGTCCCTGTCTCGATCACTTCGATCACGATCACGATCTCTGTCACGCTCTCTGTCGCGGTCGCGATCTCGATCATTGCGATCTCTTTTACTATCTCTTAATTCTCTATCGCGATCACGTTCGCGATCATCCGATCCAGAACGTTTATCACCACTTGAAGAGCAAAGCTTTGTCCGGCGATCAATTCTATCGTGGTTAGTACGATGCTCGGTTTCACGATCATTGCCACGTCTATCCCGTTTGTCTGTGCATAAGGAGAGTGAAAAATAGTCCAGGTTTCATATTTGACAAAAGTAACAAATACTTACCATATTTATCCTTTTTGTAGACATCGCGGTCTCGATCCCTCATCTTTTGGATATAACTGAACCGATCACGATCGCGATCTCTGTCACCGCGTATATCGTGCCTTGATGAGGGTGAATCTATCTCGGGCGATTGGGATCGATATGCACTGTTACCATTGTTTAACGAACCACCACCACCGGTCGGTGTGTTATCACGTTCGCGGTAGTTTGACCTGCTGGAAGTCTCACGATCATAGTCGCGTTTCGAGCTACTATATTTTGAACTCTGCAAAGAAATTAGAAAGATATTAGAATAATGGTGGGGATTTCGGGATACACAAAGAAATGCAATTTGATGAAAAAATTCTTTCACATCATATAATGTGTAACTATTTTTTTTTTTTTTGAGCATCCACTACTTAGGCAGCTCATTCCAAGTGACCGTTTCATTGGGAAAAGCTGGTGTCAAGTCTGACCAGTTCAATTGTGAAACTTATGACCAGTCCTCTGCCTGACCTGAGAAAAATATGCAGCAGTCAGATACGACCTTTAAGGTGGTTTTACTGATTCCATGGACTTGATTGCAGTAACCATGCTGATATCCGTACAGAATACCGTATTTACCTTATGACCCGGATACTAAGCTTTGTAAGCAAAGACAAGGATGATTCAAGTGAGAGATTTGGTGCAACAAGTCTTAATAGGATCATAAGAGACTAGATTCTCGCAACCGTTTGTTTGTCTGATTTTTCTACGCCGAATATGAACTAATGAATTGCGAAAATCTTTCTGGACAGTTATGCTTCCGGGTGTTTCTCAGATGTTCGCAAAAATCCACGCTCATGTTGAAAGTTACCCAAAAAGGTTCTTAGCGTGAATCGAATCAATATACAAACATCTATTCCGTGTTTATTAGTAGCCTATAGATAGCTAAAAACCATTCAAAGAGGTTGTAGTTCCCCCTTGGGATGTTCCGCAGCTCATAAGCCTACGAGGCGAGACTACACCAAATTTGATATGAATCTGCTGACTTCTACTGATTGCAGATTTCACCCTCAGATTCACGAGTGCTTTAATGGTTGGCTCCGGTCCGACGTATTTGACGGCGCCTTTTAGGACCCTTTGGCGCCTTTTTGTATACATTTTGGGTGAAAAATTGTTCTGTATTGATGTTATATCACAAGTAGAAGGACAAAACAGAGTTATACATGTATGCTATATAGAGAAGACTTTCGGTCAAAAATTTCCTATAAACAGATAGGTATAACTTGAACGTAGAATTTGTTCTAATTTTCACGAGCTCCATCATTCCAATTTTGAAGGTTTAGGGGATAGATTCAAAGACAAATTTTACAACCTACCAATTCACTAGGAAATGCGATTGATTCATTGAAAGGGCTTGTTTGTTGAAAAATCATAGATATCAACCTTCAACAATGCAAAACTTAACACTGCTGCCACCACTCACGTGGTTTACGTCCTGGAAAGTTTCAATATAAATCGTAATGGTCCCTAAAGATCCGATACAGGCAGACAATAAATAACATACACAAAATTGGAAGTGAAACAGGTAAGAATCTGTTATATCTGTTGAATGTTGTGGAGGTCTCGACTGGAATCTTCAGGGTCTTGGGCGAATTATAATTGAATGAAAGGAAGTTGGGTAGGTATAAATATATGATTTTGAATAAAGCCAGCTAACCGTACATATAAACCACTTTCATATCGCTTAACTATTTTTTTTTTTTTTGTTGGGAAGATTGTGCAGATGCAATGCTGTGTGCAATTTGTTTTCCAATATTTTATGTATAGGTACCTAAGCCAGGTTACTAAAATAATTGTAGAATTTCTACCATTGGACGAACTCTAGTCTAGTGATTACTATTTTGCATTTCAATACAGCTTCTTGAACAATGACGTTTACAAATAATCTGCATCAAATCTACTACAGGAAACGCCATCCAGAGGCTATCGAACTTTCAACGAGTTCTATTTATGTGATTGTTTCAAACAAGTTCTCGCCCTTACCCACCCACTAGCAATTTACAAAACCACAATTTGATTAGCATTCAAGGAAAACTGTCTGCAAATTACTTCAATTGACGAGCTCCTATAGGCATTGGTGATTTGCTGGCAATACTGGTCAAATGATGTTCATTGACTATTTTCACACAGGTCATAGTTGCACGTAAAAACAAATCGATAACCTCGAATAAATGTTGTAAAGATGCAGCACACAAGATAGAACGATATAAGATTTATATCTACGGCAAATGAGATACATATGCATACACCAATTTTTTTTTTTTCACCAGAATCACACGAACAAACTCTATCTACCGACCAGCCCAACCCTAACGCGAATTTCTGCTCCACCTCAAAAGCCGACATCAAAATTTTCGAAAACTATTAAAGGGCACCCAGTTTTTAAGACTTTTTTTTAGTTTTTCAACAGTTTACAACCCCAAAACACTGCTTAAAAGTTCATATTTTTCAACTCACCTGATAAGAATGGGATTGATGCTTCTCAAAGTACCTGAAACGAAAGTGGAATAAGGAAAAATGAGTAAAATAAAATCAGAACTAAAAAAAAAAAACTGAAGACAAATGCGAGAAGTGGGGTTGATCATGGATGGAGAACAAATGTTGGTGGGTAAAAAATGGGAAAAACAAATAAATGAAAAACGAAAACAAAATGTAAACCACATTATGAAATTAAAATCAAATTAATGATGAATTATTGTCCCAAAAACTAAATGTAAACTACAAACTCAACAAGAAAACATAATGAAATAAATAAAAGAAAAAACAAAAAATTACCCATCGCTCATACGTTGCGGTTTTCTAGCATGCATTACCATCAATGCAAATTCTTTTGGATGTCTCTATACAGATATTTTAATGATTATCTCCGTGTAGCTCTCAAATACAATTGTTAATTTTTCTGTTCTTAGGTTTAGTTCATTTGACCTTTTTTTTGTTTGTGATTTAATCGATTGGAATTGGAAATTATTTCATTTTCTTTTTTTTCACACTGTTTCCGTACGACCGTCACCGTCCTTCAGGCGACAACAGGCAGAGGGGCTGCGCCTTTTCTATTCCCAGAGCATTCTTTTGCTAAAGAGGAGCCGCTTGATATTACAGTTTTCCACCGGATAAAAGTGCTCCAGACTTTGTATTTCTTTGCAAAATCCCAAAAGAAATATTCGTCTTTTTTTCTGTCACTCGCAGAAGTGGAAAAATGGGAAAAGAAAAAATTGTCGACTATATATGTAAATGACTTGTATTTGCGGAATTCTTTTTCTTCGTTAGTTTTTCTGCTGTTTTAATGATCCAGAGATATAATTTTAATTTTCATATTTTTCCCCTGTTCAATCTGGAATAAATTTTCTGTTCGAAGAAGGATGAAAAGAAAAAATTACCGACTGATGGCTGCTGATTGGTGGTGGTGATACTTTAAAGCGACGACGTCGCTCGGTGTCGTGTTTTTAATTGCTTATATTATGCAATATTTCCGCTTAAGAGCATAGAGTTGGATGTGTTAAAAGGTTATTAGTGATCTGCTTAAGAAAACTTAATTAATTTCAAAAAAAAATTGAAATAATTTTGGAAATTTCGTGTGAAAAAATTTCGCCTCAGTCAAACTTTATTCCTACACACAGCAGACGCCGCCATGTCACATTCGGGTGAGTGAGATGCACAAATGACTGATTGCCATTTGCTAGTATTGTGGTTTCAGTTACTCATCTGCTCGTGCTTTTGTTTTCTATATTCGAGTTGGAAAATTTCTCTCAAAATTGAAAATGGCTGAGGTTTGGCGAAAAACGAAAGCAAATCACCGATGAATTCGAATGGATTGGAGTGTGGTGAATAGGTATACTGTGTTCGACACTAGGTGGAGCAATTTAAAATTGTGCTCGTTCTCACTTTACTCATTAGGCCGAGCTCACATTACTTTATTTAGGTTATATAATTTTTTTCTAATAACTGAGGAAAACTTTTATAATGTTAGTTAGACACAGTTAAATTATATGTTAGTTTTTAACACAGCTTAATACTGGGAACCACTGGGAACGGTTATATATTCTATATGGGAGTGCAACAATTTGCGGTATTCAATTAAAAAAGCTTGAGTCCTGTCTTTAATGTCCACATTTGTAACAGAATATGCGGTCCTATTTTATTTCACACTATCTCAGCGAAGTATAAAGCAATGTAAAGTAGAAGATTGCACAGTAAAACAGAAAGTTCTAGGTATATAAACTGGTATACATATTTATGATTATGAAAAGAATAATAAAAAGCGACTAGTACAGACAAGAAAAAATGTTAACTAGGTACCTAATATTTTTTACCTTTTACAGATCCAATGTGACTGGTCATTATTCGTATGACACTCACCCAAACAACTCTGCAGGCAGATTACAGGCTGAAGTTTGTGCCGACAAATACCGAATAAGAACAAAAAACTGCTGGATAAACATGCTTATTCTGATTAATAAAGAATTCAATATAATACCTACATATTTCCTTACCAAATCGAAGCTCGACTGGGAACTTCACACATTCTTCAAGAAAAAGTAAGTGTCTAAAATGATTAACTTAATTTTGGTGAGTTCGTGCTAAAACCTTATCAAATACGATACATTTAAGGCTCATTAGTAAACAAGGCTAATAACGAAACACACACTTGCACTTCTCAAATGTTTGTTTATTAATGTCACGATTGTTTGTATACAAACTAACAGATAAATAAATTATGCTACATTTTGTAAACAAGGCTACTTCTTGCATTTTCTAGGAAACTCTCGAGCCATCTCCATGTGTTTGCGTGGCCGAATGTACTCCATAAACACCAACAGCAGATGACACAGAGACACAACGATCAAATATGGCCAAACGCCACTGTGTAAATGGGCCGCTAATTTCTCACCCAATGTTGAGTCCGCCTCGTTCAGTATTCTTTGGTAAACCTTCTCAGTTCGTTGTGTTACGTTCTCCCAATTGTATAGGCTGGCGACAATTTCGTTGCATTTAAATGGACATAGTACAAAATCATGGCAACTAGTAGAAGTTCGTTCTCCAACAGTTGACGTTTGCTTCTTGGTAGATCCGTTTGCTGCCAAACGCTTTTTAGTGGACACTATACTATTTACTTTCGGCTGATGCGATTGATGTCGTGCAATTGCCTTCAAAATGCCCTGATGTATTGAATCTACTTCCGGTTCTGTGAGAATTATTAAATTTGATGGTAGAACCTCAGGAATTCCACCGACACAAGTCGAAACTACTTGCAGCCCACACGAAGCTGCCTCAACGATTGCCATGCAGTAGGCTTCGGTTAAGGAGGTATTTACAAAAATATGGCCACGCACTAGAATGTCACGAACTTTGGAATGTTCAACTGCACCGATAATCTCTACTCGTTCTTGCATATTCGCTTTTTCCCGTACCTCCTCCAGAGTGTCGCGTTTCGGACCTTCCCCCAGTATTATGAACTTAATGTTTGGCATTTTCTTGAAGCGGGGAATCACACTGGCAAGCAAATCGATACCTTTCCGGTACACTAATCGAGAAGCGACTACAATGTTTACTGAAATGAAAAGATGCGCTATTGAGCCATTGTAAGTAGCCAACAGTACTTGATACTCACTGGTCCCGTCTTGTGGTCGTTTACTGGGGTCCGGTGTAAAGTGGGCAGTATCGACGGCATTTGGTATTACGGAAACCTTGTTCCTATGAACACGAGCTCTCAAAACTGTATTTTCTTTACCTGTAAACAAGGCATGTAGTTAGAATAAAGCTACACCGAATTCGAACAGCATCCCAGACCTATGTGCGAAACGCATATGCAATGGTTACAAGTCGAAAGGCTTATCTCTAGAAATTTATTCGTTACAACTGCAGAGAGATCAGCAAACCCAAAAAGACTGTGATCCGTAAATACTGTCTAGAAAGATCAAATCAAGGCTAGCGCATAATTCCCGCAATAAATACAACGCTACTCACCCTTAATCCTAATAGTTTTCCTATAAGCATGGCTTCATGAGCTAACGCACTAAATGCTGAATGTCCATGAACGATTTCGATTTGTTCACGTAAAAGTATACAGCGCAACAGCGGAATATTGCATATCATAGTCGGAAGAATGCATTGATTGTAGAAGACGGTAATTGGTAGATAATAAACTTTTAATCCATTTGTCATATAGCGAATACCAGTGCGGTTACCATAGGAGTGTGTTATTATCACAACCTGAAAAAAATTCTTGGAAACATCGTACATAGTGGTATAAGTTAAATATTACATCGATTACCTTGTGTCCGTGGGAGAGGAGTATTTGGGACAAATTGAAGATGTGCTCCTCCACGCCACCGATACTGGGAAAGAAGAAGTCTGAAGCCATGCTGTAAATAATCGATTAAATATTTATAGCTAATACAGCTCGTTTATTTTACCATATTCGCATTATTTTTTGTAGAAAACATAACAAAATGATGACCAAATGTAAATATGAGTTTTTTTTGTACTAACAAAGCAATTGACAGGGCTGATGTCAGATGTCACTGATGGCCAGAGCTACCGTTTCATATTTTTGTTGGGGAGTATAATAGAATATTTTTGTGGAGTACCGGAGGGTACAGAACGAAAATAGACTTGTTTTTAAGCTTCGATCTCAATTATGCATATGAATGCCAAAAGGCATATGAGCAAAATGTCACAATTATCTAAACTG
Organism: Cheilosia vernalis; assembly: GCA_949126925.1. NCBI lineage: Eukaryota > Metazoa > Arthropoda > Insecta > Diptera > Syrphidae > Cheilosia > Cheilosia vernalis. Next base: position 34,400,395 of record OX421360.1, on the reverse strand, counting down.
TATATTAGACTATATGACCAAAATTACCAATATGAGGCCTGTTTTTTTGAACGTCGATCTCAGCAAAGCAAAGTAAAGCAGGATTTTCACCACGCTTAAGCCCGTATGACACTACATTTTTCTCTCATTTTTTCCTCATTTTTATAGCATTAAATCATGTTGAAATGTCAGCTTCGTGTAAAAGAGACAAAATGTGTATTATGAAAGGGGTAACAATTGTTTTCCAAAGCAACCACAAATTTTCAAACGAATTTATAGCCACAAACTTCAAAGTGAGGGGAGGCCAGGGATCCCAGATTAAAGAAAAAAAAAACATACCATATTATATATTATATTGTTTTCCCCCAAAAAATCCCCTTTTGCTAGAAAAAATCAACAAAATTACCGACTGTCCCCCCAATCTGGGATCACTGCTGGAGGCAAATACAATTTAATGTGGAAATGTCAAAAAAAAAGCTGCCAGCAGCTTAAAAAAATGTAAATTGAATACATTTTCAATGCATTTTTTTTTGACATATCCACATTAATTAGGCTGGTGTGTACGCACTCACTCCTATCGGGAATTTGCATAGTAATCTTTCGTCCTGCTCTAGTTTCATTTTTAAAGTCTGAAAAATGTTGAAAAAAATGTAGTGTCATAGGGGCTTTATTACTGCTAATTACAACAACTACGTTTGACACTTCGAGACTCGCAATAGTTTGTTGTTGCTGAAAATCCTTACTTTGCTTTGCTGAGATCGTAGCTCAAAAAACCCTGCTACAACAACAATAACTGGAAATGGACAAGACCACTTATTAAACTTGAAAAAAATCCAAAGAAAATACAATTAAATAAATTACGCAAATGATTGATTTATTAATCCACAAAAAGGATAAATAAAATGAAAACATATCCCAGTTCTACGAACTCATTAAAAACCGATGACAACAAAATAACGTCATATTCCATCAAAAATGAATGTATGGTATGAAATACCCACCCTACATTTGATTGCATACTATCGTGCTTTCATACAATCAAATTTGACAGATTGCAAGATATATTTCTCGTTGAGACACCGGGGGGTCAATTCCCGTTCCGTGATACTGTGAAATGAAAAGAGTTTTCACAAGTTCACGCTGAACTCGATTCTCGATCTATGAAAAAATGAAAACAAATGTCAGAATTTTTTCATATGATAAGTTTTTTATCACAGCCATTTCATTTGTGAAGAAGTGTGAAAACGTGATGGATACACAAAAATTAACGGGGACAAAGAGCTTCAAAGATAGTTGACAGCATTTATCATTTAGTACACATTTAGACTACTTTTTATGATGATAAGTTCGAGAATCGCATTAGGTGTAATCGTGAAGTGATAAAATGATAAACTGCTGTAAAAACTGAAATGATAAATTATTTATCATTTCACAGTATCACGGAACGGGAATTGACCCCCGGGTCAACACAAAAGAGAGCAAGTGACGTTTTTATCAGGTTTTTATCGTTTTTATGTTCGATTAGGCACACGAAATCTGAGAGTTAAATCCGAAGAAGCCCAATCGAATACCACATTATATTTACCAGTGCCTTGATTTTGTGCGGTTTTTGAGGCGATGTCGCTACGGAACGTTCCGAATTGGGTTTGATTGTGTGAGTGAGCCGCGCGCTGTGACAAACGTGACCGTAGTGCAATAATTTGGCACTTTTTCGAGGACCCTCATACTATTTGTTGCTACTTTTTCCCTTTTTTTAGTATGAAAATTCACTTTGGGAATTTTAGAAACGCTGTGATTTCCAAATGAATTTCTATAAAATATAACGGTGCTGTCTATCAGATTATAGTGTTAGGAGAGCCAACAATTGTTAAATATTGTGCGAAAAATCTTAAATTGCAGAGTAGCTTTAGAAATGACACTTTTTTCTTTCACCGCTCTTTTTTTTTGTTACTTTTCACAATTTCGCAACGATCTCCCGGATTGTTAGAGAAAGGTTATAAATTTTGGTTTTAGTTTCACAATACAATATAGACTGTAAAAAGATCACTCTCTCACAACGTTTCTTTTATAAATAAACCCAAAACAACCAAATAACATTAGAATTAGATGTCTTTAAGGTTGTTCTGCGGGTAAGCTAGACAGTACCTTAGATGCAATTCGTTTTCAAATGACAAATTTTAAAATGAAAACCTTTTAGCTTTGATTTTTATTTATAAATATATAAAAAATTAATTGAATTTTGTTTATAAATTATATCAACTCATTTTTATATCTACTTTTAAGATCTCTTTCAATTTAGTTTTGTGTGCCTTTTTCGGACGCTGTTACATAAATTCAGTATTTTCTCCCAATATTTAACAAGTATTAGCCTACTTTACACTATTTACGCGTTATTTTTTTAAACATATTCATTTTAAAATCACAGTTTTTGAAAATTTTTTTAAGTACTATTCACATGAGCGCGAATTGCGAACAAATGAATTTAATTGTATTTATGAATTGAAAATTGATTTGTATACTATTTACCACCAAAGCATTATATTAAATTAATCTTAAGTCTAATCTAAAAAAAATCGGACTCTCAATCGATTTAAATAGCTCAATTTACAATTATTACAGCAATTGAAAATTCTTGCAGCGAATTGTCACACTTTATTCACAATCCACATAAAACATTCGCGGATCCACAAACCCACGAATGAAAAAATTCTATCGCATTTAACATCAAACAATGATTAAAGTGATTGAAGTGTAAAAAAAATCGCTAGTTCGTAGTTCGTTCGCCATTGGCTCTCATGCGAATAGTCCTAAAATGTGAATTTTCCAAATAATAAAAAGGAACAAAGGAACAACAAATTGTATTAGTGTCCTCGAAAAAGGTACCAAATTGTCGCACAACGGTCACGCTGTTGTCATTTCTTCTCATCCGACATCCTTCTCGCTACCAAAAAAGGTCGCGTGTGGGAAAGCTCGCCTGGAATTTGCAGGAACAAAGCGATATAAGAACAGGAAAAATTGGAAGTTGTCAGTTCGCGACATCACTCACACATTTATAGAATCCGCCTATACGTGAACCCTTTCCGACACCGCCATTGCGGAAAAAACCGCACAAAATCAAGGCACAGATTTACAGCAGCAAAAAGAGCTATGCCCGGAAACGCAGCCCACTGTCGACTTCGAGAATCGAAAAAATTGACATTTGTGGAAACCTTTTTTTTTCATCCAAAATGGCGTAACAAGGCAGCTGAAATAATTGTCTGTCTTGTAAAGTATTATTTTCCCGTTGTGCAGTTCTAATTAAATTAAATCTTAATTCAAATTCGACAATTTACTAGTTAATGATTGTTTTAATAAAACAACAGTATTTAAAACGCAGTTTCTAGCTTACGCGTGTGTCACAAGCATCTAATTCCATGGTGAAGTCACCATCACCAAGATTATTTTTGCTAAATGTACCAAATAATAAAATAGTCTTTCAGACTACCATACCCGCGCTGTAACTATTTCGATCTACCCAATTAGAATTCATGTAACCTTGATTTTGGTCAAGCAAAGATTTTGAATGGCCTCACCTATTTACCTATCGAAAAAGAACAAATTGCAGATTTTCCGAATTCCAATTTCGAGCAGGAGTTTATTATCTCTAGCCACTTTAACCAGTGAAAGTTGATTTCTGTAAAACGTAGCTTAATACTCTTGTTTAATAAAATAAATAAGTGTTGTAATAATTAAATCACAATATGGGACTGCTTATATCAAAACTCTGGAGCATGTTCGGGAATGAAGGTAAGAAAATAAAAATATTTTGTCCGCAAGTGTAAAAAAAAAACAATTTATTACGGATGATGATTTCCTTTGTTTAAGTCGATCATTTTTGAGAGGCTAAATGCAAAACGGTCTCTGCCTCCGGGATGTAAATCATGTAAAAGTAAAAGTGATTTCTACATTTCGGCTTAATAGGTACACATTTGCATAATTGATCGATGTGCAGCTTTTGTTTTGTTTCGTTTCGCATTCGTATGTTTTATTAAATTTGCGTCGTCGCGTTAATAGGGCGCTGCTAACAGGCTTTCAGACATTGTTCAGTCGGTCGCTAAACCGGACGTGAAAGCCATAAGGTTATCGGAACTTGGTTCTTTTAGTTAATAAATTATATCAATATTAGGTAAACACGATTGATATTTCTTTGGAAACATTAATAAGAGTTTTAAATTAAAAGAAAGCGGGGAATTCCGAACGACACATTCTGATTTCTGAACCCTACAAACACATTTTGCTAGATTTCAGTGTGTATAAATTATAATAATTATGTATATATTTTGGTTCAACATTTTTCGTTATCTCTCGATTGTTCTCCGATGCCTTATCACTCGCTCTAATGTTTTGATTTTAATTTTATAGGTCAAAACTGGTGCGGCCTTCTGCACGAACAGACAACAACATTCCTTTTTTCTTAGTAGTACCCACGACTCATCTCTATCTTCCCTAAGCTCGTTTATCAATAAACTGGAAACAGAAAAAAACGGATTTGGAAAAAAGTCTCCGAGTAAAAGTGATGTGTAGGACTACCATAACCTAACTTCACATTTGTGTGCATCGACAAACTAGCAAAAAGCTTGTTTTTATTCTAATCAATGCAGAACGCTAAACTTGTCAATTATGAACAACAAACGTTCACTCCTGATACAGGTTTTTGTAGTTGGGTTTTGGGTAGGTATAGACTTTGAGTTGAATCTTTTGCGTGTCACTCCAAAACGCAAAACTGCCAAATACAAAATCGTTTCTTCGTTAATATGCTCTCGACTCTGATGTGGTTTTCTTTCCATTGCGATCTTAATCATTTTTCATGTTCTATTGTTGAAAAAACAACCTTTTTTTTTTGATTCGGATCACTTTTTGCAGATGTCGATATTTTTTTCAGATTTACACATACGTATGTACTGCCACAATACCAAAATACTTTGCTTAGCCTAAAGCCCTGGAAGCTAGTGCTATATTCTATTGTTAATGTAATTCATTTATGTAACAATAAAGTTTTAAAAATAATAAAAATACTTTGCACATCTGTTTTACGTCATTTTAAGAAGTTTTCTTCACAGCAAATGCGCAAAGTTTTGTGATAACCAAAATTGTGTAATATGTACATTAATAGCAATGGATATCATTTTGGAGGAATTATTATCTTCATCGTCTTCCTCGTCATCTGAAGACTACGAATCACCAAAAAATACTCCATTTGTACAACAGGGGAAACATTTTTCAATTCGATATCCATTTGTGATTTTTTCAAAAGCAAATGCAATTTGAACAGTTGATATTGCTGTCAAATAACGCACTAATATAATATTTACAAAAGCAGATCAATTTTGTTCAATGTTCCATGAGCAGCGTAAAATAAAATCTAAGAAATATATCTGGTAGGTGGTCCCAATGGAAAACAACATGAATAACTGATCGACAGTGGACTATTGTAAAAAGTTATCTATTACAAAATGTGCACCAAAAAAGTTCAAGCGAGCCAAAAATGACTGCAATACAATTATCAAGCGTGTTAAATTCTCGTATGACCAAAAGTTGAGGCAAAAAATACTACAACATCCCAAGGGTAGTAAAAACTTTTGGTCTTTTGTAAAAAATATAAAGAATTCGGTCTCATCTTCGATCCCAACGCTCATTTACAATGACATTCCAGCTGTCAACTCTTTAGACAAAGCGAATCTGCTTGCTGCACATTTTGCAGCCAACTCAATGCTTCCAGATTGCGCTTTGCCTCTACCTGTACTTGAGAGCGTCGAATACACCATGGGACAAATCCATTTTCGCACTCGTACAGTGGCAAGAGTACTTAATGATCTCAACATAAATAAATCCGCTGGTCCAGATTGTATTTCTCCAATTGTTCTGAAGAGGTGCTCTTCTACGCTGGTAAAACCACTGCGTAAGCTTTTACATCTGTCCTATTCTTCTGAACTCTTCCCGAGAAGGTGGAAAACAGCATTTGTCCAGCCCGTCCCCAAAAAAGGCGAATCTTCTTCTCCCACCAACTACCGACCCATAGCACTTACATCCATTCTTTCTAAGGTCATGGAAACGCTGATAAATCGTCAGCTCATGAAATATCTTGAATCACGAAAACTCATTAATGACCGGCAGTACGGTTTTCGTGGCAACAGATCCACTGGTGATTTGATGGCTTATCTCACCGAAATGTGGAACCAATCTCTACATCACTCTGGTGAAACGAAGATTGTTGCGCTTGATATTTCAAAGGCATTTGACAGAGTTTGGCACCAAGCTCTTTTATCGAAAATGCGTGCATATGGGATCGATGCGTCTCTTCTTCAATGGATTAGAAACTACCTCTCTGGCCGTTCAATTCAAGTTGTATTAGATGGCTTCAAGTCTGAAATTCACCATATAAATGCTGGTGTTCCCCAAGGCTCCGTTTTGTCTCCGACTCTCTTTCTCATTTTCATAAATGATCTCCTGTCTGCAACCTCTAATGCTAATCCAATCCACTCCTTCGCCGATGACAGCACCCTCAGCTTCTCATATTCATTCCAGGACTCACGTCCCTGCTCTTCGGCCGTAGAACTGGAACGGCAACGTATGTTAAGCTCATTAAATTCCGATCTAGACAGCACTATAAAATGGGGTTTAGCCAATAGAGTGGAATTAAATGCTTCCAAAACACAATGCTGTATGTTGTCATTAAAGCGAAACCAGAATCCTCAGTCATTATCTATGAATGGCACTTGCATCGCCGAAACCGAAAGACTTTCCATTCTCGGTATGTGTGTCCATGACAACCTCCGTTGGAACGATTACATTCACGAAGTCGCCAAGAACGCTGCGAAATGTCTAGGTCTTCTTAAAAGGTGCCAGAAATATTTTACCCCTTCTGATCTGGCTACCATATACAAGGCGTTCATTCGCCCCAAACTTGAGTATAACTCTCATATCTGGTCTGGTGCGCCCAAAACCTCATTGCACCTGCTGGATAGGATACAGAATCGTGCTTTAAAACTTATTGGAGACACAAATATAGCGAACTCTATAAATTCGCTCGAACATCGCAGAAATGTAACATGTCTCTCATTGTTTTATCGCTATTTCTATAAGCAGTGCTCAAGTGAAATCGCCAGCTGCATTCCACCCCTTCAACAATTCAACCGCAATACTCGACAAGCCAGGAATGCCCATCAGTTTACCCTCCAGCCTGCTTTCGGTCGTACTATGAAATATAGAGATTCTTTCATAAGCCGTACAACACGAATGTGGAATGCCTTGCCCAGCTCGGTCTTTCCCCTTCGGTGCAATTTGCAGACATTTAAAACCAATGTGCATCGGAGTCTCCTATCTTCTCTATCCCAATTTCCTTAACGCCCGCGCTGTGTACTTCAAACTACACCATAAGAGTAGTCATAACCTCTTTAGCGCGTGTTTAAAAAAAAAAATGATGTTGCCTATGAAAGTAACATATACACTCAATATAAGATCAACTGAATTATTGAAACGCGAAAAGAGTGATCTAGAATCTAGATAGCCCGGCCCTTGGTATTGATTTATTGCTATACTTGGTTAGCTGAACGGCTTCGAACGCGTTCCTGTTTATTCAAATGTTGCTGAAATAAAACAACAGTTTTTTTTACGTAATTAAGCTGTTAAATAAGCAGCATAATCTTTATGGGAATCGATACATTTGGATGGGTGAATGACGTCAATTTCGTGCCACGATCTACTTTTAATATGAAAATAATTTTTTGTTCCTCCTTCGCAACAACAATAACCTGCTTTCAAGTGGTGAGATATCTGTGAGTTATCTTTTTTTTTCATGCCGATTTCGAAGAGACAACAAAGTATCTTTAAATATACCTTTTCATTTACGTTGAATTGAGCTCTTGTTTTCATTTATGGATTAAGTTTCGGATACGTGTCAGAGTATACTCACAGTGTTTTTTTATTTTACATTTTGGCGATTTGTTTTCACTTTCGGTGTAATCGATAAGTGGCACCGTGAATAATCGGTTGTAGAGTGTACCTACCTTGAACTCTTTTGAATTTAAGTGTTTCGTGGCCTTCTGTTCGGGTGACAGTGTCTCTTTGTTTTTTTTTTGTTATTTGAACATCTGTTCGAAAACGGTGAATGTGCTGTTGACATAAATGTTTTGTTATACTTAACAGTAGGTAGATCGGTTGCGTAACTTTGAAGTTCACTGAATATTAAAGTATTTCGATGCGGAAGTGTTTCAAAATGGAATAATGATTTGGGGGCGAGTGTACGTGCACGACACAAGGAAATTCCTACTTAATCTATCGCTTTGTATCAAATGATTATGTGAATTTTGGTGCATACTTAAATTGATTGCACAAAATTTGTTTGGCGAACACGAGCGCTTATACTTTGGGCAAGAGGAACTTTATGAAATTGATTCCAACCACTCCCAGGGTAATTATTTTCTGTCCATATTGATATATGCTAAAATCTGCAGAAATATGTTGTTTTTTTCACGGGTCTTTGTCACATTAAGGGTCCACGGGCAAAATTTTACTTTGTTTGGTATTGCTGGATGAAGAGACTTGGGAAGGTAGGTAGAGAAACAGGACTGAACGGTAGTTAAAACAGTCAAGTGTCAACCTTTGGGTCAATGTTCTACAGGGCGGCTGATGAATATTGCTACATTAAGAACCTATAAAAAAAATTGTTTTTTCCATTTGTAGGTAGGCATAATTTCTTTATTTTTATTTCATTTGAAAGATAATTCTTCTTTTTTATGCTTTTTTTTATTATTTATTAAAACTAACTGATTTTCAAAGGCTCCCGCGCATGTGCGGCGTTCTATCAAAAAGTTGTTTAATACTGCCTGTAGGGCTGCATTGGGTATTGCCTCAATGATTGTTCAAATCGCTTACTTTGCGGTCAATTCAGGAGATCTTGGCGGCCAACGAAATGTGCAACTCGTCGAAGTCAGTTTATTTGGAATTTTTAGCTTCAGCTCTGTCATAACAGGCCTAGTTATGTGTGGGATTACACCGTCTTGTTGAAACCACACAGAGTTGAAAGGAATTCTCTTTCGGCGTAGTTCTTTAACGTCTTTAAATAACGGTCATCGTTGACCGTTACAGTGCGACCGTTTTCTTCAAAAAAGTATGTCCCGACAATGCATCTTGATGATGATTATGGTACTATGACTCGATCTGGATGCAGTTCAGTTCACTCTAATGGAGTATCTATGTCTGGATTAGTGTTACTCCATATTTGACAATTCTGCTTGTTTGCATTGCCGTTGAGAACAAAATGGGCCTCGCCCGACATAAAAATTAAGTTCAACATTCGAATGATTTTCTAGTAAAATTCCAAGCAAGCCTGCTGGATTGAATTTGCCTTTAAATTTAACTTTAATGGAAATAAGCTTATGCAAAATTGTCTGCAGTGTTTGTTTGCCTATTCCCATTTGCGCAGATAAGTTCCGGGACACAAAAAGTAACCTTTTCCTTGCAACGCTAATTCGTTTCTACATATAATATCGAAACCCGAATGACAAACGAAACTAGGAAGACCCATTACTTAGTTACGATTTTTTTAATTGTTTGGTTGTTGCTCGTTGCGTCAATTATTGTTTCTATTTGAACCTACAAATCTCTCGTATTTTTTTGGTTTAAGCTGGCATATTGATCACGACGTGAGACCTTGATCGATTACTCTTTAACCGGAACTAGACCAAAACTTCCCATTGGCAACAGTTGATCACTTAGCATACCCATACTCTATTATTATTTGTTATTTTATTACTATCGAGAGCGCACTTAGAATTTTCAACAACTTTTTAGAGCACAAACTGGTGATGGTGGGCTTGGACAATGCCGGAAAAACAACGATACTCTATCAGTTTTTAATGAATGAAGTGGTGCACACAAGTCCAACGATTGGTTCGAATGTGGAAGAGGTTGTCTGGAGAAATATACACTTTCTGGTCTGGGATCTTGGCGGACAACAGAGTTTACGTGCTGCATGGAGTACATACTACACGAATACAGAGGTGGGTTTTTGTTTTCATATTTTCTGTTCTTATCTAATGAAGAATCGTCTTACGTAAATTATTTCAGTTCATTATAATGGTAATAGATTCAACAGATCGAGAACGATTAGCGGTGACAAGAGAAGAACTCTACCATATGCTACAACATGAAGATCTGTGTAAAGCTAGTCTACTTGTATATGCAAATAAACAAGTGAGTTTGTTAAATGGACCTTGTTGCTTTTTTCTTACAATTTGTTTGTTCTATTTAAAGGACTTGAAAGGTTCAATGTCGGCTGCGGAAATCTCACGGCAGTTAGATTTGACTTCGATTAAAAAACATCAGTGGCACATACAAGCGTGTTGTGCGCTAACTGGAGAAGGGTTAGTATAATTTTGAACATTTATCAACATATAGACTTAAGAATTAAGGTCAGTTGTTAATACAATAAGCGCGAAGAGGTTTTAACTAGTAGTGTAATGTAAAGAAAAATGTAAAATCGATTCAAGAGTTGCGGACAATGGAACATTTTGTCCATATCATCATTTCGAATTGTGCTACTAATGTTCACTTAAACTAAGGTTTTTCTTTTTTCTAAGTTATTAACTGCTTAACTTAACTTTAACTGTTTAATTTCAAAAAGGCTGAGATGACTGCATTCTGCTGCATGCGTTGGACTACTTGGTTTGAGAGTCAGGTTGAGAGACCCATTACATGAAACAGATTTTCACATAAAAATCAGATGCTAGCGGTAACACTAGGAATCGAACCCAGGGAAGAACTCTGGAGAAATTCAGAGAGTCTATTTGGGTAAAGATTTATAGTGGTAGAGTGACGAAAAGAGACCCGTCAATGGTGGTCTGATTCGAATATCTCTCGAAAATAACTCCTACTCGAGTATTTATTTGTAAATAGCGTGGAGAAAAAATGCAAACCAAAAATTTTGTAAAGATTCTTTCAACTAGCGCCAAAAAGTGCGGAAGGCAGTTACAACATAGACAAAAGTGTAAAACTGGAAATTATGTTTGCTGTCTTTTAAAATTAACGTTCAGTTTTCTGGGGGTGTCTTTTATTTTACCCGGCTGGACACAGGGAGGGCTATGTGTTTCGCGCGTATCTTGTACACGTTCCTACGCGACGCCCTATAGCCCAAACGGTTTGACCAATTTTGATGACGTCGATATCGTGTGTACACTCAAATAATTGAACGCATCTATTACAGATGGTACCTTCTCTGTTGACACCTGCCCGTGTTCAGAAGCTTAAATTACGTCGATCGCTCGTTTACGGACGATACGATTTTACCCCAGGCATTGCCTGGCTGCCCTACTCAAATTACAAGCGCCCTACCAAGATCTTAGAATACCTATGTAAAGCTCCGACAGTGGAGTGCTAGTACTAGTAAACTCGCCTGTAACCTTATGTGGAACTGGTTTTTATTGACTTTTGCTTGCTTGTTGGTGGAAATTCTGTTTAAACCCATATCCTATTCTCAGCGAGTAGATGCGACTGCATTTTGAAGATTCATCGATGCTTAGAAGGCTTTCGTTCCGGTCTTTAAGTCAACACAGTTGGTTCGATTTCTTTGAGGTGGGAATCAGCGCAGGATATTGTTCTCCTCCCTTTTCCAGTGTTGATGCGCTTTCACGCAGATATCATCACAGTACGGCATCTTTATTTGGGGTTAATGAAGGTGGCTTCGGACACCGTTCGTTGATGATGTTGCCATACTGGGACCTCTTATTGTGGTCGGTTGTGGTAGGTGAATGTACTGTGAAGTGCTTCTCACGCAGGTGCTTTTGTTTATTCTGGCTACCGTGCGCACGGTTAGGTGTTGAACGGCGAACTTTGTCTTTACAATAAAAGCCAAATAACATGGTTTCTATTGAATGACAAATAAAAAACAAACAGTGGATGCAACAGGCCTATCACAGCCACTAGTCAGTCTTTATGGGACGAAAAGGGAGTTAAAAAGCTTACTTAGATTGAGTCTGTTACCTGTGAATTGGAGTCCCACTCTATTGATTGCAAAGTACTTCATTACTATCGATGTAGAAGATTGGTTCCCACACGTATTGTCAGTTTTCTGTCAAAAAAAGCGGCACTTGGAAATGAATGTGTGAGTGTCGTTATTATTGAATGAGTAAATTTGAAACTTTGCAGACAGGATATTGATTTTTTGGTCTCTTTTAACAATAAATTACACTTTTTAGAGGAGCAAACGATCAAATGACGACTTAAACTGTTACCGCCGGAACTGTTTTACCAATCATTACAAAACTTTTGCGTTTCTAAGCCCTAAAGTTATTACTCGCCAAAAATTAAACAACAATCTCTACGCGTGGCCTATAATTCCTATCTCCTTTTTATATTATTAATGCAATGTATGTCTAATCCTTTTTTTTACAGACTCTATCAGGGCTTAGAATGGATCGTTCAGCGCATCAAGAAGAAATGACAGACATATCCTGATCGCGATAGTTTATAGCTAGTTGAAAAAATAACTGAAACTGAAAATCAATTATTATCTTATTATTAGCACTAGAATTAATTTCATAGCATAATGTCTACCATAATTCTATATTTTTCTTTTCAACCCTACGCGATAGTACATAACATCATTAATGATAAATTCTCAGCTAAACAAAAAAGGATATTTTCCTATTAATCTGTAAATTTAATACACCTTAAAAGTCATAACATTATTATTATTTTTTTTATGATTATTTTACAAATTCTGAGCAACAGGTGATTTGCGCGGTTCAGTCGTACATATACTTTTCCATAAAAAATATAACAACAAATGATGGATAGTATTTTTTTTTATAAAAACTATCAGAACCAGAAACAATCGTTATCCGATTTTTTATACTTGTTGAAAACATTTTAGGTTTATGATTTTCAATAAAAAAAAAAACAATCTTTTCCATCAAAACTGTGAAGCTTTCTTCTGTTAAAAAAAAAAAATATATCAAATTAAAACAAAATCGTTTAAAGTTTAATTATTATGTATGTTTTAACCAAAATGTAAATACAGACGGTCGAAGATAACTGCATTATTTGTACAACGTATACTTAAAAATGTAAATTAATATTTTGTAAGTAAATTAAAAAAAATATATATATAAAAAATAAAGTTATACAAATAAAAACATGTTAAAACAAACAAGATTTGCCAAATGATGAAAAAATAATTAAAATAAAATAACATTAAAGCAAAATACATTCCGATTTGATCACAGCTTATTTGTTTTTCATTTTAGAAAAAAAGATTCAAGCCAATAGCAGCATTTTTGTATTTACTAGCAATGGGCGGTAGTTTAAGGCCACCGAATTGCAGTCCCCTGATCGAAATGCGTCTTAAAATATAAACTCTACTTGTAATCAGAGAGAAATGCATCCAATCATTGACAGTCGAAGTTTTCTCAGGAGCGATACTAGTTTTATCTGCTGTTTCGACGGTGATCAGATCGAGTAACACAACAAACATTTCTCAGTTGAAATTCAAAAGTTGACGTAGGTACCTACTCGCTGATTCAGAAATATCCCTGGTTTATTTCTGACAGATGACACCAAATTTATGTCAGTTCAACTTTGGATTTCAATTTCGGCTGTTACTTTCGTCATAGACAAAGCATACGATTTTCGTTTTAGGGAATTTCGCTCTTGCGAAAAAAGTCACTAGCTGTTTGCAGAAGTTCCCGCAAGATTGCCAATTGCTTTGGGCACTCTTTTCAACAAAAAAATTACTCCAATTGATCTAAGTGCGTAGCAGCGTAGCAACGATTAATTACTGGGTTATTGGTCGGAATTCACTTGGACTTTGTTATGGGTCGTAATTTACGCGATCTTATGAAGAATACGACGAAACTGAAAAAAACATATGCAATAAATTCCAACTTCATTGTCTTTCGCTTTGAATGACGAAAACGATACATGAAGTCCCATTTTACGAGTCCAACACGTGGTAGCATCTTATATTGCGTCTTTTACAGACCAAATTGCGATCGTCTTCTTCGCTCCCGGAATCAGACGATGGCCAATCTTCCAAGAAATAATTTGAAGGATACCTACATCATTTAAGTTTTAAAAATTAATATTTGATTATTTTCGCCACTTGATTTGAACTTCGCACAGTCAAAAACCAAAATGAGAAAAAAAATCTGACATTTAACGTAAAAATCCCAAGTTTGCTCTACAACTTCTACTATTTCGGGGAGTTGAAAGAACCCAAAGCTGATTTTCGGTTTTCTCAACTTCGGATTTCGGAATATCCAAAGTTGAGCGAGTCAACTTTGAGTGAATAAAACGGGCCTAATTCTTGCTATGTGATACTGGCCGCGTTCCACTGCCCGCTAGTCTTCTAACACAAAATATCCCAGATGAAAGAACGCCCGCGCCGCGGCAGCGGCAAAGTGACATTGGACTTGTTGGCATCAATAACATATGACTTTCTTTCATAAATAATTCCATGTCGCATAATTATTTCCAAACTACATTTAAAAAGAAATGGTACATGTTATAGAAACCATAATAATATCGGAATTGCTATTTTACTTACCTTATTACTAATTTTATCACAATTGCAGCTCGGCTTCGTATTTTTGTTTTTATTTTGTAGACGTTTGAACGAATTCCTTTGACAGCTGTTTTTTTTTCTCTCAAAGCAGCGGGTAGTCTTGCGCAAGATTGAGAAATTTCACAAAAAGTGCTAGACGACTAGCGCAAATGGTAAAATGTCAATTTTTTTTATATGGAATTTGACTATTGACATGCCGCTGCTCATCTAGCGGGCAGTGGAACGCGGCCACTGTGAACGTGAAAAGTGTTTTCTAGAGTTCCACGATTAATTATTCTCTTCTCGATCTATGAAAAAAATAAAATAAATGTCTCACTTTTTTATCACAGCCGTTTCATTTGCAAGGAACTGGGAAAAGCAAATAGTAAGCAAATGAGACCCACAACCACAATAGAACCGAAATATAAGCGCACACAAAGGGCTTCAGAAACAATAAATCCATTAATGACTTCATACATATTTAATTTTTAAGATCCATTCAATGATGTTTGGAAATGTATAAAGCTGAATTAAGTGCTCCTCAGTTGTAACTTCGAATGGATTATGAGTATGACCATCATGAAGGAACCGTCGCAAAATCGACAGTTTATTAAAAAAAAATTGATAAATAACCGGTCAATACAACGCTTACTGTACAAATTACACATACTAGTGACAGGATTTATCATTTAGTATATTAGTACACATTTGACCGTAGTTTCATGGGTTCAAGAGTCACATATTGCGTGATCATGAAGTGATAAAATGAAAAACCACATTGAAAACTGATGTGATAAATTATTTTTCATTGCTTCACAGCTTCGCAGATCGGGAAACGACCCTCTAAGCTCCTGCCATGCGAACGCCATTGTTTCTAGTCGCTACAGCGTTGTAATAGAAGTTTTTCGTTTTGTTTTGTTCCGCAATATTAATGATGTTGAAGATGTTTGATCTTATCCTCATTGTGGATATCGACTTATTCGGATTGACCTTTGCAGTTATTTAGGTTTTTTTTTTTTTAAAGGTTTTAACTTTTAAGGTTTAACAAAAATAAGGTTTTATTCATTAAGGAAAGTACATCATTCAAACCCTCAAAACTGAGCAGAGGGGGAACATTGGCCTAAAGCCAACTATGCAAACTATCGGTCTGCTTGTGTTGTTATCGGCTTTTCAAAAAAAAAAAAAAAAAAAAAAAACGGTTGAAGACTCCACTGTAAAAGTTCAGGGGGGTTTCCGTGTTCCTAAGTTAAAACTCTTTCTATGTAAGAGCTAAGAGCACGTGTGCACAGCTATAAGTGTAATACACCCTTAAAGTTTCATGGCCTTGTTATGTTTCGTCAGTCACCGACACTGCATAGAAGAAGAAGATATTTTCTAAATGCCAATTGCAGTTGAACATTGAGACCCGCGGTACCTGTAAAGCTTGTCAAACTGTCGCATCCTATTAGTTACGCCAAACAAAGTTCAGATATACCTATTGCATATGACAATTGCGAACTAGAATTCGAATTAGAGCTCAAACTAAAATTATTTATCTAAACATTAATTATTATTATTATCTACGGTGTATAGTACACATAGGTACTCCAATTGGTCGTACAATTCCCACTTAGCGAGATAAAAATAGAACATAGGTTTGGCCAAATAGCCTCTTGCATAGTACCTACACAAGGCATGCACCATCATTTTTAGCCCACTGTACCTGCACAGTATAATATATGCCATATTAATTGAATTCACAGCGTGCCTTACCAACAAACATTTTTAGTTGCGACTCCAAATTTTAGAAGTTCACAGTGGCTATATTTGCCATACAAATTTCGCTATTGTGAGCTTTTGAAGTCGAGACTTAAATTTGTTATTAGTGCGTATAGGCAGATAATAAATATGTGTGTATTTTCCATTTGTCATAAAACTTTTCCCTGCCTTTGTTTTTATTAACTTTTGCGTTTTTGGTAGACAAACAGTAGGTAACAATCTTTTTCTTTACTATCAGTTGTTGTATACCGCTCTCATGACAGTTTAATGTGCGTTGTAGTTATTCCGCGATACCAATAATCATTTTTAGTGTCCAGGCTAAGTTTTTCGAACTCACAATGGCGAAATTTTCCCTACAAAATTGCATATTGTGACCTTGGAAATATTTAGTGTGAAGGTTAAAAATGATTATTGGTAAGGCCCATTAAGAAGTAAGTGATTGACATTTTGCTTTTTTCCATGGTAATCCTCGACCTATGCCATCGATTGGTAGGTATATGAAAAATAATTATGAATATTGATAATAATATTTATATTCATGCGTCATGCCGTAAAACAAGTGCATGAAATTTCCAAGAAATTTGTCATTCTTAATTTAGACACAGTCAAGAACAAAAACAGAAGTTAATCAAAAGTGGAAAAAAAACATCTAAGTGAATCACTGATAACACACTTGTTAATTTTTTTTTTTCAAATTTACTAATTTAAGCGGAATTACCATCTATACGGCATGGTCGCATCTTTTCAACCATTCGTCATTTTGATAAACTATTGATTTCAGTACCAATCATCACTATGCGCCAGGCACAACCACCAAAAGTGTGTTGAAGAAAAATCGGGAACAGGAAAATATCTCGGAAGCGTAATATTAAAGACAACCTGTTTCGATGGAATTCAAAGTAAGAAGAAGGTTTTATTATAAGTGTCAGTGTCATAATGACAGCGTAAACTACAGGGTGTACAATGTTGTAAAAATAGTGTTACCATACATAGATAAAATAGGTTCTCATTTATTTTCTACACCCCCACTAGAATCTATTTCTCAAGTCCCATGGACTTAGCACAAAAAATTGACTTCTCTGCTGGCAGCCCCTTCGTCATAATGTCAGCCACCATTTCCAAAGTTTTTACGTAGCTTAGCTTGATTCGCTCCTCGTTGATCACACTACGAACAAAATGATGTCTTACATCAATATGTTTTGTCCTAGCATGATAAGCATTCGTAGATGATAGACAAATGGCACTCTGGTTGTCGCAGAATAAGTGAATCTGTTCCTGCATCTCATTTATAAGCTCCTTTTGCAAGCCCAAAAGCCACAGCGCCTCTTGTACATTGTATAAACGTAGCCCGTAACAGATTTTCGATCGTCGACATCACCAGCATAGTCGGCGTCACAGTATCCAGTTATTGTCGTATTTTTCCTTACATCTCTTGAGTAACACAATCTCCAGTCTGCAGTACCTTTCAGATAGCGTAGAATCCTTTTTGCTGCTATCCAATGGGCCTTCCCTGGATTTTGGTTGAATCTGCTTAAATGGTTGACAGCATAACTGATGTCTGGTCGTGACACCTGAGCAGCAAATAGCAAACTACCAATCAGTTCCTGATATGGAACTTTCCACATCTCTTCCTGTTCAGCTTGTGACTTGGGCGACATGGTTTTACTTAACCTTTGGTTGTTGTCCATCGGCGTCGAGCATTCGTTGCAATTGGT
Organism: Cheilosia vernalis; assembly: GCA_949126925.1. Taxonomy (NCBI): domain Eukaryota; kingdom Metazoa; phylum Arthropoda; class Insecta; order Diptera; family Syrphidae; genus Cheilosia; species Cheilosia vernalis. Next base: position 34,382,365 of record OX421360.1, on the reverse strand, counting down.
CAACCCAAATCTGTCAACCATTTCATGGATATATTTCTCCTGATCTACCCAAATTATACCTTTTGTTCTGTCTCTCCGTAAACGTAACCCCAGAAATGAGTTAGCAGCACCAATATCCTTCACGTGAAATTGTTTCATCATGTTCGATTTTAAACGATGTTTTAACTCGGGATGATTGTCTATGATTAATAAATCATCCACATAAACGGCGACTGCGATAAATTTACAATCGATGTGCTGGAAATAAATGCATGGATCCAACTCCGACTGCTTCAATCCAAAGTTTTTCAAAGCACTATCTAGTTTTAAATTCCACGTTCTTGATGACTGCTTCAAACCATAAATGGATTTCTTTAAACGAAGCGTTTTATTTCCAATTCCAAAACCTTCTGGTTGTGTGATATAAATTTCCTCTTGAAGATCGCCCTGCAGAAATGCAGTAATTGCATCCATCTGCTCAACATCCAAATTGTTTCGAGCAGCTAAGGCTAAAAGAAAACGAATAGATTCGTACCGCACAACAGGGGAAAAAGTTTCTTCGTAGTCAATGCCTTTTCGTTGGCTACACCCCTTTGCCACTAGCCGAGCTTTGTAGTGGCACATTCCACTGTTTGCGTCCACTTTTGTTTTAAACACCCGGTGGGTGTTGTGTGAATAGGGATGGACATCTGATTGGCATCAACTTGGCGATGTCCAGTGTCGCAACTATCTCACACTCACCAATTGTGCTTATTTTACCTCCCCGTGGTCACCACCGGGTACTGGTCTATGTCCACCCGGACTTGACTTGCTAAACTTATAAGCGCGAGTGTTGAACACGAAGAAAATAGCAACACTATAATGCTCTGTCGGATTGACTGTCTGCTCGAGTCTCAGAAGTCTTACATGAGCCCCTCAGAAAGAGGACGTACGGCGGATGAATTCACAAAGCTGAATCAACGGTGGCGTCAACAGTCAACATGGCAGATACCTCAATGGGCTACTCTGACGTATTTGGAGCTGAGGTCATTGAGGATTTTCAACACTAGTCAGGGTGTTGAAATAGAGATGGTGGCGGAAGAGCCCTTAATGGGTCAACGGCAGCTCTCACATCCCCGCAGCGGGTTACTGACTCCGGAATATCCCGGCTCCTTTTGTCCAAGGGGTCGCAAAAAGGGCCTGGTCCTCCAGGTTGGGGGTTGTACGCCGGGGTAACTGCCCGACTACGTAAAAATATAATAGTTGCGAAGCACCAACAAGCCTCGGATACGGATGATCTAACTGTTGACGAACCTGGCAAACGATCAAAGGACAACGAATTTCGGATCTGTACGTGGAATGTTAGGTCCCTTAACAGACCGCGTGCAGCCGAACAACTAGCGGAAGCCCTGAACCACTATAAAGCAGATTTAACCGCCATCCAAGAAGTGCGATGGGATGGCCCGGGCAAGAAGAAGATGAAAAACTGCGATATCTATTATGGCGACTGCTTTCGGCAACAAAAACAGCGCTTATTCGGATGTGGATTCGTCGTTGGCGCCAGACTTAGGCAAGAAGTCTTAAGTTTCAACTATGTAAACGAGCGCATCACGACAATCCGCATTAAGGCTAAATTCGGCAACATAAGCTTAATATGCGCGCACGCCCCCACGGAGGAGAAAGACGACGACACCAAAGAAAGGTTCTACGAGCTCTTGGACCACACCTACGAGCAATGCCCTGGCTATGACACTAAAATTGTCTTAGGCGATTTTAACGCCAAGTTAGGAAGAGAGGGCATCTTTGGTAGTACCGTCGGAAGGTGCAGCCTACACGACACCACCTCCGATAACGGATTTAGGCTGATCGACTTCGCGGCGGGGCGAAATGTTGTCATAGCAAGCACGCGGTTCCCGCATCTCGATATTCATAAAGGCACATGGAGATCTCCTGATCAATCAACCGTCAACCAGATTGACCACATTGCGATCGACGCAAGGCACTCCTCCAGTATTATGGATGTCCGAACGTTCCGAGGGGCCAACATTGACTCGGACCACTACCTTGTTGTAGCCAAGGTACGCCTTCGGATATCCCGAACGCCGCCAAAACAAGTAAATACTGGGAGGAAGTTTGACGTCGGACGGCTACAATCGCAAGAGATCACCAGATCCTTTTCCGATCGAGTCTCTCTCAATCTCTCAAGAGGTCCTATGCAGCCAGCATCAAGTATTGAAGACCAGTGGCAACATTGCCAAAAAGCCATCAGAGACGCCGCCTCTGATGTGCTGGGTTTCACCCGACCGCCACAACGAAACCCCTGGTTCGACGACGAGTGCCGGCAAGCACATGCAGCGAAGCAAGAGGCATACAAAGCGGCGCTGCAAAGGAGGACCAGAGCTGCTCGTGAGCTCTACGCGCAGAAGAGAAGAGACGAACACCGGCTTCTAAGGAGAAAAAAGAAAGAGCATGAGAAGCGCGCGATCGATGAAATAGAGAGATGTTACAACAGGAATGAGGTTCGGAAGTTCTACCAAAGGGTAAAAAGAACTTCACAAGGCTACAGAACCCGAACCGAAGCCTGCAAGGACGAACAAGGGAACATCGTAGTAGAATCGCAGTCGATGCTGAGGATATGGAAGAACTACTTCTGCAGACTGTTTAACGGCGATGACGACTTAAATTCCGCTGTCAGGCAGAATGAACCGTTCAACCTGGACGATGAGGATCAACAATACCGTCCACCCGACCTGGACGAGGTGAAGATAGCTATATCTAAACTGAAGTCCAACAAAGCCGCTGGAGCAGATGGCCTAGCCGCCGAGCTGTTCAAAGCGGCAGGCGATGACTTGGTTAGGAGCATGCACCAACTCATCTGTAAAATATGGTCGGAGGAAAATATGCCCGATGAATGGAACCTCAGCATTGTTTGCCCGATCCTCAAGAAAGGAGACCCTCTGAACTGCGCCAATTACAGAGGTATCAGTCTTCTAAACATTGCCTACAAGATCTTATCTGCCGTTTTGTGTGAACGCCTGAAGCCTTTCGTAAACAACCTGATTGGTCCATATCAGTGTGGCTTCAGGCCAGGAAAGTCCACCATAGAGCAAATATTCACACTGCGGCAGATCTTGGAGAAAACCCAGGAACTTCAAATCGATACCCACCACCTTTTCATCGACTTTAAGGCCGCATATGACAGCATTTATAGGGACGAACTATACAGAGCAATGTCTAGTTTTGGCATCCCTGCCAAACTCGTCCGTTTGTGCAGGATGACGATGGAGAATGCACGCTGCTCCATCAAGGTCGGTAAAGAACTTACCGAGACCTTCGATGTCAAAAAAGGATTTAGACAAGGCGATGCGCTGTCATGTGACTTCTTCAACATCGTTCTTGAAAGAATAGTGCAAAACTCAAACGCCAACACCAGAGGCACTATCTTTCAAAAGTCCGTCCAATTACTCGCATACGCCGATGACATTGACATAATTGGCAGAACGCAGCGTGATGTTAATGGCGCGTTTGTGAGTATTGAGACTGAGGCGGCGAAGATGGGTTTGGCGGTTAATGAGGGCAAGACGAAGTATATGCTGTCAACTAAAAAGGACACCCAACACCGACGGCTCGGACAGAACGTCACAATAGACAGATATAACTTTGAGGTGGTTAAGGACTTTGTCTACCTAGGCTCCGCTATGAACTCAGACAACGACACCAGCGCTGAGGTTAAACGTAGAATTACTCTTGCCAATCGCTGTTTCTTTGGGCTAAGAAGGCAATTGAGTAGCAAAGCCCTCTCTCGAACAACTAAAGTGACCCTTTATAAGACCCTTATCATCCCAGTTCTGCTATATGGCGCAGAGGCATGGACTCTATCAAAAGCGGATGAGGTAACTCTCGGTTGTTTCGAGAGAAAAATTCTTCGTGTTATTTTTGGTCCCGTCTGCATTGACGGTGAATGGAGAAGGAGATTTAACGACGAACTGTACGGGCTGTACAGCGACATCGACCTAGTCAGAAGAGTGAAGGTCCAACGACTGAGGTGGCTGGGTCATGTAGAGCGAATGGACACGAATGCTCCGGCCCGGAAGATCTTCGAATCCATACCCGAGGGAAGGCGCAGTAGAGGAAGACCGCGACTCAGGTGGCGCACGCAAGTGGAAGGGGACCTTAACCAACTTAGCGTGCGAAACTGGAGACAGCTAGCTAAAGATCGCGCTGGCTGGAGACGCTTGTTGGTTGAGGCCCAGGTCCACCCCGGACTGTAGCGCCACCTTAAGTAAGTAAGTAAGTAACTCAGCCTCCTCCCATGTTCCATTCGCTTGCAAGGCGGCATATTCGTTGTTAATAGCTTCTCTCCACCGATCAGCATCATCTCTAGAGATCGCTTCTACGTAAGTTGTCGGATCAAAATGAGTTTTTTTACTCGCCATATATGAGACGTAATCATTATATTTTTTAGGTATTTTTGCTCTTTCCGATCTTCTTACATTTGCAGATGCTGCGGGCTCTTCCAAAGTTGGGGGAACGTAATCATCGTCAGAATAAAATGACTCACCTGACTCGGTAGTGTAGTTAACAGCATCTTCCTCAGCAACAACAGCAACATTTTCATCTGTCACAGCAATAACAGCAGTATCTTCCTCTTTCGCAGCAACAACAACAGCATTATCGTCATTCGCAGCAGCAACAACAGCATTATCGTCATTCGCAGCAGCAACAACAGCATTATCGTCATTTGCAGCAGCAACACCATGGCTATAACAACTTCCACCGTCAATATCAACAAATGTTTCCCCCACTGAGCTTTCTAAGAATGAAGAGAACATGTTATTTGTATTTCCTTTAACACATACCTGTCCAAAAGGCTGATTTTCCAGACAAATAACATCACGGCTGATTAGTAATCTCTTCTTCTTCGGTTCGTAAACTCTATAGGCTTTTGAATTTTCGCAATAACCGAGCAGTATACAAAGCATTGACTTAGGATCCAGTTTTTTCCTCTTTTGACTTGGTATATGCATCATTGCCGTCGATCCGAACACTCGAAGATGACTCACATCTGGTTTCTTTTTGGTCCAAATCTCCTCCGGCGTTTTAAAGTCCCCCAGCACTCTTGTCGGCGTACGGTTAACTAGGTATGCGGCATACAAAACCGCTTCAGCCCAAAAACTTTTCTCTAACGCTGCATCGGATAACATACTGCGAACCTTTTCCATTAAGGTACGGTTCATCCTCTCAGCCTTGCCATTCTGTTGAGGTGTGTACGGAACCGTTGTTTGGTGTTGAATTCCACAGCTGCTTAGATACTTCAGGAAATCGAGGTTGCAATACTCACTGCCGTTGTCTGTTCGTAGAGTTTTTACTCTACGATCTGTTTCATTCTCCACTCTATTTTTAAACTCGATGAATTTTTCTTTCACTTCCGTTTTTGATTTAAGAATATAAACGAAAACTTTGTGTGAAAAATCATCCAAGAAAACCAAAAAATATCGTGCACCACCGAGAGATGAATGCTCAATTGGTCCGCACAGATCTGAGTGCACCAATTCTAGAAAGTCTCTGGACGTATTTTCAGATGCTTTAAATGGCTTTCGAGAATGTTTGCCTTCTAAACATTTAAAGCAATGTATCTCATTAGAATCAGCGAAGTCAATACCCGTGACAGCTCCGCTCTTCATTTTGATTAACGCATTTTGACTTGGATGACCGAGTCGACGATGCCATAGCTCATACGACAACCTTTTCTCCACCATCATACTGAGTGCGTCTGCCTGCATTCCAGTATTTAATTTATACAGCTTACCGTTTACCTGACTTCCAGTAGCAATTACTCTTTTGTAGTTGTCCGAAATAATACATTTGTCGGCTTTAAATGTGATGGTGTAGCCGTGTTGTGTCATCTGGCAAACCGACAAAAGATTTGCACACAAATTTGGAATATAAAGCACATTACCAATCGTCACCGTCAGCAGCTCATCTTTCGCCAAAAATTGCATTTCGACGTCACCTCTAGCTTTGACATCCAAGTTAAAACTATCTGCCACTGTGACTTCTTCCTTGTTGACCGAACACACATTTCGCAACCAGTCTCTACGATTTGTCATATGCTCTGAAGCTCCTGAGTCGATAAACCAATCTGTGCTGTGAGCTTTGCTCGTCCTCGCTACGAACGATGTGAACAGCACCACATTTCGCTGCTTACTTCTTCCATCCGTTGTCTGACCCTTATTCGGACAGTTTCTGGCTATGTGCCCGTGAACTTTACACTCGAAGCACTTAGGCCCTAATGCACGGCGTTGATTGCCTTTCTTCACAACTCCTTTGCCGCCACTACCACTATATAAAACTACAGGATTTGCACCACCACCAGACCAACTATCATCATCCTTGATGTCCTGAAGTAATTTGGTTTTTATTGCGTCCGCTGAAATCTTTACACCAGAGCTTTCTAGTGCCATAATCATTGGCTTATAATTAGCGCCTAACCCTGCCAGCAATAACGTACCAACCCATTCATCGGAGACTTGCATACCGACTGCATCTAGTTTATGGGCGGTAGAAATCACTTTGTTGACGTAAGTTTCGACGGAATCGCAATCCTTTAAACTTGTTGTTATTAATGTTCTTAAAAGTCCAACACGCCTGGTTAATCCATTATCTGCAAACGCCGCTGCCAGCTTATCCCAGACCTCTTTTGCTGTTTTTGCTTCCTTGACATGAATGTAATTGATTGGTTCGATGAGAAGAATTAGTTTGGATTTCGCCTTCAAAACCTTCTTCACATCAGTCTCCGTTCCAGACACGCATGCCCACAGATCTTCATGTTGAAGGAAATTCTCAACAGCAAATTTCCAGTCCTCATAATTTTCACGTCCCTTCAGTTTCTCGATTGCCGGTATCGATGAAGTCGCCATAACCTCAATTTAAAATCCGAGAAAATCTGAGAAATCCGTCCGCGGAATTTCAGGAAAGCTATATAATTATGATGAGCAGATTAATCCGTATTTTCCTGGGCGAACCTGGGCCCATAACCTGTTGAAGAAAAATCGGGAACAGGAAAATATCTCGGAAGCGTAATATTAAAGACAACCTGTTTCGATGGAATTCAAAGTAAGAAGAAGGTTTTATTATAAGTGTCAGTGTCATAATGACAGCGTAAACTACAGGGTGTACAATGTTGTAAAAATAGTGTTACCATACATAGATAAAATAGGTTCTCATTTATTTTCTACAAAGTGAACATAGGCATGTTGAGACCTTCTGCAATTTTGACACCTAAAACTTGTTAGGAATAATAATATACACAAATACGCAAAGATAGGCCAATTTATTCGTGAATAAATTATTTAATAAGTTTTTTTTTGTGTTGTTAAATGGCGTTTGTATTTCAACGAACTGTGACGGATTTTAAAAGTCAACTTCTTATGTCGTTGTCCATTGGGACCAAAAATCAATTTTTTTTTTATCTAAATCACTTTTCATGTTTCATTATGCAAAAACTACCAATCTTTTTTTCGATTCGGATCACTTTTTGCAGATCTCTATATTTTTTTAACAAACTCCACCTGTTGTCAAACTCCAATGCACACTTGTGTTGGTATCTTAAGTAAATCTGAGAAAAAATCGAGATTCGAATCGAGTATTCTGAAATCTGAAAAAGATTCCTTTTTTTTGTGTATCAGCGCACAATCAAATACCACATAAGTTTATGAGCTCTTATCTCATCTTAAAGATGTCGCTTACTTTTAGGTCCCAATCGAATGAAAGAAAGTTAGAACATTGAACGAGATAATAGATAAACAACCCTGTGCCTTGATTTTGTGCGGTTTTTGAGGCGATGTCGCTAGGGAACGTTCCGAATCGGATTTGAGTGTGTGAGTGAGCCGCGCGCTGTGACCAACGAGACCGTAGTGCAATAATTTAGCACTTTTTCGAGGACCCTCATACTATTTGTTGCTACTTTTTCCCTTTTTTTAGTATGAAAATTCACTTTGGAAATTTTAGAAACGCAGTGATTTCCAAATGAATTTCTATAAAATATAACGCTGCTGTGTATCAGAACACGATTATAGTGTTAGGAGAGCCAACAATTGTTAAATATTGTGCGAAAATTCTTAAATTGCAGAATAGCTTTAGAAATGACACTTTTTTCTTTTTTTTATTTGTTACTTTTCAGAATTTCGCAACAATCTCCCGGACTGTTAGAGAAAGGTTATAAATTTTAGTTTTAGTTTCACAATACAATATAGACTGTAAAAAGATCACTCTCTCACAACGTTTCTTTTATAAATAAACCCAAAACAACCAAATAACATTAGAATTAGATGTCTTTAAGGTTGTTGTGCGGGTAAGCTAGACAGTACTTTAGATGCAATTCGTTTTCAAATGACAAATTTTAAAATGAAAACCTTTTAGCTTTGATTTTTATTTATAAATATATAAAAAATTAATTGAATTTTGTTTATAAATTATATCAATATCTACTTTTGAAATCTCCTTCAATTTAGTTTTAAAAAGTCCATATAAAAGGGGCGATGAAAGAAAAGTGTGCCTTTTTCTGACGCTGTTACATAAATTTAGTATTTTGTAGTATTTACACTATTTACGCGTTATTTTTTTAACATATTCATTTTGAAATCACAATTTTTGAAAACTTTTTTAAGTACTATTCACATGAGCGCGAATTGCGAACAAATGAATTTAATTGTATTTATGAATTGAAAATTGATTTTTATACTATTTACCACCAAAGCCTTAAATTAAATTAATCTTAAGTCTAATCTAAAAAAAAATCGGACTCTCAATCGATTTAAATAGCTCAATTTACAATTATTACAGCAATTGAAAATTCTTGCGGCGAACTGTCACACTTTATTCACAATCCTACATAAGACATTCGCGGATCCACAAACCCACGAATGAAAAAATTCTATCGAATTTAACATTAAACAATGATTGAAGTAATTGGAGTGTAAAAAAATTCGCTTGTTCGCAGTTCGTTCGCCATTGGCTCTCATGCGAATAGTCCAAAAATGTGTATTTTACAAATAATAAAAAGGAACAAAGGAACAAAAAATTGTATTAGTGTCCTCGAAAAAGGTTCCAAATTGTCGCACAACGGTCACGCTGTTGTCATTTCTTCTCATCCGACATCCTTCTCGCTACCTAAAAAGGTCGCGTGTGGGAAAGCTCGCCTGGAATTTGCAGGAACAAAGCGATATAAGAACAGGGAAATATTGGAAGTTGTCAGTTCGCGACATCACTCACACATTTACAGAATCCGCCTATACGTGAACCCTTTCCGACACCGCCATTGCGGAAAAAACCGCACAAAATCAAGGCACTGATGCCTGTTTTACTGAACACCTATCAGCGTTGCCACTTTGCTGCAATAGCAGTAAATCTACTGCACTTTTCGCAAAAAATAAATCTGCTGCCACCAAATCCAATCTACTGCACTTATTTTAAACCAAAGACTATCCAAACTACACGGTCAACTTCCGTTTACCTACCCTATTTTCAAAACTAAATTTTTGATGACAGCCTTCTCTCGCGCTCTTTTTTTTCATGTCTGTGAATTCGTGTTATTATTCGCCCGGGTATCACTTTTTTAATAACAATAAATGTTGAGTATGGTTTTTTAGTTAGCCTTATAGGCCTTACTTGTTCTCTATCCATCTTCGGCGCCAAAAAATGTTCATCCGTTCACATTTCATGTTTTTTATAATTTTCTTTATATAATAATAATAATAACATGCAAGTTAAAACCAAGTGAAATGGTCTACCGATTCACATCAAGTCCCTGCAAACGATTTTCTAAGGATGCGTACGTCAGCAACCTTTGATTTGTACATTCATCAATACTTCGGAAATCCTATACAGGACAGGCAGCTTGTAGGCACATGTACCATTTGTGCTCTCAGTTGACCATCTAGTTTTCAAATGTGTATCATCTTTGCTGAACACCCTCAGACTCTCCTGGGCTTTCAGAGTATTTTCAAAATTTTAATATAAATGATAGAACGATTATAAAAAACTTTCCAGTGATTATTACTATAGCTTTAAGCAATTCATCCTTGTTTGTTGTATAGTAAAAAAATCTACTGCGGAAAAATCCAATCTACTGCATTTTTTGTAATAATCTGCTGCGCTCCTCTTTTTTGGAAGTGGCAACGCTGCACCTATATTTATTAAAATAGTTACAGAAATAAAACAAATCGGGGTTCGGAAAAAGTACTCTAGATTACGCAAAAAATTGCATTTTCCAGCAGGCACAAAACGTGATCAAGAATAAATCTTTTTTTCTCTCCAATCGAATAACTTATGTCGTTTTCCATTGGGACCAAAAATCAATTTTTTTTTTTATCTTAATCACTTTTCATGTTCCATTGGGACCAAAAATCAATTTTTTTTTTCGATTCAGAGCACTTTTTGCAGATCTCGATATTTTTTCAGATCTACACACACTCTCACAATACCAATATACTTTGCACAGCTGTTTGACGTCATTTTAAGAAGTTTGCTTTGAAGACAAATGGGGGTAGTTTCGTGAAAACCAAAATAACGAAATACATTTAATAGCCATGGATATAATTTAGGAGGAACTATTATCTTCATAGTTTTCCTCGTCATCTGCAGACTACGAATCACCAAAAATACTCCATTTGTATGTGCAATAGTGGTAACATTTTTGCAAAAACAAATGCAATTCGAACAGCTGTTATTGTTGTCAAATAACGCACTAATCCATTTACAAAAGCAGATCAATTTCGTTGCATGTTCCATTCGCCACGTAAAATCTGAGATCTGAAAAAGATTTCTGGTGGTCCCAATGGAAAACGACATAAGTCACTTTTCATGTTCCATTATACAAAAACTATCAATCTTTTTTTTTTCGATTCGGATCACTTTTTGCAGATCTCCATATTTTTTAACAAACTCCACCTGTTGTCAAACTCCAATGCACACTTGTGTTGGTAAATCTTAAGTAAATCTGAGAAAAAATCGAGATTCACAAAAGTATTCTGAAATCTGAATCATACTGTATCAAACGAACATAAAAAGTGCTCTGAGAGTGTCCAATCAAATACCACATAGGTAAGTTTATGAGCTCTTATCTCATCTTAAAGATGTCGCTTACTTTTAGGTCACAATCGAAGGAAAGAAAGTTAGAACATTGAACGAGATAATAGATAAACAACCCTGATGTCTGTTTTACTGAAAATCTATCTTAACAAAGTAAAGGAAACGAACGCGCATTGAAACAGTTACAGAAAAAAAATCGGGGTTCGGAAAAAGTACCTACTCTAGATTACGCAAAAAATTGCATTTTCCAGCAGGCTGATCACAAAACGTGATCTCGAGCAAGAATAAATCTTTTTTTTTCTCTCCAATCGAATAACTTAAGCATTACCTAAAGATTGATATTTTTGAACTCATGCAAATGTCACAGGGTATAGCAAGTTAGTTCAGTCAGTTTCTTTCCGCATTTACTCTCTGACAAGCGAACAATTAATTAAATAACTTTAATTATTTCGATTGCTATTTATGTACGAAGAAATTTCTACCTAATATTACATCACTTTTACAGAATTATAGCATCGTATTTAACTTAACTCATTTATGGCGGTGCATAAATAATATAACTAATACATTCATTTACGAATGTTGTAATAAACATTCGAACTTGTGTGTCGCGTCTTCTAGTTCCTATTTTATATTCCTATCTTTTCGTGAAATGAAAACAAATAAAATTGAATTTCATTCTAATCACATCAAACAAACAAAAATTCAACGCGATAATTTACTTTGTTTTGTCCAAGCGCCACAGAAAAAGCTCCGCTCCAGCACACAGTTCACGCCAGTGACCACGATCAGTTACCGCATTAAAGTCGCACATTATAAGAGCTTTGGCCAAAACTTCTCGGGACCATTGATAATTTCGACGTCAGTTTCCAACTAAACGTGACTCTAGTCTGACTGAATAAGTTCGAATTCGCCATTAACCTGCCCATCATCTCAGCACCATGCACAATCCGGATTATACGCCAACCAATAACTTTGTTCAGGTGCATTTCGCTGAACGATTTGTGCCCATTGCGCAGCAACCTAAGCTTGGTAATTTAATTCTGACAAAAATTGACAACAGGGAGTATTTTTACGGAATTGAGCTATCAGCCAAATCGAATAGCACCTTGGATTATCGCAAGTTTGCTGTTTCGCCGCTGTTTACATCGTTGGTATGGATAGGTCGTTTATACAGTGACGTCGATCCGATCAGTGAAGTAGATACGGTACGCTTTGGTAGACTTTTGCAAACAGATACTGTCGTAATGCCTCATTTGACCTGTTACCGAACAACGCCGGAGAGGTTGAAGAGTTTTCTGTCTTTGGACTTTGCGAATATTCTCGCTTTGCGCGGCGATGACGTCGATGACGGGCAATCTTTTCAACATGCATCTGATATGGTGGCGGAGATTCGAAAGATACGAGGTGGTGAGTTGCATTAATCAAATTTTAATTGGATTTTTAATAAATCTGACATTCCTAAGATACCATTACTATTGGTGTGGGGGGGTATCCTCAAGGTCATCCTCAATCGAACTCAATGGAAGCTGATATGAGATATTTGATACAGAAGGTTAGTGCAGATAATAATGTGTGTTTTCTATAATTAGTGTGATTCTATTGACATATAGGGTAGTAAGTTAAATCAATATTCAACAGTATGCATTGTGAAGAGGGGTACACATATCGATGTGGGACTGGGAATCCCCTGGTGGAGTCTGCGTTTCTTTCAGTAAGTGGACCAGACACACCATAGGTATTTATTTGTTTTATCTCGGGGGTTTGTTTGTTTTTGTGATTGATTCGATGCATAAATTAATTTTCAATCAAGCTTAAGTGAAAATGAAATAAACTATAATTTTGTTCAAAGAAAGTAAGTAAATATGTTTTGCATATTTGTGGTCGAAAAACAAACAAACTTCCGCGATTGTTGCAAGATTGTACCTACAGTAAAAATGTTGATCAATAGAATATGATTATATGATTATTGGCATAAAGCAGAGCTTTTGCAATAGTGGCAGTTGTAAGAGTTTAAAGTTCCGGTTTTTGTAATTGAAGTGAAATACGAAGCCTTTTCGGGAAATACCTACAAAGATCGCTTAGAAAATTAAACACGTAATTATATTTTATGGTGTTAGTAGGGCAAAGTAAAGTCAAACCTTCAGTACGCATTTGAACACTTCTATGGTTCACAGGCTTACACTAATGTGGTATTCGATTGGGTGCTTTCAGAACACTTTTCATTTCATGTTCGTTTGATCAAAAAAAAAAAAAAAAAACAATCTTTTTCAGATTTAAGAGACCTTTGCGAATCTGGATTTTTTCTCAGGTTTGCTTTAGATTTACCAGTCCAATTTTTGTAAATTTATTTATGTATCAATATTTAGAAATAAATCGGGACGCATATTTGGAATGTTTTAATATAAATTTTAACCAGTCGATGGTAAAAGCTTTGCAAAGTGTCGAAGGCTACACATATTCCAATCCCACGAATATCAAGATCAACACAAACAAGAGCAATAGTGACTGTATCGTAGCTCAGCGAAATTATACGCACAATCCGAGGTAAAAATTTAAAACCATCAGAAAATAAAAACACAAGACAATTATAGTGGAAAAATGTTATAAAAAAACACTTTTGTTTATTATTCTCATATACCTACAACCTTCTCGGTTGGTTACTGCTGAAAGACTGACTTTCGTCATACAAATCTCAGAACCTTCTCGGTATTTCGTTAAGTTTATATACATAGTTGCTTAATACATCGACTGCAGAGTTGCAACTTGCAATACTCATGCAGTTCGATACAGTGACGTTTTTATGTTCGACACACGTAATCTGAGAGCGAATCTGAAGAAGCCCAATTGAGTACCACATAAGTAGGTTGTTATTGTTACCCCATGTGGAAGGGACTTTACAAAAAAAACTTTAGCGGAGTGATATGAAACATAATATTATAGACTAAGATCCAACTTACCACAAGTTTATATCACTTCATCATAAATTCAGCCGCTTTAAATAACATTGTATCGTAGCTCAGCGAAATTATACGCACAATCCGAGGTAAAAATTTAAAACCATCAGAAAGTAAAAACACAAGACAATTATAGTGGAAAAATGTTATAAAAAAACACTTTTGTTTATTATTTTCATATACAACCTTCTCGGTTGGTTCCTGCTGAAAGACTGACTTTCGTCATACAAATCTCAGAATCTTCTCGGTCTTTCGTTAAGTTTATATACATATTTACTTAATACATCGACTGCAGAGTTGCAATGCAATACTCATGCAGTTCGATACAAACATCTTGCATACCCTTAGGCTTGTTTTAAAATCATTTATGGATTTGTCTACTTTAAAATAATAAATTTTCTGTGTGCCAATAGAGTGTTTCGAAGCTTTTCCTCTCACAGATGAGCTATATCTTTTGTTCAGTTAGGTAAGTCGGACACGTCACTTCCCCTCACATTGAAAGGCATACGCCTTTCTCCACAACGGATTCTCACGCCATTTCTGCATACTTACATATCAAAAACCAATCCTAAACGGATGCACCCCTTTTCCCCTCTACCCATAACACGAGCACGGTTACTTGATACCAACAGGTATAAACCGTGAGATAGATTAAGAGATATTGTTAGACTTAAGACATTTTTTGAATGTCAGTTCCAATTCAGCAGCCTTGTTCTGGACAGCTTCCTCACTCGTTAGAATAATAATAAATTGAATAATATTTAAAATAGTAGTAAAAGAATAAAAACTTTTTTTTTTATACAACCTACGATGAAGTAGATGTAAATATTTAAATGCCAGAAAAATTTGTAGGATAAAAAAGCCGATTAATAATGGCCAGAGAAATGCCTCGTTCAAATATTCTTAGGCCCATTTTATTCACTCGAAGTTTTCCATATAAAAATCCCGAAGTTGTGTTCAACTTCGAGTGAATAAAATGGGCCTTAGGAAGCGCACAATTCCCATTACTCGAACTTCTCAGTTTTCACCAAATACCTTTTTTAAACATCATTTTTCAATCTAACAATGCTTTTATCCTGTTTTTCCACTGTTATAAACTTTTCAGTTATTTTGTAACATAATTATGGTACATCCATACAAAATCTGTTTTGTCAAGCTTTCCAGCAGTCACTCGGTTTTTTCTTCTTCTTATTTTACACTGACATAGTCGTGAACTACAATATTGCGCTAAATAATAATCTTCGGGTAATTTTCTACCACCTGAGCAGTAACATTTTTTCATAGCTGACAAATTGGTTTCAGTTTAACAGCTTCTTTTGGTCGAATTAAAGACTTTGCTTATTTTCCTTGTTGCATCAATTATTTTATATGCTAAACAAGTAGAGACACAAAATATCAATGCAATCAAATAAAAAGTCAGTTACAAACTAACATTTGAACGATTTGACAACCATATTATGTGTTTTCGTATTGTTTTGAAAACTGAAACATGTATGGGAAAACTTCTGCTTTCGATGAAGTCTTCGCGAAAACTCGGTTTTCAGCTCGGTGTGAATGGGTATAAGGGGACGAAGTTTGACTAACCTGTTTCGCATTATCGTATGGGAACAGACCTAACATTAACATGTGCTGTACCTACCTATTACTGTTTGTCATAATTTAAAAAAACCTCAATTTTCCGTTTTGTATTAAATAACTTACCCAAATGCCAAAAAAGAAGGTCTCAACTCAACTAGAATCAATTTTTACGAAACAAATTTGGAAACAAAAACAAGAAAAAAACGTCGTTATGCATACAATATTGCATACTTTTCCGAATTTCACTTATTCGTAATCACAATATTCATAGAACCTTAACCTCAAAGATGATAAAGTTGTCATTATGATTTGTTTACGTTTTATTACTCTGGTGATGATTCGAACTTTATACATTCTTTAACAGCCTCCAGGCAACATTTGACCAACAAAAATAAATCACTTCTAAGAAATCTTACCGTGAGCTACCTACTTTCACACAACAGGTATATGGTATGATGTCCAATAACTGTGAACCACCTCAATGGAGTTGTTGACTTCGGTAAATCCCCTTTCGAAACCATAGCCTGTTTACTCTTTGATTCGGGGATTTTTCTATAATTCTTTTAATTTGCACTTCCTGCAGACAAACTTGTTCAAATTGAACGAATTACAATCATTAAGTATCACAGTTGAATTAAATCTGAAAAAAAAAAAAAAATAAAAAAAATGTATTACAATTTGCAGGTGAACTCTGGAGCGGACTTCATTATCACACAAATTTGCTTTGAGGCCAGTTCTATTGTCGAATTTATCGGAAATTGTCGAAAACACAATATCACAGTGCCAATTATCGTAGGTGTTTATGTACCGGAAAATTATCGAACAATGCGACTTATGCTAAAAATTACTCAAGTCAGACTTCCGTTCGAAATGATGCACGCCTATGAAAAGCGAAAGAACAATGCAACGGAATTTAAGCAATACGCTTTTGAAAACGCAGCCAAATTAATAACGGACGTGTTCGAAAGTGATTCGGGTGTATATGGAATACAGTTCTTTTCAATGAATCACTTTGATCTAATAGAGCAGCTGGTAAATAATGTTATTGCTAAATTCAATAAAAATCAGTGAGGAAGTGTTGTTGTTTTTGTTTGTTATTCTAAATGTCAACAGTCAATAACTGGATTTTAAAGTGGTAGGGGCAAATCAACATCAAATCGAATAAAATAAGCCATTGATTTTTGCTTGAATTTAACCTTTGTAGGGTTTTAATTCTCGTTGGGTTGCAGTATTAGATACACAGTGGTATTGGGTGTATCTCTCTGCGCATCTATTGTGCGATAGATGGCAATAATTAGTACGTCTAATTTTATGTGGAAAATAAACAATAGCGGAATGTGAGCAGAGTGGCGCAGTGGAAGCGTGCTGGGCCCATAACCCAGAGGTCCGTAGATCGAAACTACGCTCTGCTAGCTATCAACTTTTTTGTTCGTGTAAGGACAATCAAACAGACTGGTAAGTAAATAGTAACTTCCATTCAAAATGAAAGTCACAGTATCTAATAGGATTTTCACATTAAGCCCAAAATCGCGTTTTCCTCGATAAATCGTCGGTGCATTCACACCGACCACCAACTAGTTTTCGTTTGACGTTTCAATCAGCTGTGAGACACTAGTCGTTAAACTTCGGTGCTAACTTATTTGGTTACAAATTTTCGATCGCATTAATTAGCAAACAAAATGAATTTAGTGCATTTGAAAACAATATTAGCCCATCAGTTTTTGAGTTGTGACATTTGTTAGTGCGAGTACTCAGAAAGGGATGGATCTATGCAATTTGCATATATGTAATAATATAATATAGGTGCACTTGACAATAGGGAAAATGAGAAACATTTTAAGAAATTAGGACTGAAAGTCACCAAAAGGTTCGTTATGTATTATAGTTACGTGAATATCTATAAGATGAAGACAGCAGCTGCCTCTTTTGACTATTTCGTTAGCAAACAAATCAAGCATTTCTTCACCGAGTACGATGTTGACAGTTCGCACATGTTGCTTACGTAAGAAAAGTGAGTTACCGACCAATATACTTATGTAGTTTTTCAGTTCAGATTTTTGAATGTGCACATTTTGTCATTCTTTATATTAAAGTCTTCCAATTAAGCTATTCTATTTTATTGAGAATTGTCTAGGCATAATATTAATATGGTCTTATGACATTTTGTAAGCTTTAAAGATATTCCAATTGCCGCTAATTTCAGCGACCTTAATACCAAATTGCGCAAATGAAGGTAGTTGGCTAAGAAGCGGACTTACTATAAAAAGGCTTGTTAGTTGAAGCAACGGCTCTCCCTTATGTCAGTGAATACCTATACCAATGACGTTTTTTATTATAACCAGCTAAGACAGATGATTTAAGACAAGTTAAAACAATTTAGTACCTATCATCAACTGTCGTAACGAAAATAAAGAAAAAAAAAGATTTAGCAGAGCGTAGTTTCGATCTACGGACCTCTGGGTTATGGGCCCAGCACGCTTCCACTGCGCCACTCTGCTTACTTTTTACACTTTGTCCAAACGGCAACATCAACTAAATTGAAGTGAATTGAAATAAATGTGAAGGAATCTGTAAAGTGACTTATTTTCTGTTTATTATTATGTCTTGCAAGAATAATTTTTATAAAGTCCTCATTTTGTTGCTTGGAGTTCTTATAATCCGAAAACGTAAAATGATTGGGTCTTATGTGTTATGTGTAATTTCGTAAACAGCGATAATATTTCAAAACAATCACTTAATTCACTGTTTTACTTTACACTTTCTTGTTTATCTTCACAACCGATTACTGTTTTCATCTGCGGGTCACGTCAACTTTTTGTAACTTGTATCTACTTAAGGATTTGTTCACCAGTAAGCCCGGGTATTTGACCCAGAATCGGGCTCTAAGAACACGATTCACGAGATTTCTCCAATAATTGAGATAAAAAAGCAAAACAGAGATATTTAACTAGCACTTTTTCAAACGCTGGTGTAATGTCAGACTGACTCGGAGGAGGTGACATTAATTGTTGTACTTTACTTTCGCTGAGATAGGATGTTTGTTTTAAGTCCTACAACACAAACAAACAAAAATGGACCAATCTTCAGAATTTTATTAACATGTTTTAAGAATTCACGGAACATGGTGGATTTTCTTGGTGAATCGGGGCCGACCACTCAACATGAGGCCTGTTTTTTTATGATTTTCAGCACACAATTACAACAACTACGCTAGACTCGTGACACTTTGAGACTCGAAATAGTTGCTGTAATCGCACAAAAAAAAAAAACAACACGGTTATGGATGGTAGCACTTGCGGGCTGAGATGTAGTTGGCGATAATTGATTCCAGTTGACTCGGGATGGTGTCCGAGGATAAGTTGTACCTTTGTAAATAGGAAGTATGTAAACTGGAATTGTTGCAACCAACAGAACACAAATTTCATTGCATATTTATAGGATATTTTTTATCATCATCAAAGAATTCGGAGGGCGAACAAGATCCTCCATTGCTACTGCCTTTTACCTTGGTAGACAATTTTTTTAGGTTTGCCAAATAAAACTTACCTTCTTTTTTTTTGTGGAACGTCATCGCTTCGTGAAGAACTTCTTTCTTCTAATTTTATAGAGGGCTGGATATTCTCATACTGCTATACTAATAATCATATTTTTGTCCACTCTAGATCTTACGAACTCACAATTGACAAATGGAAAAGTTTTCCTGCGACACCTGGTGGAAAAAAAAAGGAATATGTAGAGATCTATAAAATGTTGACGTCTGTTTGTTTTGCAAAAGAACTTGGATAAGGAATAAGTTCGTTTTCGTGTAAGAAAATTAATTAGTTATCTACTAAAAAGTCAACCAACTAATTGAAAACAAACTTAATTTGCAAGTCTTACTACTACTTGTCAGAAATTTAGCATAATGTGAGTCAAACTAGGACAAGTCTGTTCAAAGTAGTGTTGAGTGTAATCAAGTAATAAATTGATTCTTTTTTTATATATCCAGTCAGCTTTGAAGTTTCTAAGGTTATCAGATCACAATATCGCTCTGTGAAATTGATTATTTCAGGGGTGTTAAAGGATCTATCCGGGGAGGCCAAAAAAAAAGTGAAAGTTTGCTGGTCCCATAATGCAGTGAAGCTAGTGAAGTTGGATGATTATGCTGTATTAGTAGGATTCTCCACCAAACTTGGGGGTTGATGTTTTATATATTCTTGAGTAGATCTGGAGGATAAATTAAAAGTATATTGTGGTGAAGAATGAAGTTTGGAACCTAAAATGGTGAACTGCAAAACAACCCCTTAGTCACCAATTGGAGACTCGATCAAATAATTGTAAGTCTCCACTGAGCTGATTCTACAACCAATCGTGATATTCGAAATACATTAGAAAGTTCTCGATAAATGGCTTAGTGGATATAAAATGGAGATTTGAGAACTTTGTGTTTAAGTCTGTATTGCTTTTGTGGAACTAGGCGGCATTTTACGAAAACCAGAGTTCATCCTTTTGTTGTCAATATATAATATAAATTAAGTTGCTTTGACGGAAAACTCTTTCAAAAACTTACACAGCTTCAGATTTATAAATGTTGTTGCAACATATCAGAAATTCCAAGTTAAGCGATCCATTTTGTAAAGCGCAGCTGCTTCTGTCCCTTTTTCAGTGCGGAAAAGCTATCAGTTTTAAAATGGTAATTTAAAAAGAAACAGGACCTACAAAAAACATAAAACCAACGCATTACTTACTTGCTTCCAGCCAGATTTGCCCAAACTCTCTGCTTGAGCATATCACATGTTAATGAAAAATATCCACGCAAGACGCAACCCTGCGGCGCCACATTCTGCTTCAAACAATGTAGGTAATACTCAGAAAAGCACTCGCACACATTGGTAGACCTACGAACTGTGACTTTTGAGAGTTTTGATATATTCCCAAATGTTTGCATTTGCATTTGCAGAACTTGCCTCTTAATCGGAAATCGTTTTCCACATCTTCGCAAAGTTAAGACGAGAGATTCAAACTTTATCTTCCTCCCTGTTTTTGTTGTTATTGTCGTCGCCGTCATCGTTGTCCCTGAGATAGAAACGTTTTGTACTACGGCAAAAATAAAAAATAAAACTCTTCTTGTCCCCGCTCTGCATTCCCTTATATTCAACATCTGTTTGAATGGTTACACAAAGTGAAGATGTACTTACCCTCGGCAAAGCGAACCCCAAATGCACAAAACAAAAACCCAATTCCGCGTGGTTGTATATGGGTGGCGGCGGGGAGCAAAATAGAAAGGAATCAACGACTTCTCTCAGTTGTGCAACTGTAAACGCCAAATGACCTTGAGATCTATTTTTAGCGACGGATATATTTGCAGAAGGAAAACATCGGAATGTTTCTCGCTTCCAAAATAGGTCAAACCCGCACATCACAATGCCATGTGATGTGCATATGAGCTATCTGCGTCCTCTGAGAGAACGAGAGGCTCCAATCTGCACCCCGTTAAAAAGTTTCATAACAATAAACTATACGAGGTGTCACAGATATCATGAATCAGAGTTGAGAGACTCGTCACTTTGTCAGGACGAAACGGAACAACGCCAACGCCACAAGCCCCTATCCCCATCAGAAGGACAGGTGTTTTGTCGTTTTATTAGTAGTAGTTGACAAGATGTTGACGCTCATGGGGCAGAGTGCGAAATGTCGTAACACATGGGAATTGGCGATGCTACTTACAGGGTGATGATTGATGACTGAATATATGGTGTAAATATAGAGCGCTTTGGCTGTGTGTGACTTACGTGATTTTTGAGTTCGCTCAGATTGCACGCATTCCATTTCCCTTTCCACTGCGCACCGACTGTTGATTAGCCTCTTCTTCGGAATAGTTTTGTCTGCTCAATTTGCTACGGTGCACGGGATTGTGAGGTGTATCCTCGTCTTGAGTGACCAAATTTGATGAATGCCAAGTGCAATTCACTATTATTGTTGTTGTTATAGAAAGACGAAAAAATGATAATGAGCATTTGGTGTGCCCTTCTTAATTAAAAATGCCGCGTAATGTTCGTAAGAGCGGCTATGTATTCCTCAGGCAGGAAGACGCTCTTTTTCTTTGACGGAATTGAGAAAGTTGAAGCAAAACCAGGACAATGGAATTAATTACGTTACTGCCATTGGAGGTAAAAGCCGAATGCTATATAGAAGTTTTAATAAAATTCCTTTGTGGAAAAATTGGTAAACAAACTCCTTTTTCAAAGAGTTTTATAAAGGTTTGGTTGCGGCCAAATAGCTATCTGAATCGCTTAAGGTACTGAGAACTGTTAAAAAAATTTATGAGCCGTCCAAACTTTAAGAAAATATTTTATTCTGTTTGCGATGATTGTCAAAAAAGTCTTGGAAATATCCCAAACTTATGTAAAGTTTATTTTTTAGTAAGCATCCATTTGTTAACAGAGAAAAACTTAGAATATATGCTTCAAGTTTTTAGAAATAAAACAAATAATTGTGTTTGTTAGACTTAAAAACCATTTGCATTGTTGCAACGAATAAAATTAGAAAACATTCACAATTTACTAAAATTAATTTATAATAGTAAACGATCAGGCTGAACAACACCGTACTAAATTCTCTCCTATAACGAAATTTAGTACCGTGATTTGGGACGGTTGAGCAACACTTGTCTTCAAAATGACATGAAGGGAGGATTTATTTAGCTGGGCATGCCACATCCAATACTGTTGCGGAAATGCGAAGAGATAGCTCTATCTACCATCTAGGAAGCCCACAACGGTTTAAAATGGGGGAGGAAATGTTTTGAAAACTGAGATTAAATATTTTAGCTCTCGATGCTCCTGTGGACTTTGGCTGAGTCAGAGTTTCTTATGTAAACGTGAAAAGTAGTAATTTTTGTTGAATAAGATTTTGGACTGAATGTTTTTACGGGAAAGCTGAAGCTCTTATAAATATTAAAAAAACTCTTTAAGGGATTATACACTACACTCGACTAAATAGTTAAATAAGGCATTTTTTAAAGACCAATAAACACAAAAAAAAGTTAAAAGCTGACTCTACTGGCGCCATCACCCTACCTAGGTTATCAACCAATCTCAGACGCCAATATTTGATGCTTAAGCGCTAGAGTTATCGTAAATCACTATATATTGTGATGAAAAAAATGGAATAAAAATAAAAACAAAAAAACACAAATGCAAAATGTAAGACAATGTTTTAGGAAATTTGAACAACTTTAGCACTGTCCTCATTTTGCTACGTGTCCCCCTGTACGGATTTCAGCTCGATTGTGAACGTTTCCCGACAACAAGTGAATTTTCATGCAAATGCTAGAATTTTGTTCACTCCAGTGACATTTCAAATCCAAATGGTCCTTCACCTTCAAGTTCTGGCTCCCCATCCCACAGCAGATCATATTCCACGATTTCCTGCTCGACGCCACTGAAATGTTTGCTTGAGTGTGAACGAGTTCTCAGTAATCATTTAGGCAATACCATGCTCACGGTACTGACCTTCGGTCATGTGCAAATATTCTCAGAGTCGTACCCGTACGCTCATCGAGCGCGTACTCCTTCAAGTAAAAATGTACCATCCGTTTGAGTTCCCCGCTTCGACATAGGTACATACGACCATCTTATATGAGCGGGAGAATACTGCGATTTCAGCAGCATCAAGTGTAGATAGATACTCGTATTTCTTCCGCAAAAGGAAAAATAAAACCAAACCAAGCAGACCTACCGAAATTATCAAATCCATTCCACAGTAGGAAACATGTCCGCGAATCGTCCCCCTTCAAGCACGAAGACGAACAATTTTCTTTTGTCTCTTGTAAAGGTGCGAATAAATTACTTGACTTTACAATGTTTCAACCCCCATGTACCTGGTACACCCCATTTAGCTTGTTCATTTCGCTTCTGTTATTTTTTTTTTTCGTTCCCTGATCCCTATACGAGCGAATTCATTTGTTTATTATTTTCTTTATCGTTTGTTGTATCCTATCTTAAAATTTCTGACTATACATGAGACAGAGACGAAGAGAAAGGGAGAGAGCACTGTTTTTTTTTTTAACGAGACTTTGCAGTATCGCAGACAGACGCACCAGCAGCCGTCATTTCTATGTACACTGGGGGAGTATCAGTATCAGCAACAGAAGCAGCAGTGCCAGAGAAAAAGCTCTCTGGCTTGTGCAAAAATTTTCAATGTATCCAAAAATTTTCTCTCACAAGGAACTTTTGCAAATAGCAGACAAACTGTAGTGAAACTTTTTCAAAATATATTTCGCTTTAGTACCGAGTACACCCACGAATTGTTTTGATGCTCAACACTGCGCTGCTGCTTCTCTCGTCGTCGCTGTTCTCCTGTGTTCTGTGTGTTTTTACCTTATATTGTGTATCCCGTTGTTGATATAATTTTAATTTTTAACGGTACGCTCTGTACAAGGTTCGCCGCAGTGCAAAGTGAAAAAGAAAAATCGAAAAGTATATATATTTCTTAAAAAGTTTCCAAGCCCTTTAATGGCACATTCCCTTCGATAAATTGATTATGTATTATCGGGTCTTAAGCTGGCCATTGTGTTACAAACTTTAGTGCGCTATAGAGAAGAAGAAAACGGAAAAGAGGAACAAAATTAACCGCATACACAAGACAACGGATAACCAAGGCGTATACGCAACTTTTCTGCTTCATTTTTAAGTGGTCCGTGAATAGTTGGATGCAAAAAAAAAAAAAAAAATAGTTGAATAAAGCAAGCGAGTCCGTGTTAAAATTTGGATTCTTCTGTCCAAAATTCATCCTTGTGCATAGTATATCTCTACCAAATGCAGTTCTCTCTTCAACGCAACGCAATGCAACTTCTCTTCTTGGTCTGTGTTTGATAAAGAAGATTTTCTCCCCCGGTTTAATAGAAATATAAAATAAAAACACCTCCACAAGGAAATAAAATATACACCTATCGATGAGCTGTGTCGAGCACCAGGACAATAACTTTTCCAATTGATGCTCAATTCCAAACCCAACCTAAAGGACAGTTTTTAGTAGGTAAGTACACAAACTACTCACACACATGCCCTGTTTTAATTTGTCTGATCCCTTGCTAAAAGTAAATATTACTCAATTTAGAAAGAATGGCATATGCCCCATGTATGTGTGTAAGGACATGACCAGCAACAATCATTTCAATAGCTTAATAGTTCTTGAGAAGAAACAAATTGGTCATCACCATCATCTTCATAGCCATCATCATCTCCACCACCGCACCATCGTCGTCGTCATCGTCATCGTCCTAAACAAACAATAATACAGCTAAGTCAGAGTGACATTATATCCTTGTTCGTACCTATTTTTGGGGGCAGAAAAAGCTTGCTTCTTATTTTATTATTTAATCTATTCTGTTGGTTAAAATAATATCCCATGTGAAAGACGAACACCGAACCGTGGTGCAGATGGAGGTGCGGGAGTGTGCTAAAAAAAAAGGGGAGGAAGGAAAACATAATCGGGTCAGTTTAATAAAAGAGCGCACGAAAGAAGCGGAGGAGTGTACCATGCCGTACGGAGTGTTTAAGGACTGCAGGCTGTTCTGTGTATAAAATTGGCAAAGATCCTTTTCATTCCACCTCTTTTTTTCCTTGCACTGCACGATGTATATAACTATATATCCTTATGTTCGAGGATATAATATAACATTTTGTGTGTGTAGTTTTTCCTATGAATAGAATGAATGCAGGGGGTGATTTTGCCTGAAAAGGCACAAAGGGACAACGCAAGCTAGATTGGGCAAACTCGTAGATGGTTGATGTTTCTGTTTGTTTGCCATCGGATGAAGACGACTTCTTTCTTTTTATTTCGAAATATTAAAATATTAATTCCATCCGGAGGGGGTAGAGAAGGCGCACAACGTGACATACATTTGGACTTATTTTCTTAATTTTTTTTTTACATTTGCTGTCTATTGTTTGCAAATGATTTTTTTAAGATGGCTGAAAACAAGTGCAGACTATTGGGACACTAATTTGGCAGAGAATTGAATGCTGTTGACCAGCACGTAGCAGATCATAACGTGTCATCTGGCTCACAGAATAAAAAGAGTTTGTTCTGACATTATGTCAAGTATACATGTTGCGATTTCGAAATAACAAAAATCACAACTGATGGCTGCCTCCTACTCGTAAAGTTCAAAATAATCTATTGGGGCTTGGAGAAAATTAAATCATCACACGATTTCATTTATTGGCAAAGTGTTTCAAATTCGAATACGAGGAGGAGTTCTTAGATCATGTCAAATGATTAGGTATTTGAAGCAAGACCCTGAAAAGTGTTTTACTTCAAGGGTATCACTTTCAATTTGGCTCGTTCAGATGGGGGCATTACGATAGGAGTTGTTTTGCTATACTGACAGAGACACATTTTGCTTTGATAAAAATAAAAAGGGATTTCAAAGGAGTATACAAAATATTTAACATGGGAGAGTGTTGAGGAGATGCAGAGCAGCCGCTCACACAAAGCAAGCCCTAACGGACCTCTTGGTACAAATATTTAATTAATTTTTCAATAAGGAGCTTTTTTTGCATTGACAACATCACGCACTTGAAATCAAAATATCCCTAAATTAAAAATAAACGATGCACGCCCTACATTGAAAGGATAAAATTTCTCGCAAGCGTAATTAGACCTGACGCGAAGTTTGGCATTCATTTTGTGACGTGCCTGGGTCAAGCTCCGATGCCCTCCGGCGAGCTAAGAGAGCTGGTGCGAGCATGCCAGCGAAGATCCATAAAAAGGCTAGCAGAGCGTTAAACACTCGCATTTTCGCAAGAGACGGGACAGAGAGATCCGTTTGTCCGCTGCGAAATGCTAATGATCACAAATCAGACGCCTACAGTGCCATGAATGTTTTACCCATAATTATAGATATCTAGAACGGAAATAAATATAAGTACCGGCCACCAACAATTCCGCAGTTAATTGAAAACATTTCTATTTCTGGTTTAAAACATTTGAAATGTGAGTGGTAGTTGGTGTCGGTAAATTAAACCAATCATTTATCAATCAGATACACGAAATAAATAAAAATTGTCTGTTCATCACTTCCGGGAGTTATTTTGCTAAAGGAAATCGAAACATGGTAAGCCATCGCTATAAAAATATCAACATGACATGCTGAACTCTCCCACAATTGCTACAAAGTCAACAAGATGGCGGACCAAAATAATTGTCAGGTATTTTTGCGTGTTAGGTAATGCAGTCCCTTTCAGACAGTGATTTTGCAATCTTCCGTGTTAGCAATAGGCTTTTCACACCAAGTCGAAAACCGTGTTTTCCTCGAAAACTCGTCGATGCATTCACACCGACCACCAACTTGTTTTTGTTTGAGAGGTTTCAATCAGCTGTAAGACACGATTCGTTAAACTTCGGTGCCAACATTTGTGGTTACAAATTTAGATCGCATTATTTAAAAAACAAAATGAATTTACTGCATTAGAAAATAATATTAGCCCATCAATTAATTGTGGAAAATGATTTTTAGTTGTGACATTTGTGTCAGCCATTTTGCTTAGTTTGCTGAGTATTGCAAAAGGTGTGTTTGTTTCAACAACCCAACGATTGGAAGTTGTTTTCGTGGTGTTTTCGTTGAAAACGAGTTAAAACGACTCTTTGAAAACGGAAACATGTATGGGAAAATGTCGGCGCAGGGACATAAGTCCCGAAGGACATAGGTGCTGAGAAAAGGCATTAAATCGATGGTTTTGAGAATTTGATCAAATTCTCAAAAACATCGAATTCAGAAAAGGACATAGGTGCTGAGAAAAGGCATTAAATCGATGTTTTTGAGAATTGGATCAAATAAAAATAAAAAAATTGAGCGACTCGAAAACAATATCGAGATAACGAAACCGTAGCATTTGGAGTGGTCTTCTTTTTTTTTCTCTAGGCGCATATTTAGGAAATGGGTTTTAAGTCCCGAAATCTATTCGGGACTTATGACCTACTTAAGTGGGACATAAGTCCCGAAAAATGAATTCGGGACTTATGTCTTCGGGACTTATGTCCCTGCGCCGAAAATGTCTGTTTTCGTAGAAGTTTTCGAGAGTTTTCGCGAAAACCCGGTTTTTGTTTCGGTGTGAAAAGCATATAAAGCGTTATATTGTAAATTCAATATAATGGGGCAACATCTAGTTTCATTTTCATCGCAATAGGCTGATGCATTCCGAACATTTAAACAAATTTATAACTGTCTAAAAATGTAAAGATTTCTTTGTCGCTTTTGGTAAATTTATAATGTTAATATAAGCACACAGTCATCTATCTCCTATTGGGAAAGGTTTACGCATGAACTGGTTATGATCATGCGTCGCATTGCTTTCGTTCGCTTAAAGTTGGTAAACGTCAAATAATAGAGTAAGAACTTGCCATTGGTGCTAACTTCAGTACGTGCAAACATTACCAACCAATTAATCGAAAATCATTTCCTGCTGCCGTTCACCTTTCTGGTTACATAGCCTTAAACAGCAACATTTAAGACGATCCGTCAAAAACATCAACCAGAGTGTTTTTGACATTTTGCAATTTAGTTCAAAAACTTTTAACACAACAATTAGTTCAGCAAAAAGTAACAGGCAAACATTAAAATCATTATGCCATCTTTCAACATCCGCACCAAGTTTTTCACCTCGCAAATATTTAATGGAACGCGTTAATTAGTTTCGGAACCTTTAACCTATTTAATATATCACTTCAAATATACTTAATCCACTTAATCGCCTGGCGATTTGTCAGGTTTAATAAAAAGAAATAAACCAAAACTCGACTTCCATCTGGGAGGGCGATGAAAGAAAAAAAAAAAAAAAAAACAATCAATAATATTCCTGAGACAGACGATATCCTTCAGAGCCCAAGCAGACTGTCCCCTCCGTTTGTGTTGTGACGATGTACGTAGATTATATTGTTGAATCCAAAGCAGGATATTTAGTTTCCATGGATTCATTTGAAAGCTTCTTAATTAAGTTATTTGCGAGTCCTCAATTTAGCACGACCATTATCGCGCCCGACATAAACGATGAAAAGAAATAAATTGAAAAGATGATCATCGTCTTGTGTATTGTGTATTGTGTATTCATCGGCAGGGCATGGGAAATGAACGAGATGGTTGTGCATCCTCCCTTGGCGTTGCCCTACTTTACTTATCTGTTATCCATTCGTTTAGTCTTTTTGCGCTCACTACTCAGCAAGTCATAAAGTTCTACCCTTGAACAATGGCCAGATATTAGGGAACACTACATTTAACATCGTCCAATGACATTTATTTGCCAACCAAAAAGTCCTTCGTGCTTCGTCAAGTAAAAATTGATTTCCCTCTCCCATCTCGGCTTCGGATACAAAGTGTAATTTTCATATGTTAAGCCACACCGCATGAGGATAGAATTATGGTCGCCATTCTTGTAGCACATTGTTCCTCTCAATGTAGCACAATGAGATCTTGATTAATCGGCAGTTTTCGCATCGTAAAAACCCAAAACGATAATCGTAATACGCGTTAGATGGTCGACGAACTTTATTATGTTCGCATCAACCAATCCGGCTGAATGCAACAATGTACGGGTATGAAATTTGTAAATACGATACATGGAGATGCCTCCATATGATGGCTGTCAGAGTTTTTAGCGATGATCTGGTTTTATGTGCCTTGTATACTCGAGAAAGTTTACTTGCGCGTTTTATGTCTGCGCGCTTTTAAATAGCATGCATTCTGATGGTGGCACATTGTGTACTTTTCGGATAACAACACTAGGGTGGTCGTAAAACTGTTCAACAAGAAACCATAAAATTACAACTCTTAATGACTATTAAAGACGCGCATTATACGTTGGCTGAAGTCCTTCAGCGGGTCATCGGTTTGGAAGCAGCAACCGAAGCCTATAAAGGCGTAATGGAGCCTGAAGGTATAAAAAGAAATGGTATATACCCAGCTTCATTGGACTCTAGAAAGGAAAAGGTCCTTTGCCGCATTAGATTTTGAACTGCTACTGCGTATTGAATGGCGGAAAACCCATTTCGAGAATGGCAATTCAATGGGACACTTGATTACGATTTTACACCAAATTGCATTTTTATCAATGTCACGGTGATTTTGTTCGCCTTTTGCGGATGTTATCTAAGGTGTTGGTTTGATTAATCGAAATTTGTACAATTAAGGCTAAAAGGATACAAGCATTTGGAAATGATAAAAAATGTACCCCCGCCTACACTTTTTTTGGTACGAGCAATAGCTCAATAGCTCTTTGGGATATTGTTTTATTTTCTTGGCGCCGAACTAATACAAATTTTAGTATCGCTTTTGTATTTACGGAGGCTCACAATTGCGAAATTTGTATTGAAAATATAGCCACTGTGATCTACTAAAAATGTTTATTGGTTTTCTTCTGTTGAAGAAAGAAAACGTTTAAGCGCTCTAATCAGTTCTAGTGCAGTTGCGTGCAGTGTCCAATTTGCAAATGCAAATAATTTAGCAATCTTTCGAAACACAATTTTTCCACCCTTTAATTGGAGGGATTATTTGTAGTTGGTCTTTTGGTGGCGCATGTCTATAAAGCCCTTGCCGCATGCATTATACGGGGTGAATCACTAATTGCCTTAGGTGCACAAAAGCAATTCCACGGTATTTACTTTTAGTGCGGGAATTTAGTCTACCACAGTTGGAGGAAGCTTAATTTTCAGTTTAACTTTCGTGCTTCTGAAGTGTTAAGTAAAACTACTTTTGCTAAGAAATACATATAAGTCCGTGTGAGAACAAGCGTACGGGTTGGAAAAGGAAATCCTTTCGAAAACATAAACATCGGGCACGAGCATTTTTTATTTGAGCCGAGGTCAAGGTAGGTATTGAATTCCACGCAGATGTTCCTGAGAGAAATTCAACAAGACTGTAATTGAAAATTTCGTATTGACATGTCTTTAGCATGTTTCCAACCAATTTGCTGTT
Source organism: Cheilosia vernalis (assembly GCA_949126925.1). NCBI lineage: Eukaryota > Metazoa > Arthropoda > Insecta > Diptera > Syrphidae > Cheilosia > Cheilosia vernalis. The sequence continues at coordinate 34,351,828 of OX421360.1, read as the reverse complement.
TCACACGAATAGTTTCTTTATATGCAGTCACGCAATATTTTTTGTTTTTACTCAGAAACGTATGACTGTGAAATTGTCATGGTAAGGTCCCTTTCCACTGGTAACCATCTTATTATGTTCCAGAGTTATTAGCAGTCTCTCTTCATATTTCCCACGAAGTGTGGTTATTTTTCCCTTTTTCACTGTACATAAATTCCCTCTATACTTTTTTGTAAGGAAATCTAGCCTTGAAATGCAAAATTTGTATTTTACGCAAAGAAAATCATAATATATTAACCTTAAGTATAGAAATCGCAATTCTAACCTAACATTAGAGTAATTGTTTTTTTTTTTAGATTTTATGAACGCAACTAACATTACGCATTGAGACCTACCAAATAATCCTTTTTTTTATTATATTATAGCCATGTACGTAAAACGAAACTGTAAAAATGTTCTTTTGCTTTTTTAGACCACTTAATCCTATTTTGGTTTTTAAATGTTGCTTATGAATTATAAAGCAAGTAAAAACACGTAATCTTAATTTTTTTCTTGAAAAAAAATTTATTCATTTTTCCGTACGTAAAACTCAGTCAATTCCACAAAAACAAAAACAGATCATTCCACTGAAATTTTTCATTCCTTTACTGTTCCATCTGTCAGGATTTTTTTTTCTGATGGAATCCAATCAGGGGCGGTGGATTTCTTGTAATTGTTTCGGGAAAAATTTTTCTGACAGAATGACAGAAAAAAAAAGAATTATTTTGTTTCATTTTACGTATGGCTATAACTGGGGCCTAAAGGAAGCACTCCACGAACACAGGCAATTAATCAGAAAAGCGAGACCCGTAAAATTTGGGCAAGAAGTGTAATAGAACTTTTTGGGGAGTACCGGGGTGAATTACCGGAACGAATTTTTTGAAATTTGTTTCTAGCTAAGTGTTTTTTTAAATTGGTTTCGATGTTGGAAGCCTGTGGGCTGTGGCAGCCTTGTTGGTTTGGTAGAGTCTCTCTTATCTGGTGTTTATTATTCATTGTGAAAAGTGAAAAGGATTTCCAGAAAAATAAAATACATTTTGTCTTATGAGTTGAACATGGAAATAAGCTTATTCAAAAGCTCCCATGTCCTACATTTGTAAAACTAAAAGGGAATTACACCCGATCCTGTAGCCTTTCCGAATGATGGATGATTTGGAGCCATCTTCCTGAGATATGAAACTATCAAAACTATCATTTGAAAATTTGTAAAACTGTCCAAAAGACTTTGTTAATTGAATTATTTCTAGATTTTTGTTTTTATTTTTTTTTGGTTTCCTTTTTTAAGTAACAATTTAAACTACCGTATTTCCGATGCGACATCTATTGCAAAACATTCAGGAACAATTTGAATTTCCACCGCCTTATGACGTATCAAACATTCAATAGATGTCTCTAGCAATGGATGACGAAATCCAAGATGGTTGGCATTTTGTTAAACTTTTTATTCAAGAGCGCTAGTTTTTTGTTGCGTTTGTCTGTGGGCGGAGCTCGAATGGAACTGACATTTCACTAGCAGTCCATTAGGGTTAAACGACAGGACCTCGTATGTTGTTTTTATATGTTCTTCAGAAATCACAAAAATCCGCTTAAAATGATATTCTAAAGGAAAATAATAATTAATTAATTGATCTCAGCTACTTGATAATCACGTCAAGCCAGCCATGACGGTCATTTGTTAGAAATCATATTTAGGTTATAATGCCAGAAAATTATCTTTCGAATTAAGCAAATTTAATGTCAATTTAAAAAAAAAAAAAACAATTGTGTTTTATTCCATTTCAAAGTTTTATACATCTAAAAAAAACACCCTTTATAAAGTACCAACTCGCTCCTAAATTTTCTTGGATTTCCTGCACAAACAAAAAAATTAAGTTAACTACCTGCTTATTTAAACAAAACATCAAAAACGCGCAATGCTTGGATGTTTTTTCATGTAAAAAGTGGTACATAGTAAAAAAAAATCTGAGAATGTCAGAGTCAGCAAAGTAGCAATTGTTACGTTTTATTCAAACTGATCTGAGTGAAAGGTAAATGGCGCCGCTTTTTGAACACATCAAAAGTGGGACCTAACTAATCTAACTCAAATCAAGTTTTTACTCAAACAAAACTCAGCAAATGTTTAGATTTTGACATTTTTTTTGAGTAAAAGCAATTGCTACGTTTTTTTATACCATCAACTTGCTTTTGGCAATTCGACTACTTGAAGAATATTTTTCTTTTACCGTCAGCCAGTGTTGTAAAAGTCGTTCGCATCGCATATAGATGTTTGCAGACCGCTTACACAAATCAATGGAAGAAACATGCTTACTTCCGGCACGAATGAAATCATCTGAATGGAGTCCAAACGAGCATCGGAATATCAACATATCGTCGAAACACGTTATGATTTCCGACTGGAAATCGTGGACAGCTACACAGTATCCCCAAGGACGTCTGCTTCAAGAAGGAAAAAAGCCTGATGTCCAGTTAAAACTACATAAAGTTTCTGAATACAGCAGCTGCACAGTGAAAAACACTGACAGTTGGAGCGAAGTTTACAACTTCAGAGACACAAATATATACACAGCTGACAATATCGATTTTTAAGCTTTGTAAATATAAATTGCAAGTTCAAAGCAAAATTCAGCACATCCATTGAATTTGCGTTTGAAAAAAGAACGCCCAACAGAAAAGCCGCACATAAAAGGATTATACTGCAACCGAGCAACGTGCATTCGTTCAGAAGGCTTCCGTTCTGCTGGCTCCTGTTAAATTCTTCGACATAATCATTTTCACTTTTTGAAAACCTAATTAGCAGAAAACCAATTCAATTTACCGCTTCAGCGCACTGAATAAATTATTCATAAAGATGAAAAATCTTTAATTAGAGACATGTAGATCATAATTAAACTATGTGTGGTTTGGAGTTCGCACATGTCTTCAAGGCTCCCCCATCGTCTGTCACACTGTGTATGTTTTCATTAATCACATGTTGGGCAAAATTCTTCCGCCTGCTATATCTATGACTACTTTGTTGACTATTCTAAAAATATCCACCCATTGATGTAGGTTGTAGCTTGTAGGTATGTTATATTTAACAAGCGATTGCGGCTGCTGCAAACTGCAGGCACATTGTATATTTTGAGACGAGGAGGTCGAAACGATGCCAAGAAAGTTTAAACATAAAAAAGAAACTATTCGTGCGGCGCTTAAAGTCCACTTGCTGGTACTGGTGGTGATTTGTTCGGCTCTGTGTGTCATGTGTTTGTCACTTAAACCGCTTACAAGTGGGTCATAAATATTGTGTCACAACAATCGCTGGGAAGCACATACTTTATTAAGATGCTTAAGAAGCTGTGGACGGACGGACGGTTGTTAAGATGACGACTGTTCGAACACGTGCCAAAAGACGGATTTTCAACACATGCAGGCGGCAAGCACGTTTCTGAGTGGGCGTAATCACTACATCTATAATGATAAATGGGAATCGGCAGGTAGATCAATTTGTAATGTGGTATATTTTTTGGACATTTTTTTGACGTGCTCTTCTGGTAACTGTTGGACCCGTAAATATGAAGGCATCGTGCAAATTGCAAGAGAGGGAGTCACGTTTTAGGTATTATGACTTGTGCATATATTAAATGTATTTATTTGCTGTACTCGGCAGCTTAGGAGTGAAGATTTTTGATAGGAATCGAATCCTGGGAAGACCTCTGGAGAAATCAAGAGAGTCTATTTGGGTAAGATTTATAGTGGTAGAGAGACGAAAAGAGACCAGTCAATGGTGGTCTGATTCGAATATCTCTCAAAATACATACATATATATGTATATAATATATACAACGGTCCGAAGTGGAGCAAGAGGACTCAACAAACAAGTCCCACTAGTTTCAGTTAATCATCTTTAACCAATGACAGCATATGAAGGGTCCTTCATTAAATAATAATAATAGTTGGCGCAACAGGCCTGTAAGGACCCAGGGCCTAGCTTCTCGCAACTATTCGTTTTGTGTGAGTTTTTCATTTTTGGAACGAATGGAAGGGATCTACAATTTTATGCCGGTTCCAAACGGGCCGATTGAGAAGCTATTTCATGACAGTTATACTCTCGGATGTTTGTCAGACGTTCGCGAGAGGTGGCGCAGTGAAAAAACCCTGAGTTGGAATTTGGGTTTTTGCGGGATTCGAACCTGGACCCCTAGCTTAGTAGTCCAACACACCAATCATTAAGCCACTGCGACCACCTTCCTTCCTTAGCGACTTGCAAATTTCAAACTATCAGTGTGAACGCACCCTTAAAGCGATTACCGAACTGTCAATGTCAAAATATTCAGTAAAATCAAAATTTTCCATTATGATGAAGTAGGTACAAGAAAAAAGAAGAACAACGTTTACAAATAATTGAAATTTACTGCCGAAATTCCGAGTCGGTGCTCGCAACTAGAAGAGCGCTATGCCAATCTCCAATTTTCAGCAATCAAGCTTATTTTTGGTTAAATGGCTTTGTCAATAATATGCTTTTCACACCAAGCCGAAAACAGAAGTTTTCCCATTACATTTTTCAGTTTTCAAAACGAGTCGTTTGCACTCGTTGTCCACAAAAACGACTGCAAAATATGCATTACTGGATAGGTGAAAGCTGAGAACCCTCATGTGCTTCATTTTTTCAAGGCCCTGTCATTTCGCCGTTTTTTTTTTCGTCGATGGAAATGACCGTGTCACGTTACGGTACAGGGTATTCGCTACAGAGACATGTTGGAAAGTTAATTCTTTGAGCAATTGCATGAATTGGACATCACTGATATATGGTTCCAAGACGGTGCCACAGGACACAATCTCAGTTCGGTGAACGTGTTATCTCGAGAAACGGACCGCCCAGATCGTATGATTTAATGCCTCCAGAATTTTTTGTAAAGTCCTACTTAAAATCATTTCGGTATATGCCAACAAGCTGGTGACGTAAGAGGAGCTCGGAGCCAATATTGAACCAGAAATAGCGGCCATATCGGTCCAAATGTGCAGCCGAGTCATCGAAAATTAGGTTCATACGTTCCCGTGGGACATATGAACGAAGTCGAATTAAATTGATAAATTTTTTGACAGTAATTCAAGCCAATATATCTTTTTTTGAGATGCCTCAAGTAGCTTGCATTTGATTTATAAAAAAAGTCCTCGATGAAATACCCTTTATATAGTTGTCGCAGTTTAGATGGTCTCATTTCTTGTTGATCGGGCAAACAATGCTGGGGCTCCAGTCATGGATGGAAGTCTTGGCTTTTATCGCCCAGGTTTAACGGTTCATTCTGCCTGACAGTGGAATTTATGTCATCTTCGCCGTTTAAGGTTTAACAGACCGCAGAAGTGTTTTTTCCATGTCTTCACCACCGACTGTAATTCTATAGTGGATAAATTCCATCCGCGCGTAGTAAGATTCAAGTAAGCATAATGTGATTAATGTCAGGTCGTGTTCATCTGACAACGCGTTAAACGCACTCACTGTGAATTCGTTTTGTAGTTGTCGCCCTGTTTAATTGGTTACGCCGCAGCATGTGTTGTTCTCGTTTTTATATCGCCAGATTTTTCTCGACATTGTGATGAGGAGCAAGCTCCCTAAAAATTGAATTAAATTATTATTAAATGTATTTATACGGTGCTAAAACTATTCAGTGAAGACTTTGTTTCCCACCCCAAGGATAAGAATTCCACATCTTAAGATCTTTGGAATAGTAAATAAGAACAACTATTTTCTTAAAAAATAAATTTATTGGAAATAATTAACAAAATTGTGTTGTTTATAAAATTAGACTTTATATACGATTTCCTTGGTGGATATTTTCTGTCAGTGGGTGCATTCCACCCACCGATGCGAAGTGACGTCGGTCGTGCTGAATACCGAATTATGAAGTCACCAAAAGTCGTCCATAAACTTTGACCGCAAAGCCAGGTACTCTGCTTCACTTTTTAAATATAGTAATTAATCTCACCCAAACAAAAAATTTACCATCAATACAATGGCCATCTGCCGATTCTTTTTTTATCGTTGCTAGTCAGATAATAAAACACCGACCAGGATCTCCTGCTGAATATTTGCGAGATAAAAATACGACATTGCTTCGCTGTATGATGATTAAATGAATCAACAGAACCCGATTTATATTTATATGTTCGAAAATGTCTATGACAACCGCGCTGGACTTAAGCTGAAATTATGGTTATGTGAAGTATAATATTGAGTCCATCTAGTCCGACTTATTCAGTCTGATTTATTGAACACATTATTGGGTATTTTACTAACCAATAATATTTCCATGTTGATGGTGGAATTTGTTCGTAAAACCTTATTTAATAAATTTTCATTTCATACTTTTGAAATCGTGAAGCACTCACTTGGGTTCAGATAGAGAGCTCTCCGTGTAGCTTTTATAAAAAAAATCTTGTGCTGTTGACCATAATTATATGTCCTCAGTCCTCACAAACGAGTAACAATAGGGATATAGCAAGCAGATGTTTATCGACACAAAATCCACTTTTATACATTCATACGAGTACCTGTGGGGTGAATTGAGCGACCTCTTGTGTGACACATGGCAAAGGGACATGTTTTTTAAATTACATTGGTAGACCTTTTTTAGCAACCCGTACTCAGGGGGATAGAATAAAAAAATAATTCCATCCACAAACAGTCCTCACTTGGTTGAAAATTTAAAACTCTGATACTAATATTTATCAGCACCGCCTATAGCCAGAGAAAAAGTCACCTTTCTCCGTTTGGGGGTTATCTCAATCGGTTTTCGAGTTAAAGCTTTCAAGAGATGTTTAGAAACGGATGAATTTTTGTTTGCGAATTCATTTCATTAGGACAAGATAGCGATAACAAAGAACTTGATTTCTCAAAAGAACTTAGGTACCTACGACTTGGTGATGAAGAATTGATGAGTTAGTGGAGGTGTTTGAAAAAAGCCCTTGGATGACGAACTCCACCGGAATCAAACGATCGTCTTACTTATCGAAATCTAAACTTTAATATTTGCAGCAATCCATTCTACTTACGAAGTGATTCGCACACGTACATATGCCTGGGTAGTTCGAACCACACAGGATACCACCCGCCGATACGATTCCATACTATATCCAGCGTAAACTCCCATCATACAGAGTTCTTGCAAACATCGGGCGCGCCAGAGTCACCCTTACACGTCTCGACATCATTCTCTGATCCGGATCCGGCACATAAGTGCTTGTCAGTGAATTTGAAGAGTTTATGAGCTCGCTGGTAGTGATCGTTTGCCAGCACTGAAACCACTGCCTTCTGTAGAATATTCGCCACTTGACCATTATCGGTTCGTCCCCATCCTGCGATAGTCATCTGCTGAAAGTAAACCGGCCGCACGCTACCTAAATGATAGTAAATTTGAATCTTGAAGCGAGCTTGTCTAACCTTAAATTTGTTTAAAGTTCGATCAGAGTTTCAACTTACTTTGGAAAATCGCCTTGCTAATCAAGCGAATGAGTCCAATGTCGTTGGCTTTCTTGCTTGCGTTATAGTCCTTTGTGATATACTGCTTCTTCAACGCCGATTTCTTGTATAGGTAGTAAACAGATTCGCATTGAGCAATCGATTTCGGTGTCTGTATTGTGCTCACCCAAACGTACACTAACTCTGTTTCAAATAGGAGGAGGTATGTTCTTGATTTGTAAACTAAAACAGTCAAATATTAAAGCTCTTACAACTTCTTGTACAATCGTGCTTGTATTGTATGCAGTGGACAGCAGTTAGGACATACCGATCCGTGATCAGCGACCCACCACAGTCCAGAGTCCTTTCTATGCCGTCATCGTAGATTAATAGTGCCATCCACGAGATTTCAGACCCATAACTGTCTTTTCCTCTTGTTAGTGCCTAGACGGCTCTAGGCTCGGTCTTTCAATGGCACGCCCACTTTTTGGGGGCGTTTTTCAACAAAATCTGTATTTTTACTGCACTCAACTTGTTGTTACTTGAATAATTATATGTCAGTCTTTAGAAAAAGAATGAATACTTAAAAAAACCAACACTTCCGCAAATATTTAAGCAACCAATCCAGTCCCGGCTTCGTACAAAAGCTGAACTACTAGCCAAAGTAAGGCCAGGGCTGGCTCCAGAGTTAGCTCAAGACCCAAATTGGATATTTCACTTGTTTATTTTAAGTTTATTTCTATGCGAAAATAAATGCTGCAATATAACGCGGATTGCGTCCAGCTACACCAGTTTAAGCGTGCTCCTTTCATTCCCACAAACGAGAACAAATATGTTCGTTTGCTGATTACTATGAGCAATTAATGGAGCTCGATGAAGAAGAAAATGGCTTCATACAGACTAATAACCCTTAACTTATATTTCTGAAAGAATACTTATTACTAGAATTCCTAACCGAAACGAATGGGAGGACAAAGTAGTTGCAAAAGACCAAGAAACATCCCTAGACCGACGCATATTTCTATAAGAAGAATATCGGCATTTGCTCAGGCGTTTCCAGCGAACCTCTTTAAAATGTTAAAACCATGTATAGAACACCAATATGTCGATAAAAACATTCCAATTGCAAGAAATAATTTAACAAAATATTATATGCCACCGCAAAGACCCTAGCCCCTACTGACGATGAAGAAATTGAATATATTCCTCTCCACGTAGTTAGAATGTCAAGCAATTCTAAAACAAATTAAGGTTGGTAACAATTGCTGCTTTGAAGAACTGCAGCATCTGCGGGGGATGTGGAACCTAAAGAACTTCTGCTTGACTAAATTAAATGTGGACGGTTCTATAGTAAATAAACTCCTGGGATGTAATGGGGGATTTGAATCTAAAAGAGCTTTAAGAACTCTATAGATTTACAAAAAACCTTGGTGCCTCAAAAAGGAAAAGAGGTAAGTATTCATTTCCGACAGGCATTTAAAGGATGGTTCCGTCTTTGGAAACAATCGGTCCAACCGTTGGTCTTAGCGAAGCTTTGCAACTTTCACAAAAATCATCCACTTGCCTACTTTTCATCTACCTATGAACCTATGTACCATGTCACTGTTGAAAAATGGCTTACTATTGTACTGATTTCTGTCCTATTTAGCTTTTCCGAGTACGCAAGTACCACTTCTCAATTTTGAGTACTATTGGTACCTACTATTTTTAATTTTTGTAATAAATCGGACATATGAGGTTACATCACTTGCGGCCATATTACTCACTCTAAAAATTAAGCCCATGTCCCTAACAATAAGTCATTAAGCCCGAACATAAAATATATTTAATTTTCTCCATTACGTAGTAAGAGAAAGATATTGTTTTCGTACAAAATTTCGAACTCGAGATGTTAATCAATTCTGACATCACGATGATAAAAGAACTTTCAAAAGTAGGTCGCAAAAGTTCTGTTAGGTCTGTCCGTCTGTCTGTTTGTCCGTTCTTCCACAAACCTACAACCCGGATTTCGTTCAAACTTCGGATTTGGAGTTCGTGGGCTTACAGTTCGGGGGCGTTTTTTTTTTTTGCAAGATCACCTCAATATTAATGGTCCTACTTCCCATATAACATTTTTGTACCAGTTTGATTTAATCGAAAACATTTATAACGATTTCAACCAAAATTGATATTTAAGTTTAAGTATTTAAGGTTACCATGACTGCATACCCAGTTTTTGGCTAAAAATTCGAATAACGGTACTTTTGAAATTTCGACATAGGTATCTCGAAAACGGTCTATACGATTGTAACAAAAATAAATTTCTAAGATAATGTGGTCATTTTTAACTTAGTAGCAAGCTTAGTTTTCTCTGTATATTATCGAACAAGGAATTTTTGAAAATACAGTAATTTAAAAAAAAAAAATTCTTTTTAGTTTACCTGAAAATGGCAATACCGATTTTGATCAAAACGCAAACTTAGAGTCAAATTGATGTTGATGCTTATTTTAAAAACTGTTCATGCCTCAAAAACCCCATCTTTGATTTGGATAAAACTTAAAAAACGAAGTAATGCTTACATACCGAACAATTTCTTAAAAATTACTAAGCTGATCTGTGTTCATACATCCTTTTAAAACTCAATACTGCACTTCCATTAAAAATGCAAAAATAGCGACGCAAAACTGATTTTTATTAAATAATATCTACGCACTTCTTCTTTTCAACACCATATTGAATATGCATCTTAAAATAATTCCAACCATTTGGTGGGCTTACATAATAAGAAACTTCGACTACGTTTCCATCGGTATACTCGGTTTATAACTTCTAATGCAAATTCAAAAAACCAACCTCTTAAATTTTACATGTGCATCCGTATGTAAAGATATCGGTCTAATACGAACCCCACTTCCGATCATAGAGTCCTTAAACCAGCGTTACTAAAATATCCCAGTCAAAAATAAAAACATGCCTGCAGTTCAGAAAATAGAAACTCCGACTACCCTTTGCCTTGTTCTTAAAAATCTTATAAACTGTAAGAGCATAAAATAGTACAGTAGGCGCTTATAACTCTCTAACCACAAATTGCGACAGTTGCCTGTTACTGACATCTTTAACTTTTAAAAACCATATCAGATGAATAACGCAAACGTGAATTTTACTTAACACTATTCCTTTTTCTGTTTTCAGGGATGTTAGAAGTGCTAAAATCATTTTGACAAGAAAATCAGTTTCAGTTTTACCAAATTACTGTAAAGCCTTTAACACTGTTTCTAACATATAATTTTGCTCTACCTTCGAGTCACATACGTCAAAAGCTATCATATAATCCTGTGCCTGTATATTCGAACATGGACATTATTAATGCAACTAAAGTTCCGGAAACTAATTTGATTACAGTAAACCACAAAATGTTACATGCAAGTGCAACGAATGCACTAGACAAATTTCAAAGAGCCATTTTGTTGGCACTTTCCAATACCAGTACTACCCGATAGCGTGCATGAATTCTGCATTAGCTGCATAATTGATTTTTTGCAGAAGTTTAGACAGACTTCAGTTCCTGTGATAACCTATAAATTAAATCTTAATTTTTAATGAGCACTTTGCCAAGTCGAGTGTACTAGAATGCGCCTCGACACGGTAGTAGTGCATCACATTGATTTCTGCTCATACCGATTGCATTAGCGAGTTTCATTGCAGCCGAACCATCCCGTCAAATGCGGAGACCCCAAAACCAACATATGAATTAAATTAATCACATGCATGACTGCAAGTTGTTTTACAGAACACTGTGGCATGGCAACAATGAATTTCTATATCTCTGTTCCTAAGGAGCAGAGTCAAAGTCCCAGCAGTCCATTTAAATAAATGAGAAAGGTAAAGCTTGACGTAGAAAATGTGAATGGTGCCATTCAAATGTGTACACGTTGAGGGCGAAGAGGGCGAAAAGGATTTTAATATAAGTTGGGGTGGTTCATTTTTAGCGCACTTGAACCGATTTATTACACCAGCGAGATATACAAGTGCTTGCACTTGGTATGACATTAGAGAAACACTGCACAGTTAATGTCACTTTGAATGAAATTTGAAAGTCGCTTCATGCTGGTAGTTTTATCATGTCGCACATATATAGTTTGTCATTTAGCTGCAGTCTCACACAGCGGGAGTTCTTTGGCGTAAAGAGTACTCAAGTAAGGAGTAAATTAAATATCACGGTTAACCCTCGTCAGTGTTTAATATTGCGGGTATGATTTTCTCATCAACCGAAAGGAATTATACGCGCAAGGTGTTTGTGTGTTGCTGAAGATAGCGAGTTTATGAGAATTAGCGCAGGTGTGGTAGAGATAAGAGCTCGTAACTTTGGCGAAAAGCTGTCATCGTCAGGGAAATTTGCGGCCGAGGTTTCACGCTCAAATGCATCAATGTTTCTTATGCAGTCAACAGTATTGTGACGAAGAATGGTCGAGAAATATACATTATATGTAGCTGTTTACAAGAGCTGGCAGAGCTAGGCATTCAAGAAAAAGTCTTGAATCCGAATAATATTCCAAAGAGGGTTTAGAAATCACTACTCGTACCAAAGAAGGATCCCACTCGGTGCATCTTCTGGAGGAAATGTTTCCTGAAATGTGAAAACGCGAAAGACTAGCACTACCTTTCTTTTATTTAATTCTTCAATATACACGATTGATAAAGTGTTTGCGCTTATAGTTTAAAAGAGAGGTACATAGTTTCGTTTTTGGGAGGGTTTTTTGACCTGGTACACGCAGAAAGTTCACTTACTTAAAATCAATCAACTTTCGGTTAAAAACAACCAAGTAATACTGTTAATATAGCTCCTAGAGAGTTAGTGGATCAAAAATAACCGAGTCAACTTGTTTGCATCGATTTGCATCACTCGGTTAAAAATAACCGATTTATCAATTTCCTCTCCAAATTTTCTCGGCCGTAAATAACAAATTAACTAATAACAACAGAGTAAAATGGTTGAAACCAACTGATAAAGTGTGTTATTTTTAACAGCATGATTTAACCTTTTTTTTTTCACTGCGCCACCGCTCGCGAACGTCTGACAAACATCCGAGAGTATATAACTGTGTTGAAAGAGCTTCTCAATCGGCCGTTTGGAATCGGCTTAAAATTGTAGATCCCTTCCATTCATTCGAAAAAAATTAAATACTCACACAAAGCGAATAGTTGCGAGAAGCTAGGCTCAGGGTCCCTACAGACCTGTTGCGCCAACTATTATTATTATGATTTAACCTTCTTAACTACCTAGTTTTCAAAAACAAATACTCGTTTATTTTCTACAGGGACCATTTTTTTTTCACCGAGCAAAAATTCCACTCGGTTAAGGTTAAAATTTCTGCGTGTATTCAACCCGTTTTTAGACGTATTTATTAATACGTTTTTCGTCGTCTTTTCAGCACGTAAACTGTTTTTGGTTGGGTTTTTTTATGTGTTTTAGATGAATTTTTGGCACATTTTCCGACTCGTTTTTCGCATAATTTTTGACTCGATATTGGATAGGTAATGCGTTTATTTTTAAAGGGTGAGTTTTTTTTTGTCACATTTCGACGCATTTTGCAAGTGTTCTAGGATACATTTTTATGAAATTTTCCGACCCGTTTCTAACCCGTTTTGATAAGGTGTTTTGAATTGTTAATCTACGCTTTTTTCCACAATTTTTCTCCTCGCTTTGGACATATTCTTATGCGCTTTTGACAGTGACAGTGTTTTAGATGAGTTTTGACACCTTTATCCGTCGAGTTCTCGGACTGTGTTTCTGAAGAGTTTTCGCACGCGTTCTTATTTCGACTTGGTTTTCGTTTGGTTATCAAACATACGAATTAAGTGAGTACAGTACAATCTCGAAAAGATGAACTGTTCGAAATGATGAACCACTACTACTACTTCCTTGTCATATTCAGAACACCGAACATGGGAGTCAATTCTGGTACTAAAAAGCGATTCTCGATCAATAAGTGAAAATATCGTGGTGAATTAAATGACGCATACTGTGTTGTACGATATTAGTTTCTCAATTTTCAAACTCTCACTAAAAAACATTAACTTGCAAACGGGAGCATGAACAAAAATTATTCTTATGAAAATTTTTGAAGTTTGGTTTCACATTTTCGTTGAACGAGAATTGAAATTTCGGTGAAAGGGTGAAAACAATTTCGTTTCATTTTTGAACAGATCGAGAATTGACCCAGTGGGTGATTTATTGATTTTCAGACTACATCAGCTTTCAACATTTGTTTAAAATTAGCTGTGCGGATGTAACGTGTATTTTGATTTTACTTTACCCCATGTAGAATGTTTTTGTAATGCATGATATGATAATATCAAATTGCAAAGCCCATACTTTTTGACAGTAGAGCGTGGCATCCTGTTTACCATTGGACATTGCCGCTCAACAGTCTGCGAAATTCTTCCAAATTCTAGGTAAATATTTGTCCGTTTCGATTCAAGTACAAGGTTGGTTATATTTACCATTCCATTGATCTTTTTTCATCTCAACACATTTTCGAAAGTCATTTTTAGATCGAGTATGTATATAGCATTAATTTGCTAGTGACCACTTTAATTCTTTGTAGCCTTGTGTCTACATTATATGCAATAAATTGCAAATTTACTACACCCATACAAATTTCGTCCCTCATTTTAAGGACGAGCAACTTGACATGTTTCACTATATAAACACGAGTCAGCAGTTTGGTTTCTAGATCTCATTCTGACTTATTATTGCAAACAAAATATATTTCCACCTCAGTCCAATATAAAATAAAAAGAAGACATTTTTATTGGCCCACCTCACCGTCTCCTTTACGTTGCGAGGAATGTCCCCAATTTGTAATTCGATGGATAATCAATTTCACTTTCAAACATAAGTCCCATCCACAACAATGGATCGAACTATATTATAGAAAATTGAAAGAAAAACTTAGAAATCAATTTTTCACAATGTGAATGCCAGTTTCAGTCTCTTAATCATTTTGGGTTAAACCACAATTTTTCGCTTTCCAAACCAATGTCATCTTCGGGGGACACTGCTCAAGATTAATGATTCTTCATTGAGCTCCATTATTGCACGATGATCAAGACAATCCGAAACGATTGGGAAAGATATTTACCAATTGCGTGAACGGTTTACTATAATAGCCGAACATTGATAGTTAATGACAGCTGTCAGGACTCTTGTATTAATTTGATGTCACGTCTATTTTTATACGGACTCTAACTAATGACTTTTATGACCTGAAATGCAAATTTATACACGAAAAGATGTCTACTGTCTTGGTTGCCCCCGAACTATGTATGCATATGACAAACTTTGAAAATTGCAGCATCATTGCGTTAGGGTGTCTCTTATGCCTATATGGTGTATCAAATCAACTCGTAAGGAACCTTTGTTGGGGAGGTTTTCTGGTGAATACCCACTTGTGATATGAAGACTCCTGGGAGCAACTATAAACATACGAGTGTTACACATGCCAGGAAACAGGAAAACATTATTTATCAAAGAAGCTGGAAAAAGAAGAAAAAAAAAAAAACAATATTCCAAGAGCTTAACTTTCTGGACTTGAACAGTTTATTAAGCATTGTGAATGGCAACCGTGAAATGAGGAAGAATTAATTTTTTAACGAAATAATTTGCTATGGTGACAAATGCTTGAGACTTGAAGAAAGATCCCCGGGGTAACAACTTATTCTTTGTCTTTCGCATATCGAATACTTTGACGGGGGATGGAGGAAAAGGTTTCCCGAAAAATATAATTTCTTGTTAGCCCCAGGGGACATTTATGTTTTTCTATGTTAACTGACAGTTTTCGGAGGTCACGACTTTACTTATATTTACAAGTTAAACTATTAATGAAGATGTAGTGCTCATAATGGTATAGGGTCAACACTTGTCGTTGCATTTCGTGGAGCTCGGGGATGTATCTACTCCTCAGTTTGGAGTTTGTGTGAATCGGATTAGGATAACAACGCAATCGGAATCAGCAGAACAGCACAATCATGCTGTTTTTAGTTTCTACATTTGTTCGAAAACAGATGATGTTGCATTTATAGACTTTGACATTTGTTGATGATTTGAAAAACCGCCAGGTGGCGCGGTTGATCCACTTGCCATTGCGACATACTATGACAGGTGGCCATTTCGTACCGTCATTCCAATTGAATTGAACGGACTTGGGTCAGATATCTATCAAAAATTGCACTGTGAAGAGTGCATATCAATTCGTTCCGGTACAATTGGACTTGTTATAGTTATTTGTTATAGTTATAATTGTTTTGCGCAAGTTCAATGCACTGAAACTTTGTAACGGAAGGCTTTTAATTGTGAAGAATCTCAAATCAAATGTCATTCAAGTGACGATTTTGAGGGGAAAATTCAAATGCGAAGAAGTTCTCATTCCGCGGATTCCGCTTATTTAGTACGATTTGACATTCGTATTTAAATTTCCCGCGTCTTGCTTTCGCTATGACAATAGCTGTATTTTTGTGGCATCAATCTTGAATACACATATAATGTTTCGCACATGGTCAACTGTATATGGGTTGCTCATGTGTCGGCAAATATCCTGCTTTGTACATGTAGGCGCAAGAAAATAGAACGAAAAATGTACCATAAAGCAATTCAATCAAAAAGGGGAATGTTGGCTGACACGTCAATCATTGCGGTTTGATTTAAAGAAATCGACATTAGCCCTGTTTTTTTTAGTTTCGATCTCAGCAAAGCAAAGTAAATTAGGATTTTTAGCACACAATTACAACAACTACACTAGACTTGACACTTCGGGACTCGAAATATTTGTTGTAATTGCGTGCTGAAAATCCTACTTTACTTTTGGAGTCGCGTCGCGTCGACGAATTGCCTTAGTTGACGGAACGCAAACGAGTTGAATGGGACTAGCATTTTAGGAACAAAAATTGACCAAAAAGTAAAATCCCTCTTTTTGTACTATGAGGTTTCAAAAATCCCTTTGGCCCTTTAAGCTGAGAAAATCCCACAAAAAGGGATAAATCCCTCGATCTGGCACCACTGCGAGTTGGCCCATAGAAATAGAATCCGTCGCTACGGTGACAGGCAGAATGTTTCAGTACTCTATACTTATTTGTCCAAGAAACGTGGTAATTTGGTACTCAAATTCCCTTTTAAATCATTCCCTTGATAGGAATTTGTTTGTGAAAAAATTTAACTTTCAAAAGCAAAATTTATGTTGACAGCCGATGACAGTTTTTCTCACGCTCTCAATATTTGCACTAATAAAAAGGAATCCTCTCCCGCTGTGCCATCTGTCAAAGGTTGCGACGGACAGAAAAGTAGAAAGTAAACCTACTTTATCCGTTGCGTCCGGCACGTGCGTTGCTTATGGGTCACCTTCCATAAGAGAGTGTGTATTCTATCAACCTGTCAATCGAAAACTTTGCCGCAACGGACGCGACAGATTCTATGGGTTGGGCCCTTTACTCAGAACAACAGATCGTTTCTCAATAAATTTGATAATATATATGACCCCGTGCGGTTTGTTTTACAGAAACCGTGTTTTATTGAACATTAAAGATGACGTGTAGCATATTCCTGTAGGCTGGCATCACATATACATAAGACCAGTATTTCAACATTCTTCTATAGGTATAAATCTCTCGTGGCACTGAAATCAATTTTCCAGCGGAGTGACAGACATTTTACGAGAAAGGTGTCATAATCGCTGCTGTCAAGTAGTGTGAAAACGTAGAATGCACCACTAAGGCAGATGTCAATAAAACACGACAATATATCCTGTATTTGTGATTTTTAAAACAGCATCGGCAAAGGTAGTCCCAGTAGTAAACAAAATACAAAAAGTGACAGCAAATAAAAATGTATTCAGTTATTATGACTGAAAAATGTTCAGGTCGGTTCAATTTTAACCGAAGAAGATAGATGAAGGACTTCGTGGACATCAATAATTCATCTTGAAGAATTTTCGACTCCACTTAAGCGGAAGAATGTGTTAGATGAAAATTTTACCTAACATAAAGGACCCTCCTAGTTGAAAGGTGGCTTCACAACAGTTCAGGGCTTAACCGAGAAGGCAACTAGCAATCGATTGAATTGGCTAAATAAAAATGTTGTTTGGGGCCTTATTTCGGCCGTACATTTGTGACAACAAAATAAAAAGCGATCATTTTGTTTAAGCTGTCACAAAAATGCACATATTTGAGGTAAAATCAACGTCCTTAAGAGAACAGAAGCCACTAGGATCTAAATTAAACTATTTAAGGAAATTTTTCGTATTTCGAAAACTGCATTTCAGTGTCTAAATTTTGTGGAGTAACGAAAGCTGCGTCTATTGAAACAAGCGAGAGATAGAGCGAGATAGTTTCGTTCTACCCAGTGGTGCATGTCATTATTCCGGTGGCTATACATGTATATACCAATGCAGTGCGAGGAACACTTTAAGCGGTCGCTTTGAATAAGACTTTACTTTGCTTTCGTGGATGACTTGAATTCCCACAGTTTTTGAATGTTTTTTTTAGACACAATCTAAGTTTCGAACAAATACATCAGAATGTTGAGGTTGTTTTCCTTTTTAGTATGGTATTTTCTAATCACAACATCAGAGCAAGTGTCTTAACAGCCAAAGTTCTTATATGCAGTGTCAATACTTCTGTTCGACAACCCAAGTATAAATGTTTACTTGGCAATTTATGACTAACATTTGTTTCTGCGCGGAAGCTTCCACTGTCAACATACTGTTAGTTTTAAAGTCGCTCCCTTTGTCAAACCCAATTGGGCACACTCAAGATTCCAGTTATCTTAGGTCGACTAGATTGGTCGGAATAAGATGTAACCTAAGCGCAAAAACTAGATTGGTCGGAAACGTCACTTTTCCTAAGTCATCCACATATCCGAACTGTCAACTTAGTACTCAGTCACGAATTACTTGACTAGATTCGTCGGCTACACCTCCATGAACGTCAACTGAAGCAGCTGCTCATAAGACTGATTTCAGCTAAGTAAGGACTTCTTGTACCTCTCTCAATTCACGTGAGCAGATTCCACTTCCGCTGCATGAGCAAGTAAAAGTACTAGGGCACGAGAAGCATTTGTTCTCTCGAGCCAAGCCACAAATACTTGTAAGTTGTAACGCCAGGTTCTTCATTAGATAACGCGCCACGAATCAGTGAAGAACTATTGTCACAGCACAAGTTATGTCCACAATGCGGTTGTGTAACGTTCGCAGAAAGAAAAGGACTGCGCACTGTGCCCTATTAAAATTTCAAAATGAATTTCATTTCCATTGTTGTTACGTTAGTTCCTCGAATCAGAGTTTAGCCTCGAGTTGAAACGCTGCCGATGGCTTCGCAAACATCATTAATTGTTCTCGTTTGCAATTCCGTGGCAGCACACGCTGGTGGAAGTCCCCGTGGCACACAATGTAGGTACATACAAACAACCTGCAAAACAGTTTTCCCAACTATTTTGTGTTATGCTATTCCCCGAAAGGGCATCCCCCAATTAAACTTACGAATTTATGGTTGAACCCCTGGAAACCATTTACGTTTCACACACGCTCGCATTGCCCGGTTCAATAAGTTGGTCTTTAAAATTTCCCGAGTAAATAAATTTAACAATATTTATCTAACCATAAAACGACAACGATGACGTTGTTTGTCTTCAGCCTGTCCATACACAGCCACTGCCATTAGTTGGGGGCTGGCATCCTGGCGCGGTGTGCTGTGGGCAAATAAATAATTTCCAACGCGATTGAAGGAACGTGTATCCATCAGCAGAACCGGGAACCAAGAACCAACAGCCAAAATGCAAGATTTGATGCCGAGACGAGCAACTTTTGCTTTGCTATTCCAACTACATACATTCATACGTGGATGTATGTGGGCGCCAGTCAAACTGAAGGTAAACAAATAAATTTAACACATTCTTGTCGGAAACGACTGCCAGTGGCAGGTGAGAATTGAATTTCACAAACCCATTAAAGGCTGCACGAAGCTACTGAGAATAGGATTCTTCCAACTGCCATGTCCTTAATTAAGCTCGCGGGGGGTGGGTGGCGAAACGAAGCAGTTATATAGCACGCGGAAATTATTAGTTACTAAAACGGGTCAGAGTGAATTAATCGCCTTGTGTTCCAATAAAATATACACTTAAGATCGGTGAGCCTTCGCCGAAGAACATAGAACATAGAACACAGAACACTTTCTCACCATGCTGCCAATGGATATACAGTTTCAGACGCAGACTACAGCAGACAAAGTGCTATTTACAGGCATTTTCCATTAGACCCACTCCTCCGTCCACATCACACTGGTATTTTTACCTTCGCTGTGTACTTGGTTTCTTTTAATTTTTTTTTTGTTTTCCCTGTAAGAGGCTTATACTTATAGTGTTCTTGTGGTTTTTTCTTTTTTCGCTTTCCTTGTGAAGTAGCCCCCCTTTTGCTTGTGTGTGTTGACAGGGTGGTTTGCAAGCATATTTATTGCTTTCACGATGATATAACTTTTAATAAGCTGTGATTAAAGTCGGTCGTGTGTTGTCGAGCGCAAGGGGTGTGGGGTGGGATGACAGTGAATCTAAAAATGGATGGATAAATGCGGGCTGATGCAAATGATTTACTTACGTACTAGTATTTATATCTTAATAGGATCGAATCCAGTTATTTTCTTTAAAACAGTTTTCAGTTTTATTTATTTGCGGTGCTTCGCAATATCGCGCATTATATTTTAATGTTGACGAGTCAAGTGGGTTGCTGATGGGGACGGTCGTCACGTTTTGTGATGGTTATTGTGATAGTGAAAATATAATTTGATTTATAAAATAAAAATTGAATCGGTGTGGAAACGTGCAAAGTTGGCGTTCGTTTGATGCATAGAAAATGTCTGCTTGCTATGTGTTACTTCGATGGTGAATGGCGGTGAGAGGCAACAAGAACTATGTGTGGCTTCGAGGGTGGAAACCTTGTATGAGAGGCGTCCGAAGACCGATGGTATTGCCAGACTAAGACAGGATAAAGCTATATAGCTGGGGTGTTCGAACTTCGGTGGTTTCAGCTGGAGTTTTAATCGAGCAGTTTGTAAGATTTAGAATAAGGAGATTCTTGAATATTTCGTAACAGAATATCTCGATAGGTGGTATTCTATTTGCGAGGGGTTTGATACGCAAAGTTGGAAACAAACTGACGACCTTTATTTGTCTATAATCGTCTTTGTCTCGAATTTCTTCAGAGTTCCTTCCATAAATCGATTGAAGCGTCAGATTAGAACCTGTTAAGGAGTTATTTGGTTCAATTTTTTATCGTTCAATCGTTTTGAGCCCAATAAACTTAGTTTTTCCAACCTAGAACAGTAAGGGTTGCGTTCGATAAACGATAAGTGGGTCTGCGAAAGTGTTAGCCCTTTTATTCCTTGCGAAGCTTTACACCTAAACTTATGCCTATGTAGTGCTTTTTCCGGAGTTCGGTTTCTTAATTCGAGACCTCACTAATAAATCGTACATATAAATCGGCGAAGGCGTATAGTTAAGTTCCGCACTTTCACCGCCTTCAAGAAAACGTACCTATTCTTTTAATTTGTTTTAAAAAATAAAGGGTGTTTTTTTTTAGAGGTATAGAACTTTAAGTTGGCAGCTCTATTTTAGCTGGCAGCCATTTTGTCAGCTGTCAAGTGATTTATTTTTAGTTTGGTTTGGCATTTCATTTATTTTGAAAACCATGGCTCTGTTAGAAATACGTATCGCGCGAAATTTTTTGCGAATTTGCAGGAACTGTAGTTTCAACAAGACGGCGCAACATATCACACAGATCGTTCCACAATTGATTTATTGAAGGAAACGTTTGGTAGCCGCATAGTTTCACGTTGCGGACCCGTGAATTGGCCTCCAAGATCGTGTGGTTTAACGCCGCTTGACTATTTTCTGTGGGGATATGTGAAGTCGCTAGTCTACGCCGATAAGCCCGAAACGATTGACCACTTGGAGGACAACATTTGCCGCGTTGTTGGAAAAAGTCTTTGGAAATTGCACCACCAGATTAGACTACGTCCGAAGAAGATTATCTTTCGAATAAAATAAATTTCATGTCAATTAAAAAAAAAATCGTCTTTGTTTTGTTCCTTTTGAAAGTTCTATACCTTTAAAAAAACAAACAGTTTATTTCGGATCTCGCTTCATCACATAATTTAACTGGCTCTACAAATTAACTGCAAAGGAATTAGCT
Source organism: Cheilosia vernalis (assembly GCA_949126925.1). Lineage (NCBI taxonomy): Eukaryota > Metazoa > Arthropoda > Insecta > Diptera > Syrphidae > Cheilosia > Cheilosia vernalis. The sequence goes on along the minus strand of OX421360.1, from coordinate 34,330,161 downwards.
CAAAAAAATGAAATAAGTCCCAAGAATTTCTATATAAATTTTGGAGTTATTGCAGGTGAAAGAACTCAAAAGTGTTGGGACTATATTCATCAAGTTTTGGATTTATAACACCTTTTAGTGTTAGGAATTATTTCATAAAGAAATAACTCCCAAAGCCATGCAGATGAAATAAGTGCAAATTAGAACTTATTTCATCGAACGGCTTTGGGAGTTATTTTATCTATGTTTGGAGTTATTTCGTTTGTCTTAAAATAGCAATTTGTAAATTGTATCAGCTAAAGTTTTCATAAGCTCGCCGAAATCTGTCCTTGAGGTAGTTGCAGCGTTCCAAAGGGAAATCATCTGGAACAATTTTGGAGTAACGTTACACGCAGATGAATATTTGGAAAAGGTATATGTATGTAACTAATCGCCCTTGGCGGACGTCGCGGACGTCTTGAACGCGCTTTGTGCACATCTATGGCACAGCACCTTTCAAATAACATAAGTTTCATTCTCGGCATTATCACATTTTCAAGTCAGAAACTGTACTAAGACTCATACCAGACTTATATTGACTGAACTTCAAGAAAAACCGCCTATATAAAACGCATTAGGAACGCTTTAACATTTTCGGTATTATTATTTTGAATAAAAAAAAGCCTAACAAACAAAAAAAAATACCTCTCAGTTGGAACCCGCTTCAAAGTGTAGAGAGAACACAAAATAAATATCCAAATTCCCCATCTCTTTCCTACATTTAAATGAAAGAACTGGGGCCTGTAACAAGTCAGCAATTGCATAATTACATAAAGGGTCTAAGGTCAGACCCAAATTAAAACCCCTTTCATCCTCTACACAATATACCCAAAAGAGGGACATTTTCATTTTCTACAGGAAAATATGAATAAAGGAAATAAATACACAGCAAGAAAGTCATCATTAAATTAGGAAGAACACAAAGATTCCACTTTGGGCGAAGATTTATGGTTGATGTTTCTTTCTCATTGAAAAAAAAAAAAAAAAAATTCAATTCTCCAGATGCGTACTTTGATTTTTCCTTTTGGAAAGATAAATTCATTTTCGTTCAGTAATGTTGCTATCGGATGATAAATTGAATTCCAGTTATTTGCTTTGCATTTAATTTTTCAGCACGATGAGTAGGTAGGTATTTGGGTTAAATGAAGTGGGATAGATGGAAAAGGATTCCCTGCCCCCTGTTTAGTTCACAAAATTATTTCGCAAGAAAGTAACACGTGGAAGAGTCATTAGTATTTTTCATTATGAGCGTAAGAAATGCTTGGATGTAGTTAAGAGTTTTCGTAAAGAAACTTTGAGGTACCTGGGTTCAGGAATTCTAAAACTCGAAAATGGCATACATTGAGAAATCATTATTCGTCGCAGTTTTGTTGACAAGAAAAGATTGCAGTAGATCACCGTTGCGGTATTTTAACGGGAAGTCCATTACTAACTTTATTATAGGTGAAACTATTTACTTTTGCTCGCAACATTTTAGAACGGAGCTGCCTCTTCACGTGCCATGTAATTAATCAGATAGATGGATGGGTTGCCACGCTTCCTTTTTGGGAGCGTTTTTCGTCAAAATTTATTCTTTCCTTACATCACCGAATACTAAAAAAAAAATTCATTCAAGAGGGAGTCAGAACGCAGTACTTTCTTAGTTAGTTTAAGCTATCAATTAGCTTTCTGCTTCATCAAAAAGCTAATATACAGACCAAAATCAACTATTTGTAACAACTTTTCTTAATTGGAGCGAAACAATAGAGAAGTTTGCGATTCTAATTGTATATTCAGACGTTTCCCAGGTCGTACAATATTGTCTTTGTCAGGTCTAACAATGTTCAGACAATCAGCTGACAATGGCGAACTAGCTTGAAATATTAAATTGTCAGTTCACACGGTTGCCTGTTTCTTCTGCCGGTAGTCTGTTTCTTTACTTTTAAATCTTAGGAGTTTTTGACTAATTCTTCCGAATTTTCACTCAATGCTGTTTCTTAAATCAAAAAATTCGTAAAAGAGAGCGTCGACGAAAGAGCAAGATATTACCATTCCACTGTGTATCCTACGAATTTTTACTCAACAAATTTCTTGGTACAAAATTGGAAAGGCTGTCAGTCACCTATCAATTAACAGCTGATTTCAAATTTGTTGCCCTATTTGGCATAAATGCGTGCATTTGTTTTAATTTGTTTGCGTAAATGGTATCAACAGGCAGAAAAATAAAAATGAACGTTTTCCTCAAGATTCTTTTCGAAAGTGGCAACGAAATTCTTCCTCGCTGTAAGAAGGGACAGTCTCCTCTTTTAATAGTGTCGCTTTGTCCTCTTCTCGAATACTTGTAGTTCAAACTCTTCCACATTCTCGGATTCATCAAGTATAAGTTCGATTAATTTAAGATCACTTTCATCGCTACTTAGATGATGCAATTCATTTTCTTAGTAAATTGGCAAAGTCAAAGTTTCGTACCACTTTTTTTTTAATATTTGAATTATGTATCTGTCATTCATAGATTACAACAAAATCGTTCCCTGTGAGGGAATTTATCCGCACCACTTCCATTTTGACAGTGTTTTCCATTTTTAGTACAAAAGTAAAGGAACTTACCTAATTTGTCTGACAAACGTTGCCAGGTTGAAAACTGATAGTTCATACACTGTTGGCAGGTGTTTGTTTACAAAATATTTACAGGTCAGTTGGAAGACACTGACAATTTGCCAGAGTCGTATAAAAATTTTTATTATTATTATTATTATTTTAAAAAGTAAATAAATTACAGTTAAAATGGTCTTACAGCACTAGACACCTGGGCCTTCGGCTAATAATAAGGACTTTTAATGTGTAATTTAATACGAAAGATAAGGCATGGACGAGTGCAGCTAGTATCAAAAATCAAAGATATACATTAATCATTAGATATTGTATATAACAAATTTATTAATAAGTAAAAAACAATTTCCTTGGTGAATTGCAAATATTTTAGTATTTTGTTTAGGTGATTTATTAGGTATACTTCAACAATTCATAGTTGTTCACGATTGGCAGATTATTATCGTTTGTTGGATGGTTTAATTGACTTTTTTCCCGCTAGGCCTTCTGGGAAAAACACAATTAGGCGCATTTTCGAGCATAAACTAGTGGAACCTGTACTCTATAAAAGGGTAGAAGTATGTTAAAGAAACCCAACTCAACACCAGCCTGAGGAGTTGAGAAATTTGATAAGGTTGTTAAAATAGATTCCTTAGATTGTCAAGAGGTCAACTTAGAATAGCTTACCTAATGCCCGATAAAAAAAATATTCTCCTAGTTATTTTCTATTTTTCATATGCTTGATATTGCAGTGCACTCGTTACTTGGCCGTGCTCGTTTTTTTTTTCTCAAGGAAATACCTACGGGTCGAAATGCTGCTTTCATAATTCGGCTATATGCAGAATTCTGTCCTTAAACACAAAAACGCTGCTTTTCTTCAGTTTTGCTTTACGAAGTTCAGATTTTCAAATTTTAAGCAGTAAAATTAGTCTGTTTTTTTTTTAACTGTGAATTTTTAGTTAAAACAACAAAATTTGAGTTTAAAAAATAAAACAAAGGAAACAATAAAAATTAATAGGGGAAAATGCGTTTGACACGGTGGACCACACTCTCCTTTGTAAGAAGTTGCGGTATGAATTTGGATTTTCGTCTCTGTCAGTCAAACTCTTGTAGGTACTCATACCTCACGGGCCGGCAGCAATGTGTGGCAGTGGGAAGCCAAATGTCTTCGTTTCTTAGAGTTCCCGCGGGAGTTCCGCAGGGTTCGATTCTAGGGCCCATATTATTTTCACTTTATGTGAACGAGCTCCCACAGCTTGTTAAACATTGTACTGTCCATATGTTTGCTGATGACGTCCAACTATACTTGTGCTGCCCGCTGGATATGATTGGTAATGCGATTGAACTGATGAACGAAGATCTTGAGATCATACAACAGTGGGCCATCAAACACAACTTGTCACTGAATCTAGCGAAATCTAAGGCACTCTGCATTTATAAGCAGTCTCTAGATACCACTACATTTCCCCCGATTAAACTAGGACAGTCATCCATTGAATACGTCAGGAAGTCTCGAAATCTTGGTATAGTTTTCAATGATACTCTTACCTGGACAGATCATGCTGCAACAACTATAGGAAAAGTGTATAATGGTCTCCGATCGCTACGTGCAACGCAAAACTCACTGCCGGTTAAAACTAAGATGTTACTTGTCAAGTCCCTTTTATTACCTATATTGTTATATAGTTGCGAAGTTTTCTGCTATGTTGACTATAACACTAGGCATAAACTAAATGTCATCTATAACAATTTAGCAAGATATGTTTTTAATAAACGGTATTATGACCACATATCAAGTTACTCTCTGCAGATAATGGGTCTCAGCTTCGATAACCTCATTAAGTTCAGAACGCTAATCCTCTTTCATGGTATCATACAGACCCAACAACCTGAGTATTTGTACAGCAGATTAAATTTTCCCAGTTCACAAAGAACTGCCATTATGATTCGGCCCAGATTCTATTGTTTGCAATCTGAGCGCTCTTTCTTCGTCCATGCCACTCTTCTATGGAACTCATTACCCATTACACTAAGGAGAACCACAAACACAAGCAAATTTAAAATACATAAATCTAATAGGTTTTTGAAATATTATATATTGTTATTGTTTTGTTATTAATTCTCTTATATGTAAGTTCTCAATTAAATTACATGTAGTATGTCCTCATCTATCTAATCTAATGTTAAATTTTTTTTCTTGAACTCTAAATCTTTTAAAGCATTCACTAACTATAAGATGTAATCTTACTGTGAACTTATTCTTTGAAATAAATAAATATGAAATAAATATGAAATATGAAAATGGGAAATTTAATAAAAAAAATAAAAACAAAGGTAATAACTAAAAAAAAAATATTAAAATTCCAAAAGAAAAAAGAAAATGTTCTCTACAATTTAGGCAGACCTTAGGCAGAATTTTGAGCCCGAAGCTAAAACTTTCGGCAGCCAAGGGACTTCCTCCCCAGTGTGCGTTGGTAAAATCTTGAACTGGACTTATTTCGTCATTTCCATGCAAAGACAATAATTACTTTCGTAAAAGATGTCTACCTTATGTCCTTGTCCAGGATGTCGAAGTTTACTAATATTTGAAATCTATCTCCGCGAAACGTTTTTGAGGTTGTGCATTTATGTATTAAAGTCTGCAATTACTCTATGATGATGCTGAGATGCTCCTACATTCTTGAACACAGTTCAACTCGAAAGGCTGTGGACTTGAGGTTATGGTAGTAGATGTCGCTGCATCCGAACACTATTCTTGTCAACTTTTAGTTTTATTAAGATCTTTGGAAAAAGCTTTTGATTTGTTAAGGCGAACTTGATTAGGTTTTCTGAGGTTGTCTCCAATGCACTAGGCTCACAGTATATGCCTTACTGCCTTACCTACTTATAATCAATTTTAACATCCATCTTAAATATTTCTTAAGTCGCAATAGGTTGTAGGGTCATTGGCAAAGTCATTTACTTTACAGTTAAGGCCGCTTACTTTAATCCGCAAGTCGTCAATTGACAGTCACTGTAGTAAAAAAGTGAGTATCTTGGCTTAAGCTGCTCCAGGAAATAACGAAAGTCTCGCAGGAGGTACAGTTCGTAAACTCCTCGGCTCTCGTTAATCGTTTCCAGTGGTTATAGTATGATGATCAGTACTCCATTTAACATCAAACGACGTGCTCTGTTCCTACATCATCAACTCCGTATGTCAGTATAATGGTCCCATTTACTTTACTTTGTTAAAAAGTCTTTTTCACGAGCGCCTGTTCGCCACAAACATCAAACCAGTATGCCCCTTGAAGCGGAATATGACGAAAATACCGTCATTAAATAATGCCACGGCATCTTAAGCCCCTAATCTGATTTATAAGCTATTTGCTAAATCATTTCGCTCCTATAGTCAATGACGACGTGCGAAATAAAACACTTGTATCGATATGCTATGCCACAAAGCAAGATCAAATGAAGTGAACCAAAACGCATATGTGTCTGTGTGTAAATAAATATAAAAAAAAACACACAAATCGATTGGCAGTAAGTAATCGGGATAATCGATGGGGTATCAATCGGCTTCAATGGAACCAGGCGACGCCATAATTAAGAGCTATCATTCCGATGAAGGTGCTTTGTTACTAGACAAGCACAAGCACACTCAAAACAATAGTCCAGGCAATTACATCGTCCCTTTACAAAAAAAAAAAAAAAAAAAAAAATAAGCAGAGGCATTTCATCTCAGACAATTCGGCTGTTTGTTTATTCCTTCTCAGGGATCGTCTTTCTTCTCCTGCGCCTGGCATAGCCATTCACGGAGAAATATATTATTCAACATAATTAACTTTTGGTTCGGTGTGCACCTAATTCGATACAGATCCATAGATGCGAGGAGGTAATGAAAACGCTTTCTGCAGAACTCATTATCGAATATACTTATTAGACTGGCTAATAAATCACTTTAACTTGGCTAAGAGATTGAATACTGATGTCCATTTCGGGTAAAAGCATTCCGGGTGGTGCTCCAAGTGCTTTTGACCCTGATTTGGATTTACTGGATGCACGGAATGCTGGCCAAGCTTTTTAAATATATTATTATACATGCAGTGAAGCAATTGAATCTCATTTACTTACGGCAATACGTGCTCTTTTGAATCAATACTCCAGACGCCATGACTGTTGTCCGGTGCCGACTTTCGGATCCATTTTGAATAATAAAATTTGAAATGCTTTGAATAAAAGATTAATGCAGTTTGGTTTGTTTGTTGTCGCTCTCACTGTCAAAGACATAAGAGAAACAATATTTTTTTTGAATTGTAGAGAAGGAGCCATAGAACCTTTAAAACCTTTAAACGAATTCAGATCCTTTTGGTTTCCCAGGTGATTTTCTGGTTTCAAGGCTGAAATCATTCCCTGTAAACTCTTGGCAATAACATGTAAGTTATCTCTGTCTGGTGGAGCGACAACAAAATTAAATTTCTTTGTTAACAAAAGGCACGACATCATAGGCAATTTTCCGTTCTATTAAAAACGAGATTTCTCAAAAATTGGATAGCAGAGAATTCAGACGAAAGGATAACCTTAAGTGCCCAAAATTGCTTTCAGTTGGGTGCTACCTCTGCACTTGAACTGTAGTAAGTAATACTCCTAAGTCAGGTTTGATTCCAGGAAGCTTATTATTTTCGGAAAATTACTGCCATCGTGGTTGTCAAGTGATGTGGGTTGGATTCCTGTTTTGAAGGGTCTTCATATGTACAATTTCGGGGAATAATTTCGTCAAGATTTTCAGAACATCTGTTACGGTGGCAACTACAGAAAAGGCATAACAAATTTACTTCAATTGGAGGGTTGGTGCAATGCGTAGGAAGATTTAACTCTGACGAGTTTCAAGTTTTTTATCGGTAGGTAACTGAATAATCAGTGATTGCTGCTTTAAAACTTCGGCATCTTTTTTGTTTATAATGTTGAAAACTGATTTCTAACCCTTAAATCTCCTCCTCCGAAGCCTGTCAATAGCAAATGGAACCGAAAATTACTGACAACATTTTCTTTCGAAGCTCAACGAAAGAGATCTCCCGCCTTTGGTAATTTCCGTGCTTCTGCACCATAAAGCAGGACTGGGATGGCGAAGGTCCTTTGTATTTCTTGAATGCAGACGCACCAGTGAGAGGGTCGCTGTATTCTTCCCATGATGACAATATCGCCCAAGTATAATTGTATTTGAAAACTATGCGCAAGTATGACATTGAAAAGAACACATTTATGTCGTTCGGGGATCCACTCATTCTGAAATCCAATGGAACAAGAAAACTGCTTCTGATTAAATCCACAAAAGTATTGGTGAAATTACAAAAAATAATCTACGGCAGCTGTCAGCGAAATTCTGTCCTTAGAATCACCAGAAGAGTATTTCTTGATACCATTTTAATACGCAAAAAATCAAAACATATAGGTACACGCATATGCAAAATATGACAACAAATTTTAGATCATCTGTCAACAGTCAGGTAACTGACATCTTTTCCAATTCTTACAAGAAATTTGTTGAGTAAATATTTGTAACACTTTCAGTGGAGGCGCAGTGATGCCAATGGACTTTCCTCAAAACAAAACAGTATACATAGTTTTTTAAATGCCAAAACATAAATAGGTATTGCATTCAAGCTAAAAATACATTTGTTTTTGTCAATTGAATTTGAGATGATTTGCTGTGTGCCGAGTTTAATTTTTATTGTGTTAATTATGAATTTAGCCTCAAAAATTCCAAGACTTCGTAATCTCTGACGCAATCAATCAATGATTCACCATCGGCTGTTCTATCAGCTATTTAATTCGCCTTCTGACGAGGAGGACACCAACATTTCACCCACCTCTTACATAAAATCCAATTTTTGAGCTTCATGCTATCTACTTATATTCTATTTCACTTTTACTTATTTCCTGCCTTCTGCAAACAAAGAATTATCATGGATCAAGAATTAAACTGGTCTCCATCGTTTAAATTCAATAGGATAAAATAAGTACCTATATGTTGGGGTTTAACTTGACGTAAGCGAAATAACCTCATATGTTAGATTTATTTGAAAAAATTCAAAATAATTAAATTAGTACAGACTTCAGGGCAACATTTACTTTGCGAATTTTGTGAGTTAATGAACGGCATTGAGTTAAAATTAGTAAAAATTCGTAAGAGTTCGTTAAATTTCGTAAAATTTAAAAGTAAAGTATCGGCGAGATTTTTTTCTAACTTTATGCTGCATTAACAACATCACACATACCTACCTAAAACGAAATTGAAACTGAGAGAGACAGCAACAGCATTACCTAACACGCAAAAATACTTTACGTATTTTGGTCGGCCATATTGTTTTCGTGGTAGGAATTATGGGAATTATGAAAAACGGATAATTATTTATTATTTCGTATAGCTGATTGATGAGTTGTTGGCTTAATTTATGGACACTAATTACCACTCTCATTTCGAATTCTTTCAAACAGAAATAGAAATTTTTTCAAGTAATTGCAGAAATTTTGTTTCTCGAAACTTGTGTCAATTACCGTTTTACATATCTATAATTATAGGTAGAACATCCACGACACTTTAGGCGTCTAAATTGTGATTTATTCTTCAGTCATTCATCACACAATAAATCAGACAGGATCTTCAATGCGAAGTTAATGAGACTTATGCCCCTATAGTTGGCGCAGTTTTTAGTGTATCATTTCTTGAGGTTCGGACAAACGATCGTGAGGCAACATTTATAAGGCGTTTTTTCCCTTTCCCTTTCAACGGCGAGTTGGTGCTCGTGATGATAGATTGAAATTTAAATTATCTTTGTTGAATATAAATATGTCCTAAATGAAATACTACTGAATATTTTATATAATTTGGCTTGAACTATTAAAATATTTAATCCTAATCTGTTAGAGTTAAGCTCGGTAGATGAATAAAGAATAATAATAATAATAATAAAAAGCTCGGTAAGCCATCCGGTCCAGCAGTCTTATTGAACTTAAGCTTAGATATTGATATGCCCACTTCATTTTGGTCAGGTGGACAGACCTTTTGGCATCGTCTAGGTGGAATGGTTCGATCTGCCTTTCTAAATATTTCTAAATCTTTTAACAAAGTAGCCGAAAGGGAGATTGTACCAGATTGAGTCTAAATGCAAGAATGCAGAATATACCGCTTACATTTTTAGAATCAAAACGATCTCGGCCTTTCTTTTTTTACAAACAACAGTCGTTGAGCCTTGAAATTGACGAGCGGATGTTTCTTCCTCTCTTAAAATGACTTTCTCTATACTCCAACCATTTGACTTGACCTCTTTTCTTACCTACCGGCGATCCTAAAGTTTATACAACCATCAATTTAGCTGTAAAACTCACTCGACATTGTTTACAAATCTCATTGTTCGAAGTCAATTCTAAATGCAAAATTTATTTGCACTGCGTTTACATTACAGTGGATTTTATCGGCTTCGAAACTAGTTCCCGACATAAACCATACCCTGTAAATAGACTAGTTATAATTGCTCATTTCACACTCATTGTATCAATTAAACGTATTTTATACGGCATCTACATCTTTCAACCTACGCCCTCGTTAACACCTCCACTAACGTGGGTGAGCTGTTCAAGAGAAAAATCCAAATTCGAAAGGAAAATCTCTATACAACCAGCAATACGCTGCAAATGATGAACTATTTTTAGTACCAAGAAGTATACGAGGTCTCCGCGTATTTACATAATACTAAGAACACGCTTCCAACCAGACACTGTTTTTCAGTCAATTCCAAAGAGAGCAGCCATTGACAACAAGTGGATGCGTTCCCATACCGGAAACCACTCAATCGAACTGTTCGTGGAGAAAATTTAAAAACAAAAAAGAAGAACTATTTAGATCTCAATGTATCTGTGTCTGCGTTCCCTTTCCCGAAGACAATAGTACACCCAAAGTATCTGTATTTGTGTTTGGTGTTTTAAGTGTAAACAAACGTATCGCTATTAAAAAAATAAAATTTGTTAATTTGGTGCAATTAAAACGCTAAGTAAACAAATAGCACAGGCAATTCGGAAAGAAAATAAAATCAAAGAGAAATCCTCCTCAGGGAAATTCACTTTGTGTGTGTTTATTAAGTGCTTTCGGGAGGGGGTGCAAAATTGGTGAAAATGTGCGATGAAGAGGGCGCTGCCGAAGGTATTTGGTTTATTGCGAGTGCCTGGTCTTATTATTTTAAGCATACATTTGTTTGACTGTTGTTGTTTTTTGTTTTATTTTTTTGAAACCCCTATCGATCATTCAAAGTTGAATAGAAGAAGCGTCAGGATTGATGTTCGGTTCTCGATCTCGATCTCGATTATTGCTAGTTACCGAGAGTTTCTTTTTCGATTTTTTTTTAGTGAGTGCGATGGATGTATGCTATTTTTGAAATGTTTTCTTCAATAATAGAACGGTATTAGGTGGAGGAAAATTTTAAGGAAAAAACTAACAGTTTCGTAAACTCTTTGCGGTATATGATGGCGTCGGCGTTTGTATTTGGAAAACGTTGAGGATCGCATGTCTCACGTGATTTATTTGAAATTTTAACGTTAGTGTGAGGTGTGACCTTAAACTTCTCAGTCATTGGCATACCTAATATTGAATATTTGGTTGACTTAGATATTGTGTGTTTTATTTATAGAGCGAGAGTGAAAAATGCACGAACAAGTGTCATAAAAATAAACGCCAGTGTCAAAATTTTGGGATTTGTAACCCTGTTTGTTTTGAATTGAAAGTACTTTCCCAAATAATCTGCGAATTTAGCATTTCTAAAGCGGCCTGTAAGGATATTAACGATTTTAAAGTAGTTTTGCGACTTCCGTTTATATATTTTTTTCTTTAAAGAATTAAATATAAAATAGAAATAATTTTAAAAATATTGTGAGTCTAGTAAGCTAAGAGATTGATTTATTGAGCTTCATTGAGCTCAATGAGTAGTTGAAACGAGGGTCCTTAATGTAAATTGCAAGTATTTGAACTGCTCATAGCTTCTGCACGTGTTATGTGTCTCTTCATTTTTTTCCATGTCTGTCTGATTCGTTCTTCGTTCCTCGTTTCCATTCTGCGCACTGTTTCCTGTCGCTTTTTCTGGCATCGTAGTTGGCTGTTACTGCCCAATGAACCATAAAAAGTATCAGAGCTCAAAACGTATTTAATTTACTTTTGACGGCGCTTACACTTCGGGGTGCGAATTTACTTTTTGTTATTCATAATGCGCTGTACTAATGACAAATTTTAGTCTCGGATTTAAATTTGCGGGAGCTCACAATTGCGAAATTTGAATAGAAAATACAACCACTGTGAATTACTAAAATTTAGAGTCGAAGGTAATAATGTTTATTGTTAAGGCCCAACCATAATAAAATAATAACCAAATAATGCCAAATTTGTCCTTTTTTAAAGCCGCATCAAGGCTTTAACCCATCGTTATATTCCTAATGCTCTAATAGAGCTGTCATTGTTGAGAGTCCTTCTTGATGAGACAGACTTAATTTTGTCAGCACGAACAGATAGACCCATCGTTTACGTCTTCCAGTCTTCCCTTGCTTTTTCCTAGCTGCGCGGTATGCCAAATCCCCTTCCAGCAGACTCACTTATTTGGCTTTAAACTGTATAACGCTTTATTAGAAATGGGATCATTTTCCATGATGAGCAGAACATTTTCTCTTGCAGCAGCTGTCCAAAACTGCGTCCCGAATTTGTTGTTCATTTAAATCTTCGTAGGCTTCTCTTTTGGGTATTTTAAAGCTTTAAAGATAATTTCTCTCCATGAGTGTTATCGTGCAAACTATGGTTCTCTACAAAAGTTCAAAGATGCCCTCCTTTCCGATTTTGGCGTTAAATTTGCCAAGAACAATTTTCACTTCGTATCATACTTCTTTGCAAGAAGATCGTCAAAGATTTTTGTAAATATTGCGTAAACTTTTCCCCGTGAAATGAGTCGTTGCTAATCAAGGACTTACAAAAGTTGACTCATTCTTGGTAAAAATCTCCTTCACTAAACGCAGAAAAATGCTGAACTTTGCTAGTTATGCCTTAGTAGAAGTAGAAAGTTCTACATCTGGTTTGGTTTTAGTCAGAGCGTGTATTAGTCGGTAATACGCGATCTGGTTAAGGGCCGAAAATTGTACGTTCAAATATGAAATTGTTTGCTGCCTACATGTCCACAGATCACCGATATTCGAGGCCAGAGTTGCCGTATAGTAATACGCATTTTTGCCTGTGGTAGGGAAGCTACTCCAGAAGACGTAAGCTTTGCGGAAAGCTTTTTTTTTGTCTAACGATGTTTCGATTTGAGGAATAGAAAATAATGTCCCTCAGGTGACCATTATAGCTAGTTTTTGATACAACAAGGGAAAGGAAAGATAAGCAGAAAATTCTAGACTGGGCCTACTTTTGGGAGAAATATTACTTTAGGGGAGAGTGGAGCAAGAAGGACCTCAAGTTTAAGCTTTATATACATTCTTTAATAATTCATAAGATTCGAATAAAAGTTCCTGCAAATAAAAACATGATCCTTGAACGCTGTCATATATTAAATGATCGAAATAGTTAAACAAATGATGTATTGAACTACAACCGAAAATGCAGCTCAGCCTCAAAAATCCATTTTACCCAACTAGCGGGGGAAAGCGGAAAACAAAATGGACCACTCATTTTTTAACGGAAAAAAGAAACTATTGACAGTCAAACTTTTATTTATATTCAAAGAAGTAATTTTTACTGTCAAATGTAAAGTGAAGAAAATAAAAATGCAGATGCTCTGCACTTGCCAGAGTCCATCATGTTGCAGCGAAACTTTCTATCACTTATTCACTATTAAAAAAATGTCTCTCCAATTTAAATTTATATTTATTTGTTTTTTCTTTTTTTTGTAATTTTCAGAAAGCCCTACAGGGTACACCAAACTGGCACATCAATTTTGGTTTTCTTATCCGCCACCCGGCGCAGGTGGAGGTTCTTCGAGTGAGTAGACTGAATATTTTTGTAGCAACATATCTACATGAAATATATTTAAAACATTTTTTTTTTTGTTAAACTTTAAATGGTGTTATTGTTATTGTTGTTGCAATTTGTGTTATTAAACATATCTGTGTACATCGATTGATGAAGTTTTTGTGACTTTCGTGGATAAATTTCTTGCATATCGAGTAAGGTCACTGTGAGAACTTTTATAAGTGTTTTCTTTCCATATCTAAATGTTTAAGATTTGACAGTTTTTGTGTGTAAAGTTGTTAAGGTGTTCAATGTTTGCATTCTTTTTAAAAGGAACTGTTTGAAAATTCTTTTCGATAAGTCAATGTTTTAATGCAATTAACTGCTAGATTTAACTTATTGCTGTTGACATTTGTTTTTGTTTATATTTCGCTAATTTTGTTCACTCAATTGCAATGATTTTGTATTTTTATTTCTTAAAACAGTTGACATTTTAATTAAGAGGGTTGAGTTTGTGTTTTGTGTAACATTATGCGGGATGTTTGAAAAGTAATTTTGTCGTGCTGGTATATACGTTATGTAGGTTTTCAGATAGACCTGCAAATAAATTGATTGCACTAGACGGTTCAGCACCTACTGGATGTTGTCATACAAATTTTATTTTATCAAATGGAAGTGTTACGAAAATGATATTTCTAAAACATCACACATTCCTAACATGGAATGTTAAATGGATGCACAATACTAAATAACCGTGTGACTGAAATGGACACCTTACCGTACACAAAAAATTACGTGACACGTATTTTGGTCGGCCATCTTGTTTACGTGGTATGAATTATGGAAGAATTATAGCGATCGCTGTCGAAATCTCGCTTTCCTATAAAACAGAATGGCTTCCGGAAGTGATGAACGGACAATTATTTTGTCCGTGAAATGTTTAGAATTCTTCATATTAAACATCGAACGTGAAGAAAAAGGGGATTAAACTTTTGTTTCAGAATGTACTTCATGTGTCTGTCAAAACTAAGCGTGCCCACTGGATCGGCACATTTTCTCCAGCTAAATTTTGACAGATCGTTGTGATTTCATGTTGCCGAAAGTAAGCAAGGTTGATCGTTCAATACAACGAGGTAGATGACGAGTACCTACCTAGAATCTGAAATGGTGTAGGTAAATAAGAGAGAAATGATTTTTTTTCTAAAAGAGCTGTTTTTTGCGACACTTATCCGCAGCGTACTAACGGGTGATTTTTTAGCTGGTTTGGTTTTGGCAACACTGGTTTTGACAGCTGACGTGTGTTTAGTACCTTGTGTCACTGTCAAACAGCTTCAGTTTGGTTTGCAATTTAACCATGGATCGTCTTACAAATGAACAACGCTTGCAAATTATTGAATTTTACTATCAAAATTCGTGCTCGGTTCGAAATCCGAGGATCCGCTTTTTTATCGAAAAATTGTGTTCAGCGATGAGGCTCATTTTTGGTTGAATGGGTACGTAAATAAGCAAAATTGCCGCATTTGGAGTGAAGATCAGCCAGAAGCATTGCAACAGCTACTAATGCATCCCGAAAAAGCCACTGTTTGGTGCGGTTTATGGGCCGGCGGCATTATTGGGCCATATTTCTTCAAAGATGATGCGAATCGCAGCGTTACTGTCAATGGTGAACGCTACCGAGCGATGATAACAAACTTTTTTTTTGCCCGAAATGGAAGTTCTTGACTTGCATGATATGTGGTTTCAACAAGACGGTGCCACATGCCACACAGCACGCGAAACAATGGCGCAATTGCGAGGCGAGTTTGGTGAACAGTTAATTTCACGTTTCGGGCCGGTCAATTGGCCGCCTAGATCGTGCGATTTGACACCATTAGATTATTTTTTGTGGGGGTATGTCAAGGCTAATGTGTATAGGGACAAGCCCGCTTCGATTGACGCACTGGAAGCCAACATCCATGCATTCATTCGTGAGATACCGGCCGATATGTGTGAAAGAGTATGCCAAAATTGGACTCAGCGGATGGGCTACCTGAGACGCAGCCGCGGTCAACATTTGCATGAAATTATCTTTAAACATTAAATTCCAAGGTTCAAACTATCGACTCAAATAAATATTTCATTCATTTTTTCGAATTTTTTGTGTTTTTTTTTTTTTTAAAAGTTCTAAAGCTCTTAAAAAATCACCCGTTATATGTCAAAATTCATCCAGATGTTGAGAGAGAAAAATTTGAGATTTGCTAAAATTGAGTTTAGTTCGAACAGCTTGATTCCGCTGATGTTCGTGTGTATGATTGTAAAAAAAAACCTCTGTGATCGTACATGACTCGAGCTGCCATAATATTCAACACTTCCCTTCAAACGATGGTGTTTGAGTCGTTTCCATCCATTCAGAAGATTGTTCAAGAAGTTTCAGTTACTCAAAAGTTGAATATTGGCGGTTTTATCTCTAGTATGATTATAGGCCTAGAGAACTTACAAGATCGTATTATAAGCTTGTCTCCCGACGAATCTGAATAGGAAATAAGCGAAGATGGATACTAAGCCCTTTTTCTGATATATCCATATATTCAGCTGACCTAACATGCAAGAGAAGGAAAAGTTGTTTCAATCGCAGCGGATAGGCGTTTTCGGGATTTAAAGATTAACGAGTACCCAGATCTTGTTTTGTTTTTATTTCTGATTTTGAATCTCGCAACCCCCTAACGTTTGCTCCCACACTTTGCAAAGCACTAGTATAATCCATCGCTTCTCACAATTACCACCAATTTTAAGGTCGCTCTCTGAATATAACAGATAGTTCCAATACCTTCAACGATTAATTACTTTTCGAATATGCGATCCGGGTTGAACTGTTACCAGAAAAGATATACCTTTCCGCTTAAGGTAATTTTTTGCTATCAGTTCAAAACGGATTCCCGTTGCCGTTTGCGAAAATCTTTTAAATTTCCCAATAGACACAATCCAACCCAACGAAAAGAATAACACTTGTGGGCTTTTCTAATTGCAGTTCAGTAAGTTTTTTCCTCGTAGGATTATATAAGTTAAGCAGTTTCATCACAAGGATGCAATCCTTATAGTGCGGATGTAGTTTTAGCTTGGAGGTAAGGCACGCATTCGAAAATGTATGGGAATACCTACTTGGGGAAATTTTCCTAATGAGTTTTTGATGCGCTTTTTCCTTGTTTTCTCTTTGTTTTTTTCTTGATTCTTCGTTTTGTTTTATAATTCTCTTGCGTAGAGCACATTTTATAAATTTCCATTTCTTTTTTCTTTCCTTTTGCAAAGAACAAACGCATTTTGGTTGCACTTTACAGCTTGTTTTAATGAACTCTTTTTTAGTTTTATATATGATATGGATGTAGGATAAGGGAATACATACTTACTTGACGTACAAGGGTATAAATATGCTACGAGGACCGAGGAGCTTCTCCATTATGCACGTGAACCGTCTTATAACCACATTCATATATCTCCGCACAAGCTTTAATTATTTATTTTCTTTGAGACGAAAAAAATAAATTTTCTTTTGAGTCTGGCTAAGGCAACAAGAGGACAAAAATATAGTGGGTACTTTGTTTGTAGCTCTCGGCTTAAGTACGACAAATAGTTCCGAGTGCTTTGATACTTGAACTTTTACGTGGGTTTTAATCTACATACCTTTCTTTATTATCATTATATTAATACGTGAACATCCAAGCTTTCCGTACGCTTTTTTGGCATTTAATATGAAATGAGGAGAATGAAACTTATCTTATTTGAAAGGTGCTGTGCCATAGATGTGCACAAACACAAAATCGTGGGTATATGTCGCCATTAAGACTGGTAAAATTAAGTTAAGACTTCCCCATACAAAACAGGTACTAAAAGGATTTTGGTGACAATCAAGTTTTCGCTGTCATGTTTCCATAGTAACGTATTTAATCATCTAAGATTAGAACCTGTTGAAGAGAATCATTTACCCATAAAGGTATGCAATTTTACTGCCCCTAAAAATAAGCAATAATTGTAAGAAATTTATTAAGGGGAATTATTTATTATTTGTCGCCACTTACCATAGTAACGTACCTATTAAAAACATAAATCATTTTAGATTAGAATCTGTTTCCGATGGAGCAGCTCATTTACGTATTTTTTAACTTTCTCCATTACGTAGATAAAGATATTATTTTTGTGCAAAATTTCGGACTCGAGATATTAATCAATTCTGATATAACGATGATAGAGGAAATCAAAAAAGTGGATTGCAAAATTCTGTCCGGCCTGTCGGTCTGTCCGTCCTTCCACAGGCTTACAGCCTAAACGGCTTCCCGGATTACGTTCACACCTCGGATTTGGAGTTTTTGGGCTTACAGTTCGGGAGGTGTTTTTTTTTCAAGGTAAACTCAATATTAATGGTACTTCCTATATGCAATTTTCGTACCAGTTTGATTTGATCGAAAACGGCTATAACGATTTCAACCAAAATTGATATTTAAGCTTAAGTAGGTGAGGTCACCATGACTGCGTACCCAGTTTTTGGCTAAAAATTCGAACAACGGTACTTTTGAAATTTCGACATATCTCGAAAACGCTAAATACGATTGTAACAAAAAATAATTTCTAAGGTAATGTGGTCATTTATAACTTAATAGCAAACTCAGTTTTTCTCTATATTATCGTACAATGGATTTTTGAAAACACTATTCTTTAGGCGCGTTGGGCACTTTTAGATGGGAAGAAATTAATGAATTCGCGTTACCTTTATGTAAAACGACACCGCGTCATCGTCACCGAAAAACCGACACCCGATGTTGTCCATTTTCTGAGAAACTCAACCGATCTCATTGAAACTTTGTATGTGAGCATGGTTGGATTCAGCTAGAAAGATACAATAGTTTTGGACCCGATAGGTGGCGCTGTTGTCCATTTTCTGAGAAACTCAATCGATCTCAATGAAACTTTGTTTGTGTGCATGGTTGTATGCAGCTAGAAAGATAGGATAGTTTTGGACCCGATAGGTGGCGCTGTTGTCGATTTTTTTCTGAGAAACTCAACCGATCTCAATGAAACTTTGTATGTGTGCATAGTTGGATGCAACTAGAAAGATACAATAGTTTTGGACCCGATAGGTGGCGCTGTTGTCGATTTTTTTCTGAGAAACTCAACCGATCTCAATGAAACTTTGTATGAGTGCATAGTTGGATGCAACTAGAAAGATACAATAGTTTTGGACCCGATAGGTGCCGTCGTTGTCGATTTTCTGAGAAATTCAATTGATCTCAATGAAACTTTGTTTGTGTGCATGGTTGTATGCAGCTAGAAAGATAGGATATCTCATTTACAAATTAAATGGAAATTGTAATATGTAGATATGTATAATTTTTATAGATGAAAACTCATAAATTTCATTGGTATTAATTTCAAAGAATACCAAATAATTATAAAATTCAATATTTCATGTATGTATTTGTAAATGTACGTTTTAAGCAATAGATTGCAATATTCTTTGTAAAATAATATGCATTATTTTTTATGTACAATGGCGCTTTAAATAAAAGTGAAGATTGTAATATAAGATTTGTAGTAGTAGTTTATAATAATCAATAAAGAAACACTTCATTTGAAAGTAGATATTTCCTGCCGATTTGAAAAATGCACACGTAATTGTTTAAGTAATAACTTCTGTCGGCACTCCCGGAGTGACTGTCTTTTTTTTAATTTAGTTTTTTTTTATGTTTACCGTAAAACGGCGATAACGATTTTGACCAAAATGCAAACCTAGAGTTAAATGGATGTTTTCAAAACTCATATATCGAAAATCCCATCTTGATTTCGATAAAACTTAAAAAACGAAGCAATGCTTACATCCCGAACAATTACTTATAATCGGTTTTCACAACTAAATAGTGACGCAATAGTATTTTTCAAATAAAACATTGCAATATTTGGTACTGTTTTGTCTGGCAAATTTTACAAAAAACCGCTATAACCATTTTGACCAAAATACATTTAAAAGATAATAAGAATTCTTAATATGATTCTGTTAAAACTCTGGGGGCAAGAGCGGTGTTCTTTCGCCCTGCTATGGTGCATCGTAGTAAATGAACTGCTAAACATACTAAGAAATAAGGGATTCTATGTCCATAAGAAAGTTTCGTTCGACCCAGTCGTGAACTTTATTTTTCCATGTATTATAGATGTCGCTCTTTTTCTTCGTTTATAAAAAACATAAATAAATAACGAGAATAACGAGAATAACAGAAGTACGTTTTTTAGTATACATTCTTATAAAAGTCGTGAACTTTATTTTTCCATGTATTATAGATGTCGCTCTTTTTCTTCGTTTATAAAAAACATAAATAAATAACGAGAATAACGAGAATAACAGAAGTACGTTTTTTAGTATACATTCTTATAAAAGGTATGGTCGATTTTCGACCACAAGCGATACTAGTTATAATAATTACTGGGAATATATTTTAATTAAGAGATCTTGTCCTTTTTGATGCAATGTTCTCCTTTTTTTCTGAATAGTTTGCTACTCTAAAGTGCTGGCTGACACATGGTACAGTATGTATACATCGTTGACAAGTGCGGCTTCTAAAATAACTCGCAAAGTGATTCTATACTTGTGTAGCACATGGTTACAAGTCCAGTGCTGTTTTGTCAGCGGTTGTAAATAGATTCAACATCCACTTGAACCACTTTCAATCGATATCTTACCTTTACCCATTTCTTTAATGGATTTCACAATGCATTATAAGAGTAGCCATAACCCAAAAATTCAAATCAGCTGAAGACTAGAGGTCGGATTCTGTAAGGCAGAAGTAAATCGTTCGTGCACACGATAACCTTGGAATGCCGATCCATCCTTCTTATAGACATGATATGAATGCGAAACAGTTATCTCAGATACCACAACTGAACAACAGCTTTGTTTGAAAGACTCGACTTTTACTGGGTGAAATCGCATCAAACCGCCAGATGCTGTGTCCATCATTTGTTCCACAGACTATTGAGAGATTTTCTGCAGCCATCGATGGCAACCTCACCAAATCATTGGTTAAATGAAGAGTACTGAAAATGCACATTCGCCCAAAGAGCAGTAGAAAAACGACTTCTGGTCTTTTAGACAAAGGTGATTGGTGTAACAGATCCTTTTTAAGTCCTCTCGCTTGGCTTCTTGATTTAAAAGCATCATTGATTCAATTGCCAGTCAGAGCGATTTCCGGCGCCCGAAGCGCCATCAAATGGTAACGGGCCCGGTACAAGTCAACGCAAACAAACTAACTAATACCGATTGTTTTTAGTAATATCCTATTTACACCGCAACCGCACCGAACAGCGTTTTAATCAGCTATGTGAGACACTAGTCATTAAATTCCGGTGAAAACTATTTTGGTTACAAATTTCGATCGTTAACAAATAAAATGAATTTAGTGGATTTAAAAAAAAAATATTGTCCCATCAATTAACTGTGGAAAATGATTTTAAGTTGTGAGTTGTGACATTTGTTCGGTCAGATGTTCTGATAAACATTGCAAAAGGTGTGTTTATTTCAACAACCCAACGATTGAAAGTCGTTCACGTGTCGTCGTTTTCGTGGAAAATGAATTTAAACGACTGAGATATGTGTGGGAAAACTTCTGTTTCGATGAAATTTTCGAGTGTTTTCGGTTCGATGTGAATTACAATTCATCGATAACAAAATGTGAGAAATAAGCCCTTAGCGGAAAACAAATGGTGAGAGAGAAAATATGAAATGGCGATAACTTTGTTCATCCACAATCCCTCGTAACTCGATTGTGCAACGTTCAAAAATCAAATCTGACTGATCAGCATTTATCTGCACACACTCATCAATATTCGATTAAAAACTAGCAGAAAGCTGATTAAAAATCTAATGCAATGGGTGTATAGAGAACCCTAACCCTTTCTTCACGCACGACCATTAGTTTGAGTGAGTTTTTATTTTAAAACGGCTAAACGGAGAAGCTTTCCCAGTTGCATACGCTTAGCCATTCGAAAAAGGTAGTGCAACTGAAAGAAAACGTATTTATTTCGATTTTTCTGTGTCCCTACCACTGCGCCACTTTTTAAGGTCCCGTACCCAAAGGGAAAAAAGGGAAGCTTATTAGTTCCGACGGCTTTGGCCGTATGTCCAAACCCACTAGACAAATTTTGTACCTATTTCTATCTCAGAAATACTAATTGACCAAGAAGACTGAAATTGGCACACAGCATCCGGTATAACCTCTAGTTTAACGAAATACCAATGGTAGCGATACATCGACTGGTTTATGAGTAATTTGTAATTTGGTAATTTTTTTCAATGAGCACTCGATCTGCGAATGGTCTTGCGGACTGCTTTTTCTGGTGAGAAAATTGTCGGATATTCGTATTTCTATTAATGCATGGCTATCAGTGCCGTTTGTTGAAAATGAAACACATTCAAATAGACACTGACACTGACACTGTTGGTGTTGATGTTTATGATGCCAAACAGACGTTTTTATATTATCTTCCCACTGTGCCGCAGCATGGTTGTTTTTCCACAAATATTCTGGCAATTTCAGCACCTTAATGAACTTCCGCTGTTTTTAAACCAGCGGTAGGTATATTTCGATTCGAATAATAATCCAGCTGTTGATTTTACTTTTCACATCAACCAATACCGCAAAAGTTATATAAAATTACAACTTTAGTTCAAAACTTTTCCGTCCACATAAACGAGTATGCCCCACCACAGCTGAGTGGAACATTAATACATGTATAGATGTACACCAAATAGAACTAAGACATTCCGAAAACGCCGTACTATTTCCTCACCTTGGACACCCGTTTATATGGCCGTGTCCGCCCCTGCAACAGAACATGTTTGGGTTTAATACCTTTTCGCCAAGAATTTAATCGTTTAATTACGTCGAACACAGTTTCACACTTACTGGAAATCAACATATGTCACCGGAACAGGAAAGTCGGACCATTTATGGTTTCATAGCGGTTGCCAAAACGATTTCCATTTCCATGGTCTCACACCCGGCTGCGCCATTGCGGTTAATTACGATGTTCGGAAGGAAATGTCAAGCAGTGCGCAATTGATTCCACCACTCCATAATATTAATAAGTACACTAACTAAATCCAATTGAAGGAAATTAATTCCCTCCCACCCATAACGTTGCCACTGACAAGTGTACAACTAAATCGATTTGTGGAAACTTTCGGTATTGGAAAAGGCAACTATTACGACGATGAACCCTCAAGACGATTGGTATGCATTTGTCACGCGATGTCGAAGGTTCTTTCACCACATCCATGTGTACATGTACATGTACATTGTACAATGTAAAAGGGGAAAACACAGTCCAATACAAGCAGCCAATTGACCGTTTCTTTCATCGAATATTGTCAGTTGTTTTATTTTTTTATTTCATGCAACAGTTGACAGTCGTTTTTCCATCCGCATCAGAATTATTCGCGACATCAAACTTTATCGCAAATTCTTGTTGCGTGTTTATTTAAATTTTTGTGAATGTGTTGACAAAATGCCGCCCCCGAACATGTCGAAATATTTAATGGTGGTGCGTGCCGCCCATCGTGTCAAGAAGAGTGCATGTAAGCTATCGAAACTTTTTGTTTAAACAATACAAAGTTGAACAGTATGGCTTTTTGGTGATATACGGGACAAAAGGATGAATTAAAAGCTTCCAACCG
This sequence comes from Cheilosia vernalis, assembly GCA_949126925.1. Lineage (NCBI taxonomy): Eukaryota > Metazoa > Arthropoda > Insecta > Diptera > Syrphidae > Cheilosia > Cheilosia vernalis. The sequence continues at coordinate 34,306,924 of OX421360.1, read as the reverse complement.
AATTATTTGTGATAGGTGTCAACTTTATGAATTAAGGCTATCGAAATTGTATTCATAAGTGTGCCTGTGGCAGTTTTCCAACAGATGTGTTCCATTTAAATTAAATTAAATCAGAATGAGCAATGAAAGCTGCGGCAGTGCAATGAAAGTGAATTTTAATTCAATTAAATTTACGTTAATGCATTTAGTGCGGAATTTTTCCTTGGACTCACAATTTAATATCACCGCGGTGGCATTCATTTTGTTCAGAGAGTTGATTGTTTATTATATTGTTTGCTGACAGCGTCAGGGGTATCTACAATGAAAAGTAAAAATGAAAAGATTTGCATTAATTTCTTAAACTTTTCGATGTCAGAGTTACCTAGGATGGGACTACCATTTGCCGATTTGTTTGAACGAAAATAAGTTAGATATGTTTTATAGGCTCGGGACTTATAAAAAATATATATAAATAGTTGGCGCAACAGGTCCATGGGAAACCAGGCATATCTTTTATAACAACCCTTCGTTTTGTGCGGGTTTTTAATTTTGGAACGAATGGAAGGAATCTACAGTTTTATGCCGTGTCCAAACGGCCAATTGAGAGGCTCTTTTAAGACAGTTATACTCTCGGATGATGCGAGAAGTGTCGAACCCTAAGTTGGAATTTGGGTTTTTTTGGGACTCGAACCTGGACCTATCGCCTAGTAGGTCACATATTTTTTTTTTTACATTTATAATTAATTTGTAGTTTTATTTTAAATTAAACTTACATACTAGACAAAAACGTTTAAATCTAATTTAAAACTACCATATATCTTTTTGAAGCTTACTGGCGCTCAGCGAGCGCTCTAAGCTTATCAATATCCTTAAAATGACTGCCTTTCGGCCTTGGATCTGTCTATATTTAATTTGGTTTGTTTTTAATACTTCAAGAAACTTTCCAAAAGTTTAATTCTTTACTTAACACTACCTAAGCTACTTAACCTAAATTATCTATAATCAGGGTGGTGAGCAATCTCATCGAAAATCACCCGAAATTTGCGTTCAAAACGACGAATGAGATCTTCATCCGCCTTCTATGCTTCTGCGACTATCTGCAGTAGGCACATAAACTTTTCCAGGCAGAGCCGCAGTGCAACATCTAGTACATTAAAACAATTGTAGTACCTTTTTTGTCTTTTACTAGTTTTAATATAAAACTCGACAGATTCAGATCCAACTTATTTTTAAATGCTCCTTAAGACTCCGAGAAGGTTTATACGGCATGTTAGGCATCGCCACGCCTATTTTTTGGGGGGCGTTTTTCATAAATTATTTGTTTTTTGCAAATTTTTACGGGGCGATACTTTCAACTTGAACTTTAAAAAAGTTGAAACACCTGCTGCCCATCGTCAGCATGACTATGGAAGTTGTAATCTATAATCTATAAATATAATAAAACTGTAGCCGTTTTCTATGTTCGCGGTTGACGTGAAAACTACTGCACAGATTTTGATGAAACTTTTTTTGAAATGTTAGTTAAGATTTTGAGCAACACATAGGCTATTCCTGTCATTGTCAAGCCTATTTTTTGGGAGCGTTTTTGACCAAAATGTGTTTTTTTTACTAACTTTACTGCCTTCATCTCGCCATTACTCAAACAATTCTTAATCAATGCAAACAAAATAAAATCCTTAGGAGAGCCAACACTTTTACAGTTATTTCAAGCCATCAATCAGCTTTCTATGTACTCTAGAAGCTGAGCTACAACCTAAAATCTAACACGAAAAAAATAAATTTATTTTCTCAAATCGAACTTTATCAGCAACCGCGGTTCTTGATCGTTGTTCTGCTTTGGGGTGGTTGGGTGGCGCACATCGCACAAGCACGTTCATGTTAAAAAAAAAACTGCGTAGTGTTTTCTCCGAATTAAGTGAAACGAAAGAGAAGTATGCGACGTGAATGGGTATGTAAAATGTAATCAACAACGACAATGTGTTTCTGAGGAAATGCGCAGGTGGCTGATGACGTGCGCTGATGGACGTACAATCGTACATACATTATGGTGGTGTATATAGAAATTGAGTTCAAGGTTTTCTTTAAGTTATTACTTCTTTAGGCGCGTTGGGCACTTTTAGATGGGAAGAAATTAATGAATTCGGGTTACCTATTTCTAAAACGACACCGCGTCATCGACACCGAGAAACCGACACCCGATGGGTGGCGCTGTTGTCTACTTTTTTGAGAAACTCAACCGATCTCAATGAAACTTTGTATGTGTGCATGGTTGGATGCAACAAGAAAGTTAGGATAGTTTTGGACCCGATAGGTGGCGCTGTTGTCCATTTTCTGAGAAACTCAGCCGATCTCAATGAAACTTTGTTTGTGGTTGTATGCAGCTAGAAAGATATGATATTTTTGGACCCGATAGGTGGCGCTGTTGTCGATTTTTTTGAGAAACTCAGCCGCTCTCAATGAAACTTTGTTTGTGTGCATGGTTGTATGCAGCTAGAAAGATAGAATAGTTTTGGACCCGATAGGTGGCGCTGTTGTCCATTTTCTGAGAAACTCAGCCGATCTCAATGAAACTTTGTTTGTGGTCATGGTTGTATGCAGCTAGAAAGATATGATATTTTTGGACTCGATAGGTGGCGCAGTTGTCGCTTTTTTGGAGAAACTCAACCGATTTCAATGAAACTTTGGATGTGAGTATAGTTGGATGCAGCTGGAAAGATAGGATAGTTTTGGACCCGATAGGTGGCGCAGTTGTCGCTTTTTTGGAGAAACTCAACCGATTTCAATGAAACTTTGGATGTGAGTATAGTTGGATGCAGCTGGAAAGATAGGATAGTTTTGGACCCGATAGGTGGCGCTGTTGTCCATTTTCTGAGAAACTCAGCCGATCTCAATGAAACTTTGTTTGTGGTTGTATGCAGCTAGAAAGATATGATATTTTTGGACCCGATAGGTGGCGCTGTTGTCGATTTTTTTGAGAAACTCAGCCGCTCTCAATGAAACTTTGTTTGTGTGCATGGTTGTATGCAGCTAGAAAGATAGAATAGTTTTGGACCCGATAGGTGGCGCTGTTGTCCATTTTCTGAGAAACTCAGCCGATCTCAATGAAACTTTGTTTGTGGTCATGGTTGTATGCAGCTAGAAAGATATGATATTTTTGGACTCGATAGGTGGCGCTGTTGTCGATTTTTTTGAGAAACTCAACCGATCTCAATGAAACTTTGTATGTGTGCATGGTTGGATGCAGCTAGAAAGATAGGATAGTTTTGGACCCGATAGGTGGCGCTGTTGTCCATTTTCTGAGAAACTCAGCCGATCTCAATAAAACTTTGTATGTGAGCATGGTTGGATGCAGCTAGAAAGATATGATATTTTTGGACCCGATAGGTGGCGCTGTTGTCGATTTTTTTGAGAAACTCAGCCGCTCTCAATGAAACTTTGTTTGTGTGCATGGTTGTATGAAGCTAGAAAGATAGGATAGTTTTCGACCCGATAGGTGGCGCTGTTGTCGATTTTTTTTGAGAAACTCAGCCGATCTCAATGAAACTTTGTTTGTGTGCATGGTTGTATGCAGCTAGAAAGATAGAATAGTTTTGGACCCGGTAGATGGCGCTGTTGTCGATTTTTTTAGAAACTCAATCGATCTCAATGAAACTTTGTTTGTATGCATGGTTTAATGCAGCTAGAAAAATAGGATATTTTTGGATCCGATAGGTGGCGCTGTTGTCGATTTTTTTTGTTAGCTGTTTTTACTCCCAAAACAGTTTTAAATATTTCCTGTACAGTAAAATTCCTGACAATTCGAAAAATACACACGTAAATGTTCAAGTCATAACTTCTGTCTGCACTTCCGGAGTGCCTGATATTTTTTTTTTGTTTTAACGGTTGTTATAGTACCTAAAGGTGATACCTACCTTACAGTAAAGAATTGAAGAATTCAAGAAGTAAAGACGATATAGGTGAATTATGTTGTTTGATTTATTGTTGGTGTGGGTACAAATTTGTGTATGATCCAGGAAACAGAACTTCAAATACATATTGTATTTCAAGAAGCTTTGTAAAAAAATTATCATAAAAAGTATAATTATCTCATGTAGGTATTGAAACTTAACTATTAGTATCTCTTTTATTGGAAATTACACAGTCTCACGTCGCGTACGAAGTTGCGGGCACAGCTAGTATTTAATAAGATGACAAGTCAATTGTAAGAATCCAAGAACAGATAATTGTGGTATACGCTTCCTGAAGGTAATCGAAGGAAAAAACTATTTTCGTATGAAAATCGGTTTTTGAAACGACTAAAAATTATTTTAATTGCAAAATAACAAATAGTCGGTACAAAGGAATATTCAGACCTATTGATTTATTGGAAACCTATCCCAGAGGAAAGCAAAGTAAAGTAGACCGAATCCGCAATAAAAGTGCTCTAGTCACATCTGTGAAAAAGTGACTTTAACTGGTAAATTTTGTTGTGTCTCGACTTTTATTTTGATTTGACGTTCATAAGACACTTCGAACCAGAGTTACCCCTGAAAATTTTTAAAAAGGGGCTAAAAAGGGAGCTGAACCGAAAAAAGCGGCATACACATAAAATACGGATATAACAAAAAAAAAAAAAAAAAAAACAAGACAACAAAGGCATTTATTTTTAGCAAAAATACAAATTTATTCATTCGTAACACTTCTTTTGTTTATATGTTAGCGTTCCTTTTGAAGAATTAAAACTTACTTGAACTGAAAATGGGCCATTTTCATAATTTTTAAAAAAGTGGGTGCCAATGTTCCTGAGGCTAAAAAAGGGCCCAAGCGTCAACACTGCTTCTCACAAGCATTGGTTTTGTGAGAGAATGGAATGGACGTGAAATTGTATCATGTCGAGTCCAAACGGATAATTGAGAAGCTCGTTCGTGATAGTTATACGGTCGGGCGTCCGTCAGACGTTCGCTATGGGTTGATCTCCTTGATTAAACGTATCTTCAGATTGCTGAAACAGGTGTTCAATAAAACATGCTTTATGTGGCCATTTGACTTTTTTTTTCTTTCTTTCACTTGCCGAATGTTATCCGGGACCTTCACAAAGGTCTTTATGTAGCTGCAACCATATCAAATATTAAAAAAGCGGTTGTTAATTTGAGCACAAGGACTATAATTTCTTAGCACAAAAAAATATTAAAAATAAAATGTCGCCTAAATGAACCTAGTGCCTAATAAACTACAGTGGTTAAAGTAAACGTTCACTTTTAAATTAATCAATTAGCAATGAAGACAGCGATACATAGCTACTCACGTCTCAGCACACACCACCCCACCAATTTGGTAGGTCTCGCCTTAGGCGTTAACTTCCCAGCACAACTACATTTAAATTACCGTTCATGTTGTAAAACTCATTTCGTGATTACTGCATGGTTAACCGCTTTATGATGGCTTCGTTAATTTTTATTTTTCAAGCAAATAGGATTGGAATTGATAATTGCTGTTTTTAAGGAATGCTTTACGAACCTCATAACTGTTTTGTTTTATGTCCTAATTCGTGATGATTCCCAATTGTTCGTACCTAGTGTGTTTAGTTCTAGACAGTTTTACGGAATTTATTCCCATTGCACATAAATTGCTTAACGTAATCACAACTAAATTGAATGATTCTTAGTCCTGCCCGACCCGTGTTCGATCTAAAAGAAAAAATCCTACTTTCAAACACAGAATATTTACAATTATTCTCGTTTTTATATTGACCACGATTAATTGAGTTCCTGTTTCAGACAGCAAAACATCGCAAACGGACGAAGAAAAGCAGCGCGACAGGCAACGAAGCGAACGCGAGCAAAAGAAGGAAGAACAGGACGCCATCAATTACAAAGTAAGATTTTTTTGTATATTTCTATTATAAAAGAAAAATATTCAAATGAAGTAGATGGTGTGAAAAATATAACAGCAGTTGGGTTCTTTCGCCTTTTGTTTTAGTTGTTGGGGAAACAATACACGTAAAGTTATATTTCTGTGGATATTGTTTCATATTGAATAAATTTGCATTTTTTTAAATTCGCGTCTATTCCGTTTTACTGTTTCCGATCATATTTATTGCATTTAAATTTGTTGGTTTATTTTAACTTGTCTTTTATTTTCTCACACACAAATCAAAAAACAATCCATTTTTTGTAGTATCAAACTCCTAATTCCGTATACGAGATGCAAATCCACATGGAAAACACAGACGAGTAACATTCGAAGAGATATTCTCGTATGCGGACTTCGAGGATTGCAAATTTCAGTTTTTCGCATCGAATCGGAAATTTTCACAGATAAACGTATGCGAGAATTTTTAAGAATTGGGGTCAGCAGATTTTTGCAATGCGTGCATTCAGATCAACTAAATGACTTTTTCAATCTGCAAAATTGAATCAATACATCGCAACTTAAATAAACTTTTGAGCCTAAGATACAAATAAATTAAACGAAGTAGAAATATGTTCCTACGTAGCATAAATGAAAACTATTTAATAAAGTACCTAGATCTACTACATATGAAGTGAATTCTTATCTCTGAATGGTCTCCTAAAAGTTGTTTCCCAATACCACATGAAATAAACATAAATCACACGGTATTCTCATAACCCAAAGTCATGCAAGATGCCAATTGTTTTTGTTTGTTAATAAGCGTAATATGTTTTGTTAGTTTGGTACCACCAAAAAATAATGCCACAAGAAAAATGTGAATGCCATGACTTTGTCTTTTCTTGTCAATCCTACTGCACTAAATATAAAAAAGTTAAGTAAGTCCGGGAATACTAAGAAAAGTCTTTAAAATACAGCAAACGCCCCCTTAGGCTGAAAAGACAGTGCCGCCTTACTAATAATCATTTCTAACCTTCACCTTATTTATTTTGTTCTTCATCTTCTGCATACAAAATGGAAAATCTTCACATTTTGATTTCGAAAAATTTAGCCTAGACACTTAAAATGATTATTAGTATCGCGGAGTGACACAATATTTGTTCCCCTTGAAAAGTTGTTCTTCCAAGAGAAAAAACATGTTTTATAAGCAAACAATCTAATACAAAAAAGAAACATTTCTTCTAACTTTTTTTTTAAACGGCAAACATAACAAAACAGGAATTTTGGAAAGAAAAATGAGGTTAACGTCCCGCAATTGACATTATTTTTTGTTATTTCTTTTTTGAGTAAAGTAATTTCTGATAGTTGAACACGTCCGGTCAGTATACGCCTGAGGGAACGCAAAATCTATAAATTCCGAAACATAAGGACTGGGTTAGAAAAATCATACGCAGTAGGAGTCTTATAGCTTGCAAATACCTGGTGCGCTATTGCGGCACCACTGAGCGAGCTCTATGTTCTCAAAAAAATACATAAGATACAAGAACAAATTCCGCTCGTTTAGGAAAACGCTATTCACACCCTGGTTGTTACTGTTTCCGCTTCCAAAACAATTGCGACGGCAACGCCTCGTCAGTACAGCAGTTCTGAAAAGAACGAAAAACGCAAAAGAACGTGATTTAGGATGCTCGAAACATGGAATTAAGAAAGTTTCTATATAAAGGCAAATCATTTCATCATTTCAATTGCAAATGGTCGTCTGATTGTTACCCAGTAGATGGCGCTGTCGATATTTTTTGGGTTAACCCTCTACTCTCTACTGCATACAAAGCCATATATGGATTTTCCAGAGAATCAGAGGGTTAAAAAAAAACAGGTATCTGCCTATGCAGGACAATAATTTGTGGTAAATTTTGTCAACCTTCTTATGTTTTTTTCCGTATCGACGGAAATAATAATTCTGTTACAGCCGTGGTGGCCAAGTTTACTGCCATTTTTCGCGTCGTGCTTACATTGGTTTTCAGTTTATTTATTCCCAGACAAATTCACAAACAAAAACCCTTTCCATGATAAATACATATTTAGAAATGTTAATAATACTTGATGATTTCAAAGAAATAGACCGTTGTCCAAACGATGTACAAAGGGTACATCTTTAATTTAGAAGTAAAAAGATTCATCAAAACACAGGTTAGATTAATTCAATTTGACATGAGGTTGGTTGACAGTTTGACAGATTAAGTCTAAGGAGCTTTTCTTTATAAAACATAATGTCTTTAGGTGGAAACGAGAATATTCGAATTTATTATAATGGGAATGTTGCATGAATATTTTAACAAGAAAACAGTAGAAAGGGATTTTCTGTCATATAAGAAACCAGATATCGGTTGGACTTTTGCTTAGATGTATATGTTTATATCTTGCCGTTTGTGTCATTTCCAAGTCAACATAAAAACAAACAACATTAATTTTTACTTTTAATCCTTTCAGCGTGACAAGGAAGCCCGTGAGTCTCGTCTTCTTGAACACGAAATCCGTCGGCAACAGGAACGTGAACAGAAAAAGCGTGACCACCCTCCCAAACAGCAAACACCAACTCAACAGGGCGGTCCGTCACAGCCAAATATCCACAGTGAAAAGAGTACCCCGACATCGGGTGCAACTGGCGATACTAAATCGCCGCGTGATCGCACTTGTCCACCAGCGTTTCGTAGTCGGTCCATTGAACGAGACATTACCTACGAAAAGAAACGTCATTCGGAGGCTGAAGAAACAAAGGTATGTCTACCCTATGCCATGTCTCACACAAGTAATTTATATTCATGTGTCTTTAGGAGCCAGTAAGCACGACACCATCACCGCAAACTATTGTTGGCCCACCTCCATCACATACGGTGGTGGCGGGTCCTCCGGCAACAGCAGCAGCTGCTACAGCTGCCATAATCCCCATACTACCACTTGGAGTTGCCGCCCTGCGCGATGATTCCACTGAAAGTGATCAATCTTTGACGTGCTCGCAGGCCCAGCCAGATGCATATCATCGCATCATGTAAGTGGATACAGTATATACACATACAGTGTTAAGAACAAATTTTCAGCTAATTTAGGGGCAGCGCGGTCATCACTCATGTAGACTGCAGAGTTGATGGTTCATTTCACTCTTCGTCCGCAGATAATTGCTTGACAGTTGGTGCAGGAGTTTTTTTTTATTGTGGAAGCAGTCTGACGGAAACCAAAGTGAGGAGAAGAAGTCAATGTCTTTCTGCGCCGGCTCGGTATTTGATTGTGGGGGGGGGGGGGGGGGGGGGAAGGGAAGCTTTCAGCATACGCGGCGTTTTAAGAGAACATGCTTTGGGAAAAATTTTAAGGGAGTTTTTATTTTGACAATTTTGCATCGTTTTAGAAGCTTTGTAAAAGTTGTATAAAAGCTGCTTTTGAGGGAAAGTGCACCCAAACCGTATGGGTGGAAACACAGTGCACATTTCCCACCAGCGCAACAACTTGCATATTGCAAGTTTTGTGAAGTTTGTCAGCTTTCAACATTTTTGAAATCAGCGTTTGAAGAGTAACTGATATTTAAATATTGGTCTAGTAGTTTACAACTTACTTCATTTCTCGTACGAAAAACAAGTGAAGTGGACGCAGCTTCATCACATGACATCTAATAGTGTTCGTATGACATTCGCTGAGGTTAAGTGGTCAAAGGTCAATAAAATATGCAAAGTAGCCTTTGACATAATTTAAAATGTATATAACTTTTTCATGCATAAATAAATTTCGAGATAAAAAGACAATTTAGCAAAAGCTACAAGGGTTGGTTGTATGGCTCTAACCTATTAGAGGATATAAGAAGATATATTTTGAAGCTCAAAACTCAAATGTTTCTAAGACTTTATACTTCAATTTCACTAATCATTTTTCAATGAACTTGTTGACAGAATTGGCAGTATACCTTGTGATTCATCGATTTCCTTGACAAATTGATAGTTTCGTAACTTAAAACCGCGTTTCCACTGACAAAATTGCGTCAAAAGTACAGCTTGAGTCATCCAACTCTTCACCTAATTCGAAGTCGAATTTTTGTCAGAAAAAAATACTCAAAATATGAGGATATGTCAATCATTCTTACTTTAAAAAAATCTAACTCTTTTTTCAAACTCTTTGGTGATTGGTTTTCCCGGAATAGTTTTGAAAACTATTGCACTAGTTTGAGTCTGGTTTTTACAGTTGCATTGCAAAATGTCGCATTAAAATATAGAATAAGCTTTATTGGTAACCGTAGCGAGTATTTGACAAATTCAGCCAACGACCAGTTTAGTGAGTGCGGCAAAACATCATGCTGCAAACGACGTTACATGCATTAAAATGGAATCGGTTTGGTAATAATAATTCTAATTGGATCTTTAGTTTGAGAAGTGTAAGAAGATCGGAGAATTATCAGCAAGTTTAAAATTAAAAGTTTACTGCCTGATATACACTTATGAATAAGCTGCCGAGAGGCCGTAAGTGGTGTTCCCTATATCCTATTTCCTTTTTCGAATCTTGTTTTTAACAATACAATTGAACCAATTAGCAAATGGCTCTAAATTCCCGAGCTTTCACTCAAAAAATAGAAAACTGTTAATGTCAACAATTGTCATTGGTTAAAATGAACCCAAATATCAAAATTTTCGATTAAAGAATGAACTAGTTGACAATATCGTAAGAGAATAGTTTAGGGGAGTATATTATTCTTACGCAGAATACTTGATTCTTCTTGAAAACTCAAAAAAAACTTTTAGCTTGAATTTTTTTTAAAAACTTCAAAATTCTTCGCTTAGCTATCTGTTTTTCTGAATGCTTACCAGTGAACGCCGGTTTCTTCTTTTTTTTTTCTCTACAAAATCTTTAAATTTTGCAAGAAAATCAGTGAACTAGAATAGAATACGATAGGCCATTTAGGGACTAACACAATAATAAAATTGTTGCATCATCCATATAGTGTTAGATTTATGGGTCAAAATGTCTGCCACTAAGTTCCATTTAAAATCGTATGTGACAGTTCAGAGAAGAAGTAGTAGTATTTAAATAGAACTAAAATCGGTATGAGTAGTATCAGCCTATAAATGTATTGAGGCGAGGTCGATCATGTGGAAGAAAGTAGGCAAATCCCTCCTGTTTCAATATGTAGTATAGTATAGAGAATACTGCGAAACGCAGCTCGATGTGGGAGAAAAACTGGGTTCATATCACTTTTTGCATCTGTCCAGTAAGGGTGTCTTCCCATCCGCCCAGTTAGTCACTTCACTTCAACTGCAATTAGCGTGGATGAAGGCCCAAGCCTTGCCATAGAAATCTTTTCAAGCTATTCTATAACAATGTCTTATGAGAGTTTCCAGTTTCATGCCAAAAGAGCATGGATTTGTTTAGATTATTTGGGAGAGTAGGAAACGGCTACAAGTAAGCCTACTGTCATTTCATCCAACTAAAGCTCGCTTATGATATCGCAGACTTGGTAAGAAGTCGTAGTCCTAGTATATCTTGGAGTGGGCTGTCAGAAGTCAGTTACGTCATAGATGATGTTGATGTATTCTTATTAGGGAGCTACAGTGATACAGAATATGTTCCGCTGGTTCTTCGGCCTCGTTGCATAGTCTGTATAGTGTAGTCTTGGGCTATTTCCATAGTCACGACTGGCTGCTTGACTTTACAGTATCTAGTATGTATTATTTGATCTGACTCATAGTTAGGTTCAGAAGTTATTTTATTCATACGTGGGAGACATTTGGCATGAACATTTTGGCTTATCTGTTACCTTCAGTTTTAGTCCAGAAATGGTTTCCTTTTTTTCCGCGAGGTTTTGATAGAGCGTCATGCAGTGTTTATGAGTACTCCCCAGAATGATCATGATGATATTTGATTGCCCATGTGTCTGCTGTGTCCTAGCATCCAAATGAAATGCACTTTGTTGTGAGTAGTTGCAGATAAACCCATACTGGTTTTGGTTTTATTTCATAGCTTTTTAAGATTACGAACACAGCTGTCAGAGAGAATATAAATGTCCTTCTTTGTTATGGATTGTTTTAGAATTCTCTCTGAGACATAGTTTTACTGCAAACGTTTCGTTCTTGAAGTACGGAGTTTTATTTGTACATGCTAAAGTTTTTAGTATAACCCCTTTTACTCCAGCTCCAACTCCTTCATCTGTTTTCGATCCATCTGTGAACCATACATGAGAATCGCTTGCAAATATGGGTTTGTTCTGTCCCCAGTGTTGGCTGAAGTTGAATTTGGGTAGAAAGTTGTCTGAAATTTGTTTTTTTTGTTGACACCAAGCTGGAGCTGCATATGATACAGTTGGTCTGGTTAGAACTGCGCAAAGCCTTAACATATTAACAGCTCATGCGAATCAGACTTCTGATGGTCCACAGAGTGATCATGGTTTATCTATGGTTTTTGTGAGGTGAGATGTACTCTCGTTTGGTTTCCTATTTTTGCCGAACATTTCTAAAAATAGTTTGCGAAATTTGGGTACCTTGATTTTTACAAAGTTTTAAGGGCGAATCTTGTGTATCGAAAACTGTGGCACTAAGGCTCTCTCAGAAAGTGTTTGCAACGGAGGCAGTTTTTTTTTCAACCATTTATTGTGCTCTTTTCAAAAATGAGACGAGATAATTACAAGCTGATGTCCTCTCAACAAAACAAATGATAAAAAATACCTCCTCACGTACTCATACCTATATGCAACTATATGAATGAAAGGGTTAATTTTTAATTGGCGCCAGAACGAAAAGCACTGCTTATTCAATTAAACACTTTCATTAAAATTATGCAAGCTGACCGCTCACCTACAGCTGAAACTTTTGTCCTTACTTCTGTCATTCACAGTATTCCGTTAACCGCATCTGTACCAGCATCTGAATACGTCATTGGTGCACCGTTCTAGTTTTCATATTCCCACACCACAGTACACGACAATATTTCGAATTGAATTTTCGAAAGTTTGCCATTGAAAGCTCCTCGAAATAGTGTTGTGTATAAAATTCACCATCCTTGTGAGTCCTTCAAACAGGAAGCTGTACGGTGTTCTTGTCATTGTGAATCTGTTCGGAGATTGTTTACTTAAACACACAGCAGGACCATAGCAGAACAAGAACTATAACACACATCCTGTATAGGTGTTGAGTATAGATTTGGTATAGCTGGTGAAAATTGCCTTCAAGTTGTTCTCAAGTGTGCCGATGAATACTGTTTAGCCAAAAAGTTTTAAGTTCGGTAATAGATACGTGTGTCATATACGAAATTAATTCAATTCGGGACCACTGATGTGGAAACCTATCATCGCCTTATTTTGCTTACAGGATCATAGTTCGAGTGCCAGATTTCGGGTGACCTTATCCAGTGTCTGTTTTCAAGTATCATTTGTGTTTCAAACGTCCGGAGACACACGTGAAATTTGCGTAAGTTTTGTTGTTAATTTTTCTTTTCTAACCACAAACACTACTGGCTGAGTGCCAATATTGAATTATGCTATAATTACTTTTGCATCTATATACTGAGTGGATTATTATTATTTGATTATATTTTGTTTGTGGTTTGTGTGGACATGATATATACCAATCTGAAATGGAGTGGGCTGCAAGGACAACTCATAGTTTTGACGATTTATTGCATATTGTAATAATGCCGAGTAGGGGTTGTTGCCAAAACAAAAATGACCCTTCTGTGTCTATAGCTTGAGATGAGTGAGATATGTTTGATGTGTCTTCGGATTGCCAAAAGAATTTCAACATAAATCTCACACAAGGGGGTCATTCAAATACCACGTGTCCATGTCGATTGTTATTCAAATTTTATCATACTCGTACCTACGATTATATCACATGGTACAGTGCCTATTACAACTGCATTGGTTTGCTATATGCAAGCAAGAAACTAGCGATGCGGGTTCTATTTCATATACCACGAGTAGTAATTAGTGAATAGTGAACTTTCTAAACATGAATTTGAGGAGGGTTGCATACCTCCTTTTAGTACACAGTCAATTCTCTGCCAAATATAACAAGATACTCGTGTCTTTCGTATTTCGATTACTTTATTTACATTCGCTCATTCTTAGAATCACATCGCTGAATACAAGACATAAAGTTGCAGTGAAGTGTGCTCTATCGCTATATTTTTTTAATTTTAGCGTGTTTCTATTATTTTTGTGAGAAATATTCAATTAAATGGAAATTGTTTAAGAGAGGAGACTGTGCTTGTGATCGAACGCCAGAAGTGAAACAACTCTCGCTAAATTTGGATATATTTTTTAGGTATGTTAAGTTGAATTGTATTAACAAATTTAATTTAAGAACCAAATATTTAAAATATAATGTAATCTTAATACAGTGCATTTGAACCTGAAACCTTACATAACGCAATCTAAAACGGTATCCTTTTGTAGAGCGATTTAGAGAGATTTAATTAAAATAACTTATCCATAAGTCTGGTGGTAGAGGCCTTCCTTATGAATCTCACAGTCTCAAGCCCGATTTCGTTAAAGCTTACGTTTTTTTTTTTTTTTTAATTTCAAGAATTGAAAATAAGAACTTGAAAACGCTGTAAAGAATCATATGCTAATAGATTAAGACTGAATGGGTATTTTTGGCAAGTCACATCTCTTCCGTACGAATACCACAATTTTTATGGTTCAGGCTTCTTCTCAAAAATCGAGCAAATGTGCAAAAAATGACATTTTGTTTCTCTGACTGAGAACTTATTACTGGAGCGATTGAATTGAAACCAAATGCATTTAAAAGAACAGAATTTCTGCGAAAGCGCATAAGCTAAGTAACGTACAAAATAATTTTTTTTAAAAAAAATATACAAAATACACGTAAATAAATATAAGTTTTTATTGGATCTGTTATTATACGACACTTTGTTGTTCGGAGTAGAAATTGAAACATACGTGCATCAATATTCACATGAAAAACGTAGCTCAATATTTCTAAATATAGTTGGTTTTTAAACACCTGTATTTTCCAAACCTGTTTAAAATTTCCAGATCTGTCTTGAAGCTATTGTTTTTAGGATATTACCTTTTAAGCTGAGCTACTGATCTCAGATGGTTTGGCCAATAGTAAATCATTTTATGCAAATTTTCCCAAACACCTCTGAGAATTCTTTAAATAAAATATAACTCAGATGTTTTTTTTTTAAAAACCTCCTCCGGCGTTTTTGGAGAGGAAATTATGTTCTTTCAAATGCATTCAGTTTCAATTAAATTGCTCCAGCAATAATTTATCATCCAGAGAAACAAAATGACAATTTTTTGCACTTTTGCTCGATTTTTGGGTAAAGGCCTCTCAATGCCATTTCAGGGCAAGAAACGTTTTTAGAAAACATGGTACGTCTTGGTTATCGTTGAATCATTTTCTTTCTTAGATTTTATTTTAAAGTTTAATAAAAATATATAACTACATTTCTATATAACATGTTGTTACACAGAAAAACTTTCTTAACACAGTTAACTAGTTTTGAAAAGAAATTAAATGGAGAATGGAGAATGAAGAACCAATACGGCCTTACCAATAATCAACTTTAGTCTGGCAGCTTACGCAAAGACTCCACTCCACACTTTCCAAAATACCTTTACCAATCAACAAACATAGTTGTCAGAATATCGATAACTGTAGGGTCAAATGTTGTTGACAAAACCATGTTTATCTCGGGCATTAAATAAACCATCCCTTAATGTCATTTTGAGGAGAAGTTTTGCCAAACCACCCAAAATGGAGGTAGGTACTTAATTTCGTATAAGGAGCGAATTTTAGTATGCTTTTGTTAAACTTGGACGATTATAATTATGATTTAATTTCAGTAAATTGTAAACGTTTTCTAATTTTATTCGTTGGAATACAACAATGCAAGTTAGCCAAACAAAAATTTACAAATATGCATGAAACATGTTTGTTTGATGCCTAAACACATGGAAATATATAAATCTCTGTCCATATATTTATTTATTTCAACGCACTTCTGATTAAATGAAGTGGCTAATGATTTTCTAAGCTTTATCTTGTCTAGCCGTGCTTGCTTTTTGATTGGTCGTCGTTCAAATATTTTGAAAGCAACGAAGGGATGCTTGCTAAAAAATACATATTTTATATAAGTTTGGGATCTTTCCAAGACAAGTCATCGCAAAGAAAATAAAGTATATGTTCACTTAAGTTTCGACGGCTCATACCTGAATACCTACTTTTTCCAACAATTCTCAGTACAGTTAGATATATTTGGCTGCAACTATACTCCGGTCAAAATCTTCAAAAAAGGTTTTCGTTCGCCGAGAATGAGGATCTCTAATGAAATAATGTTTGGTATGAAAATGGAATTGTTTCTATCAAAAATAGCAGTAGATGGATTATTTACATTTTCAAAAATATTTACTAGCTAACTATACAATTAGGATCCTTAGACCACCAATTAGTTGTGGTTTGCATCACCAGGCTAGGAATAAATCAAGTCATTCTAATAAGTTGTGTTCCGTACAATAAATCATTTGAAAGGGATTTTATTGCGACACAAATGCACTCATAAATCAATCGTGAAGTAGTATGAGAAAACAATTTAAAAGCGTACTATAAAAAGTCCCGAAAATAGTGTCCGATGGAACGAGAAGGCTTTACTGATTTTCATATGATATTTGACAGATCAGCGGATATTTTGTGCATTTATTATTTTGTGTTTGTTTTTTTTGCTTATAATAAGCTTAAAAAAGCCTTCTAAATATGTATTACTTTTTTTTAAATAAAATCCTCGTTCTGAAAGACACCACTGACTTTGTTTTTCACGAAAACAAATTCTAAAATTTGAATTCTGCGATGACAACAAATGTAATAGATTCTAAGAAAGTTGCCGCACCAGGAAATGTTGATGTCTTATTGTTTATTGGCAGCGTTTCACAAATGCTGTAGGTACATTTTTACTAAAGCTTGCTGTTAAATAATTGTCAACATTAGTGCTTGATTATTAGTAAGGCCGATCATATCGAAATTTGATACACCGATTCAACAGAAAACTAATTTTCCATATTTTTCGTTATTATGTGTGTATGTCCAAACTTATACAAACCCAGTTGTGAATTGAGAATTTGTACTTATACCTTTATAAGAACATAAATATCATATGTAAATAGCACATTATACAAAATAGATTTGATTACTAGAGTATTCACAAGCTCAAGTGGCTCTTAAATATCCCATAAAACGTACGCGGAAAAAATATCATAGTGTCGGAGTTAAGCGAAAGTAACTGAATCAAAGCTCGTCATCTGGAACTTTACTTCGGTAAAGAATCGTCGGTCCGAATATTGTGTTTGTTTATACAAATATTCGACAGAACGGCACCGAATAACTACTATGAGAGTACCTATGAGAGATCACAAAGTATTGGGGACAGAATGTATTAGCCCAAGTGGCATATCATCCTTTGATATATCTCCATTTTTTTTTTTTTATCAAGATTTATTTTTTCGAGATTTTTTCATTCCCAATTTTTTTTTTCGGTTTTTCTTTTTGTAGTATCTATTTTTCTAGATATTAGAGTATACTATGTCGTCAATTAGATGTCCTAGCAATGGACCTGTGATAAATTAGGATCAAATACAATTTTTCTTCTCTCCCTGTACGGAAATTGTTGATTTAGAGTAGGTGGCGGGGAACTTGACGACCATAGTTGATGTCGGCACTGTCTTAGACAGCGAATAACATCATATGTTTTATCTCTACTTCTGACGTAAGCAATCACCCATGTGGTCAGAGCAAAATACGACTGAGATAGCCGGTTGGTTTTAGCTTTTACTAAAATTAGAGAATAAATATAAAATTATAATGGCTCAATTTTTAAATAGAATTTTCTGATTCTAATGAACGCGTGGTTCGATGTTTTCTACAAGTCAGTATATCTTTTATATTTTGATTCATCGATACACTGAACTGAACTTAAAACCTAAAGCCGCATGCAGATAAATATCTCTCGCACAATCTAAGAGCTCATGCACATGCATATTGCTTACAATATGTAGTTTTTCTTTTCAAGAGGATAGTATGCAAACCAAGTTGCACATTTTTGAAGATTCCCATACCAAGATAATCTTTTCACTAGCGCACGAGGGTGGCCTACTTTTGGACAATAAAACTTAAATAAGCAAAGTCTCATCATGTCATTCCGACTCTCAAAATTAAGCAAAAAGTTCATGAAGAAAAAGGAACCCTTCACAGAGCATAACACCTGCAATCCAACACTACATCAGTAGCGACTGATTAATTCACACAACTGAAACCTGTGTCAAACTCAACATAAACTAGCAACCAGGCCTTTTTTCTAGAAGACACTTTCCGGTTTCTTTTTTACCCCTTACCACCCTCTACCGACCAACAAAGCCAGCCGCCAACACTATTTTGGAATTGTTTTCAGATAGCGCCCCACTGAACACGTGACTCAGAAACTATTTCCCATTATTCAAGAGAAGATAAGTCCCCCACCCGCAGAGGATTCACGTTGCACCCGTATCCACCAGTGATTCGTGTCTAGGAATAGCCCCAAAATCCAAGTAAACAGGGAGCTTTCGAAAGCGCTTTCCCCATCAGCCACAGCCATCCAGTTTATCCACCTCACTGCTGTGTCCATTAAATGCCAAGCCACCTTCTCGACACCCCTGCAGTGGCCTACAACTGTACTAACGTACATATACGCAGCATAGGAATGCCTACTGAAACTGATTTTATGCCGTTTCTGGTGCCACTGGGACGCAGTTAAAAAAATCCTTATTAGGTCGACACCAATTTTCCCCCCAAATTCATATCGCGTGTGTGCAGGTACTTTTTTTCTCCATTTTTTATGTGTGCTCTTCTCCATTGTATTGGTTTTCGCAAAACAACAATATTCACCACTTCCAACAAAAGGGTAGTTTGTGCTGTGGTGAATCTTATATGTGTGTCTTCCTTCCAACTTGGCCTTCTTCGACTAACTTGACTCAGCACCGTAACTTTGCTTCATTGCGGTGTTACGTGTATCTTGTGTCAGACACACTACACAAGACTCGGTTTCCATTGTTGTTGTTATTATTGTTATTATTTGTATTGTACTCATTGTTACCTGACTAGTTTGTTGTGTGTGCGTGTGATTTTTCTGTTAACAATTTATTCGTATTTTGTTTTATAACCGAAAGTTTAAGTGTTTAATAGTTGCTAAGTCGCCGCTAGTGAAAAAAGAGAAAAGAAAAAAACTGTTTTAACGTACCTTGCGGAATCACATATCGATATAGGATACCAAAAAAGTTTGATCGAAGCAACTACATTTATATTTATACAGTACTCTAGCTTAATGCACATAGTATTTTTCTATTCCCGTCTCGAACCAACACCAAAGTAAAAAAGAAATAAAACTAAAACAATGCAAATAACAATAACGCTCTTGTGATTCGTCTCCTTTCTACGATTCCAATTGGAATGACAATTAAACTCTAACTTAAATTAAGTGCATCTAGCGTAACATAACGAAGCAAATTTTATTCGTATAGCATCGTTTAGATTATAGAGTATAAATAAGTTTGAGAATGCTTTTCATAAATCACACTCGGTTGTTGTGTGCATGGTGTGGGTGCCAGTGCAGGTGATATAATATACACTTTATCGTGTCGTTATGTGTGTGTTCGTCGTCGTCGTCCTTGTCTCGACCTGTACAATTGCAATGATTTTAAATAATTAATCATGTGAGAGTGTGCCAGTAGTGAAAGCGAACGAACTCGTACAAAAAAAAAACTCTTTAACAGCCGAACCAATGCAACACGAAAAATAACGGAGAACAGCAAATGCAGCAAACCAAGAATTAATATTGATTTTTGAGGACTATCAACAATCGTTTTTATTTTCTGTTAACTTGAATGATTTTATTTTTAATCCTAAAGTGGCTTAAAGCGCGATATAACAAATAATCAAAGTGCATGCAAATACAAATATAAAATTATGGTAACTTCTTATATAATCCTATAAGCGCAACAAATTTAAGTCAACTTATGTAACTGGCTTTGATGTTGGGTCCACATTAAAGAGAAATATTTGGCGGCGGAAATTTTTCTTTTCCATGTCCCTACCTCGTGTTTCTGCAGATCTACTTTTGTATAGGAGCGTGAGAAACATCTTTTCTATCCGATCAATATTTAGAAGAAGCAAAAAAAAAGAACACAACCCAACAGCAAAAGCAAAGAAGGAAACTATCAAACGCCAACAGAGAGATGGTTATCTGAAATGTGACTTGGGGGTAAATAGTTTCTTTTCCCAACGTTGGGGTCACGGTGGCGTATACGTAACCTAAATGAGTTTGTGTTTGCGAAACTTAGTTCGGTTTTTTTTTTTTCTAGTAGTTTTTGGGGCCAAAATTTTGAGGCATTGTTGTGCCAGTAAACGAACTTGATTTATATTTGCCTCCTATGGAGTGAAATTAACACAACGTGTGGGCATGGGCGGATGGCCGTCGGTCTGTGAGTTGGAAGGAATACAAATGCTTGCGGAGAGGATTGTATTTGAATATAAAGTATGGAAGAGGTTCTGCTTCTTTTTTTCATTGTTTTCTTTTTGTTATTTCTTTCCTCCAGTTGGGGGTTGGCTAAGAAGTCGGAGTTAAATGGTTTCTGGGTACTGTTTTATCGTTCCCGTGAGGAAACTCTAGAGTCAGGATAACTGAGAATATGACAAAACAGGTTTTATGACGGCATGTTGAAACGGGGATGTATGCTGCGAGTAGGAGATGTGGTCCTGTTTTTTTTTTTTTTACTGACATAAGGCTCGTTTTGTTTTTTTTTGTTTCTTTTTTCTTTTAAATAATTAAGGATGATATTCAATAAATTTCCCGACTGTTGTTTGGTATTGTTTACTTATTCACCAAAAATTGGTATAGAAAGTGAATTTATGAGGGAACTGTGGCTTTTGGTGTTTTCAAGTTGAATGCATGCCAAGACGTTTGCCAACATCCACTTCGTAAATATGTAATTGATTAAAAAACAAACAAAAAAAAACTTAAAACTATTGTACAATTATCTGAATTAATTCAAGAGAGGATGGGCGAGTTCATAATTTCAACATTGTTGCACATATGCCATGCAAAAAATATTGATTCAATGCAATTATGAACAGAAACACTGCTGCAAGTTTGCAGTAGTTTTGCGTTTCCAAAAAAGAGTTCATATAAATGCAGTAGGCAGTAAAAAAAATTACAGAAGTTTTGAATTTATCTTTCTTCTTTCAGTGACAGATGGTTGTCTACTATATAATTATTTATAAAAACTTTAATATTGTCAATTAGAGGAATCATTACTTAGGACTGATTCTAAATCACTTAAATGGATCTAATTTTGAAAATGTTCAGGCAACATTTTTGGAAAGATTTAAAAGCAAAATTCAAAGAAAAAGGATTTTGATAAAAATAAAAAGGATTTCAAGGAACATTCCAAAAACTAAGAGTATTCTTAAAACCATAGGACAATTTCCAGATGATGTTTTCAGAAACCATTTTCGAATGAAAAAGGCCACATTTCAGGTTCATTTTCTATTTCTACAATGCTTTGTTATTAAGACCTTAAATTTTATATCAATTTCTTAACAGTTTATTGAAAAGGAGATTTTTATTTCATTTATTTTACTTACATATTTGTTCCTGCAACTCGGCAACAAAATAAAATTCAATGCAGAGTTGGTCGCGATTTGACTGTCAATTTACTTATACGTATACGCAAATAAAACTGCCGTCATGTAAAGATAATGCAGATTTTTTACATTAATGAACGCAAAAATGTCAGTAATGCCGCATTTGTACTTTTATGAACTCAGCCGATATAATACTTGTTGGTGGCTGCAAATGTTATTGTAATGGAGTTTAATGGCCTGAACAAAATTCATATAGCAAACTATGGCGGACATACAGTAAAGTCTGTATTATAGAAACTTGTTACGAATATTGAAAAGCTCAAAAATATACCATCAACTATCTTCCAAAGAGTCAGATGACATATTTTTTGAAAATGAACGTTTCTTTCATAAAAATCAGTTCGAAGCAAATATTTTTTTTTGTTCTCAATCAAATGAGTAGACCGTATTTAAGGAAAGTCTTTTTTTTAACAAACTTGTACGGAGAACCACTTAGTGCAGATTCACTGCGTGTCATCAGATTAGCGCCCCCACCATAACATTATTAGGTAATGTTCAATACTATCTACAATTACAATTTTTATGCATCAAACTCCTTCCAATAATTCTATTTAGACAAAGCAAGTAACATTTATACGGTAATATTTTATATTATAAATAGGCGAAGATAAATAGTAAAGAACCACTTTCAATGCCTTAAACATAACATATTCGCTTGATTTTGTTCTTGGGAAATTTTTGCAGAGATGCAATGCTATTTGCAATATGTTGCAAACTCTAGTTTTAATAAATGTTTAACGTGTTTTCGTTTTGTGTGAATTTTTCATTTTTGGAACGCATAGAAGGGATCTACAATTTTATGCCGATTCTAACCAAACGGCTAATTGAGAAGAAGCTCTTTCAAGACTGTTATACTCTCGGATGTTTGTCAGACGTTCGCGAAATGTGGCGCAGAGGAGAGAGACCCTATGTTGGAATTTGGGTTTTTTGTACATAATAAAAACAAAAAAAAAAAAATACTAAATACATATTATACGATTACGTGTAATTTATCTTCATTTGTGGTTCAAAAATTTTTTCCAGTGACTGTTCCTCATAGAAAAAAAAAATTCCATAAAATAATTCAAAGTCGCGATACTTCACTGTATTGCGTACTATGGATAAATGGTTGTCAGCAGATGCCAAATAATTTGTCCGCCCTATTTTCAATCAATTTTGTCTGACAATGCTACAAATTGGAAATTTCTGTCGCATTGCCTATAAATATAAAATCGAATGCCAAATATTGTGTCACCTCTCGAGGGTAGTGCGCACACCAGAAATGTCTCATCCTGCTCAAGGCTCTTTCTGGGTCATCCACAGAAATCTCGATTTAAAGTTTAATGATCGGTTAAACGCTTACTAGGGGCTTTCCAATTCTCCGCCTAAATAGAATAGAGATTTCTACAGCATGAAGTTGGTTTTACAAACAGATACCTAGGTGATATTTTGTTAAAATTTGCTCTTCATTGAGGTATGCGTGCTTGTTAGAATTATTATCTATCTCTAAAGAGAACTATTTGTTGTGATTTATACAATATATTTGGCATCGAGATTGTTCCGCCGGTTGCTCATGTATTGACGAATCTTGCTAAGAAAAATGGTTTCTTATACTGCGACTTTAGGTGGCCCATTTGTGACAGCAAAAGGTCGAAAAGCGTCTCAATACCTTAACCAGTCGATGATTATGGTAGATTTAAATTTTATCTGCCGAGTTTATGCATGGATTGTCAAGGAAAAATATAGAAAATTATAGGTTTCGCTAAAATCGGCAAATCGTCCCATTTCCCTTAAAAAGTGTCACCACTTGAACCTTGGTCTCAGAGCCATCTGTTAAATACTTCAATTTCCAAGTCAAGGCCTATTTCAATACCAGTCCAATACTGTGGAAAAATGTACTTTAGTTTTGCAGCCATCATTTAAAGGAGTGACTTTGAACTAAAGTGTAAGTTGAAGTAGACGGCATTTCTTATTTATTTGGAAGCACCCGTTTAGGTGTCTCTTATGATGAACAGGGAATTTGTTGATCTAGAGTTTTTGCGCCAACCTATAAGTTTTTCATTTCGAGAAATACCGGCCTTTATACTTTTTATTATACCTAAGTCGAGTGAACTTATCATTGAAGGATATATCCACAATCCCTTTTTATTGGCAGCACAAGTGTCTTGCCGAAAGGTTATTTCAACTGTCGAAACTCATCTCAACAGAGGTGAAGGTTCTAAGATATCTAGCTTTCTCTGAAATACACAATGATACATCCTTTTGCACCAGGCCAGACCCGTCGGACTGTTCATTGTTACGAAAATAATACATTTTCAGTTCAATGCCAAGTCGCCGCATCTTACGCAAAAGAGCTAAGCGTTCACAAAATCATGTTTAAATTCGAGAGATGCATTCTTCTCGTTAAAACTGTTTGTACCTATATTGAAGACAGCAGTTCTTCTGTTCCAAAAACTCTACTATCAACTACAAACATGAAGCCGATTATCAAGAGAGAATCCTTGGAGACCCCATTTTTCAACGACACTCTGCAACACGCAAAGAATTCAGCTCGCCACTAAGACAACTTTGTACATGTAGTCATTAGGGAAATCGAAATTGTCTGACAGCGGACTCCTATCTACCCGACACTTTGCTACATGTTCGACGAATGCAAACCAATTCCCATTCATGTATTTGCCGCTTTATTGATTAAAAAACTTTTTTTGGAGCACATTTCAGTTAGCTGTAGTTCCACTTCTACCCTATATCCAACGAGGTCTTTTATACTGCGACCTCGCATCTGCACTTGTGGCTTTTGTTTAACTGCAGCACTGTGAGCTGTGTACCTTTAACGGATTTTACGAAATTTGTTCCATTCAATGAGCTGGTAAATGTGCATACGAAATTTCTCAAGTGAACATGGTGTTTTTGAACATCCAATATGTAAGCAAACTTTCGGGGTTTGAGTGGGTTATTCAATGTCAAACACTGAAATAGCTCTATCCAACCGCAGCTGTCGGTAACGGTCATTTGGGGGAAAATACTTTAATGACGGATATGCTAAAACACACAAACTCACCCACACAAACACGCAGCCATAGACTCTTAATGTCGTGCGCGATATAGAATGCATAAACATCATTAATGAATTATGAGACCATGTTCTAAATTGTTGATGTCCTGACACATTGAAGGTCGCCTCGCAACTAGTGCAATTTGTTGCCGTCATCACCAGCCCGTCGACGAGCTGAGCAATTAACGTCAAACTAGGTTACGGTGTTTTCGAAATGCTTTCAAAAATCAAGAAAACAAATGAAGTGATACTTACTTGAGGGGAAAATGTGAAGTTTCCATTTTAACGAGTGCGGGGCGATGGAACGAAGGATGTGTACACGGAGCTACACTTAACACTGCCAGTGGTTGTAGCAATAGATAGTAGTTCGTTGTTTGTGTGATGTATAAAGATAAATGTTTGCGGGATGCGCTCATCCAAAAGGTAGTCTTAGAAAATCCAATGAAAAGGTTCAACTAAGTACCATGGATGCTTGAGTTGTGGGAATCATTTTTCAATTTCATGGCATGGCTGTGAAATCGCTTTCTCAAATTCAATTTGAATTTTAAATCAAACTCCTGGTGAAGGTGTGATGCAGCAGCGCTCTACTCTCGTCATCATAATAAAAGTAAAAGTAATTCGGGGGCATTTTTGACACGACCCTTAGACGTTGGAAATGTGTATTTGGAAAGCGATAACGGTGTGTGAAACAGCTGCCGGAAATTACCACTCATTACCCAGAGGTTGTATATTATCGTGCATGTGTGGGAAAGATGTCGTAACAGCTGCAAATGTTTTTGATGATGATGCGGGTCAGTAGTAGATGTGGATATATTTGAAATATTAGCTTGCAGACCCAGCAGGCTCAGAATTGTTTTCAATCTGACAGAGGATTGTGTGTCAAAGTACAAAACTTCTTTATTGAATATAAACCGTTGCTGTCACATTCGACGGTATTTTAGATTTACCCCAAATAGTTATCCGTTGAATGCAAACAAAAGTCAGTGAATAACTAGTTTTTGCGACTTGAAAACTTCAGTTATGATTGCAGTCTCAGTCAAAGTAATGCGAATATATAAATACATATAACCTCGCCTTGTTATGTAGGAAATTCCCATCGCAGAACGATTTTTCTGCCCCTGTTCAATAAAAAATACACGTGGGTACTTTTTCGGTTGTTATCTGCGCCCAACCGACTGAAATATTATTTTTATTTAATTTATAAAGAACGTTCTTATATACATACTTTCAAACATTCTGCTCCTTTGTGGTTCCCTTTGGTTAGCTTTTATGTTTTCACCTCAATAGATACCTCTTAGAGATTATTTCTGTAAGACACCCGATCTTAGTTATTTCGGGATGCCAACAAATTATTTCTACTTCACTTGGGTGAGTTGAATCAATAGAGAATAATTTATGTTGATTGGTATTGAGAAAGCTTAAAAGCCCGAGCGTATTTCAGGCAGAGCTCCATGCAATTAAGGAACGCTCAAGCCCCATGTACAACTCTGGTATCAAATGCGCAAACATCCTTATATTCACGGATAGTCAAGCAGCTATAAATGCCCTTACCTCACCCATCATTGACTCCAAATCAGTCTTCCACTGCTTCAATATAATACTTTCTTCCGTTACCTCTTGATTAGAGCTGAAAGCCTCTGCAGCTGGTGCTGTCTTTTTTACCTTTGCATTAGTTAACAATTTATTTTTTAGCTAATAAAAAAATAATAATGTACCAGAAACAAAACCAAATATGGTGAGTTCCTGGCTGCGAGGGAATTGATGGAAACGATAAAGCCGACAAATTGGCCAGAAGAGGTTCGGAAACACCATTCACAGGAGCTGAGCCCTACTGTGCAATCTCTAAATCAGCGGCAAACATTGATAGGAACACAATAAATGTATTTCACATTGGGAGAGCATCCCAGGCCCAAGAGAGGCCAAAAAAGTTATTAAACCTTTCAAAAATAATGCCGAAAAGATCCCAAGCACGATGTCAAAAATCTAGTTTTCTACCTAACAGGGCACCATGGTTTGCAATGTCACCTAAAGCCTATCTTATGTAAATGCCCAGCCATGTGGTATTAGACGGAATTACTTCTTCAGAGGAATAATAAACCCAGAAGAAGTAAAGACGTCCTCTGATGAAAGCATCATCGGCTACATTAGCCTTAACTAATAGCCTTAACAATTTTTCTGATCCTATGGCACAACAGATCTACAGGTCGATGTGCCTCTTATCGCAATGGAGAGTCAGAATTAAAAAAAAAAAGCTTTGAGCTAGACTAATAGCAACCCAGTGTTCAAGAAGTATTGACAGAAAAACATTTAGGAGAATATAATTCGTTAAAAGACTTATGCCACCACTTGTAGCACGATCTGCAAAAACGAGTGGAAACACTAACCTGCTTACCTACTTACCAACTTGCATACTTACCTACTTACTTACTTTCCTACTTACCTGCTAACGAATTTACCGATGACTTACTAACTTACGTACTTATGTATTAATCTACTTTCCGGCAAACATATACGGATCTAAATACCAACTTTCCTACTTACCTATTTACCAACATACTTATTTCTAGTGGTTAGTGTGTTGGGCTTCTAAGCGAGTTGTCCAATTTTATATCCGAAAGCATGACTACCATGAAAGAGCTTCTCCATTGATCTTTTTGACTCGGATAATTCGTCCCCAAAATTAAAAACTCACTAAAAACGAATGGTTTTTCTTCTCTAAGCTAGGGCTTGGGTCCCTACGGATCTGTTGCGCCAACTATTTATATGCATCTACTTACTTACTTACTTACCTGCCTACCTACTTACCTACTTCTTACCTACTTACCTACTTACTTACTTAACCACTTACTTATTGACGTACCGACCTACTGACCTAATAACTAACTTACTTACGTAAGTACCTACTTACTTACTTACTTGCTTACCCTTACCCACTTACCTTTGAACCTACCGACCTACTTACCTACTTACGTACTTACTTTTACCTATACCTTGTCACTACTTTCTCCCTATCACCTTAAACTCCGTTTTTGATGCTCTACATGTCAAAATAGTATTAGTTTCACAGATTTCCCGCAAAAGTCAATGACGCACAACCTTCAATCAATACGATACAAATGTGGATGATCCACACACGTACTAAACTAGGGGGGCTCTGAAAAAAATTAAAACATAAAGCGACACATTGCTGTTCCTTGTTTTGCTTCATTCACTTTGTGTGCCAAATTTCAGTGATTCATCCTCGGGCCTAATGGATGGTTGACATGCTCCGAAGAACGCAATATCAAATCAATGATATCCGCAACATGACAATATTTTCTCTTTGCCAGCGATACACTTATCTGATGGTATGCAGTATGCACGCCCGAGGAAGGAATTCACACATTCGAATAAAAGTGATTCTTTAACGTCTAGGGACCGCCCTGTGTGCGGTATTTTTGATGTGTTTCCTCACTTGGAATGCGAAAACCCGTTTATGGTGAATCAATGTCATAACGCAGTATTATGTAATTGCAACCTTTGCGGTTGATATTCGATTAAATAGAAGGCATCAATTTGTAAATTGAATTTCGATTTCTAAGCGAATGTGAAGGGGGGCGTATATAATAACAAAATATTTTTTATTCTATTTATGGAATTAAGAGGCTTGTCTACAATTATTGCGTTCGTTTTATGTGTACGCCTTTAATTTTTGTTTGAGCCTGGAAAGGGCGTTATTTTTAGATTCGCTTAAGGGCTCTTAGACTTAAAAATTCATTCTGTAAGGGAACACTAAAACAATTTTATTCCTTTTAAAGATGGAGGTCAATGGATACCGCCGAAAATTGCTTTTGGATTGTGTGAAGGTCGAAATACATGTACCCCAGAGGGAGGTTGTATAAAATTTAATTTCGAATAGGTTTAGCATTTATGTGCTATTCATTGGTTAGGTGAAGTGAGGAGGCATGTGGACTTATCCACCATATGCAAATATGCGATATGGGACTACCAATTAGTTTATTTTCTTTGTATCTGACAGGGGTATCGCCCATCTCGAAGGATCGTTCTCGCAAGCAGGATAAGTGTCTATTCGATTTGATTGTCATTCTATGTCTGCCGATGATATTTCCGAAAATAGCCTATTGGATAACCTTTGGAAATGCTATTAAGTATGCAGAGCGTTGCTAGTACTCCCACTTATTTCTGCGATTGATTTCTATAAAACGACTATCTGGTCTATCTGAATACTTTAGTACATTTTTATCGGCAGCAAAAGTAAAGTAAACTGTGGAAAGAATAAATTTTATCAAGAACAGGAATTTTGCCCTGCTTATACACTATGTCCCAATCATGCTTGAAGTTGTACTTTACAACTGCTTGCGCCTAATGTGATTAACTCTTCCAAACACCTGTATGCAGACGTTGTTCAATTGCAGAACAGGTGTCCATTGAGTCTTGTTAAGAATGGTCGAGAGTCACGACATAATGACCTGGCCCTGAGTCCGACCGAATCTGATTATTTCGTGCAGTTTGCTCATAAAACGAGTCACATAAATATTTATTTGATCCATTCTTGGCACAATTAAAGCCACAAAGTTTTCGATTTCATATCACGTGCTGTAGCTTATATTTTAAACAACTTCCCGATGCTACAACTATTCAAAATTTCGATTTCAATATTTGAAAAAGTATTTTATTTATTACTTCTTAAGGTGGCCTGAAATTATCTACGGATCTTAATTTAAATAACCTTTTACTGAGTTAACAAATATTCACTAGAAACGCTTTGGCCAGAATCACTCTCTTTCACTCTTTACCCAGTGATGCCAGATGTATCTTTTTCTATAGATTTTTGAGCTCCAAAATATATAAGAGTAAAAAGTCCTCAAATTCATCAAATTCTAAAATTTTCTTTATCAATAATCTTCAGTTTCTAACAAGTTAAAACAGCTTATTCTATTGAATTAAAAAGTTTGTTACTAATTCGATTATTATGTTTACTGTGAGTCGAACAAAGCTTCTGTTTTACTAACGTTTCCATGAGCTCTGACGTAAGGAAATTATTTTTCGTATGTAGTGATAAACTGACACTTACGCTACTCGATTGAACTCGATGGAACCAATACAAAACTATTAAATAGGTTACCCTTACTTTCTAGTTCAATTTTGGCAATATGTCACATTTCTCTCATTGTGAGAAAATTCGCTCGTGGAAACGAAATGTAACCAATAAGAAAAGGAACGCTTTGAACCACAAATTTGAAAAATGTGAATTTTTTTCTAGGCGGCAATATTCAAATACGAGTATCAGTAGAAGAAAACACAAATTCATATTAAAGACCAAGATTTGAATTGATTTTACTCCAGGTTTTAAAAAATTCAATTCTTTTGCTTCTTACATCGTTTTTAAAAAGTCAGTTTCATTTGAACGATTTGGCAACCATCTGTCAGCAATAATCAACTAGCCCTAATAAATTTCTTGGGCTAATATTTGCAGTTTTTTTATGGAGGGGAAATGTTTTGATTTCTGATTTTGGCTCTCTTCTGCCTAACTTTTGCGTAAGGGAATGAAATTTGACTGAATTGCCTAAAGTACTGGCATGCATTATCGTTAGGGAACATAACCTATTGTGTTTAATAAAAAATATTAGGTTCGTGCGTGTACTTTCAGTATAGAAAAATGTCAAATGTCAAATCTCAAAAATCGAGAGAGTAATCTCTCAATTTCAAGAGAAGTATACCCTGATCGGCTTTCTTACAAAAACGATTAAAATTGTCATTTTGACATTATCGTAAAATAAACTTCAACGTTATAAAATGTGTAATAATAATCTAGAAGTAGTTTTCGAACTTCTCAGTGAAAGTGAAGGTGAATATAAAATGCTATTCGCGTTTACTGATGAAGAAGATATTCTGATTGCTGCAGTAAACATGTGCGGCAGAAAAAATAAATAGAATTTTAATTATCAAACTTTTGAGCTGGCACTTACGAGTAGTTGTCAGGTTTAATTTTTCAGTCGAGCTTCGGCGAGTAGAAAATTACGAAAAAAATTAAATAACGTGATAGCATTCGCACAGTTTCTTAGCAAACTCTTAATAATTTTACACACAAAATCTGTACTGTATTATTATAAAAATGGGTGTTATCAATATGAGTATGTCGAATACGAATAATATGTTTGACATATTGCTGGAATAAACGGACTAGAATGTGAACAAGCGAATAGTAAAGACGTGTTCTTTTATGAACTCAACAATACTCATTGTGTTTTTATATTTAAACAAAATCGTGAAAAAAGATTTTCTATTTTGGAACAACAAGATTTTCAGATTTTTCCTCTGGGAACACTGATTGTGCCTTATTATGGTGGACTCACGACTCACCCAACTCCACAAACAACACCTATTAAAACTTTCCCACCTAACGCGTACGTACGTTTAATGGCAGCCAACTTTTGTGTGATATACGGCCAATGAGTCCTCCCGGCTACCACCTTAGCATTGATCATCAAAAGAGTTGACAGATTTCATTTTCTAAACCCCCGCACTCTTCATTCTAAACTGTCATCTGTCACACTGGCAAATTGTATGAAAAACCTTTCATTCCTGAAGCGGGTACTTCGGCCTGTTTCTAAAAATGAAATATAACACACCCTTCACACTGGCGAGATTGAATGTGTATCCTTTTCCAAGGCAGTTCCTTTTATTTTCCTCATGTATACAGTATACCCACCCATTCATGATTGCTACACAAGTCAGCCGCACACATAGTTTCAAGCACAAACACTTTCCACTTTCATCTATGCCACCCACATTCGTTGATCTATTTTCCTCGCTTGTGCATATGTGTTGCTCTTGATATACTAAACTAGAACCAAAACAAGAAATGTAAAACTAAATGGAAACACTAACGTAATGCTTATGCTTAAGCATAATAAGAATGTCTGCGCCATTGTCCTTTGTTTACACCTATACAGGGTACAAGTCTGTTGTCATACAGTATAACAAAACACAGGAGCGGATGCGAATATTTAACATGAATAATATGACTTTTGTCGCAACATTTTGAGTGGGACACAGAAATAGAAATAGAAATGCCCGCACTCGCATTTGGACCGCACACGCTACACAAGGACTTTTACCCGAAACGTCCACTCTGGTATACATTATTCCGGTGTCGAGTGCTGTCAAATACCGTATGCCCTCCAAGCAAGGGACACGTTTTTAAAAGAGGAATACCATAATTGGATTCCGTTGCAAGTTGGTTTCTTAAATCTCCACCCCATGCCGCCACCGTAAGCGTCTGACTGAGCAAATGTTTTGTCAAGCGATAGTTTCCAGATGATGGACACTAATTTATGCAGTGATTATAAAACAGAGGCTATAATCTACGTTTGTGTTTGCTTCTTTACTGTGCGCACGCTGAGCACTTGCATAAACAATATACTCGTACACTATTCACATGAACTGCATCAGCAGTGATGGCTAAATAGAAACAATGCATTTGTCGGGTGTCGGGTCTCGTTTTATGCGGCGCCCGGTTAAATGAGAGTCAACTTCCAGTTGAGCGGATAGATCAGAATGGGGTATGTGTGCGGGCTTTAGGCCCATTGTAGTTGTGCTGTTGTCTCCATGTCACTGACATATCAAATGATTTATGGCACAAGACCAAGGGAAATTGCTAGGGGAAGGTTATATTTATTTGCCTTGGAATGCGATTTTAATAACATGTACGATCGAGCGTGAATTTTGATTTATTCGAATCCTGTTGGTTAGGTGTTGGGGTAATGTATTCAATCGACCGGTTTAATGCTGTTCAGTGACATTTATGGCGATTGCTGGTTTTCTCTATGGAATAGAGAAAAGAACGTTTTCCGACCTCCGAGTAGACAAAGTCCTTGATAGTTGGTGCTGTCAAAATTGACTTATGTGGACACATATTTGCTTATTTTCTGATAGCTTGTGCTTAGTTTTGTTATCGCTACTGCATGCGACCAGGTTTGCGGCATAACTTCTCTAGAACGAGATTGCATAGGTCGCATGAAAACGCATTAGCACATGTTGGCAAACAAGCTGGTGCCCGCCAGAAGGAATATTTTTTTTTTTAATAATTGTATAACTTGATAATAAAGACGGTTAAATAGTTTTTTTTTTAAGCCTAAAAAGACATAAAAAGGTATAAAAAGTTCGAAAATTGAAGCACCGACTTCATAGCAAAAGATGGACATTTTAGGCACCCATGAAGAGGAGGCTGTTATATCGTTCAATGGTCATAACACAAATTATAATTCGTGAAGATCTAAAAAATATAACGTAACATATAAGGAGATACTTTTATTACCGTCTAATCATGGGGGTTTTACGAAAAATAGTGCATACTTTTTGTTTTGAGAACTAAATCTAAGGGTACCCTGATTAAAAAGTAAAAATGCCAAAATATATTCCCCTTTGTGCCTTTAGATGTATCCATTCTTAAGACTTCAGCTCTGTAGACTTTATACGCTCCTAATCACAGAATTGCTAACAGAGGTCAAGCTCGTTATTACTCTTACATCTTCGGTTCTTTTTTGTACGAAATCGTACTACACACAGTAAGCGGTTCTAGTGTCCTTGATGACGATAATTGTGTCCAATTTTATTTTTAACTTTCTCCATTGCGTAGAGAAAGATATTGTTTTCGTACGAAATTTCGAACTCGAGACGTTATTCAATTCTAGCACTACAATGAAAAAGGAACTCAAAAAAAGTGGGTCTTAAAATTCTGCCCGTTTATTCCCGAGGCCCACAGCGTAAACGGCTGCCCTGGTTCAGCTGAAACTTCGGATATGGAGTTCGGTGGCTTACAGTTCGGGGAAGTCTTTATTTTTGCAAGTAACCTCAATATAATGGTATAGTTACCTACTTCCCATATAAAATGTTGGTACCAATTTGATTTGTTCGAAAACTTATTTAACGATTTCAACCAAAATTGATATTTCATCTTATGTAGGTATGTGAGGTGACTGCATACCCAGTTTTTTGCTAAAAAAAATCTAATAACGGTACTTTTGAAATTCGGACATATCTCGAAAACGATTTATGCGATATCAACAACAATTAATTTCTAATGTAAAATGGTCATTTCTAACTCAGTTTTTGTCTATATTATCGTACAATGGACTTTTGAAAATAAGTATTTTTTTTTAAATTTTGTTTTCTTTAGTTCACAGGAAAACAGTAAGTAAGATTTTGACCAAAATGAATAGTAAGAGTAAAATTGATGTTTCCAAAATTCAATTCAAATCACCGGAAACGCTTATTTTGAAAACTACTCATACCTCGAAAACACCATTTTCGATTGCGATAAAACCTTCAAAACCAAGTAATGCTTGCATCCCGAACAATGTCTAATACGGAGTTTTGAGCTTAAGCAATTGCATTTTTTTAAACTAAACATTTTGTTCGATTGAATGTTTTTCCAATTGTGAACTAGGAAAATTCGGTTTACCTTACAAAGATCGGGAAGAGTCCCAGTTCTGTTGATCTGATGTTTGATGAAATTAACGAGCGAAAAGTGTAAAAACCAAAATTAAAAGGATATGTTTTAATACAAGAAAATTCATTTATATTTCATTTCTCTTTTACAATGGATAGATCTCAAATTCAAAGTGCGAAAAGATGGCCAACCTTAACAATATGGCGCCAGATTAAAATAAAGATAATACACACAACAACTAGTATGCAACATTAGAGATGGTACTAAACATCGATAACAATTCTATTTATTTTTTCTTTTAATATTAACAGAAGGCTATGTTTTGAACGTGCTCACAACACATTTGTTACAGTTTTGTCTGCATACTTTTGCATAAACCGCTGTTGAGATTTTGATCAAACTACATATTTAGGATAATAAAATAGTAACCATATTTAGTTTTTCTTAAAAAAATCGAATACAACAGTTTTTCTTACCATTTCTCAAAAATTATCACCCAAAAGCCGATCTGTGTTATTAATTTCTTATAACTCAATACCGCACTCCCTTTCAAATTCCAATAACAGCGACGCAAAACTTTATTTAGCAAAAATTTTCCACTTCTTCTTTTTTCAAGCCATATTCAATATGCGCCTAAAAATAATTCCAACAATTATTGGAGCCTTACACAATCAGAAACTCCCACTTCATTTGCACCCCCGCACACGTCCATTGGCATGTTCGGTTTATGACTTCTAATGCAAGTTCATAAAAAAAATCTAGCAGATCAGAAAACAGACTATGACAATGCCTTGTACTTAAAAATCGTATAAGGTTAAGGTGTTAGAGGTTATAAAATGATACAGTAAACGCTTGTAACTCTCTAACCAGAACATGGGACAATTGTCTGATACTGAGAACTTCAACTTTTAAAAACTCACATTGTTATTTGAGGTCATATCAGATGAATAACCCAAACTGGAATTCTACTTTTTCCCGAACCGATTCTTTTACCTAGCATTGCTTCTCAGGTCTTTACCTACCTATCCTATAAAATAAGAAAACAACCAACCAAACTTTTGATCAACGAGAAAGTTTCGTTCGACCCAGTCGTTCACTTTATTTTTCCTGCTGATTCTCCTGGAATCGCATAAAGTTTTGAACGGAAAATTCGTCTAAAATTTATGTAGACACTTTCTTAAAGACCTGCTTGACTAAGTACACGACTTTCTTGTTTGAATTTCACCGGCGTTTCGGGGTGAGAAAATTATTTCAACGGCGAATTCCGGCGATAATTTCAGACTTTCATCTTTTCCTTAAATTGACATGCGTTCTCATCACGTTACATTCCCTCGCCTGGCTTTAAATACACACCTAAGGGGGAAGAAATTACTATTCCCAGTGGCTTGCGCTTGGCCTACAACGATTTGTAACTTCTTTTGTTCGAAACGGAAGGCAAGAGTAACCCCAGTAGAAATCGAACACACTTGCATTCCATATTTCATATATTACATCAAAAGTTGTTCGCTCTGCTTGTTTTAAGACAACAATTTACAGAGGAAGTATGAGTGGGCCATGTTTTGAGTTTACCCAACCACAACATGAATATGTGTACACAGCTTTTGTAAATGCATAGATTCCTTGTTATTCTACAGTAAATCACTTGATATGCTAATTTTGCCAGGACACTTTGAATTATATTAAAAAAAAAAAAAAAAAAACAAAAAAAAAACGGAAAGTTAGTTGGAAAACAAAACCAAACATAAGCCTAATGCATAATTATACTCCTCTCACGCACTCAACGCTCAACCTCTTCAATTTCCAGTTGTGTGTCAGTAAGGAAAGTATCAGCCTGCAGCATTTCACATTACAGCAGACACAGGGACATGAATATGGAATCACCCCTGCATTGCTGACACAAAAAGCATCCCGTAATTGCTTTTCGGTATAATCACAAATCCACATAGCACACGACGCCAGCGGATAGCACACGCTCGTTCGTTGTTTCCCTTCTTGCCTGCTGTAAGGTTAGGTTAACAACTTTAAAGAAGAACTTCACGGTCGTGTCCTCGTCGTTGTCGTGTGCTACACACGCCTGTTGGAGATATACATTATTTTGTACATTTCTATGGATGTGCTCCTTGAGTGGGTCACATAAGCCCTACTCATACCATAATTGAAGTATTTGAATGTGCTCCTTGGCTCCTTCTCGTTTCGTTTTCCCGAATTATTTTTTTCACTTTCATTTCACACACACGAGTATATGCAATCGCACACTATACGAGCTCATAGCGTTAGTGGAAAACTACGCCATATGCCCGCATAGGGATGCGATTACGGAAAAGCCTCCATTGAAGATGACATGCAGTATGTGATAGTACCGCTTTGAACTGGTATGCATGACGACCTCGTTGTGACGCGTTTCTTTCCAAGAACCGGCACACCATGGTGAAAAGCTTCAAATTGCTGAACCAAAAGGAAAAACTATTTCAAGCCTGCGCTCTTCAATTTGACACAATTTTCGGTCGTGCATTGTTACTGTTACGAGTCTGCATCTGTATAGCAATTGTGTGTGTGACTTTATCCCATCTGGACCCCCTACCCGGCGGGGAAGTCCTGTCGTCGTGTACATGCATCGGCGAATGGCAAAACTAAACAGGGAAACCGCAATTTTTTTTTTTTTTTGTTTGGTACAATCGTAAATGCACAAAGGATATATAAAAACCGGATGAAATAATAACAAAAACTGTAAAAGAAGGATGAGCAGGATGTAAAATGAAATCTATTCTGAAATCGTTAAAGGATAGACGGGTTTAAACTGGATTTTAATTAAAAGCGAAATAAGTAGGACAAAGGATTACTTGCAGTTGTCGTTTGTCCGAAACTTCCTTTGCCAGCAATGCGGCAATTTAAAGTTGCACAACGAACACGTATGCATGCGAGAGTATGCTGCCCGAAAGCAGTATTGTTACCGCATCCAATGTTAAGTTTATGTGTGTTTTCTTCCGAACAAGTTGTAGAGAGTGTAGATGCTGCCAATTATTCTTAGATGAGTTGATGTTTTTTGCTGGCTGCAGGATGTCCGTATGGGATAGCAATTTGTAATGGGAATGAAGCTTCTTGGAGGAGATTGTGATACCACTTACTGAAATTTGCTCGCGGTTTTTTTTCATATTTTATGGGTCACGATGCCTTGTTCTCAAAGTAGTATCCTATTCCTTCTGGTTCGATGGGCATATTTCTCTGGGGCATTTTTCTATAGTAGGCATATTGGATGTCTTATTAGCTTGTTTTTTTACCAACAGAGAACAGAGTAGAGTTAAATTGAAAGCTGTCAAAGTTGAATACACCGAGAACGAACATTGGGCTTGCTCATCGTTGTGCAAGGGCGTGATGTCGTTGCAGTGGAATCTACTTCATACAAGTTCGTCCCCGGATTTGTGCGTAAAGCTTACGAGTGTCACTCAATTATTACCCTTGTATATGATTTCTTTAAATCCAGAAATGTTGACCTACACTAAGAAGAAATTCAATCAGCTGAGTTGTATTCTCGTCAATGCAAACAATTGAAATTTGAGAAGGCTTCGAATGTGGCTATGTCTGCAGTCGTTGGATAAGCCGCTGTTGGAAGCCAACAATTTGTATATAATGACAAGTGGAAGATATTGAACCTACTTATAAAGCTGTGTACATGGAATTCAGCTTTCACCTGATCCATGTTTTATTAAATACCGCCGTAGTCGGTACGACGAAAAACGTCTGCCCTATTATTTTAGTGATGGGTTTTGTTCGCAAATCGGTTGATGTCGTTGAAATTGCGGACGGAAGAATCACATGTCATTCGTCAAAACAAAACGAGAACATTTAAAAGAAGCTTATTCGAATACGTAAAGAAAGTTTTTTAGTTCGGCCAGCATTCAGTCCAGACCAATAAAGTAATGGAACCTGCAATCTTCTTTTTGGAAAGCGATTTTTTTCGCAAATAGCTCGAGCAACCTCATTTTAACTTAATTTTAATAGACGTTAACAGCTGGTTTGGTGCAGATCCACATCCAGCTGCGAGCGATAGGTACCTTAACTAAGGAAGTCCTCTCCCGCCTAAAGTACTCACACTAAAGTGACAGCATATTTTCCTGAGAATTTTTTTTTGTTATGACCGCCTAAACGTGAAAAGACTCATTCCCATACTGTTGCACTTATCGTTGCCAGAATCAAAAGTACGAAAAGGGATGACATCGTGAGTTTTCTATTGGGGGGCAACAATGTTTCTTTTATTTTTGAACACCAGAGTCAAAAAAAAAGATAATAACTATAAGTTTTATTAGATACATACATGTACATGTATGTACATATTTTATTTGATTCTACACATTAGGAAAAAGCATCAAAATTATTTATGTACATACTTAATGTAAGATAAGCAAAAGAAAATATAAAGTAAATAAATAAGTTCTCAACTAAGTAAAGTAAATTTTGGTTTCAAAACAAAAACTGAAAGAGGGACAGATGATAGTACAAAACAAAAACGTACAGGAGAACAACTTAAGCACGTGAAGTGAGATGTAGTTCGTGAGTGGATGCATTCAGCTTTGAAAGTTTTCTTCATGTTTAACCTTTACACTAAATATTTTCTAGGCAATTTATAAGCAATTTTGTATGGAAAATTTCGCCATTGTGAGCTCGAAAAATGTAGACTACCGCGGGATGTGTTTACATAGAATATTCCTAAAAATATTAAAAGAAAGTATTTTCAAAATTTTCAATTGAATGTTTTCTTATATTGAATTTGGATTTAGTAAGGGGGACAGTGGTTTGTATTAGGGGGGAGGGCAAACAGTCTTCCCTAAAGGGGAACGTCTGGCATCCATAGTTGCACTTTATGTATAGCTATGACTGAGGCCTTAAGCAAGAACTTGCCCTCGTTCCACTTTCCACTGCTAAAATTCTAATACATTGTGAGTGTGACTGCCGCCCTTAGGCCCCAGTTATAGCCATCCGTAAAAGGCAGCCGAAAAAGTTGGAACAGTATGAAAATGAGTCGAAAACAATTACAACAAATCAAGTACCACTGATTGGATTCCATAAGAAAAAAAATCCTGACAGATGGAACAGCAAAGAAATTAAATATTGCAGTGGAATGATTTGGTTTTTATTTTGTGGAGTTGACTGAGAAGTAGATCGGAAAAAGTTTTTCGTACGGAAAAATTAATAAATTATCTGTTTATTGGTTTTTGATAAACTAACTTTATATATCACTAACGAACCCACTGCAGCGCCATTTGCCGGGCTAATTTGTGAATCTAAACCATCCAAAGCGCCACCTAAATGCATACAAAAAAATGTATTCCAATCGGTCCAGCCGTTAAGAAGGAGTTCAGTGACATACACACGTACAGCAGAAGCAACATTTTAAGACCAAAATTGAATTCAACCATTAGGGGATAATTTGGGTTTTTTTTTATAATTCTTTTCTATTTGTATTTCCTTATCGAGAATCAGTTCTCACAAGTCACAATATTCCCGCAATTCATCAAGTTTCTACTTCAGGATTAAAGTTGTTTCACAAATGGATCTCACAAATGAATTCACATACTTTTGTAGTTATATATATTCTATTCTTGGGAGTTGTTGCTCTACACAAGGTCGCAGCGTTAAAAAGCAACCCCATAACCCATAGGCTTTTAGGCTAATTTCAAAATCGCCCATTTATCGCTTCATTGTTTTGTCGAATGACTCTGCCACAAATGACCGAGAAGTTAAGAATGAATAAATAATTAATTTTTATTTAGAAGGAAAGAAGCCAGTCAAGTTGGAAAACAGAAAAACCAACTTTCAGTTGCCACCTTATTCGGCGGATTAAGGACTAAGCCAAGTAATAATGTAGCATTTGCAATGGTTTTAATGCGCGAACTTTAATTGGTCACTTTTTGCACTTGAAAATGTTTTGTATTTACCCAGCAATCGGAGTGAATAAATTTTTCTTGCGGCGCGTGGAGGATTTTAATTAAAATTCTTTGGATACTGTAACGACTACGAGTTGAAATGAAAGACGACCGCCTCGGTTGACGCTCAGCTAATGACTGGCTCTTTATTAACATCGAATAATAACTGTACTTATTCTAATGTATGTATACGTGACATCTTCTTTTCTTACGAAAAAAAAAAAAAAAAATAATAATAATAATGTATATATATATGTGAAAGATGAGATTATTAAGACAACGCATTTAGTCCAAGCCGTTACTTCAATAAACTTAATTCATTAGTGTTACTACTTCATTTGGGGTTCGGATCGAAAATGCTGTTGAAAAGCGTCTACACTGGTCACGTTTCACGTATAGGTACTATAAAAAGTAAAAAGAGAAGGAAAAAAAAACGAAAGAAACGAAAAAGTTATTCAAATTATGTAAGAAATTATTCATATAGGAA
The DNA here is from genome assembly GCA_949126925.1 of Cheilosia vernalis. Taxonomy (NCBI): domain Eukaryota; kingdom Metazoa; phylum Arthropoda; class Insecta; order Diptera; family Syrphidae; genus Cheilosia; species Cheilosia vernalis. Next base: position 34,266,495 of record OX421360.1, on the reverse strand, counting down.
ATAGCGGGTGACATCTACTTTGCAGCATCGTATCGCTCAACCGGTTTCACTATTCGTCCATATCTGGTCTTCGTGGGCAAATTGGGTAACGGTGGAACAGCTTCGTTGGTGAGCGCCTCTTCTAAACGCTCCGTCGACGTAGTGGCTGGTGTTCTAGCGTCTGGCTCGTTTGATGTCGGCTTTTCATTCGGAGCACACACTTCGGTTGATGTTGTGTTTTCCTTGGTACTAGGCGCATGACTTATTGCTGTCGGCGATTGAATGCAGGCTTTTGTTTTGTGTATGTGGAACGTATTTCTTCTGTACTGCCTTCCATCGTTTGTTTTCACTATGACTGATCGCGGATATTCCGTTTTTTCAATTACCTTGGCGCCTTTCCATTCGCGAGGTGCTACGTTCAGCCGCACCTGGTCGCCGACCGTAAGTGGTGGCATTACTGCTGCTGCTCGATCTACATACCGCTTTTGGTTCAACCGCAATTCGGTTAGTTCTTCCGTAACTCCCTGTACGACTTCGGGTTTAAGCGCTTCGATACTGATAGGTGCCGTGGTTCTTGTTCTTCGACTAAATAACCGTTGGCTCGGGGATTTCAGTACCTCGTTTCGTGGTGTGTTACGAAGCATCAGCATGGCCAGGTACGGATCCGTATTATCGAGGTAGCAACGCTTAAGAATACCCTTTGCCGTTTGCACGTTTCTTTCAGCAAATCCGTTAGACCTCGGGTAATGTGGTGAAGATGTTCGATGTTCGAACCCCCAATCTTTTGCAAACGTTTGGAACATTCTACTCGTGTACTGCGTGCCGCCGTCTGATTCCAATGTTTCAGGTATGCCATGAACTGAAAACCATTGACGTAAGAACAGGATTACCTCCGAGGATGTTGACGATTTCAGCTGTCGGAAATCTACAAATCCCGAGTAGTGGTCTGCTATTAGTAAGAAATCGTCTCCCTGGAATTTGAAAATATCTGTAGACACAATTTGGAAAGGGTATTTAGGAATAAGGCGAATGATCATCGGTTCTCGTTGATTCATTCGTTGTGTTTGTTGACATATTGCGCATCGTTCTACATAATTCTTTATATCCTTAGCCTGCCCGCTCCAATACAGTGTTTGACGAGCGCGTTGAATCGATTTAGTTATCCCAACGTGTCCCAAATGAGTTTCTCGTATCATATTTGGCACTTCCCTTTTTGGAACTATAATCTTGTTACCTTTTAGCAAAAGTCCATTTTCAAAAATTATTTCTTGTTTGAACGGTGCATACATTTTTACAGCTGCTGGCAGATTTTTTTCGTCGTTTGGCCATCCGCGCATAACAACGGCTTTCAGCAGCTGGAGCTCGACGTCATTCCTCGTTTCCTCAATCAAACGCTCTCTTAGATCGTTGCTGATCGCTAGTATTGTATTCACTGTACATTCTTCATCGTAGTCTTCGACTTCTTGAAGGCAGTCTCTGCTAAGAGTATCGGCGATCGGTACGTTATTACCTTTTACGTAGCTTACCTTTGGTGAGTATACTAATACGTCGAACAGTATGCGTTGCAGTCGTAGTGGTGCATTCTGAATCGGGTTTCTGAATATGGTCTCGAGGGGTTTGTGGTCCGTTTCGATCGTTAGCTCCTTACCGTAGACGTATTCGTGGAATTTAGTGCAACCAAATCTGATGGCCAACGCTTCCTTGACTATTTGTGGTTGGTTTTGCTGCGACTGAGTGAATGCTCGTGTTGCATAGGCTACTGGCCTGCCCTTTTGCATCAGGCAGGCACCCATTGATTTGCTGCTGGCGTCGACAGACAGCTTGACGCTTTGATTGACATCGTAATAAGCCAGCACCGGAGTTGTGGTTAACGTACGCTTGATGTTGTCAAATGCTGCTTGGTGTTCGGTATTCCAGCACCACGCGATGTCCTTGCGCAGTAATTCTCTAAGGGGGCTAGTAAGTTCCGACAAGTTGCTTATGAACTTTCCTAGGTACGTTACCATACCTAGTATGCGTTGAAGTTCCTTTACGCTTGTTGGTGGTTTCAATCTGTTGATAGCTTCTATTTTTTCGACATCTGCTTTGTACCCGTCTTCTGCAAATATATGTCCAAGAAATTTAACTGTCGTTTGGCTGTACTTACATTTTTCCTTGTTCAACGTGAACCCCATTTTTGTTAAACGTTCAGTTACTTTTTTAGTGATTCTTTGTACTTCTGCGTTGGACTCTGCGTGTATTAAAATGTCGTCCATAGCCACTTCTACGTTGCGTATTCCTTCCAGAGTACGATTCATTACTTCGGAGAAAACTTCCGGAGCCGATGATATGCCAAATGGCATCCGCAAGTATCGATATCGACCCCAGGGTGTTGAAAACGTTAAATATTTTGAGGTTCGGTTAGTGACCTTAATTTGCCAGAACCCTTTCTCACAGTCTAATTTTGTGAAAAACTTGCTACCGTTTATTCTGGCTGCAATTTCCTCAACTGTTTTTAGCGGATAGTGTCTCCGTCGGATGTTTTTGTTTAGTTCCGTAGGGTCCATGCAGACTCTAAGTCTTCCTTTGTTAACGACTAGCATTGGACTCACCGCCGGTGTTGGTTCGCTTATCGGTGCAATGACGCCCATGTCGACCATACGATTTAATTCCGTTTTGACTTGATTACGTAGCGCATGAGGCACTCTTCGTGCCGGAATAATTTTGAACTGAGGATTTTCGATGAAGTCTATATCGTATTCGAATTCTTTACAGCATCCCAATCGTTTATCGTCTTCATCGATTTTATTGACTCGTTCTATTAATCCCATTTCTTCGCAGCTGTCTCTACCTAGTATCGGTTGCAGGTTCTCAGTTACGATCTTAAACGTAACTATGTGTTCGGATTGCTTATACCTGCAGGGAATTTTGGCCTCACCAATGACCTTGATGCTTTGGTTGTTATACGCGATCAAACGTTTGGTCGCAGATTTCGCGATGATTGCGTCTAGTGTGTCTGCTGTTTTTTTTGACAACACGTTACAGTGGGCACCCGTATCAAGTTTGAGTGTAAGTTTACGATCACCCACATTTACCGTTGCGCTCCACTTATCGTCATCTTTCGAGTTTTCGCGTGTTAAAATAGACCCAACGAACTGATAGTCTTCCACAGAACTGTCACTGTCACTATCGCGTTCACCAGATAAAGCATATATTTTTCCCGTTGTTGACTTTCTGTAATTTTTTCTATTTTTTCTTAGGTCCGTTGGTTTCTTTTGCTTCTGGCGACAAACCGACTGGAAATGACCCATACGCCCGCACCCATGACACTTTTTATTGTACGCTGGACAACTCCTGTAGCCGTGCTCTTTACCGCAACGCATGCAATCGTATACGTCGTCTTTGTCTTTGTCTATTTTGTTTACGTTTGCGATAGATGTAGCTCTGGTTTCACTGTTTAATTCGCAAATTTGTTTGCTAGCTCTCTCTGCTGCCCTACAAATTTTCTTTGCTCTTTCCAGTGTTAGGTTGTCTTCGAGCCATAGTTTCTGTCTTGTTTCTTCGCTGTGTATTCCTAATACGATTTGATCGGTGACGAATTCCTCTGCGTTGATACCGTAAGAGCATTTTTTTACTTGCTCTTGGAGTTTTTGGAAGAAATCTTCGATCGGTTCGTTGTTATGTTGTTTAATGCGATGAAACTGATACCGCTCGTAGGTTTTGTTTTTTGCTGGTGAGAAATGAGCCGTTAGCCTAGCTTGAATGTCCCCTAGTTTATTTTGTTCGGCTTCCGTTAATCCAAGATTATTAATCACTTTTAATGCGTCGCGACCGATAACCGTTTTGAAATTTGCCACGCGGATCTTTTCCTCTTCGGCATAGATTTTTGATGCTATATAATAATTTTCGTATACATCCAGCCACTCGGTCCATTCCTGGGCCATATCAATATCATTGTTGATTAACAATGGTTTTGGTGGTTTAAGCGACATTGAAAAAAAAATAATTATATTTTGTATACTAGATTATTGTACTGTTTCGCGGCCGGGTTTCGGCACCATGTAACGACTACGAGTTGAAATGAAAGACGACCGCCTCGGTTGACGCTCAGCTAATGACTGGCTCTTTATTAACATCGAATAATAACTGTACTTATTCTAATGTATGTATACGTGACAGATACCAACAGTTGGGCACTCCCTTTCCGCTGATCGAATAGAAGATGATTTCGCCGTTCGCAAGAGATTGCCTATCGAGTTAATTATAGTGAATAGGCTATTGACATTAGCACAACTTTGTGACAGTTCATCTCTGGGCAGTAATCGTATATGAAAGCCTTTGAAATGCAATTAGCACGGTTGATTTCTAGAAACGTTTATTTGAATTGTTCTCTTAAAACATACAAAAATGACAGTATGCCTTAGAACAAGTCAACGTCAGAAGGTCTCTATTTAAGATGTAAGAAGAATAGGTCCTTTTATTCAAGTGCATAATTTCTTTTGGTTGCTTTAGACTGACAGCTCGTATGTTTTATTCCCAATGGATACCTTCGAAACCGTGTTTTTTTTTTTTTTTTTTGTTAATTGAGTCTTTTAATTTTTACATAAAAATCGACGACAGTTAGGTTTGGCTCAACATTTTTGCGAAGAAACAAAATGCCTGCTTCTGGAGAGAAATGGAGCTCAAGAGGCTTTTTTACCCATAAAGGATGTTGGGTGAAAAATAAAAACCAAACAAAAACATAACATACGTTGTTCTTTGCTGTGGGTCATTTGGCGATTTGTATTAACTTTTTCACAGACAGAGAAAGCGACGCGTACTCTTACCCACTGCGCACTTTAATCCCGAATATCTCCATCTATTTGTTAGTTTTATAGATCGCAAACCACAGAATCTGAGCACAGTTGTTGTTACGAGTAGAACTCTCTCTTCATTTATCCCACGAAGCATAGTCATTTTTCCCAATTTTTTTTTCCTTTCATAGTACTAAAATTTCCTTAAAAAGCCCTTGATACTTTTTTGAGAAAAATTCGAATTTTTGAAGTAAAACTTGGTTTGTACGGGAAAAAAAATATTGAATTAACCTTTAGTTTTAAAATCGCAGATTGTTAACATTACTGACTATTTGTTATGGTAATAGAAAATTTTCGTAAAAGAGCAATTTTTTACAGACACTTTTTCATGGTCATAATGTAGATGCTTTGATGAAATTGTAGCGAAAATTTATTATTTGAATGTTTTTTTGTTGGATTCCTAAAAATTCCACGATTTAGTTCTGTTTCCCTTTATCCCACGCAAGGCTTTTTAGACATCGACATCCCACAAAAACGGATAAACCCCACGATATAACAACACTGGCTGAGCATGTCTAAACTTTCACAATGGCATCACCAGCCTTCTTTAAGTGTTTAAATTGCGAGTACGCTTGTGGTTCTGCTGCGTGTCTGAGGTCCTTTATACAACACACGTTAACATGCTCTGGAACTTCAAGATTTATCGTAGCAAAATCAGTGTAAGCGCCAACGCATTTGCTGAATGAAATTCTCATGAATACCTTAGCCTAGAAAAAATCGTTACTTCAAATTAAGAACGTGGGCAAGCTCCCATTAGAAGGCTGTCACATTGTGGTACGTCAGTTTTATAAACCCTGTAGAGAACCACACAAATCAATTAACATCCATAATGCAGTTCGGTTCCACATTGAACAAAATTACACCACAATCAAGTTTAAATGAATACCATATCATGAATGCGTTTCATTTTTGTTTAGGGCTCTTTGAAATTGGTATCTTCTTTTATATATTTGCTTTTGGAAGGACGATCTTCACAATTTTTGCCTTAAAGATTTTTTTTACTTTCCAAAAGTTTGGGGATATTTCCAATCACACGTTTATTTTCGAAGGTATTGAGTAGGTACCTCTTTAACAAATTTCTCCTAATTTCCCAAGAAATTCAATATCCTTTTCGAATTTATACATTCTCTGTCAAGTATTTCTTAGATAACAAATATCTGACACACTCTCAATGGAGTCATACAAATACCTGCACTCGTCGATTGCAAATTATTTTTCCACCCAATATGACACTAATGCAATTTCCACACAAAAATAAACTGCTTTGTAAATGCATTTCTTCTCTCACATTATTCCGTTTTCCTTACGCAACGTCCCGCAGTCGACATGACCTGTTTGTAAGAGTTCTCCCCCGGGTTGTAGCTAGCTACACAATGTTTCCCATCCAACAGCCTATACATGGGTAGGAATTTTTGCATTTTGAATGATGTCCCCTGGTTGTTTATCAAAATTTATTCATTTTGCAGACATTGGCAATATCGGAACTGTCAAATTAAATTGCTCTTGATTTCCCCAGAGAGTCCATGAGACATGAAACAGCACAGAGTATATACACTTTAGTTAAAACCATGGACACGAGAAAATAAAGTGATTAATAGGTGCTGGCTCTACTTTTGAAAACAAGTACCCGCCTGATGAACGTGGACCCACATCAAAGTCGGAATACAAACAAATATGTCGACTCTAATAATAATATTTTATTTTCAGCAACCTACAATTTCGCCTTAACTCAAAGAAATAGAAATAGTTTCAACATTTATATAAATAAAAAAATAAAAACGAAAAAAACAAAAACCAAAACAAAAAGCAATTTTAGAAATAATCAAATTTAAATCCAACCAAACAACAGAATATTTCCGTCACTTATAGTATAAAATAACAACAAATAGCTAAGCATTTTCTACAAACAAAAGAAAAAAATAACGCATTTTTCAACTAATTTTCGAAATTTCTACACAACGCAAATGATTGCGTTAAAAAAATAAAAAAAAATATAAACATAAAAATCAAAATGAAATATTAAATAACTTACACTTTACACTAAAATTAAGACACAACGGTTCTATATAATTATAAGAAATCTGCTAATTGCCTGCTGGGAGGCATTTTTAGCATTAGACACAAGATGTCGTTAGTACTGTGTAATATTGGAGGAACAGCGGCCAGTAGCACAACGACAGTATCGATGCCGACGACCACAACCGCATCGACGATAGCTATTGCAGCGGCAGGTGTTGTCAACAATGACAATAACAACAATATGGATAACACTAGCGAGGAGTCGAATCCTGTTACAATTTACAGGTAAAAATTGCGTTCAGTGGGCGGAGTTGGTATTTTTGTCCGAATATAGGGCTGACAACTAGGGGAGTTATAAAAGACCACCTTCAAAACCGAACTCAATTACTATGCTGGAATGACGTTACAAACGTTTTAAAATGCAAATTGAGTGGGCGTGTGCAGTGAGTTAATGGACGTATGGTCACAGTTCAAGGGACAATGAGGTGCATGTGCAATGAAATATTTTATTTCGACTTTATTTAAATTTTTCAATCAAGTATTTGGAGATTCTTTTGTTGTAAATTTAAAATTTAAACTGTTATTTAAAACCCCAATTTGGCCTTCATTTGGCGGTGCAGATGAAACTACATTTATATTCAGACCTTATTGTTGTTTTATTGAACATCTTTCTTACCAAAATAGATTAGAGCAGACAACTATAGTCACTGTCTCTGTACTATGGGCTATCAGCCTAAAAATCTGCAAGTACTTATGGTAAAATTGCATAAACTAGTGTGCTTAATGACTGTCGTCTTCATTTTCTCCGCCAGTATTGAATGATCGTGCGTGCTGTGAATTCGGTGCGAAATCTATTACAATTTGTGAATTTTTTTTTAGTTTTTCTTTTGTTAAAGAAATGTCAACATATAGCCCTGATTTAAGGTACCGGGAAAATTCTTTCGTTAGCTGAAACAGGCTTCTCAGATGGGAGGTGTAAACTAATATTTTACGTATAATGCGTAAAACACAAAATATTGCTACTACGAGTACTGATGTTGACGAAGTGTGGACCAACCATACAAAGTTAAGAATCTCACGATACTGACTACATTTTAACAACGTAGATATTTTTTTCCAAAGAGAGTTGAAAATGCAATAGGTTTGTTTCTTTACTTTTGCAGTAATAATGGAAAAGACTGTCAACATGAAAGTAATGGGGCTGAATTTCATGACGAAAAAAACTAATCAGTTATGGAACGACGAATCTAGTCAAGAAATTCGCGACTGAATACTAAGTTGACAGTTCGCATACGTGGCTAACGTAGGAAAAGTGACGTCGACCAATCTAGTTTTTGCGATCAGGCTACATTCTTAATTGTGGCCAATATCTCTTATCTGGAGATATTTCTAAGACAACTTATCGGGGATACTTGTAAAATCTTGAAAATTGAAAACAAAAACGTCTGTCTATCAATCCAACATATTTTTTTTTTTCATTTAAATTAAAATGTGACATATATTTTAAGTCAAAACGATACTTCGATACTTGATACTAGCACAAAACAACCTCCAAACGCGTCTATCTTATACAAGCTCTATACACAGTTGTAAATTCTTTATAAATAAGGATTTTACGTTTAGAGGCATTTTATTAAGTGCACAACTTTATGGAATGCCTATAATACGTTTGTAAATAAAGCTGAAACAGCTTTCATTGCTCCTTAGCCCAGGGGTAGCATCAGTGAAGATCTTAAGTTAAGTTGAATGCTTTGCTGCCGGCTATTAGTATATCTAATTCCACTCGGTTACTTCCAGGAATCGAGTGCTTTATAAACTTTGAGTTTTGTTTGACTATCCCTTAAAAAAATGTCTTCCATTACTTTCTTCATGGCATAGATGTCAACGTAGACAACACGTAATCAACCAATCGGTACGACTGTGAGATAGACAGATGAAGTAAGTCTTCCAAGAAAACTCCTCCTACAAATTTCAATTCCTATTCAATGTGAATATATAGTTTGAGGACAGTTGTGCCAGAGATTCAATTTTGTGTCACTGGTATAAAGACTTGTCAAAGTAGTTAATAATTATAGATATCAACTACCCACGAGTGACTTAGAAATTTCATTGTCTCTTATAGGAAAGTTCTTCTGAAAGTGATCGAAGGGTTGAAGTTGCTTCTCGGGTGCAGATTTTAGTGAGCCCACTATACAGGCAGTTCTCTCTTCCTTATACTCAGATTCTTGTAAAAGGATTAGATGTTAATCAGCAGAAGACCGCTAAACCACAGTTTCGATATGGTCCTTGCAATATTTTTATTGTATATAGTCAGTGGAGTGCTTTCGTTTACAGCCCCATTTCTAGCTTTTCCTACGGACATAAAATGCAATCTATTAATTTTATTGACACTGCTGGTGCTTTTGAAGGAAGATTGGTAAGATAAGGTCAGATATAAGATTCGTTGAATTGTCTTCTCAACGTGACGAAACACCAAAACCACGCTTTCGAATAACACTTATAAAACAATCGTAATTTCCATCAAAGGAATGACCTCGCACGTACCGTATACAAATAAAGTCAAACCCAAATTACACCTTACACAAACATATTTATTGTCTCCAAAGTCAATTATAGCACCAGGTCAATATAGGTTTAACTTGACAAATGAATTACCAGTCTTCTGTCCGCCGTCACTCGCTGTCAAGTTTTGTTAGCAATATTTCACGCCGAAACAACATCCACACCGTGTAATCACAACTTTGACAAATAATTAGATGTACTCCGAGTCAATTTGAAAAGCCCGCATTATAATTGTCACGTTCACTTCACCCCTAGTCCTCGACTACAAAGATGGAGTATACATCCCTCGAATTTGACAAGTAGTCTATCGCACGATGGTGAAGGGGAAGGCACTTTATTCCCTTAATATATATGCGGGTTTGATTTTGTCAAATCCACCTAACCCATAATCAACATATTTTTCCACTGTATACATGCAAACCCATCAACAGATGGGTCCTTTTCGTTACAGTCGGTCGTTCGGTCGGAGTTCGTTCCAACGATATTCCATCCACTGATACCAGTCTTGCGCATTTAAATAAATAATAAAAACATTTATCTAAGCCATTCAGTCATAAAGCCATTCGAAATTTATTCACAGCACGCCCGCATAAAGGGAGCAGGTGTACAGTAGGTACACACCTTTTTTTTTGTCGAGTTATTTTAGCGGTGGCCTTCTGTTGGTTCCTGTGTCGCCCTTATCTCTGGCGGGTAATTGCCTATCGTGACCCAGTCCTAGGGTCAGCTGAGCAAAATCATTTTTAATTGCCCCCAAATATTGTCGCGACTGTTTTTTCTTGTATACATTCCCACGGGGAAAAATAAAACATTGGTTTTGATCATTTCGTTTGGTTGGTTTCGTTTCAGGTGCCGGGCCCCAATAGCGTCACTCGATTGCATGGAAGAGTTCAGTGGTACGGGAGGTCATCTTGATTTCGGTATCTTTTAAACAACACACACAACAATTTGTATAGTCTTACTTTATTGTACGCTGCTCTGTGCCTTGTTCTAGCTAAGCCCGCTTTCTAAAGTGCACCCTATATATATTTTGTATTAACTATTGTAACAGCACTTCCTAGATGTATATGCGATTGTGTTCAACAAGCTTGTTTGAAGAGCATTACAAATTTTCAATTCTATGCTTAATGTAAGGTTCTTTTTTCATTCGAATAGGTCGCTCAATAAGTTTGGGATCGAATCCGGGATTACCGCTGCGTCATGGTTCAACGCCGACACCGGGCTTACGGTATAAAAACCTCGGAAAGAGTGGGCTGCGTGTCTCGAATGTGGGTCTGGGCACGTGGCCAGTCTTTTCGCCCGGAGTCAGTGATGAACAGGCCGAAGCAATACTCAAGCTGGCCATCGAAAGCGGCATCAATTTGTTTGATATTTCTGAAGCGCACTCGGAAACAGAAATCGGTAAAATACTCCAACGGACCGGTTGGAAGCGAACAGCTTATGTGATCACAACAAAAGTCTACTGGAGTACAAAGTGAGTATGGCCAACGGATATACAAAAATGCTCCAGAAGACGCATCTCATTCTAAATAAATTGCTTTATCATAACGACCCGCTGTAGAAGTTTTAAGCTTGATTTACTCATTAAAAATAAAAGTAAAAAATGGATGTGAGAGAGCAAAGAGCTCTTCTCACTACATCTAGCCTTCGTCTTCATTACACGCTACATATATAGCCGTTAAGTAGTGCGCTTGGGGATGGGTGATGCTGTAGCTTTTTCGTTCTCTCATGTGCATTCTTTATGCGTATAAAGCTGAATTTCATATCAGACGCGTCCTTCTGACATTTTGTGTATTCTTTGGTGTAGCCAAAGATAGTATAACAAGATAGTGCATCTCCGGCACTGTACGGAGATATATAAGTATATGGTAGTCATTTGAATAGAATACGAAAATAAAACCAGAATTCCAGTCCGGAAGGCTCACTGAGGTCAACAACTGGCTCTGATCTGACAGTGACAGTTAAATAAATAAAGTATGGTTGTCATGAAAAAAAAAACTGACAGTTTCTTGGGTCAGATTCTGTAAGTCGGAAACGTTGAATCGTTCGTGCACACGAGAACGTTTCGACTTGCAGAATGGCGACCCTGGTTCTCATCTCACTTGAGGTCAATTGGAAAACAAATGATAAATGCGGGTTGTGTCACTTTCTTGTTCGCTTACTTACGTACATTCGCTTTAAGGTTTAATTCGATTTAGGGCCTCCTTCACACTAAACCAATTTCAATATATCGGAATCGATGTGAATGCAATTCCTGGCGCTTTTGACACAAGTTTAAAAGTACACGGCCATTCATTTGTTGGTTTCAAGTTGGTACCGCTGGCATTTGACACCTGTCAAACTCAGCTGTCATTTGAAGTGTCATGATATTAGTTGAATGTTTGCCATTTACGATAATGGATCGCTTAAAAATCGAGCAACTTGTAAAAATGATTAAAACTTACTACAAAAGTCTTGCTTCAAACGTAGGCACTTTTCGCGCATTACGCGATGTTATGGTCGTCATAACCAACCGCATGCATACGCATGCAATTGGTAAACTTGTGAAGAAATTTGAAGAGAGTGGAACTCTTCTTGATATCGTAAGGCCTGTGCATCATCGTAATGCACGCACAGTAGAAAATATTGCTGCTGCAAGTGCAAGTGTTGCTAATGATCGGACTTTATGGATTTATCAATTTGGAGCGATGTGGTCGAATGATTTTTTTGGCCGGCCAACAAGACGGAGAAGCAAGCAACACAACACGACCAATTATGGCTTTATTGCGTAAGAAGTTCCATGGTCGCGAAATTTTACGTTTTGGCGACGTTAATTGGCCTCCAAGATCATGCGATTCGACACAGTTAGATTTTTTACAAGAGACCGTGTTTACGCGAATAATCGCCGAACTCTAGACACATTAGAAACCTACATTACTCAAGTTATGGCCGAGATACCGCTCGAAATGTGCGAAAGTGGTTAAAAATTACCTCAAACAAATCGCATGCTGCGAGTCTTCGCGAGGCGGCCATTTGAATGATATTGTTTTTCACACTTAATGGAAAAGTGCAAACTTTATAATGAAATAAAATTATTATCAAAAATTAATCGCTCTGTGTGTTTTAATTAGCTTTACTTTCGAACCCGAAAAATTAATGACCCGCCGAAATACATACATTTTAACAAGTGCAACGATTTTCTGTAACAGATAGTTGTAATGCTATTTTCATCGCCTCTAAGGCTGAAAATACACCGGATCACACAAAACCTTTTTGATTCGGAAAGTAAAAGACGTTTTTTTATTCGTGATTCGTCTGGTGTGCGTTGAAACAAGACAAAATGGACATTCATTGGCATGCTCCTTTCTTCATAGTTGCAGATAGGGCTTCTTGTCTCAATTGAAAAGTAACAATTTTTTCTACATCCAAGTCCATGTTTCTACTAATTTTGCGCACAGAATAAATACGAAGCAAAGTCAAGACGTCTTACAAGTGACTGTTAGATTTGTTAACAAGTTGAAGTATGAAGTATTTAAAATCAACTAAATTCCGTTCACAGAAGTGGAGATTCGACCTCTGCATTTGAACTTGTAACTCTTTCTTACCTAATGTGTAATAATTGTAGATATAAACTTGTTAGGCATGTAATAAAGTCAAGTCACACAAGGGTATAAAACTTGTAAAAATTAACTTGTATGTCAAGTCTTAAAAAAAAGTTACAATTTTAAAGCTACTCTCATCATCACTTATGGAAAAATTTCGCAGACACTTAGGACTTTAATTTAATTTAAATTAATTTTGGTTTTATTTATGTGGCTTTGGCAAAATATTACAGTGTCTTAAAACTGAGACATAAAACCAACTGACACATGTCACACTTGTCAACCTGATGGATGATCTTTATGCGTTCGCAGCTTTTCAAGTCTCCTTTCGTAATTCAAAATTCATAAAGCGCCTTAAATAAAGTGCGATATGTTGAATAGTCATATTGGTATATCTTGAATACATCGGTAAATGGTCATGAGCTTAGCATTGAACTTGTAGACGTTTATTACAGAAATATGTAAGTATTGCCGATACGAGTATTTACTTGTTCGACAAGTTGTTTAGACTTACAAGCAGCAGTCGAATTTGTTCGGAAGTCGTAATAAGACTACCAGATTTATAATTTTGTACCACAGAAATGTGTTTTAAATTCACTTATATCACAAGTAATTACCGGTTTAAGTTATAAAGATTGTAATATACATTATACATAGATTACAATTATTAACCAACCTGATCGATCGAATTATATGCGAGCGAACTGAAATCAAGGCGAAATGAACTAGAGGTTCGACCGGTGTGGTCATAGTTTATGATTTCGATTCGACCAGTGATGCCAATTCGAATCGAAGTCTTTGCATTTTTGATAAAAACAATAAAAAGTGAGTTTTTTACTATGCTAGTACAACGAACCTATCGTACTAGATGATTCAAATTTGTTAACGAAATATTTGTTGATAAAAGAATAGGTAATTGAACCTTTTTTGGTCTCTGTAATCCAAGAAGCTAACAGAGGTTTTTGTTCCCATTTTTTTTTTTGTTTAGGTATAATTTTGACTGACGTCGAGTAAGTCGAGTTAAGCATTGTAAAATAAGCAGTTATGAATATATTTATTTATAAAATACGAAATTTATTTATTTATTTGTACGGATTGATTTAAAGATTTCGCAAAAAAATATGCATTTTTTCGAAAAAACATTCCTAAATGCCTCAATCATCGAAATTATGCCCCAGATGGCATCACTGACCGAGACACTATAATTATTATGTGGTATTCGATTGAGCTGTTCCTTTGGTAAAAAAAAATCTTTTTCGAATCTGGATTTTTTCTCAGATTTGCTTCATATTTACCAAAACAAGTGCGTTTGAGTTTGACAACTGGTGGAGCTATTTAGAAATCAAAGGATGCAAGTTTTGAATTTGTTAATATAAACGTAACCAGTGAATGGAAAAGGCTTTGAAAAGTGTCAAAGGCTACACATTTTCGAAACGCACAAATATCAGCCCAAAAATAAAGCAATTAAGGTTTTTATTTTCGATTATAGACACACGAAGTCTGAAAGTCGAATACCACTTTAGTATCGCGAAATTTGTTTCCGAATTTTGTGTGAAGGAGGCCATTTTTATTTAGCCTGTTATTAAGCAATCGTGCTAAAAGTTCATTTGGTCAGATAACTGCCCGATCAGCAAATTTTAGGAAATAATTTATTATTAATTTAAAAATATATATACCTACATATAATGAAAGGACAACAATAGAAAATTTATCCACAGAAACTTTTGTCTTGTTGTTATAGTATATTTGGTATAACAGTGCAATCTGGTGACAACTAAATGGTCGCACATACAAAAGTTCTTATATTTACAGATCGGAGGAGAGAGGCCTTTCCAGGAAACACATTATCGAGTGTGTCAAGGCGAGCTTGCAGCGATTACAATTGTCATACATCGACATTGTGATTATCCACAAAGCGGATGCTATGTGTCCAATGGAGGGTACTTTCAGTTGATTGTAGTTTGTCAATATACATATACATACGTCTTTTTGGTGTTTTTTTTTTTTTTGTTTTTCATGCAGAAGTTGTACGAGCCATGGCTTATGTCATTCAACAAGGCTGGGCGATGTACTGGGGAACGGCTCGGTGGTCGCAAGTGGAAATTATGGAGGCGTACACCAATTGTCGTCAATTCAATTGTATCACCCCGATTGTGGAACAGTCCGAGTATCATATGTTTTGCCGTGAAAAATGCGAACTTTACTTGCCCGAGATGTATAATAAAATTGGTGTCGGCCTTATGGCATGGGGACCGCTATCGATGGCGTTAAGCGATACGCAAAATGGCGAGAAAATCTTATTCCCAAAGGGTTCGTTTAAAACAAAGAGTCACAGTTACTCGTGGACCGAGGACGAGGTCAATCGAAATGTATGCAAATTATGTCTCTCCAGTTATTTATGGTAATGGTTTTTATTTTTTATTTTTTAAGGGGAGTTGGAATAAAGACCGCTTGGAGGAAGGACGAAGACATTGTGACAGACTGCGAGATCTATCGGCGTTGGCCGAAAAGCTTGGATGTAGTCCCACTCAGTTGTCGATTGCTTGGTCGCTGAAACATGAAGCAGTGCAGTGTTTGTTGTTGGGAGCCACATCTGCTGAGCAGTTACACCAGAGTCTGCAATCGTTGCAAGTAAGTGAAAGTTTCTTTGTATCGTAGATATGTGTGGGGCAGGTGCTTTACGTAGTAAATATATGTATGCTGGGAGGAACATTAAGACCCGTTTTCTGATACTACTCATAGCGATTTAAGTTCCACTTAAAATCTTATGTGACAGTTTATGACAAGGAAAAAGCAGCCCATAAGGTATTTAAGTAGAACTTAAATCGCTATGAGTAGTATCAGCAAACGGGCCTAAGAGGTAGTTGCATTTTGGACCTCGTTAGATTTAATCATTTTTGTATATTTTCCGATTGGATTAGTTTCTTTTACTTTATTTACGAAAATCTATTACAATCGTGTAGATGCAACGTGTCCCATTTTTATAACCGCCAAAGAAGTGACGTTCGAGAGAGAAAGAGGGAAACAAATATTGTCAAAAAGAAAAGTTTCGTTCGGGTACTTTTTTTCAAACGTGCCACCACGAACTGAGAAAATTTGAAAAAATGAGAGAGAAATCTATTTTCCTTCTTTTAATTTTTTCGTAATTTTTTGCTCGACGGTTTTCGACTTACTGAAAAATTAAAACTGACAACTAAGTGACAACTCAAAATTTTGACAGGTAAAACTCTATTCGTTTATTCTGCCGCACTGTTTACAGTAGCACTCAGAATATCTTCTTCATCACTAAACCCGAATGTAACATTTATTTTACGATAAAGTAAAAATGACATTTCCTAAACTTCTTGTAAGAAAACCAGTCAAGTACTTCTCGTTTTTTATTTCAGCTACTGCCACGACTATCTACCAGTGTGATGCTCGAATTGGAGAGAATTCTCGAAAATAAACCGGTGCGGCCACCAATGATATCAACTTTGGCGCTTCGGTGACAATCAGCCTGCCCTCAGGGGCCGCCAAGCATCAGTGGCGCCTGTGGGGCAGAGTCACCAAAGGACGAAGAATTCTGCGAGGAAGCCGATCCAAAAGATGCATCAAAGCAAGCGTTCTGTGCCATTCAGTGACGAAAGGAGTCTTTAGATAACGATAATAAATTTTTGAAACCGTTTAGTAGTAAAACTAGCTTAAGTAGTACAACAATAATAACAACCGTTAGTAACAAGGCAGATTTAACAACTACAACAACAACAACAGCAACAACACAACAACTACAACAGCAACAACAACGTTCTTCACTCTTCAAAGGTTCTTCTTCAACTTCAAATAGTAAATTATGCAATTTAAATACTGAGAATCGCTTAGATAGTTCACCAATTCAGATAGATTCTTTAAACAATAACAGTTACAACCAAAGCAATCATACGAAGAGTAGCGGCGGCAGCAATAATAACGAATCAAAATCGTCAGCAGCAAATCACTCGTCCAATTCATCGGAGAATACCACAATCAACATGTACACCACAAACGATGAAACAAAGTCCAAGAGGTCCTTATTGAATTTTCGATCATTTGATTTTCACATCAAGTCCCTGTATTCGGGGCTGCGCCAAAATAAGAATTCGTCCGACTCGTCAAATCGGTCGGGCTCGAATTCGACTGCAACCAATGGACAGCGACCGATTAGTGCCAACAACCGAACTCCGCCATACCTACGGATTGAGACAGTCGACATGGAGGAGTCGGAAAACCTCTTGCTTAACTACCCCCAATCACCGTATTCATCGAGACGCAACAGTGATGATAACAGGTCCAGTGCACATTTATTGCAAATTAATCAGTACGAGATGTCAAGATCGCAGGCTAGCTCACCGTATTTTTTATCACCCATTCCGATAGCAAGCAACATCAGACGCTCGTCAACGTCGGACATCATGTGTAAACGTGGTGGCAGTGCGGGTAGTAGTGCAAACGATAGCCGGCGTCCCAGCACATCGGATCTGCTGAGAAAGGCCCGCGAACGCAAGGGCAGTGAATCGAGCAATCGCATTGGAAGGAGTGTCTCGCACAGCGGTCTGCCACGTGGTGGCAGTCGAGGTGGTTGCGGTGGCCGACGTACAAGCATGGCTTTCTAGACAAGTTAGTAATGGATGGTTTGTGGGTTTTGCATTGACGTCACAGTGACTTTTTTGGTACTCCATTGAAGGTGTTGTAAGAATTTACATTTCGTTGGCGATGGCCGATGAGTGTTGCACATCGACTTTTGTCCACTGACATAATAGAATGTTACCCATCTTCATGGTGCACTTGGCATATCGCGTGGTCCGAAATTCGTATATTTATGGGTTGTGGCAAGTTAAAGTAACCTGCCACTTTTGTGGACAGTTAAATGAGAAATGCCAACATTCGCCGAAAAGCCGTTTACGAATGTGACATGAGAAGCAAAAAAACAGAAGAAAATGTTGATGTATGTATGGCTGTCATTATAATCCAAATGGGGACGTTCAAGAATCTAAATATGTATGCCTCTCGTTTCAACTTTTATTGGATTTGATAGGTCACGTAAACAGCTTTTTTCAGTTGACGTTTATGGAGTGTTAGGGCACCAAGTGACAAAGAACAGAAACCAAAACAGAATCACATACACTTGCAACAGAAACAGGAACAGAACATTTTCTTTTCAGTAACAGAATTTAACGACAGAAAAATGTCGCAATTCGACAATTAGCTTCATGTTAATCGTGTTCACTAACCATCTCCAAAATCTGTTTCATTTTTTCAATGAATTCAAAGCCAAGATGTACTCGTAATCAAACGAACACAATTTGACAGAATAGCCATGTTTTTGTGGATCTGTTTCAGTTTTGTGTAGCTCAGCAAGTAACGTAAACAGAACCACAATTTACTACAGAACGAAAAAACGTTCTGTTCTGTTTCAGTTTCTGTTCTTTGTCACTATTGTTGCCTTTACCCTAGTCAAGAATTAAGTGACAGAGTATGTTGACAGTTCGTATATGTAGCTGATGTCGCAAGAGTGACGCTTCCGACCAATCTATATAGTTTTTTCTCTCAGGGTACATGTAATCTAGACCAATGTCGTCGACTAAAGATGATTAGAATTGTGAATGTGCCTAATATTAATAAGATCGTTGACAAACGTCAAAATAATAGACTTTTGCTGCCGAGCAGTAGATTGTTGTGTCAGCCATTGGTCGATACCGACAAGCGACATGAAATTTGGAGACACATTATTTGTTCTGCTTCCGTACGATAATGCACTCAAAAATACTTTTCCCGATTTTCAAAAAATTTATCCCAGTTCTGTTTCCGTATGCGAAAGATGGAGAGCCGATAGAATCACACACAGATATTGCGGGAACTGCCTCGACATAAAAGTAACGGCAACAAAACAAATTTTGCTTAAAGTTGTTTGCAACAACTGTCAGATTATACTGTCAAACATCTTATGTCAGTGATAACTTGTTAAAATAATTGACTTTTATTGTTTGTCTTTTTTTTAACAAATTGCATTCGAAAGAAGCAATTTCTTCCACAGAGAAAACTGCACGCTTTATGTTTTTGTGGTTCAAAGCGTTCCCGTAGTTTTAGCTTGATTTGTTTAGCGACAAGCACAATTTTCTCGCATTTTATGGAAGTTATAAAAAATTAACTAAGGTATTTAGGGTATGCTTGTACACTTGGGGCTATCGCCTGTCATTTGAACTTCCGCTGGTCTGAGTCTATACAGCAAAAGTAAATGATAATACTTTACTATGGAAAAGCCACTGTTACTTCGTCAATACGTTTGCAATACTCATCTCACTCATAGAACTTTTTTAATATCGAGCAATCTGCTGATAGCTGCGCTTATTTGTATTACCGTTAAAATATAATATAATTTTTAACTTTTTTAGTCAACAAAAATTATTATTGTAGAGTCAACAAATTACGCAAAACATACTTAAAAGACAAATAATATTTTTATATAAAAACAAATCTAATTAAAACGTGTAACATAAACAAAGAAAAAAAAACATTCAAAGATAAATTATATTCGAAATGAAATTTCATGCAATTAGAATAAAAAATTAAAGCTAAATTTGTTTGGTAAAACTTTTAAGAAAACAAAAAACTAAATTTGTATAATTAAAATAATAATAAATGACGATATTTCAAATCGTAATTGCCTTTTATTAATATGATTACTGTTAAACGACTATTCTTGATAAATACAAAAAAAATCAAAAAAAAAATTAACTTTTCATTTTTAAATAATTATCCATTATATTGTTAATAGTTTTTGGTTTTGAGATTTAAATAAAAAGTAAAACAAAAACACACTTCAATACAATACTGAGTAGAAATTTTTGACATAACAAGATAAAATATTTAAACGCATATATTTTTATTATTTAAAGCGACAAAGTAATAAATAAATACACAAATTTCTCTCTCACATACGGACTGTGATTTTAAATAAAATAAAATTATATTATTAAATAATAGAAGTAGAACGATATCAATATGTCAATAAAAAAAAGAGATTAAATTGGATTATAGACAAACAAATCTGTATTAAATGCAAAATTTAAATCGTATCAGAAAATCTGTGCGAATCGTTCTGTCTGAGATGTATTTGTACTCATGCAATGATGTGCACTGTGCAGTGGTGGAGGGTTTACTTGTCTTGTAATTATTTAAAATAAAGCAGTAGATTGAATTTATTTACAAGTTCTTCTGTTTAGCCTGAAAACTTTTAGTTAAGCTTGCAAAGTTTTTAATGATGGGTTAAATTGCACTTTGTGATTTGTATTTGGTTTGATATATCTTTTTACGAAAACTAGAGTATGGTCATTTGTTTTTTTTTTTTTTTTTTTTGTAGCTAATAGTAGACGTTTTTCTTTTTGGGTTCAGAGCAGAGTCAGGACTGCCAAAAAAGGTTGTGTTTCTAGTTAAGGATGCATCTGAGCTCTGAATTTTTATTTATATATATTTTTTTTGCATTCAACATATTTTCACAGCTTGTAAATATGATGTGATGAAGACTAAAGCAGATTATAAAAAGAATTGTGTCCAACTAAATAAATACAAATTCGTCATAATTATATTAAAACAAAATTTCAAGTTGAATGATTTCACGAATAAAATCTAATAAGACATTTTTCATTGTTTGACGTCTTATCCGTGAAACATCAATACGTTACATAATGTTTCGTAAACGCATAGATTGATTTTGTGATTCTACCCCTGATTTTGACGATTTTCGCTGTAGAAGTAGTATCACCTAAGGCTTCGAATTTTGCGAAGCTTTGATATGGATGCCTACTTCGTTTCTAGATCATTTGCCTTTCAAACGATTAGTTTTTATTGTTTTTTTTTTCGGTTAATTTGTGTTGATTTAAGTTATAAAATCAAATTGTTCTAAGATTCTAACTTCAAGGTTGTGCGACTATGCCTTTACTTTCTGCATAAACAAAAGATCACAAATTTCTCGCCACCACTGTTATCCTACACAGACACACGAAATTCGCAATACGTATATTGTTTTTAATTTTCTTTAGAAAAAATTATTTCCGTCCGTCTTGGAATTAATAACAATCATGTCGAAATCATGATAAATGTTTTATTTCATATTTTCTATAAGAAAACAAATACTTGGGCTTTTGCTTTTTTGTTAATTCCCTAAATTGCTTTAAGTTTCTTGTAAATATTCTTAAACGCTTTTGCAAAATATGTAAAACAGATAAATACAAATTATAAACAAAAAGTTTATTTAAACTTAAAATATCGGTGCTAATTTTTTCAAAATAATTTGAAAATATCTCAATTAGATAAATAATTATCGTAGTTAATAGGATGAATATCGGAAAAAAAACAATTAAACTTTTTTTTTATTGTTGTTGTTAATTTAAATACTTCACTGCCGTTATTTTCTGTTCGAATTAACAAAATCAAAATAAATATTACTTAAAATATTTCGTTTTATGAGCACTTTTATTGTTTCGATTTAAAGGAAAAACAAAATTGTAAATATTTGAAAAACAATTGAAAAATACAAAAAGAAAAAAAAAATTGGAACATTTTTATAGATAGAAAATCGTTAAAATGAATAAAACAAAAACAAGTGATAAAACCAAGAGAAAACAAACAATATACGCCTTCACAAGATAACAAGAAAAATATCGATCGATAGCGAATAAAAGAAAAATATAAACAACAATTAGCACTTCAATAAGAAGCATGCGAAAAATAATTTCTTGTTTTGATCATTTTTCTTCGGATTAAAGAACTATGCGCAACACCATATTCTTAATATTTAAGATTTTTTCAAACAACAAACGTATGTCTAATAAACAGTTCAGTCATTTAAAACAAAATACTCATTTGAACTGACAATTTCGTAATTCGTAATGGAAAATAAATTAACAGAAATTGTAATTTGTTTCTGTCTAATTTATTCGTATATAATATTCAAATATATAAAATGGCAACGTAGAAAAAAACGCAAATAAAACCAATTTTTTTCAATTATACCAATTAAGCACACACAGATACACCAATAGTCTATATTAAATAGAAAAGCAGGCCTATCCCACTTCACTCGGGAGGGTAATTCAAAGATAAACAATTAAAAACCCGACATAGAAAACAATTAAATAAATACAAAAAAATAAACAATTAACTGCGCAATCTTAAAAAGAAAACAAAGTAAGGAAATTTTTTCTTATCAAAGCTGGCAATAATGATAAAAAATACAATAACATTTTAATATTTATAATAAATTATATACAATCTTTATAAAAACAAAAACAACAGATAATGCTTGGAGCGGATCTAATATAGTCACTTCTTTTTTTATTCATTAAGAAAGGCAATAGCGAGAAGTATCTTGCTCAATACTTAAAGCAATCTCCATCAATTTTAAAACGATTTTAAATTTAACTGGCATTTTAAGACATAAACTTTTGTATTTAATCTTTATATCGAAATTAAATCATTGTTTTGTGTCTTCCATTCTTAGTTGGATACAGTAATGAACTGTCCATTTGTAATTTATTTCGGTTTTGATCTTTACAGTGCTGCGTCAATAAATAAAAGTAATTAAAAACAAAAAATAAAAAAAAAAAAATCTTTCGAAACAATAAAAGAAAAAATATATATATATCACAATGTAAAGAAAACAACAATTTAAGAATAACATAAAAAATTGTAAGAACAAGTTCTTTTGGCTAAAAATCATACCAAGCACTAAAATATCGAAAGAACAAAAAACAAATTATATAAAATTTTGAAAGAAATATGTAAAAAAAAAACTATGTATAATGCCATAGAAGAGCGTACTTTACCATAAATTACTATTTAAAAATAAAATTATCTTTCACTTCATATTGAACTATTTTTCTACATAAAAAGATCAAACCGTAGGTATATGTTCATAAATTTACCTATAACGAAAGGATAAGCTAATATCGTTTTCTATTGGGACAGATTTTTTCTGCTCTCGAAATCTGCTGGCTGGCGAATTTCATGTTCCATTGGCCGCAAAAAATTCACTTTTTTAAGAGTCAGAACAATTTTGCGAATCTCGATATCTGAGCGAGATTCACACCAACTTAACTAACACCAAAACATTTGTCAATTGTCAAACTTTAAAGTGCGTTATTAATTCCGTATTTAGAAGACAAGTCTATGAAAAATTGAGGAAAATTTACAGTTGGCCGCCGCAGGATATCAAGATAATTTGAGTGGATTTTTAAAAGCATAAATCACAATTTACAGCTGACTTTTAAAAGAAAAATGTCGTTTTGTGTTCCATTGGGCACGAAAAATCTAAAATCTGAGAGCACAATACAAAAATTCCAATGGAAAACGACATAAGTATGAATCGACTGACAGCATTCGTGCATCTCCCCGATTTCACCCGCAGATTTTGTGAACAATACCCCCTCCCACGCGCTCTCAAAGGTTTGTTCCTTTACTTTTGTAGTAAGAATGGAAAAGACTGTCGAAATGGAAGTGCTTCGGATAAATTCTCTCGCAGATACCTACACTTACGAAAAAATAAGGGAACGCTTTTGTAGTTATCTATGAAAAATGGCAAATAATAATATAATTCACAAATTAAAAATTTAAGAAATCGGTAGGTACGAACAGTCGTTAAATTATCTGTTAAACTTGAAGAATTCGTTAATTTACTAACAAAATTAGTGGATTAATCTACGTAGTGCTGAAAGTGATTCGGAATTAATCGAACTTCTTTTGGGTGAATACAAGTACGTGGAATAGTTTGGACTGATTGAACTACAAGTATTCGAGAAGAGGAAAAACGCATTAGATTTTAATTGCAATGTGACAGCTTTTCCACTTCTTACACAAAGAAATTTACTGAGTAAAAATTCGTAAGATTCTTATGTACTTTTTTTGCCCTCAGAGCAATTTTCATGTTCGTTTGGTACAATCTTTTTCAGATTTCAGAGCACTTTTGCAAATCTAGATATTTTCTCATATTTACCAATACAAGTGCGTTTGAGTTTGACAACTGATGGAGTTTGTTTACATTTTCAGTGATTTTTTTCTCTAGCAAAGAAAGGCATTGCATCGGGTGAATCTATTTTTGTAAATCATTTACTTATGTATAAATATTTGGAAATCAATCGGGACAGATTTCTAATGTTTTAATACAAAATTTAACCAGTGAATGGAAATCGCTTAGAAAAGTGTCGAAGACTACACATATTCAAATCACACAAATATCAACACAAAAAAAAAGCAAGTGACGTTTTTATGTTCGATTAGGCACACAAAATCTGAAATCTGAGGGCAAATCTGAAGAAGCCCAAACGAATAGGTACCACATTAGTTGAGGGGTGATATCTTGCTCTCTCAATGACTCTCTAGGTCTGTTCCCTAACTTTTGTAGTAAGAATGGAAAAGACAATTAAAATGACAGTGGTGGGGATAAATTCTCTCACAGAGAGAGACACATACGAAAAAGTTAGGGAACGCTTTTGTAGTAAACTATGAAAAATGACAGATAAATAATTCCATAAATTGCAGTGGTAAAGAATATTTTCAATACGATTGAATATTCGGGGAGAACATTCAAATTTTGTTTTGCCACCTGTTGATACCATTTTAATAGAACGCAAGAAATCAAAACAAATTCAATCGAATGTCAAATATGACAAGAAATGTCAAATCAGCTGTTAATTGATTGGTGACTGACAGCCCTTCAAATTTCTTACACCAAGAAATTTGTTGAGTAAAAATTCGTAAGATTCTCAGTGGAGGGGTAATATCTTGCTCTCTCGACGACGCTCTCTTTTACGAATTTTGCGAGTTAAGGAACGGCATTGAGTAAAAATTCGTAAGAATTAGTAAAAATTCGTAAGATTTAAAAGTAAAGGAACATAACTTGTTTTAGTGTCTGTGAATACGAGAATACGAAAATGAAAGAAGAAGTGCCATAGATACTATAAATGGCGTTTCCATTGTGACAAAAAATCAATCTTTTTTTTTAATTCGAATCACTTTTTGCTGATAACCATTATATTTACTTCATGAATTGAAGCATGAATGTAAGAAGATTGCTCGAAAACTAGGTGTCACAGCGCAGTTTGTCCATATTCTTTATATAGTTAACTTGAGGTAAGGTTACAGAGCCAGTTTGCATTCATCTCTTGATGAATCGTCTTAACTCTGGTGAGGTATCGGTATCGTTTTACAGATTTATATCCTCTTCACACATGCAGCTTCTGCAGAATGCATTTGTAAAGATGGCCCATACTTTTAGCCACGTTTCTAATGATGCAGTTTCCGGTTATTACCCCGACGAGGAATCTGATTTGGTTCCTAACAAAATATGTTAGGGTCTTTGACAGTTTAGTGTCAATTGTGGGCCACAAGCTGCACTTATGGTACACCAGTGAGTGTTGTTCCATCCTTTTTTAGCCAAATTTAATGTGACATTACCAATGAAGCTCTTTTCTATCCCATGTTGAAAGCTTGGTTAATTTCTTTCAATGCCGAAAGGCAATGACTTACGGATTTCGTGTTTACCAGATTGGAGTTGATCGCTTTAAGCGCTGCTTGACTGTTCAGTGTTCACGCAGAAGGTAATTTTGAATTGCTGGTTAAGAGTACGTGTTTTGCTGAACATCAATTTCAAAAAAACAAACAATTAGATGAAGCCGCGATTAAGTTAACCTCCTCCGAAAATGTAAGCGAATGCTCCTCGAAATACGTCATATAAGCACCTTTCTCCGTTCCTGGTTGGTAGTCTAACAATTTATTTTTAGGAAATCCACGCATACAAAAGCAAAAGTCAGTAATTTCATAAGCACCTATTGTGAATTTATCTAACAGGAATTTAAGAATTTAATAAGAAGCTCAAAGCAATTGCATAAGCATATTATAATATACACACTCGTTGCTATTTGGCGACGTTTAGGACGTTTATATACTGAAATGTCGAGACTATATTGGGCCCAAGTTGGTATATCTGTATGTTGGTCGCCTCGCACCTAGCGTATTCCTTAAAGTCCAGACGTCCAGAGCATTTTTTTTTTCGAGCAATTCGATACGATGAGAACCCAACTTATTTAGTGAAACACGCACGTTACGTAGATGAGATTTTCGCTGCAAATTTAGTCAGTACAACGCCAAATCTATAGGTATTGGCACTTCAATATCAAAATTGAATCAGCGTGACCAATATTACACAAAATCTCAGCACTGCTCCTACCGATAAGACACAGCGATAAATTAAGTGCCCCATTGTCATCGTTCTGCAAGCTTAAATACTTCATTTCATCCCAAGAAAACGCCCAGCTGTCCATGGTAGTATGCAACTAGTTATGCTTTTTTAAGACTGCTACTGCTTCAGTCTGTATGTTGAACATTTAAATCCTCACTAGTGCTGGACTCTAGCACAACTTTAACTGATTTCAATAGGTAAACTATTTGGGAACAAAAAATCCCAATCCCAACACCTTGACTCTCGCTAAATTAATACTTTTCCAATTAGATAATTAAAAATCCATAATTGCATGTATCGTCAAATTGGTGAAAATAATTTATTGTTTTTTTCTTTTCAAAAAAGTCAATTTCTTAAAAAATTAAAAAAAGAAAACTAAAAAATAAAAGTTTCCAGTCAATGTCCAGCACTGTACCCGCATTCACAATGTATGTTTCTTTATGCGATGTCTGCCGAGTGATGAGCTACTTGTGTACTTTTTTTCACATGCATAACACTTAAACGGATAAATCTGTAGATGCATGTTCAAATGATTGCGCAGCGTTGAAAAGCTACACAATACTTTGGAACAGAAAAGACAAATGAATTTTGTGCGATTGTAGTCATCGGTGGTGGCGCATCTTGTCCACATTTGACCCTCGTACTCTCTATAGATCTTATTGAGCCATACGATGTTGAGATCATTGAAGCCCTTCACCTCAATCTTGAACGATTCTTGGCACCTCTCAACAGCCAAATTTATTTGCAACCCACCATAGTAGTGCGAGTAGTCTTCGTCAGTACGGGTCTGAAAGAATTATAGTATGCGTTTAGTTTCCACGATTGACACTAGGATTTATTTTACACACAAATAGACTTAGCCGTACAGCAGCAGCAATTTTGTAGGAGAAGTGATTAAAATCTTGACGATCTTTTGCCGCACGGCCAAGTTCTTGTGTGTCAAAGTACATTAGCATTGCAACTTACTGAGTTCCCCGAGATAGTTTTATTTATGGGCAAAATCTGTGTAAAAAAAAAAATGGAACGTATTATTTGAGAAGTGTCACTATTTTCGTTGCGAGTAAAAAGTGTATGTTGGTGAGGGCCAGCAAAGCTAAGTTGTATTAGAATATGAGAACTGCAACAACCAACAGATTGAAAAACGCATCCGAATTAAAGGATATAATCTTATGTTGGATGGATTAAGTTGATTATCGACACGAATGTGTCTTGAATGCTTGCTTACACGTCTTTCTGAGTATTAAAACACATCTTTAGAGGGACATTTGTTAAGTACAGACTACACACTTTACGACTCGACTTAGGTTGGCTTTGCTGCGAGACATAATCCACATCTTAATTGTCTCCAACAAAGAAACACTGTAAAATATGCTACATCGGTGAGTTGCAATCTCAAGACACTGGGAGACCTATTAAAAGAAGGATAAGCGCAAGGTGACGCGCTGCTGCCAGGTTGCATGTTAGCTGTTATGTTCTTCTAATAACGACGTCGTTAGAAACTAATCGAAGAATAAACTCTTACCAATAGATGTTTCTTTGGGCTTAGAGTGTGAATTTGTAGTGAGGCCCTCTTCCGCACAACAAAGCGTTGCACAGTACCTTTATATATACCTAATA
The DNA here is from genome assembly GCA_949126925.1 of Cheilosia vernalis. Classification (NCBI taxonomy): domain Eukaryota; kingdom Metazoa; phylum Arthropoda; class Insecta; order Diptera; family Syrphidae; genus Cheilosia; species Cheilosia vernalis. Next base: position 34,238,659 of record OX421360.1, on the reverse strand, counting down.
TAGGACTCTTTTGAAAGCGGATGATGAAATCCTTGACCGTTTCGAAAGAAGTGACTTGTGTAAAATATTCGCCCCCGTTGAAGACAATCTAATATGGCTGGGTGATGTCTGATGTTAAAGGAATCATACAAACGTAGCCAGAGAATCCGCCCATGTGATGAGTGCTTCCGAAGTATCAGCAGTTTTTAATGCCCAACTCCTTTCTAAATCGCAGAGCTGGCTAGAGTGCAATTCTAATTATTTACGGTCGGATTTTGTAGACTGAATGAGTAGACTAGGTACAGAATTCGAATGTATATGCAGAAGATGACAGTAAGTAACGATACCCAGTAATAATGAGGAGACACAAATAAAGCACATGGAAAGTGTCCGAATAGAGCATTTCTAGTTCTCGTCAGCAAAGGAATCGTTGCAGTGGAACCTCACTTGTTATGATTTGACGCAGCAATAAACAAAAGAACAGTTCGCAAGCATTGTCATTAATTTGTCAGAGCTAAAAATGAATTAAAAATTTCGATTTACAACTTACCTCCATTTGTCCAGTTTCTAATTGATTTAGTGCATACGATACAAACAAAAACACCGATCACATCTCTTCAACTTGTACTTTGTAAATTCGCCAGATTACAGATTCGCCTGTTGATTTTTGGCTGATGTGTTCTGGATTTGTGGACTTGCCATTTGCGTAGTAATCTTGTTCTTGTATTTGTATGCAAAATTTAAGGTAACGGTTTAAATTACAATTTACAAATGTACTAGATTGGGTTATTAGTTACGATCTAAAAATGTAGGGAAGAACGAAAAAAATTGACGGCCGCATCCAATAGGGTAGTTCGCTACAACGTCAGTGTCAAATAAGAAAAAGAAAAGACAGCTAAAAAACTTGTAGGAAAACATAGCAGATTTTTTATGTCTTTAGCATAACCTGAGCATAACTATGGCCCTGTTTTTTTTTAGCTTCGATCTCAGCAAAGCAAAGCAAAGTAGGATTTTCAGCACGCTATTACAACAACTATTGCGAGCCTCGAAATGTCAAGTAGATAGATAGTTGATGTAATTGCGTGTTGAATGTCCCACTTTATACTTTGCTTTGCTGAGGTCGAAGAGGTCCTTGAAGTTTTATTGACATTTGAACGAAAAAGATACCTAGCCCATGGGCTTCGAGAAACACTATTCGCGGTACTAATAATCATTTTTAGTGTCCAGGCTAAATTTTTCGAGCTCACAATGGCGAAAATTTCCATACAAAATTGCATATTGTGACCTAGGAGATATTTAGTGTGAAGGTTAAAAATGATTATTAGTAAGACCCTTATATAACTTCATACTGAAGTCAACTTTTGTTAAGGCTAGTGCAAGAGACATCCGACATCTAAATGGCTGTGAATTGCTCTAGCTGAACATGTTATTTGCAATCAATAGGTATATTCGTGTACTTTCCGAGCCAAACACTAACAATCTGTCAAACATAACAAATTGAGCGATTCTCTCTCAGAGACCTGATAAAATACCCCAAACCTAAGTGGATGGACTTAGAACTACTTTGAGTCACTTTTAGCTTTAACATCTAATCCATATGCCAAATAAATATATAACATACCTTTTTGCAACATATGAAACTTCTCTAAACTGCTTCGAGCCAGGAGAGGAGCAATTCGTTACTCGTTATTTTGCTAATTTGCTCTTTTTCTGTCATTTTTGATGAGAACGAGTATAGACTTTGTGCGATTGCGTTCGATTTAACCCTTAAATGCCCAAGGAAACCGATTTTGATGAAAAAAATATATTATATGTAAAAGGAGACAAAAACAAAAAATCTGTTGTTAAAAAATAAAAACAAATTTTTTTTTACGAAGTTATTAACAAAAAAGTGGTTGTATCTTTAAAGATACACTGGGCACTAACCCCCCACAGCTATTTTGAAAGAAAATGCATAGGATTTTTTTTTTAGTTTATTAGATTGGCGGGTAATTGCTCATACATGTAAAGTAATTGAAATTAATGTAATTCCTTCACAACGGCACTTCTCGGAGCCATCTTACAAAAATATTGGCCGATGATTGGAGATCAGTTTTGCCTTGAGAAGGTGCTTCAGGACCTGATCCTATATAAATTCCTAACTTACTTATATCTGATCAGAGTCATCAGCTCTATTTTTGTCATTGAAGTGGATATATTGTCGATATATTTTTAAAATCTGTAATGTAATGCTAAAGTGAGAGAAGCATTTAGGCCGTTAAGCGGCCCATTGTGCGTAGCACTGATTTTTAGAGGTTACTGGCTACTCATGCAAACCATTTATTTCCGATAATTAAGCTAAGAATGTTAGCAGCGCTTGTATAGCTCAGATCACTTAGATAATCGTTGAGGAAGCAGTTACCTAAGTAGGTTAGGTTAGGTTAGGTACGCGGGCTGGCGTGGAGTACTCCGTGCCACACTCAGAGGTCAACATTGACCCATTGTGATGCCCATGGGGAAAGGTTGTCCCTTACCCATTATAACCCTGTCTATAATGTATATACAAACCATCCTGTGGATTTGACAAAGCACATTATCTTGTCTACTGGTGTGCTGGAGAGTTCATCTAGGTCGTGGAAGAAGTGTCTCCCTAGAAATCTGTGTCTATTGTGTTGGAGTCTTGGGCAGTGGCATAGGAAGTGGGTTGTGTCCTCAACAGCTTCCTCATCGCCGCAGCCTCTAAAAAGTTCTTCTTCCGTCAAGCGTAATTTTTTCATGTAGTACCGTATAGAGTGTTGTGCCCCGTTAAGATTCCTTTAATTCATTAAAAGTCGGCCATAGCATTCTTGTCGTATAACAAGTTTCTAGTGCAGTCCATCTAGCGTTCGCCTCTCTTGTGGCTTTCCTTCTTCCTTCAAGCTTGAGTGAGCAAGGCGGGATATTCACAGACGGATCAGCTTGTTCTGATACAGCTGCCGAACCTAGTCTAGCAGACACTATCAACACCGGAGGACCCATGCCTTGCCAATTCGTCTACTGCACAGTTCCCTGGAATGTCAGTGTCTCGGAAACCCAGTAAAGGTTGAGGTTGTTCTATCTAGCTATCGCGCTAATATGCAAGACAATTTTCCTTCCAATCATCAGCGCTCTCAAAACTAAAGTAATGCATTAATGATCTGACTTTTTTGTCAGTCATCTTCGGACATTTTAGTGAAAGCCTTAATTTATCTAAGACCAAATAGGAAAGAATGTGGAACAAAAAATTCATAAAAAAGTAGGTACATAATAAGGAACTATTTTCCGTTTAAATAACTATCCAAATTTCCCTTCTTCCCGGAACGAGAAAATGCATAAAACCAAATATATATTACAAATTTGTTGATGGGCTTTCAAATATAGGAATTATTCTTGAACAATCTGAAATTTTTAATATAATTATAATTTTTATCTCATTTGTATTGTTGCACATGCACAATTGCACACCTTTAAACCCATGAATCTGCACTGATACACAATTAAAGCAACTCATAAAACAATTAACTAACTTGCACTTCCTAATGATACAGAAGTAATATAAATACAGAACAAATGCAGGTAGCCATAAGTAAAATTCAACCGATATCACGATATAGGCCGCAATGCCCAGTGTATCTTTAAAGATACAACCATTTACCGCTACATTATATGAGCTGATTATATCGTATGTGGATCAAATAACAGTATTTCACTTCATAATATATAGGTTCATCAGAATATATTTTTTCTGATCCAGCAGTGTCAACAAATATAAAATTATTAAATAAACAAAAAACTTTTTTTTTTAATTTGTGGAAAACTAAAAAAAAAGTCACAAATTTGGTTAAAAGTAAGTTTAATATAAGAGTTACGGGTCCATTTATTTGACAGTAGATAGATTTTGAGTCAATAAAACAAAAATAGTAAGCAACAAGTAAATAAAGTCAAATCAAACGCAGATATAATTTTTTTAGTGGTTGTATCTTTAAAGATACACTGGGCATTTAAGGGTTAAACCGCGTACGCGAATGAACCTAATATTCTGTAGCGCATACAACATTTTGAAAAAAAAAAAAAAAATAAATATTTAAGATCGTTCATTTCCTTTCCACAGAATGAAACGATATTCTTTAGCAAACCTGTGTTATAAATGAGAAATGAGTTTTACATTTTATTTTATATTACCTGTAGTTCCTTCTAAACTCCGAATCTGTGTAATATTCGAAAGGATCTAATAATTTTCGGTATGTTTTTCGTTTTCTGGAGTTTCTTATATTTTGATAAATTTCAATATCCCTGAAAATTTCATCGTCTGACATATTTATTTCGGAAAAATATGACAACTTAGAATTTAGAGAATTTAGAATTTAGAGTTAGAGTAGAGTTTTTGGCAAAAGTGGTCTCTTAATTGTTTTATTTCTAAGGGCCATAAACTTTTTAACTATTCTACGTAAGTAATCGTTACTATCCTTCCATTTAACATTGCTGTTAACTATTTCTTTTGCTCAAATCAATGTTCAGTTGCGAAACAAAAATCATTTCTCCCACATTTTGAGAAAGGTGCATAGAAATAAAACAATTTAAATTGGCTCAGTGGTAAAATGAAATTATTAATCCAATAATAACCTTGCAAACAGAGTCAATACTATTGGATTATGTGTATGAATTACAATAGTATTGTCTCTGCTTGCAACCAGCTTCCTTATTAGAATTCCATCTACTACATTTTCTTTATCGTAAATTTACCTAAAACGCGCATCACTGACGAAACGTCACTTGAAAATTTGTATTCGGCTGTGTGCCAAAGGAAACAGACGCACTTTGATTCTTTTGTTGTATTTTTTCGTACACCATTTTTCGATAGGATTTTCCCTTACAGTTTTGCTGTGCATCTATAAAATAACAAATTTTATAACTTTTCTAGAATCTCTAACTACGAATTGATTTCCTAGTGCTGCATATTTGTGTAATAAGGATGACAGAAATGGACGCGAAATACAAGCTGAAACGCTTTTGCTACTTGGGCACTCTGGAGCCTGTCTATATTCGTCCTCGTGCAGGCCTACAAGTAGACAAACATTTTGAACCACTTAGAGCTATCATTAGCACTTTGGATGATGTTGCCTTTGTTGCTTATATGACTGAGATCCTTCGTTATGGAGAACATCTACCACGCAAAGATGAGGTAAGCTTTTTTGACACCACACCCCTGGTGCCAACGTACTGTTGCATGAATACCAATCTTTTTTTTTATTGTTCTGATTAGGCAACATTTGCATATGCTACCTATTTGGCCAGTGATGTAGATATCAAGTGGAAGACTAACGTGCGAAATGCGTTGCCGCTTGCTTTGCGATCGGCCGAAGAGTTATTTCTGTTCTGTAAGTATTCGCGGTTAATTCAGGCGCTCAACGATCGCAAAGGTTTCTCCAGAACCACCAAAAAGGCTGTTGTCGCGTGGTATGAGAAGCGTACACCAGAATCGCTACGTGAGATGTGGCTTACGCACCGTGGGATGCATGGGTTTTCTCATAAGGATTTAATTCGCATGTGCTACATCAACGACGAGACATTGGGCGATCCAGTAGTTAGCAGTGTAATCTTTAAGACATGCAGTGAGCTAATGAAGGAGGAAGCACTCAGGGAGGAGTCTACGATCATGGACATCAGCACTCTTCGTACGACTGTTAAGAAGAACGAGGCAACGAAAATAGTCAAGAACTTGAGACTTAGCTGGGAACAAGTACCACCGCATCTGTTAAAATTTTCCACCATTATCGAGTTGCTGTTGCCACAGATGACCTTGTTGGATATTATCAAAAAGTGGCATTTATTCCATCAACATCGTCACTTTGACAATCCAAGAGTGTTCAAGTTGATCACTTTGTCGACTAATAGGGAGGCCCAGCAGAGGGCCAACCTCCATCCGACTGTTTATTTGTGGCGAATGGACAAATTGGGAATTCCCATAACTAGTGCTGAGTTAAAGAAGGTAAAAAATAAAAATAGCTCTTTTCGTTCCTTTTACGCATTTGCAGAGAAGAATGTATTTGTTTGTGGATTGTATCTTTTTTAGAAAAAGTCGCCTTGGCAAATTGTGTGTATCTACATATTTTTCAAACCTTGGACCCGCGCAATATGTGCCATTGGTAAAATAAATGGCTGACGCTGTGCAAATTCTGCAGCCCACAAAAATCGATACTGTTGTCTCTGTTTGCTACCCACTTCTAGATATACAGCATGTATACCAGATTCAAATGTTCATTAACGACTGTTTTGTCATGTCCATTATGACCCTATGGACGGTTTAATTGAGGCGAAGCGAACCCCGGATCTAGGAAGTATCAATGCTCAACATGGTATCACAGTGTAAAGCATGACTACATCCAAGTGCTGACCCATCCATGGGTCCATTGTTGTATACACCATACAGTATCCGAAACCTTGTCCTTTTTGCAGTATTCTCAGATGTACCACTTGTTTAGCTCCACGTTCTTGCTCGTAGTCATCATCGGACGAAGAGCTTCTTATTAAATCTTGGACTTTTTTGAGTTTGAGAAAATCGCGGTTGCAAAAGGTTCTGACAGGGTCTTGCGAACGCTGCCGCTGATCATTGAAATGTATGACAAACTTTGGTGATAATCTAGGTATGGCCTGGATGGATGTATGCTTTGAATGTCGACATGTGGGAATCGCGTACGAACAACACGTAGAATCGTTGTTTCGTTGCCAAAATTCATTATTTGTATTTAGGTTATGTTTGTATCGGCTGTATTTATGAACAACACATGACTCCTCACCCAGTAATTTTGTCAAATCAAATCTTACCACAAACTTCTATTTGCATTCCAGGTGTCAGAAAAGAGGTGCCAATCATTGCGAATGGCCCACTTCCAACAGATGTATCGCGATTCGTTTAGCTTGAACCGAGCCATTGGTATACGCTCATTTGTTACAATCACGCTTCAGGATAACTACAAAAAGAGTAAGCGTAATTTAGGTCCGTTGCACACTTGATTTTGAAACATTTCTTCTTAGAATTCCTGACGCAGCACAAGAGGATTACCTACTACCAGGCAGCTTTGTCCCTGGCATTTGCTTTGCACAAAAGGGAAAAACACACTGACACATTTTGCTTTACCGAGGATAAAGTTAAGCTATTGCCAATCCCATGGGAAAGGGGAATTCAACTTCACGAGGCATTCGAAATATGCGATAATTTAACTGTAAGCATGCAATTTGTATTCGAATTGAAAGACATTCATTTTGATTATTACAGCAGTTTAAAAAATCATCACAGCGTCTCGTTCAACCACTCATGGAAGCGCTTAGCCGTAAACAGATTTACGACTTATTTTTGATAATTGTACCGTCGGCTGGCCGTAGTAATCCGAGCCAAAACTCGAGCTTCTTATGCCGCTTCTTGGATAAATATCGCGAAATGAAGAACAAGAAAGCCAAGTAAGTAGTCGTCTGCGAATGTGAAATATGTTCTGCGGCAGTTTAGCTAGCTGTCATTTGGAAATTGTTAGTCCTACACTGGGGCGTTCGATACACTGCGATCTTGGAGACGTTACCTGTGCCAATAAGAACAAGCCCTCTTGCACGTACAATGAATTGGTCTTTGGAACTGTGTTTTGGTATTCTCGATCCTGGGACCAGGATGCTCTCTATTTTCCAGTCTTCGCCAATCGACTAGATCTACTTCTTAGCACAGTTTTTAGAGTTCGCATTTGTTTTTTCTCCATTTGCCCTCCTCGCACAAGATCAAATACTCGTACCTTAATCTTGCCTGAGTATGCTAGTTACCTGGGCAAGTGATTTAACGAGATCTTGACAGAAGGATTTCCTTCCTCTGGATAAAAAAAACTAGCATTGAGGACGTTTATCTTGGTCGCGCCATGTTATACATGAATTGTGACCCAGTGAACGTTTTTTACATTTGTTAGGATCGATTATTCATTTCAATTTGTGGTGTTTTTCGTGTAAAAATCAGTGCGCTCTGTCTTTGGTGCATTAAATCAAGTTTTCCGGTCCCACTTCAAGAGTTTATCCAGATTTGCATTTAGAAAATAACTAAGCTGCTCGAATTTCTGACTTGTGATGGAGTTGCACTCACGGTGAAACTGTTAACAGTGCTGTCGTTATCAGTAGTAGCATTCACTTCAACCGATCCAAACCTAACTGCTGTTCTATTTCGACTTTCGCATTGTACAACTCTTCCCCCCCCCCCTCAACAGCTTATTTTTTGTTTAACAATTAATTTTACATTGGAAATTCTCTCATTTCAGGCTCGTTATTGTCAGTCTTTTGAAGTTCAAGAGATCCATGACATATTCAAACGAAAGAAACGAAAACATTTTGGAAATTTGTGGATTGGACGCGAACACTGCTAGTCTAATCGATAGCTTCGCCTTAAACCGCTTTGGTTAAATGTGTGTGAATCTCATTAAAAAAAAACACCACCATTCCAAGGCGCTCTCATTTTACAGTCACAAACCTAAGTTACTTATACATTTTTTTTTTAAATTAATTATCATATAAGAAGTGGCTGACTGGGACAGGAACACAGCATGACTCCATCTCAATACACCCATACGATCTAAGTATAAAATGTTTAAAAGAAAAAATACCATAGTAACGATATTACACAGAATTATACGAAATAGAATAAATTAATTGAATTGAATGTTTGCCAATGCTACTACATGTCATTTATAGGAAAAACAAAAAAAAAAAACAAATAACTATATTATATCCATGACTGCCTCCAAATTCACTGGTACCACGCCTCTGGATTTAAGTTACATTAAGTCTAACTTGTTTTATATTTTATTCACCAACAGTGTATTTATACAGTAAACGGATTACATCATTTAATTATAGCGTCCCCACATATTTTACAATTAGTATTCGAAATTGCATTGCTTAGCGATTGCGATCAAAGTATTTTCTGTCTTTTGTACAGGTCCCATTATTTAAAATAGTAAGGCAAAAGTTGAATACTCTATTCTTGTTATTGTTAAAAAGTACCTATTAATATTATGCGAAAGAAAGTGTGTGTTTAAAGGAAAACCGAAATTATAAACTGCATTCTCTTAAGAACCCCGTACACATGTGATATTAAAACTGTTTGAACTAAATTGTGAAAAGATTTAAAGAGTTTATTTTAGTTGTTGTTTACAATACTGTTTTCATTTGCTTTTGTTTTATTTGAAGTATGTATTCTTTGATGAAATTAATCCTATGGGTGGTTTCCATATTATAAACGAAAAATAGAATTTAACAAACCAAAGCAAAACGAAAACTGTTTCATTATGTATAAAAAAAAAGTGTTTCTATAGATCTGAAATAAACTGTGCAGCAAAAAAGAACCTCTGTTTTATTTAGTAAGGTTTATTATGAAAATGCAATTAAAGGCTGGACATTAGTACCTACATAAACTCACGTCAGATTTGTATTTGAGCGAGACAGCGCTGCCAGCAGTAAAAAAAAAGCAGATGAAATTCTATTCATGTTTCATGAGCAACGTAAAATCCGAGATCAGAAAAAATATCTAGCAAAGACAATAGACGTGTTTTTTGAGTTTCGATCGCTGCAAAACAAATGTCGTTTTCCATTGGTTTCACTCGGGGATCCACTCATTCTGTAGTCCAATGGAACAAGAAAACTGCTTCTGATTGAATCCACAAGAGTATTGGTGAAATGCCAAAAAATAATCTACGGCAGCCGTCAGTTGACTTGTATAAAATACACAATCTACACTTGTGTGAGTGCTTCTTGAGTGGATTCTGACTTCAAATCCAGAAGCGAAATTCTCTCCCCAGAATCACCAGAAGAGTATTATTTGTGCCAATGGAACGGTTTCAGAAGTGATTTTTTCGATTCCGGACTCTCCCGGACGCTTCTTTTTGCCCAATGGAAAACGACAAAAGTAAAGTAGGTTTTTCAGCACGCAAATTACGACAACTTCGCTCTACTTGACACTTCGAGACTCGCAATAGTTGTTGTAACTGCGTGCTGAAAATCCTACTTTACTTTGCTTTGCTGAGATCGAAGCTCAAAAAAACACGGCTTATATTCAAAACCGGAATATACACTACCACGTTTGTCCTAATATGTTTCTAGTAAATAAAACATACCATTCACGTAGTTTTATAAACCAAACACATTCGGCCCTAGCGAGGTATCCGTCGGAACGGAAAATTCTCCGATTTTATACGATTCGGATGATTTTTGCTGCGAGGTATTCTTCGGAACAACTGTTTGGAGAATTGTTCCGACATTTTGTAACGCATATCGGCGAATTACGTTGAAGTGCGATTAAGTGGATTTTCTTGTTAAATTTTTGGCAGCTAGGTTCCGATATCCTCGGAGAGAAATCGGTTGCGGAATTTGTTTACGATATCCTCCGAGTACAATGAGTCGAAAAATCTTTTCATGATTTGCAGTAAATTGGTAAATAAATTAATAATAAACAATATAGCAACGCATTTGTTTGTATTTAGTTGCCTAAATTTGTGTTTCCTGTGCAAAATCTAGCGAAAAACCAAGCTAGGGCCGATTATAGTTATTATTCGCCTTTTCAAAATATAGGGTGATTTTTTAGCTGGTTTGGTTTTGGCAACACTGGTTTTGACAGCTGACGTGTGTTTAGTACCTTGTGTCACTGTCAAACAGCTTCAGTTTGGTTTGCAATTTAACCATGGATCGTCTTACAACAACGCTTGCAAATTATTGAATTTTACTATCAAAATTCGTGCTCGGTTCGAAATGCTTTTTTATCGAAAAATTGTGTTCGGCGATGAGGCTCATTTTTGGTTGAATGGGTACGTAAATAAGCAAAATTGCCGCATTTGGAGTGAAGATCAGCCAGAAGCATTGCAACATCTTCAAAGATGATGCGAATCGCAGCGTTACTGTCAATGGTGAAAGCTACCGAGCGATGATAACAAACTTTTTTTTTGCCCGAAATGGAAGTTCTTGACTTGCATGATATGTGGTTTCAACAAGACGGTGCCACATGCCACACAGCACGCGAAACAATGGCGCAATTGCGAGGCGAGTTTGGTGATTGGCCGCCTAGATCGTGCGATTTGACACCATTAGATTATTTTTTGTGGGGGTATGTCAAGGCTAATGTGTATAGGGACAAGCCCGCTTCGATTGAAGCACTGGAAGCCAACATCCATGCATTCATTCGTGAGATACCGGCCGATATGTGTGAAAGAGTATGCCAAAATTGGACTCAGCGGATGGGCTACCTGAGACGCAGCCGCGGTCAACATTTGCATGAAATTATCTTTAAACATTAAATTGCAAGGTTCAAACTATCGATTCAAATAAATATTTCATTCATTTTTTCGAATTTTTTGTGTTTTTTTTTTTAAAAAAAGTTCTAAACCTCTTAAAAAATCACCCGTTATTTAATAACTAACCAATAGCATTCAACAGTTGGTATAGGTTGGCAGCATTTATTTTATATTTTTTGTATGTTTCTGCATGTCACAAGGATACGGATTCTATTGCCATAACACCGATAAGAAAACAAAGTGGCGAAGTTGAGAAACAATTGAGCGGGCCAGCGACAAGAGGATTGCGAGTTGTATTGCGAAATTTGTATTTCTTTGCATTTGTGGTGGTACGTTCCAAAAGTCAGATGTTCTTAAATTGGAATTATTGTTTATGTTGATGTCCATTGGAGCGCCCAAATGTTAATTTTTCTCTATTTTTCACAGACTTGTCTTCTAAATACGTAATAACACACTTTAAATTTTGACATATGACAAATGTTTTGGTTTTAGTGGAAGTAGGCTTAAATCTAGCTCAGTAATCGAGCCTCGCCAATATGTTTCGACTCTGAGAAAAACTACATAGGTACCTATATGTAGCCGTGTGACTGGAACCTAATACGCAAAAAAAAAAAACTTAACACGCTGACACGTGTCGTAGTTAGATCGGCCATCTTGCATACGTGGTAGGTATTATAGGAAAGATCCGCATGTTGTTAATCTTATAGCGAGGGCTATTATACGGACAATTATTTATTTTTCGTATAACTGATGAATGAATTGTTGGTTTAATTTATTTAAACTAACTACCACTTTAATTTCATATGCTTTAAATCAGAAATAGAAACGTTTTCAAGAAATTGCAGGAATTTTGGTTTGCCGAAACTTGTGTTTATTTCCGTTTTATTAGCATTGGCTGCCAACAAACAGATCTTAATGCAAAATTTTGAAAAAAAAAAAACTGTGCCCGAAACTCTAGATAAAATTACCCAGTATTCTGTTCAATACCTAAAAGCTCGAAAATTTCTTTTCTTCATTTGGACATACTAAGTAGAACACTGCGGCGTAAAGATTTGATTTCTATACCTGGAACACTGTGGAAAGTAGCTCGAGCTTTGCGTAATAAGATATTTTCGAACAGGGTTGTCTTGTTTCAGTATGATTAGTTTTACACTGGGCAAGAAAAACGTAAAACTTTTCTGTTCTAGAAATCAACTGTTTTCAATTTCCATGTTCCATTGGCCACAAAAAAAGCAATCGTTTCCAGAGTTACGCCTCTTTTGCGAATCTCGATTTTGTAGCGAGATTTATATCCATTAACACCAAAACGTTTGATATTTGTCAAGTTATAAAATTGTTCTGTTATTTACTATATATAGAATTCGAGTCTGTGGAAAATAGAGATGAACGGAATTGTCGAAACACAAATCGCAATTTAAAAATAAGATTACCACGTAGAATTCCTGATGTTTTACCAGCACTGTGCTGGTCGGGTCTGCTGAACTTTACTTGTAAATCTTTTGCAAGAGCCGTTTTACAAAAAGTGCGATTTGTCTCATTGAAAATTCATCATTTTGCGATGTCATTATTTTAGGGAGAGCTAAACTTCGTTTTTGCAAGCATGATTATTACGTTTCAATTAAATCTATAGCGTAAGTTAAAAAGTTACGTATACGACACCGTGTCCTCAATGAAAATAACCATAGCCGTGATTTATATTTGGCATCATGCCCTAGATTAATAATAATAATAGTTGGCGCAACAGGTCTGTAGGGACCCAGGGCCTAGCTTCTCGCAACCATTCGTTTTGTGTGAGTTTTTTTTTTTAATTTTTGGCGCAGTGAAAAAAACCATGTTTTGGAATTTGGGTTTTTGCGGGATTCGAACCTGGACCCCTCGCTTAGTAGTCCAACACACTAACCACTAAGCCACTGCGACCACTGCCCTAGATTGGTAAGAATAACAATCTGCCCTCATCGCGCGATGATGTTAGCCTTAACCGGTATTACACGATAGGACTAAAAATCTAGCTAGCCGCTAGCTTTCGCTTTTCTTCTCTACTCAAAAGGCCTTGTAGAATTGAGAGGTCCCGCTCAATTTAGTGAAAGGGGCATTTGATGAGAAGTAACCTAGGTCTATGAATACCTCTGCAGGGCGACGAATACCTTTCTGATGGTAATATATTAAAACCATTTTTATTAAATCAAACTTTTTAAGGTGCCACTTTCAACATGTGGCAACACAGTTTCCTTTGAAAGTCACTAAGTAGTTGTTGCTTCTAAAAGTAATGACAATTTGATTCGAATCCCATCTATTATGAAAACGATTATATTTCCAACTATGCGCCGACAAATGGTACCTACTGCAGAACATTTTGATTGACTTTCGCGTGTCAGCGTTTCCCATCAGTCACCATGGTGCCCTTCAAAGGTCGAAATAAAAATAAAATTTCCACAAAAAATAAAACCAACAAAAACCTAACTATCCGGATTTAAATTATTAAAAATAATTAAGTTAATTGTAAAACAAAAATAAACGCCGCTTTCTCCACACAAAGCCGGCTCATGCGATCAATAATTAACAACGGACAGATATCAAATGATATCCCCACCAACAACAACTTGCAAAAAAATAAACCCACATCAGTATACTGACGTCCTAATCATACGTATATGTCATGCCGGCTCACATGCCATTTCCAATTCGTCAAAGGCATAATAGACAGTGCAGGTGATTCCGATTAGGACAATTCGCTCAAGCGAAAACATGGAAAGTTTCAATAGTAAAAATCAAACCAGCAATAAAGAACCAGATAAAAACAACAGAAACATAGATACTGAAATTGATCGTGAGAATATCAACACCACAAGTGGTTTGCAAATAAATTAGTGAAGCCTCGCTGTACCTATTCAAATTCAAACAAGCGGGAAGCTTATTTACCTACAGCGAAACTGAGCGAAAAGCTTCAGCATGCATCGAGAGACAGAGAGAGACAATATTAGCTTCACCCGCCAGAGCAGATGAATAGCCCGACTAAGACCAGGGGGTGGTTATTGCACAGTGTACTTGTACTATACAACTGACGGTACTCAACTCATCGCTGTGTATATGAAACATTCCCAACTTTTCAGCTCTCGCCCAGTTTGGGGGATGATGACGACGGCAAGTCATAGAAAAATTTCCTTATAAATACTCATGGTGTGCCTCTCAGCGGTTCATTCTCTCAGTGGTTAAAGTGACATGATAGTGAAGACATTGGTGTACTGTAACAAGTCATGTATCAGCATGCCCTTCCAAACACAGATCAATTTTTCGCCAGTGGTAAGAGTAGAAAAATTACAAAAAATTCAACAAAAAAAAAGAAAAAAAAAAAATGAGATGAAAAATAAATTATAAACAATTTGTGTGCAACAAATTGAAAAGTGATTGTGAGAAAATTTATTCGAAAATGTGTTCGCAAAAATGCTGTTTCTGTGTGAAAGCGTGAGAGTGAAAAACCGCATTTTTAATCCGCACCCAGAAAAGCTGTCTTCAGTACAGCCATGTCCAAAAGGACATCTTTAAATGGACATTTTTTGTGAGTTTCTTTATTGCTTTTGTGGATGTGCAACGAAACCTTAATCATGTTTCAGAGAAACAAAAAAAAATCTTTACTCTAGACCGCATGATGCAATAATTAAACGTGATGCGATATCTACACATATTTGTCCTTAAAGGACACACGTTTAAATTTATGCTATAATATCATACAAGAAAAAAAGTAATGAAACCATTGGTAGGTAGAACATTCCATTCGGTGTGAGGACTTGCTATAAATTTATTATAGAAACATTGTACTGCTACTGCGCAAGGCAACAAGTCACTAGAGAGAGGAGAATGGGACGGTGGTGCGGTGTGCTGCACACCACCCACCCACCACCTACGCACTTGTTCGCTTACAATGAGGCATACTCAGTGCAGACGTGTCCCAGTCCCGCATCGCTATGTCGATGTAATTACGTACTGATAACTTACTTTCAACAGTAGATGTACTGAAAGAGAACAGAGTTCCAATTGAGCGCCAACGACTGGCGAACTTATAGGCTTTTAGGTCTCGCACATGGTATTCCACTTAATGGACATTATCTGAACTGATAAGTTTGTGACGTAGTTGTGCTGGTGCAAACCGGAAGAAATATGTATTTAAGGATATGTCGTTGGAGGAATGCCTGTCAACAAAGCAGCGGGTGACGTTAGGAATGGAATGCAAGCAATTTGCGCATCAGCTGATGGGTAATAACTGTTCATGTACCGCAATCTGGGTGTGACATACGTCATTCATATACAAACATGGATGTTGTTTTTTTTTTTTGGTTCGCCAAGCACAATAACATTTTGACCTTGAATAAGTGATACGTCTAGCATTGTTTTAAAGAAGGATGAGTGCCACATTATTTATTGAAAATAGCATCCTTTTGGTCATGTTTAATAGAGAACTATCGTTGGTTCTGTTATCGTTGAAACCAGACATCTGTCAAAGATAGGTACGCGATGTTCCAAATGAATTACGATATCCATGATAGTAGTCGGTTATGATGCAGAATTATTCACATAACGATGCAGTCACGATGTGCACCAAGCCACATGCATTTCAGAGTCTGATACGCGTTGCTATCCGTTCGATTTACATTTAATTATATTTCACTATTTCGAGTGAAAGTAAAACCATTAAAATCCAATCGCAACTAGAATAATAATAGTCGCGTAACTACGTGTTAGGCCTAACTATTGGCAAACACATTAGTTAAACTCAAATTTTTAGAATATAACTAACGCTTCGTAACTCTCATATAACTAACTAACGGCAGGAGGTCTGTTAGCGAGTGAGTAAATCATAAAAAATTCGTTCCTGTCAAAATGACAAATAAATTAAATTTAAATTTTGAAAGTTCTGGAATAAAATGGCTGACCGGTATTCAGTGTTTTTAAATAGTGTAAATATTTGGTGAATATGTTAGGGGAGGATTCGGTTACCATCGCCCCAAATCGAAGAAAGTGTACCAAAAAAGAAAAAAACCGGCCAAGTGCGAGTGTCACTCGCGCACTGAAGGTTCCGTATTTGGCTAAAGTCCAACACATCAGATATTATTTGAAATGTATAATATCATTCAATCTTTCCCCTTTTCATGAATTCATCACAATATAGTTTAATTTAATTACTTAATATTTTTACTCTCAAAAATTACTCGCACATGAATCTCATTTTCTAATTATTACCTAGTACCCAACCCACGCCAACTTTCCATTCTGTATGCGACCTGTCCCAATTAAAAACTATTGACTAAAAATATATTACTTTTATTTTGTTCTGTACTCCCCAAAAAAATGTATTATACTCCCCAACGAAATTAGCAAGCGGGAACCCTGGTGGTCTTCTGTCTTTGATGGGTCAATTGTGCACAACTGCGTAGTAGAGATTAAAACTTATGAGAGCAACGTATTTTACATGGTAAAATTATCTTTTTTGAAAATATCTTGTAAACTATTAACTTTTCGGCAAAACAGTATTCAGCACATATATAGATAAGAACATGATCTACAAAAAAGGAATTATGTATTTTTTTGTGAATCAAGAAATAAACCGTTTTTTGGGCAAATGAAAATATTTTTTTCACCAGATTACTAATTAATCCAAAACCAATCGATGTAATCCTTCCATTGGTATTTGTCGTTTAACTAGAGGTTATACCGGATGTTGTGTGTAAATTTTAGCCTCCTATGTCAATCGGTTCTTGAGATAGACCTGGTAACAAAATTGGCTTAGTGGGTTCGGACAGACAGACAGACAGACGGAGAGACATCCGAGCGAAACTAATAATGTTACGTTTTTTCCCTTTGGGTACGGAACCTTAAAAACGCTATTTACAAATAAAACATTCAAAAATAAATAAAAATTTTCTGTTGTTTTGCTTTATTTTCTGTTGTTTTTTTTTTTTTTTTTTTTTTATCATTTGTCACAACTGAAATTCACTAGCCAGCCGTAATGCCAATATCTAATAGTTTTCAGCTGCTTTCAGTACAATTTGGTTAGGTGATGCCAGCTATTTTAGAGAAAACATCAGCTAGTTATTATATGAGTTATTTTCTTTTATTAATAAGAATATTTAACTCATATGTTATTTATTTAACTAGGTGCTAGGTAATATACGAGTTAGAGATTAGTTACGGGTTTTTTATTAATACGGCTGTTAAAATTTAAACAATAATAATAATTTAATACTTTATTTATTTTATATACGATACTATCGACGAACTGTCACATTCGAACTCACTCACAAAAGGCTCGACGCAAGCCCGCCAAAAAAAAACCCAAGCGCTTTAGAACTATACGAGGTTTATAAGGGCATAACCTAACTTAAACCAGCGTGCGACTTAATAGAAACAATATTTTTTTCTTATTTTTGACGTAAACCTTTGTAATTATTTTTTTTTTGTGTTAAATTACAAATCGCGCCTAAAAGAAGTGAAAACTGACAGCTTAACTTTGTGATTCTTAACGGAAAAAACGAATTTCAAGTGATGAATCCGCTAGTAAAGCCCTACCCATATATATATTTTTAGTTTCGACTCAAGATTTTAGTAGTTTACAGTGGCCATATTTTCCTACAAATTGTTCAACTGTGAGCTTCCGTAAATTTAATGTCGAAGCTAAAATTTCTTATTAGTATGACGCAGAAGCACCACTTTAGCAAGCTGTCAGATTAAACTAGTGTTCTGGTCGTCCCCATTTCTGCTAACTTCTTCTGTTTAGTGTCGATTTCCATTCGAGCAGAAATTCATAGCAAAATTATGAATACTTATGAGTATGTACACACTTTTTGATGATGAACATGAATAACTTTCCGAGAATATCAAAAAGCTTTCCAGTGAGATTTTGAAATTCGATCAACTTTGGATTTGCTAGTTCGGAATTCGCGGATGCAAACAAACAAAAACTGAACTCGTAAACGAAATATTTGATACGAGTATTGGAAAAATGCTCAAATGCTTTTGCTGCGTAACGTTAATTTTGCAAACTTAACAGTTCTCAATGATTTTCAAATAAAAGCTTACCCTAACGAGAGTAAAGTCACGCTACAAAAAAATTGCAAGTACGTACAAAATGTCTGATTAGTCCGTCAGTCCTTTGATCTATGACTTCAAAAGGCTGACTTGATCTTATAATCTTTCTCCGTATATGATTGATATATTCCTCACGTGAGTATACATCGACAAGTCATCAATCAATTTGAGTAAGTGCACTTAGCTCTATAGCTAATAAGTTTAACGTGCACAATTGAGATAAGGCCGCCGAGTAATTTGACGCAAGTATAACAACTGAACCACGCTATCTTTTTAGCGTGCTCGTATCAGGAGGTTCAAAGCTGTCCTCAGGCATAAATTTGGGTATTTGGTATTTTTGTACATTTGGGATGGGATACATTACCTTACCTACTCATAAGGTGTACGTCACAGTAGTAAAATATTTTAGTTTGATCTATCATTTCCAAACAACTGCATGGCAGTAGGAGTGTTTTATTGAACTTTTTTTTTAGAAAAGTAGGTAAATCAAAATCTTCAGCAATTTCAACAACTACATAAATGTAGTCTGCTTGATACTTTAAGGAACCACGATTTTATTGCTACAGAAAGTGATTTGACTTCGAAATAGATTTCATCCATAGGGAGATCGATAAATCAAACTTCGCTTCGCTTTCTTTACTTTTCTGAGCTGTGGCTTTAATAAAACAAGTAAAATTAACCTAAATTTTGGAGCTTCAGGAATATTCACGTTAGAGCAAATTGCAAACATGCGGATATTCGTAGATTCGGACATTTTATTAACATGAAAAAAAAAACTTCTATTGTTTAAGGTTAAGTTCGATAGAATTTTTCATTCATGGGCTTGTGGACCGCGACTGTTTTATGTGGTTTCTGTATAAAGTGTGACAGTTCGCGGCAGGAATTTTTGATTCGCCGGAAAATTGCAGTAATTGTAAATTTCGCTATTTTAATCAATTAAGACTCAGTTTTTTTTATAAAAAATGTTAGATGTGGTAAAACAAACAACAATTTTCAATTCATAAACACAGTTAAATTGTTTTGTTCGCAATTCGCCTATTCGCAGTTTGCAGTCCTTTATAGTCGCTTACAAAATTTACAAAAGATAAAAAAGGCTAAAACTGTTGAACCTATTGTTTTGTACAGTTGGTACTCGATTTTGTAGGCACATTTTTAGGAAAGCGCCAATTTGTAAATATTGTTATGTAGAATCTTGAGACGTCTTGGAATGGCTTTGTTGCCCATATTAAAAAGGATAGATTTGTAGTATAATTTGTATCCAAAATAGAAATTTTCCATTGACAATATTCATACTTAAAATAAGCTATTCTATATACATTTTCTGGCCAATTTATTCCCAGATTGAAGGTTACCCCTTTGCCCAGTAATTTTCTTCCCACAATTGCCAAAAGGAAGGACCTTCTGACGCTTCAAGTAAAAAAAAACAATTTGAACTTTTCCGTCCGCCAATACCCATTATGAAATTTGCATGAAATAGAAACAGAATGACGTCATGTCGATGAAGTATACACATTTCAATTTTAGTCTTCATTGTCGCAACACATTTGCGATTTCATTTAAATGTAAATAAGAATGATATGCCGGTTTGTCTGTAGTGGCTCGCTGTCGAATTCAATGATTGCTGTTGACGCCATAGTGAATTACTATAAAATGGATGACAAATTGAGTATGTCATCGCTCTGCAAATGCCATTTTAAAATGCTATGTAATGTGCATTCAAAAGATTCTATCGGCTATTCATCTGAATTGTATAAGATTTTAGATTTGGCTGTGATTGACTTTCATGTATTAAGCTCCCGAATAATTTTAACGATTCTCCGCACCGGAAAAATGTGTATGTACGAGTATTTACTTTTTTTCACGAAGTTAAATTGAAAAGTGTTAGGAGTTTAGGATCAGTGATACCAGACGACAGGATATGTTTTTTTTTTTAGAAGATTTTTGAGCTTCAATGTAATATGTACAAGACTTTTTATCTCAAATTCATCAAATTTAAACGATTTTGATATGAACTATTTTCTAAGTCTAACAACAATTTACTAACGTTTCCATCAATTCTGAAGTAAGGAAATTTCTTGTCGCAAGTAAGTGGTTAGTTTCAAATTTATGGTGATCAATTGAACTCGATGCCACCAATACACCACACGTGCAACCGTATTGAATACTTTGTTTTTGTATATTAAATATAGTGTTATTAATTTCCATCTTTTTTATATTTTGAACAAATGTTAAAGAAAGTGTATTTTATTTCGGAAAAATAAGATTTTCAGATTTTGCATCTATGAACACTGGTTAGAATAATAATGCTCTAGTGGCGTAATTGTCAACACTATTGAACGCCATGTACTTGAGAAAAGAAAATATTCACAGTTAACCTCTATGCGACTTATGCAATTTCGCGAATGTCGCTCGTGGAAGTTCCTGGGAAAATACTATTAACTGTTTTCTAAGCACGTCTGCACCAGTTCTACCGCTGAAAAGACGACAGAGCCAAAAAATTAACCACATAAAATACCAATAAAGCAAAAACAAAAAAAGAACATCCGCAAAAACATTTATTTAAAAAAAAAAAATACCCAAAATTATTTATTCTTTATTTTTTTTATTTTTTTTTATTTTTTTTTATTTTTTTTTTTTTTTTAATTTTGTTCCTTTTTTTTCGTCAACAAAGAAAAATCTTGCTATAACTAAAAAAGGAGCCGTTTTGATTATTTTATAAAAAACATAGTCCACTGGTCGTGAGTCTTCCAAAGGAGCCATTTGGCCAAAAAAGGGCCACGCTATCCGCACTAAACTAAACAAATAAATAATAAAGCTGAAATCTTGGCAACGCTTTTCTCGGAATTTGTCGTGTCGACTGCTGCGACGATAGCATATTAAACGAAAGGAATACACCCATCATATCCATCGCATAGGTATACTGTCTATAAACAGATTTTTTTAAACAATCATCTGCGTTTCCACTATTAAATGGGTTTTGAGCAATAATCAGAAGTCAGAAAGAAGGAGAAAAAGCCAAGTGGCTTGTACGAAAACAGAAAAAGATTTTATATTCATGTTAAAAAATTCCGAAAAGTATACAATGAAGAGCAAAACACACGATAAAAACATTGTAGAATTGAAAAATTATGTTTAGCGAACGTATTTGGTAAAAGGTAAGAGGTTAATGTAATGAGAATTGTGCGCTTTTTAGCAATATTTCAACAAAACACTAATCTGGCCTTTATTAACCAGCTTCATTATTCTACAATTTTTTCTTACCTTTGAACCAAATAGAGATAACTTTACTCTATTCCTTTATCCTTCATTCAACCATGAGAACTTTGCTCTTTCTCTCAATATTTCCGCCAATGAACATCTTAATTTGTGAAAACTGTCAACAGACACTAAAGTTGACAGCTGTCCTATAGGTACTTTATCCGTCATAGCATTGTTTTTCTTTTGTTTTGACGAATATAATTCAACCATTGTTAATGTTTATTAACTGTAACATTCCGAAAAATGCCTAGAAAAACGCCGTAATCGTTACGCCACAAAAAGTTAAGCATAAAAAATTATAACATAGTGCTGATGTATAAATAAGTATTTTATAGGTTGCAACTTTAATGTTCTAAAATACTTTAGTATTCTTGCAAAATTATGCAGCCATTTGCTTGTGGTCTGCGGTTTGAGATGTGCGTTGATAAACTATTCTTGTTTCTTTGGTACAGCTCTCTACATGGAGTGAGTATGAGTCGCACATCGAAATCTATACAGTCAAATGAGATCGAGATTTGAGAAATTTTTCCATTACCGTTAATGTTATTAGACATGTCTGCTGACGCTCACTGTATTCAAAGTATTTTCAACAACAACAATCACGCAAACACATTTGACTGATTAACTGGTGACTCACATTTTTCATAATCATATCCAAATGATGAGTCTAGTCACAGTCAGTGTTCGAATGTGTAATTTTTGCAATAAATATTTTAGTGTGATTGTGGAAAACATTTATAGTCGCTTTATCATTTCGTAATGAGACATTCTTCAAAGCGACATTAACTTCATCCACGGCGAACACTGATGCAGTGTTCCCAGACTTTGAAGACTGTTTCCACCTTTTTTTTTATCAGCAAATGCAATCATTTTCCTTGAAATTCGAAAAAAGTTCCTCTCCTTGGAAATTTTCAGTTTTTGGACGAAAGATAAAAAAAAACATAAACGTGCTTAAAAATAAGTATCAAACATTCGATGTTTGTATAATATACTTAAATTATAAACGTAGACATTCGATGGGCTATTTTCTTTCATGTTTAGTATGAACATGAACATTTCATTTTAAGTAAACTTTGAAATTTGCTTGTAATGAAAATACGTTTTATTCCTACTTTCAATAAATTTAAGTTTCACAGATGTTTTTAATTTTTACCGCTTTTTAAAGTGTCCCTCGTTTTCCCCTTTTTTATTAAAAAAAAAACCGGCAACATTCAGACTTTTCCCCTCAATCTGGGATCACTGAACTGCTGCAAAGTAAAACAAAAATTAATATAAAACAAGCGTAGTACAAAGCCAAAACTAATTAAGAAAACGAGATACCCATAATCACAGGAGTGACATAAAATTCTCCTCAAATAACTCGCCACAATAAAATTTGTCCGAAAATAAGAATTTATTTCTAGGTACGAGTATATTTGCATTTCAGTAATTCATTGAAATAAAAAAAATGTTGGTACTCTCAGTAGGTAGTTATCTTGTTTCTAAAATTTACGAAAGTTAGGAAAAACAAGGCGATTACTCGGTGGCTATAAAAGAAACTCGGCGCCTCTTGTAGCCATACCCTTACTAACATACTTTTAATAAATCTGCACGTATCTACGTGTTGTAGCTCAGGCGTTTGCATGATAAATAAGACGTCATATTTACCAAAAAGGATACCACGTTGTTTTGAATTTAAATCCAGCCGGAGTTCCTTTTGTACATAAATAAGTATGAGTAGGAACTCGTAGTATCCTCAGAGGAAAATGTGCGTTTCATACATATGTACAAAATACAACTATTATATAATTGGACTAGAGAGCCTGCGCCATAAAGTGGCCGGGAGGTGTAGCACCTCACAGCTCATACAGATATACATACGCATAATATCGGATTTAACATTGAAAAAGGTTAAATTCACCACCCACACGTATAGGCCGTGCGAAAGCTGTTAGACGCCAAGGCGCCAGTGTGGAAAAGTGAAACTTACATACGAAAGACAATGTGGAACAAAAAAAAACAGCCAAACCGGGTGCAAATCACGTAAACATAATATAAACGCAGTGCCGGCCGGGTAGAGAAGTGAATGGGTAGGCAACTGAAAGTGAAGCAGTCCGTGATTGTGAGCGCTCTTAATTTGCACATAAGAACAGTGAAAGGTGACACGTGCAATAGCCCGAAGTACTCGTAATGGAAATGGAATTTTATTTACAGGTCAAGGAAAAGAATAAGTTATCCGAGTCCTAAGTGAAATTATTTGTTTAACATTTAAATTGTGTTGTGACAATAAATTTTTGTGTCGCACATCTCTACTGACATACATCCACTTGTAGTTCATCCTTAAATTTGGGTGATCATTGACAGAGGCAAGGAAAGACCCAGAAACCAGTTCAACTGAGTATACATTTTAAGTCCAAGGATTATTCACTATATAGTTATTACATTAAAAATCGTAGGTCCCGCCCATTAGTTACAAAAAACCAAAGATAACAGAAGCTAGCCGGCCATCTATTCATTTTGTCCCTAACTAATAAAATCTAGTTTCGCATTTTTTGCGAAAGCCTACAAATGCGAAATTTGTATGTAGCTACATATTAGCTATTGTGAAGTCTTTAATTAAGTCTAAAGTGGAAACAAAAAACGTTTATTGAGTACTTGCCAATTTATTATGAAAACCTGTGTATGCCTTTTATCTTTGTATTTTGCATATACAAAGCTTTTATGTATCGAAAATTGAAAAGTTGTAGTACTTTCACCAGAAAAAGGACTAGATTATGGCCAAAATTTTTAATTCACAAAAAAGTTCAAACAATTAGGTATTTCCGTTTTATATTTCATTTATCAGCAGTGAATGACCAACGTGTATACACTATACAATCTTAACAAAATATTCACAATAATCAAACTCACAAAAGCAATAGTTTCCAATTAAAAATATTAGGACCTTACTCGTAATCATTTTCAGACTTCACGCAAAATATTTTGAAGGTCACAATATGCAATTTAAAAAGAAACTCTTTATTGTGAGTTCGAAAAATGTAGCCTGGACACTAAAAATATTTATTAGTATCCCGGCTACAGTTCAGGTACAGCCTAGTAAATTAAAAAATTTCACAGTCGTATTTTTCTTCCAAAAATATGTTCGTGTTTGTGCATAAAGAAATTAAAAACGTCAAATATCAAAATTCTAGAGCGAAATCTCTTAATTTCAAGACCTGACCGGTTATCTTACAAAAAGTCAAAATGCCATTTTGAATTGTTTTTTTTTTTTATAAGCTAAATACGTACCATTTTGAATGCGCTGATATGTTCAAGGAGAACATTCAATTACAACTGGGACGTTCAATTATCTAGTTTAGTAGGTCTGACAGCTGTCTGACTAGACGTATCTCGGTTTTGATAGGCTGAAATCGGTTATATGAGCAGCTGTTTCAGTTGACGTTTATGCAGGGGTAGCAGGCGAATCTAGTCAAGAAATTCGTGACGCATTAGCCTAGTGGAACTCCTAAGATCACTCAACAAAATTCAATAGAGCAACCCAGCAGATGTTACCAAACTCTAATTTAAGCATTCACACCCTCTATTTGAAGGATATCTTCATAAAAAAAAACAGTTTCCAACTCCCCACATTGACATATTGACACCATATTATGCGTGACTTTTAACAGCGTACATCGATTTGATGGAATATTACTTCTTAAAGTTCATTAAGTTTTAAACTAAATTTTCAAACGACCTTCACGAAATGCAGCTGTCAGTAGACATATCACACAATAAATCAATAAGCCTATCATGCAA
Source organism: Cheilosia vernalis (assembly GCA_949126925.1). Taxonomy (NCBI): domain Eukaryota; kingdom Metazoa; phylum Arthropoda; class Insecta; order Diptera; family Syrphidae; genus Cheilosia; species Cheilosia vernalis. Next base: position 34,213,259 of record OX421360.1, on the reverse strand, counting down.
TTTTTAACACCAAAAGTAGTTTACACATCACTTGGCACTTGTATGTATATATGACAAGTGGCTGGAATGGAAATCTTTTAAACGAATTCGAGTGCACGTGTTGTGCTATTTATAAGACCAACTGTATGTTTGAGATGAGATGCATTACTAGTTGTAATTTATTTCGCTTAAGTGAAATTTACGCTGTCTCCATACAATTGCTCGCAATTGCGACGACAAAACCCGATGCAACAAAAAAGAAGAAGAACAAAATGGTGCTCCCAAGAACACATCTATTTATTACATAAACTGAATATTTGCATTCTTCTATATGTGTGAAATTGGAATTGTTTCCAAGCGCAATTAAGTACGACAAGCGGAAAGAGGATTTTTTTTATAAAAAAAAAAAAAATAATAATTCCCTGTCATATCTTGGAATTTTTTGCACTTGGCTTTGACATTTGTGATAATTAGTTGAAGAGTGGGTGGTTTATGAGACTTTGTGCGAACTCAGGCTAAACTCGGGCAACTTGCTGGATAGATTGTAGCTGTAAACAAAGCGATCGATGCATTTGTGCCACCTCGTGATGTACTCCCCTCGAGGACTTTTTTTCAATTGGAGCTGTGCGCTTAGAAGGATTAGAGTGTAGTTTCACTTATTAAAAAGGAGGGGAGTTAAGCTTCATGACTCGTTATTTACATGTTTTGTATAAAGTTCGACTAATTACATTTTACATACGAGGGCTTGCAAGAGAGAATAATGTGGAATTGTTTTTCATATGGAAGTCGATTCAAGTAGCGTGAGGTATTTGTTACAACTTATATACTGCTGCGTGCACCATCAGGCTTGCCAGACTACGCGATTTATTACTAAATGTTAATACGTGAATAACCAAAGTTTTTTCAGTACATATTTATTTTGAAATGAGTAGAATGAGACTTACATCATTCGAAAGGTAATGTCACATAGATGTGCACAAACAAGAAATCGTAGGTATATGTCGCCATTAAGAATGGTAAAATGAAGTTAAGAATTCCCCACACAAAATGCTTATCAGTTAGTAGTAGATATTCAATTAGTCGCCACCATATTGCCATTGTAGCGTATTCAAATATTACATCATCTTAGATTAGAACCTATTTTCGGAGGGATGTAATTTACCTGCCAATAAAAGTCAGCAATTGTGTACATAATTCTACTTCATTGACATTATAAATGCCTGTGACTTATTAACGGTTGGTTTCAGTGACGTTTTTATGGTAAGTAACGAACATTTTTCGACACAAATTTTGGTTTTTGGACCAAATTTTCATAGTGACGTACTTAAAAGTTAATCATGAGTAAAACGGCGCAGGGACATAAGTCCACGAGACATAAGTTCATAATTCCACTTTTTGATTATGGACTTACATATGTCTCATCGAAGCGGGACATAAGTCCCAAACAAAAATGTTGGGCCCTATGTCCCACCCAACAATTTTAAAATTCAACAAAAAATATAAGTAAAATACCTCGCACCCACCCCGTAATCCAACAGTAAACCCAGCAGTGGGACGTTAGTCCATTATGGACTTATGTCTCGTGGACTTATGTCCCTGCGCCGAGTAAAACTTGTTTCCAAATGAACATATTTTTTTTTTATATCCAGATGTTGCTAATAAAAATTACAACACAAATATCAAAAACTTTGGTGGGTTTTTCAGTATTACACGCTTATGTTATAGCCTACAATGTACAGCCGGAACTTCTGCCGGCTTTATCAGGGAAGTCGCAGAGTATACATGTTTTGTTCCATTTTCCGAGCTCATTAAGGTTTTATTATGTCATTTCCTTGAACTTAAATCGTCACATCATCAACACCGCCTTCCTATAAGTTCTTTAAGTATACATCGTCTAAAACTCAGAGATGGAGAGGGAAAGTCCTTGGCTGAGAAGTTCCCCTTCCTAATTTAACTATGCTCAAGAGTTAAATTGGTATTTATTCTGCCGTTAATTGGTTGACAGTCAACTGCCTCCCCTCTATTACCCCAAGCCCTTCAATGTCGTACAGATTATTAACGGATATTCCTTATAAGTTATAACAAAGGTTTCTATCAAATTCACCAGCAACTTCATGAGGAGCTATTTCCATCGATTCGCCTTTGAAATATGCTTTGTTGAACTTAGCTACAAATTCTGTCGAGAAGCCTGCCAAGGTGCCTTAAGAAGAACTGGCGATATACTTCATGAGTATGTAGTGTTTTGATGAATAATGGTCCGACTGACTTCCTGTGGGTATAAATTATACCCGCCCTACGTACGTAGCTAACCTTAGACAGTATTTACACATTTCGGTGATCATGCTTGTAATTTTAACTGGAGTATCTTGCATAATGCCATCAGACCCAGGAGCTCCAAACGTGTGCAAGAGCTATTACAACCCATCGGAGCTAGCGGCTCTACCCCGTCTTGTAACAACAACCCATTAGGTACCGAAACCATTGCCAAGCTGCTTATTCGAAAGGCTTCTAAAGCCTTACGGCTTCATTACCAAATGACTTGCATTGAAGTTTAATGACAGAACTATGGGAGATCCTATTAAAAAGTGATTAACTACCTCATTCTTGTATATTGCAGTGTCAGTCGATTTTTTAACGTACCGTGTACAAACCTACCAAATTTTCAAACACAAAATTGCGATGAAAAATGTCCATCAGGCATAATGTCAATCGGCAACCATCCATCACTTTGAACACGATTGGCATCCATTTGATTGAATCGCCACGTTGTTTCTCACATACAGCAAATTTCATTGCCTACCTACTTACATAGTCGTGCACCTTTTACAGAACCGTAAACCATTCCATTGTAGATGCCCATCATACCCGTAGTCTACTGCACTTGAATCGCATTCGAATTCCCAGCCATTCAAGGTTTCACTGGGGCTAACACAAGCAATAAGATAAAGCCCCTCCCGCTGTATATTACACCGAATTCACAATGATGTCAAATCAAGGACACTCGCATGACGCAGGCGTCATTTTGTTTCTGCTCGCACACTTCCTCTCCCTCCCCTTTTCCCAATTTAGCCTGTGTATTTCCATTGATTTTCCTAAGACCGGGAGACTAGACCAACGCTCTGACTATTGTAGTAGGTACGATTATGTTATAGACACGAATCAAATAGTAGGTACAGATAACGTACACTCGGTCTGTATGTGGGAACCAAGTTTATCAAGACCGCCTACACGTTGGAGAATTTCCCTATTGTGACTCTGACAACATTTTTAATGGACAACAACACAACCAGAACCGCAAACACACACACACAAATGTAGAGTGAGGTCTTTGACCGAGTTCTGCTGTCCTAGTTCGACAGTAATCTCATTGGATACAATCCGATTTATTGTGTCAAATATGATATTGCTACATGCGAATACAAGATGCTTATATAGTGAGAGTGTTTCTATCTACGACTAGATTGAATCTCAACCCTTCGGGTGCCAGTTTTGTAATGAAACACGAACACCACACGGCATTATGAGTCCCCTCCTTGGAAACCGAATCTTCCCATGAATTACGTGAATTAACTAATGGATTTTGGGGAAGGATACGAGATCTTGTGATATTTTCTTAATATATACCATTTGATGCTGTGGAAATTTTGTGCAGATGGGTGTATTGGTGTAACAATGGATACACGTGCGGATTTATATATGGAAGCGATATTGTGAAATAAAAGCAATCTTGGGAATACTGGTTAATACCTTGCATATCGCATTTGATATATTGATGTGGGTAGATTAAAAGGGGATTTGAGAGTTGGAACCAACAGCACGTCATGTCCTATTGAGTAAAGTTTATTTTGGCCTCGATATTTTGTTATTTAATGATTACTGACTAAAATTTGTTGGGTTTACTTGGCAGGTTTGTTCTTTATTACGCCCAATTCAAAAAGTTTTAAGAACTTCCAAAGTACACCGAACACTGTTGAAAAAAGTCTTACTATTAGGTATACTGATTTCAGTAGGTACGATTTGACTTTAACGAGTACCTACGCAAGTACCACTTCCCAATTTTGAATTCAATTTGTACAATTTTTAATTTTTGAAATAAATCCAACATGTACTCGTATTAAGCTTGACTTAAGGCGCAGTGGCTTAGTGGTTAGTGTGTTGGACTACTAAGCGAGGGGTCCAGGTTCGAATCCCGCAAAAACCCAAATTCCAACTCAAGGTTTTTTTCACTGCGCCACCTCTTGCGAACGTCTGACAAACATCCGAGAGTATAACTGTCTGGAAGGAGGTTCTCAATCGGGCCTTTGGAATCGGCATAAAATTGTAGATCCCTTCCATTTGTTCTAAAAATTTAAAACTCACCCAAAACGAATGGTTGCCATGGTCCAGACCCATGGTCCCTACAGTGGAGACGCCTTTCGTGGATTATAAATCACTTGCTAAATGTGCGCAGTTCCCATCAGTCCACATCAAACCGCGGGTTTAGTGGAAGTAGAACTGTCAAAGCCTCCAGATTTTTGATTGCTTTTTCGAGGGAATTTGTCATATTTTCTGCTGGTACACCATCGGCGAATTTTCTGTAGGCGTGCATATTAAATATTCTTAGGCCCATTTTATTCACTCGAAGTTGAACACAACTCGGGGAGTTTTCCATTTTATTCATTCGAAGTTGAACACAACTTGGGGATTTTTATATGGAAAACTCCCCGAGTTGTGTTCAACTTCGAGTGAATAAAATGAGCCTTATAGTATTTTCTTGTTTGTCTTTGCTGGTTTTTGTTGCTTATAGGTTCGAGTAGTCCGAGTCTAAGCTATAGAATTTTTTAGGAATACCTTCCTAAAGCCCGTATGACACTAGATTTTTCTGTCATTTATTTTTTTAATATCACATTAAATCATACTGAAATTTCAGTTTCGTGTAAAAGAGAAAAAATGTGTATTACGAATGGGGTAGTAATTGTTTGCAAAGCAAACTTCAAAGTGACGGGAAGCAAATGTCATAAATGTTGAAATGTCAAAAAAAAGCTTGTCAGTAGCAAAAAAATGTAAATTGACTACATTTTCAATGCAGTTTTTTTGACATCTCTACATTAATTAGGTTGGTGTGTACGCACTCACTCCTATCAGGAATTTTCGTAGTAATTTCTCTTACTGCTTTAGTTTCATTTTAAAAGTCTGAAAAATGCAAAAAGAAAATGTAGTGTCATACGGACTTAACTACCCCATCAGTCTGCGTTGGAACCAAGTAAATTAATGTTCTTCGGTCCCTGGTCATTTTGTTTGCTCGTCTTGTCATTCGAACTTTCTATATAGCGGATAATCCGCCCTAGCCAGGTTTCCGTCGGAAAATTCTCCGGTTTTATACGATTATTTTTGAGCGAGGTATTCTTCGGAACAATTGTTCGGAGAATTGGTTCCGATATCCTCTGAAAGAAATTGGTTGCGGAATTTATTTGCGATATCCTCCGAGAGAAATTGGTTGCGGAATTTATTTACGATTTGCAGTTAATAAATAAATAAAATAAAATAAAAAAAGACGCAAAAATTCGAATATCTATGTGAAATCAATGCGTCACCGCATTTTAATTATTTTTTTTTTCTGAAAAGGGATACCTGGAATGCGATTTGCTGTTCCGACAGAGTATGCGCAGCAGAGAATTTTCCGTTCCGAAGGATACCTCGCTAGGGCCAAATATATCTGCTTAATTATCTTAATAGCAGTCTATGGCCTTCACCTATTTGTTCGACTGTACTCGAACGGTTTTAGCGCATAAACACTTAGGTGTTGACAAGGCTGACTAAACCACCAGTATCTGTTTTACCCCTTGCCCAAAGCACTACTTATTTCCACCACAGGCACTGATAAAACCAAGAACGCAAGTACAAAATTAAGACCAGTTACACTAGCTCTGTGCCGTGTCAAACGTACATTACCAGTGTCCACGAGGATAGCTATCTTTAGCGAATTTAATGGGCAGAGTCATGAGACCCCGGAAAGCTATTCCCTAATTATAAAGTCCACCGAACGAAATGTTGATTTATTGACGTAGAATATGCTATAAACATCGGTCACTTGGCAATATATCTTACAATGTACGATCTCCTCAGCAAATGCTTGCTGGTAGATGGCTTTTGCTAATTTTTTTCCATTTACCAATCTGGTACAGTTTCTTCGGTTCAGAATGGAGTCCCTTTCAACAATTCTTGTCGCATTTGATCAAATTGACAAAACTATCCATTCTCTAATAAGCTGTGTTAGAAAAATTCTAGTTTTGTGTTTTGACGGAGCGAAAAGCGCCATTTTTATTTGCCCTACAGTCTGAGTGGCAATAGAGTCTAAAGGTCTCCACTTAGTTTAGGTAGGTCCGCGTGAGTCTACCCCCAACCAAAATGTTATTATGGATGTAAACTTTTTTAATCGGCTTCCTGCAACAAATTAAAACTAAAGCTGGCTCACCAAAAGTGCAACTCGCGCACCTATAAATTGTTGTGTTTCGATAATCTCACCCACCAGCATCGATTGTTTATTATATAAACTTGGCAGCTGACAAATCATTTAGCACCCTGCAAAATGTTCGCTATTCGTCCCGTGCCGGCGATGTGTTACACACTTGCAAACTAATCCCCTTTAAGTGGCTTCGTATACAAGTCTAAGCTCAGCAGTGATTTTTGCTGTTTTGCGCTGCTGCTTGTGTTTAGTTTCATTGTTTATTTTCTTAATCACGCAGCCGTATCGAGTATCGACTGCCTTATCTAATTGACTTGCGGTTACGGTCTGCCAGAGGCGAGCGTTTATGTGACACTCTTCGCCCGACCCGATTCATTACTCATAACGATGTCTATCAATATGTATCCACAGCTAAGTGATAAAACAAACCGCCACAAAAAAAAAAATTAAGAATGAACGAAACAGTAGATAGATTTAAACAACTTTGTGAACGTTGTGAATGAGGCTGTAGCGTTCACAGACCGTTTGAAGTCCATTGGCAGTGAAATTGTGTCTTAATTTTTGTGAAACTGAGTTGGGTCACGTAGGATCTCAATTACAGTGGACGCCCATTATAACGAATTACCGATATAGCGAATTTGCGATGTTACAAACGCTTTGTATAGCGAATGGTATACCCACGATTTGCTGTCCGATATAAGGAACGTTTATATAAGTTGGTTTGAGAAATGCCAGGACCATCATTTATTCAATCTAACATAATATTAAACCTATTAAATTAACATATTTTTCAAAAGACTTTTTTTGAATGTTAGAATAAACCGTTCGATATAAGTAACGAACGTGCTCGATATACTGAATGGCATCAAACATTATGTCAATCGTTATAATGAGCGTCCACTGTATTTCTTTCGAACTCATCAGTGCCAACCGAGCAACGTGTTTGCGGAGGGGGATACTATGCCTGGGAGAACAATATTGACGTTAAAATTTTATTTTCGTCTCAGACATGAATTCTCAATTAGTCATGCAAATACTGAATGTCGCCAAGTATAAGACAAAACAAAACAACGTAGGTAATATTTGAACGGTCAGATGGTTGGGATAATTCCAAAAAAATTATAGCTTACTTTAATGGTCGCATAAATATTATGTTGATTGGATTAATATTAACGGTTTTTGGGCTGACGAAAAATGCCAACGATGTTAAAGTCATTTTGGGAGCAAAATTCCTTTCTTCAATTTTGTGTCTACAGTTTTATGGATTTTATTAGTCATAGTACTCTGTGTTCTTATTTTCTCAACTGCGTTCGTTACAACGAGTTAGGTGCTAACCGTCTTTGTAGCTCATTTAAGAATTAGCTCCCCGATGTGAACAATTTTGTAAATGTGCCCGGTAATCAAACCTTTATTATATTAGCACACGTAAAGCGGTATATTTTAGCGAAGCACACGCCGCATCGATGAGAGTGTGAATAACTACTTGAAAATGTAGGTTAGGTACCCGTACATGCCTTCAACTGAGTATTATGTTCTTTTTTAGCGAGAGGCTTTAAATTAATAGGCGTAAACCTTGCTTAATATAATATAAAGGCTTATTATGATTTCAATCTATTTCACTAACAAAATATTGTCATTATTTTAAAGAATATAGTGTGGCAAAGCCTTTTTATTTCTGTAACTCGCATTCACGCACAGTGAGACTAGCTCGGAAGTTTGTTGTTACGAGCAGTGTCACTAAAAAAAGTGAATCCGGTCAAATCTGCGACCGAATGACCGGTCAGAAAATCCGGTCATAAGTTAAAATAAGAATTTTTGACCAGAAATTCGGTCAAAAATTGAATATATGTAGTAATATTTTTCCTAAAAATTAAAAAAAAAAATAAATAATATTATATTGGCTATTTATGTAGTTTATTTATTTTTCCAAAATAACCTTAAACCTAATAAAAAAAAAAACAAAGAAACAATTCATTGAAACGCTTTGCATCACAACGTTTTGCACCAAAAAGAACTTTCAATCTAATGCAGTTTTCCAAAATGTTGCTAAATAGAAATACATTATACAATATAAAAAAAATGTACATTTAAAAATTATTAAGAAATTCATTGTCTTCAGCTAGCGGAATTGCAGCAAAGCAGAGCAATGAATCTAATCCCTTTTTTATTGTCTTCTCTTCTCTCTTCAATACATCAAATTTCACAACACATAGGTATGCAATATAGTGACAAAACCAAACTTCACAGAAAAAATTTGCAAAAACATATTCAGATTAACTTTCTATAAATCTTGCATGGTACCTATACGCACTTTACTTCAGTCTTGTTTGAATGTACAATAAACTGGTTTCTGCATGAAATTGTGAGCCAAAATAATTGCGGGACTCGATGTATTTCAGTTCTTATTGGCCTAGATTGGTCACGTGCATGTTTTTTTCGGTCGACGTTTATGTTGGTGTACCCGACAAAAATAGTCAAAAAATCCTGCTTGCGTCAAAATTCTAAATAAAGCACGATAATGCAAAAACAATTTATGTTCACTAGTGAACGCGTTCGTATACCTAGGCGACAAAAATCTAGTGCACTTTTAAAATGAACTCGGTATTCGAACGTTCGCACGTATTTTGGATTCCACAACAAAACAAAAGAACACAAAGAGAAAGCAATAAAGAAATAGCGTAGGAAGTACGTAGTGAAGTTTGAAAACTATTAACACTTCATCGCCCGAGAATTGCTTTTCTTAAAGGTCAAAAATGACTTACTGTGCGTTTTGGAATCCCAGTTTTTATTTGAAATTTTTTCCAAATTGAAGGCAGCTATTCAGAAATTTGGAACACCATTAGACCATATTCTTATTCGTGGATGAAACTGTGTTCACAGCTGAGTAAACAAACAACTTCGACGACTTAAAATATTTAGTCCAGTCCGCTTCTTAAGCTAGAATTACACTTGCCACTTAGACATGTCAAATTTTGACTACCGACGTCATTATAAAGTAAATATTCTTCGTACATTTATCGCTACGTGTGATCGCCTGCCAAGCATTTCTGATAGGTTTTTTTTTTATTTGCTGAGTCTTGTAAACGAAGACTATACGTCAAAACAATATTGAGGAATTTTTTCGTACATTCTCCGGTGATTGTAATTCTCCCATTTCGGAAATCACAAACGAATAGGTAGCTCTGCTTAAAGAGTAAACAAATAGCCAAATAAAAATGTGAAGCAAAAATCAGTAACTATGTTACAGAAGAGAAATGCTGAACGAATGTAGTAGATGAGATGCTATGGTTTAAGAAATTCCCACTATCAATGAGAGAGAAGGAAACTAAAGAAAGATGGGACTATAAGTTTTACTTTCTACATGAAGGTCCTTCGAATATGTTCACAGCTTTCCCAAATTAGGTTACCAAATACAATTTCCACATCAAAAGTTGAAGACAGCATTTTTTTTAAAAACGTTTTGCCTCTATATGAGTACTCCACTCTCCCCTGCCCCATATGAAAGAATAATAAATGACGTTGAAATGTTAGCGTTCTTAGCGTTACAAATTTTACTTTATCTAAAGAAAAAAAAAATTACAAAACGTTTGAACATTTGAAAAATTAATACTTTATTTCCGAATGACCAGAACCTAATACTGCTGTTGAAAAATTGAGATAATTTCCATTTATTTGAGACACACCTCTGTGAATAATAAAATTGCATTTAGCAGAAGATCTCTCATACGAAACTGTTTTTGTTTTGTGTTTGATTAATAATAACAAATTATTTCGAGGCAATTTGCCAGCAATTTACTGAGCACACACATATTTTGTTTCATCTCCCTCTCACTCGCGATTGTTACTCATTCAGTTGTATATATTATTATATACAAAATACAAGGAATTTATTTTTCGTTAATGTTGGAAATGGAGAGCGTTATTTGTGATTGGGTATTTGTTTTTATTAATCAGAAATTCGAATCAAATCGTCAATTCGATGACAATCTATTTTTTTTATTGAATGGGGCTCAATTGATTAATTGGGCGGATTTTTGTGAAGTAGGTATATAATATACTTAAAAAAAGTATCCCTGAAAATTAACTCTGGAATTTGTGGAAATGGAGGCGGCTGACGTATGTCAATGTTCCACGTTTTCTAAAGTTTTTTTGAAATTGTCTTTTCGTCGCCAATTGGGATTTAAAGTGTTATAAGTTTCGGTATACAGATTTCTACGTATTATGCTGATGAATTGAAAAGTGCCCAATGTCTGACAAGCTCAAGGTGTATCTGCTTAACACAATAAAAAAAAACATGTTTATCAAAAAAAAACTTTTCGTAGATACTATTATTACTTATGTGTCTTGTCGCCTTTAGTTGAAAGCGAAAAATACACTTGCTGGGTGTGTGCCAACTTTTCGTTTAGTAATGTTTTCTAGATCACCTTTGGCGCAAGCCACAAATGAAACGAAAGCAACAAATAAAAATGTGGCCACTGCAGCATATTAACTGCACTTGAGTCCGTTGGATTTTTGTTTTTTTTTTTGAAAAACATCAATGTTTTTATAACAGAAAATATGTGTTGGTCAAATTTGATCAATAAAGTTTAAGCATTGAAAGCTAAATTTAAAAATTTCAAGTCCAAGTATAAATGGATAGAGTCCCACTTTAAGCTACTTGTATGGATTCGGTCTGTTTGTAGCTCTATCTTGGACGGTTATTGACCTCATTCCGCCGTCAGTTAATCGCGTTTATTTAGAGCTAGTTATATTTAAAGATACAATTTGATGACATGGTGTAGACGTGACTTTCAAATCAACTGCACTCTATATAACGGGTGATTTTTTAAGAGGTTTAGAACTTTTTTTAAAAAAAAAACACAAAAAATTCGAAAAAATGAATGAAATATTTATTTGAATCGAGAGTTTGAACCTTGCAATTTAATATTTAAAGATAATTTCATGCAAATGTTGACCGCGGCTGCAATTTTGGCATACTCTTTCACACATATCGGCCGGTATCTCACGAATGAATGCATGGATGTTGGCTTCCAGTGCGTCAATCGAAGCGGGCTTGTCCCTATACACATTAGCCTTGACATACCCCCATAAAAAATTATCTAATGGTGTCAAATCGCACGATCTAGGCGGCCAATTGACCGGCCCGAAACGTGAAATTAACTGTTCACCAAACTCGCCTCGCAATTGCGCCATTGTTTCGCGTGCTGTGTGGCATGTGGCACCGTCTTGTTGAAACCACATATCATGCAAGTCAAGAACTTCCATTTCGGGCAAAAAAAAGTTTGTTATCATCGCTTGGTAGCGTTCACCATTGACAGTAACGCTGCGATTCGCATCATCTTTGAAGAAATATGGCCCAATAATGCCGCCGGCCCATAAACCGCACCAAACAGTGGCTTTTTCGGGATGCATTATGGTAGCTGTTGCAATGCTTCTGGCTGATCTTCACTCCAAATGCGGCAATTTTGCTTATTTACGTACCCATTCAACCAAAAATGAGCCTCATCGCTGAACACAATTTTTCGATAAAAAAGCGGATCCTCGGCCAGCTTTCCAAGAGCCCATTCACCAAAAATTCGGCGTTGTGGTAGGTCGTCTGGCTTTAGTTCTTGCACCAGCTGTATCTTAAAAGGCTTTACGCCCAAATCCTTCCGCAAAATTTTCCACGTAGTGCTGTAACAAAGGCCTTACTGCTGGGAACGGCGCCGAATCGACATTTCGCGGTCTTCTGTCACACTAGCTGATACGGCAGCAATATTTTCTTCACTACGCACAGTACGTAAACGTGTTGGTGGTTTAATGTCCAACAAAGTAAATTTGGTGCGAAATTTGGTCACAATCTTCCGAATAGACTGCTCAGAAGGTCGAGAATGCCGATCATAAAATGGAAGCAGCGCGCGATGAACATTTCGAACCGAGCACGAATTTTGATAGTAAAATTCAATAATTTGCAAGCGTTGTTCATTTGTAAGACGATCCATGGTTAAATTGCAAACCAAACTGAAGCTGTTTGACAGTGACACAAGGTACTAAACACACGTCAGCTGTCAAAACCAGTGTTGCCAAAACCAAACCGGCTAAAAAATCATACTCTTTGAACAAATGTTAAGGTGTTTCTGACACCTCCAAACAGTTGACGCAGTTCCGAAAACTCTATATTACTATAACACTTTTACTGCCTTTTTAATAAAAAGAAACAATTTCGAAAGCGAACTAGAGTTTGTCCATTACAAAGGGAAATATTAAATCCTTCAACGCAGTTCTTATTTTTTGTATTCATAAAAAAAGATAGAGATATGCAAATTTGATAAGATAATATTTTTTTTTATGTAGGTACGTTTTTCTGCCCGTTATCATCCCTCAAATCAGCTACAACCGTGACCTACTAAAGTGCATAGTTGTCTATCGATTTATATTTGACTGTTGTTTTCTTTGTCAGATATACGTTATTATAAATAGAAATATGTGCATCCACGTAAAAGGAAAGTGGTTGATAAAAATGATATGCATGATACATTTATCTGCTCATCGAACATGATTATAAGGTAGATATTCTCGAAAATGTTGCCAAATTCCAGTTGTTTTTATATTTGTCACTAGGGCAGAAACCGGGAAACTCAAGAGTCACAAAATTTCATAACTTTATTTGCAGCAACAGCAACGCACAACACATTTATGTCGATGAAGGGGAAACTCGAGACACAGGAAATAACAGCCAGTTAATCCAAAACTTTGATTGAGTTTATATTCCTTAGCTCTGAGTAAGTTCCTTAGTAAATCCGGCATCGCAATAGGACCAGTTGAAGACACAGTCATATGGGAAGCAGGTCCCTCTTATTACTGTCATTATACCTTATCTTATCGAAAGCATACTCGTAAATAAGTGGAGACTTCTTGTGAAATGTCTAACCTATAATTTTAAAACAAAAAAAATATATTTCCTTGAGAAAGACGAGAGTGGCAGCATTTTGTGGAGAGCTATATTTTAGAAAACATCGGCTTGTTAACGAAAAATGATCAGGCACTTTGAAGTGCATTCTGACAGTCAATTTTCGGCATACACCAATTCGTCTAGGCAAACCCAGATAATACCACAACAAGGACAACAAAATATTGTGACCTTAAGCGAGTTGAGGAAAGAAAAAAAACTGGCATCCCACTTGTGTGTATATAACATAAAACGGATTGTGCTATTTAGAGATGTGACCTTATCCGGGTTCGGACGTTGCTTTTCTTCTCCCAGGAGGTGAACTTAAACTCCGTTTCGACGTGTATTCGACGATAATTGATCAAATGCCCATGATAAACGCCAATCGACCGATGATCAAAAGGCCACGTGTTTAATTTGTGATTGGCTTAAAAGTTTTTACCCGACTATTGAGTCTTCTTCACCTTTTTCTCCCCGTTGCTATACCTCAGTGGTTACCCTTACAAAAGATATCAGTATCTGACCATATATCGTTGATATCTTTTGCAACGGTGACCACTGCCATATCGTCAACTAAGCCGATCATTTTTACTTACTATGTCGGCATTAGTGTCAAAACTTCGGTAAAAATTATGTTCCACTGCTAAAGTAATAAAAAAATGCAAATGCTACCCTTTGGAAAAAAAGATCAGAAAACTTTTAAGTCTTTTGAAGCTAACTGGGAATTTTTCTGGTCAACTATTTAAGACCGAATGCAGAGCTATAAGAAGATATGGTTATGGGAATAGGACAGGAAAGAGAAACCGTAACTATTTAAAGTTGCTCAATGTATACGTAATGTAAAGAGCACGACTGGGTCGAACGAAGCTTTCTCTTTCATCAAAAGTTTGGTTGGATCTTGGATGTTTTCTTATTTTATGTAGGAAAAATATCTGGGAAGAGAAACGTTTCATGATACATAGAAAAAGGAATAGTGTTGAACAATATTCACTTTTTGGGTAATTCATCTGATATGACAGTTTGCAGTACATATAAGAATGTGAGTTTTTTAAAGTTGAAGCTCTCAGTAACAAGCTACTTTCTCAAGTTCTGGTTGGAGAGTTATAAGGCTACTGTAGTATTGCATTTTTAATAAAAATGCGGCGTTGAGTTTTAAGAAAATATATAAAAAAACAGGTCGCCTTTTGGGTAGTAAATTTTGAGAAATAAAAAAAACTATTGCTTAACTATTAAGCTGAACTCTGAGTTCATTGTTCGGGATGCAAGCATTACTTAGTTTTTAAAGTTTGATCGCAATCGAAAATGGATTTTTCGAGATATGAGCAGTTTTTTTTTAAATTATCGTTTTAGCTGATTCGCATTGAAAATTAAGGACGCAATAATTTTGGGAACATCAATTTTTCTTTAAGTATGTATTTTAGTTAAAATCGTTGTTGCCGTTTTTCAGGTAAACTAAAGAAACCCAAGTTTTTAGAAACTACTTCTTTCAAAAATCCATTGAACGATAATAAAGGAAAAAACTGATTATCCTATTAAGTTCGAAATTACCACATTACCTTGAAAATGAATTTTCGTAACAATCGTATGAGCCATTTTTGAGATATGTCGCAATCCTGAAAGTACATACATTTATTCGAATTTGTATTGGTTTTTTTTTTAGAGACAGTAGGAATTTTAATTTAGTGAAAAACTGGGTATGCAATCTTTTACTTAAGCTCAAATATTAAACTTGGTTGAAATCGTTGCAGCCGTTTTCGAGCAAATCAAACTGGTATGGAAATTGTATACAGGAAGTACCATTAATATTGAGGTTACCTTGAGAACAAAAACGGCCCCGAACTGTAGGCCCACAAATCTGGAGTTTTAACCAAAGCCGACCGCTTAGGGTGTAGTTCTCGGGAGCAAAAGGGCAGACGGTCAGACGGACAGAATATTGCGACCCACTTTTTTGAATTCCTTTATTATAGTAATGTCAAAATTGATTAACATTTCGAGTTCGCAATTTTGGATGAATACAATAATTTTTTTTTAATGTAATCGAGAAAGTAAATATCCAGTTTGCCTTACAAAATATTTAATATGAAGAATAAAACCCCTCGGTGGCCGAAAAAAAATGCTATTTGTATTTTTTTAAGGTCCGACCCTGAGACAAATCGCTCAGTAGTGCAAACCACTGAGCATACCAGGATGTATGGAAAAAAATCCGTTTTTTATAAAGTAATCAGTTTTTGCTCGCAATCGAAAATGGATTTTTCGAGATATGAGCAGTTTTTTTAAATTATCGTTTTAGCTGATTCGCATTGAAAATTAAGGACGCAATAATTTTGGGAACATCAATTTTTCTTTAAGTATGTATTTAAGTTAAAATCGTTGTTGCCGTTTTTCAGGTAAACTAGAGAAACCAAAGTTTTTAAAAACTACATCTTTCAAAAATCCATTGAACGATAATAAAGGGAAAAACTGATTATCCTATTAAGTTCGAAATTACCACATTACCTTGAAAATGAATTTTCGTAACAATCGTATGAGCCATTTTTGAGATATATCCCAATTCTGAAAGTACATACATTTATTCGAATTTTTATTTGTTTTTTTTTTAGAGACAGTAGGAATTTGAATTTAGTGAAAAACTAGGTATGCAGTCTTCTATTTAAGCTCAAATATTAAACTTGGTTGAAATCGTTGCAGCCGTTTTCGAGCAAATCAAACTGGTATGGAAATTGTATACGGGAAGTACCATTAATTTTGAGGTTACTTTGAGAACAAAAATGGCCCCGAACTGTAGGCCCACAAATCTGGAGTTTTAACCAAAGCCGACCGCTTAGGGTGTAGTTCTCGGGAGCTAAAGGGCAGACGGTCAGACGGACAGAATATTGCGACCCCCTTTTTTGAATTCCTTTATTATATTTAGTAATGTCAAAATTGATTAACATTTCGAGTTCGCAATTTTGGATGAATACAATAATTTTTTTTTAACATTATCAAGAAAGTAAATATCCATTTCGACTTACAAAATATTTAATGCGAATGTTAAGAACCCTCATTTTGTATTTTTTCTATGGTCCGAACCTGAGACAAGTCGCTCAAAAGTGCAAACCACTGATCTTACTACAGCCTGGTACGATTTTTATAAAGTAATCGCTTTTTGATCTTGCGAATGAAATAGGTACCTACTATTTTTAAGGAATCTCATTCGTCAGAATTGTAGATGTATTTCTTAAAAAACAAAATCTCCCATGAGTGATGACAAGTTTTTAGTTTCTTTTTTAAATCCCATAGTCACAATATCAGTCCTACTAAAAATCGTGGTTGACTGATCCGTGCAAGCAACAGCCGCTGGCAATATTTAAATTTAATTAAACTTTAATAACAAAATAAAAACGTAGCTTTTACCCTTCAAAAAGGTCAAAAATATATTTTCCTAGTACTCAAGGCCCTGGGATCTTAAATATAAATTTGGGAGGCTTTTTAAAAAACACATGTTCCCAACCTGACCTTCAATGTATTTATGAATTTGTCATCGAACCGGTCTTTTCCATTGAACTAAATTTAAAACTATAGGTATTTCGTTTTCCCAAAAAAAAAAGCTTGTAAATTTTGTTTACATTGACGTAGCTATCGGAAATGAGACTTTGGCAATACTTATCGTAATTTTCCATTTTACCGACGTTTTTATCTCTCGTCTCCCTTCTATATGTTAATAGGAGAAGAGAATAGGGCTAGTATTAAGCGTCAATAACGTCCCTTTAACCTTCATTGGTCAATTCAACTGTGCAAGGTGCAAGTTCCCTACCCGGAATTACTAGGTAAATTAACGGAAATTGATTATAATAATAATAATAATAATAATAGTTGGCGCAACAGGTCTGTAGGGACCCAGGGCCTAGCTTCTCGCAACCTTTCGTTTTGTGTGAGTTTTTAATTTTTGGAACGAATGGAAGGGATCTACAATTTTATGCCGGTTCCAAACGGGCCGATTGAGAAGCTCTTTCATGACAGTTATACTCTCGGATGTTTGTCAGACGTTCGCGAGAGGTGGCGCAGTGAAAAAAACCCTGAGTTGGAATTTGGGTTTTTGCGGGATTTGATTATGTTATAATAATTATTTGTTGATTTAGACTTTAGGCTTGTCGTGCGTATTATACCTATAGTGATCTTTCCCTTTTGCTTGTGGGAATTAAAAAGTCACGTTCCGATACAAAATTCGTAACTCGTCAAACGCCCTGGAAAGTCAAATACAAACTGCGATCTTAACTAAACACGTCTGACCTACTTGACGAGCTGCATTTTGCAGTCCTATACCATAACTATGATAACTTTGATCAAGATGGATTTCCCTGTTCAATGAAGCTATACCTACTTTACAGGGTTACATATTATTGAATAATGTGTTTTCCGTAGAAATAAAATTTAACTTCTTTTCGTATTGTTGTTAAAGACTTAAAAGCTGTCTTATTCGCCCGGTTGGCAGACTGAATATTTATTTGTGGAATAGAATTTGTGAACCCCATTTTGCGTTGGAGCAACAGAATTATTGTTACAACCAATTTGAAGGCGGTAAAAAAAATAAATTTACTTCCAAACGCACAACGACTTGTAAAATAACGGTCTTTCGTAGATACAATTTCCTCTTACTTTTTGATTACTGTTCCAAATAGTTGTGACACACACTCCCATAATTGCGTTTGTGATTCAAAAACTCTCACTTCCTTTGTACATGGTTTTTCCTCTGACGTACAAGCAGTCTGCGCGTGACTTATACTGCCACAAATACATCATAAAGATAATTTAAACAAAAAATATATCCTACATTATAAGTGAATAGTCGCATTTGCCGTCTTGAACAATGTTGAAAGGAAAAAAACACCAAAAAGTAAAATATCTAAAATACAAAGCTTATATACAAAATAATAAATACATGTGCTGTGCGGAATAAAATTAATTTAAGTCCATCTCCGCACACATACACTTACGGGTGCCGTATTCAAATTAAAAATACATTTTCGAAGACCAATAAACTCGTATTCGAAATTCTTTTGCGAGAGTAAATGAGTAGAGTGAATAACAAAAATAAAAATAAAAGTACTCAATTTGCAAAGATTTTTATAATCACTTTGTAAAACACTCGAAATCATACAAGGGTCTACAGAAAAAATAAAAGACAAATTAAACCAAAAACCGTTCACTAAGCATCGTTGCAAACACATTTCAGTCAATTCACAATACTCTTCTCGTTCGTTCATTAAAATCACTTGACATAAATACACTCATTTTCTCCGTCACGTATACATACAAGTGTAGCAAAGTGAATTGTGGTCAATTCGAACATGAACCAATTTATCGAATCATGACGATCTAAATTCTAAAGGAATGTAATTATTTATTGGGATATCGAAAGCGAAAATCAGCGATCTCTTGGATACAAATTTCGAGCATAAATTGAGCAGACCGATCAGTCAAAGATTGACATTTTTCTGGTGCACAACACTGTCACTGTCGAGATCGAGAAGCAAAGTTTGACCCTACTTTTAAATAAAATTCAGACAGTTTTAGAATACAATTTGCTGTATATTTTGTCGCCTGTCATTAAAGAGTTTTGCTATTCCTTTGAGTTGAATCGAAACAATTCAAATTTATTTGTTTCGCTGTAATAATAATCGTAAATTTCAAAATTAATGTGCTTGAATGTTCGGTGAAAAGATGCGAGTTCGCAAGTCTTAACGCTGTGCTATTTATAAGCGTGTTGGTCCTTGCATTGGTATACCCAATTCATGTCACGTAGCTACGCATAGAGTTGGTTTGGTTTTTCAAATTTTCACTCAAAACATTTTATATACTTGTGGAAGTAAATTCCCAGCCGCTAAAACATAAATATTAAAGTGAAGAAAAAAAAACCGACGAATAGAAAAAATACATCGAGTGATTTAGAAAAAACAAAAAAAAAATTTAAAATTAAGGTGGGGGCAGTGAAACAAGAACAAAATAAATATCACGTCGACACAGTGGCCACATTCTACTCAACTACAAGGTGTTTTAGATAAAAAGGAGACACACAGTGTGTTGAAATCTTTACGTCGGCTAAAACCGCGGATAATCATTCGTAAAATTCTACATTCGTCCATGCCATGCGCGATAAAATCTCTCAACTCTTTTGCTTGCAAAAAAACACATGCAAATTTAATACAGATCATAATCAAGGTGATTTTTTTTCCACTCTTTCCATTTCTAAATTCATTCGAAATTGGAAATATTTTTTCAAAAAATTTTCTCACAGTGTAAAAAAATTGTAAATTGTTGAAAAAAGTGATATATTGTAGTATAAAACATGTTTTAATGCAAAAAAAATAACGAAACTTTTCTGTGTTTGTCTTTTTCAAGGACATAATGTGCCAATTAAAGCCGCAACAAACGGGACAACGGGTGCCAATGGGTATTTTGGGACAGAAGGGCCCGAAGCGACAGAGACCGACTCATCAGGGACCGGGGGGATGCGGAAGTCGTTGGAGGGGACGGGCACAGCGCCGAACGACGCTATTCACCTCCAGAGACGGGTGGGACTCCTCAGTGGGGTGGCTTTAATTGTCGGAACCATGATAGGTGAGTACATTACTTAGTTATTATTATTATACATACGCACAAGAAACATGTGTTTTAGATTTTTAATAAGACAGAAGACAAGAATATTTATTTTTATCGACAATAACGTAAGATTTGTGAAGATTTTAAAGCTCATTACGTACTCAGAATAACAGGATTCAGACGTCCACAAAGGTGGGTAGGTACCTATATACATTTGCAGTTCAAAATTGGAGCCTACGGTGTAACGCAAAATTTTCCATTCATTTTTAACGTTGTGTGATCTGAAGAGTAAAAAAGGAAGAACTTCAAAGAAACTTTCCAAAATGTTATAGTGATTTATTCAAAGAGGCTCTAAACAATTTTTGCTCATCAAATAAGAACGTGTAGACAAAAAAAACCTACCTATACGTACATATATCAATAGTATCTACCTTGCGTGTTCTTTGAAGTGAACCAATATCAACTAATTCTGAGCCACATAAAGCCGACAGATAAGATAATTTGAAACTGTTCTAATAACAAATTTAGAAGCACTATGTTTTGAATTGAAACGTTGTCTTGGAGATACGTCATTGTATTATAAATCTGTATATCTATCCTTTTCTGGCTGTTCCTTAATAATACAGAGTAACAACTTCTTCTAATAAAGAGCGCTTAAGATTTTGCTGAAACACGTCAACTTTTCTCTGTGCTTCTGCTTTTTAAACAAGCTTGAGATTCGGTCTTTAAGCCAGTAGCCAGGTAGTTGGCTTCTATATAAAATCCCCGGATTATACTTCGGTAGACATATTCCCGTATCGACGAGAATAATCTTGCCCCGCTGTTCTTTATTTTGAGCTACACCATCTCAAAGATGCCTTTTTTGATTGCGTAATGGAGTTTCTGATTGTCTAAGGATTTATTTTAAGGTGTATGGTTAAAAAAGAAAGAAGTGGCAAAAATTAACTGAAAAGAATTTGTAATTGAATTTTTATTGACAGTACGGTGTTTTCTAAAAATATATAAATTTTTAAGAAATTATCATGAAACGAATTTACTCGTTTTTTTTAAAGAAAATCGAAGTTGGAATCTTATTTAGAATACTCATTTAATCTTTAATGTGTATGTTAGATATAAAGAAATCAGATTCTGTGCCAATAATACCATTGGCTTACTCCCTTCACAGTCCAAAACTGATTGTACTCCAGGAGAACAGATTCTTTCTTTTTAAAAAAATATAATTCAATGATATCGCAATCCTAATGTACTTTTTAACTGCAACTTTGATCAAATTCTTTAGAGCGGTTTTTGTAAATTTTGGCAGGCAAAAAAGTAACAAATATTTCAATGTTTAGTTTGAAAAATACTATTGCTTAACCCCCGTATTAATAAACGATGAGCAGCGTCGAGTCAGCGCCAACACACATGTTAACTTCAAATTCTTATTAATAAACGTGTTTTTTGTTTCACTGACATGTAATAACGAGCGGATAACTTAACTCGCCGAATTCGGCGTATAGGGAGCGGATAACTTCTTAACACAGAAAGGGACTTTACCAAATCTCGAATCCTTTTCGGTGTAACATGAAATTTTTTGTTTAGGTTTGCAAATTTGTGTAGATAAATTTGTGTCCACATTTTAAATAATTAAATATAAAATATAGTCAGATGACAAGACATCAATATTCGACTGACTCCTAAAATCTGAACATTCTACAAGAGAGAATCTGAGAGAGAATCGGCGAATACCACATAATTTTCTGAGCACAACAACGGCTTCAAATACGAAATATGACAGATATACTAGTATGTTTAGTACAAGCATTATACATGGTTCTTAAGGTCTTATCGCAATCGAAAGTGGGGTTTTAAAGATCTGAGCAGTTCTTAATATTAACGTTTTCGGTTATTCGAATTGAAAGGTAAGGACGCAATAGTTTTTAGAACATCAATTTCACTCTAAGTGTGCATTGTGGTCAATACTTTTTACAAAAATCCATTTTACGATAATATAGAGAAAAACTGAATATCCTATCAAGTTAGAAATTGCCATATAACCTTAAAAATTAATTTTCGTTACTATCGTATAAGCCGTTTCCGAGTAGGTACACTTAATCGATTTTTTATTTGTTTTTCAACAAAGAACCAGTGCTGTTTCTTAGACAGTAGGAATTTGAATTTAGCGAAGCTTAGGCGGAGTTTTTGAACACCACTTGGCCGTAAGGCTGTCAAACAATCAATGTGCAAGCTTAAAAACTTAAGTTCCAGCCAATTAAAAATATTTCGCTTCCAAATATGTCAAAGTAGCTTCGCCCTCATCTTCGATTTAATCTGTTAAATTCATTCGCCGTACATTGTGCTTCCTTCTAAGACTTTTCGTTCTGTATCATTTTGCTTATATCATCATTTTCAACACCCTCGCTCTTATAACTTCAGAGAGATGGATAAGACCACACTACCCGCTTTCAAAGGTTTGAATCTATTTTCGATACTGAATATACAAAAGTACATCTCAATTCTCAAACACTTAAAATCATGCTCAAATACCTTAAGCTTGAAGTGCAAGTAGTAAGTTGAACAAGTTTCGGTGTTCTATAAAAATAAGCTTTACAAAAATTAGATATGTTTCTTATCTCCACTTAAGTACAGTGAGCAAGTTCATTTGAAATTTGCCATCACCTTCCCCTCTTGTCAAAGACTTTTGGAGATTTCTTGTAGAATGCGTCATCTGAATATGTTAACAAAAACAATTATCTTCCATTGAGCCGTTGTTTTTCCTGTCAACACCAATGGTAATAAAAATGCCAGTTTAATTCATAAATACCCTGTGTATAGCACACATGCCTTGGTTTATACTGCCAAAAATCAAATAGACATTTCCGTAAACAAAAGCCTATATACGTATGTATTGTGCAGACGAAATATCGAAATGGTAGCTATTTATAGCATTGCCTCTATACACCAATACCTTCGAGGAAATTATGAAATAATTTAAGGGATGAGTGGATTGCTGGTGTAGAAACCACCTGAAACCACCTGACACATTCCATTACAAAGTATGGCTTGCATGTCAGAACAGGTGTTTTTGACTATATTATCGGATTTTTGTTTGAGCTCTATTTCGGATCGGACAACAAGGTGTAGAGACTAAGGGTGTGCGATAAGCTGGTGTACTTAATGTGGCGCTACATTTCTGCGAACAGTTTGTTGATAGATAGTTAATTAATATGAGGTTTTTTTATCCTTGTGAAATTGAATTCTTTGCAATTGGTAAACAAATTCAATGACAGTTACACATTTTCGTTTTCCAAGTTGAAGTCATAGATTTCTAATAATAAAGTAATATTAGACAAGTGTGGATTTTGCTATAGATTATGAACTGAGGGAGTAGTTCTATTATATACGAGTAGGTACAAAATGTCAATCGATATCCCTCGTGCTTAAAATGGTTATTTTCCTTCACATTCTTAGAAAGTTGGACACGATTATTATTATTAAATCAGACACTAGAATGAGAATGAGTGATTTCTAGGACCAGTTAATTTGCAGTCTTTAATTATACGACACGTGGCTAACACTCTAGTAAGTCGAATTATGCGATTAAGAAATACCTATCCATCGTATTGGAGGGTACGAAAAGGATTTTTACTAATTTTGCGAGGGTATTTTTAAGAGCCAGCGAAACCTTTATTCGAATATTGCATGCATAAAATTAAAATGTCTATTGCAAACAACTTTGCTGGTCTCCATTTTGAAATTTTAAAATGGAATCAACATTATTTGTAGACTAAATGTGTGAACAGCATTTATAAAGTTTAAATAATTAATGTAAAATGTTCAATGACCCCGCTTTTGTCGTTTTTGTCTTTTCCTTGCATATTTAACAATATCTTGCGGCTTGAAATCTAGGTTATGAATAGTTAGTTGATTCACTCAATTGGAAATAGAGAAATACAGAGATTAGTAACTTACAACTTTATGAGAGTTAAGGCCCTAGTTATAGCCATACGTAAAATGCAACCGTAAAAATGTTCTTTTGCTTTTTTTAGAGCACTTAATACTAATGGTTGAACTCAATCTTCATCTTAAAGTGTTGCTCCTATGAATTATAAAGTTAGTTTATTAAACAAAAATAAGCAAATAATCTTTAAATTTTCTAATAAAAAATATTTATTAATTTTTCCGTACGAAAAACTTTTTCCGATCTACTTCTCCACAACAAAAAACCAAATCATTCCACTGAAATATTTCATTTCTTTACTGTTCCATCTATCAGGATTTTTTTTTCTGATAGAATCCAATCAGAGGTGGTTGATTTGTTGTATTTGTTTTCATAGGGAATCATTTGTCTGACAGAATTTTCGCTATGACCGCCTAAACGAAAAAAAAATCATTTTCATACTGTTCCCATTTTTTCTGTTGCATTTTACGTATGGCTATAACTAGCGCCTGTGGTCGCAGTGGCTTAGTGGTTAGTGTGTTGGACTACTAAGCGAGGGGTCTAGGTTCGAATCCCGCAAAAACCCAAATTCCAACTCAGGGTTTTTTTACTGCGCCACCTCTCGCGAACGTCTGACAAACATCCGAGAGTATAACTGTCATGAAAGAGCTTCTCAATCGGCCCATTTGGAACCGGCATAAAATTGTAGATCCCTTCCATTCGTTCCAAAAATTAAAAACTCACACAAAACGAATGGTTGCGAGAAGCTAGGCCTTAGGTCCCTACAGACCTGTTGCGCCAACTATTATTATTATTATTATTATAACTAGCGCCTAAGGCACCAAGTGACAAAGAACAGAAACTGAAACAGAACAGAATTTTTCTTTTCGTTCTGTAGTTAATTCTGGTTCTGTTTACGTTGCTCGCTCAGCTACACAAAACTGAAAGAAAAGCAGGTCCATAAAAACATGGCTGCCACCGGCTATTCTGTCAAATTGTGATTCGTTTGATTACTTTTCAGCTTCTTTCTTAACCGGTTTTTGTTAAGCTCGACGAAAGAAATTTTCTGTCACGTTAAATGAAGTGTCCCGCCAAAAACATTGGGATTAAATTTGTATTCACAAATCAGGGGCCGAATTACCGCATCCGTGAGCGAGCTGAATTTTGTGGATTTTACAAGCAAAACAATGACAAATTCAGTCACGTATTACTCGATCACGGATGCTGTAATTGAACCCCAGGTGTCTCATAAGCCATCTACATAATTCTTCAAAAAATGCTCCCGTTTTTGACTGCATTCACATACACATTTCATATCCCTTTCGTTCCATTTCAACAGAGGAAAAGACATACGCTGCTTTCGACGTGCGCTTATTGTGATCAAGAACGATAGTTACTGATATAACGTTAAATTAAAAATTGAATTTTCCTTTTTTGACCCTTTAAAATGCTGCTTATGAATACCTATTATAAAAGTTAGTTTATCAGACAAACTTTTTCCGATCAACTTCTCAGTCAATTCCACCAAAAAAAAAACCAAATCATTCCACTAAAACATTTCATTTCTTTACTGTTCCATCTGTGAGTAGGTAATTACCAACATTTTATGGTTTAGTTACACGAAATAAATAAATAATTGTCAGTTCATCACTTCCGGAAGCCATTTAGTTTCAGTGGAAAGCGAAATTTCTAAAGCCATGGCTATAAAAATATCAACATGCTGAGCTCTCCCTCAATTCCTACCACGTAAATAAGATGGCCGACCAAATTTCGTGTCACGTAATTTCGCGTGTTAGCGAATGCTATCCCTTTCAATCACATTTAGTATTGGACATCCCTCTAATCTTCCATGTTAGGTATATTTACGGTGACCATACGTGATGTATTTCCCGGGACAGTCCCTTATTTCAATAGCCTGTCCCTGGTTTTTATTCTAGAAATACGGGACATACAAATATCCCGTATTTCTATTTTAGTCCCGTATTTTTTTTTTTTTTTTTTTTTGTAATATTTTATTATCTTTTTTACAAAATTAACCATTTCATGATCACTAATAAAGTTCAAATAGCCCCTTAATAATCACAAGGGAATCTACTACAAAAATAATACATCTATTACTACCATATTGGCATACCCGCTGAACTGAATTTGTAAAATAATTTAATACGATTTTTTTGTTATTTTTGGTCATTTGTGTGCTGTTATATATTTTTGTTTGTCCCGGGTTTCGCTCTTGAAAATATGGTCACCGTAGGTATATTTGATTGTGTGAATGCAGTTTTAAGGTTCAACTTGCACTTTACCAACTCACAGTGACGACATTTCTTAGATTAATTTTGCTATTGTGACAGATTTTATACAAAGGTTCCATTTTAGATGTTCATTATTTAAGGGCTCAACATTTTCCTTGTGTCGCAGTTTATCCTGAATACCTTTAACAGTAAACGAAACGTCAAACTATTTATGATGCAATATTCAATTTTCTATTCGAAGGCAAACATTGAAACAATTAAAAGTGAAATTCAATATCACAACTATTAACAAATATTCTTACAGACATTCGTTGCATTTCATACTTGATTCAACTCATTTCATACCGCATTATAACACTATTGTAATGCATATTCCTACTAATAGAATAGAAACAAAAATAATAACCAATCAATTTATTCTTGTTTATTTTTTCCCATTCTAGGGTCTGGAATATTCGTGTCACCTTCAGGCTTACTGGTTCGTACTGGTTCTGTTGGTGTAAGCTTCATAATATGGCTGGCCTGTGGTTTGCTCTCATTGTTGGGTAAGTTCTATACAGTTATACGTCAAATTAATTAATTGTTATCATATGATATGTGTATTGTGTGTGTCCATACGATTGGAGTGATGCTACAAGTAATACTTCCGGTTGGGCGGTGTGGCGGTGGCCTTAGTTAAGCAGCCCACCACCTATGATAAATTCCTGACATGTTTTATGTGGTTTTGTGTAAGATCATGCCATCTTAAACTTGTAGAAGCAGAAGCAGAGTTACCAAAGTAGTATTATCTTCTTTTTCGAGCCCAAAACCGTTTTTTCCACAAAAACTCGTCGATGCATTCACACCGACCACCAACTAGTTTTCGTTTGACGTTTCAATCAAATTAAATGATATTAGTGCAATTAATGGTGGAAAATGATTTTAAGTTGTGACATTTGTTGGGTCAGCCATTTTGCTGAATTTGCTGAATATTACGAAAGGTGTGTTTGTTTCAACAACCGAACGATTGGAGGTCGTTTTCTTGGAAAATGAGTTTAAACTACCTACTCGTTTTGTAAACTGAAATATGTATATGAAACCCGGTTTTCGGCTTGGTGTGAAAAGCCCATTACGTTAATCTCGGTGCCCAAAGTTTCATTTTACTTCCGACAGTCGATTTAGCGCTTGGGCGTTTTTTTTTATTGTTTTTTTTTTAACGCTGCATTAGCTCGACGACATTTTTTCCCTTTCTTTGAATACAAGAAAACTCATAGATACTAGTTAAATTTGTTTGTATCATTTCTCTTAACATATAATACGTTTTGTTCGTTAAACTTGCCGCTAAGTATTGTATTCACTTTCTTTGTAAGTAACAAGTAACAAAACGAGTAAGTTTCCCTCTATTATTCGTATTTTTCAGCCAATTTAGTTGGTTTTTATTTCAATTTTATTTATTTTAATACAGGTAATAAATTACTAATATCGAATTCTAGTTTATGTTACTTTCCACTTTCACTTCTATTACTTTCTAATCTTCTTCGGATCTGTAAATTTTGGTGCCTGTTGGTGACCATATCAAACAACATTAGTTTTTTTTTTAATATAATATACTTCAAACTTTTATATAGTTAATGGGCAAAAATAGTATAGCTACGTCAAGGAATAAAATACAAAAAAGGAGAGAAACTAGAATTGAAAATGATCACGTTCTTTTTCTCCACTCGTCACCAACTCAACCTTCGCTAAATATGAAGTTTCACGGTTTTTTTACCCTCGTGCATTTTTTGTGAAAGGGGGTGCTCAGTTCTTTCAACGCTGAAAATTTTAACAACCGTTCTCAAGCGCCAGAATAATTTGGCAACACTATGTACAACAGGTTAAGAGCTGCAGTAGCTGGTATTTGAAATAGTCCATGATAGGTACGTTCACAAATCAATTATGGGAAATTGACTGAACACAACTTGTGTACATCCCTAATCTAAGAACGAATGAAATAGAATTTGTTTCAAACCAAACAGTTAGTCCACATTTAAAATATTCAAGTACAAGCGACCTGCGTTTGGGTAGCTTTTCTATTTCATTTATTTTCCTGGCAGAATGCCGAGTGCACCCCAGATCATGTGCACTAGATTATAATGAGATAAATGTGAGGGCATGTGACGTTGGAGATAGCTGCAAAGATCTTGATATAGAATGAGATGATCACTCGCCCACAAGTGGTTCATTAAAGTTGGCGCCGTTCTTGCACTATAATCTGGTTCTTATACAATGCCATGTAACTCTGCACAAGAAGAATCAAACAAGTATTCAGTAATAAAGGGATGATATATTTTCGCCTCTGTATCAGATCTTTAGTGATTTTCGAAATTATAAAGCTATTTCCGGCAAATTGAAGACTGCGAAGCATGAATCCGTATAACAGACGTCATGGTGTTGTTAGGAAATACGAAATTCGAAATACCCAAGTCAAAGTTTGGCAGACTAAAATTTGAGATCAAACACCCTGCCAATCGGACCGGTGGTCGGAGAGTCTTAACTTTTGGTCTTTTCAATTTTGGTGCCGTTTTAGGAATGGCATTTATTTTTGCCTGAAATGCGGGTCGATATTAAATTGGGTTGACTTTGTTTGGGTTGACTTAGTTTCAGACAAACAGGTTTTTATTTGTTTGGGAATTGCACCCTTACAAGAATTTGAATGGTCGTGTTGTTTTTGATAAATGAAGTCGAATTTGGCGCATTTGGCAATTCATTTGACAGGGTTAACTGCCGGTCGACCCTTCAAAAAAAGATCTCTACTAGGGGTTTAGAACTGTTGACTCATTGGCGGGCTTTTTTATTTGCATTTAAACGGACCTCTGCAATCATACAGTCTGTATTTGGTTTTGCGCTTCTAATTGTGTATTAAGTTGGCCGACCGACATGCCCGCCGAATTGATCACCGTCGGAGCCAGTATTTTTTTAAGCCAGGGATTAACTACCCCAATTGGAGTTATGGGAATACCTCGATCATTTTATCACAGTTCGCAGGTGAACATCGAAGTAGAGTTAAAGACCATACTGATAATTTGACAGTATGCGCGTTTCAAAACTGACGATGATAGGCAAGTCTCATGTCAACCTGATCAGGATGGGGAGAATATGGCCAAATCTACTTTTAAAGCCAAAAACAAATCGCGGGAGCCAATAGTTTAAAGTTTATCCGATGAGCTGTCTAATGCAGTCAAGGTAAATTTATGAGGCAGTATATGTGCAGACTTAGCTGTAGAATTCGGTCGAGTTAAAGTATGCCCGATGAGTTAAATCGCAGACTATTCTTCTGGACAAGAATATTCTTTGATCTGCGCCATAAGTCTTCTCAATATCGCATTTAAGAAGAAAGTTAGTCCTCGATCCAATCACCATGTACTTGCCGATTTTGAGGTTATCTCCTGATAACATCTGTCCAGTTCTGGCACTCGTACATTTATTCTTTTATGACATTGGAAAGCTCTCGTTGCACAAGGCCGGTAAGGAAACAACCGAACTTTTTGATGTCAGAAAAAGTCTGACATACAGGGTGACTTCTTGTGTGTGATTTTTGCAACATCAAAAATATTGTTTGAAACTCACGACATAGAGCAATTACAGAGGAACAGTCTTTCAAAGGGCATTACGTTGACATAATCCGAAGATCTCAGGCAGCTGTTAATGGAGTATTTGTGATCATTAAGGTAAAAGCGGTATACTCGTAGATGGGTCTTGTGGTGAATTAAAAAACCTTCCCAACTCAGGAACCTCTCATTTCAACCTCTGAAATATCCCTTTGATGGACTTTGAGCCAAGTAGTGGAGGCTTGATATTTTTTTAATATACTTGTAGGCACAAGTTACTCAAATTTGACAATCGGGAATTTAAAGAAAAAGCATAAAAGTCTAACAAAGCCCTTTATAAGTAACAGCACTAGACCGGTGAGGCTATAAATATTAGACACGCCACAATTACCCTCCGAATAGTTGAATCAAACTGTCGATGCTTGAAAAATCAGCAAAGATCATAGCATCTGCTGAGACATTTACAGCCCAAAAATAAAGTTGAGATGCTAAGTAAATAAAATCAGTCTCCCATTGTTTAAGTAAATATTTTGAGGGAAAATTTCTGTTTCACTGTAAACACGATAATCCGTTAATATTATTTACAAAGTAATTTCCCCCTGTGAGCTGATTCCTTAACCGATGCAAAAAAATATAATATGTAAATACATTGTTATAGCGCACACTAAACAATTTATTGCGCATAACCACTGAAAGATGTTGAAAAATATTTCAATTCTACATGACGCCATATTATTTTGAATTTTAAAACAACACTATTGACGCATTATCCATCCAAAGGTGCCCATGATATCCATGACCATGATACTCGCACATATTTGGTATCCCCACGTAAAAGCCGATTTCCAACCGTCTAATTATAGCTTCCATAAGGTTATTAATTTCCAAAAAAAAAAAAAATACCGACTTAAAAATAAAATAATAATAAATAACATTCCGCAGTAGAATTAACTAAATTTACGTCCCACTGTTATACATATCATCGTGAATCAACCCGTCCAGGGTAAATTTGCGTCACAGCATTCGAATTTTCACACATGGTTGAAATTGATTGGATGGAGACTCGATGTAGATCTAGAGAATGTGTGTAAGTGTAGAAAATCCTACAGGTGACTGACTCTGAAGGGAAGAATAATAATTACGAAAATGCATTTAGCTGTTATTTTAATTGCACTACCACGTGTGGATCCAAATACAATTGTTAAGTGTATATAAATAAAGTCATGTGAATGCCTAATGCAATTTTTGGCGCAAAGTTATACACAAAATTAAATTCGAATGAAGGAAACTTATTTGTGTAGTCCGATTGAGTGGTATGCCAAACGGAGACACCCAAACGTTTATTCATATTTATTTAGGAATGTCTAGCTCTGTGTAAAAAGTGTACATGTCAATGAAAAGCCACCAACTTGCCGCATGCAAGCGGTGAAACTGTTATTTCATCAGTTGCATATCAGTGTGTTTTTTTTTTTTTTTTCAGAAAAAAAAGGGAACAACAAACCATGTGATAAGTGCATGTTTTTATTTTTATTTTCTTCCACTAGAACAACTTTCAATGGGTCTGTTCCCTTACTTTCTGGTTCAATTTTGGCAATGTCACATTTCTCTCATTGCGAGAAAATTCGCTCACCAAAATGAAATATAACCAAAAAGAAAAGGAACGCGTTTAACCACTAATTTGAAAAAATGTTAATTTATTCTAGGTGGGAATATTCAAATAACAGTAGAACAAAGCACAAATTAATATTTAAGACCAAGATTTGTATGGTTTTTATTGAAGAAACTAAAAAGTTTAGTTCTCTTGATTCTTACATCTATCTCAATGCTATACAAGCACAAACCATACATAAAAACAAATAAAAAGTTAGTTACAAATAAGCATTTAAAAGATTTGACAACCATCTGTCAGCAATAACCACATAGCCCAAGGAAATTTCTTGGGCTAATATTTGCAGGTTTTTTATGGAAGGAAAATGTTTTGTTCTCTCGTTTTGGCTCTCTTCTGCCCAACTCTTGCGTAGGGGAACGAAGTTTGAATAAATTATCGTATCACCAACATTTATGTATAAATTTATTTTTACGAAGGTATTTTACCAAACTTATGTAATTTTTTTTTTACCAAACTCTGGGTGATACCAAAAGTTGAAATTTATAAGTTACAAATTTGTGAAATTTGTACTTATTTGTGGGTTAATGTTTTCTGAAATCTTATTCACCACTTGAAAATGAATTTCATAAGTGAAAGTTGAAATGGAATTCCTCTCAAAAGATTTATTTCTTATAAATCCGATGCATGGTAAAGGGAATAATTTCAATTATTGAGTAACAGTCGACCAAAAGAAAAAAGCTGGACAGCAGTTGTTGCCTTAAAAATGTAATATTGTTTGTAAATAACTATATTCACCTAATAGCTAAATGCTGAGTTTCTTTTTTAGTATTTTATTTAATGCATAGATATTTTCCTACTTACCACTACGCTCTCCTTCAAGATTTGACACGTTACTTAACTGTATTTCCTGTACGCTTGTAAAGTAAAGTGTCAAATTATTGGAGGATATTTGTCCACCTTATAATTTTTATATCCTGGGTTGAAAACTTCGCAAAAAATGTCCTTTATCTCTCATTTGAGCCGCATCAAAGATTTTGTCAACCTACACCATGCTTGTTCATAAAGTTATCGCAACAATTAGTTGAAGGACTTGTTCGAAAACACTTGTATGTTACAAGTCATTCACAAATCCGGTGTAACTGGAATTTTGAACACTTATGATCTCTACTCTAGCTTCCGCAATAGTTTTGCATTCCAAGATCAATTTATATTTTGTAATTTGTAATAAATTTGATTACAAGTTTGTGATTGTTATTTGTGGTGGTCATCTGTAATTTGGTGAAACGGTCCACTGGTTATCTTTTCCAGAATTCTTACCTAATCTTAAATCAGTGGATCGTCTAAGGGTGTTCCTACCACCATAGAAAGGGAGCGTGGCAACTCCTTTACAACAAAGACACTTTATGCTCGGACCTTGGTACAAACCAAAATTAAAAACGATATAGCTTGATAACTGTGCAGAATTTGTTAAATTTGTCGGTGCGACGTCCTTTAAAAAATGTGTACCATTGTAATACTGGGCGTGGTTAGTATCATACTATAAAACCTCATGTCTTGATATTTAATCCTGTTTCAGCATTAAGAATTGTAATATTGGACGTTTCACGCGAATGATTTACAAACATCCCAGCGTAAAAAAAAACTTGTAGTTCCATCCGATTTGTCCCCAAAAAAAAAAAATCCCCCTAAACGAATCGTTGCAAGAAGCAAGACCTACACGTTACCTATACAGACCTATTGCCCCAACTATTTATTTATCAATTCAGTACAGAGTTCTAGATCCTTGGTTGTAATGTAGGCTAATCTTGCAACAAGTCTAATTAAGTCCGTAGATCCAAATAAGATTTGGTATGATCAGATTACGTCTACTTTTGACAAAAATCAGACCATCTGCGTAGTCTAAGGACAAAAATCACGCAATCGACGAATGATTTCATCAATAAACCTCGTTCTTTTTGTACAGGCACGCACAAACATTTAATAAAGTATTCAAACAATTATTAAATCAAAGCAAAGTAAATTTAAAATAACTTGTACAATTTTCTTTGGATTTTTCAGGCGCTCTGGCATATGCTGAATTAGGCACAATGAACACTTCATCTGGGGCTGAATGGGCCTATTTTATGGACGCATTCGGGCCAGCTCCGGCATTTTTATTTTCATGGGTATCGACTTTGGTGTTAAAGCCATCACAAATGGCAATTATATGTCTTTCATTTGCACAGTATGCGGTGGAGGCCTTCGTCAATGAATGTGATCCACCAATATCGGTTGTCAAGATGGTCGCCCTAGTTGTAATTGGTATGTAGTTATCGATTCCATTTCCATTTAATCATAAGCCATCTCTAGCAGGAAACGAAAAACAAAAACAAAAGTACACAAACAAAAATTTATTATTTCTGTCCCTCAACAGTGATGATTCTGTTCGTCAATTGTTATAGTGTTAACTTAGGCATGGCTGTACAGAATATATTTACAGCTGCTAAATTGGTAGCTGTACTGATTGTGATTTGTGGCGGAGCGTATAAGCTGTTTCAGGGGAATACTCAGCATCTGCAGAACGCATTTTCTGGACCAACACCGACCTTGGGGGCCATTGCGACGGCATTTTACACCGGTCTGTGGGCCTATGACGGTTGGAATAATTTGAATTATGTTACTGAAGAGATCAAGAATCCCAGTAAGAATCTACCAAGATCGATTATCATTGGTATACCATTGGTAACGCTGGCCTATGCACTGATAAATATCTCGTACCTGGCTGCGATGTCACCCACCGAAATGATTGAATCCGAAGCGGTAGCAGTTACCTTTGGTAATCGAATTTTGGGCACAATGGCCTGGTTGATGCCACTTAGTGTGACGATAAGTACATTTGGCAGTGCTAATGGTACTCTATTTGCGGCTGGACGGTAAGTTCTTCAATTCAATTGATTTATTTGTGAGTATCCTGCACGCGATTGGTGGTATCTTTCAGATTGTGCTTTGCTGCCAGTCGAGAGGGACATCTACTTGATATACTGTCGTACGTCCATGTTCGCCGTTTAACGCCAGCACCTGGTCTCATATTTCACGTAGAAAAATTCAGTTCATCTGTTTGGTTGGTTATTTAATTTTCAAATTTTTTTACAGTCACTCATCGCAGGCGCAATGGTGCTTTACGGAACAATTGACTCGCTGATTGACTTCTTTAGCTTCACCGCATGGATCTTCTATGGCGGTTCTATGCTGGCACTGATTGTGATGAGATACACAAAACCAAACTATCCGCGGCCATACAAAGTGCCACTTATCATTCCAGTTTTGGTTTTGGTCATTTCAACGTATCTAGTGATTGCACCGATCATCGATAAGCCACAAATTGAGTACTTGTACGCGTTGGGATTCATACTGACCGGATTGATCGTGTATGTGCCATTTGTCAAGCTTGGCTACACACCGAGATTCATGCGTAAGTACAAAGAATTTATTAATTTAGAAAATAAGCCAAAACACACGAAAACTTCATCGAAAACAGAAGTTTTCCCATACATATTTCAGTTTTCAACCACGAAAATCGAATCCAATCGTTGGGTTCTTGGAACAAACACACCTTTTGCAATATTCAGCAAAATAGCGGACCCAACAAATGTCATAACTCACAAATTAAAATCATTTTCCACAACTAATTGATTATTTGAAATGAACTAGATTCATTTTGTTTGTTAATTAGTGCGATCGAAATTTATAACCACACAAGTTTGCACCGAAGTTTAACGACTAGTGTCTCACAGCTGATTGAAACGTCAAACGAAAACTAGTCGGTGTTCGGTATGAAAGCCGAGGAAAACACGGTCTTGGGCTTGGTGTGAAAAGCCTATAAGATTATGCTCAGTCTAGGGACCGCAAATTCATTGCTCTTCGTAAAACTAATTTCAGAGTAAAATTTTCTGATGGATCCCTTTTCTACTCGAATCAATTGATTTGGTTTCTTTACAAAACTTAAGATGATTTCTCTTTCATCATTTGTTAACCGCTGAGGGTTTATTTCTCTCAATTCGGCCACAATGAAGGAATGTGGTCAACCTTTCGAGTGCGAGACTTTTAACCGTCCTTTTCTACTTATTAAAAATAAACTAACCAAATCGTCGTTTTCAACATTCTCATTACAGACAAAGTTACTCTCTTTCTCCAATTGCTCTTGGAGGTGGTGCCAACATCAACAATGGCCTTGTTCGAATAAATAACATTCTGCGACAGCATAAGTCAACTTCAGCAATCCACCAACAAACTTACTATATTCATATAGATTCTCAACTTGACAAGCAAGAATAAAAAATAAAAAAAAAATAAACTTAGCTTAGTAATGTGCTTAACGATAACCATGTTCAAATCGAGTACATTTGATATTGTTAACTGAAAGGTATATATATGATACATATACATAATTAAGTACCTAATTTAAAAAAAAAAACATAAAATAAAATAAAACCGAAAGTTTACTTAAAGAATTTTGCAATAAATACAAGGTATTTAAGTAGGATAGTGAAACAAACAAAAAAAAAGAATAAAAATAAACATTGCGTTACTTTTTAGGAAAGAGTAAACTATAACAAAGTTTGTTTTATTTAAGGCTGCTGAGTATCTGTTCTTATAGTTCTTTGTTGTTTGTAATACTTATACTTTTTTTTTATTATAGATGTTTATTGTCACTGTGTTACATTGTTTTAGTAAACTACAACAACGCAAATCTACAGCAATCTTTTATGATTCTATACAATTTTTGTACAAAAATATATAACATTTATTTGTCTTGAAACAATAATGAAGTTTTTTCTTTTAAATCAATTGATTAGTGAAAAAAAAAATTAAAAAAAAAAGCAGAACGGATAACTTAATGTATTTTCACAATATTTGATATACAAATAAATTTATATTTTTATACAAACCTATGTTCATATATGTACATATTTATGTATACAGAAAACGAGATGATTAATGGATAGTTGCATATGTATTTGAGATGGTTATGTAAGGAGTTTACTCGAAGCTAACTAAATGCATAAGTCGTCTGTTATTTTGCTGGAGATTATATCTTTTAAAAAAACAAAAAAAAATCAAATTGATTATTTATAGTATTACTGTTTCGGTTTTAGAATTAGTGTTAAAAATATGAAATAAATTCAAGTTGACGTAATAAGTGTTTGGTTTTAGTGAAATTAATTGGCAAGTGGTTTTGTAAGAATCATCAAAGGACAACATATATGGTTCCGGGCAGATACAATACTGAAACCCCCAACTCCAGCCGATTTTCCGTTACTTGCCTACAAGCTAAATTACCATGTTGTGGCGAATGTTAGGTGCGTTAGTATTGTTACACAGAAAATCGTATTGACAAAGTCACGAATTGTATTGTATTGTGTCTAGTTACGGAGTTTGAAGATTGGGAGCTTTATTGTAACAATCATATTTTTGGCAATACGTTTTATAAAAATACAATCAAATATGATGTATGAACTTCGGATGTTAGCAATTCTGTGACCTCTATACAAAATATTTAGTTTTAATGGTTTCTCACATTTTAAACTTCATCATCTTTAGCCATTCCCCAATTTTGATAGCCTCGCAAACAATGCGCAGGCGCAGGCGGAAATGGAAAATGGCGCAGAAGAAGCCAGCAGATATGAGCTTAGGATTGCTGGAGTAATTACACAGTCAATGGCTGTGTACTGAAAATTTAGCAGACTGTTAAACAGCGAAGTTAGCCACCATTTCACTTTCAGGCATTCTGACCCTCTCTTTGTGTGTAAGATCGAATTCACTCTGTGAACATATAGCTCGTTCGGCTCAGGTATGGCTTTGTCAACTACTAAAGTAATTCGCGTTTCATTTAACTTTTGAAAAACAATGAATCTACTCTCCGGTTGTAAGTTCTTATTTCCATGAATGTATCACGAAAACAGATTTGCAAAAATTGTGGCTATTGGATACCACATTTATTTACGATTTTCACATTCGAATTTTTTTAATTATTTCGTTATAACATGAAAGTAACGTATTGTTACATTCGGGCTGGGATTCGTAAAGATAAAACACTATTCCGTTTAACTTCTCTAATAAAATTCACTTTTATTCCACTTTTATCGACTATTCTAATATTTCACTTATTAAGTACCAGAACACTATTACTTAAACAATTCTTCAACGTTTCAAACCAATCACTTTATTTACTCTATTACTTTTCACTTATTTATCTTCACAAACTATTACTATCTCGAACTTTAACCAATCACTGTTATAAATCAACTGTCTCGCCCTCTTCTAAAAGCTGTCCTTTTATACCCGCTCCGCCATCTAACGAGAACTTTCTAGCTAATTCTAAGTGGTTCTAGAACAAGGTTCAGTGGTGACAGATTCCAGTCTCCAATTGGAAGTGACACTTGAGTGGAACTTGTTTTGTGACTTTAAGGCCTGGTTTCATCAAACTGTCTAAGGCCTGGTTTCACCAAACCGTGACTAAGGGCTTGTTTCACCACTTAAGTTACACGATACCTTCCACGCCACAATATCCCCCTCTTAAACTTGTTCGTCCCGAACAAACTCGTTAACATTTTCACCATTATAACGATGAAGACGATCCACATGAACGACTTTCAGCTTGCCTCTTCCTCGTTGGATGCGATAGACAACGTCGTTGATGCGCTTTACGATTGTATAGGGCCCTTCCCAGTCTTGTTGCAACTTAGGCGATAAACCTTTCCTTCGATGAGGGTTATATAGCCATACCAGATCTCCTTCCTGGAATCCTGTAGTTGTCGTTTTAGTATCGTACCTCGTTTTCATGCGGTCACTGGCTATCTTAATCTTATCCCTAGTGTCTCGATGCACGTCCCTGATGATATCCCTGAGGTCTGTAACGTATTCCTCCTCATTCTTGGGCTCTTCGCATGGATATCCAAACATCAACTCGCTAGGTAGGCGGACTGTTCGACCAAATAATATTCCAGATGGAGTATGTCCTGTGGTGTTATGCACTGCTCCTCGATAAGCCAATAAGAACATGGGAATCTGCTTATCCCAGTCTCTCTGGTCTTCGCCAACGACCTTAGAGAGGTGTTCATTCAGTGTCCTGTTGAAGCGCTCCACCATCCCATCTGATTGTGGATGAAGCGGGGTTGTCCTTGTCTTGTGAATCCCGAGTAACTGGCACACTCCTTGGAAAATCTTCGACTCGAAGTTCCGTCCTTGGTCTGAATGCAGTTCCATTGGTACACCGAATCTGCTTACCCAGTTATTGACGATTTGCTCCACCACGGTTT
Organism: Cheilosia vernalis; assembly: GCA_949126925.1. Lineage (NCBI taxonomy): Eukaryota > Metazoa > Arthropoda > Insecta > Diptera > Syrphidae > Cheilosia > Cheilosia vernalis. Next base: position 34,174,681 of record OX421360.1, on the reverse strand, counting down.
TAGCTTCTTGATTTGGGATAGCAAATACTTCAGGCCACTTACTGAAATAGTCCATAACAACGAGGATGTACCGATTTCCATTGTTTGTTTCAGGAAACGGTCCCGCAATATCAACTGCTATCCTTTCGAAAGGGGCTCCAACATTGTATTGATGCATTTTGCCACGGACTTTCAGTCTCGGACCTTTGCTGGCCGCACATGTAACGCATTTCCTGCACCAAGTTTCAACGTCCTCCCTTGAATGAATCCAGTAAAAGCGTTCCCGCACTTTTTCGAGCGTTTTATTGATTCCCAAGTGGCCTCCAGACACTCCATCATGCAATTCCCTGAGCACTTCCTTAACCTTTGACCTGGGTACAACAAGCTGCATTACGAACGACTTTCCATCCGGGCTTTCCCATCTTCTTTTTAGAATGCCGTCTTGTACGTGAAGGGAGTCCCACTGCGCCCAGTATGCCTTCAGCTCGGGGCTCCTATTGGATATCTCCTGCCAGTCTGGTTTTCCCTCATGCTCCTTCCAGGCGATAATCGGTTCGATATCCGGATCTTCCCTTTGAGCCTCCCGTATTTCCCGCGCACTCCAGCCACCAATGGGCATAGCTCTCACCCTTTGAACGGACGCGACTTCTTTTTCCTCGTGTCGTAAGCAATGTTTGCAATTTGCTTTGCACGGTCGACGGGAGAGAGCGTCTGCATTAGAGTGAAGACTTCCCTTTCGATGTTGTATTTCGTAGTCGTACATCTGCAGCCGTTCGATCCACCTTGCGACTTGGCCTTCAGGATTCTTAAAGTGCAGCAGCCACTTTAAAGATGCATGATCTGTGCGGAGGATGAATTTCCGCCCATAAAGGTACTTATGGAAATGTTTTGTCGCCAATACCAAAGCAAGGAGTTCGCGCCTGGTAACACAGTAGTTCCTTTCTGGCTTTGAGAGAACTTTGCTGAAGTAGGAAACTACTTTCTCTTGGCCATCGTGCACCTGGGAAAGGACGGCTCCAATTCCCACATTACTAGCGTCTGCATCCACAATAAATGTTTTCCCAGGGGTGGGGTACGCTAGTATGGGGGCGTTGCACAACTGTTGCTTAAGTTCCTTGAAGCTGTTTTCGCACTCACCTGACCATTTGAATTGTTTGCCTTTTTCTGTCAGTTGATGCAAGCTCTTTGCGATCCTGGCAAAGTCCTTAACAAATCGTCTGTAATAGGTCGCAAGTCCCAGGAAGCTTCTCAGTTGATGTTTGTCTTTGGGAACCGGCCAGTTTTTCACTGCATCGACCTTCTCCGGATCAGTCTTGACTCCTTTGGAAGAGATGATGTGCCCGAGGTACTTCACTTCTGGTCTAAATAGCGAACACTTCTTCGGGTTAAGTTTTAGTTGCGCACTTCGTAGCCTTTGGAACACCTCCTTAAGGTTATCTCGATGTTCGTTAAATGTTTTTCCTACTACGATGACATCGTCCAGGTAGACCAAGCAGGTTTTCCACGTTAGTCCCAGCAAAACGCGCTCCATTAGACGTTCAAAGGTAGCCGGAGCATTGCACAGTCCAAATGGCATTACTGTAAACTGCCAAAGCCCGTTTCCTGCTGTGAATGCTGTTTTCTCGCGGTCTTCTGGATGGATCTGCACTTGCCAGTAGCCACTCTTCAGATCGAGAGTCGAAAACCATTTGGCTCCGGATAGTGTGTCCAGGGTGTCGTCAATTCTTGGAAGGGGGTAGCTATCCTTCTTGGTGACGTTGTTGAGTTGGCGATAGTCCACGCAGAATCTCGTACTTCCGTCTTTCTTCTTGACCAAGACGACCGGCGATGCCCACGGACTTTTTGAGCTTTCAATCAGTCCCTCCTTTTCCATCGTCGAAACCATTTCTGCAACCTCCGTCTGCTTAGCCAATGGTAGTCGTCGGGGAGGCTGACGAATCGGTCTCGCATCTCCGGTGTCGATTCGGTGTTCTACGAGATGTGTTCGGCCATACTCGCTGTTCTGCGAAGCAAATATATCAGCGAACTCGTTGATTAAACTACCTGCCATGGACCGCTGCTCCTGATCCAGCTCGCACTCTCCGAGTATATTCTTTTTCATCTCCGATATCTCCGTAGGTCTAACCGCTTTCACATCACTCGCATTGGACAATTTTGTGACCGCAGTAATCGGTACGCACTTTCCAATCACTTCCCCTTGCTTTAGTTTCACGCTTTTGTTTTCCACATTGAGGACACGAACGGGAACCAAGTTGTTCTTAGGTTCAACCAGCATCTTTCCGACGATATACCTCTGATAATAATTTTCTGCATCTGGCTCGACTAGGTAGAATCGGTGGCTCCCAGGGTCGCCTTCCAGCTTTGTCCAAATAACTGTTTCTGACGAAGGTGGTAGTATTTCGTCCTCACTTACAACTGTCCGTAGAGCTGCGACGTTCTCGTTCCCGTAAACCATCGGAATCTCGACGTTCTTGTACTTTATAACTTGCAAACCGATGTCGAGTACTATATCATGCGTCTTCATAAAGTCGATTCCGATGATGCATTCGTCACATATATCAGCCACTAAGAATGCATGGGAGAAGACTATTCCTGCAAGGTTTATCGTCAAGAGTACCTCACCATACACCTTTGCTGTTGCTCCAGTTGCTGTTTTCAGACAGTAGCTGCTGGTGTTGTGCAGCCATGCTTGGCGAACGATGTCCCTTCTGACTATGGAAGCGGTGGCACCTGTATCGATTGTGGCGACACACTTTTTCTGGCCGATATGGGCTTCCACTGTCAGACTCCTATTACATCGTTTGGTCTGGGAAACCTGAATTGTGGTCCTGGGGGCGTCGATTCCAGATGTTCCATCCGCCGAAAGCTCAAACGCCTCCTCGTTCCTAGCTCTGCAATGTGGACAACTGCCCTGTCTACGTTCGGCTCTGCACTGTCGTTGTAGATGTCCAATTTTATTGCAGTTCCAGCAACGGATCGGTCCCCTTCGAGAACTGTTACGGTCGACTACTTCTGTTCTCTGGCACGAGCATTCAACGGATGTCATTTCTCTCACGCGGTGAAATCCTTGAGATGCTTGGTCAGCAGCTCTCATGGTTAAAGCAAATGCCAGTGCCTCAGGAAGAGTTCTCTTTCCAGCCATTCGTAGAGCCATCTGCAGTTGTCTGTCCTCTATGGCTTGTGTAAATGCCTCAATAGCCATTTCATTGATGACATCCTCGCCGGCATTGGGATAAGACAAGTGCGCTAGCCGTTCGATATCAGCTTACAGTTGCTGGAGTGTTTCTCCCCTCTTCTGGATTCGACTGCGAAGTTGCACTCTATATACTTGCTGCATATGGTCGTCACCGAATCGCATCTCAATAGCCTTCACCAATGCATCGTAGTCGCGTTGTTTTTCTGCTGAGACAGTTTGAAGCAATTCTGCAGCTGTACCTCGTAATGCGAGTGTTAATGCAATCGACTTTTCCTCGTCGTCCCATCCATTGGTCGTTGCAGCTGCTTCGAACTGTCTCTTATAAATTGGCCATGATGTTTGACCATCAAAAACGGGTGGTTGCATCTCCTTCCTTCTTGGGCAGTCAGCAGAATATTCCCGAGCCTTCTGTTTCTTGACTATTTCGAGCTCTTTAGTTATATTCTTGATGTTTGTTCCGAGCTCTTTAGCTATGTTCTCGATGTTTGTCTCGTGTTTTTGAAACGTTTTGTTAATTTGCTCAAACTTTGTTTCATGCTCGTTTAATTTTTCATCAATCGCGTCGATTTTTACATCTAGAACATTCTTAAATTCTTCCACTGCATCTTTTTGTGCGGCGACAATGGAATTTGTCTGATCTTCAAGAGAATTTTTCTGTTCTTCTAGAGAATTTTTCTGTTCTGCGAACTTCAATTCCATGGAATTCTTCTGCTCTTCGAACTTCAATTCCATAGAATTTTTCTGTTGTTCAAGAGAATTCTTTTGTTCTGCGAACTTAGATTCCATAGAGTTTTTCTGTTCTGCGAACTTAGATTCCATAGAATTTTTCTGTTCAGCGAACTTAGATTCCATAGAATTTTTCTGTTCTTCTATCTTGACAAGAAGCAATTCCATCATAGCGCTAATATCAACGCTTGTACTTACTTGTTCTTCTGCCACGTCGAATAGCATGGTTTTCGGATCTTCTCCCTCGTTTTGGACAGCTTCCTGCAGACGAAGTATGAGGTCACTTTTCCCTCCAGCTGTGGAGAGATTCCGCTTTTCTAGTTCACTTTTCAATTGGGGTATGCTTAGTTGCAGCAATATACGACCCATTTTGTTTGTCTCTTGTAATTTAGAAATTCACACAAATTCACTTCTTTTTTTTTTTTTTTTTTTTTTTTTTTTTTAAACTACACTTAGACACTTAGCACAGAATAAGTTTTATCCCACTTCTGACACCAATGTTACATTCGGGCTGGGATTCGTAAAGATAAAACACTATTCCGTTTAACTTCTCTAATAAAATTCACTTTTATTCCACTTTTATCGACTATTCTAATATTTCACTTATTAAGTACCAGAACACTATTACTTAAACAATTCTTCAACGTTTCAAACCAATCACTTTATTTACTCTATTACTTTTCACTTATTTATCTTCACAAACTATTACTATCTCGAACTTTAACCAATCACTGTTATAAATCAACTGTCTCGCCCTCTTCTAAAAGCTGTCCTTTTATACCCGCTCCGCCATCTAACGAGAACTTTCTAGCTAATTCTAAGTGGTTCTAGAACAAGGTTCAGTGGTGACAGATTCCAGTCTCCAATTGGAAGTGACACTTGAGTGGAACTTGTTTTGTGACTTTAAGGCCTGGTTTCATCAAACTGTCTAAGGCCTGGTTTCACCAAACCGTGACTAAGGGCTTGTTTCACCACTTAAGTTACACGATACCTTCCACGCCACAGTATGCTCTGAAAAGTGAACAGAAAAAAATACGTATACGACTCAGTGAACAATTGCATTCAACTGTTGTAGTGAAAAAATTCCAAAAATATCGGTTAAGTGAATACAAAATAAATGTAAGCTCGAGAATACAGCCATTGGAATGTGAATAGCAAACCAGTGGGAATCATTGGAATTCGTGGAATCAGCATCACATATTCTCCCTTATGTGGTATTCGATTGGGTGATCTCAGAGGTCAGAGCACTTTTTTTTGCTCTCAGAGCAATTTTTATGTTCGTTTGGTACAGGAAAAAGCAGTATTTTTTTTTAGATTTCAGAGCACTTTTGCGAATCTGGATATTTGCTCAGATTTACCAATACAAGTGGAGTTTGACAACTGGTGGAGTTTGTTTACGTTCTCGTGAATTTTTTCTACAGAAAAGAAAGGCATTGGAGACGTTCGGATACCTAGTTTATGTAAAACGTCAACTAGATTAGTCGGGACTATGAATCCGAACGCGTTAACTAAGAATAGTAACATGCATTGTTTTTGTATTGTCACGGTAAGCGTTACCTTTGTTTGATTTTACCCTTTCTATTTGGAAAAAGCCCTTCATAATTATTAAAAAAAAAATGTTATTTTCAAACACGTACATTTAAAATGTAACACGGTTGCCTTTCACAACACTATTATAGTCTAATGCCGTTATGCGACCTTATGGTTGTTAAATATCGTGCGAAAATTCTACGTTACCAGAGTAGCCTTAGAAATGACACCTTTTTCTCTCACCGGCCCTTTCTTTCGACTCTTCAGAATTTTGCAACGGCCACTCTGTTTATTTTGAATTTGACTCTTCGAAATGTCAACTGAGTATGCAGGCAGGATTTTCCTGACTAGATTTGTCGGCTTAAACCGCCATAAAACAAACCGGCCACAAACGTCAACTGCAAAAACTATACGCGTGACCACTCTGGGCCAATGGAAACATAAACACATCTAGTCAGACAGCTGTCAGACTTACTAAACTAGGAATCCGAACGTCCCCATTGCATCGGGTTTATCTAATTTAAATTATTTATATATAAATATTTAGAAATCAATCGGAACGGATATTTCTAATGTTTTAATATAAAATTTAACCAGTGAATGGAAATCGCTTAGAAAAGTGGCGAAGACTACACATATTCAAATCGCCCGAATATCAAAACAAAAAAGAGCAAGTGACGTTTTTGTGTTCGATTAGGCACACAAATCTGAGATCTGAGAGCACATCTGAAGAATAACAATCGAATATCACATTATTCCGTCGCACAACTTTGGCTTATTCAGAATTGAGATTCCGTTTCGGAATTGAGGTTCCGAACGAGCAGAACTGGTAAACAAATTTCAAAGTCAACATAAATGAGTCCACAAAGAAATGCGGAATTGTGATGAATTCATTTTTATAACAGTAGGCGTGTTTTTTGAGCTTCGATTTCAGTGATCCAAAGTAAAGTAGGTAGATACAAAACAGCGTTTTACTTGACACTTCGAGGGCTCACAGTAGTTATTGTTATTGCGTTATGAAAATCCTACTTTGCTTTGCTGAAATCGAAGCTCAAGAAAACACGTTCAGTGTCAACGTAAAAAAAAAATTGTCGGCGCAGCAGGTCCGTAGGTACAAAGTACAATATAGGCATAGCGTTTTGTGTGAGTTTTCATAATTTATGGAACGAATGGAAGTGATCTACAATTTTATGCCGAACCCAAACGGCGAATAGCGAAGCTCTTTCATGACAGTTGTACGCTCGGATATTTATCCGACGTTCGCGATAGGTGGAAAAAGAAGCAAAAATGTAAAGTTGGGTTTTTTCGGGATTCGATATACGGCAGCGCCATTTAGTTGCGACATATAACAATGGGGATAGCAAAGCAACCTTCTCTATACAAAACAAAATACACATTAATGTCAAACCAATCCAAAATGTTCAAACAAAACAATGCCGGCGAGTTTTCCTGCATATTTTTTTAATAATTAGTTGGCATATAATAACTGAAATATAAACATGTCAACATTTCGCGAACTAATAATCTTCCGGTAAATAAATTAAAATCTTAATACCCATTCCAGCATAATTTCACTATGGATTAGTCAACTGCAAAAAGAAGAAGTGAAATTACGTATCTGTATGGTACTGAACGGGGTACTTGTGATGTTTCTTTGAATGCTGTCGGTTTCAAATTGCGTTTGCAGCTTAATGACAATGACGCTATTAAATTTGACAGTCTAATAAAAAAGCAGTTCAACATTTTTCCGGATCCATTTCTTTTGTATTGAAATTAAAAGGAATATAAAACGGTTTAATTATTACCCAGTCTAATATTGAAACATAAAAGTCGTTTGTAATATGATAAATCGACGAAGAAGAGCTAGTTCTGTTGCAAGTAGACAAGATGAAGATGTAATGGACGACTCAACACCGGAACAATCCCCAGTACAAACAGGAGGAAGAAAAAGAAAACGACTGGACCCGGTAAGTTTCTTTCCTCTCGAAATAAATCATAAAATTAACTTGACCTGATTGCAAAGACTTTAGAATACTATGTGCCCAGTTAAAAACCCTTAGAAAATGTGGCTAACGAATTCAGATCAAATTTGTACCTGTAGCGTTGGAGGGTTGACTTCCATCCATCTGTGTACATATTTGCTTAGAAATTTTTTTTTGTTTAACTAATTTACTCGTTGTTCAAAAAAAACGTTTTTTGAGAAGTGGGTAATTGATAAATGGTAAATGGAGAAAGAGGGAATTCAGTAAAATACTGAATATATCACAAATGTGGCTTTCATACTATAACTATGCTGGTTGGTATTCTCTTGGACTGACCTTGTAATTGTTTCAACTCTAAAAGTAAAATGGGCATTGAATTGTTGATTCGGAGAGTGGTACCAGAGCAATGACCGAGTATTTTCGCAGTTTCCATTTGCCCATAATGGCTTGCTCTATGTAACAGAACTAAATCGTTCTTAGCGTTCGGACTACCAGCAAACAAATGGGGACTCTTCGCCTAATAAAAATATCTTTATTTACTTTTAGTCTGAGCTGTGTCAACAACTTTACGACTCCATTCGTAATATCAAAAAAGAAGATGGCTCTATGCTATGTGACACATTTATTCGTGCACCGAAAAGACGCCAAGAACCATCATACTACGACGTAGTCGCAAATCCAATAGATCTACTTAAAGTGCAACAAAAACTCAAAACAGATTCCTACGATGATGTCGACGAACTAGCTCACGATATTGAACTTCTAGTAAACAATGCGAAAGCGTTTTACAAAGTTGACACCCCAGAGCACCAAGACGCATGTTCGCTTTGGCAATTTTTCAACACAAATAAGTCCAAAATATTGGAATCTGCCGGTATCGAAGAAGAACCACGCTCCAAACGAGTTGGCCGCAATCCACGACGATCAACTGCAAATGAGAGTGAAACATCTGAATGCTCTAACAAGCCGGATGAGGATTTCGATCCATATGAGGAGTTGTTCGCCTCTGTTATGACTGCAACAGACCCTACTATGAATGATCGGCCATTACATAGAGAATTCCAATTGTTACCATCAAAGAAGGTATACCCGGACTATTATGATGTAATCGAACATCCAATCGATTTAAGACTGATCGCCACGAAAATACAGACAAACGCGTATTCAAATATAATTGAGATGGAAAAAGATTTATTGCAAATGACGAAAAATGCATGTCAGTTCAATGAGCCTGGTTCGCAGATATACAAGGACGCAAAAACTCTGAAAAAGGTTTGGCTGGAATGTGAAAAATAATTGAACTTTATATTATTTTTTTTTTTTTTTTGTTAGATATTTACCCAAAAACGAATTGATATTGAGACTGGGCGTGCAAAGTCAACAGTATTAAAGAAAAATAAAACCTGTGCTAGTGCTGTAATCGCTTCGCTTAAAGTAGAAATTGATACGTCAGATGATGAAGACGGCGACAAGAAAGGCGAAGGACCCATGTGGTCACTGTTTGATCATTTATTCAACACAGCCAACTCTTCAGGTAAATAATTCTTACGTGACAAAATAACATCCATCCACGTTTCTGCCTTCAATTTTTCCTATGTGATTATGTATATGATTTAAATATATATTAAATTTGGCTTACAGCATGAATACCTAATTTGGTTGGTTATCAATGGAGATGCGTGTTTGTTTTTCGTTTTATTTTATCTTTATAATAGTTTAATTATGTTTATTATTAAGGTCGGGTAACTTATTTGGTAAATAGTGGGAACAACATGCTTATCCGAGTGATGGTCACATACATTCTCTGTTTCAAAAACTATAGCTTTCGTTTGTTCTCTATAATAGCAGTCGGTTTTCCATTCAGTTCTCTTTACCCAGTGATATGCTCATGTTTATGCTCAATACGTTGGTCCTTGAAAAGACCGTTCCATCTGAACATTACGTCTGTGGTTATTTTTTGTGTTTTGGCTATTTTTTCGTTAAATGAATATGTACATACTGGGCGTTCGCTCGGCAGCAAAACCAGAACTGGCAAGCTTCGTTTCTTAATTTTTTGTTCACTTCGGCTACGGTAAACTTTACAACTATGAGATATGTGATACTCGCAATACTCAATAAATCGGGTTTTGGTCATGCCTCTGTCTTGGCTGCATGTGTGGCAATCCTCCTTATCAAGCCCGAGGTTATCAAATGTCTTGAAAACAGTCCTATTTTCCTGTCTAAAGGGGATGGAGGAGTCTCTCGTACTGTGTATAAAAGATACCCCACCGCAAACTAATCTAACCTCAATTTTAGGCATAACGAAATGAAGCACATATATATGTAGGTAGGTACCTCTCAAAATATACCATCAACGTAACGAACCCACAATAAAACAATTTAAAATACAAAATTTGTCGAACCGAACATCTTCAAAAGTATTACCATGACAAAAGAAACTCGATTGATAGATTTTCGTCTGTTCTTTTACAGTCAATCACCATATTGTGGTTTGGGAATAATAAATCACCATCATAGCTAACACACATTTCAATTTTCCTTTTATTTAACTCATTATTTGCATTTTTTCAAAATACTTTTGTTGTTAATTATGTTCTTTTTTCTTTTTTAATTTCATTTTGTGTTTCTCTACACTATCCTCGTTGTGTTCTTCGGAAACAAAATCAACAATATTTATAGATCACCCTAATGCAACAGGCGCTCCACTTGGACATTCTCTATGGAAACTTCCATATAGGCGATTTCATCCAGAATATTTTGAGTTAATTAAACGTCCGATATCAATGTGTCAAATTCAGACGAAGTTGAAAAAGGGTGACTACGCAAATATCACCGATCTGACAGCGGATTTGTACCTGATGCTTGATAATGCCAAGAAGGCGTTTCCACCAGGCCATCGCACACACAAAGTAATACAAACGAAGTATGATTTTCGAATTGATATTGTAATTTGTGTGTGTGTTTTTTTTTAGGACGCTGTGAAAATGCTGAAAATAATGAATGCTAAGCTGGTAGAAGAAGGATTGGATCCGGTAAGTGTTAAAAGAACAATGTTTATTGGTAATTACAACTACACCAATGCTATTTATTATCAGACTCCGTATAAGTGATTGTTACTTGGATATTTTCTTACCTCAGTACTTTTCTTTTTGGTTTGTGGTGCGTCAGTCTGCACCATATTTGAAAATAATGCGCTTTTAAAAGGTTTTCCAATAAGAACAGGTCGATGTTGAAATGGAGTAAAAATTTGAAAGTCCCATATATACATTATTGTTCAAATGTCCGCCGTGGTTTCATACGGTGGCACGCATTTTTAATGATCGAATGTTTAATGACTCTGTTGCTTAGAACCGGTTGAATTTGAGTGACATCATTGGTTATGTTGGCCTTAAGGGCAGGCTTATTGGCATAGACCTGCGACTTCAGGAAAACCCACCAGAAAAAGTCTAGCGGGGTCAAATTGCGCGAATTTAGTGGCCAATTCACCACGTCACCCTTAAACCTGTTATCCAGAATGTCAATAGTGCCGTCTGCTGTATGGCACGTAGCCCCGTCCTACTGGAACCACATCGTCTACTTATTGCTCAATTTGGGTCAATAAAAATCGCTTAGCCTTTGATTGTGATGGCCTCACCAACGGGCGGCTCAAATTCAACACCGAAATATCACTTTGTGGATATTCTTTTAAAATCGGACAAACTCCAAGAAAACGAAAGATATATACCTTTTCTTCATGTTGTAGAGGTCACAAATTATTAGTAAATCTGGTCGATGGGGTATAAAATTTAACTGATCGAGCTCACCTCTCAGTTTGAAAATGGAACATATTTTGTCGACTCTGTAACTGTCAAGGAAGCCAATTTTTCATTTAGTTTGCTGTAGTAGTTCCTAAACAGTGATGATTCAGCTTCGTCGACATATTGGTCATATTTCTGTCTACCAAATTTCTCTATAAAGGCGAGTTAGATTTTTCTTTTCATAGATAAGGTTGCTCGTTTGCCTGAATAGACAGATTTACTCCGCATTCAGATGCTGTTTCCTTCCAGTCTTCGCGAATTCTTCAGTTTATTCTAATTAGACTTATTAAAACTGCGTTTGGTAGCCTGCCTCTGCATTTATTCATCTCTAATACTATTAACATATAGTTGAAATGCTTTTTGAGCGTGTACAAATGCAAAGGAGGAATTCCCATTTCAAGGTGTAACATGCAGTTCGGAATATTTTTTGGTAACCTGAATATCTTCTTCAAAAGTAACGAAGAAAATTTTCCACGGTATCGTTGCCTTTGTAACCCCATACCTGAGCTCCGTAGAGCATTATAGACGCAGTAGTTGAGTGGAAAAAAGTCTGTTTTGCACTTTGTGAAATAAATTTAGTTTTAAAGCAATGTTCCCATCAAGCAGATAGCTCTTGTAGCAAAAGCTAAATTTTCCTCAAAGTGCGGTTTGAGATTTAAAGAGGACGGTATTAGAATACCTGACTATCGAATATGGATACTACCTCAATTAGGTACTCCTAACTTCCATTTTTTCAAATGTGAGTAGCGTCCTCCTGCATTTGTGAATACCATCATTTTTTATTTATCAAGAGAGATTCCAACATTTACAAAAAGCATTAACCCTTTTTATCATTAACTGCATACCTTGGATAGTGTCACACAGAAAGACGATATCATCAGCATACATCATCGAAAGAATTGATACATCTTTAAACCTTATTCTGAACTTAATGTGTAACACCGTGAAATCCCCGCATAAGGTAGAAAAGCTATTCAACTAAATTTTAGCTGAAAAGGAGAGACTATTCTTCAAGGAAGTGAAATTTTCTTTGTTTAAATAAAGTTAAATAAAATGATTTTGAGGTTTATACTTTTAAGGACTAAACATAACAGTTGAATTCACGTAATAAGAAGGAACACGTGTTATAGCACTTTCTCAAGTCGGAATGAAATAGCCGACTCCCTAGCAAGGAAGGGAGCATCAGAGACTTTCATAGGTCCTGAACCATTCTGCGGAATAGGGGATCACACCCTCAAAGATGAATTTAGGAAACTAGAGAAAAAAAACTCAGGGCATGAGGCAGGCCAAGAAACTTCTGGGACAATACAACCGGAAAAGATTCCAAGCTTGCATCGGCATGAGCAAAAATAACCTTCGTATCCTAACGGGGCACTGTAGACTCAGGGAACACCTCAGGAAACTGGGTATATCTGAAGAAGGTCTCTGCAGATTCTGCGATGAGTCCAGTGAAATCCCAGAACACTTGCTGGGATCATGTGGGGCACTGACCAACAAATGACTGAAATACTTGGGCAAGTACCAACTATCTGATGAGGAAATACAGTCACTAGAGCCAGCTCTCATCCTTAGATTCTTAAAGGAAACTGGACTGGAGAGAGTGCTATAGGACGAATTTCTTCCGCCAAGGAGAAAGAAGAGTACTAAAACCTCTAGAATGATTTCGAAAGGAATTATGCTATGAGGGCAACTCTTTTGAGGGAATAAACCACTCTAAGGCGTAAGCAGGGGGTACAATAGACCAAAAGGTCGCAGTACAATAACCCCTCTCAAATAATAATAATAATCACTTTGTGGATGCATTGGCACGGTGAACCTAGGTTGACGATTCCCAACAATTTTGCTTGTTAACATAACTATTCATCCGAAAATGCACCTCGTCGCTAAAGATGATTTATCGGCCCGAAATTAGGGTCCTCTTCCAAACCCACTGATATCATCGAACAAAAGGCGTTGTCTATGGTCACTTGCAAAATGGTGTCGACTCAAAATTTGACAAGTTGAAGTCTGTGAAAGTCCGACTGCTTGTGCATTGCGAGGAATTTAGTGCCTAGGGGTCTCCTGTTCACGGACAGTGGCAATATTCTCGTCTGATCAGATCGTCCGATTTTTTTGATTTTATTCGCATTGACTCAAGGTAGGACATTTGTTACTTTTTGTCGTGAAAACCAAACCAAATGTGTATCGAAGATTGTATAGAGAACCACTGATTAGATAGATCTAAAATCAAACGTCATGCAAGCGACGATTTTGGGGGGGAACTTTAAAAACAAACATTCTCATTCCGCATCTCTGTACAACAAGATTATTTTGTTTTTTTTTTTCAGGAGGTCAGTGACTCTGATGAGCCAACTATTGACTTTACAAACATAAACGTTGTACAAGTCCAACCAAAGAAAAAAGGTCGCCCTCGTATAAACTCCAACATCAATTCGCCATCAACGGTGACAACATCAAATGCAACTTCTTCCGGTCAAGTAACTGTGTCGCCGAAAAATCGTGCACCAGCTAATGCTGCAGCCAAGAAGAAAATGCTCAACATTCAAAAGTATTTAATCGACTATACTGTAGCTAACCGTCATCCTGTTCAGCTTTTTATGGAGAAACCTCCGAAAAAATTCTATCCCGACTATTATGATGTAATTCAAAATCCAATCGATATGTCAACCATCGAGAACAACATTCGGCAAGAGAAATATGGCAGCTTAGAAGAGCTTATATCTGATTATCGACTCATGTTCTCGAATTGTCGACAATACAACGAGGAAGGTTCACCAATCTACGAGGATGCTAATGTCCTGGAAAAGGCATTGAATGAAAAATTGAAAGAATTCCCTGGTCTAGTTGAAGTCAAGAAACCATTTACTAAACAGTAAGAATTGAGTTGTTAGTTCTCGGCTTATGTCACTCTCATGTTGTTTTTGTTTTCCTATCGCAGAATGAAATCAACTCGTAAGAAAACTCCGTTAATAACCAAGCTCTGGATGCTGTACGAAACAATCAAAGAGTTTCAAGAACCAAAGGGAAAGAGGCAACTATCGTTGATATTTACAAAACTACCCTCCAAAAATGTAAGTGGAGTAGACTGCCTTTATTTCCTACATATCGTACTGCATATTTGTTATTTTTTTTGTTTTTTTTTTAATTATCCATCTCATGGAAATGGATAGAAAAAGGTAAAATATCTCCCACCACTTGTTGTGTTTGAACTCATTATTTCTATTGAAATTAATTACTTTGCACAAAATGAATTGAGTTAATTTTGCAATGCATATTTGATTTGTAGGAATACCCAGATTATTATGACATCATTAAGGATCCCATTGATATGGAAAAGATCTCGCAAAAGCTGAAACAGAATTCGTATGAGAGTGTCGACGAATTGGCTGCAGATTTTCTGCTAATGCTTGAAAACGCTTGCAAATACAATGAACCTGATTCGCAGATTTACAAGGATGCACTAGTGTTGCAACAGCTGACGATACAAATGAAACAGACCTTAAGGTGAGTAAATATGTGGACGTGCATAAACAGACTAAAGCCTTGAAAGAACCCAAAATTCACAACAAGGATGACAAGTATCTAGTTGTGCAGAGATGGGCCCGCTATGGTGCCTGGTCCTTTGTGACGATCTCACAACCCCACTCAACCTAACCTTTTTTCCGAACCGAAGATGTGTGGGATTAAAAATTGGTAACGTTGTCCGGAATTTTCCCTAAAATTGCTCTCCTCTCCATCAACTTCAGACGATGATCAGTTCTCCAAAAAAAAAAAAAAAAACTAATCTAAATAAATTATGAAAGAAAGCTTACTCGTAGCAGAGTTTTCAGCACGAACTATAAAATAAATGTGAAACCCCAGCCACTGTATTGCAATATAATGTATTCCAATTTTATTTATAAGGGAGGGTGATGAAATTCTTCCTGACGTCTCACTTGCTGTCCAAGAGCTGTTACTAACTCTCTTCACGTCAATGTACAACCATCAAGATGAAGACGGTCGTTGTTACTCCGATTCACTGGCTGAGCTACCCGAATACGATGAGGTCTCAGGCGAACCGAGCAGGTAAAAGGCCAAATTTTTCAATCAGATTGTCCGGAAATCACAATTTCGACCTCTTTTAGCAAACTTCGTGGTATTTCCTTGGATCTGATCAAACGCCGGTTGGACAAAGGCGTTTACAAACGGTTGGATACATTCCAAGAAGATGTGTTTATGTGTTTAGAACGAGCACGCAAGCTGTCACGTAGCGATTCGGAAATATTTGACGATGCAATTGAATTGCAACAGTTTTACATCAAGAAGAGAGATCAGGTATGTGAAGATTTCAATGCATACATGTTAGATTCTTTACGGTACAACACGTATTTTATAGCTCTGCAAGGACACATTGAGCTCACCGGCTTTGATTTACACAGCAGCGCATCTGGCAGCCGATGTAGACGCTTTGCGACAAACAAAACTGCTCCAAGAAGAACAAGATCAAGAGGATGACGATAAAGCCGTGAGTATAATAACTGCACAAAGCAAAGCCATTAACCTATAATAATTATGTTTACTCTCTCTTTCTCGCTCTCTCGGAAAGGCGACCCAAGGTGAGAGCTTGACGATTGATCAAAAGGTTTACTCGCCGGGAGACTTTGTGTACTTTGAAACAATGGAAAATAAAATTCCTAGCATCGCATACATTGAACGCTTGTGGACTACAAATGAAAACGTAAAGATGATGCATGGATGTCTGTTTTTGAGGCCCCATGAAACATATCATCTTACAACGCGAAAGTTCTTGGAACAGGTTTGTTTTGGTTTTTGTCGTTTGTTTTCCAAACAAATGCAATTTAAATTTTTACTTTTTGTAGGAAGTCTTCAGGACTTGTCAACGCCAAACCATACCACTTAACAAAGTACTGAATAAGTGCTACATCATGAATGTAAAAGATTACATTAAATTCAAGCCCGAGGGCTTTGCCGACAAAGATGTGTTTGTGTGTGAATCGCGATACAATGTCCCGGCCAGGTGTTTTAAAAAGATCAAAAACTGGCGTCTTGTCCGTGAGAATGACCCGGTCAAGTTTATCATGCGAGATGTACCGCTTGAGTTGAAACGTGTTATGTCCGTGTTTAAGGAGCGTATTGAGAAACACAAAGGTGAATTGGCCGAGCTAAAGCTGCAAGAGGCCTTGGTCGAGAAGGAAAAGCCGGTGAGTTTTTTTTTTTTTTTTTATTTATTTCTGTTGATTTTTTTGCTTCAGTTGCCGAGGTGGGTACATTCGCTCTTAAATCATATAAAATTTGCCGTCTTAGGGAGAGACGACATTTATACTCGATTTTGGAAGTCCGTGGCTCAAAAAGGTGGCCATCAAGCAGTTGACGTTGTTATTGTTCGAAGTTCTTATGTTAGTTGAAACCTTTTTAAGTAACTTTTGCTTAAGCCCAATCCATTGGGGGGAAACAGCGCTTCCAGATCACAATATTGTTGCTTATGTTACCGCGAAAGGCTCTTCTGTATAAGTGCAGTTGTGATAGCTCGGCGTAACTGGCCTTTGCATAGTTACACACGGCATTTGTCACAATATTTTGTACGTGCTTTGCCTGTCCAAATTAGGTTTTCAGTATTTTCCATCTTAGTTTGCTGTAAAAGCCCTTGAAAGTCATTTGCAGCATTCCACTCTTCCTTTCCTGTTCGAATTTGTTGTAAGTGTCCGAAAAGGTTCCTATGTCCAAAGGAGCATACACGCTTCTTCTCAATCCATTTCGGACTTAACAATACACCCTTGAAGAGTGTTTCTATTACCATGAGCGACATTTAAATCGACAAGAAGATTCGTTTTGTCAACAAAAAGGACTTTGTATAACAATTTTTACTCACTACTTTCAGAATGTGGAATGCCCTGCGCCAGCAAATGCTGAAGCGAACAGCACCTACTACCAGCAGTATAACACCATTTGCAGTGGGGTCATTAAAGTGGGTGATTTTGTCTACGTCGCCACTCAAAGCGGCAAGCAATCCATTGCTCAGATTCAGTCCATTTGGGAATCATCAGGGTTAGTGTGTTCTATAGACAAATAACGCCAAAAATCATAGACTAACATTAATTCTGGTCCTCATTAGAAAATCATACTTCCAAGGGCCGTGGCTACTGGCACCGAATGAAATTTCATCACCACCGAATAAAATATTTTACAAACAAGAACTCCTCCTGTCCACGGTGCAAGAAGTAAGTCCGATAATCGCAATCGTTGGGCGCTGTGCTGTTTTAGAATACAGCGATTATTCGACCTCTCGTCCAACCGAAATCTCTGAAAGTGACGTGTACATTTGCGAGTCCAACTACGACGAAATGAAAAAGTCAATTCGTAAATTGAACGTAAACTGTTCGTTGAAGAAATTCGTGCACGGGCCACTTGTAACTCAAGACGAAGTGTTTTACTTCAAAACGATTATCAAGCCTACAAAGCCTACGGATTCCAAGGACAATACCGTACCGGATGTGAAATTCGCTACCTCAGTGAGTAATATTTTGTTTGAATAAATATATTCCCTAACGCCGATGCTTCTGCAGGATGTGAAAATGGAGGCGGCTGATAGTCTGGGTGTACTGGAAGACTCCCTCGACGGTGGACCGCCTTCGGTGAATTCAGATATTGCTACATCGTCGCCGGCGCCTTCTGTATCCTCAACACCACTGTCATCAAAAGCGAAACCGGTAAAAGCGAACAAATCGAAAGTAGTGACAGGCTATATCTTGTATTCGTGTGAAGTTCGCAAAGGCATAAGCCAAAGCAATCCAGATTCTTCTTTTGGTGATATTTCTCGAATGGTAGGTAACGAATGGAAAAATCTTCCGGCCAGCGTCAGACAAGGGTGGGAAGACAAAGCTATTAAAATGAACGAAGAATCCGCCGCCAAGTATTTTGAAGATCAACTTAATTGCAGAAGTCCGACTCCGATCGACAATCAAGTAAGAATGACATAAATTGGAACGAACCTCGAAATAAATGTGTTTTTTCATACAGGTCTATGAATGTTTGTGGGAAAAGTGTGATTATCAGTTTGAGGACGCAGCCGATTGCACGGAGCATTGTATTCTAGACTCAAATGGACATGTCCAAAAGTCGTATCAAAATCAGGGTACTGATGCCGAATATCATTGCCTGTGGAGGGGATGTGTACGGATTAAGAAAAATATGGCTGCATTCCCTCAACTGCAACGACTTATTAAACATGTTCGGGAAGTGCACCTTAGCAAAGGCGGAAAGGTTATACCAGTCGCGGAAAGAAGCAAGTAAGTAAAATCAGCCGTGGTTAAGTGGTCGTAAGAAAGGAATGCTATGAGTGCTTTTCTTTGTAGGAACTTTGTTTCAAGGAAAAATCCAATTTCCGCATCACAGCAGAACGCGTTGGCGCAAAATGCACAAAGCGGATCTGCGAATCCGATTTCACCCAGACCTGGACAACACCAACAGTCACAACAGCAAGGTAAACTGGAATTTTCAAATTCGATCCAAGTTGTTTTGTTGACAAGAACATTTTATTGATTTCAGTTATTGTAGCAGCTCCGCCTCCAGAGCCGATGTTTGTTACGGTGCCGCCGAGGCCCCAACGTGTTTTACATAGTGAAGCCTACATCAGGTAATATTTATTTTTTATTTTGTATTTTACTACTTACTGCCCAGTGGCGGTACTACCTCATATACATCAGTTGTGTGGTGAGGTTCATCGTGCTAACTCATAAGCTAACAGGAAATGACTGCCTGAGGTGAATGAGTCTCAAAAGTCTAACGTGGATCTGTGAGTCACACAATACGGATGAATTTACAATGGTTTATTTATCAAAGGGACCGCCAACAATCATTGATACCGTACGCTACGATTTTCATGGCCAACCAGGTTGCTAAGAACAGAATGGTACCGCATGAAGGAGTTATGCCATCAGGACCATTTCATCGTATTAGTGGTCAGAGAGAGTCACTGGGAACCGGGACAAATAAGTCCCCTCAAACGGCTAACAGACCGGAAACTTATATAGGCGGATGTTATGTACCTAAAAAAAATTGCGACATTGCATGTTTTGGGGGAAGCTATTTCAGCCGATGACAGCTGATGCGTTTACACGACGGTATGCTGAGCGGCAAGTTGGACTCGCTTTAGAACCCACACATTTAGCTAAAATGGTTAAATCTAGCTCGCTAGTGGTTTGCGTTTGCGTTGATGGGCTTTGGAGGAGCGCACTCTACGAGCGGTACAGCTACATTGACCTGATCAGAAAAGTATGCATCAGTCGTCTAAGATGGCTGGGATATGTAAAGCGAATGTACACCTACGCAACCAAAACTGACCCTGTGGAGGATGTACACAGCCGTCGTACGACCAATCCTTACCTACGGGTCTATAGTTTGGTGGCCGGCTCTAAGTAAACCTTACAACATAATCAAACTAAACAAAGTACAAAGAACTGCATGCGTAGGCACCACAGGCGCTCTAAGGACAACACCGTCAGACGCCCTTACAGTCCTTCTGCATCTGTTACCTTTAGACCTTCACATTACAAGCATCACAGCACATAGCGCGATCAGACTCAGAGAGGCGGAATTACTGGCCACCCGCGAGGCCTGTCGTCAAATCAAACTTCAGACAAACATAGTTCCGAGGCAAAAGATAGACATTTTTATTGATAGTCAAGCTGCCATCAAAGCTATCGCCTCAGTCAATATAACCTCAAAATTAGTATTAGAATGCCGCAACGAGCTGGCCTCGCTTGACCAGTTCAAGGTCACCCTGATCTGGGTTCCAGGTCATAGCAACGTTTACGGAAACGAACATGCTGACGAGCTGGCCAGGCAAGGCTCTGCCCTTCACTGTTCTCTTGCGGAATCGGTGCACATACCGCTCGGAGCAGCCAAGGCAAAGATCTCCTCAGAATTCCTATCGAAGGCAAACCTCAGATGGAGGATGCTGACGAACTGTATCGTATCCAGAAGGATGTGGCCAAACTACAGCACGGAAAAGACTACCTACCTCCTGAGCAAATCACGTAAAGATATTGCCAGAATAACAGCGACAATCACAGGCCATTGGCCAATAGGGGAACATGCATTAAGACTTGGCATCCCACATAATACCTACACATTGCCGTAGCTGTAATGACGCAGCCGAAAAGGACACACTCACTCACTACCTCTGCGTTTGTCCGGCACTAGCTGGGGCCAGACAAAGATCTCTTGGTAGACCCTTCTTCGACTCCCTTGAACAGGTCTCGAAATGTGGTATTAGAGAATTGATAACCTTCTTGAATTCCACAGGCTGGATCTAAAACCTCCTATTGATAATCTTAAACAACCGGGTCAAATGAGTTGTGGTAACAAAACGGCACATGATGCTACTTGGGTTTTTAGTTAAACCGCCACTCCTACCTACCTACCTACACCAACGCTCCGGCCGTCGGTTTCAACCCGGAGGTACAACCCTGTAGAGGAAAACCTGCAGGCAGTTAGTCAAAGATCCGGCTAACTGGAGAGGATTGGTTGAGGCCCAGGTCCACCCCGGACTGTAGCGCCACCTAAGTAAGCAAGTTAAGCGCAAGTGGATAATTGGCAATTATTTTTTGTATTAACTTTGCTGTCAATGAAATGCATGGAGTAATTTGTATGCCTCTACAACAAATTTCTAAATAACTAAATAAGCAAAAAAATAAGCAAATCCCCATTACTTCCCGTCTTCTTTTACAGATACATTGAAGACCTTCAGTCTAACAGCCCCCACATTGGACCATGGCAGAAGACTCTAAAAGCCACACAGCAGAATACGCCCAGTGTCGATCCATCTCGTTTGCCTACTCATTGGCTGGGAAAGCATGCTGAAGAGCACCCGGAAGAAATAGCAAACTCCCTTTGGCACTTACGGAATTTTATGGTTAAGGATGTCCTCGAAATTAAGCGCAACTATTTTTAAAATATCATTTTATTGTTGGTATTCAGTTCGTAAAAGTTATAGTTTGTTTTTTACAATTTTGATTTGATGGAATGTGCAAGTAATTGTACTACATCTGTAGCACATCCCCAAGCTAATGTAACACCACTACCACCATGTCCGTAATTATGAATTAAAATCTTATGAGAACCTAAAAAAAATAAATCGAATGTTCAATTTGTCTGCACAATTACTTAAAATTTGTTTACCAGTGGTTTCCAGCTCTAAGCGAACTTGTTTTCTTCCTGGACGTAAACCAACCCCATCAAATAGATGCTCTGCATTTTGTACAGCAGGTAAAAGGTTTCTGCAACCGTTTGTGATTGCTTGCTTATCAGCTAGACAAACATTCACATTGTAATCATTCTCCTGATGTGTCCCACCTAGAACCACACTATCCACGCTGGAATAAAATATATATTTAAAAAATTATTGTCGACGTTTTTGGTAGTGGGAGTTTTCTTTTACATTCCTATTCCATACTCACTTTGGAATTATGTAATTGCCATCATCGCTTTCATCCAAAATCACATGGTAGACCCAATTGGCCTTTACCCTTGTAACTTGTCCACGTATTGGGTGTACCAACTTGTCGTTTACAAGGAACCTAGCTCCAAGTCCGGTACAATTGATTATTACATTGTATTCCGAGTTTTGTACGAAATCATCGAAATCGGATACTTTTTTTGTAATAATTTTCCCTCCATTGGATACAAACCTCTTGGTCAAATATGGCAGCAGTTTAACAGGCTCTGATGTGTATGTAATAAAATGCAAGCTAGACCTGTGTGCAAGATCAATTTCTATTATATCGAGATAAAATTTGCTATACTCTCGTCTAACTTGAACTTGTTGGCTCTGTCCCCACTGTAAGCATTCAATTCAGCCTTTTTCAGCTTTCTGCAACCGTACACGATATCGCTCCAAAAGTCACCAAGATCATTATCGGATGTGGTCAAACGGATAGCCGGAATAAGGCAAACTCCAGCCTCACCACTGTCACCCGATAGCCAGATTTTCTTTAGAAAATGATGCATTCCCAGGGACCATTCACTAAAAAATACAATATCAGAGGGAAATTTTATTATACGATGCACCGGTAAAGCAATATTACCCACTGGACTTTTTTCTCTGGAGTATCTCCCATCAGGTATGGTCCCCATAAGCCCGCCGATATATCTCCAGTTGTGCTTGGTGTAAAATATTCCGATATGATTGTAACGTCGGCGTTTGGAAACGTTTCCTTAATTTGTACCCCACAACAGAATCCAATGATTCCTCCGCCAATAATTCCTACTTTCATTTTTCAAATATTTTGAAAATCTATAAACTCTTCCAATATCAATAAGCAGCGATTAGCTTGGTACTGTTGGGAGGTTATCGCTCACAGTTTTTAATACCACGATAAGCACTGCAGTACACCTACCTACCTAATGATTTTATTAATAGCTTTGTAAAAGTGCGATAAGAACCGCTTCAGAAGAATCATAAACTAAGTGCTGCTGCTTTCTATTTAAAAGTATTTAACTCAAACAATAAGAACGATTTATATTGAAATATATATAGAAATAGTTTGTAAAACTTAGGTATTAGTTGACTGCAAATCTTGGATAGGTATATTCTGCAATAGCTACCAATTACATTTCTGACTGCATTAATAAAGATAATTGATTCGAAAAGCGACATTTGCTTAGCGTTTAGCGTCTCTCAAACAATATAATATCAACTGTATTTTTACATTGCTCTTCTTTTGTTTTTACGGAGCAATAACAAATTGAGTGTTACCTACTATGGAAAAAGTTTTTGCGCTTGGTTTGGCGTCGGTCTTCTCGTGCTTTTGAAAAGCAGAATTTTGTAAAAAGAATTTTCACACATTCAGAATTTTGTGAGGTGGAGTAGATAGTGAACAGAGGACCTAGTGGTCCAAAATTACACTATCTCATTTTTTCAAACCGATAGGCTTGTGCTTTCTATTGGCTCTGAATATTCAAGATAATTATTAAGACAGATGGTAGGTGATTTGCGAGGAAAGGTGTACCTGCTATATTTTATTTGATGAACACGAGTTTTCAGTTATTTATTACATTATTTATTTGATGCCTAGTTTTTCTTTTATAACAAATTGTGGCAAACGTTTTCCCTTCCAAAATCTGGGAATCGGAGTTTCATTAGCTTGTTGCAATTTCGACATAACATACTGCTCTGCGGAGAACTTTTCGGCTTCTTTGATCTGCATTATGAGTTGAGCTTGAAACGCCTTTTCTTTTCTCATTTCCCTCCTTTGTCGCACCTATTAAAAAATATTCATTGTAGATTCACTGAAATTTTGTTTTAAAGTAAAAACCACAGACCTTCGCCCATTCAAATTTCATTTTTTGTCGAAGCTTCTTTAGCTTATGTTTCTTCATTTTACGACGTCTTATGACTATTAGCCTAGCCGCCTGTATCTCATTTTTAATTTTATGGGGATGCGGAACTTGGATGATTTTTTCATTTTTAATAATTTCGCGAATTTCGTTTAGGAGAGAATCTTTTGGACTCTCAATGGATATATTATTTATAGGTAGATCTTGAATTATCTTATTCCTTGAAGGGTACAATGGGAACTGCACGGTTGCTCCAAATAAAGGCAGCTGGTTCATTTGTTTTGTAATTCCGGTTTCGATTGCAGTGACATGGTGGAAGTTTCGGCTCCAATTTGAGAAATCTGTGAAGAACATTTTTGATCATAAATATATTATTTAGAGCATGTTCACAGACAGTAAACAATATGCATTGCATAACATCGGCATTTATGCAAATAACATAAGAACTAATATGGTTCATAAATGAATTGGTATAGTCGAAATGAATTGCAGTGCATTAGATGTATTTTTTCTTTAGGTTCTATTTAAGATATATAATAAAATCAAAGTTCTTACAAGTAGAAATCCTACTCCTTATCCGCAACATGTTCAATATTTAACAATTAGCTCAGTTTCTTTCAATAATAAATGTCTCATGTGTCAAAAAAATAAGGTGTTCATTTTTGATCTGTTCGCTGTACATTTATGTGGTGCTCGATTGAGCAGAAAAGAGCACCAGAAAAAAATACAGTCTTTTTCCGAGTTTCGGTTCTTTCCGAGCTTTCAGACATAGACAAACCATACTGAGACCCCCAACTGGCAATCCTCTTGCCGCTGGCCCCCTCGATTTTTTTTCAAATTCGCCATTTTGTTTTCCTATCGGTGTTATTTGAATTTAGAATCCGTGTGAGCAACAAAAAAAAAGCGAACCAAAAAAAATGTGGTGAGTTTTCTTTTGACAGAAGTCGATTGACAAATGTCAAAATATATAAACACAATTTTATTTTTCCTGCAACAAATTGAAAGAAATGTAAGTTTTCGCGTATTTTTAGTGTTTAAATTAATAAATAAATACATTATATGTCTTATAGATTTGTCCAAGCTGCAGGAGAATACACGCCAACAAGAGTTTATGGCCAATTTCATGGAATACGAATCACAAACTGAACAGGCGAACGTTGAACAAAAGCGTACCTATCGATAACAAAAAGCGTAGGAAGACCGTGATTGTTAGTTGATTTTAATTTACATGAACCTGACGACGAATTGATAACCATTTTGTATCCACTTCTAGAAAGATACCAAGCAACAGCAGCATCGTGTCCAATTGGCAAGGCACCGGCCGCTATGAAGATCAATTATTGTCGCAGCAGCAACGTGACCAGGAGGACAATCTCAAAATGTAAGTACATATATAGTAAAAGTTGTGCACATTAATTTCTGAACCTTTAACACTAGGCAAGAGGAAAGTTTCGCACGCCAGGAGGCAATGAGCCGGCAAACTATCGAACTACTCGAGCACGAGATGTGAACCAAAGCCAAGGTAGACTGGGAGAATAATGACATCAACCTTAAACAGATTCGTCTAAATTATTATAAAAATAACAACATACGGATCGTTCAACACGTACAAGAACGATAAAATATTTCAAAATATTCTCAAAGATGTAAAGAAGTTTCTGCAGGTTTGTTTATAGATTGTCAAATTGGCTTTTCGTTTGAATGTCTTTATGCTTTCAGCAAGGCTCGGCTGAGTACATGTACAATAGGTGTGTAAATTCTATGGCAATTGGTGTGTGAAATGAACTCGTTGAAGAGGCAGATGTGAATTTGTGTTTCTCGAAGAATAGCAAATTCGACACATCCTTTCGCGACCAACAGTTGTACGACATTTTTCTGTTGTCTTGTTCGCTGCTAGTAAAGCAAGAGACAATAGCAAGAAATTGAATTAGATGGATGAATCACATCAAGTGTATGTTGATTGGAAATGATAGTTGTAAGCAGTTCGACTATTAAATTTCTTGTTGTTTATTTCAGTCTTATATCACATATTTATTGGCAGCTCCACCGATGAGTCTTCGGACGATATGAACAGTGTCCAAGTAAGTAGCGAATCATTTACTCTTTGTAATTTTAAATAAAAAAAATATTTGCAATTACAGATTCCTACTTCATGGCAACCGGCATTTCTTGATTCGAATACATTGAACTTGTTCTTTGATCTCTATCAGATTCTGCCTGGACTGGAAATGTTAGTTGTAAACATTTGTACCAGAAAATCAGAATCCAAAAAATTGGAACAAAAGAGTAAGCAGCCACAGCAAAGAGACACTCCAGAGTTATTGATAATGATTTCAAAATTAATATATCTTTAAAGAAATGGTGCCTATTTATTTGGGTTGCAGGCAAATACTGTCTTGTATACTACTAACAATCAATAAATCCTGCAGCAAATTTGCGAAGGGACTATATGTGTGTTTTCTTCGACTTTTTAATTTTTTCTAAAGGGTTCCTTGCTGCAAAACTTGGAAGTAGAGACTTCTTCTTGCTACCAAATGGAAAAACAGCCCCGAACAACAATCCACAACAAAGCAGCCGTTCATATACACCTCCAACTGCTCGGTGGCAAAGGAGGATTTAAATCTATGCTTCGTGCAATCGGTGACCAAATCGAAAGACTACAAACCATGAAGCTTGTCGTGACCTCAGTGGCAAGAGATAACGATATTAACACATACGGCAAATTGGATGAACCCAATGAAGAACCATCGACATCCAAAAAGGAAAGACCATCCATTTCATCTATATAGAATTAACAAATCTTTATTTACTATAAATAAACGTACAATACACAAGTTAGGTTATTTAAACATAATAAAATGATCCTATGTCCAAATCTGGTAATCATTGTGTCGTAAATTGAGATGAGACCCATGCCAGGCGAAATTTAATTTAGTGAGTATAAGCTCCTCCGAGTTAAATTGTATTCTGGAAATAGACATTTTTTATTTACTGCATATTCAAAACCACAGGTGCATAACACTTACTTGATTGAGTACGACATTCCCGTTGAATGGTCAATGATCTTTCCCTTCTCCATTTGTCTCGGTTTTCCACCTCTTGCTGGAACTGTATGAGGCGCTCTAGGAAGGCAACCATTGCCGCATCGAACTTCGATCAAAACCACTTTCGTAAGGATCGATTTCATCCATATTTGTTGAATAAATTGGCACTAAATTGCGGCATTTTATTATGAAATATCATTTAGCTAAAACTCATTCAATGTACTTACGCGTTATTCTGCCATTACGTGCTCATTAATACTGCCCAAACTCCCATCCAGTATAAGTGGCCTTCGGCAGGCAAAGCTGCCCGACACTCTATCATCAGTCATAGTCTTTCGTTGATGGTGATGATAACCTACCGAATGTGTAATATCAGCTTGAGGCAACCTTTTCAGTATCAGAAGTTGCAACGTGCATTGCTCCAAGTTGTTCTCTGTGGTTCACAGCAAAAGAATCTTGTGCTTCGAGACGTGTTTTACCTAGGGCACGTAGGGCAGCAGTAGGTTCAGCGACCTCGTTCCACAGGTAAACACTTTGATTCTGAAATGTAAGCGTTCTTTTAATGAGGAATTGTGTTCTATATACCTAGCTTACATGTAACTAAAACACTTGGCAGCTTCTTCATAATTGATGGCTTCTTTTTCCAGTTTATACCCTCCAAACTAGATAATTTAAAAGTAATTTGTAGAATAGGATTCATTCTTTACGGAGCTTTGTACCTGGACATCAAAGTGCTGGCAAATAGTTTTTGCGGTTATAATTCGTTCCTTTGCTGTACAAGGATCGGTGGAACGTGCTTTCTGAGCTATGATGTAGTTTTCTTCAGTACTTATCCATTCCACAAACTTTTATTAAATCCACGAAATCGAAAACTATGAAAACAAATAATTAAAATGTCAAGTCAAATGGAAATGGGCTTGACAAGAGTGGTGAATCTGTTGTGTCAGTGTCAGTTTCAACCGTGGTCAGCTGTGACAATCGTGGCAGTGTTCAGAAGGTTTGCTTTTTTTTAAAGAGGTTCAAATCAAATTTGGTGAATAATTATTATCTCAGCACATTTTCATCAATTTTCGTGTTAGTTGTTTCATTATACATTCTGTATGTATTTCTATTCATTCACCATTATTGTTCCATTATAATACCAAAACACACGACTTATAAATATTATAAATGTAGGCTTTGAAATACAAGCCACATAATAATGGAACAAATACACTCACTTATTCTTTATTGTTTAATTATATTAGAATAACGGAGAAACTCATAATTTATACCTAATAACAGCAACGATATTAATCTTGGTATTTATAAATTATAACTAGACTTCAGAAGTATACTAAGCGACATTAGCCGTGTTTTTTTTTAGATTCGATCTCAGCAAAGCAAGGTAAAGTAGGATTTTCAATGATTTTCAGCACACAATTAGAACAACCATTGCAAGTCTCGAAGTGTCAAGTATAGCGTAGTTGTTGTAATTAGCGTGCTGAAAATCCTACTTTACTTTGCTTTGCTGAGATCGAAGCTCAAAAAAACAGACCTATTATGTGATAAACATATTCTACTCGATTTATGTTAACTGCCTCACGAATGTTCGCTAAAAATATTTTTATGTGTTTATTATTCTTCAGAACTGTTCATCTTTCTTTTATGTCTAATAAATATACAATTATTTTTTTCAAATTGATCATTGTTCACACAAAATTTAGTTGTAGGTATTAATTATTTTCAAATTTAACGGACAAAATTTGATGAACGCAGCCAGCAACTTTGCCCACAGCGGAAGCGGGTGGCAAGCAACTTTGCCCACAGCGGAAGTGGCTTCTGTAAGGTGCCAGCGTATTGGTGAAACGAAATTTTTGAAGTTTCGTGACATTTGTCAATACGATTTTCTATGTAGCAATACTAATGCACCTTACAGTTGCCACCCCATGTTAATATAGCTTGTAGGCAAGTAACGGAAAATCGGCCGGAGTTGGGGGTCTCAGTATTGTCTCTGCTTTCAGAGTTCCTTGAGTTTTATATGCTTTTCACACCAAGCCCAAAACCGCGTTTTCCTCGCCACCGACCACCAACTCGTTTTCGTTTGACGTTAAACTTCGGTGCAGACTTTTGTGGTTATAAATTTCGATAGCATTAATTTACAAACAAAATGAATCTAGTGCATTTCAAAATATTATTAGCTCATCAATTAGTTGTGGAAAATGATTTCAAGTTGTGAGTTGTAACATTTGTTCGGTCAGCAATTTTGCTGAATATTGCACAAGGTGTGTTTGTTCCAACAACCCAACGATTGGAAGTCGTTTTCGTGGAAAACAAGTTCAAACGACTCGTTTTGAAAACTGAAATATGTATGGGAAATCTTCTGTTTTCGATTAAGTTTCAGTGTGTGAAAAGCAGAGATGAATGAATAAAAGAGATGGTTATCTTTCGTACGTCTATCCCCCCAAAACCCATTTGTTTACATTGTTGTTTTTGTAATTTCAACCCCCGTCTGTGAATACGTGTGACCAACAAAAAAGCATGCTGCTAATGGACGACCGCGAATCATCTTGCTTTTACGAGTATCGCGGTGTTTAATTATTTTGTGTTTTGCTTTGAATTTGTTTGGTTTTTGTGGAGGTGTGGATTAAAATGAAAAAAATAGTAAAATACACAATAGAGAATAGGTACCTAATTCTTGCATCAAAGTCCAATTCACGAACTCACATATACTATAATAGAAATGAGCAGGTGTGTGTGACTTCATGAATTTTGCTGGAAAACAGCTTGTAGGCAGCCGCCCTTCCACTGGAAAGATATATATCTCTGTATTCCATTATCTTTGGTGAAAAGCTTAAACTATCTGGCTCTCTCCATTCAAGAGACAGAATGGAATGACTGAGAACTAATATCTCGTATGAATGAGATGTATGAGATTCAAAATTAAACGTTGCTTTAGTCAGTTTCACTGAATAAAAAAAACAGATTTTACCAAATCGAACAACCTAAAATAGAAAATCCTCAAAAATTAGCAAGCTCGATATTATAATAGCTATGGACCCCAATTCTCGAATTCCGCATAGCATAATTCGTATACGAGCAAATCCGCCTGAAATTTTCGCATACGGAAAAAATTGGTATTCTCAAAGCTGTTCGGCTTTCTTTTCCACCTATGCGAAAATTATATTCACCTCTCGAATGAGGTAGAATTTTTGAGTACGATTGTAAACGATTTTTGACAGGTTGTGAAAAAAAATTCCCATCAATTCAAAGAGCAATATTTAAATTTAAATTGGTTTTGTATTAATATTTTTGATTGACAAAAACAAGAGATATAATAAAATACTTGTATGTTATATATTTAATTATTTAGTGACCATTTATGTGTTTTTGCAATGGATTCTTTGGGTGATTTGGGCTTAGCATTTTTTGTTGATTTGGCAATGGAGCAGTTAGGCGCAATGGAAATATACATAATTCAAAACACAAACCGTTATTTGAAGTATTGAAGTGTCAAAAGCTCACAATTCCGTATGCGAGGCGCAAATCCGCATGGAAAATGCAGACGAGTACAATTCGAAGAGAAATTCTCGTATGCGGATTTCGAGAATTGCAAATTTCAGTTTTTCGCATAGCATCGGAGATTTTGACTGATAAACGTATACGAGAATTTTCGAGAATTGGGGTCATGGTTGCTTTTTCATAAAAAAAAAAAGATTTTTTTTAAATGAAAAATTGCAAATGCAGGTTTGTTTGTTCTGCATTTTTATAACTTTAAATTGTGTTCACGAAACCGTACTCTACATACAAACCTGGCTGAATTTCGAGATTGATTTTTACCTAATTTATATGTTTCTACAAATCCTTGCTGTATGGCCGATTTTTTTTTTCTTTCCTCTTTTAAGATGATACAATACAAATTAAGTTATGTCGTTTTTTGATTTGGCTTTTCAGATTTTAATCTGAGGCTTCAGATTTCTGTGGCCAAATCGAACATTAAGTCAGAATTTTAAGCAATTCGTAACCGCCTGCTGTTTGTTATAAACATTGGCATTAGTGAAAGTATGTGTAAATCTGAGAAAAAAATTAATATTTTCAAAATTGCCCTAGGTGAACAAACATTTTTTTTTTACAAATCGAACATAAAAAGCAATCTCGAAATATATATTTTTCGCAACAAAAAAATGTTGGCCAACTCGAAAACAATTGCCGTTGCTTTATGTTACTGAATGGAATTGTTTGATTGAATGTTGCCGTACCCTAAGAGCGCGTCTTTTAAATACTGACTTTTAACTGAACCGTTTCGTCTATTGGTAGCCCTGATTTCATAAATACAAATGGCGTATGGTGTAATTGTTAATTCGGCTTTTCATTTATCATTATTTTGAAGCAATAACGGCTAATTATATCTAAAATTCCAATTAAAAAGTCGAAATATATAACTTACGACCTGATAGTAATATAAATTATTTTTGTTTTGATTGCAATAAGATTTGAAATATGGAAGTCGAAGGGAGCACTGCGGTAAGCGTACAGGACGCGTCGTTCTTGAAAAAAGGTGATTTTTTTTTTAACATGAAAATTCCTAGAATTTTCTTTTATTTAAAAAAAAAAATTGATACATTTGTGGCGTAAGTTCCTGTGAAGTGCAAATTTGTTAATTCACAAAGCAGAAACTTTCATGCAAATGGAATAAATAACTTAATTTCTAATGAGCGCCAACTTGCTTGTATTGTAGATGCCGTCGTAGGCGAAAAACTTAACAACGCTGTTGAAACCAATATTGAAACTATCAAAAAATCCGAAGCTGATTGCAGTTCAACCGTCGATAGCAGCAGTTTTGAACCAATTCCCGAAGAAAAGGATGATTTGCTAGAACAAATTGAGGAAGTTTGTAATGACAAGTTATCGGACCTGAAAAATTGCGAAGAAATTTGTAAAACGTCGGAACATGAGTTTTTAAAAAAAATTGATGAAATGGAAAAAAATGAACAGAGCGTGGCACATGAAAAAGCCAACAACGTTGCAAAAGAGTTGAAAGCTAAAAACATCCTTGAATGTGAGGCAACAGCAATTGATGCTCTTGTTGTTGGAGATAAAATTATGGAAGTAAAGGAGGGCCAGATCGACACAAACAAGCAATCAACATCGGCAACATCAAGTGCAGATGTTAAAGAATCTCCGGAAAAAGTTGTCCCAAAGGCGGTTGAAAAAAGCGAAAACACAATTCATCCCAAAACTTCAAGCAAAGATGCTACTGTCTCTAGTTCGACAACTAAATTAGAAAACAAACAAACAACAACTGTCCCAACTCCCGGTGAGAAAAATAAAATTGAACCAACAATACAACCAGTAGAATCTACGGGGATAATCAGTTTGATCGACGACGATGAGAAAACTGTTGAACCAATGGAATCGGCAAGCATTGATCTAGACGATGTCGAAGAGAAAATGGATATAGATAACGATGTAATCGAGATTAATAGTGAAGAAATGGATGTCGATATTAAAGAATCAAAGGATAGCAATTCTGAAAACTCAGTTAAGACCGACAATGAAGCGAAATCCAAAGTGGTTAAAATTGCGGAAAATAACGAAACGGTAGAACTTAAGAATGCTGTCATGAAAGAATCTACTATCCCGGCACCTGAGAATACAGAAAAATCTGATCAAAAATGTTCCATCGATTTGAAAACATCCAACAGCGATAGTGATATCGCAGAAATCGAAGATGTAAAGCCCGAACCAGTGATCGTTCTTAATCATACCGACGAGAAGAAAGCAGATGAAGCGCCAATTATAGAGACAACGAAGCCAGAAAACAAACCTACACTTGACATTAAGTTAAAGGAGAATATTGTTTCAAGTAGTTTGACAAATACCCCGGTTTCGTCGTCGAATGTATTTAATAGCACGCCCATTCAGAAACAATTTGAAATATCATCGGAAAACGTTAGTAAGATATCGGATGCTGCTGAGCTTAGTCATACAGAGAAAGAAGAGGAGGCCACATCGACCAAGCCTCTGACGAAGAGCTTCGAGGATTCAACAACTGAAAGTGGCACATGTGCAAGTAAGTAAATGTTGTAGGAACCATTGTCTACAATAAGTAGGTAAATTCTTTTCATTATTGGGCTCTAAAGAAAGACGATCAGATTTGTCAACATGTGCTCATAAATGTTCAAAGTTATTTGCTGTATTTAGAGCAGTAGGTGTATAACCTTTGTCTTTCGCGCCATAAGGTGGTTTTTACCACGCCCGAGCCTCGTACGAAAAAGTTTTTTCGTTTTCATCACAAAAGTTGTGCGTTTTTCCATTTGGCTAGTACATTTTAGGCTACATTCACATTGCACATTTCAAATGCGTCACTAATAATGCATTTAACCATTTATCTACAAGCGCTACTATTGTTGTCAACCTTTTTTTTTTCGTGGTTGTACGGGTATGTACATCTATTGCCTGTTCTCCAGTTTAGCTCTATTGACGAGATTTTTTTTCTTCAATCTAGATCCTAGTTTGGCTCGATTGTGATTACATCATGGGGTAAGCCTATTGCCCTTGTTTCGATACAGGCTTTGCGCTTGTTCGAAGCATCTTGAGCTTAAATTGTCTATGGCACCGATAACTATTCCTTCACAGACAATAAGGGTGCACTACCTATTTGGTGCATTTGTCTACTTTACCTCCCTAAAATAGACGATCAATAAAACGCGCCTATTGTAAAATTCAGTTTAGTTTGCCCAAGTTGTATGTGTTCTAGTGGCTTTTTGTCTTACGTAGTCGTAGCTCCTATTTACACAATTTTTTGATATATTTCTTTCCTATTGTTATAAGCACTTTCTTCTTGCTCTCTCATATTAATTTGCTCTGTTTGATTCTTCTTAGCAAGCGAAACCGATCAGCCCTCATCCGATGGTACAATGAAAAAGTATATCGACGCTATAAAAAAGTACAATGGAATGCCAGACACAACAACGGATGAAGAAACGAATACGCCAGCAAAACTGCAGAAGACAAATGACAAATTTGAAATGAAGATTTGCAATCTCTCTAAAATTGATTTCAAAAAGGAAAGCACATACGAAGTAAATATTTGCTGTGAAAACAATGATGTTCGGTATCTTTCAATAGAACGTGTCGGCCTTTCCAACAACAAAAACACCAGCCAGGTGGATAAAGCATCAGCATCGGAGAGTTCTGTTCAAAGCTCATCGAATGGCAGCATTACTAGCTTACCAGCATATACATTGCCGCAAACAGTAGAAACGCCCACATCCGCGTCAACGTCGTCCTCGACAAATTGCCATAGCTTGACAACATCCCCAAACAAACACACAATCGTTGGCATTGAAGAATTGTGCAATTTTATGATAAATCAGTTCACAAAAATCAAGCATGCGGTCAATCCGGAAAGTGGAAAAGTAGCGACAATTTCTATAGCTGAAGCGAACTCAACGCCAACCCATCAAAATAAAAGAAATAAAAAGAACAGTCCCTCCGCGGACACACCCTCTACATCAGTGTCGAAGAACAAGAGTGGGCGCAAACGATCTCTTCACGATGATGATGTCGAAGGTACTCCAAAAGCTAAACACGCCAAACGAGATATTAGTAAAGAAACTCCGAAAGGCGATGAAGCACCTGAGAATGATGATTCAAAAAGCGGCCCTTGCGTACTCGCGAAGTGGGTGGATAAAAAGTTCTATGCAGGAAAGATAACTGCGGAAAAACCTGGAAACAAATACGTTGTTCTCTTCGAAGATGGCGCCTCTAAAACTCTGCCCAAGGAGTCTATCGTTTTCGGTGAAGGTGACACTCTGCCACTGCAGGATCAGCAGGTATACGCATTGGTGGAGGAGGACTATGAAAACGGGATTGTGTTATCTATCGAGAAGTCCAGCGACAAAGTCGTGTACACCGTGAAGACAGAAAACACAACTGTGAAAGTCACCGCGTCCGATATTTACTTGGAAGTCGATCAGGCGAAAGAAATACAAAAACTGCAGAACATTAAAGCTGGCGATGGCGTTGTTGACGAAGAGGAATCCTTTGGAACCAGACCGTCTCGAAATAAGCGGCCACCAGCATCACCCAGCACCCCAGAAGCAGGATATTCTGGTGCGGTCGGCAAAAGAGGAGGAAAGAGACAAAAAAGGTATTCTTAAAAAAGCACACACACACACCCTCCCCCCCCCCCACTCACACCATACTACTTCTATAAGTACATATAATATAGGATAAACAAAAAAATATATATATATATAAATTTATTATATATAAAGTAAAACATTATACTATATCATCCTTAAATTAAGTTTGAGAAGAAAAAAAAACTACTTAAAATTTTAACACGCTAAGTATATTTGAATAGCCAATACTTAGGTCATTTTATCCATGTTCTAATGTAGATTTTATGCTTAAAAGCGAGCATAAAGAAAACATTCCTCTTTAAATAACAAGGGAAAGTATGTTTCTTAGTTGTATGCCTCTTTTATTGAGATTTTCTTTTCATTAGGGTAAATTAAATTCTATCCTTTTTTTTATATTATTTGATATTTCAATGTGATCTGAATAGCGGAACGATTGCATTTTCCATTTTTTTTTTTTTGTTTCCTTTATTTTTATCATTTAGTTTGTATTGTGCATGATTCGGTGGATCGTAAGATTCGCACAAGTTTTATACGAAACCGATGCACGCTAATATAAGTGATTCCGTTTCTCAGCAGTATACATTCATATGAATAAGTAGTACACCAGAGCGTCTAATGGCGTGTATTGTCACTTTCCGCCTTGAAATAGATAATAATAAACCTTGTGATCAATTACACCAAACGGAATTCGTGCCATTTTCGGATCTGCAGTGTTGCTCAGTTCGTTTTTACGATTGCGACAGTTCGATGTTGACAGCCCGTGGCGGCCATGTTGTTTTGGTGGCGTCTGTCTAATTTGGTGTTTATGTTTATTATTAAATCACTGCTGCGCGAAATCATCATGGCAAGGTAAACGATTGAGCAGCGAGTCCAAGTGATAGAACTTTATTATGAAAATGAGGGCAGACGCGGTGGCCCTTCAAGGTCAACGTTTGGCGGCCAAATTCTAGAGAACCGGTTCGATAAACAATCAACCAACACCCGCACGTGAAAGGAACGCCAGACTGGCCGAGAACGTGCTGCCCGTGAATGTACTAATGAAAAGAGGAATATTGCTTCGCAACTTGGCGTTTATATTCTTATATCAGGTATTGACTTTTGTTTTGCAATTCCGCACCTCTTAGTTCGAGGCAATTATTTTTTAAATAATATATACCTAGTACGAGCGTGAATATTAAACAAACTGATCACCCGGAGAATTTCAAATTCAAATTGGCTCGGAATCGGTCGCAGAGCGGAATGTGTACTAAATTGTTGCATAAAACAAAAAAAAAAAAAAAATCAATATCTCAGAAGTCTGGGCATGGTCAAAGGGGTTGAGTATTATCCTTGAACTAAAAAGGCCTATTAAGTGTCACCTGCAATTCTAGATTAAACAAATTGGCATTGTATGTCCATTTGAAGCAAAACTGTTGTTACATACAGACGTACATATTTGTTTTTTTTTTCGTCGAGTTATTGCGAACGTATTGGCAGCCTTTGTTAAACGCAAAAAAACCTACCTGCACAAACAAATTTGAAAAGTCCTTTGTAAAAGACGAAAACACGAGACGATAGTTTATTTTTGTAATTTTGTTATTCTGGGCTATCACAGAATCCGTCGTATTTGGAATTGTGCTACGAACCCCGAAAGAACTATCATAGAATCCGTAGTAGGGGAAATTTTTGCTACGAATTTAGTCGTAGGGGAAATTGATGGACATGAATTTCGAAATTCCAGCAAACATTTACTTTACGATGGATTCTATGATAGTTCTTTAGGGGTTCGTAGCAAAATTCCGAATACGACGGATTCTGTGATAGACGTGATTATAAAGGAGAGGACCGCTAAAAACTATAAAAGGCAGTTGCTCAAAAAGTGAACGCTATTCAAGAGACAGCTTACAACAAATTAAATCTAGTATTTTCTAAGCCCGGTAATTGTGTTGAACAAACCACAGTGTAGGTATTGAGCTGAAGTCATTTACTTGCAATTGATAAACTCTTATACTATCCCAATATTATGTACTTTGTATTAAAAACTCATTTAAACATTTGTTAGCCTTAAGAATAAATTATAGGACTCGACATTCATCTTGTTTTATATTGGAATGTTTTGTCAAAGTTCAACGAGTTTGTTAGAGTTCGTCAGCCACAAGGAAATAGAAGACTGATTTGAGTATACATATTCACCCCTATCGAGTTATCCGTTCGGATACGACTTTCGGAAAACTTCTCCGATGACATATAGCGCACCTTGTCGCATTGCGTGGAACCGCGTTATAACACTTACTTTTGACAGCTACATGGCACATTTTTTCCGCAGCTCTCCGACAACTAATTGCTGCGGAATATTTGAATGCGGAATGAACGCGTTTATATGCTTCTTCTATTTTGTTCCGAAACGGATACTTCGAACGCAATTTTAGTTCCGATCGGATTTGACTTTCGCATCGGAATTTTTTACGAACGGATACCTCGATAGGGGTGATTGTGAATCATTCCACCAAAATTGAAATTAGACGAGAAGTAAGTTCATATAGGTCACAAGTTTTGACAACTCCACACATCTAAATTTCATTGGGTTCTTAAGTTAATCGGTGTATTGTATTTACAGCATTTTAACGAGTAATTGAACAGTAGTACTTGCTGAAAACTAATTTGATACAAAGTAGTATAAACAACCAATTGGATTAACTAGAAACAAAAAACAAGCACAATCGTAAATGCACTCAATCTCCAGCCATTGATTGCTTTGAAGTTTGCTACAACTTAACGCAGTTTTAAACTAAATCCATAAGCATTTCAAAAACACATTTCGTGTGTGTTACTTCAGCAAAATTTACGTAATATTTTGATCGGAGAGAAGGTGGTGCATGCAAAGTTGAAGCACACAAAATCCTCGTTGGTCCATTTAAATAATCTAGTATCGAATATTCGTAACAAAATCATCTCAATTAACCTTTCTTTGTAAACTGTCAGTTTTCTGCAAAATTTGTGACCCCATTCGCTCTGGTGTACTTAATAAATTATGTATTTGTCAATAAAAGGATTACCAAAATAGAAAACATAAAGAAACGTCACTGACTTGTCAATTTTTTACGTTGTTTTTTTTTAACTTTTGCCTCTTTGGTACTTTTTCCTAGTATACACAAATTATATAAATGCATATAAATAATAGGAACATGGCATACAGTTGGATTATTATATTATTTTATAATATTAGTGCTGTCTAATTTACCAATCAATGTTGTAACTTAAAAGAATCCTTTATACTAGAAATAAGTATGTACTTTCGAAATATCAATATTTAAGGTAAATTAAAAGAAAATAAAGCAAAAGAAAACAAAATATTTATTTCTTATCGTTTTATGAAAAAGAAGAAAAAAAAATAATAATAATAAATAATAATTACAAATTTGAATACGATAAAATATAAAATATATTACACGACCTCACAAAAAAGGAGACACCTCTCATCTGCATCCTAGTAGTCCATTTTACCCTTATTTTTTTTAACATAGAAAAGATACTATGAATTAATTTTTAGATATAAATATGGTGTATCAGAAACAAGAAATATATTATTAAATAATCTATGCATATATATATATTTTATGTAAAAAATATGTATATGTATTTATGGTATATATTATATATAATATATAATTTAATTTTAATAATAAAACTTGTACTCTGGATGGTAATTCTTTTCATTTAATTTTGTCTTGAATGACTTTCCCTATCACAAACCAAGACTTGTTGGATTTCCTCTTTTGCTTTTCTATCTACTCGCGTCAATTCCAAACAAATTAATTCGGTTTTTTTTTTCTAATTTATATATTTTGTTTCCTTTTTATTTAACGAAGTAGTAATAGACGGCGAAATACGTTCGGTACGTAATTCTAAGTACATTTCGGTGCTTCCGTCTGACGGTCTTCCGTAGTGTCTTGAGTTTAATTGTGATCTAGCTACGTTTTGTGGATTTTAGCATTTCGTTGACTAAATTAAGTTTGTGTTTTGTTAAAGCAAGAAAAAGTGGGTAATAAACAAAAAAAAGAAAAGAAAAAGAAAAAGATGGCAAATTCGATTACTATTTCGTTGGATGAAAAGGACTTCAACACGTAATTATTTCTTCAAACATACTTAATTACATTTACACTTGATTTTGCAAATTTGTTTGTTATATTAGCATATCTTGAAAAACTTTCAGATTGCCATTCTATTCTGCTCCAAAAAAACATGTATCGGAGAACAGTGACAGCTCAGACAGTTTGGAGTCCACTCCACCTGCGTCACCTAAAGAGACAGCTGGCTTGGAATTGGTCGAGGGTGTGCAACCAGAATTGCAGAATTCACCAAATGACTCAGAACTATCGCGTATGTTGTCATTTTTAGTGTGATTTTATTTACTTATTGTTTGGTTTAATTTTTAACGTTTTTATATTTGTAGGTATGATATTTACGTCTGATTATAACAAAATTCAACCGAAGTGTGATGTGGATGAGCTGTTGGGTCCATTACCAACATCGAATACACTCTTCCGAAATAAGCATTTTCTTCTTACTTGTACGGTAGGCTTAAAGCCACATCAATATCATCAGGTAAGACTGTACTAATTTTCTTTAAATTTACACATTCTTTCATTTATTGGCTCATTAACGCACGTTCTAGCTGAGTAAAATCTTATTTTGTTGCGTAAGTAATCATTGTTTTGGAAGGGACCTGAACCAAGCTACAAACGGCTATAAGAATGACGTATTAATAAAACACCGACTTTATCGTGTTGAATGTTCAATTGAAGAAGAGGTACTAAAATCAATCCGTGGAAGCCATCCTTTTGCGAGCGTCTTTCGAACAAAAGATCGAGAATATTTCTATAACTGTGAGGGCAAAGGTTACTCTTCTCATTTAAATGAGTCCGTTTATGAACAGCGTTGACTTCCTCAGTTTAAAATAAGCGCGCTCTAAGGCCCATTTTATTCACTCGGAGTCGAACACAACTTGGGGATTTTTATATGGAAAACTGCCAAGTTGTGTTCAACTTCGAGTGAAGTTCTGTCAAATGTGACTGCAAGTGTGGAATTCGAGCTCTGATGTGTGCTTAAAAAAGAAGCACGAACTGTAAAAGAGTTCAGGTTCTGCCCTGAACTGAAAAAGAAAAACGCTTATAAAAGGAGGAACACGACGATGATTGCACGGGTTGTGACGGCAAGCTTTTTTGTTAAGTAGTTCTTGGACGTAGGATGGGAGCAGACACAGTTTTCGAGTTTTTCGAACATTCGAAACAGATTTTGGTCCTAAAAATTATTAAAATAAAGGAGAGAGATTTTCTTGAGGCTTTGGATAATTTAATATTTATTTATCAACTCTCACACTGTAATTGCTAACGCATATTTTATTGTTAAGGCTGGTACGCAGTTCAAGTGAAATCCAATTTTTCATACAAATTTTTCACTGCGAAATGTCAAAATGAATTTTCCAAATGAAAATTTCACTAGGCGGTACGCAGTTCGAGTGGAAAATATCGCTTCCAAAACTGAGTCGTAGGTGGCGATACTAAAATCTCTCCACAGCTATTTCACTTGGTTTTTATTGTCCGTCGCATTAAATTTT
The DNA here is from genome assembly GCA_949126925.1 of Cheilosia vernalis. Lineage (NCBI taxonomy): Eukaryota > Metazoa > Arthropoda > Insecta > Diptera > Syrphidae > Cheilosia > Cheilosia vernalis. The sequence continues at coordinate 34,134,366 of OX421360.1, read as the reverse complement.
TGACATTTCAGCGTGAAAAATGATTTGTAGGAAGTGGTTTAGAAATTTATTGGAATTTCAGATGTTTCTTTAAGAGGATAATAAGTTTTTCGCGCTTGCAAAATTGTATTTTCATTGAATATAGTGCGATAATGTTAGGTGTACAAATAGTTCGTGGCACGGATGGCCTTTTCCATAAGCAGGGTGCCTCTAGAATATTTTTTTACCCAGTTTTGTTCAAGCAATACCAGCAGATGATCTTTAAAAATATGTATAATTTACATGCACTGTTAATTGTTTAAATTTGACGACTGTCCTTTTTATTTTACAAATCAGACATTATTTGCCAAATTGAAAACTGTTAAAATTGTCATGAACAAAATACGAAACATTTTTTTTGTGTGTGTTTGGAGGTTCGCTGGAAGGGAAAATCATCGAAAGTCATTCGAGAGCTAGAAGGTTCGCGAGAGATTCTTCGACAATAGGGAGGACCTTTCAGCCGACCTAAAACACTTACCGGGGGCACTGACTTTTGACAACCGACAGTGATTGCGCCTAGCCGTTCGACTAATCGAAAGATCAATCGTTTGTAGAACTGAACTTTTTTGTTAGAAAATATATTGACTTAGCTAATTTTTATAGATCAACATGTTTTATCCGCCTTAATAACCTGATTACACTGCCTGTATTTAATAATTCGGTTGTTTCTAAGCTAACGTGGTTGAGAAGCGTTGTGCATTTAAGGAACTTGTTCGACTTCTTTCTATACTGATCCAATATCTAGATCAGCGTTATGCATTGAATATGACTTTGTTCCTTTGTAATATTTTTGAAAGACCTTAATTTTTTAGAAATACGTTTGGAGCGGTCATACCCACAACTGGTGCCCGTAGGTCCATACTGGTTGCATAATTTGGTTTTATGGCAATAACTTATTGTTATTGTGGTCGATCACGGATGAATGTCTTGCAAATGCAATAGGTCAATACATTTTACTGTAGGTATCACATACTGTAGGTATCACATTATTCACAAAAAGGTGAAGTTTCCAATTTGTTTCTTCCAGTTGTTTTCTTGAACTGCCTCAAAACAATTTTTTTTTTTTTGAGCTCGTCACCCTGCATAAATTTCTCCAACTAAAATCTCCAACAAAATATTTCACTCTCTATTTCACAGCACTTTTTGGAGAGGAGTGAAAATTTCACTTCACTCGATCAGCGTACCAGCCTTTACTGATAAAAATTACATTTATTTTGTTATTGCTTAGGAGAAAGTGGACAATATTGAAAATAACCGATTCAAGCAGTTCTCTGCAGCCCCTTTTATCAAACATCATCTTCAAAGGCAATTGGAAACGGGTGGAGCTAAGCTATATAACTACTTTGAGGATGTTCCTAGAAATAAATATAAACAGTGCAAATTAATAGCACCGCGGCCATGCCTTACAGCTAAATACGTTCAATGCCTATCGTCCGACATCCAAGTAAGATCATTCAATTAATTTATTTTGCAACTTATTTGAATTTAATTTGTTTTAGGCCATTTCTCACGATTGGGTTATAGATAGTTGTCGGCAGAGTAAATTACCTGATTTCAGTAAATATCAATTGCCAGCTGGTTGGTCACTTTTGGCCGAAACATTTGTTCAATGGAAGGTTGGCAAAAACAATCTAATACGAATGAGTGCGCAGCCTTTTGCGAAAACCTATGTTCTTATTGCCGGCGAGCATAGCGATTTTGTTGAACTCTGGGGTAGAGTTTGTAAGGCAGCAGGAGCCAAGCTTCGTTTGATAAAATCACTGGATGATATTACACCCACTACGACTGGCTACATGGTTGCTGAATCCGATTGCTCGCATGCTATTAAGGCGAAGGCGCAATATTATGGAATTCCTGTGGTGTCAACAGTATGGGTTGTTCAGTCGCTTATTATGGGATCAATCTGTCCGCCAAATAGTCATCCAAGGTTATCGCAGTTGTTTGAAGATGACGAAATATAAATAAATCTGAAAAGTGATGAAAAAGTAAAACAAAAAAAAAAAAATAAATAAATTATGAAACTATGAATGCAATTTTTTATTTCAAAATTAAACCCAGAAAAAAAATACAAATCGAATTTGTTTCATTGCAAACGTAATAATTTTTTTTAGCCAGTTGGTCATCTATGGAGTAGGTGCCGCAGACGGACTCTGGGACTCAAAAATCCTCTTGGCAGATAAAATTAAACTTTCGAGGTGGACGAGCCAATCTGGAAGACGTTTTTGGGTATGAGTTGAGTTGTTCGCAATTCGCCCTATCCTCTTCCCAGACAGGATCATTGTTCGTCGACAAACATTTCTTTCAAAAAAGCCCAATATCAGCTTATCCTTCCTGCTTCACGTTCAGGACTTGGAACCATAAAGCAGAACTAAAAGAATGAGGGTTGAGAAGTGTACTGGAGTGATGATTTAATTGCGAGTTGGCTGAGCTCTTTTATTACTTTGAAGTTGTTACTATCAAAATTGACGTTTTGTCGTAGACGGTTTGAAGAGGATGATGTCGATATCGAATAGTAGCTGAATCTAATAAAGGTAGTGAGAACTGCACTGTGGACTATCTGGCTACGAACTGGGGTTCAATTACGGGATCTGATCGAGTAACACGCTGAATTTGTTCTTGTTTTGCTTGTTAAATCCGTATAATTCAGTGACGTATGGCTCGCTTACGGATGCGGTAATTCGGCATCTAATTTACGTTATGTATACGAAAGTGCATGACTGCCAAAACTCGGCAGATGGAAAACATGCAGCTAATCTGCTGGTAAGTCAATTAGTCGATAGCAGCAATCTGTTATCGTTTTGCATTCGCTTTTTATGTTTGAAATGGAGCTTTGATCACGATGAATCCATACACATTCATGCGCAGATATGTATGTACCTATGTATTTTTTTATTTAGTATGTATAACTATTAAGTACAATTCACAGAGATGTTAACGCACTCGAGAAAAGAATCAACGTTAACGTTAGGCATTTTTAGTTATTAGTGCTGCGGCTGAGTGCCTTTCTAACTAATTTCATATTGTGTAACAAAGGTGGGTAGCAATGGTGTAGTGGGCGGCGCAATCATTAGGCGTTTTTCTTTTTTAGTTCAGAGCTGAGCACTGAACAGAGTTCGAGCATTATGAGCGCGCTCTGAACCATGCGTGCTCAGAGTGTTCAGAGGATGTTTTGTTTTTCCTGTTTTTTTTTGTCCTTCAAATGTGACTGGAAGTGTGCATGTACATGTGTACTCAGCTTTTTACTCAGTATGCTCAGTCAATTTATTCTGAGCTCATAGAGCGCGCTCTGATCATGCTCTGAGCGAAAAAAGAAACACAAATTCGAGCTCTGAAGTGTCTGATCTAAAAAAGAAACACGAACTTTTTGTATAACAGTTCAGGTTGTGCTCTGAACTAAAAAAGAAAAACGCCTATTATTGTTCAAGACGGGACAGAGAGATCCGTTTGTCCGCAGTCAATGCTAATAAAGGCTAATAAGTCAGACGCCTAAAGTTACATGCATGTTCTACCCATAATGGAAATAAACACAAGTTCCGGCCGGCCACCAACATTTTTGCAATTACTGGAAAACATTTCTATTTCTGATTTAAAACATGTGAAATGAGAGTAGTAAAAAGGGTAAAAGTTTCTGTAAATTAAACCAACAATTATTCATAAATCTGCTACAGCGTTGCCGCTGAAAAATATCAGAAAGGGGCCGGAGCCGAAAAAAGGGGGCCACCACATAAAATACAAATAAAAAAAAAGACAGATCATCAGTCATTAACTTTTAAGCCTAGTATGCTGCTCGCGCTTAAATTAAGCCCCCATACAAAAATATCTCCAAAGATAAAATTAAGCAAATCAGGGCTCTAATCGCGTAAGCACAAAACGATCGAACGACATCGTCTCGACGATACTTCAACTTCGTGTAACAACTAAACAACGATAATCGTCCTAACGATTGGACGATCATCGTTTTTTGTTGCTTCACGTTACTAATTCAAGCGTCAAATACCCTCGTCGAAACGATTCGATTGAACGACAGCTATTTTGCAATCGTTTCATCGTTTTTGGTCAATATTTTCAGTTTTGAATAGGGAATTTCAGTTTTAGGGAAAAGTATAGCAAAATATTTAAAGGAAAACACACTTATGTTCTCTTTGGAGGTGACTCGCTCTTATCCGAGTTGTGAAAGAATGAAATCCTTGCAAAAAAAGAAATGGGTTGAGTTTTGTTTTGTATTTTTTGTCTTGCAACTGGATCCTAAGCAATAAAAATTCTCATCTGTTCCAAAAAATGCAAGGAATTTATTGGCGTTTTGATTGATTTAATAAATACAAATCTATATTTCGAAAAACAATAATTCTTCTGCCCTACCACACCTGTGCACACTTTAGCATATTCCATTGGGCTATGGTTGGTTCCTACACACTTGTGGCTATCTGCGTATACGCGTACACTTTCACTTAACATTGCACTTGCCTTATTCCTTACTACCTCTCCATCTGCATTAAATGCCTAAATCCATGTCAATCAATAAAAAAACACAGAAAAATAAACAAATTCAAGAAAAAAAACTATTTCCATACATTTTTTTTGATTTTTTAGCTGTCAGAGTTTGTTTACAGTCATGTTCAAACTGTTCAAAATGAAAACGATGAACGATTCGATTGAACGATCCGACGATGATGTTATATGAAGCAAACTAAAAACGATATCGTTGTGTTCAATCGTTTCGACGACTATCGTTTCAAAAGTTACGCGATTAGAGCCCAGTTAAGCCAAGCAGTACGCAGTTCAAGCTAAATATCTGAGCCGCTGTACGAAAACTCTACAGAATTTAAGCAAGCAAATTAATGCAAAATACATTTTTCCACAGCGAAATTTTGACAGATCAGTGAAAATATCGGCATTCGCAATAAATTTTCAAACGAAACAGTACCAATGGAGAATGGTTAGTTCAACACAAAGAAATTCGTTGTTTTAATAATAATTTCTTTTAAAAAGTAGAAATTTCTGTAGAAATTTGACGGAACTTACACTGTCAAAATTAAGCGAAGTGGTGGAGAGAAACATTGGAGAGGCGCTTAATTTTAGCTTTCCTGGAACAGCATAGCTTTAACAAAAAACTAATTTATTCATCACAAAATACTACTTCTCATATGTTTGCATTCTTTATTGTTTAAAAAAGAATGAAATCTTACTTAAACTGAAAAAGGGGCCATTTTTAACATTTTTCAAAAAGTTGGGGCCAAGGGTCCTGAGCGTTAAAAAGGGGCCATTTGGCTCCTAAAGTGGCCAAACAGCAACGCTGATCTGTTATACTCATTAAAAAAATCACTTCCGGAAGCCATATTGTTTTATAGGAACGCGGAGTTTCGTTAACCATCGCTATAAAAATATCAACATGCATGCGATGCGGTGCTTTCTTATAATTTCTACCGCGTAAACATATGGCCGACCAATATACGTGTCAAGTTTTATTTAATCATACCATGAACTTAAACAAAACAAATTTAATACTAAACTGAAATCAATTGGACAGCACGATGCAAAATAATCATCTGTCTTAAAAGAAATAGTCTATGAACTTTCTTCTTTTTTTTAGCAAAGATAACTTTGTGAGATTGTTTTCGACCTTTATGAAGCACCGAGCGTCTTTTCCATCGTCATTTAGCTCAATCTGACAAATTTGACTTGCCTGCCAAAACTAGGTATGTATAACTCGTCTCTATAAATGCTGATACATATATGCAGCCTTAAAATCTTTAAAAATATGGTGAGTATCGATATGGAGTTCTTGGGCTTTCTCAAGTGCATCTGCTGTATAGTGTGAACATTTGGTGGTAGTGGACTTTTCGGTCCTAAAACAGTACCGGTACGAACCACAAAATAAATTTATATTTTGTGATTAGTGGGCCATTTTACATAGAACATATTTGTTTTATTAAAATTAAAAAAAAAACTTGGCTTTGTTCCGGATGATACAAATGAGCCATATATGAAAAAATGTTTCTAAAAAGAATTTCCACAAAAAAATACATTACGATTGCTTTAATGTAAGTATTTCTGTTTAATAAAACAATATCTTGTATCTAATATAATATACGTAAATAAAGAAATTTAAATATAGCCTTCATAATTATTGTTAAAAGTTTCACTTCGCAAATGTAAAACGGTAGCACTAGCATCATTTTTTTTTTTTTTTAATAAATATTGATGTAGGCACCGCCTTTAGCTCTAGTACATGACTAGGTTTTTTTTTTGTAAATTCTGCGGTTGGCAGCATTCATTTCTTTACAATTTCAATTCTTGACGTCCAAGTTCCACGTAGGAAAAAAAAAATGGGGAAAATTCGGAATTATTGTGTTTATAAAACTACGGGCTAAAAATAAATAATATAAACAAACCCATAAGGACACCAATAAGGATTTACACATCTATTGAATTATCTAAAAAAAAAATTACGCACCTGATTGCAAGCAGTAAAAACAAGAGCTGCGCCCTAAATTTTCGGCATACGTGTCAAGTAAAGGCGAATAACAATGGATTTCTCCTTCATCAGGCATAGTGATGAAGACTTTGGCCTAAAAGAGGATTTGTTTGGAAACCGACTACCTAAAAGTGCACATGAAGTCATGGTATGTAAAATGGTCGATTTCATAAACCAATCTTCGAATTAAAATCCCTGTTGCTCAAGAAGCATGACGCACCCAAACGTTATATGTATTTTGACTCACCATGTATAATAGGTTGAATTCATACATGCAATATTAACGTAGTATTGCATAGTTGGCTATGAATTTCTCGTACAATATAAAAGAAACTATTCCAAATCGTTGTTTAAATTTGGGTCAATCATGAATAGGCAATGAAATAACTACAAATTAACAATTTATGGCTGTAGTAAATGCAAGGATTGATGGAGTTTTAATTCATCAATATGGAAAACTTTCGTTAACTTCCGGGAATAGAAGTTGGGTTGGCTTCCGCTGTTACATATCAATTTATGTACCTACTTATCTTGGCAATGTTCACTTTGAATTCAAACAATACACAGCTTATGTTTGCTGCTGAGCTAAGACATACGCAGACCTTAGGTTGACCCATATATTTATTAATGGCGATGTCACTCGGGTTTGGAATCAAAGAATTTTTGGATTGAAGCGTTAATTGTCCATTCGCTCTACGTGTTCCAGCCGACTGATTAATACCTTTCTTACGAGGTCGATGTCGTTGTAAAGCTCAGAGAGATTGCTGTTAAATATCCTACAGTTTGGAGTTCGAACGACCGATGAGATCTTTATCCAACTGCAAGTGTTTTCTGTGCCATATTATAGATAGAGTCTCCACAGTGTTTCTTTACAAGGTCCTACTAGTAAAATTCCTTCTTAGACCAAAGAGACATCACTTGCAAGTGTAAAAATGTCACTTTAAGCTTTGTAAAAAATATATAACAATAAACGTGCAAATGTTTTGTTTGTTAATCAATAGTTGCGACAGCTGCAATAATTCTACGTGGACTTTAGTTATACATAAATATTTTTCCCGATTATATAGGACGAAAATTGGTCATCGAGTGCCGATGACATTCTGGATTCCATATTTCCTATGGATTTTCTTAACAATTTAAATGACCATGAAGGTGGGTTCGAGACTTATGGGGATTTTGGGGGACACATTAAAATGGAAGCGGAAGATTATGAAATAACTGCGCCTTCACTACCTGAGCCATTGTTATCACCAGAAAGCAACGTTATCTCCAGCAATTCATCAGACAGTGGTCTTTCGTCGGATAACCTAGAAATGTTAGTTGTTTGTTTTGTAACTTTGTGTGTGTATTACTCATTTTTTTCTTTTTATTATGCCAGTGAGATGAGTCCACCATATGAGCCGTTAAGTCCAGCTTCTCCAGGTTCATCGATTAGCGAAAGAGGCAGCAAACGGACTCCAGTTGAAATAAAATCTTCTGAAATTATTCAACCAGCAACGAAAAGGATATGTAACACTGACCAAAAACCAAAAGTAATTGTTCAGAAAGTACCACAAGTAATGACTTTAACAAACATGCCCCAAACACCTGCAACAACTATGCAGTCACAAAAGAAACAATTTCATCATTATCGCCAAGCCCCGCAACAGCAAGTAGTTGCAAATAATAATATTCGTGGAAATGAAATAAAAATTGTAAAACTATCACCTCAGATGTTTACTGCATCGAATAATAAACCTGTAACAATACAAGTCAAGAATTCGAACAGTGGCGCCAGAATTCAAGCGAAACCTGGCACTCTTTTCCTAAACAAAGCTAAACTAACAGAAAGTATGTATAAACTTAGTTTACTTTGATATTTATTACAAATTTTGTTGTTTTTTTTAGTGAAGAAAATTGTTCGTGTACAGAACTCTAATCCAAGATCCATTCTAATACCAGTTTCACTTCAGGAAGTCAAAGATTTAAAAACATTTAAAATCGTCAACACTACAGCTGTTCGTTCAACGCCAGCTAAGATCAGCGAATCGGCTGAGCCCAATCATCCGATTCAGTTGAAACACATAGGAAAACCGAAAATTTTTCAAGCCGTTGACATAAAAAAGGAAGGTAAGAATGTAATTCATGTTTGATTTATTTGTATTTGGGTATGTACATAAGACACGAGTTGCTCAACAGAACTGTTGTTTTTTTTTGCCTTGATTTTCATCTCGTGGACATTTGTAAGACCGGAAAAGTACATGACTCCACACTTTCTTGTTCGAGCTTGTTGGACTGCGAAATAGCATCGACTCAGTAGCCATCCAACACAGCTAGTTTTCGCGTAGTCCGAAGATTTCTTAAACCTATCATCTCTGCATACAGAAACGATTTTCTCTGTGACAGACAATTGACTAAAAACATTGAGCAACAATTTCAATATCTTACTCTTATTTTTTAGCCAGTTCTACTTGCTATCAACGTGTTTTAAATTTGTATTGAAAAAAAGTCTGGCTGGATCCATAAAGTCTATTTAACCACAAATATTGCGAACTGTCTTACGAGGTATTTTTCTTTTTATTCTAGAGACTGACGACTCCTTCATTGACCATTCTTCAGATTCGGAAAGCATTATAATTGAAGACGGTTACGACAATGAGGACGAGTACGTGCACGACCCGGAAGCGCCCTATCCGAAACTCATGCTCACTTCAGAGGAAAAGCGGCTGCTGAGTAAAGAAGGGATAACCTTACCAACACATTACCCGCTAACAAAGCACGAAGAGCGTGAACTCAAAAGAATACGTCGCAAGATTCGTAATAAAATATCAGCTCAAGATTCTCGAAAGCGTAAAAAAGAATACGTCGATGGCCTGGAAGAACGAGTTAAACAGTGTACTGAGGAAAATCAAACTCTTATGAAGAGAATAAAACAGTTGCAGAGTCAAAATCAAAACCTTGTGTCACAAATGAAAAAGTTGCAAACACTTCTGACAAAAGGAACTAACAAAACAACACAGCCCACAACCTGCTTAATGGTTTTGCTTCTCAGCTTGGCCTTAGTAGCAGCACCTAATTTGAAATTGGGACAAAATCCAAAAGAAGGTGATCTCGAAGAAGCCGTTCAAGAAACGATTTTACAAAACCGTAGAAACCTGTTGTTTAACACGAAAGATCAGAACGCTGATATTTTTGACGAGGAAGTCAACATGAGCGATATCATTTCAGCAATTGAATTTAACAACGAACGCGAGGGCAACACTTGCGCATCAACCTCATTAGGAGAGCCAAAGTGCAAGCAAATGAAGCTGACCCACACAGATTTTGTAGACGAAGTGGATGATGATAATTGGTACTTGTCAAAGAAAGATCATATTAAAACAAAAACAGAGATGGCATTGGAATTTCTTCAAGAAAACATGGAACACATACAGACGAGCGGATTTAATATAGAAAAGGGAATTCAAGACCAATCTGAGGAACAAGGCGAACACACATGGCTAGATAAGGATATTCTTGAAATGGTATCACCAACTGTCAACGGACTGTACGAACTGAATATGGACAAAATCACAACGGGAACTTATGCGAGCTCACCAGAAACAACAGTGGTAGATATGGCGCCTAAGAAAATGTACGAACATCAAATAACAATCAAGCAAAACTCCTCAGAAATGAGACAAATCAAGGAGTACTAGCCGTACTTCAAACATAACTGAAAACTATTTAATAAAAACTATTTCCTTTCCATTAATATTAAATGTATCGATATAATATGACTTGTTTTGTTTTCATTTCAAACTTTACTTTCAAAGTATATGCTCATATGCATAAAAATATATTCAAATTGTTTTTATATTCTCTAGTTTTCTCTGTGTCTATTTGTTTAGTAAAATATAGTATATGTATTACTATTAGTTATTCACTTATATTCAACTTAATATTAAGTATTCACGAACGGATTTTTTTTATATTATACATACATTTATTTGTGCAAGAAGGTTAAAATGCTATAAGAAAAATTAAACAAAAAAAGTATGTAATTTGGAAAGAGTAAAATATAATGTATTTAATTGATAGCCACACTGAAACTGTAATCTGTATATTTGTTTACTTTAATGTATTGTAAATAAAAATACATGCACACAATGTAATACATACTAACGGCTTTTGTAAACTGGAAAGATCGTTCCAAATTAACAGGTTATCCTTGGATTTGTTTCTTATCGCAAAATTTTCATTTGAGATGTGAATTTTTCTGAAACATTAGGTAGGTATATGGGACATGGACTCCGAAACTATGCACAGCGTAATGGGTTGCTAATAAAATGTTTGATATGCAACACAGTCAATTTGAGAGCTATCAATAACGGCATGTTTTTCAATCCGTGAAATGTTGGCTTGAAACAAAACATTTACGAAATGGATCGTTTAGCCACAGTTTAGAGCGTTATAACCTATTCACACCGTGCCGAAAACATTCGAAAACTCCATCGAAACAGAAGTTTTCGCGTACTGCCTTTTGACTTTTTTTTTTTTAAGAAAACGCCAAGAAAACGACTTCCAATCGTTGGGTTGTTGAACCAAACACACCTTTTTAATATTCAGCAGAATGGCTGACCGAACAAATGTCACAATTCACCACTTAAAATCATTTTCCACAATCAGTTGATGGGCTAATACTATTTTTAAATGCACTAAATTCATTTTGTTTGTTAATTAAAAATAAATTGTCTCTGGTTTCACAACTATTGTCCCACAAGCCACAACTGACTGTTGAAACGTCAAGCGAAAAACAGTTGGTGTTGGTGGCGTTCGGTGTGAACAGGTAGGTAATAAAATTGTTCTTTAGAAAAAGTAATTCGGTACAAACTGTGTAGTTTCGTTAACGGAGAAATAGGCTGAATTCCAAAACGCAGTACTTCTGCATTACTGCTTAATCAAGCGTTCCAAAACACAAACGGATTACTTTGATGCAATGCATGCTTTTCTAAAACGCATTGTGAACGCATCAATTGCGCAAACAAAAGCAAACAGAGCATCGTGAATGATGTTTGAACTGACAAATAATATCAATTCATCACTGAAGTCGTAAGTAAAATAATATATTTTGTAATAATTTACCAATTTTACTTTCATTCGCATAACAAATGCAAACCAACGCAAAAGCATTCATAACCTGGTCATCAGAAAAGCAGTGTGCATTCACAATGCGCATTTTTTTTGACGGTTTGGAACATGGCCACAATGGTGTTTAAACGATATGCACCATAAATTCGAAGTGTAGTGATGCAATTGGTAAAACTAGAAGCAAAGGCGTGTCTGATATTTTTTCATAATTAATCCCGAAATATTCGAGCAATAAAAAAAACTAATAGTTTTTTTTTTAAGTTAGTTAACTTGGATCACCCTGTGAATCATAAGATATGTGGGCTATGCATTAACAGTTTTACAAGTAGACCTAGCGTGCAGTATCCTACAAGAGCATTGGTCATTTATTATTCGAATGACTAAGGTAAGGTAGATTATGGTTTTTTACATCTTCCTGCACACCATTATCAGGCGTAGGTACATCTGGGTCGTTTTTCAAAATGTTGCAATAATTTAATTTTTTTATTTTTCTCAATGTTGTAAAATAATATTTTATTTTTTGTTATCAATAAACTAACAAGTAATATCCGTTACCGGCAGAGTAGTTTTCCTAATATTTTGGATGATATAACTTAAAATGTCGACCAAACTCTGAAATCCTGTCATTTTCGTAACGCTCTTAATAATGGAAAAAAACATCGAATAAACGCCTATTTTTATTGTGATTTGTTACATTTTTAATTTTTTCCTGATCTGAATGTCATTTGCGTCACGAAAACCAATTTAGAACATTATATTTTTTAGAAAATTACTAGTTAAAGAATGTGTTGGGCCTTACCGTTATTTACACATAAACGGATTTCATTATCAAGTCGATTCCAAATTTCAAGAAAAATAAAGACTTTTGTAGTTATAAGCAAAATCAAGTACTTTGTTTTTTTTTTGGGAGGGACAGTGTGATGAAAATGACAAGAAAGTGACGCAGTGGACAATATTTGCCGAAATAAATTCATTTATCAATAAAACGTTAAGGAGATTTATTAAAACATAAAAAAAAAACGAAAAGCATTCAAAAAGGGGCTTTTACGTAAAAGCGAATAGTTCCGGTCAGAGCAACTTTTCAGTTGACCGCTGTCTTGCAAGGGAGTCCACCTTTTCGTTGCCTTCGATTCCTATGTATGTGTCCTCGTACCAATGTCATTTTCGTCACTATCACGTCATTCGCGTCACTTTTAAAACGTGACGCTCATGACTTGTGACGATAATGACAATTCACACTGATCACAGTAATAACTTATTGGTAATACAATATATACACTGAATTATTTACTAATTAGCTTAAGGTACACCTTTTCCTTCTTTCTGAAATACTTTTAAACTTATTTTTTAATGATTTAATTAAAAAAAAACGTCGTGACACTAATGAGCTCCAATAAGCCTACAGACCATACTCATGCAGCAGCTTTGATGTAAATGACGTTTTATCCCCGTTTAATTTTTTTCGCTACGCTTACTGCGTGAATAATTTTCTGATTTACTATAGAGTATTTATCATTTGAAAAAGAATCGGAATTTCAAATTTTAACGGAAAGCAGTTGCGTGACGCAAATGACGACATATGGGGACACGTTTTTCTTGAATAAAAAAAAATACAAGAAAATATTATTCTTAAATATTGATTAGTATTACTATTAAAGAACATATCAACCTTGTTTATAAGCTGTGCAAATGTTGTTAAGCTCATCCAGGAGCTAATGATATTTAATCGGGAGATTCAAATTACTGCGTTCGGGACAAACGCCATTTAGTACAAAACTATTTGTAGTGCTGAACGATATTTCCAAATTTTTAAAATTGAAGTAAAATAAATATATTTCAAGCTATGCTAATTTATTGCCATTAAATACAGGTTCTAAATAGTATTTCAGACATAAAAAATGATAAGTAAATTTGGTTTTATAAAACAAATAAACTTAGGGGACATCTTATTACAACATTTTGAAAAACGACCCACCTACTTCGTCTTCAGGAGTAAAATCTGAACGAGCAATATGTGACGGAATTCGTTTTTGTTTCGTGTTTAAAACCGGCATATTAACGTATAACTTGTTCGGGGATGTGTCGATTCGACTCCAGGTCTTCAGCAGAGTTTTCATGGCTATTTAAACTTTTTTGTAAGTTCTAAGATCTGCCGCGTTGGCAATTAACATTTCGCCCAAGTGTTTACTTTAGTCTTGATTTTAATAGCTGGCACTTATAACCGATTGGGTGCCAGACTATAAGCAGATGATTTTATCGGCAAAGTTGAGTCCAGTTGAAACCATTCATCGTTAATTCCGTCAATAGGTATAATTTGTTTTTCTTTGATATGACTTATTTTAATTTTAAGTTCATTACATTCTTTGACGAAATATATTTTAATTGCTCTATTCGTCTGTTTTTTACTACTTTTTATATTATTTTCTACAGTGAATATGAAGGTTTGCATGGCCAAACAAGAATAACCCAAATTAAGTTTACATTTGCATTCTTACTTTTATATTTCGGGATCATACGGCGTAAAATTTCTTTCCAACAAAACAACAAACCATTGACATGTCTAGTACCCAACTTCTAAAATCGTATTTTTATTACAACGATTATTTTTAAACTGTGACGGACTTTATAGTCAAGAACCTACCAGTGGATGCAGATGCAGACACTTTCTGTGAACGAAACTAAAATCAGAGATGGATGAATTTGATTTTCTGTTCTGCTGTTAAACATCACCAATGGTCCGGAACAGCGCTACATGTTATATTAGAGCCACTTTCCCCTAACTTTTTTTTTTTTTTGTTAAATTGACATTTAACTGGTCAATGTTTGAGTGGAATAAAAGAATCTCTGTGAGGTATTAACGAAATCCTTTTTTTATTTGAAATGTATGGACTATGTATGGAGTATCGTTTAAATGTCTGCGCAGCTTATGTTCGCGTCCAATCTGACCGTAGACTTAGATATGCACATGTTTATCGACCCTAAGTCATTGTACACGAAGAAAAAGTAAGTTTTGCAACAAGCATACATACAACACTTTACTAGAAGCAATAAAAGAAAACAAATAATAGACATTGTTAATTTTACCACTTTATTCAACAAAATAAATGAAAGTATACTGTACAAATAGTGAAACCTAAATATTGACTTGGTCACTTACATAAAATATATGTATATAATAGTAATAATAAAAAAATAATGTTAATCATCTATATTAAGAATTTATATTGTTCCTTCTTACTTCTCCATTTTCTCTCCTTTGCTCCGGTTAAAACAGCAAATTAATATTTATACAAATGGAAGAATTTGAATGGATACCAAATTAAAGAGATTCACAAGTGCTACATACATTTAATTGTATAGGTATATTTTCAATTTCTGTATAAAAAAGAACAATTTATTTTAAGGAGTATTAATTTTGTTTTGTTTTATTTCGGCGTCTTCTTTTATGTGGCTTATTTAAATCTATCACTATTTCATCTTCAATAAAATATTTATATCTTCCTTTAATTTAATCGTAAGCTTATGGAGATATGAATATAAAAGGCGACTAAAATATTAAATGTTTTGCGATTCTTTTTTTCTTTTTTTTTTGATTTTCTTATTTTATATCTAAATAATGCTTTTTGAGAATATTGACGGGCATTTGTTACTATAGGTAGGATTTTATTTTGCATCAAGGTCATCGACATTTTTCAATGTTTTTTTCGTTTTCTTTTCTTATTTGTCATTAGGCAATCTAAAATTATATTTCAACACATGAAAATATGATAATATTATTTTTCCAATTAAAAACATTTAAAGCATCATATATGATGTAAATAATTGGTGAATCCACTAAAAACCACTCTGAAAGTAGTCTATAAAACAGACAAATCTATTTTTTAAACACAGCGATTGGCTTTATGGACATAGTCAATAACATGAGAAACGCAAACAGTGAACAAATGTTTGTTCGTAACAAACTCTTCTTGGAAGCGGTTTCAAAAGAACTCTACACGAAAATAATAAAATCGAAAAGCGAAAAATACTAACCAATATTTGCTCTTGTGAGCTCGATCTGTATTAATTGTTAGTATCCAAGTGATGGCGATGGGCCCACTATGGTGCCTGGTCTTTTGTTATGAACTCACAAACCCACTCAACATAGCCTAACCTAACCTGGTATCAAAGTACCAGTTATGGGATTGAAAAGGGGCGAAATAATCACTCGGACCTGAGTACGGTACAGACAGTATTTTTTTCGGAATATTTGTGAATTCCTCTTCTTGGCAGTCAATGGCATAAACGTTTGCAATATTTGGTATTTCCACGGGCAAGAGAAGACTTTTTTATTTTGGAAGTGTCGGATTTCGTTAGTTTTGATGATTGTGTGGAACTCGTTCATAACCTTATTGACGGCCCGTGACCAATCGTTCCGGCTCTGCGCAAGTTCCATCCATTATATAGAGGTATATTACAGTACTTGCAAAAACTGCCTTGCGATATTGCTCAGAGATACGATACGAAAAATATTAATACCAGTTCATAAAACTTTAAATTAACCGCGAAACACCGATGTTATTATAATAATGTCGATACAAAATACACAAAGTATTCATATTAAATGAATTTGTTATCGAAACATTTAAAAAAAAAAAATCAAAGTGAAATTCCAAGTTCGTGCAAAATCGTTGTTATGCAGTGGCAACTAACAGTGGTGAATTTTGATGAAATTGATAATAAATAGGTATGTAAAAAAAACATTTCGACATTCTTTATAGTGTGTGTAGAACTGGTAGGTGCTTAACCGTAAGTTCGTTGAATTTCAACAAGTTTATTTTACTTTCAAAATGGCCACTAATTTTCTTTTGTTGTTTGTCCGTTCTCAGCAAGAAATGTCAAAATTGTTTGTAGAAAATAAGATAAAAATCAACCAAAGTCACCTCTAGCTGTAAAGTTACACATATATGTTAATTTTTTTCGAAACCCCAGAATTTCTGGGAGCGAAAACCACAGGTAACTTTGACAGGCATGTCGTTAGAACATAACAAATGTTCAAAAGAAGGGTTAGTTTCGACATATAATTTCACCATCAAAACCATCAATTTGTCTTTGCTTACAAAGTTCAGCCTTATAGTCAGAATGTACTTGTGTAAATGTTTTTAATTTAATTTAATTCATTTTTGTACGCCTTTGGAAGTAACTCCTGCAATAGCTAGAAAAAGACAGCTGCAACAAGAGTTTTTATTTACGCAAGATGCGATCATATAATTGTAAACAAAAAAAAAATGTAAAGCCATTACTATCTGCAAGAAATCTATGACTTGCGTACGTTACCTACACACAATGGGTGATGTTAAGCCAAGGATTAGAAAATAAAAACATTTATGACTCAAAAAAGAGTGCGTCTGCGTTAAGCAAAAGAATGTCAACAATGACCATTGAAAAAAAAAAACAAAAAAACGAGGGAAGAATATCATTTTTAGCACGAAACGTGAGCTGTGAGAGAGAGAGAGAGAGAGCAATTAAAAAGTTACTTCTCTTATTTTACATCCCATCTCTCGTAATCTCAAATAAGATTTTATGTTCATTTGAATTTGAATCCATAAAAAGTTCCACAGTGACTTGAAACGAATACGAACAATGTTGCGGATACAAGTTGCCCAGTTTATTTATTTCCGATTAGAACAGATAATCGGTTGTCATTCTCAAAAGAGTCTTTATCGCAAGAATAGGGTTAAAAAGAGAAAATTTCAAACATACTAAGGCCCATTTTATTCACTCGAAGTTGAACACAACTTGGGAAGTTTCCCATATAAAAATCCCCAAGTTGTGTTCAACTTCGAGTGAATAAAATGGGCCTAAATTGTATATCAATCAGACCATAAGATCAAACTTCTGTCTTGCCTAAAGTACTATAAGAGTACAAGTACATTTTCTGTTTACAATTAAAAATAGTTTCTTTGTTTTTCGAAGTTGTACTGGGCACTTGGTTTTTATTTGTTATTAAGGGTATTCACTTAAACGCGTAAAATCCTCATAAACTCCGTAAACTGCGGAAATTTACCACCTCGTGAATGAACTGTCAGATTTTGTATGGAGAATAATTTACGCTGGTCTCATAATTTTCCGCGACCAATTAGGCTCGTATATCGACTGCGGAAGGTTACGCAAATGTACAAATGTCAAACTGTGACAAGCGGTTGGGTGAATTGCTTTAAATGTTTTTAGATTTGCGGCAATGATGGTAAAAAATAATTCAAATAGTTAGTTATTATTGCTTTATCGTTATTTGCAGCAAATTATGCAATGACATTTCCGAGAGGGGTGTTCACTTACAGCAACGCAGAAAATTATAAATTTACGAACTGCATAAAATTATGAGATTAAGTGAATACCCTTATTGTTTCTTATTAATGCAAAAGTTATTAAGTGTGAATTCAATGGGAACGATCATGTCCGATAATTAAATACCTTTAAAATGTACGCAACTTACGAACTGTCAGAATTTGTGTAACTAAAATGCTAGCTCGTTGATATGCATGTTCTTTGACTTCTCAAATTATTTTCCATCCAGTAAGACAACGCAAGACTTTCTTGAAAGTAGTTAGCTTCATTTATGCAATCAGCAAGTTATTTCGCATAAGTGATAGTTATGATTTATTTTGGGATTAATTGCGTTTATTTCTTTTTAATATTTCCTTCCTTTTGCCTTTTCTGCTTTTGATTTCAATTAACGAAAAAAAAAAACAATGTCTTTTATTAGTGAATTAATAATTAACACATATAATTTAGTTTATATGCATCTATATAATATAATGTATATTTGTTTGGAAATATTTGTTATACATCAATATGTATAATATAATTTTATGTTTTTTTTTTTTTTTTTATTTAAAATTTTCTTTTTGTAATGAATCAATGCCTAAAATTATTTAATTATGTATATAATATATTTGAATATATTTAGAGATAAATTATAACATAGAACTTAGAACTTACACCATAATTGGTTCGTCGTCCAAACTTTCTTGTTTCTTTTTTTTTCGAGCCGTTTTTATGTTACCGCCCTCTATAATACTTGCTACTTTATTGCTACTGGTATAATGTTTTGATAACGAGGGTGACGCAGAGAGAGCCGTTCCTGCTACTACATTCGGTGATGATGATGATGATGTTGAAGACGATGGTATAGCCGAAATCAATTGAAATCCGTCGGCTATAGAAGTGCACTCAGATGTGTTCGGGAGTAAATGTGTTACAGTCGCATCGTAACCGCTTGACATACTACGCACAGCCATTGGTTTACCCGATTGACTTATTGAAGTGTAATTCATTCCACTCGGCCCAGCAGATTGGTGTGTCATGGAATAACTGAGATTCTGTTGACTTCCTGAACGTCGTGTTCCACTGCCTGTGAAACTATTGCTATTGGATGATGCTTTGGGAGTGGATGAATAGTTTTTTACCGACGGGTAGCTCCCCGATGACACTTCATGATCCAATGAAACATGATGTCGTGGGCTTGGAATATAATCTATATTTTGATCTCGCAGATTATAGGTTAATACTAATGAATCGCTTGCGGAGTCAGCGTCAAAATGCTGCTGCTGCTGCTGTACGGGAAATGAATGCGACTGTTGATCATGTTGTTGTGATTGCTTCTCGTCGAATCCTTTTCGACTCACGGTACTTTCACCGCCCAAGCTTCCAAACGATGAATCAATGCTATCTTTGAATTCTTTACATTCAGCTAATGAATGATTGTCCTTATCTTTACCCGTACTCAGATCATCTAGACTACCACCTTCTCCGTCCAGATCTGTTGACAGCAAGTCATCGTCAGATGTAGTTCTCACTAGATTTGGAAGTGCTGATGTCAGCAACGCTTTCTCTTTTCGAATCTCTTGAATGTGCCCCTCTAATATCATCTCTTCTGTTTCAGTCTCGATTTGCGATGACCGTTGGGTCAACTCCTCGGGGGCAAACACTTTCGAGCTACGTAAAGTACTTAACCTAGTTGTGGCGGTATGTGCTGCAGTGTCCAAAGTATCTATATCAGCTAAAGTACTTTTGACATTTAACATCTTTTGCGTAATCAGTGTTTCTATGCATTTCGTTTGTCTACCAATATCATTGAGACTATCTTGGGCAGGTACTAAACGATTTATTCTCAAGACACATGGAGCGAAGACAATCGATAAGGAACTAGCTGACATTCGATTGTGTTTTTCTCTTTGTGCTACCAGAGCCAAATGGAAAATCAAACGCTCCAAGAGGAAATGATGTGCCGCCGGAAGTTTTTTGATCAAAGATAGCAGTGTCTGAACTCGTACATTTGTATCAGGTAAATCAGATGCACGGAGGAAATCATCGTATCGATCGAATGATAGTAGTGGCTCTGGCATTTCGCGCAGAAACGATTTAAGAACATTTGCTAATACGTGTACATTATACGATTCGTAATCAATTTCCGAGCCAATCGGTGTCTCCGACATCTTCTGTTTGAGTTCCCGAATTTTCGAATTGACGCCACTTTTGCGGTATATGCCTTCAGTGTAGAGGGCCAACATTTCAATTTTCGTAATAAGTTGTTCGATTTGTATCGGAATTTTCGCCCCTTCAGCTAGGCATAAATTCGTTAATGGCACACCAAAGAGTTTTGAATCGGTTATACTAGTTTGAGACGATATACATCCGCCGTGTGAGGAAGATGTCTTGTTGCACGACGTAGACTTTTGATAGCATTTCTTGTGGCAGGTTAAGCGACAATTTTGACACACCTGGAAATGGAAATATTTACTTATTATTTGTTTTTTCAAAACACAATAGTTGATTTTTGAAAGAGTATTTAGGTGAAAAACGATCAATACAAATAACTATATCGGCGCCAATAATAATTTCCCATCAGGGCAGACAGTTGGTTAACGTTTGCGCATAGTTTCGACTGTTAAAAAGAATCTCTTTTTCAATTTCATTATGAATTACTTACCAAACCTCGTTCAATTGGCCACAAAAGAAAAAGCTGGCAGATCTCGCAAGCTGTCGGTATATTAATTATAGTTAATTGGAAAGTATGCCCTAAAAAAGTAAAGAAAATATGTCAACAAACCATTTATAAAATATGTATATGCAATTGTTTATAGTACCGTTATAACTAGTATGCTCTTCAACTTTTCTCTTCTTTTCCTTTTTCCTTTTTGCCTTTGGTTTTTCTGTTTCTCTAGAATTCATAAACTCATTCATGAAGCCGCGAAACGCATTCACCCCCATTGTGAGGGGGAAATCATTCTGTTTGCCACAACATGTTTCCATAACCTGGCCAAAGTTATCAATTAAATCTCTATACTTAATATTTAACGAGTCGGAGTTTTGTTTATGTGCCACACTGTACTGCGTCACTAGATTGTCCTTAAAAGCTCGCAATGCTTGTTTGAATACTCTGTCCACTTCTGATGATTTTTCGCCTTCGTTCTCATCCATTTTATAGATTTTTTGTGTGATAAAATCTTGCATTAAGTTTAGTTCTTTAGCGTCGCTTATGATTCTATCCGTGGAATCTGTGTATTCTCTTGCTGAATACTTTGAATTTGGGGTCATCGTTTTATCATTGCCCTTTCGCATACGCTTCGATCGTTTGGCTTCACATATCAATGTCTTGACGCCACCATTTTGAATGCATTTCGTGTGTACGAGCACTTTGCAGTCCAAACAACGGTAGCCTTCATTGACAAATGCGTCACTCTCTTGACAACTGGCGCATTTTTCTGCCTTACCAATACGTGCTGCTTTGCGGAATCTGTGCCCAGCGATATTGATCTGTGTCGAAGATTGATACATATCATTCCCTCGGTTCACCTCAAGCAGTGGTATTTTATTTGTGCTAGGATCCGAGTTACGTCGGCGGAGTCTCTCCGAAGGTTCGTCATATGATTTGGTGAACCGCGGTGCTATCACTTCAACGGAGCTTAGATCATCGCTCAAATTTGATTTGACTCGACGGCTTTTTGGTTGTTTATTTAAGCGACTAGCCAGTGTATACTGTGCCTGATCTTCTGATATTGAGCCCAAGAGTGCTGCGGCTTTGCCTTTGGGTACCGAAGCCGTCGCAACATTAGCCGATGATGGAGTTTGTGTTGCTTTGCCGTCGTCAACCTTCATTTGTGAATAGGAACTTGCTTGATGAGGACTTGTATTTAATGGATAATTCGAGTGATTATCAGGCATTATTGTTACGTTCTCATAATGCTTAGAGTAATTGGAATTTATTTCAGTATCGACTGGGCTAATAGATTGTTGCGGATTTTGTGAATCGTTGGAGTTATACCTGGCATGGTGTTGTTGTCCTGCGATTGTATCACTAACATTTTGTGAACTTCCCTCAGTTGGATTTGTTTGTGTTGTAGTACCGTGTTCTTTTTTCGTTGGGATGTTGCTTTGCTGATTGTCTCTATGCAACCGATTGTAGGCGACAACATCTTCGTACTCAATGTTGTAGTAGCCTAATGAGCCAGAGTCGGTTCTACGAATTGGAGTTTTACTAATATCGTCCCTAGAACGAAGAGGAAAGAGAAAAGGTTAAGTTTGTTTAAGTTTTGTTCAGAGTGATAATAAGTCATTATACTTTTATCTGCATATCGAAGATTTTACATCATTAATGTACTCGCTGATATATTTTTATAAAAATTTTAGATGAAAATAGTGTTTCAAAAAATTATTTGGAAAATACTAGAGTTAAGATTTATGCACTATAAATGCACTTGACGCAATATAAATTTGACATTTTGTTACACATCAGTGTCTTAAACGACGCGACGGTCGAATAGTTAAGACCTTCTTTTATTCAAGATAGACTTGGTCTATGAGCCTACCCAAACAAAATGAAATAACCTACCTACATACGTTTTACAATGGAATATCAAATCCATACAAATAAATTTTCGAAATGAATGCAAATAACAAGCGATCTTACCATTTGAACTTTTCTGTGCTCTTCTCAATAAGTCGACCACTTGCATCATTGTTGGGATATAGCTGTTTACCTTTGTCGGAACTTTCCGCGGTCGTTGGTCGAAAATGTAACTTAATGTCAAAATTTGCCTGATGCAAAGCGTAATCATTTCCCAATGGCATCGATCTATTATTATTGCCTGATAATATCATCAGGTTTCTTAACTGATTGCCAGCCTTCTGTAAGACTTCATTATTTTGTGACTCAAGAAGTGTCGCTTCCAAATTGTGTTGCAGTACTGGTATCGCTGTATCATCAAAATTGCTATCCAAACTGTGATGAGGTCGTTGAAAAGAGCGTTTGACATCTTCCGATTTGTAGATTTCACTAAAGGATCTTAAATTGAAATCAAATGTTTTTAATTTCAAATGAACCAAAGAAGTTGGTTGGCTTACCTGTCAGTGCTGGGTAAACTTTGAGTACAACGTAGTCGACTTCTGTCCTTTTGTAAGCGCTGTAAATATACAAGTTAAGTCAGAAGTTTGACCATATAGTTTTGTATACCAACCATTTTGTGACTTCTATAATGCAATCTGGCGAGTTTACCACGAGCATGTGCTTGCACTAATATAATGCCAAACCTGAGTTTGTGATACCAAGTTTTCTGTTTAAACATCTTCCAGTAGGATTGGATAACAATTGCTGCATTCCAGCGATGACGGTTCCGAGTGAGTTTGTCTTGTGCCAATGTCATTCGCCAATAAGACTGTATCGTAATGGCAGCACTCTTGTAGAGTATAAACTTTTTCCGCTGAAGAATGCCACGAAACCATCGTTGAATCAAAACAATGCTATCGATGATTTTTGTGTGCAATTTAATATCTAATCGCATTTTTTGTGACTCTCTCATATAAATTTTCGTTGCACCTGAAAATTACAAGTTTGATATGGAAATGTTTACTTTTACACACGATTCAATTTTCTGTCATGATTAGTTAACATTTGAATAAGCTATTTTATACTGAACCTATGTAATGCTAGCCCCAAGACAGAAGAATTACAACGACTTTCGGATCAGCACGTGTAATATTTGGATCCTAAGCAGCGTTCAGCTGAACAAATGGCAGCTTTGGCTTGGGTCGATCGGTCTATATATTATCTATACATATAATAAAACTGTAGGCATTTTCTTTGTTACCTAATAGCGTAAAAACTACTGCACAGATTTCGATGAAACTTCTTTTGAAATTTTCCTTAAGATTCTGAGAAGGACATAGGCTATTCCTTCATTGCCATGCCTATTTTTTGGAGCGTTTTTGACCAAAATGCTTTTTTTTTCTGACCAATTCTTACTTAGTATGGTGCCTGGCTCAAATACAAATAAATTGTTAAAGATAATCGAACTTAACTCACAGCCCAATTGAAACTTTTGCATCGAGACTCGAATTTAACAATGTACACAGAAAATGGACATCTCAATATTCAATCCTTTATAATTTTTCCTATATTTAAAAAAGGGGATATAAATCAACCAAGCAACTACAGGGGCATATCCTTCATGAATTGTGTTGCAAAGATTATGATGGGAATCCTCAACGAGAGAATGTACGCATGGGTTGAAGAAAATGATATCTTGACAGAATTTCAGGCGGGATTTAGGAAAAAATACTTGACGGTTGACAACATTTATAATCTAGCATCAATCGTTCACCTGAAGCTAGCAGAAAAAAAGAAAGTATATGCTTTTTTTGTTGATTTGAAAGCAGCTTTCGACAAAATCTCAAGAAAATGACTTATATATAAACTACATGGAATGGGAGTTTCGACTAAATTCGTTAATTTATTAGAAGCTATATACGCCAATACGCAATCTGCAGTCTGGACCGGAAAAGAACTCTCCAAATATTTTGATACCCTTTTTGGAGTCAAGCAAGGATGCTTATTATCGCCGTTGCTCTTTGCGCTGTATATAAATGATTTACACGAATCTTTAGAAGGAGGGCTTTATATCGGATCGCTTAACATAAGATTGCTTCTGTATGCAGATGATATGGTCATTTTGGCGGATAATGTCAATGTTTTACAGCAGATGATAACGCGCCTTGAAATTTACTGCGAACTATGGGGGTTGGAAGTTAACCTATCTGAATCAGAGATTATGGTATTTAGAAACGGGGGAAGGCTATCTTGTCAAGAAAATTGGAAACTTAATGGAGAGCAAATACGAATAGTTTCTAACTATGCATACTTAGAAGTTGTATTAACACCGAAGATGTCGTTTTCAAGGCATGTAGAGAAGAGAAACAGTGAGGCCAAGAACAGCATAAACTCAACATGGCAGTGCTTTCTATCAAAAAGAAACATCAGTCTGGGAGCAAAGTGGAAATTGTTTCAGGCAGTTTGTAGAGCAATCCAAAATTATGGTGCACAGGTCTGGGGTTTCGGTATGTTCCAAGAAGTAGATAAACTTCAACGCTATTTTTTTAAACGAATCTTAAAACTACCCGCATTTACTCCAAACTACGCATTGTCATTAGAGACGGGAGCAGAAGATGGACACTATTATACCCTTGATCTACACCTCCGATATATAACAAAAGCAATGTTCGAGTACAGTGAAAGAAGACTACCAAATCAGCTTACAAAAATGCTCTTGAGGAAGAAACTGTTCTGGGTAAGAGAGGTAAACCATCTTGGACATAGGTTCGGACTGCATTGGGATGAGAGCGATACTTCTCAAAGTGAATGGATCCAAAAAAACATTGATCTAATGCGGATGCTGAAATTAGAAAATCATCAACAAAATATAAGAAGGTCATCGGAAAGCAGCACACGGGTATATAAACATCTAGATCATTCAAGAGGACCAATCTACATCACCGACGGGTTCGAACTTAGCAAAATCACTTGGATTTTTAAGGCAAGATGTGACCTTATTAATTTAAACGGGAATAGGTTTGGACAGAACGAAACTTCATTATGTACTGTATGCAACTTGAGGGAAGAAGAGAACGTCCATCACTTCTTAGGCAGATGTCCAGGTTTAAGAGAATTCCGTTTAAGTGTCTTTGGGAGAACCAGATTAACATACGATGAAGTTATCTGTATACTAAATGGAGAGAACTGCCACGATTTCGATAACCTGAACAATTACATCACTGTAGCCTTACCATACAGAAATGAACTAGTGAGAGAATTCAACCAATAAAAGTTTTCTTAAAAATTCAGCATAAAACTGTATTAAGTTGTTAAAATTAATGTTAAATTTAACTACTCGACAGACGACTTTTGTCATTGTCGTAAGTTTTGTATTTTGAACATAATAACTGATTTCAAAATTACTTTAGGGAAAAAACAAAAAAATTGTAAACGTTTTGTTATGTTAAAATAAAAACATTTTACTACTACTACTACTATTCAATCCTTTAAGCTTCCGGATACCACCAGCGTTTTTTAGGCTTGGCCTCAAATCAAACTACACACAAATAAAACTCCGAAGCAAAAGACAGCCATATTCATTTGCGAAATAAAGAAAAACAGTCCAACTACCAATTCTTTAGCCTGATAGCTTCGATTCCCAACTTCTATACTATTTAAATGAGTTTTGAGCTGTGTTATCAGATTCCGAAAATGACATATTTTAATTTAACACAAAAGACAATATAAATCAAGCTAAAAAAAAGCGTGTCTTAAATAGAACGTACCCAATTGATAATGTTGCTTATTTAAGTCCATAGTACTAAGGAAATCCTTGACATCTTTTTGTGAACTAACCAGACCCTTTGGAAGCAGTATTCTATAAAGTTGTATAAACTCCTCGTATGTCAATCGAACATTGTAGCCGGCCCTTCTTATACGAACAGTCTCCAACATTCCAGTGTACCGCAACTATATAATTTATAAAGTATTTTGTCAAGACTCTTCAATGAACAAAATCGTAGATTTTTGCTTACTTGTCTTACAACCGTTGTTTCGTCAAATTTGTTTGGTATTTTTTGTGCATTTGATTTGATACACCGTATGAAAAATGGATTGGCCTTTAAAAACAAGATAACGATTTAGTACATCAATTTTAAACAGCAACAACAGCATTTACCTGATTCAGAGTATCCATCAGAGCGGTAAGTGAATTTTGAAACTGAGCCGTCACTGTTAAAGGTTGTTTGCGAGTCTTTATTCCTGTTTGATTGAATAAATTTGTACCAGCCGTCATCATTTTAACTGTTTGAAGATTTTTAAGTCCCTTTTTTGGTCTCTCTCGCGGACGGAAGGATTTATTTTTCCTGTACAAAACGACAAAAATAAGTAAATATTGTTTATTTATCCGCTCACGTAACTAACGTTTTGTATGAATTTAAAAAGTAATGCAAGAATTATTAGCATTGTTTCAGTAAACACATAGCAAACAGAATTCGAATTTTTATTATTTTTCAAAAAGGAAAGAGAACAAACAAAAAAAAAAAAACAAAAACGTTGAAAACATCTTACTGAACAATTTGCGATGCTTTAGCCATAACTTCCTGACTGGAGCGCTCAAATCTTGAATAATTTTTCGAAAACAATTTATTCGAAGTGTTTTCATTGTCGCCAGCTTGACTGCTTTCGTATACAAGTTTACCATCAGGGAAATTTTTGTTATTAAATGCAATACTTGACCATGATCTTCTGGTGTTACGGCACGCATTAGTCGGCAGTTGATTTGGTGCGTTAGGTATCTCATTTTTAAGGTTACTTTTCTTACTACACAAAAACAAGATTAAAAAAAAAATAGTAATAAATAACAAAAAAAAAAAGAAGAAGAAAACTATGCAAAAACATAATAGAGTTAAGTTAACTTGAACACAAAAGAAAACTTGCAAACAACGACAGTAACAACACCATGCAATGTAAAAATGAGCAACAGCAATAAAATTAGTTTTGGACACTCAAAACTGCTAATTGTTTGACTTACGCAATTCTATTTATTGTTAGATTTACAGATGATACTGTCACTAGATGGCTATATCAAAAATGTATAATGAGTACACAAAAAAAAATAATTTCCAATTGATATGTAGTACATATTTTTTTTTTTTGTTGTTAATTTTGAAATGTGCACATTGTAGTGTTAATATAATGAGAAAATAATACATAATTTATGTTCGCGTAAATATATATTAAGAAGATGTAGCTTGAAGTCGCTATAAACCGTAATACGGTGTAAATTTTTCATTTCAGCAATCTGTCAAATTTGATTGCATTGAAAGAACGACAGTATGCAATAAAATGTAGGGTGGGCATTTCATATCATGCAATTTCATTCGTTGAAATGCCGCTGAGCAGAGCACATCGTTGCGTTCTCGCATTAGGCCATGAAATCCTTTCTCTTTTCCCATCTACCATATTCTTGTCTCTTTTATTCCAATACGGAGTTTCAGCGCTACAAACCACTATTCGCCACTCAGCCATCGTGGAAATGAAAAACAAGAAGTCTCAAGCTGCATTTACACGACCACACATTCCTATCACGCAAAATTAAAGGGATGCTAAATACTAAATAGCCGTGTGATCGAAAGGGACAGCATTACCTAACACGCAAAAAAACGTGACACGTATTTAGGTCGGCCATCTTGTTTGCGTGATAGGAATTATAGGAAAGCTCTGCATGTTGATATGTTTATAGCGATGACTAAAGTAATTCCGCATTCCTATAAAACAATATAGCTTCCGGAAATGATGAACGGACAATTATTTATTTTTTTTCGTGTAACTGATTGATGAATTGTTGGTTTATTTTACTGAAACTAATAACCAATCTCATTTCACATGTTCCAAATCAGAATGATTAATGTTTTCAAGCAATTGCAGAAATGTTGGTGAGCGGAACCTGTGTCTATTTCCGTTTTACGTATCTATAATTATGGGTAGAGCATCCATGACACCGTAGGCGTCTGATTTGTGATCTCATTCTTACGCCTTTAATAGTATTGACTGCGGATAAACGGATCTCTCTTTTCGGTTTTGTTGCAAAATTGCGCGTGCGTGATGGTGTAAATGCGGTTTCAAGCTGCACAGAAATTGCAGCTCATTTCATGCAATCGATACATTTCATGAAATTGGTTTCTTTGTGAAATTTGTGGTCTCCACGTGCAATTTGCACTATATGAAATATTTCATGACATCAAAAATTGCACGAGGAGACACCGTGTTACAGGCCTAACGTCATCACTCATCAGTAACGCTTCCACTCTCTTCAAATTTCTTCATAATTTTACCGATTGCTTGCGAAGTCGGTTGATTATGACGACCATAATCATCGCACGTTTCAATCACCACTTTTGTAGTAAGTTTTAATAATTTTTTTAACGCTTTGTTCGATTGCTAAGCGATCCATTATCGTAAATGGCAAACATTCAACTAATAATGTTATGACACTTCAAGAGACAGCTGAGTTGCTGAGTTTGACAGGGGTCAAACGAAATGAATAACCTTTCACTTATGCGGTATTCGATTGGCATTGGGTGTTCTCAGAGCACTTTTTTCGCTCTCAGAGAAATTTTTATGTTCGTTTGGTGCAAAAAAAGCAATCTTTTTCAGATTTCAGAGTACTTTTGCGAATCTGGTCATTTTCTCGGACTTGCTTCAGATTTACCAAAACAAGTGCGCTTGAGTTTGACAACTGGTGGAATTTGTTTACGTTTTCGTGAATTTTTTCTACAGCAATAAAAGGTCATTGAATCGGGTTAATCTATTTGTGTAAATAATTTATGTATGAATATTGAGAAATCAATCGGGACGGATATTTCTAATGTTTTAATAAAAAAATTTACCAGTGAATGTAAATCGCTTTCAAATCGAGCAAGTGACGTTTTTATGTTCGAGTAGGCCTAGGCACACCAAGTCTGAATTCTGAGAGCAAATCTAAAGAAGCCCAATCGAATACCACATTAGTGTTAATACTTCAGGAAAATTGGAAAATTTAATAAAATTTACAATAAATTTTAAAATTAGAGGGATTTGAAATATTTTTAATTTGAGAGTTTAAAAGAGTTAAGGACTATTCACATGAGAGCGAGCGAACGAATTGCTGAAATGCGAACAAACCACTTTTGATGCATTTATGAACAGAAAATTGTACATTTTACTATTCCAAGAGGAGGATAGTTAATTATCATATCAAAATGTATTAAGAAAACATGTTAATAAACAGTTAAAATAACGAAATTTCGAATTGCAAACTTTTTGCCGCGAACGAATACACCCTTGGCGCGAATTGTCAAAGTTTATTCACAATCCACATCATTCAATTCGCGTTCCACAAACTAATGAATAAAGCATTCGTTCGAACTTAACCTCAAACTCAAAATGTTATAGAGACAAATAACGGCGACTGTCATTGGATTCGCGGGTTTCTGCGACCAAATTAAATGTATCATGTGAATGGACTGTCAAAACTTGCGAATATTCGTTCGTTCGTAGGTAGTTGGTCGCTCTCATGTGACTGATCCTTTAGAAAGTCTGACAGTATGAATGAAAAATAAACGTGAGGAATTAAGGTAGTTACAACGAGAGGGAATAAGGGCGAATGTTCTTGAGGAGCGAGTGAAATTAAGTCTGTTAGATTTGGTTCAAGTACGACGGACATTGATTATTTATAATTTTATGTAGAAAGATACAATTCCTGGCATTTATATATTCAGGAATTATTTAAATTAGATTAAGTTTCTAGCAAACACAGATTTATGGTCGTATTATCTACGATCGCCGTAAACGCATTGCGCCGTTAAAGGCAACTCGAAGGGATAACGAGCCTAGACTGCTGTAGACCACATCAGCATAAATGTTATGAGTGGTATGATTAATGCCAATACCAACTTATGACGTGTAAGCATTATCCACAATTTGCGTAGACATCCATAGATACGACCAATGATCACATTGGTATGATTATAACCAGACAAGTTTCAGTTAATTGTGTAGCCAAGACTAGTGATTAACTCAACAATTTTAATTTTATTCTTATTCAGATATATATCAGGTAAGAGACACAATTTAAAATTATTTTTGGAAATAGGAATTACTTGGAATTTTAATGGATTAAGTAGTAACCCATTATCTATAGACCAAGTGTGAACATGTCGTAGCTCCTCGTTAATACAAAGAAAAAGTTCACTTAAGTTGCTCAAGGGTTTCGCTAGGCGTAATTAGACATCATCTGCATATAAATGTACAGATGGGAGGTCATTTATGAACATGCAGAAGACCCTTGAGCCACTCCCTGCTTAATTTCTTTTGAAATTGAAAGATGGTCAGGTTCACCCGAAATAGCCCTTTACAATCTACCAGAAAGAAAACAATTTATCAATTTTACTGCCCTTTCACTGAAACCAATGTTGTACATCCGGATCAAGATCACATTTTTATGTGTTCCTTCATGTAAAACCAATTGCAACCTTAGACTGGAAAACTCTTTTTCTTTTAAATGTGATTCCATACTAAAGTTAGGTACTTGCGATTTTATATGAACAGCCTTACAATTTTAGTAGGCTCGCCGTTTAAATGTCCTATATCCCGATTGAGTTTCACTCGTATGAACTTAAATTTCCTCATATTAATCTCTAGATTCCACAAACACATTTTCTGTTTGCCTGAGGTTTCTCTGATTCAAGTCCGACGGTTAGACTTAAGTAATAGGAACCTATGAACTTAGCGCCAAAAACCCGAAAAAAAAACAGGAAGCAGGATTGTAACAGCTTTGCAGGCCACAATGGAAACACTTAGCAGAGGTCTTTGTCCGGATTTGGACACAAAGGACTTATGATGAATCGCGATGTACGAGTATAATGTCATCCGTCATACATTTTATATATTTATTTATTTCACACACAAGAAATCAGCTTTATGAGAAGCAACTGCGATCAAAAAACCGGGTAAGGTAATTATTATTACACCAACAAACCAAAGTGAGCTGCCCTTGACTGAGTAAAAAGAAAACAAAAAACTATGCAAAGTTTCCTCATTATAAGAAACCCAAACCACACGGTTGTTCTTTTATAAATTCAACAAAATGCAATGTATCCTTTTGTATTTAAGCCTAAAACAAATTCTACTAAGTGTGAATGACACTACTATGCAATGGTGGGTTGCTTCTTGTATTGATATGTTATTCTTTGGAATTATGGGTACAATCTCTGGAATCAAACAAAAGTAAATATTTACGTACCTTAAAATGATGTCGTTCTGCTGGCGGTAACGATTTTTCCCACTGTACTTATTTAAAGCGTAATCTGTGCGTTCTTTTCTATGTTTACTGCCAGCATTTCGGAATGCAAAATAACTACGAAAGAATGCTCTGATGATGGCCCAGCGAAATACGGCAACTGGATCGGCTCCAACGAGTTCTCGTACAAACGCCATACTTGAGTTCTTTAGTACACTCACTATGTCCTGCCGCATGAGATCCAAATTTTTCTCCCTCATTTCAGTAACCTTACAAATATGTAAAAGTTATGCGTCGTTCATTGTTTTGAATGAAAGAAAAAATACAATTACCTGATATTTAACTTTTCCTGCATAGTGCTTGATTATAAAAGCGTTCTCCTTGCGTTGCGGTTTTTCATAGAACTTATTCTCCTTGTGAACACTATTGAATTTTTGCAAAAGCGTCTCATTGGTTGCCCCAGGGAAACTAATATTGAAAATAAACAAATCATAACCTGCAAGTGAAAAAAACATTTGGAAACATACTTGCACAGATCATCTAAAATGCACAAAAGTCCCGTTGGTTTCGACTCAAACAAATGTAGGCATCCTGAGTTGTCCATAAATTCTATATCACTCCATTTAATGTCCTCACGCTTGTATTCATTTTGCTCGTATTTGAAGACGTGCTGTGGAGTAAATTTAAAGTTATAATTTGTCTTCACAATGTTCCCGAAAGTTGTTACTTACTAAATTGAAATAATACTGCAAATGTTCATTTGCATAGTTAATACAAAGCTGCTCGAAGCTATTCTGTGGACCAAAGTCTTCAAATCCAAAGATGTCTAGAACTCCAATTGAATGACCAGTGTGAGGGGTCTGATCTTTGTTAAGTAAGGCATGATTAACCTGTTAAGAGAAAGAGATTTGAGTTTGAACTAGATTTTTGTTTTAACTAGTCTAATTTCTAAACAAGGTTTGGTTATTTTGGTTTGGTTTGTGTAGAGTAGAGTAATGGAACGTTAGGATTTCTAGTTAAGAGGTCTAAGAGCAGTATGACAGCATTTGACTGGCTTTTGGTTGGTCTAGGTTTATCACGTGACCAATTCTTTAATTGACGTTTGACGGAGCGGTAGGAATACGGGTATACTCAGTCTTCATTTCCAATTTCATCTATGCGGCATTAGAAGAACTCGTTGTTAGCTTACTCATCAAAAACTACTAGGATATGACAATATACGGAGTTGTATAACTTTCGTTGGTAACATAATGCAGCCGAATTTGTACGACATAAAGCGTGCCTGTCAAATCTAGTTGAGGTAATACATCGCGCCATATAAATCTACTTCTCGTGCAGTTGCTGTGCTGGTTTTTGTCATGACAAACGCGAGAAACCGACTTTTACAGTGTTTGGGCTACGATGGGCGTCACCTTCTTGGTATGATTTTCAAAACTGAGTAAAACAAAGCTTTAGATAGGTATGTATAATATAAAAAAAAATCGGATGCATAAAATTCTGTTTATTGCGTTTAGAAACAAGGAAGTTATTTGCCGCACCCTCCATTTAGGAAATCATAAATAGAAACCCTAACTCACTCTTTTAAATGTTCGTCATCGTGACCAAAATGCAGCCAGTCGTACGAACTTTAGTATCTTGTGTGACTCATTCAGTCAGTCACACAAAACAGATGTTTTCAATAAGAATTAAATGTGTGTTGTTATAAATACTTTGTCCTACTTATAGTTCCAAAATTCTTCTTTTCAAATCTAAATATTCACTTTAAACTTACTTGCAAAACAATCCAATCGAATAACGCACCATAAAGGCACTTAGCCAATGCATCTCTGGCAGCAATAGCTTCCGGTAGCTTATATTGCATTATTAACGTTTCTCCACTGGCCTTCACCCGTTTTGACGTCAACGCCGCCAACAATGTATCTTGTTTAACTTTTAACAATTCAGAAATAATGGCTACAACATCCAAATTTCGAACTTGTACACTTTCGTCGTGATGGTATGTTGATTTTTTTGGAAAAAACTCCACATTACCCAATAATAATACCGCCGACAATACATTGAAAAGTCGACGTTGTTTTTCAGAAGAAAATCCAACCATTTCCATACTTTGCTTGAGACGAGAAAACTCATATTTCTCATTGCAGTTTTCTAATGTAAGATTTTTCGAGTTTAAGTAATTATATTTATCCGCTGGAAGAAGATACAGTGATTCGCGTTCTGCTTCCGTTGCGCCTGAAAGCAAGTAGTAGAAGACGTGGTAGTTTCTCTCGTACGGGCCCTGTAAAACGGATACCAAATCATTTACATTCTGAATTCATACAAATGATAATCATACCTGTGAGACTATTCTACTTTTTTCTAATAAATACTTTTGGACTATTGCTCCTTGAACCATTCCATTCTCTCTGTAATTAACCTTTAAGAAAAAAAAATAAACAATTATTTTCCAATTCTTCTATATAAAAATATATTCAATGTGCAGTTCCGCGTACTTGAATGAATTTTCCAAATCTACTGGAATTATTATTGTGGGCAGTTTTGGCGTTGCCAAAAGCTTCCAGAACTGGTCCAGCACTTAAAATAGTTTGTTCAACACCAGATCCATGCGATCCCTTTTGAGACAGAGCTGTAAGATGGTGCAGAAGAAAATTTGTGCTCTCCGTTTTTCCTGATCCACTTTCGCCACTTATTACAATGCACTACGACAAGGAATTATTGTTAGCATAATGGATAAATTTATTGAGCTATTTAATACTTACTTGATTTCTATTCTCTTTAAGCATTGAATAGTACGCATTGTCAGCGATTGCAAATATATGAGGCGGAAGAATTGGGCCTATTCTTTGATTTTGATACAGTCTTACATATTTCGGATTATAAATAGGATAGAATTTGAACGGATTAACGGCGATGAGTATACTGCCGACATAGGTATAAATGTATCCAGCTTCGAAACGTTGCCTCAAGTTTTCCAATAGAGTTGATTCATTTAAGTCTGGAAAACAAAAAGTAAAACCATAACATTTCAGGGTGCGTTTTATATGATATATGTTCATGCATAAAATACAAATCTATGGAAAAGACTATACGTCTGTTCCCTTAAGAAAATGCTTTCGAACACTTTAGCCAATTTTTTTTCAAAACTTCGTTCCCTTTTGCAAAAGTTGGGTTAAAGAGAACCAAAAAGAGAGAACAAAACATTTCCTCTCCATTAATCTTCTAATTTGCAACTGGCTTTTTATATGATTTCGTTTATATTTTGTGTTTGTATAGCATTAAAATATATGTAAGAAACAAAAGAATCGAATTTTTGAATTTCTGCAATAACAACAATTCAAATCTTGGTCTTAAATATAAACTTGTGCTTTTTTCTACTGATATTTGAATAATTCCAGTTCAACATTGAACCAAAAAGTAAGGGAACCGACTATTTTACATCCCGCGTGCAAAAAAAAGTTATTTATGACATTTACGTCTCGAATAGAGAAATAAATAATAATAAAAAATAAAGAAGATATAAAAAACGAGGTTTCAGCCTGAAGTCTTGTCAATTATTTCAATTATTTTCCTTCAGCAAAAACACAACTTTAACATACCTGGCAATTGGCACAAATCGGGATACTCTCTATTTTCTGGTTGCAAAAGGAAAGGTATAAAATCTCGAAAGATTTGTGAGTCAAGTCCATAGCTGTCTAACCAGGTGATGTCACTTTGTGATTCTCTTAAGTAAAATCTAAAAAGGAAAGAAAGATTCATTTTTACGGTCTTCTACGAGGTGCCAACACTTACCTATGGAAATCTCTATCCGAATGCATCGGCCATAACAGCATCACAGACACAGGTTTTTCTTCCGGAGCCAATCGTCTCTCTTTGCACTCGCCGGCAACTTCAGCCAATTCATAGTTACTTCCCAGCAGACCCAGCCGTTCAACAATGCAAGATACAATTTCTTCCGCTGTCGTTTGCTTAGAAGCCTCGACACTGAGAGCTTCATAGTGAAGTGAGAGAGCGCCCACATAAACCTAAAAAATAAATAAAAATTTGTTAAAAAAAGAACACACATACAGATCATAAGAATTATTTGAATAGAGGTTG
Organism: Cheilosia vernalis; assembly: GCA_949126925.1. Classification (NCBI taxonomy): domain Eukaryota; kingdom Metazoa; phylum Arthropoda; class Insecta; order Diptera; family Syrphidae; genus Cheilosia; species Cheilosia vernalis. The sequence continues at coordinate 34,098,540 of OX421360.1, read as the reverse complement.
AAGATTTTAACAAAAAATAAACTGTACTAGCAAATATGATACAATATTATATAACAGCAAGATAAATCAATTTGCTACTCAATTGATAAGATTGCGCACTCCTAGACCTTAACTGAGTCTTGTATATTTGTGCACGCTACAGTGAGGTCTTCTGCGTAATCCCTCCGGATAGTACATTATTCACACCAAGCCGAAAATCGTGTTTTCGCTGAAAACTAGTCGATGCATTCACACCGCATCGTTTGACGTTTCAATCAGCTGTGTGACACTAGTCGTGGAACTTTTGTGTAAACTACTTTGGTTACAAATTTCAATCGCAATTATTTACTAATAAAATTTATTCAGAGCATATAAAAATAATATTAGCCCATCAACTACGTCTGGAAAATGGTTTTAAGTTGCGACATTTGTTCGGTCAGCTGATTCGCTGAATATTGTATAGCCCGGTGTCTAAACGAGCAATTTTTCATATCTTGCAATCTGTCAAATTTTATAGTATGCAATAAAATGTAGGGTGGACATTTCATTGCTTACTATTTCACTCGTTCAAATGTCGCTGAGCATAGCACATCGTTGCGTTCTCGCATTAAAAGCAATGAAATCCTTTCTCTTTTCCCATCTACCATATCCTTGTCATGATTATACTTGTCTCGTTTTTATTCAAAAACGTTATTACAGCGCTACAAGCGACCATTCGCCACTAAGCCATCGTGGATAGCAAGCAATGAACTGAGCAATATATTGCATGACGTTTTTTGTATCATACTATTTTTGGCAACAACCCAACGATTTGAAATCCTTTTCGTGGAAAACGACTGAACAACTAGTTTTGAAAACTGAAATGTGTAAGTTATCGATTATTTTCGCGAAAACACGGTTTTCGCATTGGTGTGAATAGGGTATTAGGCTAGAAAAATATACGGCCTGTGATTAGTGTCTAACCGCCTTTTATGTCGTAGCAATCTTATGCGCAATTTCTTGACCATGTCGTAGGTGATCTGCTCTACCAAAGACAATAGGGCTGATAATAATTAAACGAAAAATGTCTCCGTGACTAACGTTGACGCTTCAAAAAGCTAGGCAGGAGAACCGTCAGGCCATGCAGCTTAGATAATTGATAATGCTACTCGTATATCGCATCCATACTTTGTTTCCATCAGGTGAAAGGAAGTTTTATCCATCTTAATCTTTGCTGAATGGTACCAGTGGTACATGTTTCTGTTCTCTTTGTTTTGGTGAGAATTCCCTACTTTGATTGTTTCTAAAGCATAATCTCTCAATTTTATTGATCGTGAAATTTGTCGTGTGCTTTTTCTTTCCTCCTGTTCCTTCCATATCTCTCTATATGCGTTTGAAAATTAAGACAATTCAGTTCCAATAAGGCGGCTTCAGACCCCGTTCGTGCAAGTTTTACGCCAAATAACCAACAACAATTGAAACAGTAAACCCCTATTAATATAAGACTAAACGAACAAGCCTCTTTTGACGCACATTTAAAAACAGAAAATTCGACAGATAATTTATATCAAAAAACACCTGTAGCAATAGCAGTGAGGTAGGTCGTGTCCCTTCTAATCAGTATTTGGCCGCATTGTGCTTACCAATTAAGAACAATATGTTAGGTTAATTTGTTGACAGGAGAACACAAATACATCTAAATGTCTTCCGAAGTGAATTGTATACGAAAAATTGGGGACGTTCGGAATTCGGATACCTAGTTAATGTAAAACGTCAACTAGATGGGTCGGGACTATGAATATGAATCCGTACGCGTTGACTAAGCACTAAGCAACATGCATTGTTTTTGTATTGTCACGGTCAGCGTTACCTTTGTTTGATTTTACCCTTTTTTATTTGGAAAAGCCCTTCATAAATATTAAAAAAATTGTTATTTTCAAATAAGTACATTTAAAATTTAACACGGTTGCCTATCGCCACACATTATAGTCTTATGCGACCTAATGGTTGTTAAATATCGTGCGAAAATTCTAAGTTACCAGAGTAGCCTTATAAATGACACCTTTTTCTCTCACCGGCCCTTTCTTTCGACTCTTCAGAATTTTGCAACGGCCACTCTGTTTATTTTAAATTTGACTCTTCGAAATGTCAACTGAGTATGCAGGCAGGATTTTCGTGACTAGATTTATCGGCTTCCCCACCATAAACGTCAACTGCAAAAAATATACTCGTGACCACTCTGGGCCAATGAAATCTGAAACACATCTAGTCAGACAGCTGTCAGACTTACAAAACTAGGAATCCGAACGTCCCTAATTGACTGTCAGATTTCAACTATTCAATAGCAATAACTTTTTTGTAGGAACAATGGATTAGTGGTAAGTGTGTTGGACTATAAGCAAGGGGTCCCAGGTTCGTTACTCGAAAACACAGAAATCATCTTTCATACCGAGCCGAAAACCGTGTTCGTCGAAAACTAGTCGATGCATTCACACTGAGCACAAACTGTCGGCAAATGTCAATTCTAAAGATACGCATAATGGTATCTGACATAATGGTGAATCGGTATACTCATAAAAACCGTTAAATAATTCGTACAACGTAAATTTTGTAAATAAAAGAAATACTGCCTGGCCCGGAGCAGCTGTTCTGCTGAGAGGAACCCCAAAGTATCGATCAGGCCACGTGCCTTGCAATTGGGCGTCAATCGGAGGTCTTTAACGAGACTTTTGGTGTATGACTTAAAGATGTTCCTTTACAAAGTCCACACAGTGTAGTTAGGTGTTGAACGCTCCAGGCGTGTTTAATCTAAGCTCAAGCCTAATATCTCGTTTTGGCGATATGCATTGGCTGATCTCGCAGCCTGATTTAAGCGTTCCACACCGCTTGTTGTGTGGTTTTTAGAAGTTACGACTCACGAGTATATGTCAATTCTTGAAGTCCTGAAAGATAATATCCGCCAAGAACACTAGGCAAGGACATGTCGCCGGAAGTTTTGGCAAGAGTTATGAAAAATGCAATGCTCCCAAAAGCAGAATCACATTTATTTTCATTCAAAAAAATTACAGCCAAAGAACATCGGGTGCCAACTTTTCAGACACTTCGTACGATCAACTTCAAAGAGTTTAAGGCCCATTTTATTTACGACTTGGGAAGTTTGCCATATAAAAATCCCGAAGTTGTGTTCAACTTCGAGTGAATAAAATGGACCTAATTGAGCTCAGGTATGAGGATATTATCTCATCATTCTCCGATAATAAAATCTTCCTTTGCTACTGCATCAACCTGCCGAGTAGTAAGACCTAAAAGTAAGTAAAGATTTATTCGGAGACTGAAATAATGTTATCTGTCTTTTTAAAAACGCTAAAGACACATTTTGACTTTTTTTTTGTCAAAGTACTTGTATTTTGGGGATTGAAAATCAATGGTTTGTGGAAAATAAGTCTCTCCTCACGAATGAAAAAAAGATATAGGTCAATCTAGTAAGCTTAGCATAGTTACACCATAAAACGCACAAGCAAATTCACTGAGAAGTCAATTTTACAAAACTATTGGACAAGTGGCAAATGATGACGAAGCATATTCAGCTCAATACAGAACGTATTATAGTAAATTACGCTGACGTTAAGTTAAAGTGTAATACAAGGGACCTATCGCTGAACGTGAGATCTCAAAAACTAGCAACCAAGTGCCCAAAAAGTACTAGTTTTAGACCCGTTTGCTGATACTGCAGTTTATGACGTAGAAAAAGTAGCCCATAAGGTATTTAAGTAGAACTTAAATCGCTATGAGTAGTATCAGCAAACGGACCTAAGAGATTCATCCAGCTCATTATCCACAAATGTATTGAAAACTATAGTAAAACAAAAAAATGTAATCATCAAAAATTCAAACACGATATCTATAAACGATCATCGACTTTCGTGACAAACCTGGGGCCAGATTCTGTAAAGAAAGACTGGCCACATGTTACAAAAGCAAATTTCTTCGTGCACACGATAACGTTTGAACGTTTCGCCTTACAGAATGTCGACCCTGTCTTTTAAAATACCAAATAACTGCAAAGTTTTTCAATCAGAACTTATGGCTGTTCGTAAGTCCACTGAACTGCTTAAGGTGACACATAGTTGAAATATGTAGTTGAGAGGCAGTCATGGAGCCGTAAAACACTCGAAAGTCGAAACACCAATAGTTAGTAAGTACATAGAGTTTGACAGTTGCCATGCTCGGGCAGCCAATAAAACCCGTGACACACACCTAGTATAGACACCATGGTAGGTATGAATACGAATACGACGCTCAAACCACATTGCTCGCCTGGTGTTACCGTGGTAAAGCCTGACAGACATGTGGTTCATCTCATTACACATGTTACCGAAACGATATCTGTTACAGGCATAATGCACCAACTTCGGCCGATTTCCCGTTGCTTTGCCTACAAGCTATATTTTGACGGAAGTGCATTGATTTGGTGCGCTTGTATTGATACATAGAAATTCGTATTGACAAAATGTCACGAAACTTAAAAAAATTCCGGCGTTCCTAGATTTGTAACAGTAATGTTTACTAAATAAAAATAAATATACATACATAATAATAATAGTTGGCGCAACAGATCTGTAGGGACCCTGGTATAGGTATTCGATTGGGCGCTCTCAGAGCTCTTTCTTTGCTGGCAGAGCAATTTTCAGCTCGTTTTGTACAATAAAAGCAATATTTTTCAGATGTCAGAGCATTTTTGAGAATCTGGATATTTTCTCGGACTTGCTTCAGATTTACCAATATAACTGCGTTTGAGTTTGACAACTGGTGGAATTTGTTTACGTTTTCGTGTATTTTTTCTACAGCAATAAAAAGTCATTGAATCGGGTTAATCTATTTGTGTAAATAATTTATGTATGAATATTGAGAAATCCATTGAGAGTGAAATTTCGAATGTTTTAATATAAAATTTAACCAGTGAATGGACATCGCTTAGAATAGTGTCAAAAGTACACATATTCAAATCGCACGAATCAACACAAGAAAAGAGCAAGTGACGTTTTTATGTTATGAAATCTGAGAGCTAATCTAAAGAAGCCCAATCGAATACCACATAAATTGACATAACACCGATAGAGAGACCAAATGGCGAATTTGAAAAAAAAAAACAAAAAAAATTAGGGGGCCAGCGGCAAGAGGATTGCGATTTGCGAGACTTGGAGGTCACAGTGTCGTTTTTCTCTGGTACCAAGACCTACTGTAGAGGAGACGAGCGTGCATCGGTTGATGTCATAGTAAAACAAATAATGCGAAAGAGACAAATAATGAGAAAGAGACAACTAATAATTTTCGTTATTCTTTTGCTTGTACGCGTCAGCATGTGGATTGAAAAAATGCAATTCTTCCAAGTGCATGTAATTTAATTCACTGCGTTGTTATGTAGATTTCAAATAGAGACACAGTGGGGGTGGGTGCCGCAGTAACATGGGTACCTATTACAATCTTGCTGAGCAGTGAATTCTGCACATCTAACTTGGGAATAACATCCTTAGTAAATAAACTGACTGAGGGTTAATCCCTATCAGGACCGCACTGCCCAGAAAAGTCCACAGTTGCTGGACAGATCAGGAAAGTCCAAATTAATTTTTAATTGTTTTGAAAGTCGCCTATGACGAAATCTATAAACACAACCTATACGAGCCATGTTTTTGTTTCATACTTGAAAGACTGGTGCATATTCCGATAACATAATTGGTACAATACAAGAGCTGTCACTGGTGGGTTTGCTTGTAAGGACACAGAATCAGTTAAAATGAGTTTAGGGGTTAACTAGGGAAAACCCGGGAAGGTACACACAATATCGACAAATCGAATAAAACGTCACAATCGACAGCTATAACTTTAAAGCAATTAGGGATTACCTTCGCTCTGTTACAAATTTTTACGATGCTCTTCTTCTTCTTCTTAACGGGCTCCCGACCCGTGGAGAGTTTTTGCCTGAGACACTGCAGCCTTCCATCCTCTACGATCCCGGGCACGCTGCTTCCAATTGTCCAGACCAAGCGCTCTGGCATTCGCGATGGCTTGGTTTTTGAAATGGAGGCTTGTGCCCATGTTCTGTAACTCATGCGATAAATATTCGCATCGAAAACATAGTAACATGTTTTTCAATTTATATCGTTTTAGTGATAAATATATCGATGTGATAATTACAGAACATGGGCCTTGGTCTTCCTTGTCTTCTCGAACCTGGGGGCTGGGATTCGAAGATCCTCTTAGCTGGAGCATTATTGTCCATTCGCTCGATGTGGCCGAGCCAATGTAGTCGACGTATTTTGGCTTTTTTAGCCAACATCCACATCTTGATACAGCTCATAGAGTTCGCGGTTATATCTTCTCCTCCATTCGCCCTCCTCGCACACAGGACCAAAAATCCGCCGAAGAATTATTTCTTTCGAAGGAACCCAGTATTAGCTCTCCCTTCCTGCTTATAGTCCAGCACTCGGCGAACTGGTAGTATAAGGGTTTTGTAAAGCATACATTTCGTCCCTCGAGTTAGGAGTTTTGAACCCAATTGTTTTGCCAAACCGAAGTAGCAGCGGTTTCCTAGGGTAATTCTCCGCCGGATCTCCACTAGGATGTCATTCGTGGAGTTCATGTTTACTCCGAGGTAGGTTAACTCCTTAACTACCTCGAAATTGTTGCTATCAATAGTGACGTTTTGTCCTAGGCGGTGGACAGATGTTTGTTTGTTTGTTGATAGCATGTACTTAGTCTTGTCCTCGTTTACTTCAAGACCAACAGATTTCGCCTGTTCTTCAATCGCCGTGAAAGCTTCTATCACGGAGCGCTGTGACCGACCGATGATGTCAATGTCGTCCGCATATCCCAGCAGCTGAACGGATCTGTTGAAGATAGTGCCTTCCGTGTTGACACCTGCCCTACGCACTATCTGCTACAGTACGAGATTGAAGAAGTCGCATGATAGCGCGTCCCCTTGCCGAAATCCGGTGCATGTTTGGAATAGTTCGGAGGAGCTGTTTCCAAATTGCACATTGCAACGCGTGTTTTCGTGTGTCACGCGACACAACTGAATCAATTTTGACGGGATTCCGAATTCGGCCATCGCCATATACAGCTCCTGACGATGTATACTATCATACGCGGCCTTGAAGTCGATGAATAGATGGTGTGTCTCGACCTGAAATTCGTTGGTCTTTTCCAGGATTTGCCTCAGTGTGAAAATTTGGTCTATAGTCGATCTGCCGGGCCGGAAGCCACACTGGTACGTGCCGATTAGTGTGTTGCAGAACGGTTTAAGACGTTCACACAGTACGTTGGATAGGATCTTATACGCGACATTTAGCAGGGATATGCCTCGATAGTTCTTGCAAGACATAGGATTGCCTTTTTTGTAGATGGGGCATATGGAGCTGATAGTCCAGTCATCGGGCATGTTTTCTTCCATCCATACTTGGTTGATGATTTGGTGCATGCGCCCTACCAAAACATCACCTCTGTATTTAAAGAGCTCCGCTGGTAAGCCATCCGAGACTGCGGCTTTGTTGTTCTTAAGCTTTTTTATAGCTAAGCCAACCTCTTCTATACTGGGTGGTGGAACAGGTTCTTCATTGGCTGGACGCGGGTTATCTTCTTGCCCTACCACTCTCTCAACATGATGCCCATTAAGCAACTGCTGGAAATGCTGCTTAAATACATCTACTATTCCCTGCGCTTCGGTGACAAGGTTTCCTTCGCTGTCTCGAAGAGCCTGTGTTCCGGTTTTGAAGCCAGCAGCCAGTTGCTTGGCTTTCTTATAGAACCTCCGGATGTTGTGTGCATCTTCTGTCACCTTTTTCCTGTACACGCATTCATCATCATACCACGGGCTGGTACCCTACAGTGGTTTCGGCTACCTCCTTGATGATGTCGCGAGATTGGCACCACTGATTGTTGGCGTCTGTGGTAGGCGAGTGCATAGTGGAGAGTTTCATGCTCAGGCGCTCCCTGCTCTTCGATCCCGAAATAAGGCTCTGAAATAGACCTTAATCTTCCCAGTGGAACTGTATCCGAAGCTTTTTACGGCGTATGAGGATATCCGTATACCTTGGGCTTTGGAGAACAACTCATCTCATAAACACAAACTCACGTAATCCAAATTTAATTTCAGATTTTAGTGTTGACCAACTCATTTAATTGTTTAATGACCCCTAACCAAGCATTATTGGTTCGGCAACTTGTTAAACGCACATGACAGGTGACAGCAACTCATACCTTTATGAAATATTTCGAAATAAAACTAAAGCCATTTATGTTATCTTCAATATAAATTATGGTCGAAATCGTTGGAGCGGTTTTTGTAAGATTATGCAGACAAAACAGTTTCAAATATTGCAATGTTTAGTTTGAAAAATACTATTGCGTAACTACTAAGCTGAAAACTGAGTGTATGATATTGTTCGGGATAAAAGCGATACTTTGTTTTTAACGTTTTATCCAAATCGAAGATGGGGTTTTTGAGATGGGAGCATTTTTAAAATTTGCGTTTTCGGTGATTCAAATTCAAAACTAAGGGCACAATAATTTTGAAAACAATAATTTGACACAGAGTTCGCATTTGGGTCAGAATCGTTATTGCCGTTTTCAGGTAAACTAAACAAAACTAATTAAAAAAAAAATACTATTTTCAAAAATTCATTGTACGATAATTTACAGAAAAACTGAGTTTGCTATTAAGTAATAAATGACCAAATTTCCTTAGAAATAAATTTTTGTTACAATCGTTTAGAACCGTTTTCGAGATACATTTATGTGTATGTCGAAATTTCAATAGTACGGTTATTCGAATTTTTAGCCAAAATAACGGTATGCAGTCATGGTAATCTCACTTACTTAAGCTAAAATACCAATTTTGGTTAAAATCGTTAGAGCCGTTTTCGGTCAAATCAAACTGGTACGAAAATTTTATACGGGAAATACCATTAATATTGAGGTTACGTTGCAAAAAAAGGTCCCGAAATGTAAGCCTATAAACTACAAATCCTAAGTTTGAACGAAATCCGGGCAGCCGTTTAGGCTGTAGGCCTTTGGAAGTTCGGACAAACAGACAGACCGGACAGAATTTTTTTGAGTTCCTCTATCGTCGTAATGTCAGAATTTATTAACATCTCCAGTTCGAAATTTTGTACGAAAACAATATTTTTCTCTTACTAGGTAGGTACGCAGTGGCTTTGTAGTTAGTGTGTTGGACTACTAAGCGAGGGGTTCCCGCAAAAACCCAAATTCCAACTCAGGGTTTTTTTCACTGCGCCACCTCTCGCAAACGTTTGACAAACATCCGAGAGTATATACGGACGTGTTGCGCCAAAAATTATTATTATTATTATTAGGTAGGTACGTAATGGAGAAAGTTAAAAATAATGCTGAATTAAATTTCCATTATTATCGAAGCCCGACTTTTAGTAATACAATCGAATGTTTTATATTTTGCGTCCATTATATTTGGTTTAACCTCAAGCCCAGCATAGGTACCAATTCGTGGTGCTAAAAGCTGTTGCTTGAATTTTACCAAATACCTAGGTGGTAAAATAAATAACATCAGTTCCCTTTTTAATTTTCCTTTTAATTTTCATTAAGTGTTGAAAAACAAACAAAATCTAACTTTTCTTTACAGTTGAATAAGAAATTTTATAAAATATACGAGACGCTGAAAATAAACTATGTCCTGTACAGGTAAGCGGTATTTTCGTAGTTTATAAGTTGGGATGCCGTAGGTATCGACCTGAATCTATGTAGGTATAATGTGGATTTACTAGAAATCACAAATTCCTTTAAAAATGTTATATTCGTAAAACTTTTTAAACTACTGTCACTCTATTGTGTGAGTGATGGCATTTGTTTGAATTAAGAAACATTTGCAGTGCATCAGTTGAGCATCATGAGCGTAGTAATTGTTTTCTGAGTCTAGCGAAATATCAGCATTGCGTTTCCGTTTCAGTTGAACCTCCCCTTTGAATATTCTTTAAAAATATAACAAAAGTTAAAGCTTCTATTTAAAAAAAGAGAATTCAATTCCAAATGCATAATGCAACAAACACAGTAATCGACATATTATATAGACATGCACATTGATTTTAACTTCGTTACGGACATGTCATTTCAATCGAACGTTACAAGATAAGTATAGATATAGTGCATAGGCATACCAATCGCAGCATATAGTACCTAGTATTCCTTCATATTATAAAACCGGGGCACACTTCTCTTAAAGCACCTGCTTTTGTAAAACATCATTGCTACTTAGTGTGCAAAGTTAAATAAACGTACGGCAGTAGAACTCATATACGTATTCCAAAAATATAGTACGCTCACACGATTGGTTACGTTAAGTCAGGCCTACGCGAGTAGGTACTATTTATTGATTTTCTATTTTTAAAGATAGGCTTGAATTTATTCACCTACTCGTATTATGTAATTTGCATTATATTTATGTGTAGTCTAAAATAGCTGTGTAGTGTGTAAGTTTAAAAAAAACAATATAAATGTTGTATGCAGCAATGTAGAAGATAACCAACTATTATTGTTTGGGTTAGAACTCTTACGGAAACGTGAGTTTCTATTCAAACTGTTACCATAATTATATAGAATAGGTGTCCCATTCCATGACAATTGAAGTGCGATTTCATCTATTTTTGACAATAGCTTAATAAGCAAACATACTGACTAGGTACTTTAGTTAGTTAGTTAGTTGTTTGTTTATTTAGTATTTTCAAAAACTATTCATTTTACAAATTTTCTAAGTGTATGAGTGCTAGTGAACAAACAATTTATTAAATAAATAACATAAAAATAACATTTTAACATTTTAATTTTGGCGTTTGACAAAATGCACAATTTGGTGTTTGAATCTGTTGTAGTTATTTTCCGATTTGATTTCGTTAGGTAGAGTGTTGAACAGTCGAAGGCCTTTGTTGAATAAGCTGTTTTGTGCAGCCCTTGTTCTAGCAAACGGAAGGTGGAAATTCTGGTTGTTTCTTAGAGTATAACTTTCAAAATATTATATTCACGGGAGGGCGATTATCTTTTCATTGATGAGTTGAGTTTTAGTGTAAGTGGTGTAGTGACCAAGTGACCTAGACAACAGATTGCGTTTTCTGCATAAACGATTGCTGTTCCATCACCGAAAATTAGAAAGAACCCGGATTCGTGATTGTCCTGCACATACCACATGGTATATATAGAGCACTTGAAACATTTTAATTACTGCATGACATGAGTCACTTCCTGGTCTTGTAATTTTTGGTTTTTGTGATCAGAATTGGCCGCCCATACGACATTTAACGGCATTGAATTTAGTTTTTTGGGGGTTTCCGGTAGTCCAAATTTATTGAAAATTTCTGTAAAGACTGCGACTGAACCAGCAAAAGATCGAAAGCCATGATACCTACACAACCCTTTACTGTATTTTTTTGGATCAATAAAAACAATAAAAACCATCACAATTTCTGATTTAAAACTTTTCTACCAGCATTACTTCAAGGCGATGCCTGTCAGCAGGGGGTTTGATTCGCAAGTTTGAAATCCTAAAGTCTGTGGCAAAAAAAAATACCCAAAAGCCAAGACTCTTTCGAAAAATAACTCCTTTGACTGGGAAAGCAAAATCAGTACAATTAGCTTAAATTGACTGTAAGGACAGGTGCTAGATAGCAAGGCGGGGTTTTTGTCTCCCCCATTAAAGCGTGATAGCTCACCGCACTTAAAATTATTAATGCCTAGGTATGGTAAGGCTGATATAGAGGATACAACCATGACTAATGCATTCAGCCAATATCTTAAATTGTACTTTTAAGATTTCTTGTTGCCATTAGTAGGTAGCTACCAATGTCTAATATGATAACATGGTCATCATAACTCAGGGCATAAGATGGTAACAACAACATAAACGCACATTTGCGAACATGAACTTATTTGCAGTATGTGTAGGTACCTACAATGTGCGATTTTTTTCCAGTTTTCAGTTTGCCTTATCGTAAAACAGTAATGCGGGAAAAACCATTCAACAAACAATATGAATGTTTTTTTTTGTTTTCTTCCCATCGGTTTCTATTAAGTTTTCATTACTCAAAAAAATTATATCAAGCTTTTAGTTAAATCGTATAATAATCAATTACCTGCAGAATGTATCTTGAACAATCACTGTTGACTTCTGTTGATTGCATTTTTCACACAATTGTACCTCTCTCAGAATTAAACATTAAATGTCATTTGTCGCGATTTCATAATTTTTAATTTGTTTTTCAGTTGAATTTATGTATTATGCACTTCTTCCGCTTTGTACCGCTACTACCGGTATAGTCACCACAAGTCAGGAACAACTACAAAACAAATTAACAAAACACAGTTGTAGGCATACTAACACTAAGTGGGTGGTGATAAATGTTTATGCCATTATTCTCATTCCACAATTATGTCGGTATAAGCTTGCATATAATTCAATAATTTCTTTTCGATTTTATTTAAGCAGAATGCTTAAAATGTTTTCCGTCTCTACTAATCAACGTATATTTTGTATGGTCAGAGGGGAGGGGGTTTCGCTTTTCTTTTTTTCTTTCTTTAATCACTGAAGTTATGGTTTATTTTCACCCTCTATCGCATATAAACTGGAAATCATTTCTTGAAATGAGTCACGTAAAAAAATTACAAGTAAAAAATGAACGAAAATACTGTATGCGTAGTCTATGCTGTGAATGTTTTCAGCACATTCGCAGCAACAGAGTAGTGCAAGCAGAGCTCAACCCAAGGAATTTTTATTTTAAGAACTTTTTCCATGTGACATATAAGGGACAAAAAAACAAAAAAAAAAAAAACTATGGATATTTATCACATTTTTTCCCATTCGTGGTTATTCCTTGTGCTCTGTACTCTTGTTGCAATAAATGATGCGTGGTGTATGCGTATATTTATAAACTTTTGTCTTCTTCTTCCCAAAAATGATGATCAATTGAAGAGAATGACTGCGACGATGATGCTGGTACATACGACGATGGATATTTAATTTTATAATTACATTCGGAAATAGTTTAATAGTTTGTTGTATGGACAAAGTGTCATAAATGAGGTCACATGTTGGTCGCTCTTTTCAAGCGGTTCCTTCTAAACCGTGTATATGTACTTCTTTTATATTCCGGATTTCATGTAAGGCTTTCCCCAACAAAGTTATAAAAATAACTATACAACTTCTCACTCGCGAAAACAATAAAAAAGTATATTTGAACAAGCAAAAATCTGTAACTGAAATTAAAGGAAATATATATTCAGATTTCTTTTCACACACTCGCTCGTTTTATTCGGCCGTTTATTTTTTCACTCCTTTTCTTGGTGATTCTCTCGACGACGAAGAACCGACATGAAGCGAAAAACCTATGACACGACGCTTTCATTCATGTTTTTTATCAATTGAACGAATTCAACAACTATAAATACAAAAATTTACTTGCTCCAATAAAAGTTGATTTTATTAAATAAATGTTTAAATAGTAATTATAATACACTTATTTATCATTTAGAAGCAACAGATAAAACAATTCGTAAAAGTCTTGAAAGAAGTCAGGTCATGGCGGCCATGTTTCTTATCTTTTAGTACAATTAATATTTCTAAGTTTAGTACACAATTAAAATTACGAGAATGAGAGTAACGAGTAACGAATGCGATGGATACACCATACACAGCGTATTTACACAGTCTGTATTCTCGTTATAGGTACGTACGGAGGGTACGGAGCTCATGACGGACTTAAAAACATGTTAAGGTTGAAACATAATTGCAGTACAACAAAAATTAACTTGCAATAGTGCATAATTCATATTCGATACCTATCTATTTAAGGGAATATAGGCTGAAATACTTCTTGAAATTCCTAATTTTCCTATAGACATATTATTGGAAAATTCAAAAATTGTATGCAAGAATTAATGGTAAAATTTTGGACTTACTGTTTCCAAATAAAATCATAAGAACAACAGAATTAACAAGGTACAATATTTTGGTGCACACACTTTTGTATTCTGCTAACTTATTTAGAAAAGGAAAAGTAAGGAAGAACAGCTGATACTGCGCTAAGACTATAAACAAAACCATTTTATTATGTGAGTAAAAAATAATAGACGCAGGCAAAAAATTGTGAGTTACCTATGAGTGTTGCTGCTGCGAAGGACAACGATAGAAGAGCTAAAGGAGCTAAAGTTTCAGTAGATACCTAGTTCCTCTTATCGTCAGTGTCAAAATGAGAGAAAGAAAACACATCTATAATACGTTTATAAATAAGTCTGAAAGTGTGATGTAATAAATCGTATAAGTTAATTTGCTACTAAAAATAAAGGTCAAAATTTAAGAATTATTTCCTAGGTGTCGTATAAATGAAAAGAGATTCGAGTTAACCCCAGCCCAACTTTTGATCTTTTCGAAAAGAGGCGCCCCTTGCCTTTTATTCGGTCAAAAAGCAGATGCTATGAAAATTACAATTTCATTTTCCTGTAAAGATAATGGAATACTGAGCTATATAACTTTCCAGTGGAAAGGCGGCTGCATACAACCATACAAGTACAAGCTTTTTTCCAAAGATAATGGAATACAGAGATATATAACTTTCCAGTGGAAGGGCGGCTGCCTACAAGCTGTTTTCCAGAAAAATTCATGAAGTCACACACACCTGCTCATTTCCATTATAGTATATGTGAGTTCATGAATTGGACTTTGATGCAAAAATTTGGTATTCTCTAATGTGTATTTCACTATTTTTTTCATTTTTTTTGACACCTTCACAAAAACCAAACAAATTCAAACCGGAAAACAAAACAAATAAACAATACGATGCTTATGAAAGCAAGATGATTCGCGGTCGTCCATTAGCAACATGCTTTTTTGTTGGTCACACGTATTCACAGACAGGGGTTGAAATTACAAAAACAACAATGTAAACAAATGGGTTTTGGGGGGATAGACGTACGAAAGATAACCATCTCTTTTATTCATTCATCTCTGGTCACGAAACTTTAAAAATTCCGGCTAACAAATTGACATAACACCGCAGTGGCAAGAGGATTGCGAGTTGGGGGGGCTCAGTATCGTTTTTCTCTACTAAAAACCAGTGCCTTGATTTTGTGCGGTTTTTGAGGCGATGTCGCTAGGGAACGTTCCGAATCGGATTTGAGTGTTTGAGTGAGCCGCGTGCTGTGACCAACGTGACCGTAGTGCAATAATTTGGCACTTTTTCGAGGACCCGCTCATACTATTTGTTGCTACTTTTTCCCTTTTTTTAGTATGAAAATTCACTTTGGGAATTTTAGAAACGCTGTGATTTCCGAATGAATTTCTATAAAATATAACGGTGCTATCTATCAGAACACGATTATAGTGTTAGGGGAGCCAACAATTGTTAAATATTGTGCGAAAATTCTTAAATTGCAGAGTAGCTTTAGAAATGACACTTTTTTCTTTCACCCCTCTTTTTTTTTGTTGCTTTTCACAATTTCGCAACGATCTCCCGGATTGTTAGAGAAAGGTTATAAATTTTGGTTTTAGTTTCACAAGACAATATAGACTGTAAAAAGATCACTCTCTCACAACGTTTCTTTTATAAATAAACCCAAAACAACCAAATCACATTAGAATTAGATGTCTTTAAGGTTGTTCTGCGGGTAAGCTAGACAGTACTTTAGATGCAATTCGTTTTCAAATGACAAATTTTAAAATGAAAACCTTTTAGCTTTGATTTTTATTTATAAATATATAAAAAATTAATTGAATTTTGTTTATGAATTATATCAACTCATTTTTATATCTACTTTTAAGATCTCTTTCAATTTAGTTTTGTGTGCCTTTTTCTGACGCTGTTACATAAATTCAGTATTTTCTCCCAACATTTAACAAGTATTAGCCGGCTTTACACTATTTACGCGTTATTTTTTTAAACATATTCATTTTGAAATCACAGTTTTTGAAAACTTTTTTAAGTACTATTCACATGAGCGCGAATTGCGAACAAATGAATTTAATTGTATTTATGAATTGAAAATTGATTTGTATACTATTTATCACCAAAGCCTTATATTAAATTAATCTTGAGTCTAATCTAAAAAAAATCGGACTCTCAATCGATTTAAATAGCTCAATTTACAATTATTACAGCAATTGAAAATTCTTGCAGCGAATTGTCACACTTTATTCACAATCCACATAAAACATTCGCGGATCCACAAACCCACGAATGAAAAAATTCTATCGCATTTAACATTAAACAATGATTGAAGTGATTGAAGTGTAAACAAATTCGCTTGTTCGTAGTTCGTTCGCCATTGGCTCTAATGCGAATAGTCCTAAAATGTGAATTTTCCAAATAATAAAAAGGAACAAAGGAACAAAAAATTGTATTAGTGCCATCGAAAAAGGTACCAAATTGTCGCACAACGGTCACGCTGTTGTCATTTCTTCTCATCCGACATCCTTCTCGCTACCTAAAGGTCGCGTGTGGGAAAGCTCGCCTGGAATTTGCAGGAACAAAGCGATATAAGAACAGGAAAAATTGGAAGTTGTCAGTTCGCGACATCACTCACACATTTATAGAATCCGCCTATACGTGAACCCTTTCCGACACCGCCATTGCGGAAAAAACCGCACAAAATCAAGGCACTGATATACAGCAATACGAACAAAACCAAAAAAGAATCATGAAAATCGTTCCAGGGGTTATCGAGTTATAAAATCATCGAGTTTCACCCCGAAAGAATTATATACCTATATAGGTAATAGAAGAAATAGATTATAAATCAACTACGCAGCACGGTGTTTAGAGACATTTTAATGTTTTTGGCCAATTCACGATGTCTTTCGTAATAGGCCTGAGTGACGTTTTGTACTAAAAATAAATACTAGCACTTCCCATTCCCATAGTGGAGGGCAAGAAATGTTCATTGTGGCTCCATCCTAAGTATGAGTGATGTTCGCAGTCATACCACCTATTAAAAATAAATTCAACTGTCTTATAGAGAAATATTGGAATTTTTATTTTAATAAAAAGTCATTTCGAATCACGTTTTCCGCGTATAAAGACCGGTCGCTGTACGGATTTTCATTGATTGTTGCAGTCATATTTTTCTAGTGACATTTTATTGAAATATATCAGTGAATAAATATATCCAACGTAAGTACTCGATTACTTAACTCAATACCTACTATTTTTATTTCATTCCTACAAGAAAAAATCACGAACCAAATACATTATAACCTCAATATTTTCAGGCAGATCATTCTGGAATCTGTCATTCTGATAAGAAATTTCGGCTTAAGTATTCGTCTATTAGTTTTCATAAAATAAGGAACAACTTACTAATCAAAGAAATTTTCAAACAAAACAACAGGTAGACTTCAATTATTAAATGCAAAAATTGTAGTTGGGCAGTATATTCTGTAGGGCTCAATCAATGGCAATGCAAGTTATGAAATTCGCCGAGTACATATTGAAAACATGTGCTGTTGGCGTAATTGACTGCACTTGATTTGTGGATGCTGGTGGGCTAGGCTACGAATCGTTGTGGGAGATATGTAGGTTTAAAGGGCAATTTCTTTAATCTTGCTTTATAATTTATATATTATGACAATAGTACGGGAAATTGTACATAACATGGAGTAGGCATGTACTGTTTTGTATGTAGACATAATAAATAGAGTTATGTAACACTGGAAAAAGAGTTTGCGGTGGAATTGTAAGTGTAATAAAATGTTGCAAAGCTCACTTGGAAGAAATTCCAATTGTCCAAGCAGAAAAGTCATGGAAGCTATGAGGAGTTGAGTCTTGAATCATAAACTTTGTTTGAAGAAACATGGAAAATTGTGCCCGTCTAAAAAAATGCAATTTCCACATAATTAAGATTTATTTCCATTTTCTTGTACAAGTGAGATGTCAACTGGTGTTCTTATAATTCATGTCATCGAACTTACCTTTGTTCGAAAGTTTATTTATAAAGTTAATTCGTTTACTGGATCCATACGGAAGTACATTGCAGTTTAATTTTTAGCGTCTGCATAAGTTAAATACGAAAAGCTTGTAAAGTAGGGTGGAAAGAATGCAAACAATTCTGCAGCCAAAACTTGCAAGTTTTATCAAAGTGTGGCGTCTCTAGACAAGTTTTAAAATCTATAGAGATGTAATAGTGTGATTTATCGGTAAATACTTATTTACATGTACCCGTTTCGTTACATGTAAGTGCCAAGGCCGACTTTGCTTACTGTTTATATAAAAGAAGTTCAATAGCAAATAGATTGTAGGGTCGCAGCAACTCTTCGTTGACCTCAAGTTGAAATGAACGCAGCCTGTTTGCTGAGTTAATAGTTTCAGACTCGAACCCCAGTCAAAAGGATTTTTGTTGTTATTGCATTGGTTACTGGTTACCTTTTCTGTGGACCAAGTGGGTCAGACTATGATGTCTAGTCAAGTCACTTTTGTGTCATGGCAATCCATTTGGTCAGAGTCCATCATATTTAATAGTAGAAATGCTAATGCTGGCGTTAGTAACCTAATTGCCCTGTTTCCATAAAATTAACACCACACAATATAGATAGGTACTCTTTTTTTTCTGATGAAAGTTTACATGTTTCCATTGTTCTCTGTTTTGCAGATGTATCGCCTGCCAGCAACACTTTCTCGCCTATCTATTGCACGTCAGTATGCCGTACGTCAAATGTCTAAGGACGTCCGATTCGGGGCTGAAGTTCGCGCACTTATGCTTCAAGGTGTTGATATCTTAGCCGATGCTGTCGCGGTGACAATGGGTCCTAAAGGACGCAACGTTATCATCGAACAATCATGGGGTTCTCCAAAGATCACGAAAGATGGTGTCACTGTTGCCAAATCCATTGAATTGAAGGACAAATTTCAAAACATTGGAGCCAAACTGGTGCAAGACGTTGCCAACAACACTAATGAGGAAGCTGGTGACGGTACAACTACAGCTACAGTCCTAGCACGCGCCATTGCTAAAGAAGGTTTTGAGAAGATTTCAAAAGGAGCCAATCCAGTTGAAATTCGCCGTGGTGTTATGATTGCTGTTGACTGTGTTAAGGACAATCTGAAGGCCATGTCGCGCCCAGTGAGTACGCCCGAAGAAATTGCACAGGTAGCCACAATTTCTGCTAATGGCGATCTTGCCATCGGTAACCTGATCAGTGAAGCAATGAAAAAAGTGGGACGTGATGGTGTCATAACAGTTAAGGATGGAAAAACATTACACGATGAATTGGAAGTCATTGAGGGCATGAAATTCGACAGAGGTTATATTTCACCATATTTCATAAACTCTACGAAGGGTGCTAAAGTTGAATTCCAAGATGCTTTGGTCTTATTCTCCGAAAAGAAAATCTCCTCCGTTCAGTCCATTATTCCCGCTCTTGAGTTGGCCAACGCGCAAAGGAAGCCCCTAGTTATCATTGCGGAAGATATTGACGGCGAAGCCTTAAGTACGTTGGTCGTTAACCGTTTGAAGATTGGACTTCAAGTGGCAGCTGTGAAGGCACCAGGTTTTGGTGACAACCGCAAATCAACTCTGACCGACATGGCTATTTCGTCTGGTGGTATTGTTTTTGGTGATGACGCCAACTTGGTGAAATTGGAGGATGTTCAAATTGGCGATCTGGGCAAAGTAGGAGAAGTTGTGATAACAAAGGATGACACTCTTCTGCTAAAGGGCAAGGGCAAAAAAGAAGACATTGACAGCCGTGTGACTCAAATTAGAGATCAAATTGAGGACACAACATCTGAGTACGAAAAGGAGAAACTGCAAGAACGTTTGGCCCGTCTAGCATCCGGCGTTGCACTTTTACGTGTTGGTGGCTCTAGTGAGGTTGAGGTAAATGAGAAAAAGGACCGAGTACATGATGCCTTAAATGCGACTCGCGCTGCTGTTGAAGAAGGTATTGTGCCTGGGGGTGGCACTGCCTTGATCCGTTGCATTCCTAAACTGGACGGCCTTAAAGGGGCAAATGAAGATCAGGTAAGCAAACAATGATCTTAGCTCCCTTGAATAATTTTATAATATTGTTGCTCTTGTTTTTCAGAACATGGGAATTGACATTGTTCGTCGTGCTCTCCGTATGCCATGCATGACTATTGCCAAAAATGCGGGCGTTGATGGTGCCATGGTCGTCGCAAAAGTGGAGGTAAAAGATGGCGACTACGGCTACGACGCGTTGAAGGGTGAATATGGAAATCTGATCGAAAAGGGTATCATTGATCCCACCAAGGTAGTGAGAACCGCCTTGACTGATGCAGCTGGCGTTGCTTCCTTACTGTCGACAGCTGAAGCCGTTGTTACTGAATCACCTAAAGAAGAAACCGCGGGTGGTATGCCTGGTATGGGCGGCATGGGTGGAATGGGCGGTATGGGAGGAATGGGGGGTATGGGCGGTATGATGTAAAGAAGCATTCTAACTATCCAGCGCATTACTGCTTTTAGACATAAATTGTACCTCTTGTTTCGTTCTATTATTATTATTACGTTTCTTTTCTTACGTTTACTTCAATTATATTATATACATATTATATATGTAAATTAAGCGAATTTATTGTTCTTCGGCACACAAGCCAACTGCTTTGATCTTAAGACTTTCATTATAATTAGAGATTAAATCATATCGGTGCGTGCGCAGAGTACAGTAAATTTGCTGCAAATAAATAGTTTTACGTTACCTGTGAAATCTTAAAAAAAAAGCGTCTTGAAAAACCTGTTAAATTGCATTTATCTTTTCGGGTTCTTCTAAGTTTGTACATACATTCATGTATGGCGTCGTGTTACGGGCAAATAAAATATAAAGTTTTTAAACGATTTTTTTTATTCTGGCTCTAAAATTATGAACGTTTGAAAGAAAGCATCGTGTTGATGGTAATTTTCATTACAGTTGTAGCCACCACAATTCGTCGAATGTTGTTGAAGGCGGTTGATAGGTTAGGTTAGGTTAGGTTGAAGTAGCTGCCGGCAAGCCGACACACTTAGACCATTATAAGGTCCCTTGTAATACCACATGAATCTAAAATTCAATTCTTCCTACTCGTTGAACCAATAAATTGGAACTTCTGATGAAGCGAAGGAGATTACGAATGTCTATGATTTTTAGATCGTTCAGATCGTTATAGTAGAACACTCCCAAATGGAGTTTTCGTCTTTGTGAGAGAGCCGTACAGGTGCAGAGCAGATGGAGTATTGTTTCTTTCTCCTCCTCGTCAAGACAGCTTCTGCAAAAATCGTTAGACAATACGCCAAGCCTTGTTGCATGCCTGCCTATGAGACAGTGCCCTGTGATGACACCTATTGTAGCACTGATGTGCTTCCTATCAAAGGAGATCAAGTGTCTAGAACGTTTTTGATCCAGCTTTGGCCAGATCTGTTTTGTCGCTAGACATGTCGAGCCGGTTGTCCACCTAAGATTTTTTCTATTGATAGCATCCAGCTTTATATGAGTTTACAAGTAGCGATCGGAATAGGTAGTGTAGTTCCGTGTTTGGCGAGTTCATCAGCCTTACAGTTACCTGGGATGTCCCTGTGCCCCGGCACCCAGCAGAGGTGAATATTGAACTGTTCTGCCATCTCTCTAAGAGACGAGCGACAGTTTTGGGCTGTTATGGAATTTGTAGAGACTGATTCCAGGCACTTGATAGCAGCTTGACTATCCGAGAAGATACAGATATCTTTAGCAGATATCACGTTTTCTTTCAGCCAAGATAAGACTTCTTTTATCGCCATTATTTCCGCCTGGCGGTTGGTACTATTCCTACCTTTCCAAGATACCACAAATTAAAACGGTTAATTTGGAGAAGCCAAACACGAGTACGGACATCGATTAGCCGATTAAAGGGTAGACCTTCTAGCTTCTACGTGTTATCCTCAAGTAGTGTGATGAGAAATATGTTGGCTCATAAGCAGCGTTCCCTCCCCTGTCGTTAGGCAAAGTTCTCATTGCGGTAAAAATTGGTACTCAAATGGGTCTGAAGGTAGTACGCAATAATGTACCTAAAGAAAACGGCTTTATGGTATTTTTCAATAAGAATCGGAAATTTGTTTAACAAAATTCACTACTATACATTTTCAAATATTTGTTTTATATGAACACACATTTTTTATTCATTAAAAAAAATATCACAAAGAAAAGCTTATTTCAATTTAACATAAATTATTTCATTCATCCACAAAAAATAAAGGAAAACGTAACCTTTAAGGTTTATTTATATTTAAGAATAAATTATAAGTTAAGTATGTATATAAAAATGAACGAACAAAAAAACAAAGAAAAATATTCCACAGTTATATCATCATTTTTGAACATTAAAAAATGTAAAAAAAAAAACTTTTTTATAAAAAACATAAAGTAGTGAATTATACATTCATATCACAATTCAATATTCAGCGATTTTGTAGTTAGCGATTAAAGTTTATTTCCTGAAAAGATATAGTCCCATATAATATGTCCAGCCTTCCACACGAATATTGAAGATACTTACAAATAATGCGCATTTGAGTGGTAGTTATGTGCTGCTGCAAATTTAATTAAATCCACAGTCAGTGGGCTCAAACACATCATTTTTAGCTAGCTCTTTAGCAAACATTAGATGGTTAACAGTTTCTACTAGACTTCACTACCACAGTTGTTCAGGAAAGCAATTCAGAAATAGAGGCGCATCCTGCGCGACAATTCAAATTGGAACATGTATTTTGTAGTTTAAGTCTAGGCTTGTTTTTTTGAGCTTCAATATCAGCAAAGCAAAGTAAAGTAGGAATATGTGCACTTAAACGATTCCCAGCAGCTTTCTGAACAGTAGGTTTTATCTAAAATGGTGGCAGCGTGGGCTTATTCAGTAAGTAGCATGATACAACATGACTGGGCACATCACATGAAGTAACTTTTTTCAGTCAGAGAAATACAATTTTTTTTCATAAAATTTTCCAAGATATTGATCCTTCCTCATATTTTGGTGTTTAAAAAACAGTGGAGAAATATAAAATCTGAAGATGTACTGGTACAAGAAATGGATCTCAAAGATTAATACACTAATATCTTACGATTACAAGTATTAATAAGGTATATTTGTCTAAAACAGTATTTGTAGCTTAAATAGAAAATAATTTATCTACTATATAAAAATAAGTCGGGTTTTCCTTCCTGACGATATAACTCCAGAACGGCTTAACCGATTTGAATGATTTTTATTTTGTTTTGTTAGTCTTAGATCAGGGATGGTTTATGAAAAAAGAAAAGTCGAAAAATTCTCAACAGTTGGCGTTGTAGGCACATATTTCGTTTTTCATGGGGAAATGCACTTTGAAAAAAATATAAACTGGATAGAAATCGAGTAGTTTCAAATACAAAAAAAAATATTTTAAATTTTAAAAGCAATATTGTTGTTGTCAATTATTTTAATGATTTTCCAAGCAAATTGTTGTTGTCAAAAATTTTGAACTTTATTTTTTAATATACGATATAGCTAGCTACCTAATAAGTTTGTTTATGTTTACTATGTTACATTAAGTAACTTTTTGAAATGAAGTAGATGCTTTGATTTGTTTTATCCATCATTTTTGTTTGGGAAGTACCTACAAATTTTCAATATCCTTGCATTTGAATAGGTGGGTAAGTTCAAATGGAGGGGTGATTGAGTGAGATGACGAGGACAATGATGACAGGCAACAGGAGTTGCTGAGCGTTTTGAGTGTTCACTAAGGGGTTGTTACGAAAAATGAATGAGTAACAATCATGGTTACTATGCTCATTCATGAGTAGGGTTATGGGGAGGGCAACTCAAAGCTACCATAACACCTTCGGTACCGGTGTGGAGAGTGAAGGGAGAAGGCTTACCAACCAAGTTGATAGGTGTGGTTAGTTTTCTTCTAGGCTGTTAAAGTTACAAATATTTCTTTTAGAGTTAGTGTTTATTGATGGCGAATAAAGTGCGCAGTTGGGCATGATATCACCTAATCGTCCAATACACGATGCATTCAACCACGAATTGCAAAGAGAACAACAAAACAATACGATACTGCAGCAATAGCCGAAGCAGTTCGTAAAAATGTTCTGCAATTGAATCGACAACAAATGATTGCGTATGACTCTTTGATGGAAGCTGTGAACAAAAGAACTGGTAGCATTTACTTTCTGGGTGCTCCCGGAGGTACTGACAAAACGTTCTTAATTTCATTGCTTTTGGCACGGATTTGATCTCAGCATGAGTTGCCGTGGCATTGGCTTCATCTGGAATAACAGCAACTTTGTTAGAAGGCTACCGAACTGCACATTCAGCATTGATATTGCCACTGAACATGCAAATCAACCAGACACATTCTTGAAAAATCGAAGAAAAAATGCGAAGATTTTACAATGATGCAAATTGATCGATTGGGTCAAATGTACGATGGCCCCACAAAAGGTCAATGGTGGCGGTGGACAGGACGTTGAAAGATCTTCGTGTCAATCAAAACATTTTTTGAATAGCCATGGTTGTATTATCCGGTGATTTTCGGGAGACTCTTCCAGTTTTCCCACGATCAATTGCAGCTGACGAACTAAATGCGTGCTTGAAAGCATCAAATTTGTGGCTTCATGTCAAGACACTCCGATTGACGAGATCAAACTGCAGATGTGTTTTCGAAGCAATTGTTGGACATTGGTAATGAAAAGATTGCAGTTGAAATCTCGACCGGACTTATCACTTTGCCCACTGATTTCTGCCACATGACCGATTCTAAGGAAGAGCTCATTCGAAGTGTTTTTCCGGGCATACCGAAAGAATATAGAGGAGAAGATGTGTTGATTCCACGCATCCCGATGATTCCAACGGACTTACCATTCGAATTCAAACGACTGCAATTTTTTACTACAAATCTTTGCATTGAATGTTAATATCATCTATTTTACAGGAAAATAAAAGGCATTGAATTAATTTGAATTACTGACAAATTTTATTTAATCACCAAACTAAGTTTAAATCAAAAAAAAGCTTCAAATAGATAAAAATTAGGTGGTACGAAGTTCACCAGGTCAGCCAACACCAGATGAACCGCATCAATTTCTGCAAATATATTTCATTTCGTCGATGGTGGATCAGCTGAATGTGCGGTGCAATATACAGGGAACACAACAGTTAAAGAGACGAATTATTGAACAGTTGCAAGCAATTTTTCATTTAGAAAATCATTGTTTTTCACATGGGCAGCTATACGTTGCGTATTCACGAGTTGGGAAACCATCCGCTTTATTTGTGTTAACGTCAGACCAAAAAACAAAAAATGTGGTTTACCAAAGAGCAATTCAACGAAACGGATAATTTGCGGACACGTATAAATTACACTTCATTTTTGTAATCGTGATGTGAAATGAAATAAATACAAGAAAAAAATAATAATTTTTCTTCATCTTTTAGTCCTCAAACGAAATGTTACAAAAAACGAAGCCATCTGGTGGCGAAACGGAGTTCGTCGGGTTTGCTAGTTGCATATATTAATAAAAGCCCTTATATTTATTTGTTATTTTGAAAATTAGTTCGATTATGCATTTCTTTATGAATTTCCACCAATCACAAC
Source organism: Cheilosia vernalis (assembly GCA_949126925.1). Taxonomy (NCBI): domain Eukaryota; kingdom Metazoa; phylum Arthropoda; class Insecta; order Diptera; family Syrphidae; genus Cheilosia; species Cheilosia vernalis. Next base: position 34,072,983 of record OX421360.1, on the reverse strand, counting down.
CAACGAATAGTATGTACTGTAAATAGAGAAACTTTGTGAACAGATTCATATTATACAAGGAGGGCAACAAAAATGTTCTCCCCCTGGTGTTCAGAAGTATACATTTACTCCCAAGTGAATCTTGCTGGGAATGAATACCTAGTGTGAGTCGTCGAAGTGTCAAGTAGAGCGTAGTTGTTGTAATTGCGTGCTGAAAATCCTACTTTACTTTGCTTTGCTGAGAACGAAGCTCAAAAAACAGGGCTTCTGTTGTTACAAACAATTTTTGGAAAATTTGGAAAATAAGAAATGAGTTATTGATATGCAATTATAAAAAGTAGTACGCGGCGATCCAAAGTAGTATCGTACTCAGTTAAAAAAAATGTACTCAAAAACTTAAAAACGCTACAATTGTAGCACGGGAGGGAACGCTGCTCATAAGATGCTGCCGAATCTGAGAAATAACCTCATTCCAAGGGAAAGCTGCAATTCTTTGGAAAGCGGGCTCAATCAACGGTAAGTTTTACCATCGGTTTTCTAAACGCCATCCCTTGAGTAGACTGAGCAATATCGTTCTCAAACGTTTTTTGGTCATCTTATTCACTTCCAAGCTAATGGAATGGTATCTGAAAAGAAGTGTGTAAAAGTCAGCTTATGTTGTAATTTGTGTTTGTAAAACTCTATTAAATTTATATAATTGTATACATTTTTCACAGAATTGTAAAAAAACACACTTTAAAGTTTGACAATTGACAAATGTTTTGGTGTTGGTGTAAGTATGTGTGAATCTCGGATGCAACGAATTTTATGGGCTGGGCCCTTTAAGAGATCGGTTGTTTTTAGCATAGACAATATAATAGACAAGTAATGTCTCTGTGCCTTGATTTTGTGCTGTTTTTTCCGCAATGGCGGTGTCGGAAAGGGTTCACGTATAGGCGGATTCTATAAATGTGTGAGTGATGTCCAAAGATAATGGAATACAGAGATATATATCTTTCCAGTGGAAGGGCGGCTGCCTACAAGCTGTTTTCCAGAAAAATTCATGAAGTCACACACACCTGCTCATTTCTATTATAGTATATGTGAGTTCATGAATTGGACTTTAATGCAAGAATTCGGTGTTCTCTATTGTGTATTTCACTATCTTTTCAGTTTAATCAACACCTCCACAAAAACTAAACAAATTCAAAACGTAACACAAAACAATTAAACACCGCGATGCTCATAAAAGCAAGATGATTCGCGGTCGTCCATTAGCAGCATGCTTTTTTGTTGGTCACACGTATTCACAGACGGGGGTTGAAATTACAAAAACAACAATGTAAACAAATGGGTTTTGGGGGGATAGACGTACGAAAGATAACCATCTCTTTTATTCATTCATCTCTGGTGATGTCGCGAACTGACAACTTCCAATTTTTCCTGTTCTTATATCGCTTTGTTCCTGCAAATTCCAGGCGAGCTTTCCCACACGCGACCTTTAGGTAGCGAGAAGGATGTCGGATGAGAAGAAATGACAACAGCGTGACCGTTGTGCGACAATTTGGTACCTTTTTCGATGGCACTAATACAATTTTTTGTTCCTTTGTTCCTTTTTATTATTTGGAAAATTCACATTTTAGGACTATTCGCATTAGAGCCAATGGCGAACGAACTACGAACAAGCGAATTTGTTTACACTTCAATCACTTCAATCATTGTTTAATGTTAAATGCGATAGAATTTTTTCATTCGTGGGTTTGTGGATCCGCGAATGTTTTATGTGGATTGTGAATAAAGTGTGACAATTCGCTGCAAGAATTTTCAATTGCTGTAATAATTGTAAATTGAGCTATTTAAATCGATTGAGAGTCCGATTTTTTTTAGATTAGACTCAAGATTAATTTAATATAAGGCTTTGGTGATAAATAGTATACAAATCAATTTTCAATTCATAAATACAATTAAATTCATTTGTTCGCAATTCGCGCTCATGTGAATAGTACTTAAAAAAGTTTTCAAAAACTGTGATTTCAAAATGAATATGTTTAAAAAAATAACGCGTAAATAGTGTAAAGCCGGCTAATACTTGTTAAATGTTGGGAGAAAATACTGAATTTATGTAACAGCGTCAGAAAAAGGCACACAAAACTAAATTGAAAGAGATCTTAAAAGTAGATATAAAAATGAGTTGATATAATTCATAAACAAAATTCAATTAATTTTTTATATATTTATAAATAAAAATCAAAGCTAAAAGGTTTTCATTTTAAAATTTGTCATTTGAAAACGAATTGCATCTAAAGTACTGTCTAGCTTACCCGCAGAACAACCTTAAAGACATCTAATTCTAATGTGATTTGGTTGTTTTGGGTTTATTTATAAAAGAAACGTTGTGAGAGAGTGATCTTTTTACAGTCTATATTGTCTTGTGAAACTAAAACCAAAATTTATAACCTTTCTCTAACAATCCGGGAGATCGTTGCGAAATTGTGAAAAGCAACAAAAAAAAAGAGGGGTGAAAGAAAAAAGTGTCATTTCTAAAGCTACTCTGCAATTTAAGAATTTTCGCACAATATTTAACAATTGTTGGCTCCCCTAACACTATAATCGTGTTCTGATAGATAGCACCGTTATATTTTATAGAAATTCATTCGGAAATCACAGCGTTTCTAAAATTCCCAAAGTGAATTTTCATACTAAAAAAAGGGAAAAAGTAGCAACAAATAGTATGAGCGGGTCCTCGAAAAAGTGCCAAATTATTGCACTACGGTCACGTTGGTCACAGCACGCGGCTCACTCAAACACTCAAATCCGATTCGGAACGTTCCCTAGCGACATCGCCTCAAAAACCGCACAAAATCAAGGCACAGGTGTATAAAGAAAGGAAATTCAGGAAAATCACTGTGCGGTCCCGATTTGGCATCCAATGATTCTTCCTATTAAATATTTACTTTTCTATGTCACAGATTTATTAGCAAACTACGTATAAAAACAAAATGGCATCCGGAAGTAATTAACGGGCAATCAGTAGTTGTTTCGGATAATTGATTTGACTTGTTTTAAGTCATCAATGGGAAAGTTTTCAAAGTGATTGCAAAAATGTGGCGCTCCGGAATAATTGCGGGTAGAACGCCCTTGACACCTGAGGCGTCTGATTTTCGATTTCGTTCATACGTCTTTATTAGCATTAAATGCTAACATCGTAGGTATTGCATATTTCTACAATCCATTAGCCTATTGAGTATACGTCAGTGTCAAGCAAGAAGAAGAAAAACAATTACGTAACAGATTTTAAATTGCTGGAACTTTAGGTTCGTTCGGAAATTTTTTTTGCAAACGTAAAATTATTTAAAATTTGCTAAGAAACTGTGCAAATGCGGTCTGAGAAAATTTAAAAAAAATGTGTGAGAAATCCCTTCCCCTCTTTTCATCTTTTCGTAATTTTTTACTCGCCGAATTTGGAATTACTGAAAAATGAAAACTGCCAACTAAGTGACAGCTCAAAAGTTTGACAAGTATAACTCTATTTATTTACGTCTTCAACGATGTCAGAAGAACAAGTTATAATTAATTGTTCTCCTAGAACATATCAGCGCATTCAAAATGATCACTTTTTTGTAGATGCTACATTTTACGACAAATTGACATTTCTTAAACTTTTTGTAAGAAAACCGGTCAGGTATTTCTCTTGAAATTGAGAGACTTCTCACTCGATTTTAGAGATTTGACATTTTTCATTTTTATATGCTGAAAGTACAAGAACGGACATTTGATTTGTTATAAAATTGACGAAAAGTTAATATTAATGTGCAAAATTATTATGATAGTCGTGTTTTAAATAGCTTGCATCAAATCAAAGCAAATCAATGTAAAGTAGAATCTACAGCGCACACTTACAACCTGCTTACAACAACTACGTCCTGCGTGGCATTTTCGAGATTCACACTTGGTGTTTATTTCATGTGGAAGTGACTTGACAGCAGCAGCTCATGTTGGAAAATTTCTGGTGAGGTGTGTAAAAATTGTTAGTACCTATACTGCAAATTAAAAGTAGAGACACACAAAATTTTATACCAGTATGTACCACTCAAGCACATATTTATGTAATTGAAAGTGATATTTTGCGCTGTCTTCTGCTGAGATGGGCGTTCAAAAAAACACGACTTATGTACAGACTATCTCGTTGTCCAGTACGAGGTATTAAAGCAAGAACTTTATTATTGACTTCAAAGCTGAGTTCCAGCCAATAGTTTACCGATTAATAGCAATTCAGCCGTAACCTAAAGTAAGTCAAATTCAAAAAATTTAAATAACGGAGTGTTTGTGAAATGCGCACAGGACATTCAATTATATTTAATCGTTACTAAAGTTTACAAAATTCTGTTTATATCTTTTATTCTGCACTTGTTTAATATATATTTAAAACCAAATTTTTTTCGTAACTAATTGGTTCAAGTCAACATTGACCGTTTGTTATATGTTTTTAATTAATATTTTATGTGTCAAAAAACTGCAGAAATTGTTTCCATTATTGGAAATTCGCAGTTAAACTGTTTACATTGCCCAGTGTTACCCAATTCTTCTGCATCAAAATATACAGATGTAGACTCCTCGGAATTGTCATAAGATGCTGAAGGACTGGTTTTATAAAAATGCCACAATATATTAAAAATTCAATTACATTAAATTTTACGTTCTTACGTTAAAAGTATGTGCAGAAGTTCACCCAGTATAGTTATGTTTTTTGTGAATTTTAGGAAACTTGTTTCACAAATTGCTAACAAAAGGCAGTCGTGTCCATTATATCCGTACCTGTTTGGAAAAGGAAAAATATTTTCATTTAATAAGCCTGAGAAATGACTGTTAACATCAGCTAAGAATAGCAAGTTTTATAATAAAATTCTCTGCATTTGGTGTGTTTCATGAAAAAAAAAAAACTTAGCGTTTTGGTGTGATTAGACAGTGGCACATTATAATAAAATGAACAAGAACAATGCTTCAAAAAGTGTTGCTTTTTGTGTGCAGCAGGCTTTAGGAATTGAATATTACTACACCGTGGTCACATGAAATTTCTCATTCGTATGCACTGATTAATGTCGTTTTCGATTTGGCTTTTCAGATTTTGATCTGAGATTTCAGATTTCTGCTGCCAAAACGAACATGAAATCTGAATTATATTGGTATGTGTGTGTATTGAGTTGGCGGCAAAAAAAAACATATTTGCACTTGCACTCGAAATCCATTTTAATTGATTTTCACACATTTATAGTACTGCATTTCGAAATCATTTAATATAAAAACTCGATCCCATACGCGTTAAATAAATAATTCAGTTAAAAAAGCAATCGTTCCAACGATAAACAATTCGTAACCGACGCTGTGTGTCATAAACATTGGTGTTATGTGGTATTCGTTTGGGCTTCTTCAGATTTGCCCTCAGATTCCAGATTTCGTGTGGCTAATCGAACATAAAACTTGCTCTTGCTCTTTTTTGTGTTGATATTCGTGCGATTTGAATATGTGTAGTCTTCGACACTTTTCTAAGCGATTTCCATTCACTGGTTAAATTTTGTATTAAAACATTAGAAATATTTGTCCCGATTGATTTCTAAATATTTATATATAAATAATTTACAAAAATAGATTCACTCGATGCAATGCCTTTCTTTGCTGGAGAAAAAATTCACTAAAAAAGTAAACAAACTCCATCAGTTGTCAAACTCAAACGCACTTGTATTGGTAAATCTGAGAAAATATCTAGATTCGCAAAAGTGCTCTGAAATCTGAAAAAGATTGCTTTTTCCTGTAATAAACGAACATAAGAATTGCTCTGAGAGCAAAAAAAGTGCTCTGAGAGCGCCCAATCGATTACCACATTAGTGAAAGTATGTGTAAAATCTGAGGAAAAATTGAGATTTCTCAAAAGTGATCTGAGATCAAAAAAAAAGATTGATTTTTGTGGCAAATAGAACATGAAAAGCAATCTCGATCAAAAAAAAAAATTGATTTTTTGTCAAATCGAAAACGACGTAAAATATTCACAAACCTGTTACTTTTGCAATGCTAATAAGATTGTACCATTTTTAAGGTTCCGTACCCAAAGGTTCCGTACCCAAAGGGGATGTCTCTCCGTCTGTCTGTCTGTCCGAACCCACTAAGCCAATTTTGTTACCAGGTCTATCTCAAGAACCGATTGACATAGGATGCTAAAATTTACACACAACATCCGGTATAACCTCTAGTTAAACGACAAATACCAATGGAAGAAATACATCGATTGGTTTTCGATTAATTAGTAATCTGGTGAAAAAAATATTTTCATTCGCCGAAAAAACCGTTTATTTCTTGATTCACAAAAAATACATATATTCCTTTGTTGTGGATCATGTTCTTATCTATATATGTGCTGAATACTGTTTTGCCGAAAAGTTAATAGTTTACAAGATATTTTCAAAAAAGATAATTTTACCATGTAAAATACGTTGCTCTCATAAGTTTTAATCTCTACTACGCAGTTGTGCACAATTGACCCCATCAAAGACACTCGTTGGGGAGTATAATACATTTTTTGGGGAGTACAGAACAAAATGAAAGTAATATATTTTTAGTCAACAGTTTTTAATTGGGTAAGGTCGCATACGGAATGGAAAATTGGCGTGGGTTGGGTACTAGGTAATAATTAGAAAATGAGATTCATGTGCGAGTAATTTTTGAGAGTAAAAATATAAAGTAATTAAATTAAACTAAATTGTGATAAATTCATGAAGAGGGGAAAGATTGAATGATATTATAGATTTCAAATAATATCTGATGTGTTGGACTTTAGCCACATACGGAACCTTCGGTGCACGAGTGACACTCGCACTTGGCCGGTTTTTTTATAAATAGTATGAACATTTTGTGTAATCATTGCATACAAACAGCATAGAGCGATCAGTGCAAATGGAACCAAATATCAGAGATTACTTTTACAAGGTTGGAAAGGAAAAATTATTTTCCTTTTAAACATATACACCACAATCCACAATGACAAAACACGAACAATTTTTCTCGGCTGCCTAGGATCGGGGTGTAGGAAAATATTTATTTTTTAAATCAATTAAGTACATACTTGTCAAGGATACTCTCGATTGTTGCGTAAACACTCCAGCGGTTAATTTTATGTTGTAGCTCCTGTGCTGTATGCAGGTAACGTTGATATTCAGGAATGAAAGGATTTTTTCTAAATGTCGTTGCATTCCAAGGCAAAAAAAACATTGCCTTTAGCACATAGCCCACAGTCAGCGATTCATATTCAAGATCAGCAGGAATTCCAATACCAGCAATGAACTAAATTATGGATTTGAGTGTGTGGAACAAAGAAACGTACATCTAAATCGAACTAACCTGATGCCTTGTTGGTGCTTGTCGGGGGAACAACAAGTAACGTTTACTTATTCCATGGGCTTCACTTGGATTACCCAACAACGGTAGTAAAAGCAATAAATGTACCAACGCCATTGCTGAATGTCTTAAACTGAAATCGATCGTACGTAAAGTAATTGCCTAGAGCAGAATATACATATCTTACCAACAAGTGATAATTTGTTACAAAGACTACCTAGTTCTTTTACATTTCTGCATTCTGTGTTGTTAGCTTGGCTGCACAAATAACGCTCAACAGCCTCTAAGGAGGACAAGTGTGCGGAAAACATACCCATTCTAATTGGGTGCGAACTACATAGAAACTACTGCATTATAATATTATTCCTGTGTAATGATCAGGAAGGTGATGCACTTTTTATAAAGTTCCGTGGAGGCACTAGCGGATTTTATTTCAATGTCTTCAAGAAGAACGGAATAGGAGCAAAGGGCGCAACTAATATTGGAAACTTATGTCGTTTTCCATTGGGACTACCAGAAATCTTTTTCAGGCTGTTCAAATTGCATTTGTTTTTGCAGAAATCACAAATGGATATCGACATGAAAAATGTTTCCCCTATTGCACATAAAAAATGGAGTATATTGCTGATTGTCTGCAGATGACGAGGAAAACTATGTAGATAATAGTTCCTCCTAAATTATATCCATGGCTATTTAATGTGTTTCGTTATTATTGGTTTTCACGAAACTTCCCCCATTTGTCTTCAAAGCAAACTTCTTAAAATGACTTCAACAGCTGTGCAAAGTATATTGGTAGGTATAGTGAGAGTGTGTGTAGATCTGAAAAAATATCGAGATCTGCAAAAAGTGATCTGAATCGAAAAAAAGATTGATTTTTGGTCCCAATGGAACATGAAAAGTGATTTAGATAAAAAAAAAATTGATTTTTGGTCCCAATTGAAAACGACATTATTTTTATGGCAGTCATCGAAGCACGGACGCAATATGAGCAGAACAAAGATACCGAAACCCCGGAAGAAGCGCTTGCGAAAAGCGATAGAAATCATTTCCAAAGGTTGAGCAAAATGGGCTCCTTTAAGTCTATAAAATCACCACAAGTATGTGGAATTACGTCAAGCGGATAGGTAATGTAAATTAAGTACTTCCACATCTAGGAAGAATATTTGAAAGAAGTCCGACACTGGGCTCATTTTCAACTTTCGTTTTGCTTTTTTGTTAGCATGGAGTCTATTCCCTAACCGAGGTCGGAGGAAGGCCCATTGCAGGTACAAGTCTCGAGTTCAAGATTGTTGCATTCTCGTACTCATTCAGAACGGGTTACAAAGTTGAGCAAGGCAAATGCTCCAGCTGACTTTTAAAACACACACCACCACATATGCAAGGAAAGAAAAATCTCGTTTTATGTTCCATTGGGCACGAAAAATCTGAAATCTGAGAGCACAATAAAAAAACGACGTTAGCCGTTCATATTTTAATAAAATAGAATCAAAAAATATTCAACTTCAATTCATCTCAGTTTTATTTAAACAAAAATTTTCATCAGATCATCGCTCACGTCTAAGACATTCGAAAAAATATCCACTAATGACTTTTTACAGTCTTTAAATATCAAACTACAGGGTGCACCAGATCTGCCCAGCACTTCCGCTTGGAAATATTCGTTGTCCGAATGTGATGATATCTCATCTACTGACGTTGATGGTCTTTACAAAAAAAGAAGAGAAAAAACAAAAACGCATAATATTAAAATAGATCAACAATATCAATATAAAACAGATATAAAACTTACGTTAAGACGATGTGCACCAATTCGGCAAAAAGTCCGTTCTGATAGTGAAATGGTGTCCCAGCTGTTTCACAGATGCTTTTTAATAAACACGACCGTCCAACAAGGCCTTTTCTACAAAAATACGCTTTGTAAAAAATTCAACTCAACAGAAGAAGAGAAGGAAGTGGGAACACTTGATACGATTTTTTTCTAAAATATTACATTATATCAAAAATCCTAACAAATACTTGTCGAATTTTGATCTCATCTCATTTCCACAAAAAATTCAAAAGCAGTTATTGCGAAAGCATTAAAAAATAAAGATTGGTCTGGTCAAAACTAAATTGGTCGGTAACATCACTTTTCCTAGGTCAGCCACATATACTGTTACAAAATTCTTGACATGATTTGTGGGCTAGCCCTCCATCAACGTCAGCTGAAAAAACTTCGTCATGTGAGCTGTCTACGCCAATAAAAACTGAGTCTCATCAAGTCATCCAGCTGCCAGACTAATTAAACTAGGTACATAAACGCTCCCATTTATAGTTTTTATTTTCAATGAATGACAAGTCAGGTACCTACATTATTATGTAAAACGTTTCGTATCTAGTTTGTTCATATAGAACTGCAATTTCGTTGGGCATTGTTTTTGGGACGATATAGAAACATTAGTAACAAATAAAAGCTACCAAAGTATCAAGAAGGAAAAGAAGAACTATTTAAGTTCTCTGTATTATTTACCAACTGAAAATGCACATATCAACTATTTTCTGGTCACTTGTATAAAATGATAAGCGAATTTAAACTCAATAACAGAAAATTGTTTGTCATCTAATCCTAGATTTAGGTTTTTGTTTTTGACATCTAGATCTTCACTGTTGACATTTTTTGTAATTCCAGCTTAAAGGCTCTGCCAAAATGGCGCGATACACATGCATTACGAAGTTAAGGAAAATGTGAAATGTGGAACTGTTGCTGTATTCAAGTAACTTCTCGTAGTTTTGTATCAAAGTAAATTGGAATATATTTTTTTGAATAAAGATAAGCAACTCATTCGTATTTATAAATGCTTCATAAGCGAATAATAACCTTTCCCAATGCAGTCAACGCTCTTGCAAGAGATAAGGTATTTAATTAAAATTCAAAATAACAAAAGTATAGGAAATTAATAACATAAACAGTGGGGGGCTAGAGAGAGACCAGAAGAATAAAAGTGCAAAATTTGTTTCAGCATTTTCCAACTAAAATCTTAGCGGATGATTGCAAACTCGGTCTCGTTCTGTGAAAAAGTGAAACGAAAATGTTTTCACCCTTTCACCGAAATTTCGATGCTCGCTCTACGAAAATCTGAAAACAAACTCCAAAAATGGTCATATGAATATTTGTTTTTCACGTCGTGTAGTTACAGACGTCGCGTCGTGTCATAGTTTCTTTCATGATCTTCTGCTAATTTCTTAACGCATACCTACGCTACATAATTATATCTACAACTAAGTAAGCAATTGCAAAAAGTCTCAACTTCCTTGTATGGCTGAGTAAATTGAGCTGTTTATATTACAAACAAAATTCTACTTTTCCACGAATTTGTAAGAAATTAGATTAAAACCTTAAACCCGAATTTTGAACGAATCTTAAAGCTCATACCTATCAGCTGCAGCCTCCAGTGCCCTATAAACGGCCCACCGGTACTTTGACAGATTTTTCTGTTCACTTTCTCGAATTTCGGACAAATAATCGAAATCCGTATCAATTTCGTCCAACTCATTCGAATCGCTATTGACAGATGATTCTGGATCACTCCCATCAAATCCGGTATCAATTTGCACAGCTTCAGCGTCATATTTTTCATTTTTCCGATTATCTTCTTTAATACTTCTACCAGCAATATCTAGGCGGGACGGTACGTATAACTGTGTAGCATTCGACGGCAAAAAGTACTCGTACTTCAATACCCAGCCATTTGTCAGAGATTCAAAATCGAGATCACCCTCAGGAATACCAACACCGAAAATAAGCTAAGGAAAAGTGTCTTAAGACGGTTTTCTGTAGATGGTTTGCAACAAAATCCTACCTGGATACGAGTGGGCGCTGTTGGTGGAAACACTAAAAGCGGTTTAGCTATCCGTTTAATCCTGTTATGTGCTGTCGTATCGGTTTCACTAAACGATGTATATCGCATGCAAATTAGCAGGAAAACTAAAGTACATTTCTTTGCCGCCATGTTGTTTTGCTCGTTGTTCTTAGTGTTTTGAGACGCGGAACACTTTATTACGATGGTTCTGCTAACAAACCCGAGAGAATACTAAAAATCGGCCGGCACGTTGAAAGAAGAGGTTTACATTGTTTTATATAGCGGCAGGTAATAAAGTTGCACTTTCTTTGTAGAGACGAAAGGAGATACCTGGATGAAGATCGCAGTTCAGACCAGTTCAGACTGTTGATGCCTATACGAGTATACTTGTTTCATGGGATATTAATTAACACTATCATAGCTGTCTACTCAATTCGTGCTATAGTTGGTTACGTTGTAACCAGTTAGAACTGTACGATTCATGTTTATGTTACACTTTATGTTTGGTAGTTAATAAAAAATTCCCTATTATTAATGATCTTGAAGTTGTTTAAGTAGGCCAATTACCTATTTGCTTTTTCCATACATAAATGGCAACTTGTGTCCCACATCTTAACTTGAAAATGGAACAAACAACAATAAACCGGGCCTTATAAACGGGATACAAATATACTAGAACGTGATAGAAGTACCTAAAGAACTAAACATTGGAAAAAAAAATTAAGAAAGATTAAAGTAAAAGATAGAAGTAGCAAAATATAGACATTTAATATTTCTTTCAGTCCAATTCTTGTTTTTCTGTAGATGATAGAATCTCAGTTGTTGCCATCAGCAACTTTGGACCGAGTCAAGAAGTGCTCTTTCTATGTTGCATTGAAGCTAAAGTGCACTTCATGGCCAATTCTTTACAAGACAGAAGTGATATTTTAAAAGAATTACCCTGAACTCACCAGAATTGCAAAATGTCAGATTTAAATGTTTGTTGTGTTGTTCGAAACAAAATTTGCGCTATGTGATCCAAAAATATGCAAATTAAGCGGGAGAATGTGAACTTCAATTGAAATTGCGCTTATTAAAACATTACGATTTATTTTAGAAAAAAAAGTAGTAACAGAAAAGGAATCTCACATAAAATGTAAATTATTTTTGTCATTGATATCAGGCGTGTTTTTTGAGCTTCGATCTTAGCAAAGCAAAGTGAAGTAGTAGTGGGGAAAATCTTACTTTACTTTGCTTTGCTAATGTGGTATTCGATTGGGCTTCTTCAGATTTGCTCTCAGATTCCAGATTTCGTGTGGCTAATCGAACATAAAAACGTCACTTGCTCTTTTTTGTGGTGATGTTCGTGCGATTTGAATATGTGTAGTCTTCGACACTTTTCTAAGCGATTTACATTCACTAGAACTAGATAAATATTTTATTAAAAAAATTAGAAATATCTGTCCCGATTGAGTTCTAAATATTTATACATGCATAATTTACAAAAATAGATTCAACCGATACAATGCCTTTCTTTACTGGAGAAAAAATTTACTAAAAATGTACACAAACTCCATCAGTTGTCTCGAACGCACTTGTATTACCGAATAAATCTGAGAAAATATCTAGATTCGCAAAAGTGCTCTGAAATCTGAAAAAGATTGCTTTTTCATGTTCTAAACTAAACGAACATAAAAATTGTTTTGAGAGCGCCTAATCGAATACCATATACCTAAGACCGAAGCTAAAAAAACAGACCTCTCCTTAAAATGAGTGGAGCCGATGTGGAACCTGTACGATGTTAGTACAATTCGTGTTTTTTTGAACTTCGATCTCATAAAAGCAAAGTAAAGTATGAAGCTCAAAAAAAGGTTTGCAATTGAATTCATTGCACTTACCTAGTTAAAAATTAAAAACGGGATATGGAAATTAAATTTTTTAATGCAAATCCAATGAATTATAAACTTTCTGGTACAATTTGAGTAATTTAACAATTTTAGTGTGTTTATGCTGATTTAAGTAATAGAATCATAGTGTTATCGATATTTGATTTAGTAATCCTTCTGGACAAGCATCCTTATATTTGTAGCACTTGTCTTGACGGCCAAGTTCTTCAGCTTCGTACATTGATGATGGTATATTTTCCTCAGCTGAGGAAGTAGGCCTGAAAAGCAAATTATATTAACGTTCGACTTATCTACCAGCTTGTTTATGTTATGAAATTATTCAGGGGAATTGGTAGTTCCTCGCTGTTCACAATTATCGGGTCAAGTCGGGAGGTATAGTCTTCTTTAGTTTCATCTTTAACCATTGTAATTCAGAGATTTTAATTTCCGATATAAATGGTTGCATTGACAAAGTTTCTAAAGTTTCTAAAAGCATAGTTTTTTTTTACCATATATAATTTATTTCTTATTTTGTATCATATTTATAAATACAAGCAAGTTATTTGTTTGCTAACATATTAGAACCGATTATGGTTCTAAAATAAAAACTTATTAATCAAAACTATCAAAGCTAAAATTTGTTTCTTCACAAGTTTTCTCTTTTTTGTCAGGTAAATGTAAGACATTCGTCTTCGTCTTTTACAAACATTTTTGTATTCGAATTTTACCTTATTCCAGAAAAATAATGAATTCAGCTATTTTTCATTATTTTTCATAGACTCGATGTTTGCAATATGAATAAAATTATTAAATGCTTTCAGAGCTTTGTAAGACTTACATTTTTTTTATTGTTTGCCGACATTGGTTTGAGTATTTTTTTTTTTTAATTATTTCCAAATGTGCAATGCAGATTAACCAAAAAGTAGATGAACGCTATTTAAAACGTCAATCCAGGGTTAGTGGGAGGCAGCGTGACCATTGTGTGACTGAAGTTCCATTTTGGCACATTTTTTTTAAGAGCTGCCACAATTTTTTTTTGTTATTTTGGCCCTTGTTTTGGTTGGAGAAGGCGCGCAAATTCTTTTAAAAGCGATTATTTCCAAATAAAAACCTATAAAATTGCACAGTTGCGAGGTTATGTAACTTTCAGGGGTTGGTTCCCGAGCTAAAACCACCGCGGAAGGCTATGACTATGAGGTCTGGGTATTCTTCATACAAAATATGACAGTTTGTTTACAAGGTTGTAAATTTCCGTCGTTTACGCAGATTTTAGGGGTTGGATTGATGAGGCTAGTTGGATTTCGAAATGAATTAATGTCGTTTTCCATTGGGATTTTCAGATTTTGCTCTCAGATTTCAGATTTTTCGTGCCCAATGGAACATATAAGGAGATTTTTCTGTCTTTACATTTGTGGTGGTGCGTGTTACGTATCGTGTTAAGTTCTAATAAATTTTTCATGAATACGTACATAAACAAAATGTGTAGTATGCTCCCTAAAACTCCATTGGAGACATGTAGCTCTGATTCGGCAACTTCACAAATCGTCCGTAGTAAACACTGACTTCCGTTCATTCCATAAAGCGCAAAATACCCGGAAACGCACTGATAAAAACTTGTTCTATTATACAAAGAACGCCGCTTTCTGCCGCCTTCAATACGTGTAACATTATTTCCGACATCACTAAACATTCCACTTAGGTTCCACTAATTAAATAAGAAAAAGTTATCAACCACAATTTTTTCTCCAACAAACATCATTTACTTTTTCAATAAGTTTGTAGTGAGTATCATTCGGTGGTAATCCATAGTTTGTCTCCAAATTGAATGCTACGTACAGATTCCTATTCGGCAGTTCTATTGGAATTGCAACAGCTGCTAAATACTGGGAACATTAAGTGCATTTTTATCTTACAGTACAATAATTGTCAGGTACCAACTTACACCAAATGAATTCCCACTAGTGAAGGCAAGTGTCCGTTTAGTACGCTCACAGGTTATACAACAAGAAATGCAGTACAACACAATCGCAAACAAAGAAATTGATGTGAATAAATGTTTGTTAGAATGAAGATCCATTCTTTTATCTGGCTGAATGAAGACTAAAGCTTTCAAGGAAACAATGTTCTACAATTACTTTAGGGAAATGCTAAATAAACCTACCTAAGTGCAAGTGGTTAATGAATAACATGCAACACATACTGCAACTTAAACAAATGCGTAATAGAGATTAGTAGATGAATACATAGACACATCAAGCTAGGGGCTAATGGTAAAATTGCAGACAAACTGGAGTACAAAATTCACAAGTTAATGTGAAATTCCATAAGATTAATGAGCGAAGCGGCAAAGAAAATGTGTACAACGTGGACACAGTTGTAAATGTGCCGGACTGCTAGCAAGGGGTCTCATCTTTGATCCCCGGAAATACAAAATTATTTCTGGAGGTTTTTTTCCACGGACCTTTTTACTTCTTATTTCTTATTTTAAATTACCTTAAATCTTATATATGCTAATTAAACCATTAATAATGTTGGTTTCTTGAAAACCGCTGGACCGAATTGACATTTTTTATAATGTTGACAATAGTTTAAGAAAGAAAAACATTGAAAAGCTGCATGTCTACCTAGGATGGGTATTAGGACATTAAATACAGATATAGAAATGGGCGATGAAATTCAGAATTCAGCATGATTTCAATTGATGACATTTGTGCGTAATGCTAATCAACAAGCTGTCAACTTAATTAGGAATGACAGAGCACAATCGGCCAATGCATAACGCATTTAATCAAGACTTTAAGCGTGAAACAAAACACGATTCCGAGACATTGAGGGAAACACAGCAAACACTTCAAAGGAACGTTCAGCTAGGTACTGATGGTTGATTTTTTTTTCACGATGCGTAGTTACGAAATGTTTTATCTTGGGTGTTTATCTTGTTTAACTTTGCGAGCTTAGTTTCGTATTGGTAATAAGTTTCTTTTTCAAGAGGGGGTGAGTATTTGTAGCTTTGAAAAGCTACTATAGTGATCTCACTAAGTACTCAAACAGAATAATTTCTATTGGGTTTTTTCTGCGACATAACCTAGCGAATTTTTTGCCTTTAAGTTGTGCTTCTTTACCTTGCAGTGTCTTTTAGTCACATGCCTATCAAATATAAAATATTTTCCTTGCTTCTTCTTTGGCAAACCATTATCCTGCTTGAAAGGTGGTGCTTGTTAGTTGGTTTTTCTAAGCAGTTGACTGTCACTGTCGTGAAAATCTCGGATCACCCTGCTTCCACCGGATAACTCAACAATAGATATATTGAAGCCTTGTTAAAATGTCATATTTACCTAAATTATAAATACTTAATCTTCCCCATTCTCAAAGAAAAATCTAAAAGAAACAGTCTTGCACTTGCATAGCTTAAGAAATTAATCTGCGTTTTAATGGACAGAGAGGTATTTTATTTTTGTTATAAAACATTTTTTTTCATTTAGGGTAATTAGTCAAAAATCACTTTGGTTGCTTCTAGACACCCACTTTTCATCGAGTAACGTGAGCTTGTTTATTCGAAAAGGTTTGATCCCGGAACTCGACTCATTTGAAATGAACGCCGACTTTCTCGGGCGACGAATTGCTTCTCATTAAATCGGATAGAGGGATCATAGGTAAATAAATGCTGCAATGATAAAGTTTCGATTTTAGCTTTTTTAAATATTAATACCTATCCTACGTAGCCGCGAAATCTAAGTGACTTCATTAAAAGAAAAAAATCTTTGCACATAATAATGTATGTAGGGCAGCGAAAGAAAAAGAAAAGTTTAACTTTGTTTGATCATCTAATTTGTAAAGAAGTTATAATTGGATGGAATTGTCACATTTCACTGCTGTTGGAATTCTGTTATTTCTGATGGATCACCATTTCATTGTTGTCACTCAAACCGAAAGGTTTTTATATCATAATTTTGTTTGACATCTCTATAGAAGTTTACTGAATCGAATTTAAAGCCTATATAACCGCAATGTTGATGTTTTATTTTGGAGTGCTATTAGTACTTTGCGCAAGTGTTTCCCTCTTAAATGGAGCGCTTTTCTTCCCTTCGAATAGTGCCTATGGTGTGAGTTTTATATTCGTTTTCGAAGAAAGTCGATTAGGAAAGCAGCATCAAATATTGATTTCATACAGATATTTGCAGCGATTGCTGTCCCATTGGATCTTGGACCTCATAGGAATGTGTTCGTTTCGTATAATTTTGAAGCGAATTACAATTTGCCTCAAAATTGGCAGTTGCCGACGGTAAGTTTTTCAATCACAGTTTCTTATGGAGTGGTGCTTGCTGGGGTGTCTTTTTGTACCAGACTATAGGTTAGTTTGTGTGCTTTCAGCACGTTAAAATGAAAAATGTCAAATCTCAAAAACCTGACCGGTTTTCTTATAAAAAGTTTAAGAAATGTCAGTATCTAGAAAATAAGTTGGAATTGAAGATTTTATAAGCTAAATAACTTTTAAGGTTAACATTTTGAATGCGCTAATATGTTCTAGGAGAACATTGAATTACAACATTTTCGTCCGACATCGTTGAAGATGAAAATTAATAGAGTTTTTACTTGTCCAACTTTTGAGCTGTCACTTAGTTGTCAATTTTAATTTTTTATTTTTCAGTATGTCTGCTCCCTAACAATAATTCATTCGAACACATTAGCCGAATTCTAAACTTCGTTCCCTTACGCAAAAGTTGTGTAAAAGAGAGCCAACAAGCGAGAACAAAACATTTCCCCTCCATAAGAAACTTGCACTGCAATATTAGCCCGAGAAATTTCTTTGGGCTCTTTGGTTATTGCTGACAGACAGACGGTTGTCAAATCATTCTAATATGAAGGTACTTCTTTTTGTTTCTTTT
Organism: Cheilosia vernalis; assembly: GCA_949126925.1. Lineage (NCBI taxonomy): Eukaryota > Metazoa > Arthropoda > Insecta > Diptera > Syrphidae > Cheilosia > Cheilosia vernalis. Next base: position 34,055,049 of record OX421360.1, on the reverse strand, counting down.
TGGTTATATTTCATTTCGGTGAGCAAATTCTTTCGCAATGAGAAGATGTGACAGGTGCCGTGACATAAGGCCATGCGACATAAGGCCATATTTCGAAATATGGCGTTATGACACTTTCACAAAACGACATAAGGCCATATTCGAACATATGGCCTTTTGTCGCTTTGCTAAAGCGTCATAAGGCCATCATTTTTTGCGACATAGGGCCATATTTAAAAAAACTATGGTACATGTTTATATTGTCAACAACAAGAACCTGTCTTTACGGTTAGAAAGGTGTTATTTGTTGTGAGAACACTCGGTGAGGCCACTCATACATTTCGCTATGCAAAAGTGTAATAAAGCCAACTTTCAATAGTTGGTCTTATTTCACTCCGACAATGCGCAACACGCCAAATTGGTGTTATTGCGCTTTCAAACTATGAAATCTGTATGGGGGGGCATGCTGCCCCCCTGCAACCCTCCTGCTTGGGTTTGCTGTTGGATTACGGGGTGGGTGCAAGGTTGGTCTTATTACTCAAATTTTGTTGGCGTTATTGCGCTTTTTCGGAGTGAAATAATATATATACATACAAAATAAAACATCCTTATTTAATCTTTTATAGCTTTGACTAACCAGAACAGTAGAATAACTTGAAAGTGACATAAGCCCATAATGGCCTTATGACGCATTAGCAAAGCGACAAAAGGCCATATGTTCGAATATGGCCTTATGTCGCTTTGTGAAAGTGTCATAACGCCATATATTGAAATATGGCCTTATGTCGCATGGCCTTATGTCACGGCACCGATGTGACATATTGTCAATATTGAACCAGAAAGTAAGGGAACAGGCCTAGTAAGTCGAGATTAAGATACTTGTCAAACTTTTGAGCTGTTACGTAGTTGTCAGTTTTAATTTTTAATTTTTCAGTAAGCCGAAAATCGGCGAGTAGAAAATTACGAACAAATGAAAACAAGTGGAAATGGATTTTCCTCTCATTTTTAAAATTTTTTTTGTCAGTCGCATTTTGTTATCAAATTTTTAATAATTTTACGTTTGCAAAAACGTACCTGAACGAAACTTTATATTTATTTAGTGCACCATAAAACAACAAATTATGCATCTAGATTTATTTCTTCATGAATTTAGGACACCGAGTGTCAAGCTCTTGGGAACAATTGGCTTATGCGAGAAACAATTATATTCGTAAATTTGGATAAGTGATCCTGCCATATTATTCGTCGTTAAATATTACTTAGTAAGGGGTCAAAGATATGTATAGAATGCAGTTCATAGGTGGTGTGTGGTGACAGTCTAAACAGAATTTTTTTTAAAGATTATTACACATATATCAAAAAGCTTGTCATAGGCGAGGATGATTTGATTTGTTTATGTTGGTACAGACAACAGATGGAAATACAGCATTTTGAACTATACTTCAATAAATCGCGTTTGAACATTACTGGTTGTTTTCAGCAACGTGTTTTTCGTTTCAACGCTTCTGTAAGAGCAGTCACGTTCTTAAGATTATTTTCGTTATTATTAGTTTTTCTCTTCTCGTTTAGAACATAGTACGGAACTCAGCTCACTTGAACATAAGCTGTCATACAACTATACAAATACACCAAACAATTACATATGATCTACTAAACTTTTTGTACAATCTAAATAATGTTAATAACGTTTTCACTCGCACTAACGATTATTCATATTCGTTCAGTATTTAGATATTGAGGACACTCGACGGATGAAAGATCATGCAACTGAAAATCAACAGTCAGAATCCCTGGAAGCTGTCAATGTAACTGACATAAACACCAGCTTTGAGTCCCTTAGCGAAACTACACTTGCACCAGATGACAGTGAAGAAAGCGAAAAGGCAAAAAGTCGTGAAAGAAGATCACTGTTGTCAAGAAAACTATTCTATAATATGCTCAAACAGAAGCTGCAAATGTATGTCATGGTCTAATTTAATTAACCCCAAAATGTCTCTGGCTTAAAAAAAATTTTAATTTCATTCTATATCTAGGCATGGATATAGTGGAGAAAGCTGTTTGCTTCGAATGATTTGTGAATCGAATGCTTCGGGAATCGGCGATGGCAATGGATTTTTTGGATCAATTCTTCACGTTATTTTCGCGTAAGTATTTAATAACAATTCATATTTTTTGTGGGACACTGTATTTTGTTTTAGGGTTTCTAATTTGTTTTGCCATTTATGAATGGATATTAGCTGCTCTCTAAAATTACACTTAAAAGTGGTTTAAAAACAAGAAAACAAATATTAACGAAATGGTTTTGAAAGAAACTCCTTATACTCCTTTTTACACCGAGCCGGAAACTTTTCGACGCATTCATAGGGAATAACAACTATGACGTTTCAATCAGCTGTGAAACACTAGTCGTTAAACTTCGGTGAAAAATTTTTTGGAAACAAATTTCGATCGCATTAATTAGCAAATAAAATTAATTTAGTGCATTTAAAAATAGTATTAACATATCAATTAATTGTGCAAAATGTTAAGTTGTACATTTGTTCGGTCAGACATTCTGCTGAATTTACTTAATATTGCAAAAGGTGTGTGTGTTTCAACAACAAAAGTTTTGAAAACTGAAATATTTATGGAAAAACTGCAGTTGTCGAGTGTTATAGCGAAAACCCGGCTATTAAACAAAGAGGATTACCTACTACAAAATTGATGAAAATTGTAGTGTGACAAACTGATTGTTTTTTTTTTTTTTTGTTTGACTCTTACTCCATGTCTTCACTGTAAAGAGTAATCTATTTTTATTTAGAGTAAAACCTGAACTACTTACATCTAAACGTAAACTACGTGAAGTTAGCCCGCACTTTTTCTAGAATGGAAAACGTGTATTGCAGTTCGATAGACATTCGTTTGTAGTTGTTTGCAGAGAAATTGTTTTCGTTTGTAGTTCAACCGTTAGAAAGTTAGAACTATATGAAAAAAAAAATTTCCAATCCCTTAAAACCGTGTTATCTCCGAAACCGTGCCAAGCAAAGTGATAAAGTTTTCTGTTTCGAAAGTCTTCGCCTTTAATTTAAGGGTTTTTGATTTATATGAAATTTAAGAAAAATGTTGGCTTCTAACTTCCGGTCCCCATAACTCAAAAACTGTTGAACTACAAACGATGAAACTTTTCATTTCTATTCTCTGCACCCTTTTCTACTTGCGATATAAAATAGAAGACAGCCCCCATTACTGGACACTTTTTATTCGCAATTTAAGGGGAGCCTAAAACGCTCTATATTTGCCCATTTTCAAGCGATCCGATATTTCCGTCATTCGCCATATACGTTGCATATTAATTCAATTTTACAACACCTTTTTTTTCAGGCCAAGCTCCTCAAAAGATGAAGGCATACCGGAAGTTTATTACAAAGCCGAGTTTGATGGTCAACAAGCAGAGTGCTCACGTTACAGTAAAAAGTGTCCAGAGAACATTTTGGACCTTATCTCAACGCCAATCCATGAAATATTGAATTCGTTACAAAAGAAATAAAATATTTAGTTGGGCACGTTTTTGTTTTGTTATTATATTAATTATCAATGATAAGGAATGTTGGGTGAAAAAGTCAGGACGCTGGAAATTCGGTCTATAAGCGATTGTTGACACTCAATAAAGATATGAGAGCATGAAGCACCCGATCGTCCTTGCATTTCAGCATGGAGGTATTCGTTGTTCGAATGGTGATGAATGACGTCGATGGATGAAGATGGCCTGCAAAAAGGATTTATGGTCATTTTGAATATTTATAATACATGTTTGCGATCTTACGTCATAATAATGTGTAGTATCTCGGCTAGTATTCCACTTGCATGATGGAATGGTACACTTGCTGTTTCGCATATACTTTTAAGGACACACGCTCGGCCGACCAGACCCATCCTGAAAATACAAGATAAATAGAATCAACAAGTAGTTCTGCTGACATTGAAGAAGACAATTCAAGTCCAGGCATATTTTGATGACTTTTATATTGGCAATGAGTCTCTTCATATTCATGTATTTAGATTAAAAAAATGTGAACATATTCTTTACAACGGACCAACAATTGTCATAAAGATTAAGCCAGTTGAAAGCACATTAAAATAAAGCATCTTCAGAAGAAAAAAATCATTTTGAAAATCATGTTAAAAAGATTATGCAAATGGTTGTCTTTTCCTAGCACTGAAAATGAACGTTAAAAAATATTCAATTGATACAATTTTGGAATTTTTTTTTATTAAGCCAAACCTAACAGTTTCAAACAAAGTTTTTCTAGGCAGCCAACAAAGAATATACCAACTACATAAATTAAAGGAAAAAGTTTAGTGTTGCGCCATCAAAATCAAAGCATGACATGCATTTAATAAAACAAGTTAATTTAAAAAAATCAAAAAATCCGACTAACTGTAAAGAAAAAAACTAAAAACAAATGAACAAGATACTAATTAACAATTGGAGACTATAAGTAACAAAAATCCGAGTACCCCGCGACTGCCAAATAGTTAGGTATAGTGTATTGTTCATATTTTTTTTAGCTTTTTTAATTACAGTCAGTTGGATTTATTCGTTTAGCCTATGACACTTAGGGGAAAAATACGAATCTAATGACACCTAACTCTTCAAAATCGGTCAATCCGTTTGGGCTACATGAACGTACATAGAATACCCGCGAAACACATAACCCTTCCTGTGTTCAGTGGTAAAAACCCAGATGCCATGAAAAAGCAGTTGGAAGAGAATAAATTTCCAATATTGTATTCGAAATATGGGTACTTACATTTGAATCAGATTTGACTGTAGCAGCTTTGCAGAAGATGAAAAACAAAGCTCAGAAAAGAATTTATAGAAACATTTTTATAAGTACGAGTAGTTTAATATTTCCTTTTTCAAACAAAAAAAAAAATAAAAAATATCACTGTAGTGAGGTGATGGAAAATTCGGAAAATAATTTGGAGGTCTTTAAAAATATACATTTCAAGACCGATGGTTCAACGAAATTAACGATTGTTGAAACTGAAAGGCAAAAAGTGCAGGTGTCCTCTGTACTTCTGTTGAATGTTTTAACTTGCAGAACGGCTCGTGTACAAATTAATATATCACTATAGGAATAAGGTTGAAGTAATCGCGATTTTATCGTTCCAGTTTGTAATTTTTTGTTGGTTATGTTTTGCATTGGTGGGTGCAGTGGCACTGGTTAGTATGTGCTGTGCACCTCTCGCGAACAGAGTTACTAAGTCAGTGAGTTCAGCGTTAATTTTAGTGCCCAAAATGTCATTTTAGTGCCGTCAAAGTAAATTTAGCGCTTGGGCGTTTTTGAAAGCTTGAAAAAAATATTTTAGTGCTTTTTTTAACGCTGCCGCCACACACCGCCTTTTTTGTTTGCATGCATATAAAAAAGGGGCAATTTAAAAAAGAAATTAAATGTATATACCTATCTCTATTATTTCTATTATTATATGAATATGAATATGAATAAACTTTTATTGTTGTTTTTTTATTTATTTATTTTTTTACCTACTTTTAAGTTGTTTTTAAAAAATATACAGTTTTAGTGCCCGAGACTTCAAAATTAACGCTGACAATTTTAAAAACAATGGTCAAACGCCAGAATAACTTAGCTCGCCAACGCCTGACAAACATCCGAAGTACATAAACCTGTCACGACAGAGTTTATCAATAAGATGTTCGGACTATTATTATAAAATTTTAGATCCCTTCGATTCATCCTAAAAGTAAAAAAAAACTTACACAAACTGAATGGTTGTGAGTAGGTAGTTACTCGAAAGGTTAACGAACCAACTGTTTAATTATTTAACTTGTGTTTCACATTGTGGCAATTTAAAAAAAAAATACTTCAATGTCAATATATCCTGAAACCATGAATATCTGCACCTAAGCAGACATTAATATGGTCATCTCATAAGTAATAACCACATAATTTTAGCTCTTTGCAAGATATAAATCTCAAACTGGAAAACACATTTTTGAATCGAGAATTTGGTAAATTAGGTTCAGCTTACCCAAACCCAGTTAATTAAATTCCACCTGCCACTTAAGCATCTTACTTTTGAGCTGTAAGATGATAGAAATGGATAAATTTTGAGCTTTTCGTTTTTAAACAGGCGTACACTTTTCGCCAGAGGAGATGACTCTATAATCTGATTTTTTAATGATGGTATATAATTCTATTCGTACTTATCTGCTAGTTGTTCCATTGCCTTATAAATAGTCCACCGGTACGTCGATAAATCGTTCCGTGTCCTTTTCAACTGATTTCGTATTCGACCTGCATTCGATTTGGATTCTAACTCATCCAAACTTCTTCGCCTATGAACTGTTTGCGGTTTCAAATAGTTCTTGTGAAGTTCCGTCGCATTTGTTGGTAGAAAATATTCAGCTTTTAGTACATATCCCGATGTAATCGATTCATAATGTAGGTCTTCTACCGGTATGCCTATACCGCAAATAAACTGAATTAATGCACAAAGAGTTATTATTTGTATACTAAAACCTCCTGTCAAGTTAACTACCAACCTGTAATCGTGTTGGTGCGGTTGCGGGAAAAATTAATGATCTGGACTTCCTTATGCCCGTATGAGACTGTTCTATGGTTGAAATGATTTTATAAGAAAGCACTAAGTAAATTAAAATCCCTTCGCTGGAATACATTCTTCACTGGCAATAGTAAAAATGAAACTGCCTCTTAAAGATGAGATTCTTAAAGACTTTCCACACGGTTCTATTTACTTTTCAGTTTACTTATTCTGTGTGCGTTTTCCATTATCGCTTAACCATCCATAAACACCCAAAATGTACATCTAAATGAGTTAAGTATTCATTGAAGTACTACTCCATTTAAGCCCAGATGAGGTTTGAACATTTTGCATTCCCAATTCAGTTGAATAGGTTCTGCTGCAGTATTAACAGTTAAAGAACACATATTTTTAAAATGATGTCAAGTGCACTGATAGTTGTTATATTTTGTTTTTTTGTTGGCATTAAGATTTGTTGCGGATTTATTTATACAGGAAATTCTGCCTATGGGGTAAGTGGTATTTTTTATTCCATCAAAATAATTAAATAAAATGAAAATTTAAAATATTTAACGCACAAAATCCTAAGGTCAATGTCACAAGAGATTTAAACTGATTGAGCGCCAAATTTCCGCGCACTTGTTTTAACAGTTGTGGTTGTCAACTGGACCGAGAATATTAGGCTGATGCCTTTAATGTCGTTTGCCATTGGGCAAAAAGAAGCGTCCGGGAAAGTCCGGAATCGAAAAAATCACTTCTGAAACAGTTTCCTTGACACAACAAATACTCTTCTGGTGATTCTGAGAAGAGGATTCCGCTTCTCGATTTTAAGTCAGAATCCACCTGAGAAGCCCTCACACAAGTGTAATTTATATATTTTATACAAGTCAGCTGACAGCAGCAGCAGATTATTTTTTCGCATTTCACCAATACTTTTGTGGATTCAATCAAAAGCAGCTTTCTTGTTCCATTGTATTGCAGAATGAGTGCGGATCCCCAAGTGAAACTAATGGAAAGCTACATAAAATTGATACGAAGCTCAAAGCAATATTTTATATTTGTATTGTGTTTTCTTAGAAGGATTAAAAAGAGAAAAAAAAAAAAAAAAAACAAACCCGATTTTAAGTTACTAACTGAAAAATGTCAAATATATATGCAATAAGGACTTTCAAGTTAAACTAGTTACTATAAGCTGACTGCCTTGGTGTGTACCGATTGGTCTAGATCTGTCACATGACAAGTTTTTATTTTTAAGTTAACGTTAAGTTAACGTTAAAAAATTCGTGCAAGTGTCGAAAACGTGTTGTTAGTAATTTAATTTTAAACACACAGACGATGAACCGTGGAGCGATTTGACGGTGATGTTCTTCGTTGCAATTCCTGGAACTCGACTATATCTGTTAATCGGTTCTCTGAGATCAATGATGGCAATACAAGTTCAAATATGGTTTTAGGAACAAGGGGCGTTCCGAGTCATGCCATCATTTTACAAATAAAATTTAATTTCAACTTTACGTAAGTCACAGTCCTTCCTTCTGTTTTCAATTAGCTAATTACTGTTCGGTTCTAGTCGCTGGGTTTTTTATTTTTATTTTAATGTTCCACTAGACGGAATCTACTTGTTCTACTTGTTGTCCACCTATTTCGAAAACCGTCTTCTTAACTTAATTTGTTTGCAAATGTAAAGCCTGTCCAGCAACTTTGTTTACCCATAAACTACAATCAGCTAACATTTCTTTGAAAATTTAGGTTAGGTATGCAAGTGATCCGTTCACTTCGGCCTGTGCTACATATATACAACATACATACATTCGTATAAATAAATAATAGGTTTTCATTCAGCACCCTGAGCGTGATCGGTTTACCTATTTGTTCAAGCTTGTGTATTTATTATGACAGTACCATACCATAAAGAATGAAGTATTAGGTCTTTAATGGGATATAAAAACTAACGGCATCTAATAGCGAATTAACTACCACTTGGATATTAAATGATTACTCAAATAACAGTAGAAAGGTTTTTTCATTATAGGTGTTTTGAGTGAAGCCACACAGATCCAAACTCATACACCGTATGCCAGACGACGGGTCCATCACCTTTTTGTCGTCTGTTTCCATATACAATTATTCTTAGATTTGACTGAATAATTTAGAAAAATATTTCGTATTCAAGTGATCTCTGAAATGCGTTTAAATCAGATGTAATGGGAACAGCATTTGCTACACATTTGTGAGAGACATCCCCGACCCCGAGAGGTGGCGCAGTGTAAACTTCAGAAGACCAATCGCTCAGCACATTAACCAATTAGCCAAAACATTCACTAATACTTATAAGACATTTACATCAGAAACAATATCCCAGCAAACAAAGAAAGTATTATATAGGCCTTATTTCAATACAGCTTATTCCTTAGAAGGTAAGGCATTTGTAATTATAAGGAATGCTGCTTTGCATTAAGGATTCCTTATTTTGTCCCTTATTTTTCCACGGCCATGTCCTATGGAATCAGGTATACGGTTCCATACCTTATATTTCGCTTCGATAAGTATTATATAAGGTCTTATATAACCCTTATTATCAGTTTAACATAAGCATTATATAAGATCTTATTTAACACTTATTATCAGTTTAAAATAAGCATTATATAAGATCTTATTTAACACTTATTATCAGTTTAACATAAGCATTATATAAGATCTTATTTAACCCTTATTATCAGTTTAACGTAAGCATTATATAAGATCTTATTTAACCCTTATTATCAGTTTAACATAAGCATTATATAAGATCTTATTTAACCCTTATTATCAGTTTAACATAAGCATTATATAAGATCTTATTTAACACTTATTATAAGTTTAACATAAGCAGTATATAAGATCTTATTTAACACTTATTATCAGTATAAAATAAGCATTATATAAGATCTTATTTAACCCTTATTATCAGTTTAACATAAGCATTATATAAGATCTTATTTAACCCTTATTATCAGTTTAACATAAGCATTATATAAGATCTTATTTAACACTTATTATCAGTTTAGAATAAGCATTATATAAGAGCTTATTTAACACTTATTATCAGTTTAACATAAGCATTATATAAGATCTTATTTAACCCATATTATCAGTTTAACATAAGCATTATATAAGATCTTATTTAACCCTTATTATCAGTTTAACATAAGCATTATATAAGATCTTATTTAACACTTATTATCAGTTTAGAATAAGCATTATATAAGAGCTTATTTAACACTTATTATCAGTATAAAATAAGCATTATATAAGATCATATTTAACACTTATTATCAGTATAAAATAAGCATTATATAAGATCTTATTTAACCCTTATTATCAGTTTAACATAAGCATTATATAAGATCTTATTTAACCCTTATTATCAGTTTAACATAAGCATTATATAAGATCTTATTTAACACTTATTATTAGTTTAAAATAAGCATTATATAAGATCTTATTTAACACTTATTATCAGTTTAACATAAGCATTATATAAGATCTTATTTAACCCTTATTATCAGTTTAACATAAGCATTATATAAGATCTTATTTAACACTTATTATAAGTTTAACATAAGCATTATATAAGATCTTATTTAACCCTTATTATCAGTTTAACATAAGCATTATATAAGATACTAGCTGGATGTACCCGCTTTGCTGGGTCCTTTAATAAATGCATACATGTGAACATGAACATGAAGGATACTAAAAACCATCCTATGTAATACCGCTACTCACGACAAATCGATTGCTATATATATTATTGAGGTATCGTTACGTACCTACTCCCTACTCGCGGACAAACAGAAAAAAGTGTTCTCTTTTATAGAGGTAGAGAAGAGAGGGGGCGGGTTTCCAATATGCGCACTAGGCAAACGTTTTTTTTTTTTTTATAGTTTTTATAAAATGGACTAAAAAACATAAATATAATATTTTTTTTTGAGGAAATGAATTTTTTTTTTTTTAATTTTTTTATCCATTTTTTACTTTTTTTTATATTAAATTTTAATATTTTTTTTTTTAATGAAACCATGTTTATGTGATTTATGCACAAAGATTTGAAACCATTTTTTCCGAAATCTCAATACACCGCTAAGGGTATGTCAACAACTATCAGGCAGGCGCCTTTAAGAAAGTCTGGTGTATTTAAAGTATGGGGTGCGTGGCTCGCTTCGCTCGCTAACAGGATTTTAACCCTTTTTTTCGCAGGGTTTAGACGCTCACGCGACTTCGTCGCTCCGCTAAGGGTATGCCAACAACTGTCAGGCAGGCGCCTGGAGCTAAAGTTTATATATATATATTAAGCAGTATAATATATTCAGTAAAAAAGAAATCAAAAAAGACAAAATTGTTTTAACTTTTTGACATATGGCAATACCTACCTATAATATTTTCCAAAATTCACTCCCCCCCCCACACATCCCCCTCCACTGCAACACAAACGTTATGTAAAGTGAACGTGTCCATTTGTGCAGTTTGTTTACATGCACTTTAACTTTAAAAATAAAAAAAAAACAGGAAAAAAAGTTTCCGCAGAAACATTCTTCTACAGTACAGCTTAGAATAACTCAATTTAAATAAAAAAATAAAAAAAATGAATTTGCTCAGTGCGCATATTGGAAACCTCAGCCTAACCATGCATATAAACAAAGTTTCATTGCGATCGGTTGAGTTTCTAAGAAAACGGACAACAGCGCCGCCCATCGGGTCCAAAACTATCCTACCTTTCTAATTGCATACAAACATGCACACATACAAAGTTTCATTGAGATCGGTTGTGTTTCTCAAAAAAATCGACAACAGCGCCACCTATCGGGTCCAAAACTATCCTACCTTTCTAGATGCATACAAACATGCACACATACAAAGTTTCATTGAGATCGGTTGAGTTTCTCAAAAAAATCGACAACAGCGACACCTATCGGGTCCAAAACTATCCTATCTTTCTAGCTGCATACAACCATGCATACATACAAAGTTTCATTGAAATCGGTTGAGTTTCTCAAAAAAATCGACAACAGCGACACCTATCGGGTCCAAAACTATCCTATCTTTCTAGCTGCATACAACCATGCATACATACAAAGTTTCATTGAAATCGGTTGAGTTTCTCAAAAACATTGACAACAGCGCCACCTATCGGGTCCAAAACTATCCTATCTTTCTGGTTGCATACAAACATGCACACATACAAAGTTTCATTGAGATCGGTTGAGTTTCTCAAAAAAATCGACAACAGCGCCACCTATCGGGTCCAAAACTATCCTACCTTTCTAGTTGCATACAAACATGCACACATACAAAGTTTCATTGAGATCGGTTGAGTTTCTCAAAAAAATCGACAACAGCGCCACCTATCGGGTCCAGAACTATCCTATATTTCTAGCTGCATAAAAACATGCACACATACAAATTTTCATTGAGATCGGTTGTGTTTCTCAAAAAAATCGACAACTTCGCCACCTATCGGGTCCAGAACTATCCTATATTTCTAGCTGCATAAAAACATGCACACATACAAATTTTCAATGAGATCGTTTGTGTTTCTCAAAAAAATCGACAACAGCGCCACCTATCGGGTGTCGGTTTCTCGGTGACGATGACGCGGTGTCGTTTTAAGGACTATTCACATGAGAGCGAATTGCGAACCACGAACTGGCGAATATTCGTAGATTCTGACACTTCAATCACATGAAAACTTTTTTTAGTCGCAGGTACCCGCGAATCATTTGTATTGTTGAAGGTTAAGTTCGAGCGAATTTTTCATTCGCAGGTTTGTGGATCGCGTCTGTTTTATGTGGATTGTGAATAAAGTGTGACAGTTCGCGGCAAGAATTTTCAATTCGCGGGAGAATTGCTATAATTGTAAATTACGTTGTTTTAATCAATCAAGTCTCCGTTTTTTTTTAGATTAGATGTTATATTAATTGAATACAATGCTTTTGTGGTAAAACAAATAGCAATTTTCAATTCATAAATACCGATAAAATGATTTTTTCGCAGTTCGCCTATTCGCAGTTCGCGCTCATGTGAATGGTCCTTTAAAGGTAACGCGAATTCATTAATTTCTTCCCATCTTAAAGTGCCCAACGCTAAAGAAGTAATAACTTCAAAATACTAAAAAAATATTAACCAGACAGTCACACTATACCTACACAATAGCTAGTAATCTAGTACAAAGAAAGAAGAGAGAAGAAAAAAAAATTGATAAACGTGTCCGCACAGCGATGCCAACCTATGCTTTTTCATGCCTGTTAGGCATTATTTCATTAGCTAAGGCTTTAATGCTTTTTTATTTCCAAAAATGCATCTTTTTTTTATTACAAATATATGTATATATTTTTTTGATTCAACGTATACTGACTTTTTATTTTTTTAAATATTCTTAAAAAATCTTGGCAAAAAGTAGACCTCGGTGCTCGGTCTTAAAGAATGTGTTTCCAAACGAAAAAAAAAGTTTTTGTTATTTTTTTTTTATTTGTGTCTAATTTTTGATTTAATTTTCCAATTTACATAAAAAAAATATTTTATGCACAATTTTATTGAAAAAGGCATCTTTTTTTTCAAGTTAGGCTTTTTTTCGTCAAAATTGGTTTGGCAACGCTGTCCACACTCCACTGGTAGGCTGTTGATTGCAATGACCTAGGCATATCTGTGAAATATGTAAGTCTCAAATAATTACATTTTTACTTATAACTTCTGTTATACAATTCAGAGAATAATGATTGATACATCAATCTCTTCACCGGGAAGTGTACTAATCGAAGAATAAATTCATATTCAAATTTGTTTGGCCATTTCGTAGTAATATATGTTTAAACCATAAAAATTGGTCTTTTTTAGTTAAAAACTCATATAAAATGGGTTTGAAGGACCAATAACGGACTTTAGGATACTAAAAACCATCCTATGTAATACCGCTACTCACGACAAATCGATTAATATATATATTGTTGAGGTTTCGTTACGAACCTACTCCCTCTTCGCGGACAAACAGAAAAATGTGTTCTCTTTTATAGAGGTAGAGATTATTTAACACTTATTATCAGTTTAGAATAAGCATTATATAAGAGCTTATTTAACACTTATTATCAGTATAAAATAAGCATTATATAAGATCATATTTAACACTTATTATCAGTATAAAATAAGCATTATATAAGATCTTATTTAACCCTTATTATCAGTTTAACATAAGCATTATATAAGATCTTATTTAACCCTTATTATCAGTTTAACATAAGCAGTATATAAGATCTTATTTAACACTTATTATCAGTATAAAATAAGCATTATATAAGATCTTATTTAACCCTTATTATCAGTTTAACATAAGCATTATATAAGATCTTATTTAACACTTATTATCAGTTTAACATAAGCATTATATAAGATCTTATTTAACACTTATTATCAGTATAAAATAAGCATTATATAAGATCTTATTTAACCCTTATTATCAGTTTAACATAAGCATTATATAAGATCTTATTTAACCCTTATTATCAGTTTAACATAAGCATTATATAAGATCTTATTTAACACTTATTATCAGTTTAACATAAGCATTATATAAGATCTTATTTAACCCTTATTATCAGTTTAACATAAGCATTATATAAGATCTTATTTAACCCTTATTATCAGTTTAACGTAAGCGTTATATAAGATCTTATTTAACCCTTATTATCAGTTTAACATAAGCATTAAATAAGATCTTATTTAACACTTATTATAAGTTTAAAATAAGCATTATATAAGATCTTATTTAACCCTTATTATCAGTTTAACATAAGCATTATATAAGATCTTATTTAACCCTTATTATCAGTTTAACGTAAGCATTATATAAGATCTTATTTAACACTTATTATCAGTATAAAATAAGCATTATATAAGATCTTATTTAACCCTTATTATCAGTTTAACATAAGCATTATATAAGATCTTATTTAACCCTTATTATCAGTTTAACATAAGCATTATATAAGATCTTATTTAACACTTATTATCAGTTTAGAATAAGCATTATATAAGATCTTATTCAACACTTATTATCAGTTTAACATAAGCATTATATAAGATCTTATTTAACCCTTATTATCAGTTTAACATAAGCATTATATAAGATCTTATTTAACACTTATTATCAGTTTAACATAAGCATTATATAAGATCTTGTTTAACCCTTATTATCAGTTTAACATAAGCATTATATAAGATCTTATTTAACCCTTATTATCAGTTTAACGTAAGCATTATATAAGATCTTATTTAACCCTTATTATCAGTTTAACATAAGCATTAAATAAGATCTTATTTAACACTTATTATAAGTTTAAAATAAGCATTATATAAGATCTTATTTAACCCTTATTATCAGTTTAACATAAGCATTATATAAGATCTTATTTAACCCTTATTATCAGTTTAACATAAGCATTATATAAGATCTTATTTAACACTTATTATAAGTTTAAAATAAGCATTATATAAGATCTTATTTAACCCTTATTATCAGTTTAACATAAGCATTATATAAGATCTTATTTAACCCTTATTATCAGTTTAACATAAGCATTATATAAGATCTTATTTAACACTTATTATAAGTTTAAAATAAGCATTATATAAGATCTTATTTAACCCTTATTATCAGTTTAACATAAGCATTATATAAGATCTTATTTTACACTTATTATCACTTTAAAATAAGCATTATATAAGATCTTATTTAACCCTTATTATCAGTTTAAGATAAGCATTATATAAGATCTTATTTAACACTTATTATCAGTTTAACATAAGCATTATATAAGATCTTATTTAACCCTTATTATCAGTTTAACATAAGCATTATATAAGATCTTATTTAACCCTTATTATCAGTTTAACATAAGCATTACATAAGATCTTATTTAACCCTTATTATCAGTTTAACATAAGCATTATATAAGATCTTATTTAACACTTATTATCAGTTTAACATAAGCATTATATAAGATCTTATTTAACCCTTATTATCAGTTTAACATAAGCATTATATAAGATCTTATTTAACACTTATTATCAGTTTAAAATAAGCATTATATAAGATCTTATTTAACACTTATTATCAGTTTAAAATAAGCATTATATAAGATCTTATTTAACCCTTATTATCAGTTTAACGTAAGCATTATATAAGATCTTATTTAACACTTATTATCAGTTTAAAATAAGCATTAAATAAGATCTTATTTAACCCTTATTATCAGTTTAACATAAGCACTATATAAGATCTTATTTAACACTTATTATCAGTTTAACATAAGCATTATATAAGATCTTATTTAACCCTTATTATCAGTTTAACACAAGCATTATATAAGATCTTATTTAACACTTATTATCAGTTTAACATAAGCATTATATAAGATCTTATTTAACCCTTATTATCAGTTTAACATAAGCATTATATAAGATCTTATTTAACCCTTATTATCAGTTTAACATAAGCATTATATAAGATCTTATTTAACCCTTATTATCAGTTTAACATAAGCATTATATAAGATCTTATTTAACACTTATTATCAGTTTAACATAAGCATTATATAAGATCTTATTTAACCCTTATTATCAGTTTAACATAAGCATTATATAAGATCTTATTTAACACTTATTATCAGTTTAAAATAAGCATTATATAAGATCTTATTTAACACTTATTATCAGTTTAAAATAAGCATTATATAAGATCTTATTTAACCCTTATTATCAGTTTAACGTAAGCATTATATAAGATCTTATTTAACACTTATTATCAGTTTAAAATAAGCATTAAATAAGATCTTATTTAACCCTTATTATCAGTTTAACATAAGCACTATATAAGATCTTATTTAACCCTTATTATCAGTTTAACATAAGCATTATATAAGATCTTATTTAACACTTATTATCAGTTTAAAATAAGCATTATATAAGATCTTATTTAACCCTTATTATCAGTTTAACGTAAGCATTATATAAGATCTTATTTAACACTTATTATCAGTTTAAAATAAGCATTAAATAAGATCTTATTTAACCCTTATTATCAGTTTAACATAAGCAATATATAAGATCTTATTTAACACTTATTATCAGTTTAAAATAAGCATTATATATGATCTTATTTAACACTTATTATCAGTTTAACATAAGCATTATATAAGATCTTATTTAACACTTATTATCAGTTTAAAATAAGCATTATATATGATCTTATTTAACACTTATTATCAGTTTAACATAAGCATTATATAAGATCTTATTTAACCCTTATTAACAGTTTAACATAAGCATTATATAAGATCTTATTTAACCCTTATTATCAGTTTAACATAAGCATTATATAAGATCTTATTTAACCCTTATTATCAGTTTAACATAAGCATTATATAAGATCTTATTTAACCCTTATTATCAGTTTAACATAAGCATTCTATAAGATCTTATTTAACCCTTATTATCAGTTTAACATAAGCATTATATAAGATCTTATTTAACACTTATTATCAGTTTAAAATAAGCATTATATAAGATCTTATTTAACCCTTATTATCAGTTGAACATAAGCATTATATAAGATCTTAGTTAACCCTTATTATCAGTTTAACATAAGCATTATATAAGATCTTATTTAACCCTTATTATCAGTTTAACATAAGCATTATATAAGATCTTATTTAACCCTTATTATCAGTTTAACATAAGCATTATATAAGATCTTATTTAACCCTTATTATCAGTTTAACATAAGCATTCTATAAGATCTTATTTAACCCTTATTATCAGTTTAACATAAGCATTATATAAGATCTTATTTAACACTTATTATCAGTTTAAAATAAGCATTATATAAGATCTTATTTAACCCTTATTATCAGTTGAACATAAGCATTATATAAGATCTTAGTTAACCCTTATTATCAGTTTAACATAAGCATTATATAAGATCTTATTTAACCCTTATTATCAGTTTAACATAAGCATTATATAAGATCTTATTTAACCCTTATTATCAGTTTAACATAAGCATTATATAAGATCTTATTTAACCCTTATTATCAGTTTAACATAAGCATTATATAAGATCTTATTTAACACTTATTATCAGTTTAGAATAAGCATTATATAAGATCTTATTTAACACTTATTATCAGTTTAACATAAGCATTATATAAGATCTTATTTAACCCTTATTATCAGTTTAACATAAGCATTATATAAGATCTTATTTAACACTTATTATCAGTTTAAAATAAGCATTATATAAGATCTTATTTAACCCTTATTAACAGTTTAACATAAGCATTATATAAGATCTTATTTAACCCTTATTATCAGTTTAACATAAGCATTATATAAGATCTTATTTAACCCTTATTATCAGTTTAACATAAGCATTATATAATATCTTATTTAACCCTTATTATCAGTTTAACATAAGCATTATATAAGATCTTATTTAACCCTTATTATCAGTTTAACATAAGCATTATATAAGATCTTATTTAACACTTATTATCAGTTTAACATAAGCTTTATATAAGATCTTATTTAACCCTTATTATCAGTTTAACATAAGCATTATATAAGATCTTATTTAACCCTTATTATCAGTTTAACATAAGCATTATATAAGATCTTATTTAACACTTATTATCAGTTTAACATAAGCATTAAGATCTTATTTAAGAAATAAGTTTAACAAGAGACGTGTTTACTTTTTTCGTTATAAATATATTTTATTAATTAAAAGAAAGATAAAAAAAGAAAGTGCCAGTAAGAAAATAAGAAAAATTTAGGAACATTAAAAGTAAATTCATTTTTTATAAAATCATTTTATTTTGCAAGCGCAACTTGTGCTTGCGTTGGTTCATTCGGTTTTTTCCTTTTCGGATGGCCTCTTTTATGTCTTTTTCGTATTCATTGTATGACGTATAATATCTGTTCATACATCTATAGGATGTAAACTTACCGTACAGCGTCGATTGAAAAAATTTATAGTTGCTGATCGGCTTCATGTTTTTCCGGCCGTTCCAATTAATCTCCGTCAAGAGACTATCAGCCACTAAGACGCTTAAGCTGGAACTGATTTTGCCGCTTATTTTAGATCCAATTAATAATTTCTGCAATGATTTTGAAATTATTTTAATAAGCAAGATCCAAATTAAGACATAGACTAATACTTACTATATCTACTTCAAAATTAGGCTCGAACTCCAGTCTCTTATCGAGATCTTCAAGATCCGATATGGTTTTTAAAGGAAAATTGAACACTTCCACAGCAGTTATTTCGAAAAGTTTTTCATAAATCCTATTTATTTTGACAGTCTGTGCTGCTACTGCCGTAGCTTGACGCTCTAATGCAGCTTTCATCGACGACACAGCTTCTTTAAGATCTACGAAAGACGGAGATTTCGAATTAGAGACGTAAAGTACCAAAAGTACCAATAAAAAAAATTACCTTGAAGCTCACCAATCATTCGAGGGTCGGACGAAAAGCTTACCACAGTTGTGGCTAATGATGATGGTGATGGCGGCATCAGTTGTTCAGGATTTTGGTTTTGGGGTTGCATTAGAAGTATAAATGGTTCTTCTTCTGGTTTGTTTTCTATAGATAAAAAAGAATATGGACATAGTTTTATTTTCTAAAAAATCAAATAAAATTAATCTTACCAGCTTGACGATCCATTGCTATTAAAATCAGTGATAATGACGATGAATTGCGAAATAAAAGCGATAATTAACATTCTTTTAATTTTTAATTTTGTTCAAAAATGACAGTAAAATAAACATTGAATCACAAATTCTTATTGGAAAATATTTCAAAATATTGGAATTTAATGTAAATACTTCTTCATTTTCAGCAAATCCACTTGTTTGACAAATACCTAACTGCAAAGAATTTACCGGATAAAAAAATTGGGCGAAATATTTAAAAGCTTTATGGCAACGATGTAGTATTTTCCATTCTTAATTCCTAACGCAGTAATTTTATAAGGAATGTTATTTACGGAACACATGTTATTGGGAAATTTTTTGGAAAAAAATATTTGATTAAATTTTAATGATATCAAAGATATATCAATCAATTCATTTTGAATTTGATAATTAAGTTTTATAGGTATTTCATTTAATCTATTGTTTAATTGCATAAGAATATGTTGCGGTTTTTTAACTTTTTTCTTAAGAATTTGCAAATAGTTTTCAAACATATAACTATCGGTTAAACCTATGTCTTTAATTGAATCTACTAAGTGCAGTAATCCATGAACCTTATACGATATGCTATCCTCGCCATAAAATTTCGAAAATTGTTTAACAAATAAATCGAGAATTTGTTTTACAATTGCATTGTTCGTATTAAATAAATTAACATCAAGACACATTCGGTACGCGCAACACAGCAATGAAAAATGTTCATACAACTCCTTTTCCATAACTTCCTTGAATATATAAATTCCTGTATATAAAATTAACTGTCGGAAATCGGTGCCTTTCCACCTTGAAAGTTCTTCAAAAGGCCTAGGTTTCCTACAAAATTCCTTAGGAATATAAGATTCTAATTTCAAAAGCTTAACTGATAAGTTCTTTCTATTTTCTAAAGATATATTGAAAGGTCTTTGTAATTTGCCACTAAAAATCTTTGTCAAAATTTTTTTACTTATTCCGAGATCTAATAAATGAAGAAGATCAAACGGAAACTGGCTTATACATTTTATACCGTAAGCTTCCAATATATTCGGATTACTTTTATATTTTAAGCTATGATGAAGTATATCGGTTCTGCTTGAAAAACTTTCCTCAGTTCTTAATGGACCCACAGGTGTTGAATAAACAGTTCTTTTATTGATTCGCTTACCGATTTGCGTACAAAAAGGACAGCCGTGAAACGAATTGTGATGTACTGTTGATATCATGAATGCCCTAGCGGGCGCATCACAAGCGAATGCTCTGATTTTTAGTTTACAAACAATATTCTCAATTTCGATTCCACTATTGTCTATCTCTCTTAGTTCAGCAACAAAATTTGCCAAATAATCATCCAAATTTGCAGGTTTATTAGGGCCGACAAAACAACCTATCATAAAAGGTCTAAGATCTAATCTATCAACAAACGCGCCCAATATTGGCCACAATGCAGTACCCGAGCTTTTGTATAAAGGAAGGCCATCTACGTTTATGTCAATATTTATTGTGCCATTAGTGACGATATTTAAATTATTATATTTTTTAATCATTTTTGAAATACCGAAATGCATATAACTACCCGGCTCTATATCTATAATTACATTTTTTTCAATTTTGTTGACTTCAATTAAAGTTTGAACTGATAAGGGAACATCTAGTCCTTCTTCTTTTAATATAACCAACAATTTATTTCCAGCACTATATGAAATATTTTCTTCTAAGAACCAATAAGCCAATTTTGTTTTGAATGCAGGTGATTTATTATTTATTAATTCGCCTTCCTCAATAAGATTATCACTAATAAAATTAAATGAACTGGCATTAACAGTTTCCACTTCATGTTCAAGGTTTTTTTCTGGCACTGATAGTAGTTTATCCTTTTCGTTTTTGAGCAGCCTTCTATAATGCCGCTTTGATAATCCCAATGTAGCCATTACTCACTTTGATTAAATCACTTTCACTTTTCACTTAAATCTTATCTTATCTATATTTGGTTTTGCGACTGGTCAGTTTCGTTGTTAGCACAATAATGACTCGTCAGAACAAATATTCCTTATGAATTTCTTACGATAAGGTATTCGTCAGGATTATTAAGGAATATAGTACCGTTATGTCGCCAGTGTTCTCTCTGAGGTGCAAAATATTGCGGCGCCAGCACATATACTCCTTATGAATGCCTTACGATACGGCATTCGTCTAGACTCTAGATTATTAATAAATTTAGTACCGTTGATCTGAAATCGTGTTCTTTCTTGTTGTAAACCTTATATTTAATGCTTAACTCAGAATTATTATGGGCGATCAATAAGATTTTCTATTTTGTGTATGCCTTATTTAAACCTTAACCTGATATACCTTACACGATTTTTTGCTAATCACGCATTTGTATGCAGAAGTCGGAAGAGAGAGAGAGAGAGATCCACTGGCTTGCAGTTATTATGATAATCACACTGACAGAAATACAAGTCGCTTTCATGTCGAATAATTCCTTACGGCTACAGAGTACAGACTATCTGTCTTCAGTTTTCACTCTGTAATTGAATATGACCTATGATTGTGTGATAATGAGATCATTTGAGACCCATTTCTGGATAGCTCAGTTAAAGTCTTATTTTTTGACTGGCAAAAGTTTTTGACAAATTCAAGGTTTGTTTGTCGAAAAATATTGTTATAATTTAAATTTAAATTAAATATGATAGATAATGGGAAACCACAGAGTTAAATAGGGAAGATCGACTAGGTTTTATAGCAAAATACCAAAACTATGGGAAAGAATTTAATTTGTCGAAGCAAACTGTAAATATCAATATCAATAATCGCATACGTACACGAAATAAAGAGGCTGCCATTCGCCCAAGAGTTTAAGAAGTAACCCATAAGGTGTGCAACCAGGTCTTATGAACGGAAGAAGGTTCATGCACCAATCGTATTCAGACCTGTAAGCATGGTTGCGAGTTTGTAATGTTTTAGGGTTTTATACCGTCCAACGGTTGTGCAGATTTGCTTCCAATCGGTGGAACGATGATCCATCCAAACTTCAAACAATTGCACATTACCGCCTGGCGATATACTAATCAGGCAGTCATTTATTCTCCAACAGTATATTGATCCTTGTCAAAAAAGTTTAAAGATAATTTAACTTTTACGAAATTTTGAAACAGAAACACACAACTGGCCACCCCGAGGCGCAAATTTAATGTTTTTATATATAAAGTTGCATTAGAAAAAATAGTTTTTCTGACTCGGAGCATAGAGGAGGTCGTTTTTAGTAGTAACAAAGCTTTGAGATAACGTTCCTGCAGAAAGAATGCAAAAACTTGTCAAGCGGTTTGCAGGACAATTACAGAATGTTATTGACGCTAAAGCAGATATAATTTCGAAATATATATATTTTTTTTAAAGTAAAACTCATTTGTCAAAATAATTATGCCAAAGTAAAAAGTTATTTTTATTCATTGTATTGGAATATACAGTCACCGCCGATTGGGAAATAGGAGCCAAGTGTTTCAGTATCAGCATACCTCAGAAGGTTTTCATTGATATGATTTCTCATTCGTTTATTGACATTTTCTTCAGAGATATGATCTACGAGTATCTTCATTAGTTAAAACCTGGTTAAAACAATGTTGTTCCAAAATTCGCATTTCAATTTACTTTATTTATACTCATCTTCTTTTCATTTCATTTCATAACATCTAGATTTTTGTAGCCATTGCTGTTCCGTTGAATATTCCTCACCGTAATATATTCGTTTCGTACAACTTTGAGGCCAATTATAACTTGCCAGCTGATGCTCAAACAATCATTCCCGGTCCATACCAAAGGGTATGCAATTTAAATTTGTGTCTCACTCAAGACATTTCAATGGAAAATTTATTGTTATTTATTATTACAGTTTACTCCCATAGATGAGATGATTTTTGGAGAAGAAAATATAAAAAATCTTGACGGTGAAGTTCAAGAAATGGAAGAAGTCGGCAGAAAGCATACCTCCACAAGCAATAACGAAACAACAAGCGAAAAACCAAATAATCCAAAACCATTAATTACTAGAAGAGCTGTTTACCAGATATTAACAGAAAAGCTGAAAGTGTAAGTTTAAATAAAACCGAATTTCTATATAAGACAAGCATTATTTAAAGAGTCTGGCATATTTGGCAAATTTTAAAAGTTATCTTTGGAAACTTGGAATCTAAAACATAAATTCGTTTCTACATATACATAATTAGATTTGCAGAACTTCACTTTATTGTTTTTCATTTGTTTATTTGCAGTACTGGTTTTGGGGGAAAATCTTGTTTACTAAAACTAATTTGTGAAGTTAATGCTTCGCTTTTGGGAAAAAACAACGGAGTTCTTGGAAGTATTCTACATATCTTACTAACGTAAGTACATAGATATTATAATAGAATAATACATACATAAGTTCGAAATCCTTTATTCAACTCAGATGTGAAACCATAAAAATATAGTCTTTTAAGTCCCTCCCAGCTGGTTTTACTGTGTAATACCATAAAATCAATGCAAAAATCTACTACAAATTTCTTGTGTATTTTAATCATGTCGCTATTTTAATGTTTTGCCTTCGTTTTGCCCAAAATAATTAAAATTTTACAGAGCAAGCTTGACAATATAAGATAATGAATTGAGAAAATGCAAGATAAAGACTTTCAGCTTAAATTGTGCTGTCAACTTTCAAGCTAAGCTTGTGGTTTTCGATTGACCTCTACTGTCAGACTTCGCGTACCTATCATAAAAACAAAAAACTCGATTTGACCGCTTAAAAGAATAAAATAAAAAATGAATTTAAAAGAATTTAAAAAAAAAAAAACCAAAAACCCGACTGACTAAAAAAGAACTAAAAATATCTGCACAAGACACATTTTTTTGTAAGCATTTGTTCCAATGCGTTTCTTTGCAGTTGAACAATTTTACAAACATTTCAAGAGAACTCCAAAAATAGACAAGCAACTCTAAGAATCCAGATTTGAAGAAGTCTACCCAATGGAAAACCACATAAACTTAAATTTGGAGTAAAGACAAGTCTTTTCATACCTATCAATATCTTTTAGAAATCCATCCTACCGTGATGGCAATCTTAATGCCAACAGTAATATATATCATAACTTCTTTTTCGTTTCAGGCCAAGTACCTCATCTTTCGAAAATCTTCCGAATAAGCTGTACAAGGCAGAAGAGAACGGTCTGAATGGTAATTGCTTACAGTATCAGAAGAATTGCCCACACGACATTATGGATTTATTTTCTGTTCCAGTTGAAGATTTATTCAAAATATTATGATCTAATATAAAATAATAAACGAAATTCTAAGAACACAACAATTATAATTGAGACAAGAACAGATTGCACATTTTTTTATGTTTATAAAGTTAACCGCAACGTGAATTGAGCCGAGACCGAGATCAAAATTAAGTGGGATTTAGCTTGATGATTTACTGATTACTTCTAGTTATGAACAGTTATTATAACTGCATGCTCCTAAGCTAAGGTGCTATTTAAAAGATGCCAGATTATTTTAACCACTATAATTAAGTTCTATCAAAGATTTTTGTCGGAATTATCATTTTTTTTATAATTTAGGAGTAATTCCATGTTAAAATTGAATGAAGCTTTTTCTCTGGAGTCCGAACCTGTAGCGTTCCTATGTTCCTATATGGACGGCTCAAGCTCAGTAGTCCACGACATGAACTATTAAATTACACTTTGAAAAATTTATCAACTCGTTACTTACCAGTTCTGTCAAACTTTGTATGCTATGAGACGTCTAATAGCTAACTACTTTACTTACCTTTGCTGAGATCGAAGCTCAAAAAACACGCCTAATAACATCCTACTTGACATTTTTGAGATACACAGTTCACGTTCACAATACGTAGGTATTTATCACATGTTGTAACCTTTCTGGGGATGTGGGTGGTAGTTGTAAGTAAACTGCAAACAACAACTTCAGATGCACAACATTTTGTAATAGCTTATGCCAGTCAAGCATAAATGTGACTGGAACAATTTTGTTTACGTATTCTTCTACTTTACTACTGAGATAAGCCGTGTATTTTTTGCTTCAATGTCAGCAAAGCCGAGTAAAATAGGACTTTCAGCACGCAATTACAACAACTAAGCTCAACTTGAGACTTAGGCCCATTTTATTCACTCAAAGTTGAACATAACTCGGGGAGTTTTCCATATAAAAATCCCCAAGTTGTGTTCAACTTCGAGTGAATAAAATGGGCCTTAAAGGACTCCCTGTAGTTGGCTAGCATCTGGTTGGCATTATTGCGTAGGTACTTTATTTTGCTTTGCAGAGTTTGAAGCTAAAAAAAAAAACTCCTATACCTAGTTGTTCAAAAATAAACACGAGTTTTTATTCGATTCAACGCATTGAACGCGGCCATTGTAACAAGTCATTTAAGGCCTGAATACCTGTGCCTTGATTTTGTGCGGTTTTTGAGGCGATGTCGCTAGGGAACGGCCCGAATCGAATTTGAATGTGTGAGTGAGCCGCGCGCTGTGACCAACGTGACCGTTGTGCAATAATTTGGCACTTTTTTCGAGGATCCTGATACAATTTGTTGCTACTGTATCCCTTTTTTAGTTTGAAAAGGAACTTTGCAATTTTTAGAAACACTGTGATTTTCAAATGAATTTTAGTAAAATATAACGCTGCTGTTTATCAGAACACGATTATAGTGTTACGAGAGCCAACAATTGTTAAATATTGTGCGAAAATTCTTAAATTTCAGAGAATCTTTACAAATGAAACTTTTTTCATACACCGCTCTTTTTTTTTTTTGCTACTTTTAAGAATTTTGCAACAATCTCCCGCATTGTTAGAGAAAGGTTATAAATTTTAGTTTTAGTTTTACAATACAATATAGACTGTAAATACTCGTAGATCATTCCCACACAACTTTTCTTTTATAAATTGAACCAAATCACTTTACAATTAGATGTCGTTTAGATTGTTCCGCTTGTGAGCTAGACACTAGACACTACTTCTACGAAACAGTAGATGGACGTTTTCAAATAAATTTTGAAATGAAAACCTTTTAGCTTTGATTTTTATTTATAAATATATAAAAATTAATTGAATATTGTTCATAAATTATACCTATCAACTCATTTTTATATCTACTTTTAAGATCGCGTTCAATTTAGTTTTAAAAAGTCCCTAAAAAAGGGGCGATGAAAGAAAAATGTGCCTTTTTCTGATGCTACTACGTAAATTTAGTATTTTCTCCCAATATTTAGCAAGTATTAGCCGGCTTTACGCTATGATGGGGAACCGCGTTATATTTTAAACATATTCATTTTGAAATCACAGTTTTTGAAAAAAAATTTAAGTACTATTCACATGAGCGCTAGTTGCGAACAAATGAATTTAATTGTATTTATGAATTGAAAATTGATTTTTATACTAGCTCAATTTACAATTATTACAGCAATTGAAAATTCTTGCAGCGAACTGTCCCACTTTATTCACAATCCACATAAAACATTCGCGGATCCACAAACCCACGAATGAAAAAATTCTATCGAAGTTAACATTGAACAATGATTGAAGTGACTGAAGTGTCAAAAATATTCGCTTGTTCGCTGTTCGTTTGCAATTGGCTCTCATGTGAATAGTCCTAAAATGTGAATTTTCCAACTAATAAAAAGGAACAAAGGAATAACAAATTGTATTAGTGTCCTCGAAAAAGGTACCAAATCGTCGCACAACGGTCACGCTGTTCTCATCCGACATCCTTCTCGCTACCTAAAAAGGTTGCGTGTGGGAAAGCTCGCCTGGAATATTCAGGAACAAAGCGATATAAGAACAGGAAATATTGGAAGTTGTCAGTTCACGATATCACTAACACATTTATAGAATCCGCCTATACGTGAACCCTTTCCGACACCGCCATTGCGGAAAAAACCGCACAAAATCAAGGCACTGAATGCAACAAGTGTCAGATCTCAGACGTCACAGATATAAGCTGTGTTCAGATACTCTCCCTTCATTTTTCCCACGAAGTATACAAAACTTTTTAATCTTTTCCCTTCTTAATGGAAATAATGGAATTAAATTTAAGGACCATTCACTTGAGAGCGAACTGTGATTATTCGAATTGAGAACAAATCAATTTAACTGTATTTATGACTTGGAAATTGCTATTTGTTTTCCCACAAAAGCATTTTATTTAATTAATCTTAAATCTAATCCGAAAAAAACTGTCTCTCAATTACTTTAAATATATAGGTAGCTAAATCGCAATTCGTCACAAAATCGTGACCCACAAACCCACGAATGAAAAATTCGTGCTAACTTAAACGTCAACAATAAAACTTATTCATATGAATGAAATGTCAGAATCTACGATTATTCGCTTGTTGGTAGTGGTTGGTAGTTCGCTGTTCGCTCTCATGTGAATAGTCCTTTACTTTTAACTCCCACGACAGTTTTTCATAAAATAATCTTCATTGCAAATGGAAATAAAATCGCTTATTTTTTATTAACTTTAACAATATAAATCCATTTTGTTAAGAGTAATGATTTAATTACCTATCATGGTGATAGGTATGTAAAACTTTTGATTTGTTTTGTTCCACCCTCTTTCCTGCAGAATCTTTTGAAAAATCTATTTCCACACACAAAGGGAAAAATGCCACAGTCTATGGCACTGGGCACAAATTTCCCTTGTCGACCTTTCAATCGCTGTCAAGTTTCGAAACGCTAAAGAGCATTTTCACATTTTCACTTTTTCAGCAGATTTGAGTAGGTACTGAATATTTATAGCAAAACATTAGCTGGGTGATAAATATAATAGAACTTAGCATAAAAGAAAATAAACTCATTTTAATTTTAACCTCAATAAGCTATAGTAAATATGCTAAAGTCCGACGACATCATGAGCCGTCTAATTGCAACTGAAGAAGGCTTTAAAACCCCTTTGGATCGACTGTTTGAAAATGATGGTAAATATTTTCCGGAATTCATAAAAAAAGGCGTAATTGCAGTAGATGACGAAGAGGAATACCATATAAGGTACTTAACTATAAGATTTGACATGTGAAAAATGTTTATTTATTCACGCCTCTGTTACAGAAATCAGATATTCTGCAATGTTCCAGGTTGCAAACGATTCTTCCCATCCGTCTTTGCATATCAGAGTCACTATAACAGCTTGCACCGGTATATTTGTAATCAATGCAAAAAGAGTCTTCCCACATCTCACCTGTTAGATCTACATCTATCAGAACAACATGATTCATATTTCTCGGTGGTATCTAAAAGCAGACCAATGTATTTATGTTTTATAGAGGAGTGTCAGCACAAATGCAACACACCGGAAGAAAGAAAAGATCACTGTATCAGCTCGCATAAATTTCCTCCGAATTTCCGTTTTGAAAACCTCTGTTTGGTGGACAAAAAGGTGCCTGTAGTAACAGAAGCACAGGCAACGACTGATGAACCAATGGATGGAAAGAAGGCTCCTTTTGCAAACAGAAAATGTAACTTTTCATTTGGTCATGCAAAAAGTAAAACGTTCAACAAAAAGAGTTACGCCAAGGTTCTGTGTAAATCTGACGTCGAATACAAGAACTCTTTGGAGGACTCAAAAACTGTTTCGGACTTGCTTACCAGTTTGCCAGAGTAATTAATAAAACGTACTCATATTTCTTTATACATAGCTGTAAAACGATATTGCTCCATAATGTAAATACCTAGTTTAAGTGAAATCATTGTTTTGCAAAAAAAAAAAGAAAAAAAAAAAAAGAAAATGAATTATTACCTACACTTGCCTTTCAATTACTTTACAGTACAGGTGCAGTGCCAATTGATCGTTGTATTAATGCTCTCTCTAAGGTCTTACATCCTCTAGCTTTTGAAATTTTTGGATCAACGTTGAGTCCTACAAAAGGCAGAAAGTACGAATGACGCCCCAGTATACTGCTACAAAGTCGCATTAATCGTTGCACCAATATATTAACTTATTTTGTTCGACTTTTAACTAATGGAATTACAGTTCATTGTTCCCACCCCACAATCAGCACAAAAGGAGGCAGCATCAACTACACCGACAAGAACATTACATTACAAACCTATTTTAGTGGCACTCTCACAAAGAGGTAATTGTCATCATAACGTTTGCTGTTTGGAATGTTTTTGTTGGTAATGATGCCGGCCCTTGCTTAAAATGTATTCGCTGGTCAAAACATTTTCAGAAATTAAAAATCGAAGAGTATACATTATAAATATTATAAATTCTTTATTCTACTTCACAATAACAATAATTATATTAATAGAAAATATATTTTGTTTTCTTTTGGTAATTCATTATCCTCACAACATTTTGAGCAAAACTTTGCGCATAAATATTAACAAAATCTACTTTTCTGCTCACTCTCTTTTGAAATTTATTGCTTTGGCATTTTATTGCGTTTATGTAAGATTCGCATTAGTTGCTTGGACATAAAGTATGGTTTCTCCTCAGATCCATCATTTCGTTCACAGTCTTCCACTGAAAATAAAGCATATTTACTGAACGTAATAGACCAAGTTTGGTTTTAATCTTACAGAAGCATAAGAAAAGGGTGTCAACTGCCATTGAGTAGACTCCAAAAAATACACTCGTTATCAAGAAAGTAGCTATCACCACAATTGTTATTGGTACAGCTGTATAATTCAAGGGATGAGCACCTGGGTTCGCTTCAAAATAATAGTAAGTGCCGACTCCAGCAGCACCCGTTAACAATAGTTTCGAGAGGAAGAACAAAAAGTCGGTAACTTTGTCCACAGCAACCACCCGAAGGAAATTTCTCATCAATAGATTAAACGAGTCCTTGGCACTTGTGCAGAAGTTCTTGCCATGAATTGCACACATAATGTAGGCGTTTCGGTTGATAAAACGTAAAAAGTTTTCCAAACACCAGAAGAAACATTTCATGCAACATAGAATCGCTCTCGTAACACTGTTATCGAATTTCTTCAGTTTCTGGTCGATATACTCCAAGATAATTCGTATAATGCGGCATATCGTCAGTATGAAGGCACCGAGAACCAGTGTCCCCAGGTGATAACGAACTGTTCTGCCAAATGCTCTGGTTAGAACAAAGTACGGAACGTCTGACTTGTGGAATGTCCAGTACCAAGTTGCAAAAGTCGCGGCAAGCACCATGTCTCCAAAGGCCGATATAAAGAATGACAACCATAAGAATCCAACAATGTTGTACGCCTGCAATTAAATATTCAAAGTTTTTGTGTTTGAAATCTGTCAAAATTATAGCCAACAAGAACTGGTTCAAAATGCCAATCATTTCTGGCAACAACAGTGATTGTTGCAAAAGATCGTGCAAAGACTAACCTGGAAGTATGACACGATTGGTGGGTTTCCGATCCCTTCGAAGTAGCATCCTGTATCAACACATGGGACTTTTTGCTTAAAAAAGGTGGCTAGCGTCTGATCAGCAGATTCAATGAAACAATTGTTTTGAAAAAGGGTAGGATCGCACTGCGCGCCAAGAATATAGTTTGCCCCGATGCCTTCACATTTGCATATTTCTTTAGTGGGCTTTGGTTTTATAACTTTAAAGGACGGTTCTCCAACTGATGCTAAATACAAGCCAATTCCGACTGACAGAGTTATGGTGCACATATACAAAATCCACGGAAATATTGGGAAAAACACTGTTGCCACTACACACGAGACTGCCCTGTGGATGGAAAGATATTATATATGATAGGTATAAAGTTTAAATTTGATTGTAACTTACTTGCTTCCTTCCTTTACGAGAGCTATTGCTATTCGAATTCTACTCCGAAGGACAATCACCAAAAGAAATATTACCAAGAAAGCAACACTCAAAGCAATCGATGCGTAGAGCCAAGTTGTATGCGTTTGGAAAATATTTTTCACAGATGAAGATAGATTCAGTGAGTGGTAAGGAACCGTTGGAGTTGCTTTCCAGTAATTGTATTGTGTGACACTGTAGTAGACACCTGAAATATACGAAACAATTTATTTTTGACCAAAGTTGTAACGTTGAGCATAATCTTACCGAATCCAAGTCCGAATAGTACTCCTAGTATAGAAAGCCAGACAATTGGAGTTGCGACCCACCTCATTAGCGAAATGAATATTAGTGATACTACCATCGTGACTACCAGAGCCAAGAAGATGACCTTCCATGAGCTAACGATGTCTTCCACAACTTTCTCTCCAACCTGAGAAAACGAAGATTTATTTGAGATTAAGGTTGAGATTACAAATTATTAATTTTAATTATATAGAAATGCCGGTTTCAACTGGGCCTGGAAGAAAGTCTGAATGGTCTGAGTGGCCAAATCTATATTTCTGTGTTACGCAGCCACACCGATTTCAAAATTACTCCAATCTACAGAGTAGCTCCAGGAAATACTCAGTGACCGGTTTGGTCTGCTGCTAATTTCGGACAAGGACTAGCTTAAAATAAGCTTCGCTATTGTGACATGCACCCATGTCAGATGGAGATGTCTGAATACAAAACATTTCCCGCTCGAAATACGAAAACCTGGGCTTGGGTTTGGATCAGAAGCGCTGCCAAAGAGTAAAAGAATCGAATTTTCAAGCCTTATGTACGCAATACGAGACAAAATATGTTTTATCCGTGAAGTACAGAACAGCTCGAAGACAAGCTCGAAGCTGATCAAGCAGATACAAATTCTTACGAGTTTGTTGAACAGCGCCTCGAATAACGACCATGTCTTCAATTAAAAATATACACAACCGACAAATCCAAATGTTTAGTTAAGCATAGTAAAAGTAAAAGAGTTTTAGGAGAGGAAGAAGAAGCATATGGTATCGGTTTTATTAGAGATTACCGCAGTTTTTTTAACGGTAATAGGAGGATTTTGATGAAATTTCGAGTCCGTAGTACGTAGTTTGAAGCAGGAAGAAATTCCGAAAGTATTGATTACAGAAAAAGGACATTAATACAAGCAAGGACTCAATTTTTAATTTGTTTTCAACATTATTTGCATATTTACAAAGAATTAGAGAAAAAATGGTAGCGAGTTCCACAAACAGACTGCAAGCACAAAGAATTGTCGTTTTTAAACTGATTAAGCGCATACATCGAATTGTTATTTAATAGATTCGTCTGCTGTTTCTCACCCAAATATCATCAGTATACCTAGATATAGATCAAAGAGCAGATGCTGCTAAAGGGAAGATCGTTACTGATTAAATAGGGATAGCTTGGTGTCCGTGCTGGTTTTTGGGAACAGGTACCTACATATAAAATAAAATTAGGAGGTGCACCATCGAGAGTAGAAGTTTATATTTTAGCTTTCTTTTAAATAAATAAATAAATATTGAGGTCACAGGTCCGGATAGGTTCCACTCTCACCGAAACCAAGTCAAATCTGTTCGGAACTCGTATTGCCATCATAAGCCGTGTTCTTTTGAGCTTCGATCTCAGCAAAGCAAAGTAAACTAGGATTTTCAGCACGCAATTACAATAGGCGTTTTTCTTTTTTAGTTCAGAGCTGAGCACTGAACAGAGTTCGAGCATTATGAGCGCGCTCTGAACCATTCGTGCTCAGAGCGTTCAGAGAATGTTTTGTTTTTCCTGTTTTTTTGTCCATTAAATGTGACTGGAAGTGTGCATGTACATGTGTGCTCAGCTTTTTACTCAGGATGCTCAGTCAATTTATTCTGAGCTCATAGAGCGCGCTCTGATCATGCTCTGAGCGAAAAAAGAAACACAAATTCGAGCTCTGAAGTGTCTGAGCTAAAAAAGAAACACGATCTTTTTGTATAACAGTTTAGGTCGTGCTCTGAACTAAAAAAGAAAAACGCCTATTACCACATTTTTTGACTACCGGAACCAACTTCGTGTACTATTGTAAATTCCTGTTATCTGTAATAGCCTTGATTTGAACAGGATATCCAATTGATGACGCTATACTTGATACTTCGAGACTCGCAATAGTTTGATTTTTGACCTAGAGTTGTTTCGCCTGTCAGCTGTTCAAGCGTTGCCATAAGTGCAGATTTGTCTGCATTTTGCAGATTTTCAACATAGCTGCAGACTTTTAACAACCAGAAATCTCCAGAAATCTGCGCTTCCGATTTTGTATTTATAACAATAATATATTTTGTTCTGTTTAAAAAGTAATATCAACATATTTTTTAACACTTTTTTTCGCTGTAGTTGTCATTTCTGTATTCCGCTCTTTTTTAACTTTCTCCATTACGTAGTAAGAGAAAGATATTGGTTTCGTACAAAATTTCGAACTCGATTTTAATCAATTCTGATATTACGATGATAGAGGAACTCAAAAAAGTGGGTCGCAAAATTCTGTCCGGTCTGTCCGTCTGTCCGTCCTTCCACGGGCCTACAGTCTAAATGGCTTCCCGGATTACGTTCAAACCTCGGATTTGGAGTTTTTGGGCTTACAGTTCGGGAGGTGTTTTTTTTTTTCAATGTAACCTCAATATTAATGGTACTTCCCATAAAACATTTTCGTACCAGTTTGATTTGATCGAAAACGGCTGTAACGATTTCAACCAAAATCGATATTTAAGCTTAAGTAGGTGAGGTTACCATGACTGCGTACCCAGTTTTTGGCTAAAAATTCGAACAACGGAACTTTTGAAATTTCGACATATCCCGAAAACGATCTATACGATTGTAGTAAAAATTAATTTCCAAGGTTATGTGGTCATTTATAACTTAATAGCAACCTTAGTTTTTCTCTATATTATCGTACAATGGATTTATGAAAAGAGTAATTTTTAAAAATATAGTTTTGTCTAGTTAACTTAAAACGGCAATAACGATTTTGACCAAAATGCAAACTTAGAGTCAAATTGATGTTTTCAAAACTATTGTTTCCTTAATTTTCAATTCGAAACACCGAAAACGCTAATTTTAAAAACTGCTCATATCTCGAAAACCCCATCTTCGATTTCGATAAAATGTCAAAAACGAAGTACATATTTCTATAATCCGGAACAATATCATACAGTCAGTTGTATTTTTCCAAATAAACATTGCAATATTTTCAACTGTTATGTCTGGATAGTTTTACAAAAACAAAAACTTCATTTGCACCGCACACACGGGCATCGGGATATTCAATTTATAGCTAATAATGCAAATTCACAAACGCCTGAATTATTGCATAATCTTTCTAAAGATATCGGTCTATCACGAGCAATACTTCCAATAATTGAAAACTTAAATCATATTCCAATCAAAATTAAAAACATATCCTTAGGTCAAAAACAGAAACTGCTACTAGGTACGCTTGTCCTGTACTCAAAAATCAAGTGAGGAGTAACCCCTTATAAAATAGTACAGTAGACGCTTGCGACATTGCTTTAACTTTAAAACTTATATTGTTATTTTATATCACTCTGCCATATGAGATGAATATCCAAAAGAGGATTTTGTTTTCTTTTGTCTAGTATCGAGAAAGTTTCGTTCGACCCAGTCGTGCACTTTATTTTCCTTGCAAATCTGCATTGCAGATTTTTTTTTTGTCATAACTGCAGATTTGTCCAAATATTTTTATGGCAACACCCTGTTCTTAAATTAAATTTTTCTCTATTTTCACAGACTTCTAAAAACGTAAGTAGTAACACACTTTAAAGTTTGGCAAATGTCTTGGTGTTGTTGTAAGTAGATGTGAATCTCGCTCAGAAATCGAGATGCGTCTGACAGCCAGCTGCTTTTTTGATCCCAAGCGACAGTTCGCGGAAATTTGCTGTGATTGTAAATTTAATCAATTGATATGAAGATTTCTTTTAAATTTAGATGTTAGTTTAATTAAACGCAATGATTTTGTGGTAAAACACATAGTAAATTTCAACTCATAAATACAGTTAAATTAATCTGTTCGGCTTTCGCAATTCGCGCTCATGTAAATGGTCCATTACATTCTCTTTTACATATTTGTCTCTCACCTCGCTCATACTTTTCAAAAGTGTAAATACTACAAATAGCCGCATAAATTCTGTCGCCTTAATTTAAAATACACTTATACCTAATTTGAAATACGGAAAATTCAACGACTGCAACTTGTAATCCTTTTGTCCATTTAGTTTGGATTGAATGTCTTACCCCATTGAGATCAGCACCCAGCATTTTTTCGGTTAGAGTAGTAATTTCCGGCGGAAGTTTTATGTCATGCACTAACCGTTTAATGCCTTCAGCATCCGATGGTACACACCGTTTCGACACTAATAAATTTAAAATAATAATTTAAAATGCTGAAGACCAATTTCAGAGTTGATGCGTTTTTGGTTTTATTTATGAATGGAATTGGGCTAAACTGTTAAATGGGACGAGGGACACACCACAAGACAATAACACAACCGGGACATTACACAAACATGTTTGTTAATTATATGTATAAATGTAGTAATCAAATAAAAAAAATACATATCAAATCACC
The DNA here is from genome assembly GCA_949126925.1 of Cheilosia vernalis. Taxonomy (NCBI): domain Eukaryota; kingdom Metazoa; phylum Arthropoda; class Insecta; order Diptera; family Syrphidae; genus Cheilosia; species Cheilosia vernalis. Next base: position 34,019,328 of record OX421360.1, on the reverse strand, counting down.
TGTTGCGCTTCCACGCCGTTGTAGAAATGTGCCACAATGTTTCCAACCAGTCGAGACAAATATGTATTCGTCTTTATCATCTTTTCCTTAATAATGGACTCGCCCAATTTTTGACGCGTACTGCACTGCAGGATGGGTTCATCGGGTTCCTTTAGTTGTTGATTAGTCAACGCAATGCTAGTCTTTTTTATTGATGCGTCACTACTTTGTGCATGATCATTTGTAGGAAACGATACGAAGCTTGAAGTCTCTGGTGTCATTTGAAAGGGATGTGTTGATACATCTCTTTTCTTGAGTGATCGCAGAAATGATGGAATATATTCACACCGATCAGGTGCAAATGTCCACACACACCGATTCAAAACTAGTGTTTTAATATTTTATTTATTAGATTACAGAAATTTAGTTATGAGTGTTTAAATAAAGTGAATCGGAAGATATGAGTTTCGAAAAAATATTTATTTTGGAGTAAATCGACAAGGATGCTAAATGACTATTGGCAGGCATTTATTAGGCCTGCAACTTAACAATATATTAATGAACAAAACAAAATTCCCTACGCATATTGTTGTATTTAAAAGAAAATTGAGCAACTAAATATTTAGCAAATTGAATTTTCGTAGCAATTGCTACATGTTTTATTTATACTGAGCTGCTTTTCAAACCTATCGAAAGATGGGGATTGGAGATTAAATCAGTTTTCATTCAAACGAAACCTTTTTAATGCTTTTGTTACGTTTCATTCACGCCACCCAATGAAACTGGCTCAATAAAACAACCTTTTTTAACAGTGATTTCTAACTATAACTGCAACAAAAAGAATTTACCAAATTGTAAACTTGTAACTCGGTTTTTGAGAATTGCTGGTTGGTTTTTTTTATGCTGAAAGTACCTACCTACTTAAGTACCTAACCTACTCGAACAAAGATTAACATTTTGATATTTTTTTTTAAAACTACACCGAAAAATAAGATAAGAACCCAAAATGTCAGATTTTAGTTACTAAAATGGCCTGTAGGTTACAAAAGGCGTATTTCATTTAAATTTAAAACTTTATTGAAGAACTTAATTATTCCGCTAGAATCTTACAAATGTAACTTAACAAGAATATGTGAAGAAAATTTACCAACAAATTAGTACTTTCATACATAAATATGCAAGCCTGTTAGTACTATTGTTATCATTGATTTTATATACAAAGAGAAACCGTATTGAGAAAAGGAAAGTGTTGAGGCAACATCTCGTTCCATTATTTGGGCATGAAACTTTGCTAGTACCCCTCAAAGTATGCAATTGGCGGGAATTCACCTTTCGTAGGTAATAAGACTTTCGCAGCAATAAGAATTTTACCCGCAGTTGCCCCCACGCAGAAGACGAACAAGAGAAGTGTAATTTTATATTCAATCGGTATGAATTCAAACTTCCTGTCGTTGATTTGCTGCCATTTGAAATAAAAAACTCGAACGTAAAAAATGTGTCCTATGAAGATAATATACATAGGTATCCCGGAGCAGGATCATTTTTCGACAGCTGAAAAATTTCGTTTTCCACCTCGATAGTGTCAGAATATTATCCGAGGATAATAATTTAGCCCAATTAACACACGGCCTAAATCACGAAACTTTGTTTATTTTGGTGCACTGTAAACATTATGTCATACAAAATTTGACAACTGTTTTTTTTTAATTTTATTATACCTTAAGCTTAGTACGCTGCTCGAGCTAAACTAAATTTTATCTGGTCTGCAACTTTTCTCTCCAAACATCCACTAAGGTCCTAGCTAAATTTTGACATAGAGAACGCTGTGATAAATGTCACAAAAAACAACTGTTCTTTGAAAATAACTTACTTCAAAAATTCAACTCTATCTAATTTAAACCATTTCCGATTCTAGGTACTCCTCGTCGAAGGATTTATTAAAAAACCCATCCTTGCTTACGTCTACCGGTCTCGACAATACAAAAACGCAACAAAACAATCTGTCAGGATATAGCTTGAGAAAATGTGCCGCCCCATTAAATGGGCACGCTAAATTTTGGCAGATTCGCGATGTACGAGTACATTCTGAAAAAAATATTGATTGTTAAGCTCGAGCAGCGTACCACTTAGCTAAATGGATTCGCTCAAATTTAGCTCAGCTAAATTTTGGAGAGATTTTTGTAAGGGAGCGAAAATTTTAACCAGGAGATTTTGTATGAAGTTTTACTTTTATAATAACCAGGAATCGCATCTAAGCGGTACGCATTTAAACGGAAAAAGGTTATGTACATTTCCTACGGAATGCTTTACTCAGTTTTCGGATGAATTAAACTAGGAACGTAACTAAGCGAGGGTCACTTATATATCCGGCGATCACGGGAAAAAGGCGATAGTTGAATGCTACCTTTGCCCGGTTAGTTATATTTAATATAAACATTTTCCTTTAAATAATCCTCTGTTGGTATTTTTAGGCGTGACACATAGTGAACTAATATTCGCCTCATCAATTATGTTTAGCCAATAACAAATTAAGACAATTTTATCTGAAATGTGCAAAATTTGCAGGGGGTTTAAAATATACGCATCGATAAACAAAATCCGCATTGTCGACTCACTCCAAAACAACCAAAGTACCTAAACAAAACGCAAAACCACAACTAACTAAGCATGCAGAAACAAAATTCACGAGCACAAATCTACACAAAAAAAAAAAACAAAACAAACAAAAAAAAAAAAAAAAATGCCTAAAACAAACATTAATGGTAACTTACATTCTGTACTTTTGACATACCAACGAGCACATCTATTCTCATTGATAGCTATCTCAGCTTCAGCTTTTGTAGTTATCCGATTCTTATCCAGATCCGATTGACAAATGAGCCTATTTTTAAGCTCTTCTATACTCAACGAATTTTTCATGGTGTCCCAAACGAAAGTCTGTGTGGGGCAACTCGACACACAGACTTGTGGGGTTGGACAACCCGTAATTGGCACAAATGGATCGATACATTTCTCCAAATTAAAGAAAAATAAATATTTTTTATCTATCACTGGGCCGTCGACACCGCACTTTCGATTAAATGAATCGGTGGGCACAAGCAACTTATTCAAGTCACCATTACGTATTGCTGAAATGTTAAAACAATTATAAATAATCATATAAAAAGAAAACAATTCAAAACTTACCATAGCTCCCGACGTAGCCCCAAGCTGCCAGGAAAACTATGAAAATTAATAGACAGAACACATCTGTACAGGATCGCTTCGACAGTGGTCCTTTAAATGATCGATCATATTTTAAACGCTCACCTGAAAGACAGAAACACAGTTAGACAAATGTTGAACTCGGAAATGTTTTCAATTATTGTTTATATAACTGAACAATAGAAGCCGGCATTTACCATACTGCAACAATTGTATTTGCTCTGAGTACTCGCCAATTTCGACGGATGACTTATCATCCAAAGAATCATCACAACAACATCCTCCCATTTTTACCTTAATTGCAAACCATTTTTCGAAAAACAAAAAAAAAAGCTAGAGCAACGCGTAAACAGAGTACATGCCTTGGACGCGGTTGACTTACTAAGCACAAGCCACTATAAAAATGTCAGCTGAGGAGTGCACACTAACCTAATCTAATAAAGAATTTATAGCCGCCCTCAAGCTTACTGTCTTAGAACAAACGACGCTGCACGTACACATACGTGTAGTCATGTATCGATGAAAATATATATTTGTAGTTGTGTAGTACTTCGTCAGCCGCTACAATGAATGAGGTACGACGCGGTACGAAGATAACGATGCTAGTATGGGTATGTACGTTCTACTACAGTTTCGAGCTTCCAAATTTCTTTATAGCACTGTCTCTAAATGGGTACATTTTTCTTAAGACGAATGGACATGAGTATTTATTTAATTAAAAATGATGCAATGCACAGATTAGTATTTATATGGGAATGGTATCCATCTACACGGTGTGACGTATTTTTATCTATATATTAACTGATCCGATGAACTTTAATGTGTCTAATTCTAAGCAGTGGCAAGCACGCACTAACAATAAATTTGGTGACACGGAGATCAAAGAAGAGAACGCGCTCTGAAATAGTAAAAATTACGTAGATGCATAAACTTGGGTGACTACATTTTTTTGTAGACACAATACAGTCATGGGAAATAAAAATGATTCACTTTCAATTCATTGTAATGCCTATATTATACATAAATACTAAACTTCGGTACGTTATGTAAGCAGCATGTTCTGCTATCGGATGATTGTACGATGCACAGTTTGGATTGTTAATTAATTGCTTGCATTCAAATTTCGGCGTCGGGCTATTGATAAGGAAAACCTGAGATAAGGCTATTACTCATACTCATGCCAATTACTTGAGAAACTGAGCATCAGAACAATATTTAGGGATCGATAGAGGTAAAAAGAATAATATTTTCATGTTATCAGGCACTTTAAAATAATTTTAAAGATATGGGTAAATGAATATTGTGTTTGAAAATATCACTGTTTTGATTGATACTAATGGCGTTCTTGACTGAAGAAAAGAATTGCCTTCTATATCAAAAGATCAAATCTAGAAGTAATATTTCTGTGTTTTCTTTGTCGTTTTACATTGGGACAACAAATTATTTATTTTTTTTTTTTTTTTTTGATTCGGATCACTTTTTACAGATCTCGATATTTTTTGCGATTTACACTGTTTTCCGCTGTTTTACGTCATTTTAAGACGTTTGGTTTCACGCAAAGTTTCGTGAACACCAGAAAAACCAAATAAATAAATAACCATGGATATAATTTAGGAGAAACTATTATATCTTCATAGTTTTCCTCGTCATATGACGAATCACAAAAAATACTTAATTTTTATGTACAACAAGGGAAAAATTGTTCAAGTCGATATAAATTTTTTTTTTTCCAAAAACGAATGCAATTTCAACAGCTGATATTGCTGTCATGTAACGGATTAAAACATTTACAAAAGCAGATCACTTTCGTTGCATGTTCCATGAGCATCGTAAAATCTGAGATGCACTTTCAGGTCTAAATGGCTCACTTTGGCCATGTAAAAATCGTGTTTTATTGAACAAGTACGAATATCTTAGTAAAACAAAGTCAAGTACAGGTATAGAAAATCTAGAGCGCGCTATTGAAAAAACAAATCCCTGATTGACAACTCGACACTTCCGAGATTCACACTAGGTATTTGTCCAATAAGTAGAAGTGACTTGTCAGAGTAGCAGTTCATGTTGACACCTTTTCGTCATGTGTTTATGATATTGTTGGTAAACTGTTTTCAGCCCATACACAACAAGATACACAAGTTTATACCACTTTATCACAATAGGTTCATTCGCGTACAAGGTTTAAATCGATCGCCAATCGATGCACAAAATGACAGAAAATTAGCAAAATACAGAAACAGAAACTGATCAGAGAATTTCAACCGGCAAGTACTGATAAATATGTCAAATGCACAAAGTTGACAAGAAACAAATTTAAAATCAGTCTTAAAAATCAATTGAGCTCAAAAACCAAATTTGTGAAAATAAAATAAATTCGGTTGTGGTGGAATGTTCTTCTAGAAAGTTTCATATGTTGCAAAAATGTAAGTTATATATTTATTTGTGATATATATTATGTAGATGTCAAAGTTGAAAGTGGCTCGAAGTAGTCTGTCCACGCGTACTTTTGAATATAGGTACTTTCAGCTGTATAAAACCGTTTCGCAAAATTTGTATTTTGACCGATTGTTAGTTTTTTGGTTCGGGAAACTATTCATTTAGTTTAGTATGAGCAACAAGACTTGATGAATGAAAAATTCGACAATATTCACCACAGAACATTTAACAAAAATACCTAATTGAATTTCCACACGTTTTCGGTAAGAACTTTCAGGTCACTTGTCAGTTAAGGGACACTCAAATGTTACTTATAATATTTGAATATAATTGAATGCAATCAGTTAAAGATGTGAACTAGCGCAGTTCGTTTATAACCTCACTTTAAATATTTCAGGTTAATTGCAACTTAAAATTCCTAATGAAGTCTCGTAAACTTGATAGGTATGCGTTTGTATTCATATATTATGAAGTTAGTAGTTAGTAAAATCCATAATGTATTTTATTTTTTTGCTGAGACTGTACAGATTTATTTATTTATAAAGATCATTTGGAACTCATTATCTTCTCGTTTTTAGTCATTAGCATGAAAATCTGGTTCCTATGTGTGTGTAGTGCCATATAAAATAACGTCATCCTCTTATATTTTGTTTTGGTCTACTGATGCCATTTTTACCTAACCTATGTCGTCATTATCCATTTTGTTGATAGTTCAAAACGAAAAACGTGTGTGTTAGGTAAATATGAATAGCACCGGAAACAATTAGTGGGGAAACAAGTGCAATGTTTTCAATAAATTAATGAAGTAAGAAAACGAACAGTATTTAAGTACTTATTTCCTTAACGGTTTTACAAACAACCGCTTATTTTAGATGTCAAGCCAAGACTCAACATGATCAGACCCTATGGGACCCTCGGTCTAGCTTGTTTTAAACACTCGCTCTTTAATGTTTTTTTTTTCGTTTGTGGCGGATTGAGAAGTAGGGTAACTGTCCCCAGAAAGCTTTTGCATTCAGCCGTTCGGGTTCGGCATCAAATTGTAGGACCCTTTCATTTGTCCCAAAATAGAGCAAAAAAGAGTCATACAAACAGGTAGGGCCAGCTATTTACTTATTTTTTTATTTACTTAAAATCCAACATACGACAAGACAGACAACCAATGCACATCACTTATCACTACTTTTTAAGACCGCCTTTGGGTACAAAATTTGCAACTCCATTACAGGAGCCGTATTTCCCGACGACTTCAACTTTCAACAATTTAAGTGAAAAGGTGGAACCTATCTCCAAACATCTCAGATGCTGTTGAAGAGTGAGTACTGAGTAGTTCACCCTTCCCGAAAGAAGTGTGGATTAACACAAAATACCCTGTTATAATTAGGTTTTTGCAATATCACTAACCCATTTACAAACACTTACTGATATACCTTATTTATTACTAACACATTGTCACATTTAGCTTTTTTTGTTGTTTACCTGAACATGGAACTGGGTGAATTTTACTAATTCTAAAACACAGATTTATGAAATAGCACAGCATTCTCGGGCGACCCGGTCACTAACTATAGAAAACAAAAGTGCAAGTGGAGAATCGATTGACAACACTTCCGTGGACAACGGAATTAGGTTACATGCAATGTGAATTTACCTGCGAAACTGAAAACATAGGGATAAACCGTTTCAAACTCCAGCGCTGTGCAGTGCATGTGCATGATTTTTTGTCTTTGCTGTAATTGACCGCAAAAGGCTATCTTTTGGTTTCGCATGATACTATAATAAAGTCATAATATAATTTATGGTCCCACGACAGTCCCGGTTATTTAATTAACGTTTTTACTTTGCTAATTAAACTTTCAGCGTCGAAATACGTAAGCTGGCAGATATTTTTGTATTTAATTTTTTTCGTATTGTATAACTTGGTTACCAAAACTGTTTTATCAATGGAAACTCATCTACAACAAGGTTATAGAAGGGTGTTCGTATCTTGGTGTAATGTTGACTAGACACTCATCATGGGCAGGACATATGTACACATACGTACGGTTACCTACTTATTATTTTGACAGTTGACACGCAAATTGTGGAAGTAGAACATATTTTTCGTTAATGTTAAAATAAATGAAAAATACACAATTTGGATCTCACAATAGGAGTGAAAAAGTATTGTAACTTTGTCAAAATTTGACTGGTTTCAGACGTTTTATTTTGATATTTTCATGGCCCACCCCCAATGAATAGTTTTTCTCACAACTCAAATGATTTGTAGAAAGTATTCTATATATCAAACTCATCTTACATGGTTTGGCAGTTGCTGAAAAATAAGCGGGTACGACGCATCAATTCACTAATTGATTATTGATATAAGAAATAAGAATCAATGGGGAAGTTCGGATACCGAGTTTATGCAAAACGTCAACTAGATTTGTCGGGACTAGGAAAAGGAATCCGAACGCGGCAACTAGAATTGTTTTTGTATTCTCGCGGTCAGCGCTACCTTTGTTTTGTTTTGGATTTTTTTATTTGGAAAGGGTCCTAAATAAATATTTAAAAAAATTTTTATTTTCAAACAAGTACATTTAAAATGTAGCACGGTTAGGTTAACTAACACAACATTTTTATAGTGTTATGCGAACAAATGGTTGTTAAATATCTTGCGAAAATTCTAAATTACCAGAGTAGCCTTAGAAATGACACCTTTTTCTCTCACCGGCCCTTTTTTCGACTCTTGAGAACTCTGCAGCGGCCACTCTGTTTATTTTAAATTTGCCTCTTCTAAATGTCAACTGAGTATGCAGGCAGGATTTTCTTGACTAGATTTGTCGGCTTCCCCTCCATAAACGCCAACTACAAAAAATACACGTGACCATGACCACTTGGGCCAGACTCGATAAACTAGGAATTCGAACGTCCCCAATTATAGTGTATCAGATTGCCATTTGCCACTACTCTCTTCTGCGTAACAACAATTTAAATTGGCAATCCGAGACAAACGGTTTACTACAGTGATCCCAGATTAAGGGGGAAAAGCGCCAATTTTGTTGTTTTTTTGAATGCAAAAGGGGAATAAGATTGAACAGCTTCAAAAACGGGGAAAAAAAATTAAAGCTCTGTGAAACGTAAATTGTTTGAAAATTTAATTAAAACGTGTTTTCATTAAGAACAAATTTCAAAGAATGAATTGTTCACATTAAACATGAAAGAAAACAGCCCATCGAACATAATTTTTGTGCATCTGAATGCATTCAGTCGTTTTGATATTATCTCTAATAGAAAAGGAAATTCCTATATTTTTAGGTTCAATGCTTATTTTAGCTGGGTTAATAACAGTTATAAATCATTTAATTAGTTCGAATGAAAATAAGTGCAAATTTCACTTCAGGAAAGGTTTTTTTTTTAGAATTTAGGGGAAAAGTAATGCTTCCGCTGTTAAAAAAAAATCAGGTTAAAACAGTCTTCAAAATATGGGAACACTAGTTTCACTAGTTTCACAGTGTTGCATAACGAGCAAAGTCCAAACGGCACAATCTCCGATACAACAAATAATTAAATTGTTGGCGCAACAGGTCCATGGGGACCCTAGCTTCTCACAACCATTCGTTTTGTGTGAGTTTTAAATTTATGGAACGAATGGAAGGCATCTACCATTTTATGACGATTCCAAACGGATATTTAAAAAGCTCTCGGATGTTTGTCAGACGTTTGCGAGAGATAACGCAGTGGAAAAAAAAAACCCTAAGTTGGAATTTGGGTTTTTGCTAAGTAGTCCAACAACCACTAAACCACTGCGCCACAATCGCCGATGGAAGATTAAATTCTCATTATTGTTTGTGCAAAAAAGAAGCTTTGCAATTTGTCACACTTGCCAAATATATTCAGGCCACTGGTTTCTTGACTAACAAAGTTTTTCGATTTGTGGCGGCAGTTGAGGTTCAGCTTACATTGGATTTTGTCTGCACTGCTTTTGAGAGTAGCTATTCTATTTGCGACGCTTTGGTTAGAATAATTATATAGCACACCTAATACATACACTAATTCATGGAATGTCCGACTCTGTTGCATTAAATAATTATTATTGCAGTGACTTTAAGATATACCTACTTTAAAAATTGTTTCAGAGTGGCCCTGGCAAGTCTTACTTTTCAAATAATTAAAAAAAAACTATCTTCCGTTATTCTAATAATAGATATTAAATTCTGATCTCTATCGTACACATCGCTAAAATCGTTTGCATGTTTGGCATGTTCGATTATAATTGAGCTCAGTAATTGTATACAAACGATGGTGTTTTAGGGGCTTGACTAATGTATGAGATTAACTTACCATATATGCTTTCGTTGTCATCGTTTCTAACCATTTTACATATCGGATAGCCTATAAATATAAAATATAGTAAAATAAGTGATTAGATACAATTAAAAGGCATGTAAATCAATATTGAAAATATATATAATACTCTTATGTTAAAAATATGAATTACAGAGCTGATCATTTTGCTTATTTAATATCCGTATACAATTTCCTTCCCTTGAAATTTCAAATATTCGGCGATACTAATAATCATCTTTAGTGTAGAGGCCAAATTTATAAGGTGAAGGTTAAAAATGATTATAAGTATGGCCCGTTGTCTTTTCAAAATGCCTTGGCCGCACAGTGGTTTACTGAATCACTGAACGAAGTGTTCTCGGTTCTGGACATAACACCAACAACACCGTGAGGTCATTTTCAATGGCTGTCTGACAACTAAAACTGTAATTGTCCTAAATGGATCATAGGCTTTACACAAATCTTGAACAAAAGCAAACAACAAATCTAAGAATAATTATTATTATTGGCCGCACAAATGAACGTTTTTCTCAAAACAGTTATTACAGTTAATAAATAAATAAATTAAAATAATGATATGTATTTTGTTCGAAATAGTTACGCTAGTGGCAGTAAGTATGAACGATTTGTTTTTATTTTGGACCTATTTACATCTCTATTTTCGCGTTTTTAGTTTTCACGTAGGATTGCGTACTTTTTGTCAAATTGAATAGAAAGAGCTTGATAAGCTGAATAGAAAGCTGAAAATAAAACGAAAAAGTATGTCTATTCATTAGCCAGTCAGAACATAGCTGAACTAAAACAAATGTAGGTGGTTTCTTTCGAAAATGTGATCTGTGTCAAATTACTGTTGGTGATTGCAGAAACTAGATGTACCCTATGATATTTAAAGTTGGAATCAGCATGATAAAAAAAAGTAGGAATACCTGAACGTTATGACACCGCTTACGAGTACGAGTACGACTTAGATTAACAGTAATTCCACTAATATTTCACTTTCGTTTTTATTTATGGCGTTGCAGGAGTGTAGAAAAATGTGTGAATTCTAGATTTTGTTTGTTCAAGTGTTTTCCAGATAATTTAATTGAAATCCCCGTGAAGGTCTGTGATGCTAATGACAGCAATCTATACTGATAATATCGAGATAAGAAACTGAGCATGTTAGTTGATCTTCTATAATCCACAACAAGAGCACGAGAACCAACTGTTGTTCTAAAATAGAAACCTGGGAGGAAAAAAAAAACGCTTAATTGGCCCTAGCGATAGCGACCTAGCGAGGTATCCGTCGGAACGGAAAATTCTCCACAGCGCATAGGTAGGTACTTTGTCCGAACCGCAAATGGCATTCGAGGTAGGTATCCGTTTTCGGAAATAAAAATTAAATGCGATGACGCATTGATTTCACATCCTCGTATTTTTTGGTGCTTGTTTTTTTTGCTCGATTTTCTATTGGAAACACTAATTGAAGCAATAAATACAAAAAATGCGTTGCTGCCTATATTGTTTTGTTATTGTTAAAATTTATTAACAATTTATTTCAAATCGTAAATAAATTCCTCGACTGATTGTTGTCGGAGAATATCGTAAACAAATTCCGCGACCAATTTCTGTCGGAGAATATCGGAACCTAACTGTCAAAAATTTACCAAAAAAATAAAATACACCTCATCGCACTTCAATGTAATTCGCCGATATGCGTTACACAATGTCGGAACAATTCTCCCAACAGTTGTTCCGACGAATACCTTGCTAGGGCCGATTATGAAAAACTTATTAAATAAAAGGGGTGTTAGAACTTCATTCAACAATTTTAATTTTCAAGCAAAATTTAACAATTACGAATAAGGCGAATTGACAACTTCAAACTTTCAGTGTGAACGCACCCTTAAACTGATTACCGAACTGTCAATCAACATTTCCATCACGGTGAAGTACCTACACGAAAGAAGAAATTAGAATTTACTATCGAAGTTCAAAGTCGGTGGTTGCAACTTTAAGAGCGTTAACGCCAATTTTAAATTTTCAGGGATGAAAGGTATTTTTGGTTAAACGGCTTTGCCCAAAAACAAAGTGTGCGTTACTGGACATGTGAGAACAATCATGAAACAGCTCGCTTCATCCACAAAAATTCACTCTTTGGTGCGGTTTTCATGCCGGTGGCGTCATTGGGCCGTTTTTTTTTTCGTCGAAGAAAATGACCGTCACGTAACGTCAATACAGAGACATGTTGGAACGTTATTTCTTTGAGCAATTTCATCAGTGATATGTGGTTCCTACAAGACGGTGCCACAAGCTACACAGCGGGTGCAACAATCGAGTTATTGAAGTCTCAGTTCGGTGAACGTGTCATCTCCGAGATCGTGTGATTTAACGCTTCTAGACTTTTCTTAAGGGGCTACATTAAATCACTGGTCTATGCCGAAAATGAGCCGATGTTGAGCAAGAAATTGCGAGTCATCGAAAATTGGGTTCGACGTATCATTCGCTGCATATGTTCCCGTGGTGGACACATGAACGAAGTCAAATTCCATTCAGAAATGTTTTGATAGTAATTCAAGCCAATATATTTCCTTTCAGATATCTCAATAGTTTCCATTTTATTTAAAAAAGATGTTGTCCAGTCCTTTATGAAAACTGCTATACAGTTGATAGTCGGAACCCTTCAATGGTGGAAAAAATATCATTCAGCTTTTCGAACTGCTCTTTTTAAATAGCAGTTCATGTTTTCGAGATTCTTCTGTTCTAATTTGATATCAAAAATGGAAGTATCCAATTCAAGCACACGAAAACAATTTAGAAATAACGCTATAGTGAGTAGACATCCTTTCACATTTTTGTTAAAATTCGTCTGAATACGCACTTTTCTTCTTAAATGCAAATTAATCACAGGAAAGACCTTCTGTTACCTATTCATTAAGAATCACTTCGGCAATCAGGTTTTATTGCTCGTATTAAGTGCGTCGACATTCAATTGATAATTGATGATTAAGCTGTCCTAATGTAACAGCATCGCTGGCATTGGATGTAAGGCTTTGTTCCGTGAATTGGAATGCGCATTGTCTTCTTATACCAAGGACACAATTTGTCTGTCCCTCCCTTTGTACTCAATCATGGTATCTTTTTTTTCTCAATTTTGTTGCTTTAGCTCTTGAAAGCACTTGTAGCGAAAGCAATACAAAGGAAATTTATTTTTAATAGAAACCACACAGAAAAAGCAAGTGTATACTGCCAGATTGTAACACATAGTTGAAGCAAACAGAAACAATAATGTTAATACCCTTGAGACAAATTTAATAATCTATTGTTCGATTTCGGTAACTATACATCAAGTGAAAGCGTTTCTTAAGCTAAAACAAGACAGCATCAGTGGCGGACTAAGAGGCAGTGACACCCGGGGCGGTAAAGCAAGCTTACACCCCTTGAAAAATTTAAGAAAAAAACACGAACAAATATTTTATTTAAAGGTGCTTACGAGCTTTTATTGTACTGAATGTTTCGATTATATCATTAAAATCTATATTTTTTGTGTGCTCCGTTTCGATTGAAAGTATAGCCAAATTAGTCAACCTATTTTGGCTCATCGTTGATCTTAGATAAGTCTTTATTAATTTTAATTTGGAAAAGCTTCGTTCACACGATGCCACTGAGACGCAAATTGTTAAATAAATTCTCATCGCCAATGACAGACTCGGTAAAGAGTCTGAAAAATCCCACTTAACAATGAAGCTTAAAAATTCAAAGGCTGTCCAATTTTCTGCATCTTTTAAATTTATCTTTGAAGCTACCATGTGACGCCGAATTCGCTGGATTTCCAATATGATACTGTTGTCTGTAAGTTCTGTAAATGTCGAGGTAAGCATTGGAACCACAGCCCGCAGTTCTTCTTCCGTTCCATGTCGCTTTCACTTAAATGTATTTCATATGCGTAGAAACATATTTTTCTCGTGTGGCGCGTTTTGTCAAAATCGCTCCTGTTTCGATTGCGCCACACCACTCCACAACACACCACACGTTACAAGTCTGGTTCCGGCTTAAAAAAAAGAAAAACAGTGCATAAAATTGCGCGGCTTGCTTGGTTTTATACTCCGTCCTCTGGCCTAATGATAATAGATATATACACACAAACTTATGTATCTACGTCGGATAGAAGAATAGAGTTATATGCCATAAAAAATGCGTACCGTTATTTAAAAACGAAACAAAGAAAAATACTCATATCAGTATAAAGAAAAAAGAACTGAACACAGAACTGCGACGCTTGGTAAATGCTTGGTTGTTGCTCTTGGGCGATAAATATTTTATTTCTATATTACTTATTAACGAAATTCATGCGCACATATATATAGGTAGGTATTTGGGAAACAAATTTATTGTTTTATTTGTGTTTTTATTTTTTGTAGTGTGCAAAGTTATTTTTCTGTTACTGATGGCACCCCCTATTAGTCTGCCACCCGGGGCGGACCGCCCCCACCGCCCCCCCCTTAGTCCGCCACTGGACAGCATGAATACATATAAATAATATGAAGGTAGTATTCTAAATTGACATAACACCGATAGGAAAACAAAATGGCGAATTTGAAAATTTGTCCCTTTCCACCGTTCCTGAATTTCCTTTTAAAAAATTCCCTTGATAGGTACTATTTCGCAAAAATTTAGCTTTTACCTATAACTAAAATTTATAATATAGGGAAATATAATCATTAAATTACCTTTGGTATAAAAATCGCAGTTTGTTAATATTATTATGATTATATTTTTGAACGAGAAAATGTTGGTACATACTAAGAAATCTTGCTAAAAGGTTATTTAATTAGGCTGTTTTATGTGTTGATTATCATGCCCACGGAAGACTTTTCGGACATAGAAATTCCCACTCCCACGATACCTATAAAAGAACTGGTGACAGCCAATGACAGTTTCTATCATCCTCTCACTACTTTCATAAACTACTCCGCGGTACTAATCAGGTACTAATAATCATTTTTAGTGTCCAGGCTAAATTTTTCGAACTCACAATAGTGAAATTTTCCATACAAAATTGCATATTGTGACCTAGGAAATATTTAGTGTGAAGGTTAAAAGTGATTATTGGTAAGGCCCACTGTGTATTCTATCAACTTGTCAGTCGAAAACGTTGTCGCCCTTTAAAGTTAAGTAGGAAAGTATGACTGAAAACTGTAATCTCAACAGAGTTAAATAACATGCCTCCAATTCTTATATAAACCATCACTCACAACAAGTTCTAGTCTCGACTTTTAATTTACGAAAGCTTACAATTACATGAAAAATATAACTATTATTGAACTCCTCCAATCAAAAGTCGGGACTAAAAATGTTTGCTTTTTTGTTGTGTGCATGCTTAATTTTTCGAACTCACAATAGCGAAAGTTTCAGTACAAATAGGTATCATGTTGTGACCTACAAAATATAATACAAAATGAAGGTTAAAAACGAATATATTAGCCAGGCCCATTGTGTTCACATTAAAAAATAAAACAGATTGGTCATGGCGTACCTACTTGTACTTACGTACTTATAAACAATACCTTCCAATATCAATATAACTCGTAGGTATTCCCATTCGCAATAGTTAATTAATATTTTCACTTATTTTGTTACTCAGTTAATGTATGTACAGCTGGCACTCAAATATCATGCGACATAATCTACTACGTTTGTTATGTGCCTACGAATTCAATCAATTTGTTCGCCCGTATGTTGCACGAAAAAAAAAAACGTATACTCGTTTTACCAAAATGCCAATATGTATTGGAAAATTGCTGTATATACTGTCATCTAGGCGAAGGCTTTCAAGTACCATAATGGTAACACTTTGAGACATAAAAGGACATGGTGCAATATCGCACGTAATTTTGTTTTGTTTAATTGAAATTCAAAGCAGAACTAGGTATACATACCCATATTACAGTAATTCATCGTCATCGTTAATTAATGAGAGTAGGAACGTTAAGCTGATATCATTCATATTATTGCGTCTCGCAAGTCAGATCTTGTGGTTTGAGTTGACATACTACAGAACTAGTGTTATGTGCGTCCGTATTTTTTGTTGATTAAGAAAACGGCAAACTAAAGGGTCATCCGCAATGCAATGACAGTATGAACTCTGAAGTTCACTACGTTCTTATTACTCGCTGATTGGTGAGTGCAACAATATAGAAAATTGTGTATTCAAAGATACTGACTGACGTGCGTATTCTGCCTTCATTTTCCTGGAAATTATTATCAAGAAATTGTCTCCAAAAGATCTTGCCGTTGGTTTATTGAAGTAATAGGCACGCATCAAAAGCTAAACACCTCACTAACTGGACAGGCTTTTTGGTTTGCACCTCTGTGCTGTAAGGACTATGTCGCCATTTCGTAAAGTAGGTATGTATTTCTTTGAACTTGTTTGAAAGTATTTTTGACTTGAAATGGAGCCAAATGGCCAAAAAGGAAGTTTCTTGTTTTAAATAACAATATTATACAGGAGGTAACTTATAAATCTCTATTCGTTATATACCAGAAAACATATTGGGCCCTACTAATTAATAATCATAAATATTTTGTAGGTCACAATGGGTAATTTTATATAGAAAATTTACCCATTGTGAGCTCGTAAAATCTAGCATGGACAGGGACACTAAATATAGTCATTTTGACAGTTTGCTTAACCAACCGGGAAATCTTATCAAAGTCCTTATAACCGACTTTAAGAAACCAAATTGTTTGTCGAAGGCAGAGCTGAAAAGCTACGCGACTACCTCAATTAAGCCTTGCGTGATTGTTTCTTAATAGTTGAGTTAAAAGCCGAGGTCTTTATTACAGAAAAACTCGGCACATTAAAAAGAACTATCAGTGTTTTAAATATAAATGCCATCATTAATAAAAGTGAGATTTTGGTCGAGTTCATAAATGCAAAAATGGCTCATTCCTGTAAAAATGTCACGTTCATTATTGTAAAAGAGCTGCATTATCATTGCAGAAGTTTGGAAGTACTTGCGTTTATAAAAGAACATAAACAGAAAAATACCAGGAAAGAAAATGGAAGGACATTCTTTGCAAATCATTTATTATTTGTACTATTCCTTTCCTTATATCATTTCGCTTGAATTGAAATCGGAATTAATATTAAACATCTGAGTTTTCATTAACAAAATTGCTTTTATGTCTGCCATTGATGACTTTTTAGTTTATATATGCAATTATGAACTCATTTTCGTCAATGCATGACGGTCGCATTCAGGCAGCTCTGCTGTAGTTTGCGCCCATAAATGTATTCATGAATAGTTGTTGCATTTTTTGGGAACCTTATTTACAGCTATGAACTCACGCTTTTTCAAGTCAACTCGTCTGTTGTTGATGACTTTCACTAAATCGACAAAAACGGATGTCATCTTGACAATGGGATTATCCGTTCATGACTTGCATTTTTAATTTGATTTGCATACTGAAGTAAAGTTATATCATATTTAAAAAGTACGTGTTAAAAATAAAGACGCAAAATTTTCAGTTAACTCATGTTTAATAGTGTAGTATATCTTCGAACTAGTTGCAAGCAGCGTGTAGCATAAAAGCTTGCTAGAATATGTTGGAATTTTCGCTCAATTATAGACATTTCTTGTGCCTAAATATAAATTTAATCCGCGGTACTAATAATCATTTTTAGTGTCCAGGTTAAATTTTTCGAGCTCACAATGGCGAAAATATCCATACAAAATTGCATATTGTGACCTAGGAAATATTTAGTGTGAAGGTTAAAAATGATTATTGGTAAGGCCCAATGTGTTTGTGCTTTAATTTTGCCCCTTATGTATTTAATGTAGGGTTCAAGTGACTTTAATTTTGCTTTGCTTTTGATAACGAAAAAATAGGGTTATTGACTGTAACAGAATACACTAAATTGTAGCTTTGTTGCTTCATAAAGCAATATTAAAGCCTACTTTCTCTGACAAAAAATTTACGCAAAGAATTTAAAATTTTGTAAAATAGGGTAGGTGTATTATTTCGTACACAGAAAATATTTTGTTAGAAGGGCATACCTACAAACCTACCTATGAGCAGTACAACTTGTTTAATATGTGTTTTTGACAAGGAGAACCTATATAACGCTGCAATGTGTAATGGTGCCCCGAGAGGCTTGCAGATTAATTTATGGTAGGTATACTTTTGCTCTTTAAGTGTTGTAATCTGTAAACTGTAATTAGTGCTCTGGAAAATATGTTTACAGAAATCGTGTTGCCGAAGGAATTTCGGAAAAGGCACATTTTCTTTAAATTAAATTAGCCCTTTGCTAATAAACGACCCCTTACAATTCATGAGTTATTTATTAGTAGTGTACTACTTTTTGTGTAACATAAACTGTGAAAAAAAATAATTCTGCAAAACATTTACATAGGTAATAAGTAAGTTTCAAGCTTAGTACGCTGCTCGAGCTAAGCCAAATTTTAGATGCTCTCCAACTTTTCTCTCCGAACATTGCTCGGGATCGGAATAAGTATCAGATGTTCTTTGAAACAGAAATCTATTATCGTTTTCCATTGGGATTTTCAGATTTTGCATAAAACGAGGTTTTTCTAATTTTGCATTTGTGGTAGTGCGTGCTTTAAAAGCCAGCTGTTCTTAAATTGTAATTTGTGTTAGTAAAAATCTATTCAATTTATGTTAATATCGGCCAAATGTAAATTTTTCTCTACACAGACTTGTCGTCTCTCAAAACGTAAAATAACAAACTTTAAAGTTCGACAAAAGTCCCTTCAAATTGAAATCTTCTTTGCCTTATCACTGATAGGTACTTCTAGTCTAGATACCCATTAAAAAAAACTCACCCTTGCGTACTTTCCCCAACACAAAATGCTGTCAAACTCTATATAAAAAAATTGCAATTTCACAAAAAGTGCTCGAAGTGTAGAGCAAATGGTGAAATGTGAGTTTGACACGTTATTCATCTACCGGGCAATGTGTCAAATGCCAACCCATTTAATGGGCGCTTTAAATTGTGACAGATACATGAAGTGCATTCTGAAACAAAGCTTTGACCTTTGAGCTCGTGTTGCGTACCACTCGGCTAAAGGGGTTCGCTTAAATCTAGTTCAGCTAAATTTGGAGAGAGTTTTGTATGGGAGTTAAAACTAAGCTCGACCAGCGTACTAAACTTGAAGATAAAAAATGATTATGCCCTTTATCTGTAGGTATATAACTTACATCGGTATGAGTTATGTCAGCAAACCACTTTAAAACATCTATGTTGCTGCGTACAGTTCGTTGAATTTGAGCACATTGACATATCCCTGTATCCATGGATCTAAAACAAATGTAAACTTCAGTTATCCACCTTCATTTACATAGAAAAAGCTCAACATCTTTCAATATGCAGTACGTGTAGGTAGGTACGACGTACGTCTAACGTGGCCCAGGAGCTAGTGTGCTATACTAAAAACAGTGGGGTCTCAGGAAAACCATCAATCACTTCCAAAGATCTTGTCCATTGCATCGAAAGTCTGACAAAGACTCCAGATGAAAATATCTCGAAAAAAAAATTCTCAATTGAGCCGTTCAGACTCGACACCAAAGTTTAGTTCCCTTCCCTATTGTCAAAAAAAAAGAACGCAGACAAGCGAACTGTTGCGCCAACTATTTATTTTTATAGGTACTTATGGATGTAATAATGGAATTGTTTCAATCTAAACGGTGCACTTTCTCCCGTTGAAAATGTTCATAATATTCTCGAAAAATTCACTTAGTCACTTCCTGATGGATTTCGCCCAAATGTGAAAACAAGCATAATCACAAAGCAAACCACCACCCAAATGCACAGCGGCTAACTCAACCAAATTCACATCAATTAAGGCACGTTAAATAAATTAAAATGTCTATATTTATCGCTTTCAAATTGCATAAAAAAACACACTTACGGCCGTCTAAGAATCAATCGAGTCGAATCAGAGAATGAGTAGCTATTCCACAGTAAATTATTACACTTCTTTGCACTGGCAGCACCAAGTAACGACTATGCTTTATTGTCTGGTTCTGTTGGTGTTCTTTGTTTACAACCACCTTACAATCATATGGTTCACCACGCAGGTGTTTTGCACTGAACCACAACCTCTTGGTTCTTATCACAGTCACAGCGTAGGTAGGTATTTACTCTGCACAATCAACAATTCAAAGAAAATTGTAACGAACTGCACTCTATTGCACTGGAAAAAATACTAAAATTATGTATAACCGATCCGATTAACAATATTCGCAGATGAACATTTGTTTATTTATTTAGTGTAACTAAGTGCGCGAACAATTTCATATAGTCAGCGAATGTTTCACTTCAACGGGTTTCTCTTGATTTGATTCACTATTCCAGTTTCCAGATTCTGCCAGCCGTTGTAACAACTAACAAGTAGCAAGTAGCGGTTGCTACAACTTCAACTATTTACTTCGCTTTCAATCAAAACCTGTATGGCAGATATATGTATATATCTTTATACTTGTAATACACCGCGCCGTGTGTAGATGGTATGTATATAGCACGCTCACGGGGTACACTGAAAAAGCGTTGCGGTTGCGGTACAACCAAAATCGAATTCAAGAAACGTTGTGTAGGTACGCTAGGTCGCTAGTGAACGTATTTCGAAACCTCCACTTCCAGTGCTCCAGTACCAGTACCAGTACTGTCTCCCTCGGCCAAGTAAGAAATGGAACTGAAACTGAGGAGAAAGACTCGAATTTGAGAAAAAATTGTATCTAAAAACTAAAAGTGTGTTTGTCACAGCGATGTTTGCATTTTGTTATCGAAATATTTATGTACATTTGTGAGTATTTTGTTCTTGTTCCTTGAGCGAGAACAAAGTGGCGAGGAGAACGGTTGTGTGCGGTGGAAACTGGATAGCACGTTACGTCTTACGTATAGTAATAGTAACAATGCAGGAGCATTGACAAGACAACAAAAAAATATAGGTATATAGGCACCTACCTACCGACCAAACAAAAACACAAAGAACGCAGAGAGTGGGTATAATTACCTCAACCTTTAATAGTCAGCAAACTCAGCGCGCGTTTAATTACAACATCAACAACTGTTGTGTATACTTTGCCGATACGGTTATATTTATAAATTCACAATTTAAGTGGAAAACTATTTTCTCCATTTCGATATTTCATCACCTCGATATTATGTAAAACCGAAAAAGAAATGTCACAGATAGCTCCCACGGAGACTGAGTACTGAGATGACACATCGCGACAAGTGGGCTTTTCTTCTTCCGAGAATATAGAGAGATTCGACTTTTGTAGATTGTTAACCTTTGGCGGTTTTGATTTATCATCGCGTATGCGTTCTTGTGGGACGATGCTTTTGTTCGTCTTTGACGAGGGGCGAAACGCGAAAGTTTAAATAGGTTTTAATTACCTACTTGATGCTAGTACATTTTGTAGTGCAGGTAGGTTGATTTTATTGATGTTTACATGCGCTCCGAATACGCGTCCACTTTTGTTGGGTCAAGGAAAACACTTCTTATGACTTTTGTTTGAACAGGGTGTTTCTACAGCGATAAATTTGTGGGGAAGTGGAAAAGACACCTGCATAGACCGACTTTTGCTAGCATGATTTTTGTCAACATCGGTGGTAACGCTTTTATGATAGTGACATACAGGTTATAGGTTATTCAAATAAGTTAGCATGATGCAGGGGAAAAGGGGACAAAGGGAACAGTGATACACCAATTTTTATGCTGGCATTCTACTAATTCCTTATTGGTACACGTTCTTATGTATTTCGCCCACATTTATATTTACATTTAAAGCGACATTTGTGTAATAATTTGTTCTGTCAAATTGATTATAATTATTAATAACAAATAAGAACCTATGGGACATGGGGATGGAATTAAGCCTCAACTAATATGCAAGTCCTTCTCCATGCACCTCATGATTCCAGTGACGCACGTCAACGGTACAGTAGGTACCTATACAATGAAAGGAATCGAGCTAAACTAAATAGATCAAACAATGAAGCTATAAATTCTTCCACTTGTAGAACTAACTTTAAATAACAATACCTACTTAACAAATAAATAATGAAAAATCTTATCGATTCTGACGCACCTCTGAACTAAACTGAAAAAAACTAAAATCTCTGCAGCAAGAAATATTATGTCAAAATGTGTAAGATACTGCTCTCCGAACACACGCCGGAACGTAATCACATATCCGGTGCTGGTGCTCAAAATATAGTACACTCCCTATAAAGCAATTGGACAGTCATTGGCGTTTCAAAGTTTCCACCAATGAATGTGCTTTATCTCATTCTGTTAATATTTCCGCCAATGAATGTGCTTTATCTAATTCTGTCAATATTTCCACCAATGAATGTGCTTTATCTAATTCTGTCAATATTTCCACCAATCAATTTGCTTTATTATCTCCATTTGTGAAAACTGTCCACGGACACTTCGAAAGTAGATACATGGGTGGTTTTGTGCAGCTTCATTTAGATTTTAGCGACCATTCATTGGGGTAATGCCACGTCACTTCAAAACAATATTAATATTTTGTCCGTCGCATATGGCTTTTCTTTCTACGTAACAACTATATGTTTCTTTTTTATTTTTATCGGTTGTGACAAAACAATATCCGCCTCATTCATAGACCCAGAGTTGTCTACTTTTCTTTACCCACATAACGAAGGAAAATGTGATTTATAAAGATTTTTGGAACCTCAAAGTAAGAAGTAACTCTATGGTTTAATTTACTGAAACTAATTACCACTCTCATTTCACATGTTTCAAATCATAAATAGAAATCGTCGGCTGAGTTCTTAACTGTTCAATCTCCAATTTTTCCGAAATTGAGATTATTATTGGTTCTTAGGTTTTTGGGGACGCTCTTTCGATTGGTGAAATCAGAAATTGTCTATCATTAATAGTTTGGGAAATAATTTTTTTATATTTTGTTCAATAGACCAAAAATACACGTTTTTTAGTCCACCGATTAGTTCTTAAATGTTCAAAGTGCCACTTTAGTGTCCGTTTGAACAAATTCACATGGAAAATGACAAAACGTCTAAATAATTCACATTTGTTCAATCTCCATATAAAATAACTTATTGTGGTGCTTCGTATGAATCTCAAAGCAGATGTAGTTAGTGCACTAAACAAAATACTGAAAGCTGTAGTGGTGGTCAATCCAGATATACCTAACTGGTATTATTCACTGGTCGGACTCCTGTATTCCGTAAAAACATAACTCGAATAATATCATTGGCAATATTCAAGTTCCTGGAAGAAAATCCACATTGAACAACGCTTTTCCGTACCGACATTCACACCCTTTGTTACTTATTCGTGAACTCAATGACATGAATTACGCAAATGTGTCCTTAAAAATTATGCAGTGTGCGGTTTGTTTAACTATAGCACAGCTACTAACGACCTACAATTCATCCCATGTAGGTACCATCTAGGAAAATTAGTTACGGTGAAGAAGCTAATATATTTACGTCGTTTTCGATTTGGCTTTTCAGATTTTGATTTGAGATTTCAGATTTCTGCAGGCAAACCGAACAAATCTGAATTTTATTGGTTTTTGTGTCATTAAATTGTCAGCAAAAATAAAACATTGTTGCACTTGCACTCGAAATCCATTTCAATTGATTTTCACACATTTATAGTAATGCATTGCGAAATAATAAAAACTGGATCCCATACCGATTAACAATTCGTAACCGACGCCGTGAGTCATAAACACTGGTGTTGGTGAACGTTTGCGTAAAATCTGAGAAAAAATTGAGATTTCTCAAGCGATCTGAGATTAAAAAAAGAAGATTTTTGTGGCATGTATGCATAAAAACATTGATCTGTTTGCCCAACTGAAAACGACATTAGTGTTTCAATTATGCCACAACTTATTAAACAGAAAGAGAGATTAAATACATCAAATGATATAAAACGTGATCTGCCAAAAGTGCAAAACACAACGAAAGTGTTAAACTTACTTTCTAAAGAGAAAAATACTGATATAAAATCAATGCTCCCTTGGATGCCATTATGTGACCTTGAATTCTACATTATTAACTTATTAGAATAACTTTAAGAGTTCCTTTATTTATCCTCTTTTTAAGTTTTCTTAAGTTGATTGAGTTTTGTTATTTACTTTTTAAAACTGAACTACCTCCATAGCTACCTGAATTTGAAAAGACTGAATTATTCAAATAATAAAATAAATTCTTGAGTTTTATTTTCTAAGGTGTAAGTCCATACATATTAATGTTGCTTCAAAAAAATGTTCAATCTCCACTACTTTTCTCATAGGTTTAGTATATGTATGGGGGCTTGTTCAATCTCCTTTTTGGATGATCTATAAAAATGTATTTTTTTTTAAATTATTGTAAGGCATTAAAACTTCTTTCTGCTAATATTAGGATCAACAAATATATAGTTGTTCTTTCTTTTTTTGTTTGAAGGCGATTGCATATTTAGGTAAAAACTTACAAGCTAAATTAAGACAAAAAGTCGTCTGCTGAACATTTTAAACTTTGGTAGATTGAACACTTAAGAACTCAGCCGACGAAATGTTTTCAAGCAATTGCAAAAATGCTGGTGAGCGGAATCGTGTCTGTTTCCGTTTTACGTATCTATAATTATGGGTGGAACATCCATGACACTTTAGGCGTCTGATTTGTGATCTCATTTTTACGCTAATAGCATGGACTGCGGATAAACGGATCTCCCTGTCCCGTTTAAAGGCAAAGGATGTTCGATTCTAACACCGAGCCGAAAACTTCTACGAAAACAGAAGTTTTCGTATACATAATTAAGTTTTCCAAAAAGAGTCGTAAACTTATTTTCCACGAAAGAACCACGAAAACGACTCCCAATCGTTGGGTTGTTGAAACAAACGCACCTTTTGCAATATTCAAAAAATTCAGCAGAATGGCTGACCCAACATATGTCACAATTCACAACTTAAAATCATTTTCCACAATTAATTAATGGGTTGATATTATTGTGAAATGCACTAAATTCATTTTGTTTGTTAATTAATGCGATCGAAACCCAAAAAAGTTTGCAAGTCTTACTACAGCTGATTGAAACGTCAAACGAAAACTAGTTGGTGGTCGGTGTGAATGCATCGAAGAGTTTTTGAGGAAAACACGGTTTTCGGATTGGTGTGAAAATGATATTAGGTGAGTAAAGGAACACATTCTCTTAACGCTCTTAACTACCGAGCACAAGTAAAA
Source organism: Cheilosia vernalis (assembly GCA_949126925.1). Lineage (NCBI taxonomy): Eukaryota > Metazoa > Arthropoda > Insecta > Diptera > Syrphidae > Cheilosia > Cheilosia vernalis. Next base: position 33,994,160 of record OX421360.1, on the reverse strand, counting down.
AAAAAAACTACGTCTACCAACTTTAATAGGTATGTGGAACACATATTATATTATCACGTATATCACAGAATCCGTCGTATTCGGAATTTTGCTACGAACCCCGAAAAAACTATCATAGAATCCGTTGTAGAGGAAATGTTTCCCCTACGACGAAATTCGTAGCAAATATTTTCTCCTACGACGGATTCTATGATTGTTTTGTCGGGGTTCGTAGCAAAACTCCGAATACGACGGATTCTGTGATAGACGTGATTATCTCTTGTGGTTTGCTCTAAACTGTAGCGAAATGTCGTTTTGGTTTTGGTTTTTCTGATTTTGATCTGAGATTTCAGATTTTTGCTGCCAAATCGACATGAAAATCGAACATGAAACATTAAAAAACAAACTTTTGAAAGTGTTTTCATTTGAAGTTAATTTTTTTTTTGTTTTTGTTTTTTAAGTAATACATTTTCGAATTAAAGCAAATGAAAAACGAATACTTGCCTAAACTTTAATTCCGTTTATTTCTTTATCTTGATGACCCGTCCCGTTATTGATTAAAAAAAACTTGTTCGTATAGGTACAAAACGAAACGTATAACATGTACAAAACGAAATGTTACGATTTTATCAAGTCTAGGAGAAGCGGTGTAAAATACGTGATAATGCAATCGGCGCCTGCTCGCCTAAAGCATTTCATTGTCTCCAGGAGAACCGTTTCTAAACTGAAAGCTCCGTTATTTGCACCATGATACAACATTGCGTATTCGCCAGATACCTGCAAAAGATAATTGAGATGATTATTATACAAAACAAAACAAAAAAAAGAAACTCGTGACTGTTAATTTCAAATATTGATTCCAAGAAGTGTTGTACGAGCAAAAAATATTATATGTGCCTATAGAGAGGTAGATCTACGAGTATATAGTAATGGACCAATGAATCACTTTGAAGTATAGGGCAGTGTACAAACGCATTTCCAGCGTATTTGCGACTATCAATTCTTGTGCTTAATATGGCATTGAGTATTTAAAGACAACCTTCTTGTTGACCACTATTTCGAGTAATTGCAGGGTTTCAAAATAGATTAGCAACTTAAAAAAAAAATAAAAAACACTTTTTAAACGTTGATGACCATTATGACCGGTTCTTTGCTTTCAGTAGTGACTGCGGCCTTCTGCTTCAATGGCTACTATACTACCGGTCGCAATTAATCAGTTGGTTTTTATGTATCCGAGTATTTACATCTCTTTAATTTAGGTCTTGGATAGTAGGCAAACATTTCACTCAAACAAAATACTTCTTCATTTGCAATATAATTTGTTGATAATTTCTTTTATATTAGCTAAAAACACGTAGAGAATCTATCTACCTACTCGGGAATTACTTACACAAGTGCAATTTATGTATTTTATACAACCAGAAGCTGTTTTCTTCTTCTTCCATTGGATTTAATTATACCCCCGAGTGGAAACAATGAAAAACGACATAAATGCACTACATTCCCAAATCCCACAAACGCGTCCACAAATTTCGATTGTAGGTCAGCTAAATGTATATTTAAACCTCCAAAAAAAAAAAAGAAAGATAATCAAACTCTATTTGTTTGTGGTAAAAATATGACCCCAGGCTAGCTCTCAATATTCTTATCAAAAAAGTAGGAATGACAAAGCATTATAATTATGGAGAGAAAAACAAAGTATACCCCGTGCTATTATTTTCGAATTAAGTCTTAAATCAATTATTACCTGATAAACATATAGCGGCATATGTGGAAAAGCATCTTTTGTTTGCTTTACAATATCTAGATATGGAAGTCCGGGTTTCACCATAAGCATATCAGCACCTTCTTCAATGTCTCTTTCCTAAACAAAACAAGATATGCATGTTAAATACATTAAAAATAATAAAAAAAAGCATTGATACGTACAGCAGCTCTCATAGCCAGACCTTTTGAGCCGGACGGTAATTGGTAACACCGTCGATCGCCAAATGCCGGTGCACTTTTAGCTGCATCTCTAAACGGTCCATAGAAATTTGAAGAAAACTTGGCAGAATACGACAATAAGGATACGGATTCACTCAGTCCATTTGATAGCAACGCAATTTTTATCGCTTTAATGCGATTGTCCATCATGTCTGAAGGCGCTACGATATGTGCTCCAGCCTTCGCATATGTCAAGGCAACTTCGGCAATTCTCCTAATACTAGCTTCATTGTCTATGTGATCTTCACTAAGAATGCCACAATGTCCATGATCTATATAGGGGCACAAACACACGTCACAGGCGAGGAGTAAATTTGGAAACCACTTGCGTAGTTTAGGAAGTGCAAGAACAACAGGATTTGTCTTATTGTCTGCTGAACTGGCGCTACTATCCTGGAAATTATTATTTATTAAGCCCTTAGCTTGCCAAATTGTATATTTTCTAACTTTGCAATACCTTTACATCAGAGTTCACCACTCCGAACAATAGAATTGATGTAAGTCCCTTCTGCACTATCGGTTCCAAGTGTTCTTTTAGCTTGTTAATCCCCATCCGCGCTATACCTGGCATACTAGATATTTCTTCTAATGCGTCATCGTCTTGTCTATAAAGTGTTAAATAATTAAATTGGTATTACATTTTATTTGAAACTGAAAAGCTTACATAACAAAAACAGGATACATGAAATTATATGTGTTGAGCTGGCAGTTTGGCTCTTGAAGGAGCCTCAAAGTGGGGTGACAAATTCCTGAGTGAAGTTTTTTTTCCATCGTTTATAATTTTTGCAATTAGCGTGTGATATTTGAAACGAAGGAGTATTATTTTAGGTCAACAGTCTAGCCTCCAGCCAAAGTCTCTGAAATAATTAAGTTAGTAGGTATAGTGTAGTGAGTACGTGCAGTCTGCCGGGCTGCCGGGTGACAGACTTTGGTTCATGGAAACAGTGACAGCTAAAGTCACAGCTGAGCGATATCACTTATCTGGCTGTGCCTGTTGTGAAATGACGTGACGGTGCTGAAATGAAAGTAGTTGCATAGATAAGGGAATGAATAGAGATATGTAACCTTCCAGTGGAAAGGCAAACAAATCATAAAGTCACGCACACATGCTCATTTTTTTTTATTTTTTTTAGCATAAAACCGCATTTACATCATCACGCACGCGAAATTTTGCAACAAAACCGAAAAGAGAGATCCGTTTATCCGCAGTCAATACTATTAAAGGCTTAAGAATGAGATCACAAATCAGACGCCTACGGTGTCATGGATGCTCTACCCATAATTATAGATACGTAAAACGGAAATAGACACAGGTTCCGCTCACCAACATTTCCGCAATTGCTTGAAAACATTAATATTTCTGATTTGGAACATGTGAAATGAGATTGGTTATTAGTTTCAGTAAAATAAACCAACAATTCATCAATCAGTTACACGAAAAAAATTAAATAATTGTCCGTTCTTCATTTCCGGAAGCCATATTGTTTTATAGGAATGCGGAATTTCTTTAGTCATCGGCATCGCTATACAAATATCAACATGCGGAGATTTCCTATAATTCCTATCACGTAAACAAGATGGCCGACCTAAATACGTGTCACGTTTTTTTGCGTGTTAGGTAATGCCGTCCTATTCCTATCACGGAAAATTAAAGGGATGCTAAATACTCAATAGCAGTGTGACTAAAAGGGACAGCATTAACTAACAAGCAAAAAAACGTGACACGTATTTAGAGCGGCCATCTTGTTTACGTGCTACGAATTATAGGATGTTGATATTTTTATAGCGTTGGCCAAGGAAATTCCGCACTTCTATAAAACAATATGGCTTACGGAAGTGCTGAGCGGACAAATACATTTTTATTTCGTACTGGTTGATGAATTGTTGGCTTATTTTACTGGAACTAACAACCACTCTCATTTCACATGTTTTAAATCAGAAATAGATGTGTTTTCAAGCAAATTGTAGAAATGTTGGTGGCCGGAACTTGTGTTTATTTCCGTTTTACGTATCAATAATTTTGGGTAGAACATCCATAACATTAGGCAATATCATTATATGATCATTATCTGTGGATAAACGGATCTCTCTGTCCCGTTTCATGCAAAAATGAGCGCGCGTGATGGTGTAAATGCAGTTTAATGTATGAGTAGCTGAATGCATATACTAACTATAAATATTTATTTGTTTATTTTATTTAAAAATCGGGCCACAAAACAAAGTACACACAGTTCTTACCACATTTTTGCAAATCTTTCTCAGCCCCATTTACTTCTCGTGCCCACTTTCCATTATCGAATTTCGCCTATTCGCCACAAATTTCCAAATAAATTTTTGAATACCTACCTAACTATGTAAAATGTAAACATGATAATTACTATGCAATTACGGATATATCTGCCTGGGGCTTCTGTTTTGTATTATCTTTATATTTTTTATTTCTTTATTTTTCTTATTTCTACTGCGCCTTTCAAAGCAAAGAGTATGAAATTAGAAAAGGAAACGGAAGAAAAATGTATTTTTGCCTGTGCACAATCAATATACCTCAAAAATGCGTTCTTTTAAGACTTCCTTCGGACACTTTAATTCTGACTGAATAAAAATTTCGTGAATGTATTTATACAAACTTCTTTTTTTTCGAATATGCCGTAATGGAAAGTACACCAATCCTCACCAACTGTTGGGGTCAGTCCCTTCTTTAAAACTTTGTGGATTTAGTTCACGAAAACAAACAATTTTTTTTTTAAATGCAGTTTTTAATAAATATTGTAAAAACAAAAACGTACTTTATATATCAGTGAACTTAATCGTAAAAAAGTAATATAACTTTGCGTTTAAAATTATAAAACTTGATAAAAAAAATACAACCATTAATACACTACACACTATTTCCAAGGAATACAATTAAAATAAAAATCTAGCATAATTTAAAACAATTTGATAACAATTTGGCAAACCAATGCAAATAATATAATAATATAAATTTACATTTTATGAGGTAATTTAAGAACATATGAACTTTAATTAATATCCAGTCGTTGGCATTACGTATTTACTTGGAATGTAATCATATTCATTAATTTGTTTATATATAATTGTAAAATTCAATGCCTATTATAATTTCTTGATATACATTTGCGGTTATGGTACTGCAATTTTTCCAAAAAAAAACAAAACAAAAACATACAAATTTCATATTGTCGTTTGAAATAGTTTTATGTACTTTGCATTGTGAAGCATTTATTCTATCAAAGCCGACATGTATGCAGGTTATCTGTGTTTTGGGCATCTACACATGGATGTACGTCTACTTCAGATTGTATATTGGAAACGGGTTCATAGTTGGCACTTTGGCTGTTGGACGTTGAGCAGTGTGGATTTCCTTGAAATTCCACTTCATTCCCTCCCACATTTCTTGAGCTGGATGATGTAACTACTCAAAAACAGAGAATTCAATTAAAATGTGCACTGTACTTAAAAGTGTGTGCTTACCTGCAAGTCGATTTACTTCTGAACATATTGTATTGGTAGTTCGTGCTCGTATATTTTCCATATTAATTTTCATTGATATATGTCCGAACAGGAAATAGCCCAGTCCCATTCCAAGGACAATGGCCATAAAAACGTACACATTGTAGACCATTACAGACAACATAAGCATGTAACTCAGTACATTTTCAAATAAAAATACCACAGCTTGCGCAAGCATACTCAGAAATCGATTTGAAGCAGACACATTTCCTGAAGCCGCCCTTCTTTCTGAAATTAGTAGATTTGTTGTCTCATTGGCGGTAAACGAAGAAGACTGCAATCGTTCTCGGGCTGTTCGAGCTTTGGAGCTTGTCTGGAAAACCTATCAAATACGAAGAACATTATTTGTCACTATCAAACAACATTCTCTTATCATATATAAATAGATGAAGGGAAATTGTTGAAACCACTTTCACTGCTATAAACACAGCATCTACGATTGATAGTTTTTTTTGGTTGGGAACATTGTACAGAGAAGCAATGATTGCAATGGATTAAACGTAAGGCCCTTCTCTCAATAGCCCAGAACATAAATCACTGTGCCAATGCGCCCATTCATCGCACTAGGTACCTATTGTCATTCTTAACGTAGGCCTGCCTTACTTGGATCTCTTACGATCCGTTTCTGGACTATGCTTTAGAAAGATAAACGTAAGGTCAACATTCTTAATATCAAATAAATCATAAAAACCCATAAATGTTGCAACTTGCAATGCACATGTAAAATATTTAAATTCAAAAATGTTATCGTATGCATTCAATGTATGAATCTCAGTTTCTCTCAATTTACATCTATAATGGTTTAAGCACACTTAAAAAGCTTAAACAATTTTAATTGCAATCGCATGTATATTACCTTTACAGCTTCATATATCAGTGATAGCACTAACAAAACTATACACAATATTATTAGCGCTGGAGTACCAGTGATGTCCAGTCCAGGAAACAGAAAGACTCCTACGTCTGTGCCCCAGTGGAACGACATGATATGATGATACATTATAATAATCTAAAACACGAAAGTATTTGACAATTGATTATCTTGTTGTTTACACAAATTGAAAAAAAAAAGAAAAATAGACGAACGAAACCACATCCTTTCACTTTTATCTCTAATCAAAAATCCAATACCTTATGCAGAGAAACGCATTTGCGCGAGAACCTATTTTTAAAATTGTTCCCGAAATTATGTAATGACGATTTTGAGGCCGATTTAACATAAACTAACGATTTTTTTAGCACTAAGTATGAGACGTTATGTGGCCAACAAGCCAAGGTAAACTGGACTCGGCTTGTGCTATTCAGAAATTGATTAGAGTTAGAGTTGATCAACAGGTTGTTTTCCCAAGCTGGCAAGCTTTTAAGCTTACATTTTAAACGACGGGGTTCATTAGCTCGCCAGTTGTTTTTTTCTTGCATTAATTTGTATTTGATTACATTACATTTGGTGTATATACAGAGATAGAGAAAAGATTATGGTCCACGTCCAGTATGCAATAACAAAACGCGACAGTGGGGGTGGTTTTATTCGTTGTATAACTGATGTTCAGCTAACCAAATTTTCTGGAGTTATAAATCAATCACAGAAACAAAAATATCACATATTTAATGGCAAAAATGTTAAACAATGTTACGATAAAGAAGAAATTTGTTAATAAAAATAGTATCTATATCTAGTCATGATAATACTATCGAATTTTTTGCTGTAATAAGGAATTTGACAAGCAGCTGATAACCACATCCAAGAAACCGAAAAGATACGTTCGTTTTGTATGTTATTAGGTCTGTTCGAGGCAACGAGAGCTCAGCTCAACAGTATGTACCCTGGCGGCAAGATTTGCAACAAGACCTAGGTATTCAATTCACATACCCCCACATGTATCGCCATTCTACAATCGTTTAAAAGAAACATTAAGGCCCGTTTGCTGATACTACTCATAGCGATTTAAGTTCTACTTAAATACTTTATGGGCTACTTTTTCCTTGTCATAAACTGCCACATAAGATTTTAAGTGGAACTTAAATCGCTATGAGTAGTATCAGAAAACGGGTCTAAGAGTTATTTAAACAAAAACGTATTGCTTTAGATCTCAGATTTTCACGTGGAACTATTAGATTGATCTGCTATTATAGATATTGTATTGGGGACCTGCTAACTGGATAAAGCCAAATATCTAAATCTCAAAAACCATCATTGCCGATGGCTGAATGGAGTTTTGTAGGTATCAAAAGTAAACCAGAAACGCTTTCTGTGCGATTTCAGAACGTACTTTAAGAAGGGAAATTCTCGAATGTACATTAAGTAGTTATTGGACCACATCGTTTATTAAAACCGTTATATGAAGAAATTTTGGTGTTTCACAAATACGCTTTGGGAAAATTTAAAATTAGGAGAACTGAGAAGAAATAACTTCCTCAGTCTAGGAAAATATTCCTCCTATCGTGAATCGCCATCGGAATTTATTTCCTCCGGAATTTTTCGAAGATATGTTCGAATGCATTGAACATATCCAATCCACCCGAAATCCACCATTCCTTATGTCGTTTTCCATTGGGATTTTCGGATTTTGCTCTCAGATTGCAGATTTTTCGTGCCCAAAGGAACATAAAACGAGATTTTGCTTCCTTCGCATTTGTGGTAGTGAGTGTTTGAAAAGTCAGCTGTTCTTAAATTATAATTTATGCTCAGATATCGAGATTCGCAAAACTGCTCTGACTCTGAAAAAAGTGCTCGCTTTTTATGCGGCCAATGGAACATGAAATTTGACAGCCAGCTGATTTCGAGAGCACAAAAACTGCTCTGACTCTAATGTGGTATTCGTTTGGGCTTCTTCAGATTTGCTCTCAGATTTCAGATTTCGTGTGCCTAATCGAACATAAAAACGTCACTAGCTCTTTTTTGTGTTAAAATTTGTGCGATTTGAATATGTGTAGTCTTGGACACTTTTCTAAGCGATTTCCATTCACTAGTTAATTGTATTAAAACATTAGAAATATCTGTCCCGATTGATTTCCAAATATTTATGCATAAATAGTTTACAAAAATAGATTCACCCGATGCAATGCCTTTCTTTGCTAGAGAAAAAAATCACTGAGAATGTAAACAAACTCCATCAGTTGTCAAACTCAAACGCACTTGTATTGGTAAATCTGAGAAAATATCTAGATTTGCAAAAGTGCTCTGAAATCTGAAAAAGATTGTTTTTTTCCTGTACCAAACGAACATAAAAATTGCTCTGAGAGCAAAAAAAGTGCTCTGAGAGCCCCCAATTGAATACCACATAAATGCTGTCCCAATGGAAAACGACATTAGATTTACAATGTTTAATCAACATTTATTAAGAACTGTTTCGTTGTTTGGCTGAATACCAACTAAATTGATAATATATTAATCAATATCTTTTAAGAAGGTTTATAGCTGGTACATAGCTTGTAGATAAGAGAACGTTCTGTATTCATACATCGAAAACAACTAATAGACAGATAGATTCGCGGTTTGTAACAGCACGGTGTCGGTTACGCATGTTATCGATATCGATAATATTTGAATGGAGTTCACTTACATCATTTAACCACCTTTACAACATCATTCAAAAATAGAAATAGACAAAACCTAAATATGTAACATTACATTTGCAAACGTTTGAAAAGAAAAACAACTTTGAACTTTAGATTTGTCTTTCGGTGTCAATCCATTACTTTTCTTTATTTTTTTCTCAAACTAAAACTACACAACACAAACAACAATAATTGGCACACTAGTTTTCAAGAAACTATTTCTCCTCTCTCGTTGACAACGATTTTCCGTATGAGCTCACCTTTTTCTGCCAGAACCTGGTTAACGCTTTTTCCCTTGGAGTTGGTAAACCATCCAAGGTTGTCCACTATCAAGTGAGTAGTGGAACACCCATCGCACTGCAAAATCACAACTCCGTTGTTGTAGGCAGCTTTCGAAACTGTTTTTATGTTTCTGGTGTTACAGATTTTGCAACGATAGATAATTTCCAGTTTCTTGTCCAAATACTGGCATTGTTTGGTAAAACCAAGTTGGGTGTTTTTTAGCAATGAAGTGGTGGGAAAATCTTTCGGAAGTAAAATGTTATTGTGGTTACTTGTAGCAGCAGTATTTAGGCGACTAGTATGGTTTCCATTTCCATCAACTGGTAACGTAGATAGTGTGTTTTGCCTCAGGGCAGCGAGTGTCCGAACGCTAAATAACTGTCGAAGTGTATTCATATTTGCAGCACATGCTACATGTAATAGTTTTTTTTCACAACAAAATAAAATATCCTTAAATTTAGGTTAATTGTTATCACACTTCACACTACTTATTTGGTTTTTGTTATTTATAATTTCTTGCCCGCTTGCCCTTGCCTTGAACAACTACTATTCGCCAATTGCCAAAATCGGTCAGGGTATGTTTGCTTGTGCCGTAAATTTTCCTTCTGTCAACTCATTCGTAGGTTAGTTTCTATTGACAATTAAGAATGTACCTAGACTTCATTTGAGAAAGGAAGTGCGAGTTCCATTGTTTTAGCCAGGTGGCTATGTTTACCTCTCTACACTTATCTACCTATTTAGTTTTAGTTGTTCATATTAGTTTTTAAATATTTCTACATAAATATTTAATGAAAATAGATCCATCTGATGCAAGTTGCAAAATTCACAGAAACTTAAACAAACTCCACTAGTTGTCGAACTGAAACGCACTTGTATTGATAAATATATCTGCAAAAGAATGTTATACTACTCAGGCAAACAGGTGCAATGCATCGGTAGCGGTGGCTGTTCCTAATTAGTTATGTGGTCCGCAGCTGTGTTCCATTTCTTATATTCTTCATATATCCGCTCGATGATTCTATGCACTTATCCCGTGCGCTTTCTGTCCATAATTATAGATATTCAACTGACATATTCAAAACTCCAGTTGTTTTAAGTCAACTGGATTCATGTAGAATCCAGATTGGTAGCTACACGTCACATTTCTACTTCACACATACAATCGAAATAAAAAGCCATTTCAAGTGTTTGGCATCATCGCCTTTTGACACAGCTGTTCGTCCTTTTTTTCGTTTGGTTGTAAACACACCAGCTGCATAGTCGGTGAATGAGAGCAGCCCTATTAATCATATGTCAAAAAATTTTCAGCACATTTGTTTTATTTGCAGCACTGCACTCTGCGCTGCGCCCAGAATTTCTGCACATGTCTTTTGGATAATTATACAAATATATCGTTTGGCTTTGCAAGTGCAAGTGCAAGCGGATCCTAATTTGTGACAATAGAGACTGTCACTTTGAACTGAAATCTGGCATCACTGATTTTAGGACATAATTTTAACAACTGCCATTTTTATTTGTTATCGTAGGGTGGGCTTATTGTTTTCTGATCATATTTATACAAAATTTATACGAAATATAACTTAAAATTGTTAATATGATATTGGTAAACGAAAATATAGTGCTTGTGTCTAGCTTTTATAAATGAATTATACTTATATTTACATTGAATGCGTGAGAAAAAGGTGTTTAAAAATGATGATAGTGAACAAGTATTGCTTCAGCTGCGTACCCATAAACTATGAACGAATAAATTGTATTTAACTGGAAATTATATTTACTAATAATATAGACAGTGCAATGAAGGTTCTGTTATTCTTAATTAAAATATTTGGAGTAGCGATTTTATTTATACAAACGCATGCGGTATGTCCAGATGGATGTAGATGTACAAAAAACGAAAATTCAGACAATTTGAAGGTAAAATGTGGGGGAACTATTGCAACAAAGGTAACAAGCTTGAAAGAGTTGAACTTCGAGGATGACACCGAAAATATAGTGCAATTGTAAGTTAAATGATTATATTCGTATTGCGTTTCGCATGAAATATTTCTTCTGTTACTATCTATATAGGGACCTGAGTAAAAACCAGATTGCGCATATTATGAAGGATGACTTTGCTAACTATACGAACTTGAGGCGGTTGGATTTATCAAACAACTCTTTGAAACAAGTCGACGAGACCATGTTTGGAGATATGCCGAACTTGGAAAAATTAAAGCTCTCAAGTAATGTGATTGTTCACATATTTCAAGGATCGTTCGAAAAGCTGAAAATGCTCAAGTCACTGTAAGTTTTAAAATTCGTAGTTTTTAGCATTGCGTATTATATTGTGAAGACTTATGCCGCCCTTCCTGTATTAGTTAATAAATGATCTACCAATATTATGTTTTTTGCCAGCAATACAGTTGTTTAATATTTTTATGATTGCAATTCCTATTGAATGCCCGATAAGTACTAGGCTCCGATGTCAATACAGATATATAATTTTATGACTCTCTCTTCTTGATGTTGATTGAATAATGGCCTCCGCAATCACAGGCCTAGCTCTTGCCATCCATTCATTTGTGTGGATATATTTGTGTGTACTCAACAAGCGGCATGCCAAACTACAGTCAGATATGATATGATCTTTTTATCGGAATCTAGTTTTTGGGCTTGCCGAAATCGTGCCACCTTATTACGTATTTTTAAAAACATCGTATAGAGTATGGAATTCACATAGTAGTTGCCTTAAAAATCATAGTTTTTAAAAGCGAACCTGTTAAGGTACAAACTCATTGTACTTTGTAAGAGGTATCTACACTTTCCTGTGTTACCGAACTCAACCAAATTGTCACATTTATTCGTGCCAGTTTTCGTTTAAGGGACACATGTCCACCAAGGATCTTTCAAATTTCAATCAAATAGGCTGAACATTTTGTTTGCTGAAATGTTTTGTTCTCTCTTTTTAGTTTTCTTCTGCCCAACTTTTGCGTAAGGGAACGAAATTTGACTAAATTTGGCTAATGTGTTCGAATGCAGACATAAGGTCTGTTCTTTACTTTTAAATCTTACGAATTTTTACTCAATGCTGTTCCTGAACTCGAAAAATTCGTAAAAGATGGCGTCGTCGGGAGAGCAAGATATTATCCCTCCACTGAGAATCTTACGAAGTTTTACTCAACAAATTTCTTCGTGTAAGAATTGGAAAGGCTGTCAGTCACCTTGCAATTAACAGCTGATTTGAAATTTTGTTGACATCAGGTTCATTCGTGTACTATCATCATAGAAAAATTAAAAATGTCAAATCTCAAATATCGAGAGAAAAATCTCTCAATTTCAAGAGAAGCATCTGACCGGTTTTCTTACAAAAATTTAAGAAATGTCATTTTGACATTCGGCCTTACCAATAATCAATCACTAATGTCGACAACTAGTTAGATGTCAGTTTTAGTAAAAATGTACAGCATTTGTGAAATGGTACCAATAAACAATTTAACCTCCACATTAACTAGTCTGGCAACTTTCTTAGAATCTATTACATTTGTTGTAGTTGCAGAATTCAAATTTCATAATTTGTTTTCGTGAAAAACAAGGTCAATGGTCTCTTTCACAAGGAGGATTTTATTCTAAAAGAAGGAATACATAAATTGCAATTAAATTCGCCCAACACATATCTTTCCAATGCTCTTTGAGACTTATTATAAGCAAAAAACAAAACACAAAATAGGAAATGCACAAAATATCCCCTGATCTGTCAAATATCATATGCAAATCAGTAATGCCCTATCGTTCGATCGGACACAATTTTCGGTACTTTTATGGTACGCTTTCCATTGTTTTATAATACTACCTCGCGATTTCTTTATGAGTGCATTTGTGTCGTAATAAAATCCCTTTCAAATTATTCAATAAACAAAGCACAGTTTATTTGAATGGTTTCATTTATTCGTAGGCTGACGATGCAAATCAAAACTTATTAGTGGTATAAACGTCCCAATTGCGTCGTTGCAAGTGAATATTTTTGAAAATAGAAATAATAGCTGGCTCATTCATTTCAGAATAAATTTTAATCGCACTTAGGAAGCGTGTTAAGAACTTATCGCTTCCGGGTTTGAAAATAAATACAATTTAACCTATAAAAAATTGTAAGGCTTATATATTACTGAATTCGGGAAATTTAGAAACCGACAAAAGTTAAAATTCGATCTGAAAAATATAAAACGCACATTTTTATGCACACATATTCTCGTACTACTTGTTTTTTTTCCGCGAAGTGAACCTTTTCACACCAACCATTGTCTCATTAGAGATCCTAATTCTCGGTAAACAAACTCCTTTTGCAAAGAGTTTTAATAGGGTTTGAATGCAACAAAATATCTACCTGATTCGCCTGAGGTACCTACTGAGAATTGTTGAAAAATTGTATGAGCCGTCCAAACTTAGGTAAGAAGATATTTTTTTCTGTTTGCAACGACTGTCAAGAAAGTCTTGGAAATATCCCAAAATTACATACAATTTAGTTTTTATTAAGCAACTATTTAAAAAGGAAAACCAATCATAAAGCAAGAACTAGCGGCAAAACAAGATAAAACAAAAAAAAAGCACAGAAATATATGCTTCACATGTTTAGAAATAAAATAAAAACGCAATATTTTTCAATGTTTTGCATACATTTGTACAAATTTGTGTGTGATAGACTTAAAAACCATTTGCATTGTTGTATTACAACGAATAAAATTAGAAAGCATTCACAATTTACTAAAATTAATTAATAATTATAAACGCTCAGGCTGAACAACATCGTATTAAATTCTCTCCTATTTCGAAATTTAATACCGCGATTTTGGATGGTTGGGCAACACTTGTCTTCAAAATGACATATGGGAGGATTTATTTAGCTAATGTCCGAGATAAACATGGCTTTCTCAACACTAACATTTAACCCTACAGTTAGCGATAGTCTGGCAACTATATTTGTTTATTGGTAAAGGGATTTCGGAAAGTGTGGAGTCTTTTCGTAAAGTGCCAGACTAAAGTTGATTATTGGTAAGGCCGATTATCTTTAAATGCTGCATCTACAAAATAAATTGGAATTGGAATTTTTTATAAGCTAAATACCTAAATACCTATTAAACTTTACATTTTAAATGTGCTGATATGTTGTAGGAGAAAATTCAATTATAACTTGTTCCACTGACCTCGTTGAAGACGGAAATAAAATACCTGTCCAACTTTTGACCTGTCACTTGGCAGTTTTAATTTTTCAGTAAATCGAAATTTGGCGGGTAGAAAATAACGAAGAAATGGAAAGAGGGGAAATGGATTTCTCTCTAATTTCTCTCATCAAGGAGAAGTTCGACTAATTTCACATCACTTTTATGTTTTATCGCTACTTAGCTAGTTGATGTAACTAATTTTCTTAGAAAACTACCAAATTCCTCGAGTTTTTCCGACTTTTCATACCATAAGCGTCTCTCTCTGTGAGAGAATTTCTCCCCACAATATACCATGGTCCCACCAACTTCATTTAGCTCATGTGATTTATAAATCACGAAAGGCGTCTTCACCGAACTTTACGTGTTTTATTTTGACATCCAGGAGAAGAGTTCATCCCCTTCGGACAGGGTAGTTTTTTTTGTGTTGTTCCCATACCTGCCACAAATAAAACAATTTATGGATTGTATGTACTTAATAAAAATGCCAAAGTTCACGGAAAAACGAAGAATATTGGATTTAAAATAATTTTGTTGACATTTGTTTTGTTTTTTTTCTTGTTTGTTTGTTGAATAAAATTGATTCGAATTGAATTGAATTGAAACAATAACAGGTATGTTCGATATTATTTTGTGTGGATTTTCGATGACAGATACGTAATTAAAATTTAAACACGTATAAATCATGTATTTAATAATCAGGAAAATGTATGGTAAATCACGGAATTTATGAGATGATTTAGCTAAATCAAGTGGATTTAGCTAAATCAAGTTGGTGGGGACATGCTATTACTTTCCATTTACTAGTAAAGGAACAGACCTATAAAATCGAAGTAATGATATTCAAAAGAGGAAAATAAACAACCGTGTTTCTTATACTCGTATATGGAACCACTCCTTTAGATAGTTTTATTAACCAAACAAATCAAATTTATCGCTAAACATATGTAATACAATAAGAACCAAGCGGTCAGTAATGTTAAAATGTGTTATTCCCGAACTCTCATTGTGGGAGAATACGGTTGGCAGCATTTTTTTCGTTTGTTTTTTTTTTTTGTATGTTCTTGCAGTTTACAAGGAATGTATTTGATTGGGCACTCTCAGAACATTTTTTTTGTATTTCAGATTTCTGACCACTTTGAGAATGTGAATTTTTTATCAGATTTGCTTCAAATTTACCAAAACAAATGCGTTTGGGTTTGACAACTGGTGGAGTTTGTTTATGTTTTCGTGATATTTTTCTCCCGCAAATCAATCGGGACACAAATTTCGAATGTTTTAATAGGTCTTTTCCCTTACTTTCGGGTTAAATTTTGGCAATATGTCACATTTCTCTCATTGCGAGAGAGTTATAATAACCAAACAAAAAAAAAAAAAAAAATGGAACGCGTTGAACCACAGATTTGAAAAATGGGCAGATGACTAAATTTGGCTAAAGTGTTCGAATGCACCCATGTGTTCGAATGGAATAGACCTAATATAAGATTTAACCAGTCAAAGGCTTAACATATTCGAATCGCAAGAATAGGTCTGTTCCCTTACGTTTGTCGTAAGAATGGAAAAGACAAACGGCCTTACCAATAATCAACTTTAGTCTGGCACTTTACGAAAAGACTCCACACTTTCCAAAATCCCTTTACCAATAAACAAATATAGTTGCCAGACTATCGCTAACTGTAGCGTTAAATGTTAGTGTTGAGAAAGCCATGTTTATCTCGGACATTAGCTAAATAAATCCTCCCTTATGTCATTTTGAAGACAAGTGTTGCCCAACCATCCAAAATCGCGGTATTAAATTTCGAAATAGGAGAGAATTTAATATGATTTTGTTCAGCCTGAGCGTTTATAATTATTAATTAATTTTAGTAAATTGTGAATGCTTTCTAATTTTATTCGTTGTAATACAACACACAAATTTGTACAAATGTATGCAAAATATTGAAAAATATTGCGTTTTTGTTTTATTTCTAAACACGTGAAACATATATTTCTGTGTTTTTCTTTCTGTTGCTTTTTGATTGGTTTTCCCAGTTAGTTGCTTAATAAAAAATAAATTTTATATAAGTTTGGGATAATTCCAAGACTTTCTTGACAGTCGTCGCAAACAGAATAAAATGTCTTCTTACCAAAGTTTGGGCGGCTTATAGGTACCTTTTTGCAACAATTCTCAGTACCTTAGGCGACACAGGCAGATATTTTGTTGCAACCAAACCCTTTTCAAACTCTTTGCAAAAGGAGTTTGTTTACCGAGAATGAGG
Organism: Cheilosia vernalis; assembly: GCA_949126925.1. Classification (NCBI taxonomy): domain Eukaryota; kingdom Metazoa; phylum Arthropoda; class Insecta; order Diptera; family Syrphidae; genus Cheilosia; species Cheilosia vernalis. The sequence continues at coordinate 33,977,371 of OX421360.1, read as the reverse complement.
ATCTCTAATGAGACAATGGTTGGCGTGAAAAGGTTCCCTTCGCGGAAAATATAGTTATAAAAATAGAATTATCAGAACTCAGCAAAATACATGCAGAAAACAAGTTTATTAACTTCTGGGGGTGCAAGTACAGCCTAACAAACAGGTAGTACGAGAATATGCATTTTATATTTTTCAGTTCGAATTTGAACTTTTGTCGGTTTCTAAGTCTCCCGAATTAAGTAATATATAAGCCATACAATTTTTTATAGGTTAAATTGTATTTATTTTCAAACCCGGAAGCGATAAGTTCTTAACACGCTTCCTACGTGCGATTGTTATTCATTCTGAAATGAATGAGCCAGATATTATTTCTATTTTCAAAAATATTCTCTAGCTAACGATGCAATTGTGATGTTTAGACCACTAATAAGTTTTGATTTGCATCGTCAGCCTACGAATAAATGAAACCATTCAAATAAACTGTGCGTTGTTTATTGAATAATTTGAAAGGGATTTTATTACGACAAATGCACTCATAAAGAAATCGCGAGGTAGTATTAGAAAACAATGGAAAGCGTACCATAAAAGTACTGAAAATTATGTCCGATCGAACGATAGGGCATTACTGATTTGCATATGATATTTGACAGATCAGCGGATATTTTGTGCATTTCCTATTTTGTGTTTTGTTTTTTGCTTATAATATAAGTCTCAAAGAGCATTGGAAAGATATGTGTTGGGCAAATTTAATTGCAATTTATGTATTCCTTCTTTTAGAATAAAATCCTCCTTGTGAAAGAGACCATTGACCTTGTTTTTCACGAAAACAAATTATGAAATTTGAATTCTGCAATGACAACAAATGTAATAGATTCTAAGAAAGTTGTAGGACTAGTAATGTTGAGGTTTAATTGTTTATTGGTACCATTTCACAAAAGCTGTACATTTTTACTAAAGCTGACATCTAACTAGTTGTCGACATTAGTGATTGATTATTAGTAAGGCCGAATTAAAATGGCAGTGGTGGGGATAAATTCTCTCACAGAGAGAGACACTTACGAATAAGTTAGGGAACGCTTTTGTAGTAAACTATGAAAAATGACAGACATGACAGATAAATAATTCCATAAATTGCAGTGGTGAAGAATATTTTCAATACGATGGAATGTTCGGGGAGAACATTCAATATTTATTTTGCCACCTGTTGATACCATTTTAGTAGAACGCAAGAAATCAAAACAAATTCAATCGATTGTCAAATATTACAAGAAATTTCAAATCAGCTGTTAATTGTTTGGTGACTGACAGCCCTTCAAATTTCTTACACCAAGAAATTTGTTGAGTAAGATTTCGTAAGATTCTCAGTGGAGGGGTAATATTTTGCTCTCTCGACGACGCTCTCTTTAACGAGTTAAGGAACGACATTGAGTAAAAATTCGTAAAAATTCGTAAAAATTCGTAAGATTTAAAAGTAAAGGAACAGACCTAATATCAACACAAAAAAAGCAACTGACGATTTTATGTTCAAAAATTGAAATCTGAGAGCGAATCTGAAGAAGCCCTATCGAATACCACATTCACATTTATATGTATGTATATATGTAACTAAATAACACTGATAGGGGAACAAAATAGAGGAATTGATTTGATTTTGTTTTCCCTATGGAACATGAAAAGTGATTTAGATCGAAATAAGATTTATTTTTTGTCCCAATGGAAAACCACATATTATAATATTTTGACAGCTGAGTGTCTTTGGTAACTTTGACAGCTGCTGAAACATTAGGTCTGTTCCCTTACGATAATGCATTCGAATACATCAGTCAAACTTCGTTCCCTTATATGCTTTTCACACCAAGCCCAAAACCGGGTTTTCCTCGAAAACTCGTCGATGCATTCACACCGACCACCAACTCGTTTTCGTTTGACATTTCAATCAGCTGTGAGAGACTAGTCGTTAAACTTCGGTGCAAACTTTTGTGGTTACAAATTTCGATCGCATTAATTAACACACAAAATTAATTTAGTGCATTTAAAAACAATATTAGCCCATCAATTAATTGTGGAAATGATTTTAAGATGTGAATTGTGACATTTTTTCGGTCAGCCATTTTTCTGAACATTTCAAAAGGTGTGTTTGTTCCTACAACCCAACGATTGGAAGTCGTTTTCGTGGTGTTTTCGCGGAAAACGAGTGCAAACGACTCGTTTTGAAAACTGAAATATGTATGGGAAAACTTCTGTTTTCGATGAAGTTTTCGTGTGTTTTGGCGAAAACCCGGTTTTGGGCTTGGTGTGAAAAGCTTATTACGCAAAAGTTGGTTAGAAGTGAACGAAGTTTGACTAATGTATTCGAATGTATTCGAAAGCATTATTGTAAGGGAACAGACCTATTGTGCCATTGTTTTTGGCGTAATGGTCTAATTTATGAATTTACATTAATGGATCACTGTCCTATAAAGTATGACACATATTATGTTGCACAGCCAAGTTATGATGATAGACTATAAACACATGTATAAGTTTGGCAAAATCTAACAGAAGCATTCATTTATTTACAGCGATATTTCGATGAATCCACTAGCCTGCGACTGCGATCTGATATGGTTGGTGGCTTGGTCTAATGCTATGAGTGTTAAGTTAATGCAGCCGCCAAAGTGTGAAACACCGATAGACTTTAAAGGCTTGCCGTTGAAGAAGCTTAGAGTCGGTTCTGATTTGCACTGCGAATCTCCCCTTCAGCCTCTTTTAGAACTGAAACCAGATGCCGATCAGGTAAGTTCACAAAGTAATGAAATGAAAGAATATTTATAAATTTGTATCTCTTTGTTTGATATAGCTCGTCTTTGAAGGGGACGAAATAGTTTTGCGATGCCGTGCTCCAAGGGTAGCCGTTGGTGCGCCCAGAGATTCGGAAGATCTTCCAGCGCGAGCACACGTGTTCTGGGGTTGGTCGGATAAAATAGTCGAACCCAACTCCACGGACGATATCGTCTACAAAGATCCCACCAAATATTTCCCTTCTATTCAAATCGATGCGAAACATCTCTCCGACAGTGGCCTATTGGATTCAATTTTGAGAATACCATCCGTTACACGCAACCACACTGGACTGTGGGACTGCCGCTTGAGATCACAGCAAGCGAACCTGTCACGCACTATAGCCGTGATGGTGATTTCCGAGAAAACAAAATACTGTCCAGCGTTAGAGGTGCACAACAACAAAGGGAAGTACTTTTGGCCACGTACCATTCGCGGCAAATCAGTACGGCAGCCTTGTTCAGGGGAAGCTCCTCCTGAGGTCTATGCGACATACCTTTGCAACGATAACGGCGAATGGGTTGATCTAAACACATCACTGTGCCCCTTTATAAGCGAAACCACAAGGATTTTTGAACAATTTGCCAAAGTTAACCTTTCGATAGCGAAGGGTAGCGTCTTAGAAAGTGCCAAACGACTACGAAATTACACCCAGTTCGATCATAACCTGCGAAAACTTCGCGACCCCATCGATATTGTATTCATCACAAAAACTCTCAGGAATTACTTGGCGTTTGTGCGTCAGGAGAAGGACTTAGGTTCCATGCTTTTAGATATTGTTTCGCAGCTTCTTATTCTGCCAGAGCGTGTGTTGCATGCTGCACATTCAATGGACAGCTGCGGAGTAAAGCTGATTAATGCCGTCGAAGTTGCAGCGCAGTACACTCCATATATTCAACATTCAGCTTTGGTGTCGAATACCAATATTCATCAAACTACGCATAAACCGCATCTATCAATTGACTTCTTTAATATACGGTCGGACTCGTTTACGGGGATGTCATGTACTTGGATACGTTCGGAAATAGATGCGGGCAAGCGAACTTTTCAATGTAATGCCGTCAATCAGACGCTTGACATCTTTGGCCAACAAATAGACGCATCTATTCAAATACCACCGAACTTTTTGCATCCAAACTTTGCACATCAGTTCATGTCTCAGAAGCTCATGGTAGCTGTTTACGAAAACGGGAACTTCTTACCTCATCAGAACAACCAGTCCAACATGCTCGTAACTTCGGTTGTGATCGGTGCTAAGATTGTTTCTGAAACGGATACCATACGAAATGTAAGCGAACCCATCTCGTTGATGCTACGAGTGCGAGCACATCACAATAAGATCAGTGCACCGGTTCCAGCTTGGTGGGATGCGGAAAAGAACTCGTGGACAAGTGAAGTGTGTCAGAACTCGTACTACTACCGTGGCCTACTGGTGTTCTCTTGCAACAAACTCGGCTACTACAGTCTGCTACAGAACAGAAACTTTTTGAATGATTTCGTTGACGAAAACGCTGGTGCTCGGTTTCGACTTTCGCCCTTGGGATTTTATATCGGATGTTCGGTGCTGTTCGTTTGTGTATGGGTAAACATAGTTACGTATATTACGTTTGGAAATTCAATTCAAATGGCACGGCGTCATCGACATTCGCTAGTCAACACCTGGGTTGCTATTTCTGCCTTAAGCTTTACATTTGCTGTGGGTATCTATCAGACGGAAGACTATAGAATTTGTCAGGTTATCGGAATCAGCATCCACTACCTGAGCTTGTGTGTGATTCTGTGGGTGTGCGTGAGTGTCAGCAACATGTACAAACGTTTGTCGAAGCGTAATCGGATTCCAATGGATGATCTGCCCAAGGAGAACGTTGGAAGCAAACCAATCTTGGGAATTTACCTGGTTGGCTGGGGGATCGGAATGATAATTTGCGGCATAAGTGGAGCTGTCAACATGCGGGAGTACGCCTCTTACTCGCATTGCTTCCTTGAAAATGGCCCATCGCTAAGTGCAATTTTTGTACCGTCTGTAATATTGTTGCTCTTTCTTGCCATTCTATTTATTTGCGTACGGTGCCACATCCGGACGTGTGTCGATCACAATGGACATTTCTCAGAAAATACACAGGGAACCGAGAACGTGGATCTTGAGCTCTTGGAATCAACGAATAATGCACACCACTACAACCAGTCGGATAGATATCGAAGTTTAACGTTGAGCAACCCATCTACGAGCATGCTTGAGGACGTGGAACATACGAATTTAGCTCAACTAAGAGCACACTTTGTATTCCTGTTCCTGTATATTGTATCTTGGGTGAGTGCGGCGTCTAGTGTAGCGACACCCTTCAAAGACACACTCGCCTACGAAGAGGAGGCATTTAGTATAATTTTCGCCATTACATCATCCATCTTGGGCATATTCCTGTTGATATTCTACTCGATTTCCCGCAGCGATGTTCGGTATCAGTGGAGCCAGCTGAGCTGTAGAAATTTTTGCTGTTGTCGAACGCGGAATATAAGCGACAACACAAAGGAGGTGAACACAACGGTCACGTACCACCAAGCCTGTGAAACCATCCACTCTGCATCTCGCTCGAACAGTCAATGTTCGAAAAACCGGCCACCGAGTGCTCGAAGCAATCATCTGAAGGGCGAAATGAACTCCGTGACACGAATTGACAGTCCGAGTAAACTCATGATTCCATCTGGGTCGAACAGTATCGGGCAGCATAATCGCCAGCAATATGTTCACAATCCAGTGATTCTTACCCAAGAGATACCTAGTGCAGATATATTCTATAACCCAAATCAAATCAATGTGGCGCGAAAATTCTTCAAAAAACAAAAACGCCTTGCTAAACGCAATAATTTTGAGCTGCAACGGCAAATGGATCGGTGCGACTACGGGGACGGCATGAGTGACATCTCATCAACCGTGGGGATAGGTCCCTATCATCCAAATCGACAGAGAAACATGTCGATTTTTAGCACAGGGAGTAAGGTAAACAACACTAACATCCATGTTAGAGGCGACGTTTGCAATTTTTCCAAGGAAGCACGTCATCAAAGCATAAACCCGAATATTTTGTCGGATAGTTGCAACGAAAGCGACATGATCGTCGATGCAGAACGTTTAGTTTTGGGTGCAGAAGGCATGAGAATGCTTTCGAACCGAAACAAAATGAACAACAACGAAATGATTGCGAACATCTATACGAACGTGCCGGAAACGGCACAACCGCAGCATGAAATTGTCACGATGCGCGCTGATGACAAATTCCGAAAGTCATTGAATGTTGAAAAGTTTCTGGAACAAGATGAAATAGACATGGAACGCAACGATTTGAATGCACAAAATGAGCGGACTAGCACTCCGCTCTATGTGAATGGAAACATCAGAAATATCGTGACAAATCAGGCAGCAGAATCCAGTGGTGTGAGCAGTGTCAACACAAGCTGTAGTCCCGAGAATACCATGCTAGATTCAAAAACGAATGACCAACCTAACCTTACTCCCATAGATGCAATGAACACAATCGGATTACCATCAGTGCAAGCAGCAGTTCATCCTGTAGAAAGCAGCATTGACACCCTCAATACAAGCAGCGAGGAGAATACGCTGGACTTGGATAGAAACGAAGCGTATGTTTCAGAGTCTCTACAAATAAGCGACCGGGTATATCAAACCGGAGATGATGCACCAATTAGGATAACATGTCACAAGAAGTCAAAATCAATGCTGAGTCTTAACGCTGAAGTCGGACAGTTTAAAAGCGGTAGTGGAAGAAAACGTTTTGTCAATTACATCGAAAGTCAAGTGCGATCGATCTCGTGCAGTAACTTGTCCCAGCCGGGGGATGCATTTTTGTGCGCGATTGCCAATCCAGTGCCTGTACGGCAAATCGCAGACAATAGGTCAGTACTGAGCAGTCCAATATTATTTTCACCCAGCCTTTGCGAGATCAACGATCTGCCTTCGCCAAAGGATCGTAGGAAACCTCTTGTTCTAGCTGATGATGAGTCGATGTCTCTGGAGGAGGCATTTAGTGAAGCTGCGGCCTATAGCCGTGGAAGCAATGTCAATTCCGATTCGCTTAATATGTTTGCTCAGAGTATTCGTCGAACATTCGCATCAAGTCCAGCCTGCGAAAGCGATCTCAACTACCAAAACTCTGAGCTTAGCATACGAAGCCATGGCTTGTACGCCCCTCAGCCAGACAACGATTTAAATTTGACTTTAACCGGTGATATATACTATCCTTACCAATCATCGGAGGTAAGTGAAATGGACGAGGGCGACAACGATTTCGATGACGAGAATGATTTCGATGACTTCAACAACTGCTCGAACGACTGCCTACTGCCATCAGAAGCTGCTGAACAGGACCGCAATGGAAGTCACGCCTCCTTGGATGAACTATATGAGCGAATAACAAGGCGATCCATCTCTCACACTTCCGATATGGAAGATAATCCAGAGTGCAGCTCTTTCATCAACAATCGTCCATGCAACGAGAGCGACGTGGGCGAGGAGAACGTCAGTACTAAAACAAGTGATAACTACCAGAGGGATACCACTGTCGAAACGTTGGAAGACGACAGCAGTCAGGGTAGCATCATCTCCTACATTGATCCCAACGGCCGAATATCCTCTAATTCTTTGGTCATGCAAAAATAATGCTCTATTGTTTTTTTTTTTTAAAACAAATTTAATTTTTTACAATAACTGATTATTTGTACAATTTAGTGTAAGCAGCTATTTATTTATAGTATTTTTAATTAGTCAAGAATTCTCTGCAGTATGTTTAATGCATTTTATGTTGCACTGACCCATTGGTGTATCTATATGGCAACAAGGAAAACCAGCATAAGTCATTTTTAGCCACTTTTCAGGAGTGCAGGTTAAAGTATTGCCTGCATATGGGGGAAGACAACTTATCCTGTTTTTCCTTGTTGCCACAGATATATACAACACATTTTCTTCATATAAGTTTCGTTCTCTTAACCATAGACTGATCATATTTTCTTAGAAAAATAAAACAACAAGGATTCTCTTGCCTGATTGTCTCAGTTTTTATTTTACATAATACATACACACATAAATATGAATGTAAATAACTATAAGTGTTTTTTAATGTATATTCAGCAAAAGTTTTTCAATTTAATAAAGCGGAATTACAGAGTTTGTATGATTCAAGGATTCTCTTGCCTGATTGTCTCAGTTTTTATTTTACATAATACATACACACATAAATATGAATGTAAATAACTATAAGTGTTTTTTAATGTATATTCAGCAAAAGTTTTGATGTAGGTCTAGTATTTGACTTCTGTTTGGATCGTCTTCTCATATCTGTTGCATCACAATCATCGCGCAAGCAGATTGCCATTTTAAAATACGGGTAAAATTTGGTATTTATGTTCGTTCTCGTTCGAAAAATTCAACAGGAGAGAGGAAAAAAATTGGAGAGTGGCTACTTGAAAGTTTTTAATATTTAAAAAAAAAAATAAACTCGTTTACGAATCTCACCCCGTTTAGGCGGCGTCGCTATTGACAAAACCATGGAATTGATAATAATTTTCAAGCCAATGGTAAAAATCCGGCCATTCATATTCTTACCATTGCACCGTGGAATTTATGAATAATGTGGTATTCGATTGTGGGTTCTTAGAGCCTTTTTTTACTCTCAGAACAATTTTCATGTGCAAAAAAGCAATATTTTTTTTAGATTTCGGAGCTCTTTTGCGAATCTGGATTTTTTTTCTCAAATTTGCTTCAGATTTACCAATTAAAATGCGTTTGAGTTTGACAACTGCTGGTGTTTGTTTAGGTTTCCGTGATTTTTTTCGCTCCCATAACCATAAAATGTTTAATTCAGTTGAAAAAGCAGTCCTTCTAACGACAAACAATTCGTAACCGCTGATGTGTGTCAAAAGGATTTGTTTTAGTTAAAGTAAGTGTAAGTCTGAACAAAATCGAGATTTCTCAAGTGTGTCAGATTAAAAAAAGGATTTTTTTTGCAAATTGAACATGAAAAGCAATTCTCCAAAAAAATTTATCTGCTTGCCAAATCGAACAAGACATTTAAAAGCCGTCAATTTTAAGCCACCTAATTGGATGTTGTGCTGTAGCGATTTTATTTTGAACGCGTTACCTCTATTTGCCTGAACATCAAAGTTGACAATTCAAGCGTCAGAAAAACACAAAAATATAAACAAATAACTGAAGGGGTATTATGTAAATAAAATATCGTTTAAGGTAAATGGATTTGCTTATTCAATTTATTGAGTATATGTAATTATACATGTAACATGTTGAAATAATTTCAGTAAATCCAATGGACTCACATTTGGATACGGAAAGCTATTGGAATAGATCAGCAAGCAAAGCATTTAGCTTCGATGATGACGACGAGGAACAAGAGGGTTGTGCTGGATTTCGTAGACCGAATACTGAGGACAACATCTTAGGTGATGACAATGTCTCGGAAGCAAGCTTTGATAACACCGCTAACATCTTAAATTTGACAATTCGATCGGTGATATCTGAGGCGGATTTAGAGCTTATTCTAAACGAGCAGACTCTGGAAAGTAACATCATACCAAAGGTAAGATCTCAGAACTGCTGCCTAAACCTGAGGGTTAAACATCTTCTCTACTAGTTTTTCATACTTCATACTGTATACAAAGAGGCATGCTGGTGAGCGAAGTCTTTGATTATTCTCTGGTTCCTACTGGAAGATGCTTCCGACGCGAAAATAATATTGGGTATTGCTTTGAAGTACCCCTGACGCCTACAAGTCGATGTGTCTTAAACGTCGATTTCATTCAACCTTACTCTAGCTACTACCTCGACTAGATTATGTTTTTTTTATAAGCCGGTGGGATTCATTACGCATCCTGCAGATCTAGCGTTGAAGGAATTAGTAACTACTAATTGTTCCTCGACTTCATCATCACTTAGTTTTATCTTCCACTCCCCTATGCTTTCTTTTTGAAGTAACAATGAGCAACACCTTCGTTTCTTCTATCCGTATTTTTGCTTTCTGTTTGAGGGTGTCTGTAGCCAAGACTGCACTAGATCTTGCGCGAGTTATTATATCCCATAGTAGAAAAGTTAAAAAGAAACAACTATTCTACCTACCTACTTTGCAGAACATTTTATATTCCATTCAGTCACAAATATAATGTATTTGCTTAACCGACTTTTACTTTACAAATCTAGAGTAACAACCTATGGATTTTTTTTAGGGTATCGCACCGGACGAAGAACTAAAGCTCTTACGACGGAAACTCCAGTATATGGTGCATGTGCCTTCCCTCAAAGTAACTGCTAGTAAACTTTTACATGGAAAGTTATGTCCATTAGAAGTTTACAAGTCACTAAAAGACAAAGAAGAGCTATTAGATGAAGTATTACGCAATGGCGACGGCGACGCTGTTATCGGTGTTATACTCTTTCTCCATAGAACATTGAACAAAAAACAGTTCTATCGAATTTTGCGCAATCGTTCAAAAGCATGCGATCATTACATCAATTACTTGATTCAAAGCAAGAACAAAGAAGCAATTGAAATACTTACTATATTGGGCAGACACCAAGAATCAGCGACATTGCAGTTCAAAGCAGCAGTCAACGGACACTCTGACATTCAAATTAAGAAGCAAAGGCTGAAACAATTCCTTGGATCATATCTAGCTGATCCTGGTATGATACCAATATTCAATCAAATATTTACAAATTCTTTGAATCTCATCCAGCTTATTGAAAGCGCTAAGGATAAGTTTGGCGGCAATGTAAACGTGGACTCCTCCGCATTAGAAGTGTTGTACGCCTGTTGCTCTAAACACAAATGGAAGGAACCGGATATGACTAATCCACTAAGTCCGTTTAAAATTGCGGCTGATCACCAGATTTCGCCAGCACAGTTCGAGTGGACAGCGTTGAATGAGCGTGCAAAATCTCAATCTTATATTGATTTAGGAGGCATCTTCGAAAAGTCCTCATGGCATTCAATAACAAAGCAAAAACAATTTCACATAAGTTTTTCCTTGGAGACAGCAATACAACGATTGGCTGATTTACATGCTCCGCCGCCAGTATTGCATCTTTTCCTCTCGAAGATGAACAATCCGAGTCAAAGGTTGGTGTATTCAAAAAAAGTCAAGTGTGCTAAAGGAACTATTGACGCACTTGTCGCTCTTAAAGATGTCCAAGAATTGGAGTGCTTTAAAGATACCCTCACGGATGGTAGCGAGGAAAGATTTTACTGTGAGCAAGCCTTGAAAAATATGACCAAAAAGTGGTCCACGGATAATCTTAAAATCATTCGATAGTGCTTTAAGCTTGTTTTTTTTTTGTTTATACATAATCGTTTATATTTTTACAAAGATTAAAATTTTATTAAATGATGCATCTACAAAGCTGTTGATTTATTCTTACACCAAGAAATTTGTTTAGTTAAAATTCGTAAGATTCTCAGTAGAGGGCAATATCTTGCTCTCTCGACGACGCTCTCTTTTGCGAATTTTTTGAACTAGTTAACAGCACTGAGTAAAAATTCGAAAGATTTAAAAGTAAAGGAACAGACCTTGAATGACCTTTTACTGTTAGAATGTTGCTAAAGTTCAAGAATGCTGTCGTGGATTTTCCTGTGTGGGTGCAGCAGTCATATATGAGTACGTGGAATGTGTTAGCAATGAAAATTAGTTGTGTTAATCAGAAGCGTTTCTTCATTTTGAAAATATCGTATTCTTTGTAAGTAAATGCTAATTTTTTTTTTTGCCCATTTATGATGTTTTCCATCCCAGATTTTCATTTGAGTTTTCAGATTTCTCCTGGCTTAAATGATGAAACTTCAAACAAGATTGCACTCTTTTTGTAATTGAATTCTAGCGTAACTTGGCAACTCCATTAGAGCACTGCGAACGTACTCTGCGTGCCCATTTCTTCCCCAATGAAAAGTGAATTAGAAGAAAAGAAGAGAGATTGAAGGACATTTTTAGTGTTGACAACGGGGACACATACTTGCATTTCGTCCACGTTTATCCGCGGTCAATTGTTTTATTTATATATAATTAACATGCGCTAAAGAGGTTATTACTACTTTTACTACTTATATATTTCTACTTTACTTAACTCTTCCCATACAATTTCCATATAACTCAAAATTTAGCGGATAAAATTCTCTGCTAGCATTAAAATGGAGTAGAGTAGATGCAAGTGTGTTAATGCGCCGACATTTTGTCAAGTTAAGTGACTATGATAATGCATTCGAACACAATAGTCAGGGCCGGCATTTTGTAAGGTGAAAACGTTTAAACGAAAGAAATACTAGAGGGCGCGAAAAAAAACGAACGAACACATTCTTTACGTTTTCGCTTTTCTTGCTTTATGTTACCTTAAAAACGAACAGATTTTATCGTCTCCACGAAAGAAAACAAACGACAGCTATTTTGTTGACGTTTATCATTTTCCTATTTATGCTCTTTGAGTTTGGTGGTTTTAACTTTTAAAACTGTGCTGAATATTTTACTAGAAGATAAAATCTGCGGGATTTTTCGAATCCTCTCACTGGTCTCACATTACCTGACAAAAGGTTGGTTAAAAAGTTATTTTTTCTTTTAGTTTTGTTCAACGTTTTAGCTTAAACAAAGCTGCCTTTAAGTACGTGCTGGACAATATTCATTTGCATACAGGTACACAAAATACATACTTGCCTCCTATTTTAAAGCTTTCCTCACGTCAAAACAACTTAACGAAAATAAAGCTACATACTGAGAAAGTTTAAAATAGTAGTGAGGATTAGATTTACACCACACATCGTTAGGTTGCAGCAATTCAATAACAATTGCATTAGGTTCCACAATAAAAGGTGCAAATTAAATAAAAAATAAATCCTTCAGTGTAATCGCTTTTATTTGTTTCATTTATACTATTGTTCAACTGATTATTTTAAATAAATGTCTATGACACAGTTAAAACATGATTTCTTATAGTACATATTAATAGTATTTACCATGTATTATAATTGCAATGAATATTATTTTTACTCTGGTTTTGGTTCTCTCAAAATATTATTAATATTATTCTTTTTTTCTTTTTTTTTTGTAAATATACATACACAATAATAATTTACTAATACAATGTTATATGCTTTAAATGTTTAACAATGTAAACCAATTCATTTATGACCTATACAATAATATATATGCATATACATACACATACATATTTGTGTGGCAACTGCAAAATGACCACAATTAGAATGTTTCTCTGCTATAACAAAATATTGCTAAAAGAAACTTCACCAAAGGTTACGGCTACAATATTGTCAAATAAAAATCAATAATTTATCTCAAATTTATTTTGGACATGATAGTTAACTATCAGATTGATAGCGTAAACAGTTTCACTTGTAAAAGAATATAGATTAGATTTATTCTATCAATAATAAACATTGGACAGCCTTGTAATTGCCAACAATTGGTGGCTTGGTACGATACCAAACTCATGGTACCTTATTTTTAGATCGATAGAGGGTGCTGCAAATAACTGTTGAGTGGGTTTGGTAAAGAACTGATCGCTCCAGGTCCGCTTCACGGAAAATATCTTACACTTGGTGGTCCTTATTATCGGTTCTAGAGTAAACCTTTTCGACTTAATATTTTGTGTCTTTTAAAGCAAAGTTAACATTGCCGTTGAAAAATTTCAAAAAGTGGACTAAAAACGGGCCCGAGCAGGAGACATTAATTTTTTAACAAACAAAAAACAAATATATTTACTGCGAAACACTTCTTTTCATATGTTTGCATTCTTTATCGCTCAATAAAGAATAAAATCTTACTTATGTTAACTTAAAAAGGGGAGATTTTAATAATTTTTCAAAATGTGGGCTAACAGAAACAGGCAGCGTTTCTAAGGAGAATTAAAAAGAAAACACAAGATAGCAACCCGCATTGTTTTGTGACTAAATCATTAGGGTAACTGAAACTTGTAGATCTTTAGAAGCCTCCAAGGAAGTTTATCAGGAGCGAACAAACAAGCGTTCCACATTTTTTATTTGACAATATTTGATTGTAACAATTCGGGGGACTTTTGCCTATTACTTATATCAATTAATAAAACAAAAAATACATTAGTGCATATAAACTTCATATACAACTGCTGTTTAAGTGTATAACAATTTTTCTTGTACAATTTTTTTAATATTGTTATAACAGAAAATATATCTTACTTTGTTTGGTTTTTATAGGAAAAATATACCAAACGGAAAATAGTTGAAGCAGATTTTATTTATAAAATCTGAAAAGGCCGTCATGTTTGTCTATCACCATTGAAAATATTATATTGACTTAGTTCTTGTCCCGCCTATATTATAAGAAACACTGAAAAATTAGATTATTTAAACTTACTTTTTTTTTTGCAAACAAAAGGAAGACATACTGTTAATAGATAGTTGTAGTTTTTGTCGCTCTATTTTTTTTCAAATTGTATTTACATTTATACCTACCGGTAGGTAAATATATTATTATTTTTTTCTGCTTTTAATATTCATTCTATACATTAACTGAACCTTCAAGTCAGCAGTTCTTATTCATATGGTAAAAGTTAACAACATTTTAAGGTACTGAAAATTTAAAAACAAATAAAAACAACAAAAAATATGAGGTAATAACATTCATATACAATTGTATAAATATATTTTGTCGTTTAATTATTTTTAACACGGCCCGCCGTTTTTATCTTTTAATATAATATTTTTTGTTCGTTTTTATTGTTAAAGCCTTTTGAATTTGTTTTGGATAGGGTTACACATAGACAGTAGCAACGCTTATGCCTTTGAGCAATGTTTTACTTATTGTTTTTGTTAGTTTTTTTTTTTAAATTAAGGCGAGACATTTAGGTGGCCGGAACACGGACTTTTTACGGCTTTATACATTTCGTGTTTTTATTTATTGTGAAATGCGAGTTTATATTGCAACGTATAAAGCTCTTTTGGGGATTATCGTAGATATGTACTTATATATATATTTTAGAGAGGTTTCCATTAACGGTGTTGTGCAGATTATTCATTCTTAAGGTATACTTGTTGCACGAACGAAATCTATTGATATGTAACAGTAGGTGTAATCAAGAAAAAATTATAAATAAAATCATTGTAAAGATAAATTCGTACGGTGTAGAAGTCGCGTGGTCTGAATAAGGAAGCTTATTGTTTTAGAAGCACCTCCCTAACTCATTGCAGTATGAATTTTCACTTCTTTATATGCGGAACCGGAACTATAAACACGGTATTATGAACGTAAGTTGATTGACAAAATAAATAAATAAATAAATAAATCCGTTGGCACCCTAAGGAATAGCTTCTAACAACTTTTCGTTTTGTGCGAGTTTTTTGCTGAGCCCAATAGGCTAATTAAGAAGCCCTTTCTGAAAGTCATAATCTCGGATGTTTCGCGTTCGCGAGAGCTTGCGCAGTGGAAAATAAACTTAAGGTAGTAAAACTAAAACACTAATCCCATGCAAAAAAATCGCAAAATTTAAGAATCTAAGCTCAAAGGTCTTGCGCCATCAAATTTAATTATTTTGAATTCCATTGGGCTCCTTCAAATTCACTGTCAAAATACAGATTTCACGCTTCTAATCGAACATTAAAATTTCATTTGTTATTTTGTTTGTTGATATTCGTGCGACTGGAATATGAGTGTAGCCTTCAACACTTTTCCAAGGGTTTTCCATTGACATCTTAATTTTTAAATTAAAATGATCGTGATTTCTAAACATTTGTACATTCCATTTAAGCTGTCAAATGTCAAACTCTATCGCACAAATGGCGGAAAATTGATATCCTGTTCCTGCGTGAATTTTGGGAAACCCTTTGTATAGTTTTCAATATTATCCTTCCTCTACTCTCAAATGTTGAAGTGTACCCAAATACTTATATTCAGTTTTTAAATTATAGGTATTTCACAAGGAAATAAAAATATTTTTGTACCAGAAGAAAACAAAACCAAAATGAAAAATAGTATAATTTTGTCTGCGCAAGTAATCCTCTCAAAGTGCTAAATTTGATGTGCTGATCCTTGAAAAGTTCCTAAGTGTATGCTCATTTTAAAAAACTACTTCTTCGAAATGCATAATATAGAAAATTATTGGTACGTAAAACGGAAATAATCACCTGCAAACATTTCTATTTATGGTTTCAAACATGTGAAATGAGAGTGGTAATTAGTTTTAGTAAATTAAACCAACAATTCATCAGTCAGTTAGGTATACGGACTAAAGAAATAATTGTCCGTGCATCACTTCCGGAAGCCATTTTGTTTTATAGGAAAGTGAATATTCGTAAGAAATATAAACATGCATAGCTTTCACATAATTCCTACCACGTTAATAAGATGGCCGACCAAAATACGTGTCACGTTTTTTTGCGCTTTACACGGTGTCTCCACCTGCAAATTTTCTTTCATGAAATCTCTCACATTTGGTCGCGTTGAAAGAACGACAATATGAAATGAAATGAAGGGTGGGCATTTCATATCATGAAATTTCATTCGTTGAAATGTCGTTGAGCAGAGCACATCGTTGCGTTCTCGCATTAAAGGCTATGAAGGAATTAGAAGAATTGCGGAAACGAGCTGAGAAAAGAAAACGAAGGTTTTGGGTAAATCCATTTCTGGAAAAAAGGGAAATGCACAATTTAGAGGAACATTTGTTGAAAGATGTTCTGTGGGAAGATGACGAGTTTCGGAATTTTTGCAGAATGCATATTGACAAGTTTCTTCTACAAGGAACTGTGAATGTTTACGATCCATCTTAATTACTCTTTGTTTCGTCATTTGTGTTCTTCTAAAAGGATCTATAAATGTTTATGATCCTTTCTTATCCCTTTTCGTTGTAGCTATGCATATTTTCCATTTTCTGTTTTATGATGCTTGTAAAACTATCTGGAAATGTTTTTTTCCTTGTTTAAATTTTCGCACATCTGGCAATCGTGTAAACATAGCTTTAAAAAAATTGGTAAAAGGTTCGATGACCCAAAAATAAACTCATACAACACGAACTCATTCCCACTCAGCCATCGCTGGAAAAAAAACAAGTAATAATAACCAGCTATTTCCAAGAGCAAAATCTGTCTTGATCGACATGCAAAACTATAATGCCCATGTGACTACATCCTAGATCCTACCTACATCCATTCTCTGTTCCCATTTACCATATCCTTGTAATGACTATACTTGTCTCGTTTTTATTCAAATACCTAGTTTCAGCGCTACAACCTACAAGCGACCATTCGCCACTCAGCCATCGTGAAAATGAAAAACAAGTGTCAAACTGCACAGAAATTTCAGTCCCTCTCATGAAATCAATACCATGAAAGGAGATGTGAAATACTTTTCATGAAACTGGTTTTTTCATGAAATTTGTGGTCTCCACGTGCAATCTGTCCTCTCATGAAAATTTTCATGCTAAGAAAATTGCAGGTGGAGACACCGTGTTAGGTAATGCTGCTCCTTTCAGTCAGACGGCTATTTAGCACTGGGCATCTGTTTGATCTTCCGTGTTAGTAATGTGTGATAGTGTAAATGCAACATTAAAGTCTTGAAAAGCACTTTGAAACATAGAGAACTGTTGATGTTAAAAATAAATACTATTTGGTATCTGTTCTTCCGAACTAACATCGTTCATCGATAACGGAGACACATCAATGCCGCTTCATCTTAACCGCCGATTTGACTGCGCCATATACGATGAACATGAAATCGGTCATCATAACAAAATTAAGCAAGGGAACTTTGAATTATTCATTGCATAAATTCATTGCAGGAGATTTTTTGAATAAAGCTAGTTCTATGTTAGCCTTTCAGTGCCTTTCATTTTATCTAGCAGATACGAAATGTAATTGCAAACAAGTGGTCATACCTATGCAGCCGTATTATTTATTACATTAGAATGAATCTACGATGTTATTTATTTAAACTTTTGCGTAAAGATTTACGCAGCCTCTACGTGGCTTTCCTGAATTTGTTATTTAAAAACCGTTTTCCGCTGCAACTTTACTAAAAAGGCAAGAATTTCAATAAATTTTTAGAGAAAACACTGAAATCTATTACTTTTTGCTCTGAAACTGACATCAGCTCTGATTAGCTTCGCAAGTAAAATAATTTTACAAAATAAAAAGTAAAATTATCTGACACAATTCCAAAATGTCGTCGGAGGGACTACTGAAATATCAACCTGCTATCATATACCTATCTATATCCGTATTCGTCGTCCAATTTCACCAACCATCACCAAATCTTGTAAGCAAATTAAAAGTTAAAGTTTTATTTTTTTTATTCATCCTTTTCAATAAAGAATCATCCCTATATACATCAAGGTACCTTCATGATAGAGTTCATGCCTAATGTGATTTGAACCAAATCAAAATCATAGTTCCAGCTGGGTTCACCATAGAATACTGTTACATTCAGGCTGGGATTCGTAAAGATAAAACACTATTCTGTTTAATTTTTCTAATAAAATTCACTTTTATTACACTTTTATCAACTATTCTAATATTTCACTTCTTAAGTACCAGAACACTATTACTTAAACAATTCTTCAACGTTTCAAACCAATCACTTAATTTACTCTATTACTTTTCACTTATTTATCTTCACAAACTATTACTATCTCGAACTTTAACCAATCACTGTTATAAATCAACTGTCTCGCCCTCTTCTAAAAGCTGTCCTTTTATACCCGCTCCGCCATCTGACGAGAACTTTCTAGCTAATTCTAAGTGGTTCTAGAACAAGGTTCAGTGGTGACAGATTCCAGTCTCCAATTGGAAGTGACACTTGAGTGGAACTTGTTTTGTGACTTTAAGGCCTGGTTTCACCAAACTGTCTAAGGCCTGGTTTCACCAAACCGTGACTAAGGGCTTGTTTCACCACTTAAGTTACACGATACCTTCCACGCCACAATATCCCCCTCTTAAACTTGTTCGTCCCGAACAAACTCGTTAACATTTTCACCATTATAACGATGAAGACGATCCACATGAACGACTTTCAGCTTGCCTCTTCCTCGTTGGATGCGATAGACAACGTCGTTGATGCGCTTTACGATTGTATAGGGCCCTTCCCAGTCTTGTTGCAACTTAGGCGATAAACCTTTCCTTCGATGAGGGTTATATAGCCATACCAGATCTCCTTCCCGGAATCCTGTAGTTGTCGTTTTAGTATCGTACCTCGTTTTCATGCGGTCACTGGCTATCTTAATCTTATCCCTAGTGTCTCGATGCACGTCCCTGATGATATCCCTGAGGTCTGTAACGTAGTCCTCCTCATTCTTGGACTCTTCGCATGGATATCCAAACATCAACTCGCTTGGTAGGCGGACTGTTCGACCAAATAAGATTTCAGATGGAGTATGTCCTGTGGTGTTATGCACTGCTCCTCGATAAGCCAACAAAAACATGGGAATCTGCTTATCCCAGTCTCTCTGGTCTTCGCCAACGACCTTAGAGAGGTGTTCATTCAGTGTCCTGTTGAAGCGCTCCACCATCCCATCTGATTGTGGATGAAGCGGGGTTGTCCTTGTCTTGTGAATCCCGAGTAACTGGCACACTCCTTGGAAAATCTTCGACTCAAAGTTCCGTCCTTGGTCTGAATGCAGTTCCATTGGTACACCGAATCTGCTTACCCAGTTGTTGACGATTTCCTCCACCACGGTTTTAGCTTCTTGATTTGGGATAGCAAATGCTTCAGGCCACTTACTGAAATAGTCCATAACAACGAGGATGTAACGATTGCCATTGTTTGTTTCAGGAAAAGGTCCCGCAATATCAACTGCTATTCTTTCGAAAGGGGCTCCAACATTGTATTGATGCATTTTGCCACGGACTTTCAGTCTCGGACCTTTGCTGGCCGCACATGTAACGCATTTCCTGCACCAAGTTTCAACGTCCTCCCTTGAATGAATCCAGTAAAAGCGTTCCCGCACTTTTTCGAGCGTTTTATTGATTCCCAAGTGGCCTCCAGACACTCCATCATGCAATTCCCTGAGCACTTCCATAACCTTTGACCTGGGTACAACAAGCTGCATTACGAACGACTTTCCATCCGGGCTTTCCCATCTTCTTTTTAGAATGCCGTCTTGTACGTGAAGGGAGTCCCACTGCGCCCAGTATGCCTTCAGCTCGGGGCTCCTATTGGATATCTCCTGCCAGTCTGGTTTTCCCTCATGCTCCTTCCAGGCGATAATCGGTTCGATATCCGGATCTTCCCTTTGAGCCTCCCGTATCTCCCGCGCACTCCAGCCACCAATGGGCATAGCTCTCACCCTTTGAACGGACGCGACGTCTTTTTCCTCGTGTCGTAAGCAATGTTTGCAATTTGCTTTGCACGGTCGACGGGAGAGAGCGTCTGCATTAGAGTGAAGACTTCCCTTTCGATGTTGTATTTCGTAGTCGTACATCTGCAGCCGTTCGATCCACCTTGCTACTTGGCCTTCAGGATTCTTAAAGTGCAGCAGCCACTTTAAAGACGCATGGTCTGTGCGGAGGATGAATTTTCGCCCATAAAGGTACTTATGGAAATGTTTTGTTGCCAGTACCAAAGCAAGGAGCTCGCGCCTGGTAACACAGTAGTTCCTTTCTGGCTTTGAGAGAACTTTGCTAAAGTAGGAAATTACTTTCTCTTGGCCATCATGCACCTGGGAAAGGACGGCTCCAACTCCCACATTACTAGCGTCTGCATCCACAATAAATGTTTTCCCAGGGGTTGGGTACGCTAGTATGGGGGCGCTGCACAGCTGTTGCTTAAGTTCCTTGAAGCTCTTTTCGCACTCACCTGACCATTTGAATTGTTTGCCTTTTTCTGTCAGTTGATGCAAGCTCTTCGCGATCCTGGCAAAGTCCTTTACAAAACGTCTGTAATAGGTCGCAAGTCCCAGGAAGCTTCTCAGTTGATGTTTGTCTTTGGGAACCGGCCAGTTATTCACTGCATCGACCTTCTCCGGATCAGTCTTGACTCCTTTGGAAGAGATGATGTGCCCGAGGTACTTCACTTCTGGTCTAAATAAGGAACACTTCTTCGGGTTAAGTTTTAGTTGCGCACTTCGTAGTCTTTGGAACACCTCCTTAAGGTTATCACGATGTTCGTTAAATGTTTTTCCAACTACGATGACATCGTCCAGGTAGACCAAGCAGGTTTTCCACGTTAGTCCCAACAGAACGCGCTCCATTAGACGTTCAAAGGTAGCTGGAGCATTGCACAGTCCAAATGGCATTACTGTAAACTGCCAAAGGCCGTTTCCTGCTGTGAATGCTGTTTTCTCGCGGTCTTCTGGATGGATCTGCACTTGCCAGTAGCCACTCTTCAGATCGAGAGTTGAAAACCATTTGGCTCCGGATAGTGTGTCCAGGGTGTCGTCAATTCTTGGCAGGGGGTAGCTATCCTTCTTGGTGACGTTGTTGAGTTGGCGATAGTCCACGCAGAATCTCGTACTTCCGTCTTTCTTCTTGACCAGGACGACCGGCGATGCCCACGGACTTTTTGAGCTTTCAATCAGTCCCTCCTTTTCCATCGTCGACACCATTTCTGCAACCTCCGTCTGCTTAGCCAATGGTAGTCGTCGGGGAGGCTGACGAATCGGTCTCGCATCTCCGGTGTCGATTCGGTGTTGTACGAGATGTGTTCGGCCATACTCGCCGTTCTGTGAAGCAAATATATCAGCAAACTCGTTGATTAGACTCCCTGCCATGGACCGCTGCTCCTGATCCAGCTCGCACTCTCCGAGTATATTCTTTTTCATTTCCGATATCTCCGTAGGTCCAACCGGTTTCACATCACTTGCATTGGACAACTTTGTGACCGCAGTAATTGGTACGCACTTTCCAATCACTTCTCCTTGCTTTAGTTTCACGCTTTTGTGTTCCACATTGAGGACACGAACGGGAACCATGTTGTTTTTGGGTTCAACCAGCATCTTTCCGACAATATAGCTCTGATAATAATTTTCTGGATCTGACTCGACTAGGTAGAATCGGTGGCTCCCAGGATCACCTTCCAGCTTTGTCCAAATAACTGTCTCTGACGAAGGTGGTAATATTTCGTCCTCACTTACAACTGTCCTTAGAGCTGCGACGTTCTCGTTCCCGTAAACCATCGGAATCTCGACGTTCTTGTACTTTAAAACTTGCGAACCGATGTCGAGCACTATATCATGCGTCTTCATAAAGTCGATTCCGATGATGCATTCGTCACATATATCAGCCACTAAGAATGCATGTGAGAAGACTATTCCTGCAAGGTTTATCGTCAAGAGTACCTCACCATACACCTTTGCTGTTGCTCCAGTTGCTGTTTTCAGACAGTAGCTGCTGGTGTTGTGCAGCCATGATTGGCGAACGATGTCCCTTCTGATTATGGAAGCGGTGGCACCTGTATCGATTGTAGCCACATACTTTTTCTGGCCGATATGGGCTTCCACTGTCAGGCTCCTATTACATCGTTTGGTCTGGGAAACCTGAATTGTGGTCCTGGGGGCGTCGATTCCAGAAACCAGCTTCTGCCCCGCGAAGTTGGTTCTTACTCGTTTCCCGACTGATGGCTTTGTGATGTTCCATCCGCCGAACGCTCAAACGCCTCCTCGTTCCTAGCTCTGCAATGTGGACAACTGCCCTGTCTACGTTCGGCTCTGCACTGTCGTTGTAAATGTCCAATTTTGTTGCAGTTCCAGCAACGGATCGGTCCCCTTCGAGAACTGTTACGGTCGACTACTTCTGTTCTCTGGCACGAGCATTCAACGGATGTCATTTCTCTCACGCGGTGAAATCCTTGAGATGCTTGGTCAGCAGCTCTCATGGTTAAAGCAAATGCCAGTGCCTCAGGAAGAGTTCTCTTTCCAGCCATTCGCAGAGCCATCTGCAGTTGTCTGTCCTCTATGGCTTGTGTAAATGCCTCAATAGCCATTTCATTGATGACATCCTCGCCGGCATTGGGATAAGACAAATGCGCTAGCCGTTCGATATCAGCTTGCAGTTGCTGGAGTGTTTCTCCCCTCTTCTGGATTCGACTGCGAAGTTGCACTCTATATACTTGCTGCATATGGTCGTCACCGAATCGCATCTCAATAGCCTTCACCAATGCATCGTAGTCGCGTTGTTTTTGTGCTGAGACAGTTTGAAGCAATTCTGCAGCTGTACCTCGTAATGCGAGTGTTAATGCAATCGACTTTTCCTCGTCGTCCCATCCATTGGTCGTTGCAGCTGCTTCGAACTGTCTCTTATAAATTGGCCATGATGTTTGACCATCAAAAACGGGTGGTTGCATCTCCTTCCTTCTTGGGCAGTCAGCAGAATATTCCCGAGCCTTTTGCTTCTTGACTTTTTCGAGTTCTTTAGCTATGTTCTCGATGTTTGTTCCTTGTTTATGAAACATTTCATTAATTTTCTCAAACTTTGTTTCATGCTCGTTTAATTTTTCATCAATTTCGTCGATTTTTACTTCTAGAACATTCTTAAATTCTTCCACGGCGTCTTTTTGTGCGGCGACAATGGAATTTTTCTGTTCTTCTAAAGAATTCTTTTGTTCTTCTAGAGAATTTTTCTGTTCTTCTAGCGAATTCTTCTGTTCTGCGAACTTCAATTCCATAGAATTTTTCTGTTGTTCTAGAGAATTCTTTTGTTCTGCGAACTTAGATTCCATAGAATATTTCTGTTCTTCCATCTTCGCAAGAAGTAATTCCATCATAGAGCTAATGTCAACGCCTGTACTTACTTGTTCTTCTGACACGTCGAATAGCATGGTTTTTGGATCTTCTCCCTCGTTTTGGACAGCTTCCTGCAGACGAAGTATGAGGTCACTTTTCCCTCCAGCTGTGGAAAGATTCCGCTTTTCTAGTTCACTTTTCAATTGGGGTATGCTTAGATGTAGCAATACACGACCCATTTTGTTTGTCTCTTGTAATTTCCAAAAAAAATCACAAATTCACTTTTTTTTTTTTTTTTTTTTTTTTTTTTTTTTTTTTTTTTTTTTTTTTAACTACACTTAGACACTTAGCACAGAATAAGTTTTATCCCACTTCTGACACCAATGTTACATTCAGGCTGGGATTCGTAAAGATAAAACACTATTCTGTTTAATTTTTCTAATAAAATTCACTTTTATTACACTTTTATCAACTATTCTAATATTTCACTTCTTAAGTACCAGAACACTATTACTTAAACAATTCTTCAACGTTTCAAACCAATCACTTAATTTACTCTATTACTTTTCACTTATTTATCTTCACAAACTATTACTATCTCGAACTTTAACCAATCACTGTTATAAATCAACTGTCTCGCCCTCTTCTAAAAGCTGTCCTTTTATACCCGCTCCGCCATCTGACGAGAACTTTCTAGCTAATTCTAAGTGGTTCTAGAACAAGGTTCAGTGGTGACAGATTCCAGTCTCCAATTGGAAGTGACACTTGAGTGGAACTTGTTTTGTGACTTTAAGGCCTGGTTTCACCAAACTGTCTAAGGCCTGGTTTCACCAAACCGTGACTAAGGGCTTGTTTCACCACTTAAGTTACACGATACCTTCCACGCCACAATACTATGAATCTGCTCAAGTTAAGATGAGGCTGAACAACAAAATTGGCCTGAAACATAATATGCACCCTGTACTTACAAAAAACTAGTCCAAAAGCAGATATAATAATAATTATACTATGTTACAAAGCCACTTCCTTCTGACTTTTGAATTGAATTAATCGTCTTGTTATAAAATTCTCCCGATATGATCTCAGCAAGTAGGTACATTGCATTATACAAATTTTATGGTACGTACAATGATTATAGATGCAACTTTGTTAGGTGTTCTTTATGGGCCTTGTAGTTGATTTGAAATGGATAAGATGTGTAGGTATTAGGAAATCATAAGAACACGTTTCTATCTATTATTTGTTAGGTATGTATGTATAGTAGATAATCTGCCTCGTTTCTCTTAAATTAAACTATCTATGTATTAGGTTTACTGTTATCATGTCATTTTTAATTACACTTTTGAAAAATACTTGAATTTGTTAAAAACTATTACCAACATATGATATACATACAGAATGCATGTTATTTTGGGGGTTTTTTTTTTTAGGTCCGCTTCCAATAACAGAAATAACACCTATACCACTATCATCACGGATGTAGCAACCGGTCCTTAGTATAACTCTCATAATGTTCTTCTTTTCCTTTATTTAAATGTCGTTTTCAATTATTATTTCTTTTGATTCGTTTTATTTGCATGTTTATACTATATATTTTATGTATTTACCAAACAGCATGTATTAAAATGTGTAAGCACAAAATAATTTTCGTCAAAATATTCTTATTCATATTTGTATTTATATATATGCATATTTTATGTACCTTCAGATTCTCGGTGATTTATTTGTTTCTTTTTACTCTAAAAATTTAGTTTAACTTCGTTTGAAAATTAAAAAGAAAAACAAACTCTGCGGTACCAATATAATAACCAATATCCGATCCTATTTACAAATACGCCAAAATATTCTCTCAAACATTTGCTGAACAACGTACAACAATATGTGGAGAGTCTTAGCATCTGAGAGTACATGTACAAATTGCTCTACACTAGAAATATAGGTATAAAATTAATCTTCAACAAGTATCAACAGAAATTTAGTTAAATGAAGTAACATATTTGTTAAATAACATAACTTTAAATTCTAGGCAACCATATCATTTTCTTGTTACTCCACTTTTATTTTATTTATATATGTATATATATTGTATTATTTAAATTGTTCGTTTAATATAAAGAGTCGATTGCTAAATTGTATTTCCATTTAGGATTTACAATCCAAATACATTCATTTACATAATATACCATCTGAAGCAAAAATAACAGCATTATATTCTAGTTTTTGTTTTCTGTGCGTGTTTCAGTATTACAGAGCAAACATGTTTGTTTTTTAAGGAATGAAAAATTCAACAGTTCTCAGCTAACAGAGGAAAATTATATTAAAGGTATTATTTGTAGAAAGTTAAACAAGTGAAACAAACAGAATAGCAGGTTATACATAAGATTTTAATTGCAAATTTAAAATTGTTAAATATATTTTTAGCTTGCTGCTGTTTTTTTCTTTGTTTTTTTAAAAAAGGTGACTAACAAAATTACGCATACACCTTAATTTGTAGTCACAATCCAGGCATTTGATATACATAAATAGTAGTTGATGAGATTATTTTTCTTTCTTGTAACAAATTTTTTTTGTATTTATTTTTTATATTTATTAATTAATCTAATTATTTGTGTATGTTTTGTGTGTTATTTTACAATTGATACCATTTTTTGTCTTTGTATTTAAGCATTAATTGATGAGCTGTACCAGTGAAATCTTGCGCTTGATTCGCCATACGTTCGGCGCGCTCTTCCAGCATGTTGAGCTTCTCGCCACGTTCCATTGCTAATTGATGCGCCCGACTGATTTCCGATGACGCCGTGGAAGCCCTCTGGCCGAGCTGTTCTAAACTTGGACCGGGTATGTGTTTCGCCACCGAACGATTTGCTTTTCCGCTTTGTTCACCGACTTTTGAAAGTAAAAATAATAGAATTTCATTAAACAGATCTACATAATATGATTCGATATATAGGAAAAGCAAATTACATAGTTCTTCTCTGTCCAAACTTCTATTGCCAACACCAAATAGTCCTTTGAAAAAACTCTCCTTCGGCTGCTCAGGCATTTCGTGGGGTACAAACAGTTCACCCATCATTTCGGTTGTAAATTGACTGCAACAATTAAGATAAATATTATACAACGGGTTCATGTTAAATGCCTAATACAATACAGTCCAGACCTTAATTCGAATATTTCAGTTTTATGTAGAAATGTTTGGATATATTTTTTTCAATCTAACTTTCTTGACGTTTCTTATCAAGCCAACACATTCAGATCAAAAGTAAGCTTTTCTTTCATCGATTTTAGAGCTGACTCTACCTTAAGAAGGTAGTAAAGGATTTTGTCTACCTTGGCTCGGCTATATATTCTGACTCCCGCTTTATGGCGCTGGAGCTTGGATTTTTTCTAAAACAAACGAAAATATATCCTTGTTTTTTACTGCGAGAGGAATATTCTTGGCAAAACACCCGTTTGACGAACTATTCGATACATAGGTACACATCCATATACATATCGACCTTGTAAAAGAAGTGCGAAAATTGTGCAAAATTGGAGACTATGAGGACGACGAGAACTGCGAAGTTGGTTTCTAACAATGTTAACTGATTAATAAAGCTTTGCACGCTGCTCAATCTAAATTTTAGATCCTATACAAAATTCTCTCAAAAATTAAGCTGAGCTAATTTTAAGCGAACCCATTTAGCTAAGTGGTACGCAGCTCGAGTTAAAAAATCAAACTTTTTCAGAATGTGCATCGTGTGTCTGTCAAAATTTAGCGTGCTTATTTAATGGGGCGTATAGCTCCACCTGGGGAGACCATACTTTCAATAACAATGGTAGAGTGTTTGAGAACTGGCTATATAACTGCAACCCATACCTAACCAACATCACTTCTAGTAGCCCAACGTTTCCCAAAAGCGCCTCAAACCTAGATCAGTTTGTGATCTCAAACCACATGGTCAATCGACTAAACCAAAACTTTTCTATTAGGACTTTATCTACCTTCTCGGACCACTTTCCTCTTCTTCTGAAGATGGACTTTGGAGAAGCCGAGATTATAGTTGCGGATCCTATCTGTTCGAAATCATTTAAGAATGTGAATTGGGAGGTTTTCAGATCTAACCTAGATGATAGATTGAATTTTCATACACCACCACCCCGCCAGTGTCTAATCAATCACGAAATCGACCAATTTATCACTGCATTTAATGCCGACGTGAACTTTATTTCCAGTCACCTCAAAAAAATATAATAATCTTCCTACAGATATCGTTAATCTTTTTAAAATCAAACACCAATGGCAAAAGCAGTTAAAGAAAATTTTCCGTAGGAATTGCAATAGACTGTCTCAGCATTACAAACATCTCTCGAACCGTATTGGTTTACTCAAGACAATCATACAAGAAAAAATTAACATTTGGTTAAACAAACAATTTTCTGATCGATTATCTAATATTGTACCAGGACCGGGGGCTTTCAAGGAAGCCTTCAAGTTCATAGGTAAAAAAAAAAATGCTGCTGTGGAGAAAATCGTTATCGACGATACTAAAATCACGGATGAGTCTGAGAGGGTGGTGGCTCTAGCAAATTATTTTAAAGAAGTATATAGAGCGAAAGTCGGTCGCAGTGGCTTAGTGGTTAGTGTGTTGGACTACTAAGCGAGGGGTTCAGGTTCGAATCCCGCAAAAACCCAATTTCCAACTCAGGGTTTTTTCACTGCGCCACCTCTCGCGAACGTCTGACAAACATCCGAGAGTATAACTGTCATGAAAGAGCTTCTCAATTAGCCGTTTGGAATCGGCATAAAATTGTAGATCCCTTCCATTCGTTCCAAAAATGAAAACTCACACAAAACGAATGGTTGCGAGAAGCTAGGCCTAGGGTCCCTACGGACCTGTTGCGCAAAAAATTATTATTATTATTATATAGAGCGAAAGTCCTACCTACGACAAGAGAACTTGCGCAGAAGTACGGGAAGCGTGTCAAAACATGAGACTAAACCATCCTTTAGGTATATTTAGTTTTGACCAAAATTATCCAGCGGTGAAACCGTCACATACCAGTATTTATACCAACTTCAAGGAAGTTGCGGGTCTCATACAGTCCCTGCGACCAAAAAAATCTGCGGGACCCGACAACATTTCTAACTTCATTTTAAAAAAAACTTTCCGAAACGGCCATTAAATATCTAACAATCATATTTAACAATTGCATTAACAACGGGTATTTCCCCAAAGACTGGAAAGTGGCGAGGCTTTTTACAATCCTGAAAAAAACAGGAAACTATTCTATTAATCATCTTCGACCCATTTCTCTACTGTCTAATGTAGGAAAACTACTGGAAAGAATTATAATATGGAAACTTGACGCGTTCGTAGACAGTAACATTGAATTCATCCCTGATTACCAATTTGGCTTCCGCAAGGAGCACTCTACTGTGCATGCGCTCTTAAAACTGCACAACGATGCCACCCTCAATTTAAAAGAAAAAAGATGCACTGTCGCCTGCTCGTTAGATATTGAAAAAGCGTTCGACAGTGTCTGGAGGGATGGTCTTCTCTTTAAGATGGTTCGCATGGACTACCCTCTTTTCATTGTTAATATACTTAGGCCCATTTTATTCACTCGAAGTTGAACACAACTTGGGGATTTTTATATGGGAAACTTCCCAAGTTGTGTTCAACTTCGAGTGAATAAAATGGGCCTTAACAGTTTCCTATCAGACAGATATTTCCATATAAAGATACAGGACACCCAGTCGCCCAACTGCCCATCTGAGAGCGGAGTCCCACAAGGTTCCATTCTAGGACCTCGGCTCTATAACATTAACGTACTAAGCTTGAAAGTATCTAAAAGTATTTCGGTAACTATAAAACAACAATATTGCACTGTATTACTTCAGAACAATAAAAATAAATGTGACACTTACCAAAAATCTGAGCACAGTGTGAATTTTTGAAGCTCGGTGGGTGAAGCGAGATACAATCCATGTCCTTTGTTGCTAAAACAAAATGCTTTCGAGATCCTGTTGTTGGGAGTGATCAAATAATTAGTAGGTACACTAAAGGCGGTTAATTATAATGCAAACACATATATTCTGTATATTTATATATTCTTTAGACAAATCTATTTAAATTCACTCTTGTTTCACTGTGTCTTATATAAATACATATCCTTGCAGTGTTACTTTTTTTTAACACAATTTTTTTGCGTTACGGCATTTTTTTTTCTGTTTCTAATAAACTGCTTAATGATATCAATCCACATAAATATTTTCTTTCCGAGCACTTGCATATAGAAAAAGGTAGCGAACATAAAGTCATCTAACATGCAAATAGTTTAGGTAGGTATATCATGCAAATAGTCAAGGAGTCATGCAAATTTGATTACAGGTTACGTATTGATTTACACATATAGAAGCTTTAAGAGTACTTAAAGAAACTGTGCAAGCTAAATCAAAGGTTTTATAAAATCAAAAAGCTAAGGGGTTGGTTATTCGATTTGGTAGTAGTAGGTGGGTGTGAAATGTTTTGTAAAGGTGTAAACTTTATTGTTTTAGTTTGAATAAAAAAATATATATTACAAAATATACTTTTAAATCCTAGTTGAATGTATACAACTCCCAAACCCCACCGAGACGACACACAAGAAATTCATATATACAGTTCTTTAACGATATTTACAAGATTGTGTTATTTTTACTTGTTTTCTCCTTATATACCAATTTTCATAATTTACAGAAATCTACTTTTTACGTTCTCCTATTCACATGTAGATGATATCTAATGAAAATATTTACAGTTATGATTTATGATATCAATTTGAGTCATTTTGAATCAATTCGAACGGTTATTGTTCGTATTAATATGTAGTTATGAAATAATCAACAAAACCAATACACGATCAATTAAAAAATTACTGTACTATGTTATATATAGGTAATGTATAATGCTTTGTTTTTTTTTTTTTTTTCTTTTATGAATTAACACAAACTTACTGGTTAGTATCCTCGTGAACAATTAGTTGTTGGCCCCAAATTGAAAGCATTGGATCTACAATTCCTTGCTTACATTTTGTCTGAAAGCTAATGGTATAATTACATAAAACAATTTATAAAACATTTGGGATCATTCATCAAATAATACCGGATTTGATTTGAGTATTTTATTTTTTGTACAGCCAATTTTTAGACAAAACTATATTTTCAAATGGTTATTGCTAAAGTTGCTAGGCTTGCATTTTGGGATACATACTAATAGCGTTTGCTAAACAACCTAACTATAATTATGTATAATGGTAAAAAATGAAAGCAATTTGTTTGTAGTTGACCTAATTATTTTGTTCAATTCAGATGTTTAGTCTTAATCTGGAAATTGTGTAAAGCGTACTAGAGTAGGTGGTATGTACCTATGTTTATGTTGTGGTTATGCTTGTACTAAAATTGAGCTATGTATTTATTAAAACTTGATTGTGCAATTTACAAGAACACTAAATAGAGGTGGAGTTTACAGCCATGATTTTTAACCGCAAAATGGTTGTTGTTTGAAATGTTTGCAATCAAAGCGAATGTGATTCTATTTATGATAGATGTCGAATTGACTAGTGACAGCTGAAATGTATGCAAGTATGATGAATAGTATACCTAAAATTCAGTTTGTTTTTAGCGTTGAATCATTATAAACCCAAAGAACCGATTTTTAAACATATAATCAGTACGAATAAACAATACATAAGCAAATAATAATCCAACATTGTTTCTCATACAGTGATTGACGGTACTATGCCTTCCTCTTTTCAATCTTTCAACTCAAACTGTACCGCAATTTGAGTCTGACAGTTCAGATTCGAATGGTGAAAGTAAAAGTTCTTCAAATCGGTACGACAACTGATTACGATTTACGACTAATTTTCTTTGTTTTACTTATGTGGTATTCGATTGGGCTTTTTCAGATTTTCTGTCAGATTTTCGAAAGTCACTAAATCTATTTTTTTTGTATATGTTCGTGCGCATTGACATACCGTATTATGAACTGCTATTGAAATGTCAACAAAAACGCTCTGCCCAAGAAATGAAGCAGTTCAAGCTAAATTTGTTAGCCGCTGTAGGAAAACTCTCTACAGAATTTAAGTAAGCGTATTAATGCAAAATACATTTTCCCACAGCTAAATTTTGACAAATCAGAGAAAATATCTATATTCGCAACAAAATTTCAAACGAACAGTACAAATACAAAGAACACAAAGAAATTCGTTGTAGTAAATTTAATTTCTTTTAGAATTTAGAATTTGTTTTAAAAAGTACCTACCAAGTGACTAAACAGAGTAAGTCAACCAGCTGTGCCAACACATTTATTTTTTGACGGAACTTTCAGTGTCAAAATTAAGCGAACATTGGGTCGTATGAATAAAAACTAGCATTTGCTTTGAGCAAAAGGTTGTAGCAAAGTAAAAGCCCTTAGCAAATGCTTTGAATCGGTATGAATAAAAACCTAGTTTGCTAAAGTAAGTTCGAAAATTCGAACATAGCATTTACTTCGCTGTACGTGTACTTGCCTTGCAATTTCTGTCAAACTTGACAAGTGACAACTCTCTGGTGGTTTGTTTATTTTGAATTTATTTTCAAATTTTTGTGGGAAAATTGTCAAAAGTGAACAAAACTTAAAAGAAAAACAAGAACACCAAGATCTTCTCCAACACCAACCTAAATACATACATTTTTCACTTGTTATTAAGCCATGAATTTTGAAATGTTTACCTGAAACCCCGGATCTCCTAAATAGGTACCTACCTTAGGAAAGATTTAATTTTGTGGATATTTGAAAGAGCACCACCACGCGTCTCAAATCTATCATTTAAGAAAGTATTAGCCAAAATGTCAACATTTTCAAGCGTGAAACGGAACAATTGTTTAAAGTTATTGTCGTCACCAATTCTTCTTTGTTTATACTGTTTTTTATTAGCACGAACGTTAACAACAAGATGTAAATGTGAAAACTTATCGCATCCATGTTTGGTCTGGTTTTCCTGCACGAGCAAAACTTAATTTATAAACAAAACATCAAAAATTCACAACGCTTAGATTTGTCTTATGTTAAAAAGTTGCGTACAAAATATTTAGCAAAAGGTCTGAGTCAACTAAATAGCAGACTCAGAATTTGCATAGCATTTGCTTTGTCTGACAAGTTTTATTCATACCGATCTGAGTAAAAGGTCAGTGCCGCCGCTTTTCGAACATGTCAAAAGTGGGAACTAACTCAAATTGGTTTTTATTCATACGAAACGTAGCAAATGCTTCGCTTTTGACATTTATCTTGAGTAAAAGCAATTGCTACGTTTTATTCATACGACCCATTAAGCGAAGTGGTGGAGGGAAACATGGAGAGGCGCTTAATTTTAGCTTTCCTGGAACAGCATATTAGGCTTAAGTGTTGAATGGGTTTGCTTCAGAATCAAAATTTAGCGAGGCGGTTTTTTAATTCTTTCTCATGAAAAATTCCCAACTTGCTATAAACACTTGATAATTATATTGAACTATTTGTGGAGTACGTGGAAAATGACGTGAGTTGCAAGAAAATGCAGGAATAGCAATAAAAAAAAATGGATTAATGACATGTGCCCCATTTATCTATACACTGACAGACTAGTTGTGTCCTTAAATGTTACTAAAGCTACATTAATGTTTTTAGCAATAACGAAATAAATAAGTTATAAAAATGGACAAGCAAATTCGTTATTATTATTATTATAATTTTATTAATTAGTAAATAAATTACAAAATTGGGGTAGCACTAGCTGCTAGGGCTTACGGCTAGCAAATTCGTTAACTTTCCGTTCTACATATAATTTCGAAACACTTTTGCATATAATCTATTTCTGCAAGCCTTGTGGACCAACTGATAGTCAATGCACAAGCTACAACGCCAGCAGATCCTTGACACTTGAGGTGGTGCGATTAAGCACGCATTACTAGTTGCTTGTGTGCCGTTTCACTCAAGCAATATTAACTATGTCCTCTCGGTCTGGTTTGCATATTATGGGGACACAAAGTTACAATCATTATAAGGTTTATATGAGAAAACGAGTTTAACAAATCATTACTACGCAAAGAAACATTCAAGGGTGACATTATTATTGGTACTCGTATTCGTACCATACAAGTATTTAAAACCAACATCATTCTCTTCTCTACTCGTACGAACTGCAATCGTTTACGAAAAAAGGATATGGGAACAAAAAACCTTATACGCGCTGTATGTCAATAATAATTACTATGTAAAAGGATGTGTTTCGTGTGTCGTATATTAGATATAAGAATAATGAGTTTAATCATATTCAAGCTGACAAAACAGTCTTCACAGCATCAGCACGAATTGGCGGCCGAAATGATTCATTAATGAAGAAAAGGAAGTTAATTTATGCAAATTACAGACTAATTTATCATATCACCACCACCATAATCATGAGCATCGTTCCATTTAAAGAGATCAAATACTGGTTTAGATACCTATATAATATATGCATGTTATATATTTTGCATTAGTCAAACAGTTAATGAAGGGCAAAGTAAAGTAAATAGTGCAACTAACAATAAAGTAACAAACGGAAAATTTCAAATCAACCGAAATAGAACTTATTATTGGAGCATAAAATTTAGTTTTCCACAAAAGGAATTTCCTGGTCTAAAATGTTCATACATACACAACTTGGAAAGGAGTGACCATTTCAATTTTTTTTCTTTATATTTTTGTTATTTAAATGTTTTCCCTTGTTTTTTATTTTTTTATTTATCTGTGTGGTTACTACATCAAACAGTTGTGGTGCGGTAAACATTTAATTGCATTATACTGTTGCTATTTTGTTTAGTTTAAGACATTTTAATTGATTTGTTTAGACATTTAGTTTAACTGCAGTGTTTCTATTTCATTCACTTGCATTGCTGAGCCACGATAGAGAGCAAGTGGTATTTGTATGCATACAATAGATTTGTGTAATTTGTATGCGATATAATTACCTTAGATCGATTAGGGGAAGAAAATCAATATCCAATAACGGCCTTAGGCTAGGAAGACTATACGCCATTAGATGGCCATTTGACACGTACGTTACAAGGCATACACTATCTGAAAATATAATTGGAAGCGTACAAGATATTCGAGGGGAGAAAGTGTTGTGCAATGGGACATAGGACATACCTCGCATGCTGACAATTTCGGCCTTAACCACAAAATCCGTTTCCGTGATTTGATGCCGATAGACGCAGTATTGACTGGGAAGAGCTACTACTCGAGCTTGTTTCTCACTGGCAATCACTATAAATTGCCTGTCCGAACAACCATCGTTGGCAGGGTTTGTTGCAACTGTCATGCTACTGCTTGTGCTGACACTAGTACTGCCGCTGACTCCACTTGTTGTAGATGTTGCCGTTGCTCCACTTAACGTGGGGCTCATTCGGTTCGTGTTCTTTGTCGGCGTGCCTGAAAATTTTATCAATTAATACGGTTAAGTCATGTGAAAAGTTATGCAGTTCCTATTTAAATAGAAGTAACCTTAAACTACCAACAATTCAGGAGCTTGGGGTGCAAAACACATGCACCAATTGGCTTTGCCTACAGTCGGTGGTAGTTTACTTTTTATCACAGAACTGTTATCACTTGTTGAGAGGCACTTGCTACATGTGTTTGCTGGTTTTTATTGTTTTATTGAAGGCAGTACGTGACACAAAAATAGTTCCAAACAAATTGTTCGTACCAGATGAGCATATACTTGAATAAGTTTATTCACTCTGTTAACTGTCTTTGAACGTAAGCTTAGAAATATTGTGAGTCTCAAATGCGTAGGTATAGTTATAAATTTAAAGTGAGAATCAATACTGATGACCTGTGCGGAGGATTCGGTGATGAGGAGGTGCATGAGGATACTCCATACTTTCTTTGCTACTGCCCGCAACCTTTTCAAAGACTTTGAAGTCTTTAAAAGACTTGAACACATTTTAATCAGCCTCGGGATGGCTTGCCATCACAACGGATGCACATTGATCTAGGTGTGGGCGGTATAGGCAACTCCAGTTTCGCCAACCCACTTGTCTAACCTAACCTAAAATTAACCTTATATAAGTAGAACTTTATCCCCTGATGATTCAACTGAAATTCAAATAATTGCCCACCATTTTTTTTTTAAATAATTGACACAATGTACAACTGGGGTTATAGTATATTTCGCGAAGCTATCTTTTGCACAAGTGCGCTTAATCTTTTACTTTAACGAAAAGGAATATGGCGGGAAAATAGGTTCTGTTTCGTTCGATTGCTTAAGAGTTTGTAAGTGCAATATAATCTAAAAACACTGCAGAATTAATATTTAGCTCTTATTCAAAGTTTTGGAAAAGTTAAATAGTTCAATTAAGAGATTGTGTACCAAATAATAATAAACTTACTTTTAACGCGGCATTCAATTGGTCTTCTCGGAGCACTTTTATTGCTCTAGGTCATTTTTTGCATTTGATTGGTACAAAAAAAACTAAACTTTTTCCGATTACTGTGTGTTTGGATTTAATCTTTCTCTATTTCCAGCCACATAATATTTCGTTTGTTTTCCATAAGTATTTCAAGGGTTTTTTTTTCACATTGACTTTGTCTCGAACCTTGTGCCTTGTTTTGTTGACACAGTACTTACCCATTCTTGGTTCCCTGACTGCTATGACTTTTATCGGAACAAGCTCTTATTTTTTTTTTAAATACGGTGGCCGCCTTAATAAACGCGGTACCTACAACATTTTTTTATAGAAATATTGTATACCCATGAAATGAGCAATTTTGATGCAATTTTTAAAAAGAACGAAAAGAAAACCAATCTTAAACCAAATTGAGCGCCGATTACATTCGATAAAAATAAATTGACTTACAGAAATTATTCCAACAATGTGAATTGCATACAGTGTTTCCAAACACTATTCGAAGATCGAATTTGGTTTAAAAAGTGTTTGCTTTGATTTTGAGCTTTGTTCACCAAAAATAGTTTATTCATAAACAGGGAACATTAAACAAAAGTGGGGTTCACAAGTCTCGGAATCAAAAAATTTAGGTACAAAGCTTCTTCAAATAGGACTCTATAACAAGTACGTGGGATGATTGACAAGTGCCTGCGTTAGGCAAGAAAAACTAATAATGCCCAAGGACATTCCACATATTTTTTAAACACTCTCCAAAAAATAGATTTTGTCGAACTCTGCAAAATATGCCTCAGTTTCATTGTCAATTCAACTAATTCTCGTTTGCTGTGAATCACTTTCCGCCATCAAGTTTTTCATAATTGGAAACAAAAAGAAACCACATGGAGCCATCTGGAGAATACGGTGGATGCGGCAGTAATTCGTAGTTCCATCAATTTTGCTGCCGCGACGTGACACGAGTGAACCCGTGCATTGTTGTGATGGAATAATTCTTTTTTCTTTGCCAAGTCGTTAAATTTTCCCCATAATTCAGCACGATATTGTCCTGTTATCGTCCTTCCCTTTTGAAAATAATCGATGTAGATTATGCCCTGAGAATCCCTAAAAACTGTGGTCATGACCTTTCTGGGCGATGGATTTGGTGCACGTCCTTCGCGTGCAGACGTACAGGGGTATAGTGATGGATCCAAGTCTCATCAACAGTCACATAGCCGTGCATAAACTCCTTTGGATTGCGCTTAAAAAGGTCCAAATTCGGCCGTCAAGTGGTCATTCGAATGCGTTTGTTGTCAACGGTGAGCAAACGCGGCACGCATCTTGCCGAAATCTTTGTCATGCCCATTTGTTGATGCAATATATTCTGCACACGTTCAAATCAGATACCTATGACAACAACAATCTCTAAACTCGCCGGTCTGCCAATACAATGTCATGGATTTCGTTCGTCATTTCATTCGTAGTCACTTTAATTGGACGACCGGACACTTCATCTACGACGGATGTACGACCACGCATGAATTCACTGAACAAAGTCGAATTGTTGTCATCGAGAGATTTTATTCCCGCCACTGTCATTTTGACAGTCTATTCCATTCTTACTACAAAAGTAAAGAAACGAACTTATAGTAGGCTTATTCTCTGTCAGATGAAAAATAAATTTGTAGAAATTTGAAGAGAGGTTATACGCGTTATTCATGAAAAATCGAGGGAACCATAATTGTTATTTTGTATGCTGTATCCTGAAAGAAGACAGAACCGCAAATAATTTTTCACACATCTGACTCAAACAGTTTTTGCAATGCTTTTCTCAGATGTATACGGTTTTTCTCTAGTTTTTGGTATAAACCAAACTTTTATTCACTCAGTGACGGATTTTTCATAGTTGGAACCAGCCTGCATATATTTATAAAAACCGTTGAAGGACAGTCACATCGGCTCATGGCTAATTCGAATGAGACCGACACCGCTTTTCCAAAAGGTTAATATAGGTCTTTCTTAGATACCTATCACTCTATCTAAAACCAGTAGCTTCAATTTACTGCGCATTACTAACTGCCTAGTGATCCCGGCTGCATGCTGGATCACTAAGTTCTCACCACTTCCTCTTGTATACCACGATTTATCTAGATTGATATGTCAGGCAGGACCTCGTTATTTTTTCTCCTGAATTCTTCAATAATCCAAACGCTTTTCGGGCTTTCGTTTCTTATCCATCTCTTTTAACCCATCAATTTAAGTCTTACCAACATATGCACACGGCTCAGTATCAAGGGAAGTGCATGTTGAAGCCTTGTTTCACCACGAATAGAAGTGCCTCTCAAGTAACTAAAAAAAAAAAATACAACAGCTTTATAACTAAATAAACTTACGGTCGCGTTTTCCTTCTCGATTCTCATCTCTCCAAGGCTCGAATGAATAAGGTATGAGTGCACCATTGCAATCCAGAAACGACATCGATAAAATTGACCCCTTTAACCGAAAAATCGGTCCACCTAAAAAATAGAGATTCATTTTGAAAACAAATTAATAAAAAAAAAACAACAACTTCAAAATAAACTCAAACCACCTAATATTGACACGAGGACAGGTTGTGCTTTTCGTGTGTCTGGCTCAGGTAATGTTATTGATACTGTCAGAACGGATCCCAGGCTGGTTCCCACCCACAAAGTGGGCAATAATACTGATGGATCTGCAAGAAAAATTGAGGGAAATTTAAAATAAATTGACTGTCATAGAGCAACAAAAAACTGGGTATGCATTAAACAAAATCGATATCAACTGTAGTAGGAGTAAGTGGTACTAAAGAGGGTTAAACAGTCGGTTAATAAAGCTACCAAGGTCGAAATAGAGTTCGGCCACTATCAATAGTCGAGGAAGAATGCTTGCCCTAAGTCGATGTACTTATTTTTTGAATCGGACATTTGCAAAGAATGGGGAATGATCCGATCATCATTTAAATTCGTCACATTTTAAAATATAGAAGTCATTTGAGGAAGGGCTTAATTTGGGGTCATATTCGCATTTGAGGGACTTCTCTTTCTTCCATGACACAAATAAATGTGTTAATGTCCAATTTTCAACGGAATTTAAGACCCTTTTAACATTAAAAACTGATCAAATTGATTTAGAGGTTAGGTTAGGTATTGCAAACCTTCGTCTTATCTGTGGTCTGCCGGCATTTAATGGCTGCCACTTCTTTGACAAGTCAAGTGAAATTAACGGTTTAAGAACTGTTCTCTTAGAAATCGACAGCGTCCTCATTGTTTGATCATACCTCTCGGAAATGCACTGATGCCTTGAATTTAAAAGCAAATTCATACCAGAAACTGATGAATAAGTGTTTTCTGTCAAAATAAAGTAAAAGTACTTAATATTGCTGAAAGATCAAGCGATAGTAGCTTTTGAGATTTGGTCAAAGACGTTCAGAGGTAAGACTCTGACAAGTCTTGTTTTAGGGTGCGTTTATATTGGAGATGGAAAATTTGTTTTCTTTTATCGTGGTTTAGTCGGTCACTTAAAAAAATTTCAAGTTTCATAACTAGCACTTTGCTGCTGGCTTTCAGAACAAGACTCATTGAAACATGGAAGGAAATTTGGTGAACTTAATAATGTGGATGTGGATATGGACATCGATAACAATTCTATGAAAAATCAGGTCCACCTCCAAGTCCGTCGGCTCTGAATTCTTACCAGCGGAGGTTGTCAAATGCGGAACTCACAAATAAGAACTCTCGAATTAAGTCCTCGATTTGTTCATATCGATGTGCAAAACGTAAAAAAATTCTGGATATATAGGATCCTACCATTTTATACCAAACGAAGCCTTGTTGCCACATAAAAGCCAAACGACGGGTCTTAACAAAATCAGCTCCGCCTTTATTTAGTTTAATAAAAAATCACATATTAAGAATAAACTACTAAGCCCCATTTTATTCACTCGAAGTTGAACACAACTTTTGAAGTTTTCCATATAAAAATCCCGAAGTTGTGTTCAACTTCGAGTGAATAAAATGGGCCTAAGTTCTCTTGTAGACAATAACTGCTACTTAAATGTTTAGTAAATAAATATGAAATGAAACTCACCAGTTTTTTTCGTATAGCTGTCCGTGAAAGCTAAACACGTAATGGATTCTGATGTAATATTCTCGAGACTTGACATTGACGATGATCTTGATCTCGAGAACGAACTATCCAACTTATCTACACGACCCGTAGTATTTGAATCCAAAAAGAGCGATTTTGTTTCGTTCAAGTTACGAGGAAAATTGAACAGAAAAAAAAATAGGAAAAAACGAAATTAAATTAGAAAAAAACAATTTTTTGTTAAAAAATTACACAATAAAGAACAAAGGGCATAGCCAATATTAAATAACAGAGACATATTTGTATTAAATAAATGTACATTTATAAATGTAGTAATTTTTTTTTATATTTTCAAAAAAAGTGTGTTAGTATGTGTTTCATTTCAAACATATTAACAAATATAGCTTGTCATTTGAAAATATTTATATACAAAAGTAGCCAATTGCAACAAAGCCAGGTGGCTAGTTGATTTTATTTTTTTTTAGCATTAAAATAGTACAATAGATAATAGTTGATATTTATGATAGCAGAAAGAAATGCTTTTTGTGATATTCAGTCAAGAAATAAAGAATCATTCCGGACATGTACGAGTATGTACAATTTGAAAACGTAATGCTTTCATATATAAATAGATCTATAACAACCATGCGCAAAATGCAAATAATAAACTAGGATGCCAGAGTCACTACATGCAATGTGTATTATATTCATTTTGGGGCAAAACAATTTCCACTTTGGCGCGCAATTTCAATTGAAGCTACATAGAGTATTAGAATGGATATAAAAGAATCTCGTTCGTTCCTGAAACAGAAATCTATTACAATTTTCTCTTCAAGACAGTGCCGTGACATTAAATCTATTAACACTAGACACGGATTTGAACACTGACATGCGTGAAGAAGAACTAAATCAAGAGTCCACCTAAAACAAAAATAATTCAAATGAAATGTTTCAACAATTAAAGCGGCAGTATTCGTGCAGAGAATTTTTCGTTTTGTAAAAAAAAAATGTAATTAAAATTGTTTTCATAAATCACATATAGTTTTGAACACACATAATATGAAGGAAACAAAATTAATGGACAAAAAAAAAATTATAATAGAAAACATCGGAAAATACGTTTAAGATGTAGGCATCAGTTGGTGTAGTGGTGGTTTACGTAAGTTCCTCGAACCTTATACAATTTTTTGAATAGCTTTTCTAATTGAATATCAGTTTTTTGTTTAGATTTTATATTTAAAATATTTACACAGGTTCAAACTATGTTTTTGTTCATTATTTAATTGCTTGTTGTCAATCAAGCTATTGGTGGCTTAAATTGAGTCGTTTGTGCACATGCCAGTAAGTTATGATTATGTTCCTTTTTTTTTTCTTTCTTTTTTATAAACAAATAAATAAAAAGAAGTAGATTTATATTGTTTTAAAATTTTCGAGTACATGGTATTTATA
Source organism: Cheilosia vernalis (assembly GCA_949126925.1). NCBI lineage: Eukaryota > Metazoa > Arthropoda > Insecta > Diptera > Syrphidae > Cheilosia > Cheilosia vernalis. The sequence goes on along the minus strand of OX421360.1, from coordinate 33,935,909 downwards.
AATGTCTGTGAGTTAAGATGGTTTTGTTACTTGTTTACAGAAGAAAAAAAAAACACAAACGAAGAAAAAATCGAGTTTATTAATAAATCGAGAAGGGAAAAATAAAGGAACCGAAAATTGCGATAAATTTTCATTACAAGAAGGGAAAGTGTTTATTTGCCTTAGATAAAAAAAAGGAAGAGAAATAAAACTAAGAAAAGTAGTATTGAAGAGAGTATACGATTAAATTGCCGGAGAGGAATCAATCAAGGAGTTCAACAACACAGTTTGATTGTACTATAGCAAAATAAATTACATTTATATAAACCACTAAGTGTAACAGTCCCTTAAAATAATTTTGTTGTTTTCTACTTTATGTTTGACATCAGGCACATTTTTGTTTTTGTTGTTCTTACTAGCGTTTGTGTCTCTAGAAACATTGAAACAATTCTTTATGAATAATTACGTGTTTTTTTTTTTTTTTTTTTCGTTGACATAGGACAGAATATTGAAAGACAAACACAAATTAGAATAGAACCAAAACAACACTTGGTTTGGATAGTACCACATCACGAACACATTTCTTTTTGGGTGGGTTCGGGAATACTGCTGGGGAATATGGTGGTAGGTGAGACAATGTGATGCACATGGGTGATTTATACGTACTAAACTAACTAAAATGATTAATGAAATTGTTTAAACTCGCGAATAGGATATTAACAAAAAGTTTGACCAAAACTTTATTTTAAAGATTTATAAAAATATAAGTAAAATAATCTAAACCCATTTGCTTACAACGAATAGTTAAAGAAAACATTAATATTTAAAAGGTTATGGCAAAGTTGTCTGAACTATGTAGCGCCGCGGTGAGACAGGAACAAGTACATTTATTTGGTGACAAGATCTTCATTGGTACAGATTAGCACTCACGAAACATTCGCTCAATCAATCGCTCCATGAAAAAAGTAGATGTTTACAGGGAAGAATGTACTCACTAAATAATAAAATTGTATACTGGTACATGTTGTCTTCTGAGAAAGTAAGTCCATAACCACGTCAGTTAAAGCACACAATAAAAGACTATGGAAACACGCATGTTGCCACTGACGACATCTAGCCACACTATATTTACAGAGGTTTGAACTAGTACTTTAAAGTGATTTCCCTTTTAAAATTATTTATTTATTAAGAAAAACAAATATTTCAGAAGGCACTTACAACACTTTGTAGCATAACACAGGAGGTGTCAGAAGAAGATGTTGAAAAATTCGTTCTTTCAGAACACTCAAAGGACATTCGAATTTATTTTTCGGACTAATTGATCTTTTGGAAAACACGTTTCCGATCATTTTTAACTACCCTTAAAAAGCTAAATTCAAGACCCAACCACTAAATCTTAATCACATCTAAGACTATACAATTGCGGGCGACCATTTGAAGCCTAGATGTCAACTAAAAATGTTACTCGTATTAAAAAGAGAGTTGAAAGTTCGCGTTGATTCGCCAATTGTTTCCAAAACCCACGCGAAGGAGCAAAATGCGAAGAGAAAGTTTATTTGAATCAGATACGAAAAGCCATGTAAAATTTCTTCGGGCTGGATGACGATGGAGAAATATCGATTTCCCATTAAAATCAAGAAGACTAGCGATCTCTTTGATATCGAAAAGTCGACGCGGTATCTTGGAACTTTCTCAACACCATCCTGGAAGCAATTGTACGAAGCTCACAACCCCAACATCAGAAGTACAACTTTTCAAAATTACCTTTAAACTGCTTGCATATTATGCTGACATTATCGGAAGATCACAGCGAGCTGTCATACGCGCATTTTCCAGTGTTGAAACGGAGGTGGCAAAGATGGGTCCCACAAAGGACAAAACGAATTTTATGCTGTGAAAAAGAAAGTACTTTCAGTATTGATGACTCGGGGGAAACTTTACGATGGATAGGTACAAGGTACAACGTGGAAGTAGAAAGACTAAATCTACCTGGCCTCCACTATGATTTTGCAAAGTGACATCAGCGCAGAGATCAAACTAAGAATAACTCTTGCCAATCAAGGTATCTACGAATTAAGGTCCACTCCAATAAAAGCAAGGAATACTGTCAAAATCGGATGGAAAGCTGTCAGGTGTTTTAAGGGGAAGATTCTTCGGGCGATATTCGGTCCAGTTTGTATTAATACACTTTCAAGAAGGCTGAGGTACATGATCATTTGGATAACAACGTATACCAGTTCGACACGTCGTTGAGTCCACCACTTAGGGAGAACGTTGCAGGTGAACCCCCGCCCTAGGTGGCGCTCTCTATTGGAGGGCGACCTCAACCAACTTGGCCTGAGTAACTGGATGAAACCAGCTAGGGACCGAGCTGACTAGAGGGGCGGCTAAGTTGAATAAGTAGTTCAACAGGGACTGTAAGTAAAAAGAACGGTTAAATAATTCTAATCAATAATTCCAATCTAGTTTTGATGCATTAATCTTCCGAGATATTTATTAAGTATAACAAATATATAAAAATAATCACCCAGCTACACAGGGAATTAAAATATTCACAATTTCTCTAAATAAAAAAATATAAGCTATAAGGCGAGTAAACAGAAATGTGGTCTTTTGATGGTTTGAGGAGATCAGGATCTGAACCAAGTCGGAGCGTGCAACTAAAGACTGCGACAACTGATGGAGATGTTTGGGAGTAGAGGCCAAGGTTAACTTCGAAAGAAGACCGAAGAAGACGAAGAAAAGACTCGTGAACTTCAATTCACTCTAAGAAATGTATTTTTAATATTTTTTTATAAACTAATTTTTGATATTCAAATACATAGTTGCAACACGTTGTTGCAGCGTCAGATGTTCTCTTATAATAGTTGCTTCCAAATTGCTACTAAATATGAGCTAAAAAGTATCAGCCAAAAAAAATCACCATAAAAATGAAACTTTAGTACGAAGATAAAATGTTACGTATACGCCATACGCTAACGCTCGTATCTTTTTGCGGACAGAAAAGGGGATAAATGCCCGAAATTTTGAGATTTCAAGGGATATCGCATATCAAAAAAGAGGATATATAGGGGATATGTTTTTAACTTGTTTTCTCACTGAAAATGATGAGACTTAACCATAATATCAACACAATTAATGTAAATTGTGTTTAATAAACTATTATTATTTTTTAACTACATATCTGTTCAAACAACCAATGTGCCGTCATCGCCATCGTCGTCATTCGCATCTGAATAGTTTTCGATAGCAATAATTTCTCCACTTTTGGTTTTCTTCTTGTATTTGTCTAATACAGCGATTGAACGAAGCAATTCTGGCTTGGTTTTCAGAAATTTGTAGAATATCTTTCAGAAAATTTGGCGTTTAGTATGCATTTGCCTTTTGTTGTTTTCGGCAATTTATGTTGTTTTTTTTTTACAAATTCACAAGTAAAATAAAACCACCAGAAAAGACAGCCTGCAAAAGTTGAATTCACAATGGCGTGGTAAGTCGGTTCGCTTATAGTATATGACGATATATCGTTAAAAATCTGCTATGGTAAGAAGAGGAGTTTATAGGATAAAAAAGGGATTTTGGAAATTTTCAGGGGATAGTTTCTTTGACTTTGAAAAAAGGGATAATCCCCTTAAAAAGAGGATAGATACGAGCGTTAGCCATACCCCATACGCCATGAATTTCTTTCAAATTCGATTCTTTTAAATATTCACCAAATTATTCACTTAAATTTTTCGCAAAAGAAGTGAATCGTTTTTCACGATCAAATCAAAAAAGTTATCTATCGAAAGTTCGCTGATTTGTTCAACTTGTGGGTGCTCTATTTCGATTTCAAGAAAGAAGAAAACCCTTAACTAACTCATTATATAAAAGAGCTGATTGCACATACCCACAAGCGCAATCTAAAACAAAGCGTTACTGAAACGCCGCTTCTCATTGCACTGCGTGAATAAAATTCCGATTTAGACGGAATTGATGGAAAAATCAGGAAGGATAACGCAAATCATGCCACTTCACCCATCCAAACGAAAAAAAAAAAACAAAATCTATATTTATATTCAATCAAATGAAAAATAATACTTTACCATGTCAAACTTGAGCAAAAGGTGTAACACGATCAACTTGATGTTCGAGACAAGTTCCCAAAGTCGCTGTAGATTGCATCAAACTTATATTTAAAAAGAAAACATTTTACACTGTCTCATACACACAGCCATATGTTTAGTAAGAGAGAGGGGAAAAAAACACACAATTTCCTTCACACCTGTTCATCATTCTCGCACACTTTCAAATACTTACACATAACTGGTTTAATTCATTACGTTCTACGTTCTATCCAACTCCACGAGTATTCGTGACCATGCTCAAGCTCATATTTCGCGATCCGCATTCAAGGAAAAAATAAATAACTTCCAGAAAACAAAGAAAGTCAAAATAGAATAGGAAAACTTGCAAATTCAATTTTTACCCTCGAGAAATTAAGTTTCGAAGTGCATAAAATCGACTAGTCCAGTGCTACATGAAGAGATAGTGCGAAAAGGATAATAAAATAGAAAACGATCCGCTTTACGCTCACAATTCAAATAGAACCTACACAATAAGCAAGAATGTTTCCTTCTTAATTCCATTCACTTCAAATAGTTGTCTACCGGAAAGAATTAGAGGAAATTCGGAAACCAAATCAAACAAAATAAAAAAAATTAAACTCAGCACCACATTTTGTTGACATGTTGAAGACACACATAAAAATAGTCGGTTCTTCGGTGGATGAAAGTGAAATGACAAAAATTAAAAAAAAAATTCAACCAAGGACGTAGCACCAAATCCTCAAACAGTATATATTTACAAATGGAAATAATAACAAAGTTTGCTACATAGTAACTACGTGAGAGTTTAAAAAACTATATTCGAATAATCTCTACATGTTTACCTATGAATTGAGCGCGGTCTAAAGTTGTAAATTTGTTTTTTTTTTGTTCCAATTGTTAAGTTGTTATATAAGGCATACAAAAAATGTTTGAATTAATTAATAATACTGATAAAACAAATGAGGTTTGGTTGAGCTGTCGACGTGCAAATTTGTGTCTTTGAATTTCGTTTCGGCAATAACATCGACAGGACAACCATGTTTAAATGACAACCCTTTACCGGTTAAGTGGAGCCGGGTAAAGAGCCATCCTCTGATGTAATGCGATTGAAATGAAGTGATGTGCATCGAAAGCGTGAACATGATTCACGCTTTCCATACAGATTGATGGTAAGAGGAAGAAAGGGAAAGATATAAGTTTGAACAGAAAAAAGGAAAGAGTGCCAAGCCAAGACTGAGAATTGAATTTAAAATAAAGAGTTTCATGGAAAAGAATTAGGAATACTCAAGACAGCCTTTTAATAGAAAGAGACGAAGAGAGAAATAGAGAGAGAGAGAGAGAGCAGAGAATAGGCGGGACAGATAGAACTCAACTGGAAAAAGTTAAAGAAAGACATGTGAAAAGGTAAATCGCTTTTTTTTCTTTTGTTTTTTTTTTTTTTTGGTTTAAAAAAGATGTGGTACTACCAAAACTGCAATATTGTCGGGTCATAAGTAGATTGTGTGGCATGGATGCCATCTGCGGTCGACTAATTGACAACTCCTCCCCATACGATGCTGTGGATAAACATTTTTGCAATTTTTTCCCACCTTGTGATCTTGATCGTCGAACAAAGTCGGGCGCTAATGTCTGTTGCTGAGCTAACTGGTGTGGCTGTTGTTGTTGTTGTTGCTGTTGTTGCTGTTGTTGCAGTTGTTGTTGTGTTAGTAATAATTGCGACTGGTGTATGGAAGCTGCACTAGACGAACCGAAATTACTCAAAATATTAATATTTTGATTGCTACCGGTGCCACCGACAAGACCGGCCGAGGCGGAGGCAGGCATATTAGACGCAGTTGGCAGTCCAATGAGTGATGTGCTCGGGCCAATTCCAATAGAACTGCCGCCGCCGCCACCGCCACCGCTACAAATACCAGCACCACCACTAACGCTGCCACCACTAGCCATAATATTACCACCAATATTACCACCACTACTACCACTAATTGAACCCACACCAACACCAGTTCCACCACCCGTCATAACCATACGACGGTTACTGGAGCTACCACCCGTACCGATTGCTGTATTACTGCCACTATAAACACCGCCGGATCCAGAGGTTGTTCCTCCGCAAACACCATTCATCTGAGATAAGATTTTTAATATATGTATATATTTTTATTTTGTCTGAAACTGAGCCACGAATTTTTATTTATTTATTTATCAGAATGTGTGCAATCCTTTGGCAGGAAAACACGAAACACAACTCAAATCATAAGGAACATAAGTAAAATCAAATCAATTTGAAACAAAATGTAATGAAAAAAATATTTCTTTGTGTCAGCGACGCATGGTAAATTTGTTGAATCAAATTTATTTAACAGATTTGTGTTATTTTGATCAAAGCGGTTTTATTTATACATCGAGTGTGTAGGTACTAGCAAGTGGGTGAGTGTCTGCAGTTCTGTAAGTGCGTTTTGCATAAGGTTTGCTTCGTTTTCTGTTTATAAAAGTCCTGTGAATCGGTTTGTATAGGCTTAAGAAGTTCGGCACAATATCAAGTCCGCTGTATCGAGCACTAGCTTCGAGTTGTAACAAGTAACAGATGTTTTATGTCATAGTAAGAAAGAACAACGTTTGAGCTGCGATGTGTTTGTTACGGAAAACAAAAATAAATATTAAAAAGTGTTTTTTTTATACTCTTCCTTCTAAAGATCGCGTCTTTCTTATTTTACTTAATTAAAATAAATACATCCGCGAAAAAGATAGCATGGAATCTGCTTTGCCATCAAATTTAAACCTCGGCTGAAGATCAAACATCTTAAAAAAAAATTAAAATACGAATAGAGAATGATATAATAATTCCATGTTAGTATTTAGTTTTTTTAGCTTCCAGCGGTTTATGTGGAAGACAAATCTCTTGAAGAATGAATTTCAAACGGGTGATTTTAATGCGGCCCGTGAAGATAACAAACGATGAACACATTTTAGCGCGATCCAAGGTGTGATAACCCTTTCATAGTCTTACCATAAATTTAGCCAAGGCGTAATTGGTTAGCCCTGAAGTAATCAAGAACAGGAAATGTACTAATAAACATATTAACTGTCACAGTCGATATCCATGGAAGATTAATTACCCTTTAAGGCTGTTGCAACTTTGGCTAAAACTACCAACTCTAAGGCCGGAATGATGATCCACAGTAATAAATGTTCTTTGACGGATTTTAAGTATCTTTAAGTCCTGACCTACACACACACAGTTCAAGAATTCGACAAGAACAGATTAAGTATTAAGTAAGTTTCAAACAGATTCATTTTCACACGTACATCTTGCAGAAACATATTTACTTCAAATTACTACTTTTAACAACGCCTCAATGCAAATAAAAAGGCCCACCACCTATTAGAAGTATTTATCACAACAGCCGTATACAGCTTCATAAGATAAAAAAAGGCACGACTGGGTTGAATAAAACTTCTTTCTTTATATTGTAAGACATAAAAACCTTCCGCACTATATAGGAACCGTTAAGCTTAGAGTTAAATTAGAGATTCCTGGTAAAAAATCTTCCAAGTCGCATGTTATTTTGTTTGTAAAAAATCCTTTGCAGTTGTCAATGGATACTGCAGGTTATCAAATTGATAAATAGATTATATCCCTCACAACTGAGCAACAGCAGCGCGACTCAAGTTCTTTACGTTTTCGAACAATTCAAATAAAATTATCGATTTGAAGACGTACCTAACCTACAAATGGGACGAAAAATTGCTTTAGGCTAACCAAACTAGAAATATATCAGTTTTCAAAGTAAATAACTGAACTTTCTTTAAACACGAAAATTGATTCACGGAATCGTACAGATCGTACAGACATACGAGATAAGAAAGTACATCCTGTTTTAGGGCGACAATTTGTTCTTTTACGAGTCCCCAATTTGAATAAACCAGCTACACCGATTTCCGATTTCCAAATGATTTCTATAAGTCTTTCAGTTCAAACAAGTATAAGAGGACAAGAGGAAATCGTGTTTTTTTTTAGAGTTATAGAACTTTAAGTTGGCAACACTATTTTAACTGGCGGGCATTTTGTCAGTGATTTATTTTTAGTTTGGTTTGCCATTTTAACATGAATAGACAACGCTTCCAAATTTATTTTGAAAATCTTGGTTACGTTCGAAATACGGATCGCGCACTACGTCAATTTTCATAAGTGAATTTTGTTTAGCGATGAAGCTCACTTTTGGTCAGATATTTTGCTGAACATTGCAAACGGTGTGTTTGTTCCAACAACCCAACGATTGGAAGTCGTTTTCGTGGTGTTCTCGTGGAAAACGAGTGCAAACGACTCGTTTTGAAAACCGAAATATGTATGGGAAAACTTCTGCTTTCGATGAAATTTTCGTGTATTATCTCGTAAAGCCGGTTTTGAGCTTGGTGTGAAAAGCCTATAATCTTTGAGTGATTATCGCTTTAGGGGAGGCGGTTCAACAGCGAACTATATACGAGCTGTATAGCGACAAAAACTTACTCAGGAAAGAACGCATCAGTCGTCTAAAATGGCAGAGACCTGTTGAGCGAATCCACACCAACGCTCCGGCCCGATTTTAACACGGACAGATAAAGCTGTAGTGGAAAACCTTGCCTTAATTGGCACGCGAAAGTGTAAGGTGACATCAACTAACTGCAGAGGCGTATTGTTTGACTCCCAGGGTCACTCTGTAATTGATTCTCAACCATAAATACGTTTGGCAAATATTTGAAATACTTAAAGTTCTGCTTGTCAAAAATGCACACAATAATTTTGCGCATTTTATAAAGCGACACCTAAAGGAAACCAGTTCCTTGATTTCATTAGTTTATCTTGAGTGTTAACCACTTACATTTCAAAATAACCCTGGAAGACAGTTTCAGTCCTTGGTCTGTTCGCACCTGCTCTGAAATAGTTTGATTTCTTAAAATTAATACACCGAATTGACAGACTACGATTTATCTATATCATGTCCATTTAGATTATATTCTCGTCATCGTCTACATCTTCTAAATTATGTAGCTACTTCTACTCCGGTAAAACGATTTCATCGCAATTTGCACTGCAAAATGGTTCACACTTGTTATTACTTCAAGCACAGTTCTAGCTTGGTTGGTAATTTATTTTACAATACTTGCACATCGACTCTCCTTAAGTGTAGTTTACAAATCAAATGAATGCGGTAGCGAATGGCGAAATGAAATGCAAAACAATTTCGGAACAGAAAAAAACTCATAGGATGAGGTGAACTTTAAGCTAAACTACAATAAGGTATATATACCCCGATGGGTTTCAGCATATAAGGAAAAATTCAATTCTTACTTTATGACTGCTACAAATAAAATTGGTTATACTAAAATAGGTTTGCGTTTGAGGCGGCTGTCGACTGCTTCTACATTTTTGCAAAATTTACAATCCAATGAAATATACTGCAATAAAATGAATGCAAAACATACAACTACTAGTCAAAAATACTCTATATGCATTTGTTTGATTATTTTCAAAATTCTAATAAAATGCTCATTTTAAAGAAAGAAAAATATATATAAGTGATGTATGCTTAACTGATTTGTAGAATATATACAAATTTTAGCAATTACCGAATAAATCTCCGAAAATTAATTTAAGGCAGCTATGGTTTTCTTCATCCGATTCGGACGAATCCTTTGATTCGATTTTATTTTTTTTTTCGATTTTTTTTTGTTTAAATGTGAAAAAGAACAGAAAAGGACACGAATTAACAGTTTGAATTAACCAGCGCAAAAGTGGCTTTTTTTGATGTTGGCGATTGATGACAAATTAATGACCGAAAATACGAATAAATAAATAAAACTATTTTAGTAAACCAATTTTACTGCCATTCATATTTTTCAAAACAAATAATTAAATATAGGTAGTAGGTACATGTACATGGGAATATCATTTGGGCATTCACAGATAGGCGCATTCGAGTAATTTTTATCAATGAGATTGGATTGAAATTGATGATTTTTTTTTGTGGTCGCATGGATATTGTGCAAGCATGCGTGTTTCGTTAAGCGATACAGAGATGAGTTTTCATATACTATTACAGGTGAATCATAGTAATTTGTTAAGTGTACAGTGGGCAGTATTATACCGTAGATCGTCAATTAATCCCTAGGGCAATTAACACTTTGGTAGGAAAGATATGCACATTAAAAAAATTAAGATATACTAAAAATTCGTTTACCTTATACGGCAAGGAAAATATAGGACCTATTTTATCAACACATGAACAGAGAAAAATATAAGTCTTTCAATAAAAAATTTTAGCAAAGTAAACGCACTTGCTTAGTTAAGTTCGAAAATTCGAGCACAGCGTTTATTTTGCTGTACATACACTTGCCTTGCAAGCCTGGGGATCTACTCTATTCTCTGTATCTCGTTATGAAAGTAACATTCTTTCGAAAACCAACGTTCAGCAATTAAACCCGAAAGTCGAATTAATATTGCGAATTTTTAATTTTTTTTTAAATTTCGGAAGTACGAGTATTACCGACTAAGGCCTTAGTTATAGCCTTATAGTTAGCTGTAATTTAACCGTAAAAAAATTCTTTTGCTCTTTGTTAACACTAAAACCTTATGGTTGAACTAAATTTTGGTCTTCAAGTGTTGCTTATGTATTAAGAGATATAAGCAAATAATCTTTTAATTATCTAGAAAAATAATTTATTAATTTCCGATCAACTTCTCAGTCAATTCCACAAGAAAAAAAAAAAACAAATCATTCCACTGAAATATTTCACTTCGTTACTGTTCCTTCTGTCAGGAATTTTTTTTCTACTAGAATGCAGTCAGTGGTGGTTGACTTGTTTTATGTAATTGTTGTCGTAGGGACTATGACCGGCTAAACGTAAAAAAAATCATTTTTTCACTGTTCCAACTTTTTCGGTGCATTTTACATATGGCTAAAACTGAGGCCTCTAAGTGGAACGAAATAGACTTTCGAAACGAAATAGAGAGTTGAGCCAGTAAAATATTAGTAATAATAAAAAATTAGTAAAACTCTTACCCCCGTATTAATAAAAAAACGCTATCCGCTCTCTAACACGTGATTTAGCTGGCAGGCGGATAGTAACCCCATCCGTTTGTTAACTTTTCTTATTAATAAACGTATTCCATCTACATGTTAGCTATTCGCTCTTTATCACCTAAAGCTCAGTACGCAGATGACCCGAAACGGAAAATCCCATACAAAATTGACACAACAAAATCATGAAAGAAATCAGATGCTGCGAAATGACGGCGGAAAAGTGGTTAGTTGTAGTAGATTGCTTGGTACAATTTACCACTCTCTTTTCGCACACGTTTATTATCCGGGACATTATTTGCTTGCAAAAATTTGACATTTGTACTCCAGTGTTGCCAGATTTATAAGAGGTATGGAGGCAAGTTGGAAAGTTTTGGCGCCAAAAATATCTAAACTCATTGGCAGACTTATTAAATTGTTTAAGGACGACAATAAATGAAAAATAGGCGGTCATAGCACAAATTCAGACAGATGAAACAGTAAAGAAATTAAATTTTAAGTTTCTTGATATGAAATAAAGAAAGAATATTATTATTATTATTATATTTCAGTGGAATGATTTGTTTATGTTTTTTGTGGAATTAACTAAGAAGTTGATCGGAAAAAATTGTTCATACGGAAAAATTTCTAAAATCTTTTTCTAGAAAATTTAAAGGTAATTTGCCGATATTTTCTTGATAAACTTACTTTATAATTCATAGCAACACTTGAAGACCAAGAATGAGTTCAGCCATCAAGTTTAAGTGGTAAAAAAAAACAAAAAAAAATGTTTACGGGTTCGTCATGCGAAAAGAATACGTTTGTTATTGAGGTACCTATGCATTTTTTTTTATAAATACCTAACTAGCCAAAAAATACTTTAAAGTAAATATCTAAATTAGGACAATTACCAAATGAAAATTTTAAGGAGCCAGCGACAAGTTCGATTACCCGAGATAAATTGACAGTGATGGTAACACTGCTACTTATGTAGCAGCTGATAAAAACCTCCACAAATTATTTTCCGCTTCCTTTTCGCAGACGTTTCGTTGTCCTTTTGGAGACCACCGAAAAATTTCGTTTCGGATCATCTGCATACTACGCTTAACGCACGACAGCACTACACGGAATTGTACTAAACGTTCTAGTATATCTGTCATATTTCGTATTTCAAGCGGTTGTTGCGCTCAGAAATTTACCGATTCTCTCTTGTAGAATTTTCAGATTTTACGCGTCATTCGAATATTGATGTTTTGTCATTTGCAGATGATTTATGTTCCCAGGATATATTTTATATTTAATTATTATTCGAAATGTGGACCCAAATTTATCTATATAAATTTGCAAACCTAATATGAACAAAAACCTTAAATTTTCGTGTTCGTAAATTTCATGTAACACCGAAAAGGATTCGAGATTTGGTAAAGTCCTCTGAGTTAAAAAGTTATCCGCTCTCTATACACCGAATTCGGCGAGTTAAGTATAAGTTATCCGCTCGGTATTACATGTCAGTGAAACCAAACACACGTTTATTAATAAGAATTTGAAGTTAACATGTGTGTTAGTGCTAACTCGCCGCTGCTCGCCGCTTATTAATACGGGGGTTAAACTTTAAGTTTCATTTTCTACTAGGGATATATTTTCTCGATCTTGGTGTGTCTGTGCATTCAAGCGTACTACAGAAATGTTGTCGATTTAATTTTTTTTTTTTTTTATAATAAACACGCGCTAAAGAGGTTATGACTACTCTTATGGTGTAGTTTGAAGTACACAGCGCGGGCGTTAAGGAAATTGGGTTAGAGAAGATAGGAGATTCCGATGCACATTGGTTTTAAATGTCTGCAAATTGCACTGAGGGGGAAAGACCGAGCTGGGCAAGGCATTCCACATTCGTGTTGTACGGCTTATGAAAGAATCTCTATATTTCATAGTACGACCGAAAGTAGGCTGGAGGGTAAACTGATGGGCATTCCTGGCTTGTCGAGTATTGCGGTTGAATTGTTGAAGGGGTGGAATGCAGCTGGCGATTTCACTTGAGCACTGTTTGTAGAAATAGCGATAAAACAATGAAAGACATGTTACATTTCTGCGATGTTCGAGCGAATTTATAGAGTTCGCTATATTTGTGTCTCCAATAAGTTTTAAAGCACGATTCTGTATCCTATCCAGCAGGTGCAATGAGGTTTTGGGCGCACCAGACCAGATATGAGAGTTATACTCAAGTTTGGGGCGAATGAACGCCTTGTATATGGCAGCCAGATCAGAAGGAGTAAAATATTTCTTGCACCGTTTGAGGAAACCTAGACATTTCGCAGCGTTTTTGGCGACTTCGTGTATGTGGTCATTCCAACGAAGTTTGTCATGTACACACATACCGAGAATGGAAAGTCTTTCGGTTTCAGCGATGCAAGTGCCATTCATGGATAATGGCTGAGGATTCTGGTTTCGCTTTAATGACAGCAGACAGCATTGTATTTTAGAAGCATTAAATTCCACTCTATTGGCTGAACCCCATTTTATAATGCTGTCGAGATCGGAATTTAATGAGCTTAACATACGTTGCCGTTCCAGTTCTACGGCCGAAGAGCAGGGACGTGAGTCTTGGAATGAATATGAGAAGCTGAGGGTGCTGTCATCGGCGAAGGAGTGGATTGGATTAGAAGTTACAGACAGGAGATCATTTATGAAAATGAGAAAGAGAGTCGGAGACAAAACGGAGCCTTGGGGAACACCAGCATTTATATGGTGAATTTCAGACTTGAAGCCATCCAATACAACTTGAATTGAACGGCCAGAGAGGTAGTTTCTAATCCATTGAAGAAGAGACGCATCGATCCCATATGCACGCATTTTCGACAAAAGAGCTTGGTGCCAAACTCTGTCAAATGCCTTTGAAATATCAAGCGCAACAATCTTCGTTTCACCAGAGTGATGTAGAGATTGGTTCCACTTTTCGGTGAGATAAGCCATCAAATCACCAGTGGATCTGTTGCCACGAAAACCGTACTGCCTGTCATTAATGAGTTTTCGTGATTCAAGATATTTCATGAGCTGACGATTTATCAGCGTTTCCATGACCTTAGAAAGAATGGATGTAAGTGCTATGGGTCGGTAGTTGGTGGGAGAAGAAGATTCGCCTTTTTTGGGGACGGGCTGGACAAATGCTGTTTTCCACCTTCTCGGGAAGAGTCCAGAAGAATAGGACAGATGGAAAAGCTTACGCAGTGGTTTTGCCAGCGTGGAAGAACACCTCTTCAGAACAATTGGGGAAATACAATCTGGACCAGCGGATTTATTTATGTTGAGATCATTAAGTACTCTTGCCACTGTACGAGTGCGAAAATGGATTTGTCCCATGGTACATTCGACGCTCTCAAGTACAGGTAGAGGCAAAGCGCAATCTGGGAGCATTGAGCTGGCTGCAAAATGTGCAGCAAGCAGATTCGCTTTGTCTAAAGAGTTGACAGCTGGAATGTCATTGTAAATGAGCGTTGGGATCGAAGATGAGACCGAATTCTTTATATTTTTTACAAAAGACCAAACGTTTTTACTACCCTTGGGACATTGTAGTATTTTTTGCCTCAACTTTTGGTCATACGAGAATTTAACACGCTTGATAATTGTAATGCAGTCATTTCTGGCTCGTTTGAACTTTTTTCGGTTTTCCTCAGATGGGTTGGCCTTATATGACCGAAAACTTAACTCCTTTTGTCTGATAGCCTCTTTACAGCTCGAGTCGTACCACGCCTTTTCTTTCGGTATGATACTCTTTATCCTGTTAGGAATAAAGGATTTCATACCTAAGGTGATAATACTGGACACCATATCAGCGGCGGCATCCACGTCGTTATCGAGGAAGCATAACGACCAGTTAAAACTCTTAAAGAAGCTGTTAAGTCCGCTCCAGTTGGCTTTCTCGTATTGCCATACGGTTCTTTTCGGAGATTTTTCTTTAACTGTGTGGTTGGAGTACGAGAAATTAGCTGATATGATGCAGTGGTCCGACGAGCCTAAAGGCGATAATACTTCTAGAGAGTATTTATCAGGGTGGGAGGTAAGAAACAAGTCCAGAGTGTTGGCATTCTGACCGTCAATATCTGGTACGCGTGTTGGCTCATTTACAAGCTGGGTTAATTTGTTTGCAGTAGATTTAAATTTCGATAAGAACGCAAAAGATCTACTAAAATTGCAGAAAAAATGGCATTGCTGGCTATAACGTTTATTTCCCTCTCCATTTGTTTTGAATTTGATGCTATTGCGCTCGAATTTCTGTTGTGCGTTGACCTCCACAAAGAAAACATCATTCAAGAGTGTGAGAATTATTTTTCTTAATATTACGTAGCAATTTGCAACACGAAATAATCAGGTGAGTCAAAACTATTTTTTTTTTTTACTTTTAAAATTGTTTTTTTCATGACAAAACAAAAAAAAAATCGAAGAATGCTTTGCCATTTTTGTAATGATTTTTTTTTCTACGAAAGCAAATATTTAGACAGAGACGATTGAGGAGCCATAGCTCCAGCCACGGTTGCCACTTGAAAATAAAGTTTGTGTACAAAATTCGAAATAAAAATTACCAAAATAATTTAAATCCGAAATATTCCTAACGCAGGACAATCAATTCATCTTATTTATTTCAACTTATTCTTCATGTACAAAGGTCACATATTATTTTTTAAATTAACAATAATATTTCATTTCGTAAAAAAATTACCAAATGAAATGAAAAATTGCCATGTGACCAAGAATTAAAGAAATGATCACAATTGACCAATGTAGCAACCGTGGCTCCAAGGTTGAGGATATTGCATCAGCAGCACACGAAGATATTAATATTTACCATGACCAAGTGATCACACCAGTCGCCAGTCGTCAAAAGGCTAAGGCATTCTTTGTATTTGATGTTGGCTATGGAAGCACCGCTCGCAAAACAGTGAGTGAGACAGTTTGACTTTCCCACGTGTCATTTAAAAAAAGGTGCCTCACTATTGGCACCTTTCCCCTACATCGTTTTCTACCACCTAAACAAAATTTGTTCTTTAAATTTAAAAACAAAAAACCGCAAAAGACAACATAATATAATCTATTCCACTAAAACCGCCCACAAGTTAAATAGGAATTAATGAGTTGTATTGGGCCAGAAAGCTGACCCTTTGTCCCTATTCCAAATAGAAGAAATGTGATCCCATTTTTGAATAACACAACAAAATTAAACACTACTTTCGTTCGATTTAGAGTGCGTGGCTACATTTCTAATTGCTAGTTTTCAATATCCACTGCATACAACTGAAAGTGCATCGTGATTATTTGAAGGTATATACTGATGGGACTTCTAAAAAACTTTGCACAGTGATATTGAATGACATTTGGAATGATCTGATGACAGGTGTGAAAAAATACAAAGCCTCTAGAACAGGTGCATCTAAACGGGAGGAGAAAAAAGCTGCATACTTTAACATTAAAATGAAACAAAAAACGTTGGTCGATGTACAATATTGCATAAATCTTTTGTATTTTACGAGTATGTTAAAATTCTGTTTTTTTGTTTGTTTTGCACTGATTATTCTTAAAGGTATCTATCTAAATGCTTTGGTTTGATGTTAGAGGGGGGACGCTATTCACGGGAGCAGGCCGGTTATGTTTGCCTCAACAAAACAACACAAATTCGTTAAAAGGTATAAATAGTTGAAATTTATTTAGCATACATTCAAAGTTTTTCTTTGACTTTCACAATTTTTTTTCTGTTTAACTAAAAATTCGACATCAACAAATAAGGCACAAATACTTACATGGAAAAACAAAACAAACACAGAAATAATAATGTAAGTGAACATTTTACGTCTTCTTCATCGATGTATAAGATAAATACTTTAAATAATAAAAGTTTTTTTTTTTTTTAATTTCGTTTGTATATCAAGTCAAACCATGACCAGAAGTTTCATTCGTTTGGTGTTGTAGAGTAAAGTGTTCTGTTTGCATTGTTCTGTTTGCATTGTTCTGTTTGTGTTTTTTTTTACTTGACAAGCTGCATATGTTATGTATACCTATTTTGATTTTGTTAGTGCAAGTGCAATATGATGCTTTCGCGAAATATATTCATTTACTTACCCATACAAGCTTGGATGTGATTCTGATTGATTTTTTTTTTGTTGCTTCTCACCTCTCAACAAATTAAAAACAAAACAAAAATAATCTTACTTTAAACCGGTCGTTTTCCTTACCAAACTAATTTGACATTTTTTTTAACTGGTATTTTCTACGGTACGAAAAAAAAATACTCAATGGAAAAAATGTGTGCTATTAAAGTTTTTGTTACGCACTATTTTGAAAAAATCATATGCCAAAACTGAAAGAACTCTTTAGTACTCTAAAAAAAAAATAGTAACAACAAACATAACGAATGAATCTCGTCAAAAATATGTAATGTTGCACAAAATGTCATCTACTTGAATTTTTTTTTTAAAATTATTCATAATTTTTTTTTTTAAATTCAACAATTTTATTTAAATGTTTTACTTTTTATTTTCAATTTCTATTGCATTGCACTACTTAAAAGAAACGCATCTGATCTATGTACTCATCTGTTTTAAATGTAAAAAATTCTAGAAAAAAAACTCTACCTACTGATTGGAAACTAATTAAACGACTTTGCAAAATATTATTCTCAAAAACCATACAAAAAAATAAGAAAAATATAAGAAGCCGACTGCATAAACGGAAAAAAATATTCTCTTTGTAAAAAGTGAAGATCAATAAATAAAAATAAAAAAATATATATGTAAAAAAAAAACAAAAAAAAACCAAAGTGGAAATTTAAAGGCCAAAAATAAAAATCATTAGCTGATGTTAGATTCTCGATGTTTTTCACAAAAGCTTTCCGTTTTGCTATTTTAGTTTATAATATTATATCATTATTACTGTAACCATTTGTTTTGTAAATGCTACTTTGGCAAGGATAACCGTTGCGGGTCCCTTACCTTTGGTTAAGCGCGAAGTTGATACTTACTGAACCTGCGCATGAGATTCCCAGCGAAAGATGGCGATGGATCACCCTTGCCACTGCGCGATCGTAGGTCACGCACTTGGTACTTAATATTTGGCACGGAAAGCAGCCGTTGATCGCGTTTGTCTTTTTTCTTGTAGCGTGGCGGAGCCACCGGATGCTGATCACCATCGTTGTCGAATAGGGGCAGATCGACAGGACGTGATATATGAGCCCCCTCCATGGTGGATGCCAGCGACTTTGTGAATAT
The DNA here is from genome assembly GCA_949126925.1 of Cheilosia vernalis. NCBI lineage: Eukaryota > Metazoa > Arthropoda > Insecta > Diptera > Syrphidae > Cheilosia > Cheilosia vernalis. Next base: position 33,917,552 of record OX421360.1, on the reverse strand, counting down.
AGGCTCGTCGACAAAGTCAACCCGTTTCGACGACGAAATCGGCACAGCTTGTGGCTGTGACATAGTACGCTCCTTTTTGCCACGAACTATAACAATGCGATCGTGAATACTGATCTTTGGCATACTCTGAGCGATATTTTGAATGGAATTCGACTGCGATGCCGAGAGGCTTGTCGGCTCCGATAGATCAGAGTTACTGCCGTACATCCGATCCAGAGTGTTCTCAATGCTACCTTCGAGAACGATTTCTTTGTTATCCATTTCATTCAAACTGGAGACGATGTCTTTTTCGATTTGCTCCATGTAGTCGGACTTGTCTTGCTCAGTGTCGTCGGTCGGCGATGATCCGGACATCGAATCCGGCGATATTTCAACCGGGGATAGTGGTGTGCCCTCAGTGGGGGCACAGTAGAAGACCGACGTACTCTTAGAACTAGACGGCGCATTCGAATCGCTATTGGGGGTCGTCGGAGCCGGTTTCGTAATTTTCATATTGACTTTCGATAATTGACGCTTCAAATTGAATGCTTTCCATGGAATCGACTTGCGGCGCCCTTGTGCTTCGCTTGGGAATGCAGGCTGGTCCTCTGAGGTAGGACTGTTACTGTTAGTGGTGTTGCTTTGGGGATTTTCGAGTGCTTCACTAGCGGGCGATATTGGACGGGAGGGTGAGGTTGATTGTTCTCTAGCGTTTGCTGATGGCGATGATGATGATTGTGCTGTTTGGGTGACTACTGTAGCAGTGATTGTCTCGTGAGGTAAGGAGGACGGCATCTGGGTCACTTTTTGCGGGCTACTTGACACGTCGTTTAACTAAAGCAAGTGTTTTTGGTATTTTTCTTTTCTTGTGATATAGCTTTGTGTTATGTGATTGGTGCTACTAAAAAATTGTTCTACTTGATAACGCATTTGTTCGGTCAGCGATTCCCAAACCAGTAAGCTATGGAACACTAAAAAACCAAAAAGACTATTGCGAGGGGTGAATAACAAAATCGAGAAGGCCTCCCGCCAAGCCGATTGCATTTGAGCCCATAATGAGATATCGTGTTGTATTTTTCTTTAGGCGTATTTTGCCTAAAGGAATAGAAGGAATCGGGGGATGGATGTTTTTTCATGTATTTTATCGATAGGAATTGTTGGCAGGGATATCTACTTTTTTAATGCTAGCACACCCCATAACATAAATTCGGGATATATTCAAGTTTACTGTGACATTTTTCTTAAGGATACTGAATTCCTGCGTAGTACGAGTGTGTGTGTTTGAAAATATTTTATTTCATATTCAGTGCCCATGTTCTGTAATTCATGCGATAAATTTTCGCATCGAAAACATAGTAACATGTTTTTCAATTTATATCGTTTTAGTGCTAAATATATCGATGTGATAATTACAGAACATGGGCCCTGGACTGAAATGCAATAGTAAAAAATTGCTCTCCAATAAAGCAATGAAAGTGTTTTCTTAAAATTCAAATCGGTTAAGTTAAAATAAAATAAAAAGTCATCGAACGATGGTTGTAGAACCGGATGAAGCGTCATAAAATCGACAGAATGAGTACCATGACGATGACCATGAGTATGAATACCAACGAATGGAATTCTGTAAAAAAAAACCAAGCGAAAAACACTTTCTCCATTTATTTTTCGCTTCGAGTTCGAATTTCGCAAAACACTTCATAATTCGACACAATTATATTTTTGACGGTACCACTTTAATGTTCGTGTACATCTTCACTCTTTGTATCTTTTCTAGTTCTGTGTGAATATAAATCTACATTTGATTGTAAAAAAAATATATATATTTAGATGCAAAGTAACATAGCAATTTACGTAGGATTTTACTTCTCACAAAAATAAGCTCAAAACACATGTACATAAATTCTGTACGCAGCGCAGAGTGCAATACTGTGCAAGTAAAACAGACGTGCAGAAAATTGTTTGACATGCATTTCATTGGCTAGTGTCATTCGCCGACTAACCAGCTAATGTGTTTACAACCAAAACAAAAACAAACGCGATCAGCAAATGTCAAAAGCCGATGACGCCACATTCTTGAAATTGCATTTTATTTTAATTTGTGTTGTGGAACACTTGAATTTTGCAGCATTAAAGACTGCAGTGAGTACAGAATTTACGTGTGCCTATATCCATATATTTGAATTCTAATCTTGCTGTGCAGTGAATTCTGCACATGTTTTCGGGCACTCCAATCACAGTAATATTGTAGACACCCAGCTGTTATGCAGTGTTTTTTGACACAATAATATTATTGGGTGCGAAAGCGGCAATTGGGATTTATACTGTCAAAGAAAATGGTAAACCTCAATTGATATTTCGCAATCGAAAATTGCCTCCGTTTTCTAAGTCGCATATAAAGCAATATTTTTGATTGAACGTTTTCATTTGACAGAAACTCTCACCAGCGGATTCATATTTGGGTGGTATTTTTTTGTCGGAGGTCTGATTTTTGGTTTGCTTATTTTTGTTAGTTCAATGACACCTGCGATACCTGGATATGGAGATGGTATTCCTCTGTCCAAACCAGTAATAGAAGCTTGTAATTTAACAAACCTAAGCATGTCTAGCAAAATTCGAACGAGAATATTTTCTCAAACATCTTGTTTTCTTACCGTACTTGTTGGTTTTAGTGAAATTGGAAGTATGGGTCGAAAAAAATTATCCTTTTATCTGACTTGGAATACAGGGAACAAAGTGAGCAACATCTAAAATAAATACGCGTTAAAGTTGCAATTACTGTTGGCCTCATTTGACGTTTTCAAATTTGACAGATAATTGAAATTGGAAACCTTCTTCCAGCAAACTGTTGGTATGTTCTTTCCGTATTCATAATAAATCATTGTATAATGTTTACCATAATTGTGTGCATGATACTAACTTAAGTTAGTTAAGTTTTGTAACATTTAGGTTGCGCAACAAGAGACATTTGTGATGTTGCGGTTATATTGTCATCGTATTACTACAGATAAGTTTAAACATGTCATTTGGAAATGACACTTAAATAGTTGAGTAGTGACTAACATATGTATCAATGACGTCAGCATACACAATGAACATATTTCATTCAATTGACACCAATGACAGCTCAAATGACCAAGATCTGGTTCACACTAGTACGTGAGACGCACTTTAAGAGCTCGTAAAGTTGCGGTTTCGTGTTATGCTGCATTTGGATGAAAGGGGTGCCCAATAATAAATAGCCGTGAAACTGAAAGGAACAGCTTTACACATGCTGTCAAAAATACGTGACACGTATTTTGGTCGGCCATCTTGATTACGTGGTAGGCATTATGGAAAAGTTCTTTAAGCGATACTTACGAAATTTCGCTTTCTTATAAAACAAAATGGCTTCCGGAAGAGATGAACGGACAATTCTTCATTAATTTCGTATAACTGATTGAGGAATTGTTGGTTTAATTAATTGACAGTAGCGACCACTCCAATTCAAATTCTTTAAATTAGAAGTAGAAATGTTTTGAAGTGATTACCTAAATGAAATGTTTCCGTATCTATAATTATGGGTAGAACATCCATGACACTTTAGGCGTCTGAATTGTGATCTCATTCTTACGCCTTTATTACCATTGACTGCGGACAAACGGATCTCTCTAATCGATCTAGTGCAAAAATGAGCACGCTTGATGTTGTAAGAGCAGTATTGCATAACTCTTCCAGTTGTGCATTGTGTTTAGGCATTTAGCTAATTACAGCGCTGGCCATATTTCATATTGAATGTCATGTTTCACTGTTCAGAATTACAGTATGGTAAAACAAAGGAAACAATTATTTTTTTATTTAAAATAACATCAAGCAATTCCGACTTAAATTAGCAAGGCTGAATAAAAATCCTGCTGAATTTGAAAGCACATAGTACACAAGTTGTCAATAAAGTCATCATTATGTCCTTGCACTTACTTTTGAGAAAATTTCTGAAAGTTTGTCACGAGATTTGAAATTTTTTTTAAAAATATAGTCCAGCTAAAAATAACCAAAACGGTTACAAATTCTGTTGCGAATTCATAAAAGTATCAAAATATGTATATTACAGAAATTCTCGATGGAAGAATTTAAAATACAGTCGTGTTTTTTACTGTCCTCAAAATTTTAAAGCATTCGTAGTCTTAAGAAGCCAAAGAAAAATGTTATTCATATTTAATACAGATAAACAAATAGCGGTAGGCTCACTTCAATCGTTTGTAACTACTCGTAAAACTTCAGTTGCCAGATGTAACATTCAACTTTTGTAACTATAAAAATCCCAACAACTTATACCTAACTTCAAAATCAAAATTTATAGTGTTCCATTGCCCTCTGAATTTGGGAAACGCTGAATTAGTATAAATCAGCATTTATTGCAAATTGGTATGAATTTGTAAATTTTGTTTTGCGACACACCTGTGTAAACAATACATTCACGAGACATCGCGAGCAATGCTATATACACAAAAATATGCGCACACACTATCGCTGCTTCTTTAATTTATAATTATCAAACACTCATGTGCACACACTCGGGTAAAGCTAGTTACTTCACATTTAAGTAAGAATTGTCCATTAATCGAATAAAAAAATTAAAAAAAAAATTAACAAACTAATGAAGCAAATCAAAGAAAATTATTAAAAAAAAACTCTTGCTGCCAATAGTTGAATGATTGAACTCTGATTTTGTTTATTAAAAGTTATCCTTGAGCAAATAGTTAACGATTAGAACAGAATGCTTGCAAATAAAATTCTAAGTCAAATGCGTTCTCAAATATGATTGATTTTTCTTTCATTTTTTTTTCTGTTGTTTTAAATACTGAATTAAAAGTAAGCGCTTAAGTTTTCGTTTAAATTTGAACATTATATTAAAGAAAATTTCCTATATTAAGTATTTTTTATTATTTTATAAATATTTTAAACTCGAGTACACGTGAAAAATCGCTGCTTATGACAAAAAAAAAAAAAAAACAATTTCAAAAAATCACCAAGTGCAGATTGGGAAATATTTTTAGATAATGATTATGAAAGTTCTTTTCTTGGGCTACTGTTAAAGATCTGGCTATCTTGCAGGTTCATTGGTAAGATGTTGGCCACATTGTACATTGCAATAGTGACGATGATAGAGAGGGTTTAGTGCACTGCGACCCTATGGTCTGTTGCGAGTATTATTCTCCTTCCCGAAATCTAGTTTTATTATGATTCCTTTGTGGATAGGGTTTTGCTCTTACTGAGAATTTAAAAGCATATTTCGTAGCTTAGAGCAACAGTTTTTTTTTATGAACTTAAGAACGGAATAGACTTATAAGCGAGGGGTCTCAGCTTCAACCCGACGAACAAAGCTTTATAATGTTCGTCCAAATGTATAAAGAAAAATTAAATAGTTGGCGCAACATGTCTGTAGGCATCCAAGGCCTAGCTTTTCACAACCATTAAATTGTTTGAGTTTTTAATTTTGCGACGAATGTTTGTCAGACGTTCGCAGGAGGTCACAGTAGAAAAAAAGTTGGAATACGTACTTTTTCGGGATTTGAACGTGGAAGGCTAAAAATTATTAGTAATTCGCACTTTGTTGAATATATGAACAGGATGCGACATATTTTATTTCGGTATGAAAACATTTAACAACTTTGACATTTATCAACTGATTGGCTTGAGACTTGAGTAGTCATTTTCTTTAAACGCCAATTTAGTACCATTTTAACAATGAATCGCTTCACACCGAAACAACCCGCAAAAATTGCGACGCTGTACATTAAAAATAGTCGTTCAGTTTTAGTTGTGTTAATTCAACTCAAGCACAGTTTGGCAACAGTCAATGGGGAATCGATGGATATTGACTAATAATGTCTACCCACAAATGTGTGAAAACAGTTTTGGACGGTTACTGGTTTCAACAAGACGGTGCGCCATTTGCCACTCTGCAATCAATCAATCTATGCAGTTTGTGTAACAAAATTTCTCTGGACGTGTACTGTCAAAAAATGGCCACCGAGATCTTAAGATTTGACCACTGCCGACTTCTTTTTTTGGAACAAACTCTCAACTGTCATCAAAAAGTTTCTCAATTCAGCCTAAAAAAAATGAAAACTCACACAAAACGAAAATTTCCGAGAAGTAGGTCGAGGGTACCTATAAGGACCTGTTTCATTAACTATATATTTTTGTTGTTGATGATGAAAGAACAAGAAACACACGTCGTCTATATTTAGGTGGCGCCCAGCGATAGACGAAAATTGCAAGTGTGTAGAAACAAGAAAAATTGCAAAGAAAATGCACCGAAAATCGAATTTAAATAAATATTTCAAGCATGGGCATGGAGGTTTGTTTCCGCGTCATTGCACTTTCCATTTTTCATTGACACTTTTCATTTGATTTTGCTTCTGTTTTTCAATTCACTATAACTTTACCTTCCATTCGAATGACGCCTTGTTTTTGTGCGTAGCCCTGTTGTAAAAGTTATGGAAGCTTTGCGAATTGAAACAACAAAAATCAACATCGGCGAAGGTCACATTGCAATACAGAAAGTGTCAAAAATTAGTATACAAAGAAAAGTTTGTCGAAACTTCTGTAGCCGCGACTTAAACACCACTGAGCTGATAATTAGCACTTTTAGCTTCTAGGATAAATTTAACGAATATCACATGACGAAATTTTTGCTAAAAAAATATCAATTGTGACAAAATAAAAACATGGTGGCGCAAAAATAGCTTCTAAAATTGAATATTCTTTTATTCATAGTTACATTTTTTTTCCGAGTTTGGCAAAACATTAATTCGAATATTCAATACGAAAAAAAATATACAAAACAACGAACAAGAAGAAACGAATTTTGCGTTTCACAATCAATTGCGAATTGTTAGTCAGCCCAGTGTGTTAGCCGGACCCACCAAGCCCAACTCGATTTTCTTTCTTTTGGTTGCTAAAAAAAATAACAACGTTTGAACGTCAAAAAGCCACAAATAACAAACAAAGTTTTTGAGTTTTTTGAACCATAGCACATTTAGCGAAAAGTGATGGGAAATGCACAAATGTTTATACAAACAAAATGTCCATCATTTGCTTGACGTAGTCTTGCGCGATAAGGTGAATTAAATTGCGTGCTGCATTCAAAAATAAAATAATTATAAATCACAGCGAAATAACGGGTGATTTTTAAGAGGTTTAGAACTTTTTTAAAAAAAAAAACACAAAAAATTCGAAAAATGAATGAAATATTTATTTGAATCGATAGTTTGAACCTTGCAATTTAATGTTTAAAGATAATTTCATGCAAATGTTGACCGCGGCTGCGTCTCAGGTAGCCCATCCGCTGAGTCCAATTTTGGCATACTCTTTTACACATATCGGCCGGTATCTCACGAATGAATGCATGGATGTTGGCTTCCAGTGCGTCAATCGAAGCGGGCTTGTCCCTATACACATTAGCCTTGACATACCCCCACAAAAAATAATCTAATGGTGTCAAATCGCACGATCTAGGCGGCCAATTGACCGGCCCGAAACGTGAAATTAACTGTTCACCAAACTCGCCTCGCAATTGCGCCATTGTTTCGCGTGCTGTGTGGCATGTGGCACCGTCTTGTTGAAACCACATATCATGCAAGTCAAGAACTTCCATTTCGGGCAAAAAAAAGTTTGTTATCATCGCTCGGTAGCGTTCACCATTGACAGTAACGTTGCGATTCGCATCATCTTTGAAGAAATATGGCCCAATAATGCCGCCGGCCCATAAACCGCACCAAACAGTGGCTTTTTCGGGATGCATTGGTAGCTGTTGCAATGCTTCTGGCTGATCTTCACTCCAAATGCGGCAATTTTGCTTATTTACGTACCCATTCAACCAAAAATGAGCCTCATCGCTGAACACAATTTTTCGATAAAAAAGCGGATCCTCGGCCAGCTTTCCAAAGAGCCCATTCACCAAAAATTCGGCGTTGTGGTAGGTCGGCTGGCTTTAGTTCTTGCACCAGCTGTATCTTAAAAGGCTTTACGCCCAAATCCTTCCGCAAAATTTTCCACGTAGTGCTGTAACAAAGGCCTAACTGCTGGGAACGGCGCCGAATCGACATTTCGCGGTCTTCTGTCACACTAGCTGATACGGCCGCAATATTTTCTTCACTACGCACAGTACGTAAACGTGTTGGTGGTTTAATGTCCAACAAAGTAAATTTGGTGCGAAATTTGGTCACAATCTTCCGAATAGACTGCTCAGAAGGTCGAGAATGCCGATCATAAAATGGAAGCAGCGCGCGATGAACATTTCGAACCGAGCACGAATTTTGATAGTAAAATTCAATAATTTGCAAGCGTTGTTCATTTGTAAGACGATCCATGGTTAAATTGCAAACCAAACTGAAGCTGTTTGACAGTGACACAAGGTACTAAACACACGTCAGCTGTCAAAACCAGTGTTGCCAAAACCAAACCAGCTAAAAAATCACCCGTTAGAAGTATAACAAATATACATAGTTGGGGGAGTCGTTTTTGCGTCACCCTGTTTGTAATGCCAAGTGTCCTCACAATGCCTATTATATTTTATGTAAAAGCAACACCTTTAAAAGAGTACCTATACACAAATTTTTGCTTAAATGTAAAACTCTCAGGGACAAACACTGTCCAGGATAGATTTTTCGAACTCACGATGGCAAAATTTCCAACACTAAATAACCGATAGTGACCTACAAAATATTAATTATGAAGGTTAAAAACGATTATCAGTAAAGTCAATAACCATGTGCTACCCAAGAAAAGCCCATGATGTGTATGTGCCACTGGATACCAGGTTTCCCTTTCAACTTAATCATTTTCAAATAGCAAAAGATCCTTAACAGAGCTACTCAGTTTTAAGTGAAGCAGCGAATTTCATGTGTACCCTGCATTTTAAATGGGCCAACATAAATCATAAAAGCATTTTCTGCACAAAATCTACTGCAAACAAATCTAAGAATAAGTTTAAGTGTAGGCAAAAGTTTGCTCGCATTTTAATAAATTATTCGAGTACTAAAAAATGGATTTGCTGATTCTAATGCATTATTTGTCGTGAGACCACATTGCTCTGAAAAGTGTTAAATTTGTTTTTTTATTTTCAATTTTTGTTTTCAATGCCTTTCAGTCCGATATTATTCTTCTGGTTATGCTATGACTTTCGCTTAAAAATGCACTCACTTAAAAATGCAACTGCAAATATGTAACTCAATATGGACAATAGCTCAATTATGTTTAATTTTTTACATGTCCAACTTATTAGTTAGAAAAACAAAAACAAGAATAATCAAAACAAAGTACTGAACTGAGAATTTAAACCCAACTTAAGGCTACATCGTAACGAAACCAATTAGTAAACAATAAAAAAATATATAAAACGAAGAAGAGAAAAAAAAAAAATGAAAGAAAAAATCTCAACAAAAACCTAACTGAAAATATCGAAACTATATTCTGATCATATATGTAATATGAAAGTAGGGGGCTTACGGTTAGAACACACTTACCTGGTCTATGCTAGGTGAACGGGCGTGTTCATCTTTGTTATTATCACCACGTTTTGGGCTCTTAGGCACCCGAGAATATGGGTCCTGGGCTCCATATAAATCGGGACTAGCAACACTAAGGAGACAGACTTTTTGAACGGTATCGACAACAGCTAAACCGTATTCATTGCCATAAGCCATTCTAGAAATACATTAATTTTTCCAATATAAAGCTGTGAAAGCAATTTTATCCCATTTTGTTTTAGAGGACACAATATTAAGTAGGTTTTACTATGTTTGTTACTACTATAGGTTTCTTTTTTTTCAATTTTACTACATGGGGCGGGAGATTCTACATATTCGATATGCAAACAATCTATGACCTCATAACATGAACGATTTTTTTTTTTATTTTTTTTTTGGTTAACTTTGTACTTACAGGCCATAGCTGGAATTTATACAAAGTGATGTTATTTGTCCAGGATGACAACCCTGCGTCCAGGGGGTTAAACAAATGAGTTGCGCCTGAAAACCTGGGGGTTTTCTTTGCGCTCCTGGTCTTACCCTCAGCATGCCGTCGGTCTAAGCAATTTGTGTGGATTGTTAGGTGTCTGGAATTGGGAATTTGGCGATAGTTACCTTTTTATCATTATCCACGGCATCTGCGGTTTTTGGGGCTTGGCGAGGAACAAATTCACAATCAGGACTACCACCGTCACCGTCGTCGAAACTTTCATATTTGATTGGTATTTCCAACACCAATATTTCTGAGGTACTTTCTAACTTTCTAAACTTAAATAGTATCACGTGGCCACTTGCCCCGGCAATGCACAACCTTCTTGATTCCGCACAAAGCGTTATTATTTGTATACCCAGTGGATCATCGTCCGCATTGTCTATTGATCGAGCTTTCGGCCGTTCGAAAATTTTCCCAGTTTTCAGTTTGTATAAAATCTGCAATGGAATTTTGAAATCAGTTAATTTTTTACATATTTGGAAATATTCGCCCTTAAGTTCAAAATTGGTTCCAAAAACTATTACAAGTACCGCGCACTTTTTGTACATTATAGTGGAGTCAACTTTCCGAAGATTGTCAACGCGACCAGCGTCTTATTGAAAGTATAGCTCCTCATATGTGAATGAGAAATAGATGACGTAATTTGTTTTTGTTTCGCATGTGGAATTCACTTAATTTCGTGAACGTGTAGCTCGTTCACGGATGTGGCGATTCGACCTGAGCCCTTATTACGAGCAGCGTTGCCGTTTGGCCCCTTTAGGAACCAAAAGTCCTCTTTTTGAGCCTCAGGACCCATGGCCCCCAGTTTTTGAAAAATTATCAAAATGGCCCCGTTTTAAGTCTAAGTAAGATTTAATTTCTTATTAAACGAAGAAGCGTGTAAACATATGAAAAGAAGTGTTCCGTAATGAATAAAATAGCTTTTTGTTCAAAATAAATGTTTAAATGCTGTTTTCGTTCTGTTTTGTTGCTTTATTAGTATTTTATGTGAAAGCCCATTTTTCGACTCGGGCCCCTTTTTAGTCCCCTTCTTGAAATATTTCAGCGGCAACGCTGGTTCCGAGTAGGAAAGTTCGGATAATGGTGACGCTTAGCGTAGTAGGGCACGAAGAAGTTTACGAATGGTATATTTAATATATGTGTATCCAAAACTGTCAGTGGATTTTCAAGGCTGAGAAGTAACATCGGAAGCAGAACAATATTATTTAAGACAAATCTACTCATGAAATCGGAGTTAATGATATTCAAAAGCGGAAAATACACAACCATGTTTGTCCTTATGTGTTTCAAGTATATAAAACATCTCCTTTAAATAGTTTTAATAACAAAACAAATCAAATCAAATCGCCTTTTGAAAATATATAATAACTAACCAAATAGCATCCAGTAATGTTAAGATATGGTATTTCCGAACTCTATCACATTCCTCCACGGTTTGAGCGGTTGGCAGCATTTATTTTATATTTTTTGTATGTTTTTGCAAGTCACATGGATTCTAAATTGACATAGAATCGATGGGAAAACTAAACGGTGAATTAAAAAAAAATTGAATGAGAGCCAGCGGCAAGACTTTTGCGAGTTGGGGGTCTCAGTATTGTCTCTGGTTTTACTCGTAGCAAGCAGTTATTTGAAACGTATGAAACGATTTTTTTAAGTCGAGGTCTGAAGCAATGCGCATTTTTATTCAGTTTTTGAACTGACTCTCACATTCCAGCAGTAAAATCATCTCACAACATGAAAGAATATGAAAACGCACAGTGCACATATGCCCCCTTCCAGAAAAATGTTTTCTTTTTTTTTGTTAAGATTGAAATATGGAAACTAGAAATGTCTCTCAATTATGAGTTTGATCTGTTTTTCTTTTTAAATTTAATATTGTCGTCTCTGAAAACAATTGATAGAATAATTGAATAATTGCATTTTTGATAGTCATATTTGAGCTTTGTTGTTTTTGGCTCGAAGATATTTAAAGTTTGGTTCCCCCATACCTCTTATTAAATCTGGCAGCACTGTTTGTGATGCTAAATAGAGTACTGTCAAGCGATATGGAACTTGGACGACAAGACTCATCTCATGATTAATGGAGGAAATGTAATTCTTGCTGAAAAGCAATACTTTTGACTATATTCACCCACCAGCGAATTTTTGAGAATTAACCTTGACCGGTCCAAACCAAAGTAGGAACAAGCGATTATGCAGTTTAAAGAACATTTCCTTTATGAGTTCTTGAAAGTTCTGTGAACTAAGTTTTCGTTTTTCGAAATTTGACAAATATTTGAGATTTTTTTGATACAATTTATACAAATTCAAACAAGCTTCAACCAACCTGTAGTGAGCCAGCTCCGGCATCCCAAAATTTTACAGTTCCATCCTGATGGCCGGTTATCACTATTTCCGAGTAACTACAAGACGCCGGTGACCATTCTCCTCCTGATACAGGCCATTCACGATCCGAAAATCCCGTTCTTCTATTTGCGGTACTTCGACCAACCTGTGAACACATCAAATTACTGTCACTTGGCGATTTTCTTATCACGTTATACTGGCAATTACTTACGGAATAGAAAGCCGGAACTAAGTCTGATGGACAGTCAGCTAAATAAGTGCAACATGTAACAGGTGATTCATGTAAGTCCATAGGATAAGGCGATTCGAAACATGGAAAACCGGGTGTTAGTAAATCTATTAAAACTAAGTCGTGTTGCAGCAGTACTGCTATGGCATATGGTTCCTGCATTTCTGAAACGATCAACCATTCAATTGTGTTTGTGATTCGTTGGCATCAAATTAAATGCGTTTATCGCTGGGGAAATGGCTTTTATCGATCTTACCACTCGTCCAAGGACTTTCACAGAGGGTAACAAAATCTACAACGGGATGCTCCATTTCCAAAACTGTGGTCGATTTTCCTTGCATTACAGTTATACAGGGCGATTTGCCACCCTTCTCCATTGACAATCCGCCCGAAAATATCGTGTACGTCTCACTGGAACGAAATTAAAATCAATAGGGGTGGTTTTGGTAAGCGTGACCTACATTTTGTTTTGCTGCTGTTGCGTTCGCAGTTGGACACATGTATGCGGGGTGTGTATATGAAACTATATGAATTTAGCGTAAACATGATTGTACGCTTTAGCAAATTAATTTATACCTTTCACATTACAAAATAATACTGTAATCGGTGCTAATACTTTAAAGAGGAGTGCTTTTGTCAAGTCGTTTTTTGAATGCGCCCCCTTTTTTTAGGAGGCTTCATTGACTTTTGTAGGTGTTGCGACTTTTATTTCGAAACGTTCGTTAAGCTGCAGTGGGAAACCAACTACTACACTGTTAGGTTGATCTGAGGGAAATGTCGAACTCTAGTCAACGCAGAAATTTGGCTAGGCTATCGTACTTAGGTTCGGTGTTGGTTCCACCTCTTACACCTACCTGTCGTTATGGCATTAAAATACTGAAATAAATAAATAGTCAGCGCTACAGGTCCGTATGGGCTTACCTGTTACACGAGTTCGATTTGAGTGGATTTTTATTTTTGCGGACAACATTAAAGTGACCCACAACTTTATGACGAGTCCAAATGGTTAAAACGAGGACGGTTAGACATTAAAAATCTTAAAAAGTAATTTCTAGGGATCGAACGTGTGACTGCCCGCTCAGTGGTGCAGCATACTAACCACTTACTTAACTCGGAGAGATAATAATTATTTTATCCCCAAAATGTATATTATGTGCGTTATTTTTTTTTTGAGTTAGATTTTCTGCAAGAGGTTACAAAAAGACTTTGAAATGTTTCCACATTTTTTCGAAAACGTACTCTACTTACGACATGGAGGGAAGCTAATAAAAATAAGCTCGAAAATTCATGGCAATTTATTTGTCTTAAGGAACATGTTCTCTTGGCTTTTTATAATTCTTATACGAAAAGTGTTAGCAAAACTAAAAGCTGTCACTATCCCGATCTCCGATGAAGTCAAATATCTGGGAATAATCCTCGATAAAAATCAAAAGCTTCTTGGTCCAAGCATGTTGAATCGAAAACCGATAAAGCGTTTTCAACTCTCAACGCAAAGGCGATTTTGGCAATACATAGGGCTTATCTCCTAGTAGGGTCCTTTGGATCTATACGGCAATGGCAAGACCACTTCTCTCATATGTGTCGGTTGAATTGTGAAACTGGCTTTCGCGGAAACGTGTTAATGCCTTCAAAGAACGGTTTGTCTTGGATGCACAGGGGCCTTCCCTGGCACTCCGGGCTCTGCTCTAGATGCTATGATGAGCATATATATTTTTTTATACTTGGGTTTTTCGTGAACATCTAAGCTGTTCATCACTGAAGCTCTTTCTCATCTTTCTTCGAAAGACGGGAAAACTGAGTACAATAATGTAAGGTGTCTGTTTGGCAGTACAATGGACCAGTAGTTGTGTCTGAGTGCTCCATCGGATAGTAACAACCTCCGACAAAAGAAGAGAAGCTCTGAGTCATGTTTTTGTTCTTTCTAGGTTAGAATCAAAGGTTCTTCAGATCGGAGAGGTGCTTTCCAATCACTCTATATGATTTCGTTATCTTGGACAAGTGAATAAGACTGACTTTCAGACCAATGAAAGATGTCTTTCATATCAAGTATCTTTTCGACTATTTAGGTTGGAATCAAAGGCTTATTGATCTGATGGCGAGTGAGTTTCCAATCACTCTAAATGTTTTCGTCATCTTGGGAAACTGGTTTAAACTGATTTTGTGAATAATGGCCCTCCAAAGGTTCGCTAGTTAAGGTTCTTTAAACCTTGCAAATACAAACTGGATAGCAAGCCATCAGTCGAATAATTTTGGGATCAAGACTTAGGTGATGAGGGTTCTATATACAGAATAAGTGTTTCTTAAATAATTACCTTTAGAGTTTGAAAAAGCAACAAGTGAAACGTTTCTGTAAGTTTTTTGATAACGTGAAGAGGAGGTAAACTCAGACCCTTCAAATCACAGTGCTTGTGAAAGGCCAAGCTACCAAAAGAAAACGCCCGCCACCAAAAAATTAAGCAGGCGCATTCTTTTATGTAACTAGCGACGCTGAGGTTCTTTCAGAAATGGTGTCAGAACTCAGAATGTCAAATACAAATTCAAACGCTTATATTGACTCGCAGGAGAGCCTCTGAGTGGCGTAAACATTACTGCGAGTGACGTTGGTAATCTATCGAACGATGGGAACATGTTGTGGATTTATCAAAACTCAAAACAAAATTTGTTTGTGTTGTTGGCGGTTTTGCCCTCATTCAAGGCGAAAATCATTCCCCTCGCTATTTTGCCTACATTTACAAAACGTGCCATTCACAACTCGCTAAGTTCTGCCATTGATGTCAATGCTCAGACAAAGTGTTCCTCTGGTATTGAGTTGTGAGTTTTTGCAAGCATGATGCTTAAGTAGTTACATGACATCTCGTGAATCGTGATGTCAAAGGTCTTGGTACATAACCCAACTATTTCTTCTTATGTGCTACTGGGATTTTCTGTAGTTGTGAATATTTCCCCATAGTGTGAATATTTTTGGAATGACAAACTTGATTGGATTCACTATCACTTCGACTGGACTAAGAAACCATCTAGTTTAGCAGTCTCCGAACGCGGTTTGTAATTTTGTATATAGACAAGACTTTTAATAAATACTGACAGCGACAGCTGCATTCAATATTTTCCCACCATGTGGGGATTTATCTGATTTGAGACTTAGAAAGTTCTTAATATTGAACTGAAGTTTTTGAGCAACCATTCCTTTCATAACCCACTATTTCTTTTATAAATGTTTCGAGGAGGTAGTGCCTGACTTTACTTTTTACCCTCAGTCCAATAATTCCGAATTCGCTTTCGTTCATTTAATTGGATTTTATTTAATAGCACGCGCAGTGTAAAACTCGCCCGATTTTTGACTTTCAAACCCTTGTAATTGATTTCTGGTTGTGGGCGATGTATTTTCCTAAACACAGAAAACAAATCAGTTCCCCTGCACCCATCAATAACGCTTCTACAGCAAGTACCAATATATTTCACTCGAATTCTTTATTAACTCATCTGCCGGTGGAGCTTCTCGGATCTCAGTGAAAGGCCATCTAAAATTCTACCACTTAAGGCACTGCGAACTTACCCCAGTCGCGTCGTTTTCAAGTCGACTTTATGTATAGGTTTGCATGCCTCGGGCTTTCCGTCCTTGTTTGTTTTTGCTGCATGCAGTGAATTCAGAGCCACATAAAATATGCAAATAAAAAAATAAAAAAAAAGTGGATAAAGTTAATTAATCTCTCGTTCCGATATACTGCGGGCTAATTTTCTCCCCACACAGAGGTTGATTGAAAGAGAGGTATTACCGTGTGGAAATGAGTGTATCTGCGGTTTGGGACACGGCCTCAGCGGCCACGTACACAATGAACCGTCGGTGTGAGATGATACGAAATGCTTTCCTTCATGATGCCAGGCGATCGATCTTAATGGTTCGGGAGATTGCCATCGGATTTCAGCGCTTTTATTTCTCAAATCCCATTGTACGATAAGACCACTTTCGAAAGCAATTAGCAGCTGTGGAAAGAGAGGGAAATACCTTTTTGAAAGAAGTGCTCAACGCAAATTACCCGTTTTTTTTTTGTTTTTGTGTTTGTTCATTTTACTTTATTGGCATCCAATGGATTATCAGATAATCCTATCACAGCCCCAGGGTGAGTGGTTCGTATACTGAAAAGAAAGGAATAAAATTGAATTACAATTTGGTGTTGTGTGTGGAAGGGTATTTATTTTTATATTAGGAGAAGTTTAGTTGTCAATATGGCTTGACAGACAGAGCCAATAATATACATACAGACGGTACAATTAGCAGAATGTTTCTATCAGATAGCAAAAATAATAATAAGTTTAACCCTGTCTTACAATTTTTGTTGTAAAAAAATCGTTTCTTTTCTTTTGCTTTAACAAAGAAATTTATCAATTTGGTCTTAATCTTTTTGTCAAATTAACAAAAAAGAAAAAAATATTTTTAATAATATCGGAGCAGTTTGTCAGTTCGCAGTTATTGTGTTTTCTCAAATCGACAGCAAATATTGTTAATTGTGATAACGGATCGTTGACTTAACGAATCGTATCCAGTATGTTCGCATAAATGACACCGTCTCGTTACCAATTTATGTTACCTCTGGAGTACCACAAGGTAGTGGTTTAGGCCCTCGGCTCTTTCTTTTATTTATAAATGACATTGCTGGCTTGTTTTTGAGTTCCCAGTGTCTAATATTTGCCGACGATTTGAAGGTGTTTCGACATATACGTTCGGTTCACGATTGTATTCTTTTACATGAGGATCTTGAACGTCTTTCCATATGATCTCCATCTCAATGTCTCTAAATGTCAAAGCCTTTTTTTTGATCGTAACCTCTCTCAAATACACTTTACGTACGTAATCCATAATACCTGTGTGCACTATTTCATCCAAAAAAAATCTTGGAGTAATTTTTGACGCAAAACTTAGCTTTTGCAAGGACATTTAGTCTTTGGTTGCCAAAGGTAATCAGATGTTATAGGTTTCATATTGCGGAACTTTCAAGATCCACCTACTTTTAAATGTTTATTTTTTGCATTTGTCCGATCTCATCTTGAGTACCTACTGCAGTATAGTATGGAATCCATTTTGTCAAGTACATTCTATTAGAATGGAGAAAATCCAAAAGCGTCTTACTTGAGAAGCCTTTCGTAGACTAACTAACTTACTGATAGAATATTGAAATGCCATCTTACGAGACGAGGCGTAAATTATTTGGTATCTTACCTCTTTTTAAACGTAGACAATATTTTTCAATTATGTTTATTCGTGATTTGATAAATGGACATATCGATCGTCCTTTCCTATTTTCATAAATTACATTTTATGCTCCTGCGAGAGTTCTTAGAAATCGTTTTTGATTTTATGTACCAATTTCTACATGCCTTAGGAGGGAATCCAATAAATATTCTAGTATATTTGATTTTCATCTTGGCAGGGATTCATTTCGAAATAAATTAATTCTGTTCTTAGGCTTTGGTGGTCGTTTTTAGGTAATTAGTTGTTTCTCGTATTTTAGTTTAAGTATTAATAAATGAAACACAAAACAAATAAGTTTAATAATTAGATTTATTAGGAAAGAATAATCATACCAATTATTATATTATACTTATGTATATTACAAAAAAATTTTTTTTCTGCGTCCTTGTAATATTCCTTCCACCTCGTTTAATGTCCTTCCAATAATCACAAAGGCATTCTGGGAATCTTTAGTCTCATCACTCTCACTGTTTTGTTGGTCGGTATTAAAACTGCATGCAGCAAATAAAACACGGCGGCAAATCGGCCATTTATGTAGAATAAGAAACAAATACGTTTGTTGTAATATACGTACGAGAATACAAAAAAAAAGGGTTTGGTCGATGAATCAGTTAACAACTTTTAGCTATATACCTTTAATAGTTCCTATGCGGCTTTCTTTTGTTGAAGCAAGGTTTAGTTCAGCGACTATGTCCTCATCCATTTATTTAGTTCCGAAATATATTTATTTTTCACTTATATCAGATATTTTTATGCGCACGAATAAAGAACTTACTTACTGCTTATTTTCCGTGTCAAAATACAAATGACCCCATTAATAGCATTGTGTTCAAAGCAGTTCAATATTTAAAATGAATTTTTATTGATTTAACACGTATGTTAAAAGCAGTTTTTTAGTGGGTATACGAAACAAATAAATGGTGTAAGATTAATTTTATTTTCGTGTTTTACTTCGCAAAGGTTCAAACTAAACAAATATTTTATCCGTCTAACAAAATATTATTCAAATTGATAAAACGTAAGACGTAATCATAGATTTTATTTATCATTACAAAATTTTGTTCTCAATTCAAAAAAAAATATTTTTGTTAAATTTTTACAATAAATTTTTTTCAATATTACCTATTATTTTATTTTCAGTGTAGGTAATGCACAAAACACAAATGTCCTTGCAAATATACAATGCCACCCCGAAAGCTGTGCATTAATTTGTTTTTATATTTTATTAGATCAGTAACAGAAGTTTGTACTTTTAAGAGAACAACTCTCTCATCAAGTGAAGTAGAATCCCTGAAATGAGGAAAAATGGCAACTTGGCAACACTGCCTAGTTAGCTTTTCAACACAATTCGTTTCTGTGAGATAAATTTGTAGTATTTTCACCCTTTTAAAATAACTGAATTAAGAAGACTCTCGATTGGCAAATGTTCTCAGGAGGTCGAAAGAGGAATTTCTCTCGCATAGTACTCCGCCCCAGCAACCGCAGATAACGAGGAGCGAGTACCTACGCTATTTGGTGGATATCGATGCTTTCAGTACCAAGCGGATTACAGAATCTAAATACGTACTTGCAAATAAAATTCCCACAGATTTGTGTCTCCACAGTAACACAGAATAATGATAAATATTCAAACACATCATGAAGCGATTTCACTTATCTTCAAAAATGTCAGCTTAAATCCCAGCTGATGTCTTCCTTTTGCTCTTGTTTATATCCCGGATCTATCCTTAATGGGTGTCCCCGTTACACTAAATCGCAAGTCGAAATATTTGAATTTTGCATTATTTTGCTATTTATTTCTGGGTGGCTCATCTCCCTTAAGAAGATTATTGATTTGCTTGCACTGTCAGCACGTTTGCCTCTTATCAATGAATAAGGATGCTCAGATCTAACAGATACTGCCAGTAAATACGTACAAATTTGTATTTGGATTCGTAAAACGATCGGTATTTCTGATTTGCATATTAATGGTGATGTCTGGCAGATTTAAATGGCAACTGCTCAATGAATCCATTGAATTGCTTGGTGTTGTGCTTTTGCCATTTGAAGTAGAGGATGAGGACAATTTGCTCCTTATAATGGAACTGAAACCTCAAAAGGGCTCCAGCTCCATGCATTGTCCCCATTTTTATCGTATACTTCTTGAATGAGAAGAATACTCGTATAAATTCCAAGAGAATTTCACTGATTATGTTTTCCAACCCAGAAGACATTTGTTTTGATGCGGAGTATAATGCGAGTCTGATGGAGAAAATGCTCGCAACGACTATGGAAAACTTGTTTTTATTTTTATTTTTATTTAATGGCGTGTCGCAAACTCGCAACCTCTGGCGAGACTATGAGTGAACAGCATTCAGAGTTGACCTTCCAAAGGATATAAAAATGGAGCACCTGCAAAGGCCGACATCGTTTCGATGGTATCCCACATACGATTCAGAAAATGACACTTTGCATGCGATTATAAGCTTTTGGATAAGCACGTAATGGCGGTGTACGAGCATTAAGATTGGGTGCCTCCATATCCACACCTATAACGAGACGGGAACGCATAAAAGGTATAGAATTTATTTCGGTGGCGGAATTGCTTGACATGTTTTTTCTACGGTTTATTCAGTTTATGTTTATTTAGGGTCACCATGTCTGGTGGTTATATATTCACTATTAAATGAGAAAGATATTGTTTTCGTACACAATTTTCAAACTCGATATATACACGCAGAAACTTTAACCTCAACCGAGTGCGATTTTCGCTGGGATGAATGGGTTAAAATTAGCCAAGTCTCTGTAGAAAATAAATGAGTACTTGTTGTTAAAAACTAGTAAGTTGAAAAGGTTAAATGCATAGTGTTAAAAATAGCACACTTACTCAGTTGGTGTCAACCATGTTTAATGTTTACACAGTAATATCAACCAAACTGTTATTTTGGTTTTTTGTTAAAACCTAATGAGTAAATTAGTTGAAAAAACATAGTCAATTTCAAGTTTTAACCCAACGATTGGTTATTAATAGCAGTTCTTCTTATCAATTTTTAACACAATCAATGTTTGTTAAAATCTAACAACCTCTCTGTTAAAAACAACCAATAAGTCTTGTTTAAATATAACAACCACTTGGTTATTTTAAACCGCTTTACTCGTGAAAATGTAGCCCATTCAACCAACTTGGTTGGCTAATAACAACAGAGTAACTTGGTTAAGTTAGTTTGTTATTTACGACCGAGAAAATTTGGAGGGCAGTTTGCTAAATCGGCTATTTTTAACCGAGTTTCGTTTAACAAGTTAACTCGGTTCTTTTTAATCCACTAACTCTGTAGGAGCTATATTAACAGTATTACTTCGTAGATTTTAACAGAAAATTGATTGATTTTAAATAAGTGAATTTAATGCGTGCAGAGGAACTTACAAAAATTGGGTGGTGAAATTCTGCCCGTCTGTCAATTGTTCTCTTTATTATATACAGATCTTTAAAAATGCATTTTTTAAGAATTTGGTTTTCTCTAGTTCACCCGACAACGGCACTAAAGATTTTGACCAAAGTGAGTAGTTACAGTGAAATTGATGTTTTCGAAATTCTTGAGTCTTTAATTTTCAATTCGAATCACCGAAAACAATAATTTTTGAAAGTGTTCATGCAGCATGTGCATTGTACATCCTCGGAATTATTATTTTCATTACATCAACGAATTTGGGCGGAGCAAAGTTATAGAAGACGAATAACGATCACTTTTCCTTTCGTTTTAGCCGCCCATCCAAGCCAAAGTAGCTTACTATGAACTAAATAGGGATAGTTTAACTGCAATAAAGGCGAAATAAAATGAATAACCTAAATTTAAATGTTTGCGGAATTAGCCAATGGGCTATATATGCTATATCCCGCCAACCGTTCACAAAAATATTAAAGAAAGATTTGATAAATGAGCCTGGGGTGGCGGATCCCATGTTAGAAGCTTCAAAAGATTTCCACACACCCTCGGAAAAAAGAAACCTGAAATTATTCAGTTCAAATGCTATGAATATCCTTATCTAAGGTCACGCAGCGAACAAAGTTCTGGGCACAGCTAGAACCATGTACATTTGATAAATGGATGTATTTTTTATTTAGTCGCTACTTCCAGCTGTTCGTATTCGCAGCCCATTAACTATGCACTCAGTCGGCCTTGCTAGTAATCAAACGCTAATGATGGTCTATTAGTTTTGGTTAGGTGGCAGCTTGAATGAAACGGTATCAACAAATAATTTCACTTTTACTCGAACATTTGTCAGAGTGGTCAGGTGAAAACAATCATAGCATTAACTATAATCTCCTCTGTATAATGTAACTGGGGCCTTCAGCCACTAATAATCTAGTACATTTTGTTAACCGTAAGCCACTGCACTGCACTTTGCATTTATAACTTTGCTGGTATAACTTTCCTGGTTCTTTTTCAAAAGCAATAGTTCATTAAAAATGAATTATTATTCATTTCGTGGTATCAAGTTGGTAGAGCCGGTATTTGACACCTGCAGGTATTTGACATTTGAAGAGTCATAACATTAGTTGAATGCTAAAATTTATCATTATAAAATGTAGGTTAGAATATTCCTTCATTCGACATACGAAACTTTATATTTTTTAGAGTAGGCCAGTCTCGTACAAACTACTGTTGATGAAGAATCAATTAATGGTTTAATGTCAGCAAATGTCATTTTAACTTATCAGTTTATTAATTGAGAATATATTTATTAATAGATAAATAAACAACTAAATATAGTGTGAAAAAAACAGCCTAGCACCTAGCTACATATTTCCAAAAGATATATTGGACAGAGGAACTGTGTTGATAGAGATGAGATGACCAAATGCCAACAGGTAGGTACCTACAATTCAGTAAATTCTCAAAATATTTCAATTCGTATTGTCAGTTATAACGTAAAGTAAAGACTAAACAAAAGCAAACTTCTAGTCTAAGCTTTATTGTATTTGTCGGTGCCCAGTTCGCAAAAAAAAAAAATGAAAAACAATTCCTTTGACAAGCATCAGTGTATTACGAGTAGCATTGCTAACTTTTAATTTGGTTCGTAACACATTCTTAATCAATTCAGTTTGAGTAAAAACCCTTTTGGAAGGCACTGCAAAGTTCCTACAAAATCTTTCAAATGAGGATAGATATACATACCTACATAGCTTCCCCCAAAGAATTTTTTAGACTGAATATCTACCAAAAGTCTTTAAGATTTTCCACCTTGTGTAGAAAGTCTTCAAAAATTACAAGCATCCATATCCATTCGGCCTCAAAGTTGCTTTAATTCTCCTCTTTTAAAGTTTTCCTCGGAGTTTTCACAACAGAATCTATCAAATAAACGAAGTAAATGTCGCAATGACGCCATCTGCCAGCACGAAATAAAGCATGCGGAATTCGGCAGCCTCTCTTGGCATGCACTTTATCTTCGATAAAATTACGATTAAAGTTATCGATATCGATGTGAATGGGTGAGTTCGTGTTTATTAATATTTCTCTGACAGTTATTGTTTTCGATTTAAATAAAATGAATGCGTTCCGTTCATGAATATAAAACACTTCGATCGAAGTGACAACGACACCGCTGCTGTAAAGTGAACACTGAAAGCACTCGATTACCTATGACTCAAGTAACTTTATATTCCTAGGCCTAATGTACTCTAAGTTATTGTTCATTCGACATAGTTTCGCTTACCGAGGACAAACTGGTTACTATTATAGAGAGATTTAAGATTCATAAAATGTATCCACTACGACAGTAATGTAGTGGCGGAAAGTGTTATTTTTCCTTTTATAGCTAAATTTGCTCGCACGTGCGAAACAAGATTACGCTTCAGGCTTAAGTAGCATTCAGCGGAAGACACTTTTACCACTTCGACGCTGGTGGAAGCTGCAAGCTCAGTGTGTGTAACAGGACAACATTTCCGAAACCCCATTTCACTGGTGGACTTTACTTCGGCAACAGAAAAAAAAAAATTCACCCGCAACTACTTCGATGCGGTTTCGTTGGATTAACGTTTACGAAAGATAAACCCCCTTGTGGCTTGTCACGTCCATGGAATATATCATCAATACACATATCAATTACGTAGGCTGTCCTTTGTCCATCAACTGAGAGATGAAGCTCAAATGAGTATTGATGAAAGAAGCAGTTATTTGCCACCCCCTTGACGTGTGTTTTGGATACGGTTTACACAGCTTTCCCATACCGACAAAGGCAGGGTAGGATTATAAATTCACTTTGTTCTCTGAAAATTGAATTTGGGTTTGGACAGGCAGATTAATACCTTTGATGGATTAAAGTTATGAAAAATCTGTCTGTTTGGGATAAAAAAAAATATCATAATTGGAAACCGTTCATCAAATTTAAAGGTTTTTTTTCGACAGTGTGTTAGGTATATGATGGAAAGCGATCTGTAGGAATACATGACGGATGTGGGACTGTTTGATTGAATTTGTTTTTCAATTGATGTCGTTAGGTATTCCTATCGTATTTACAAGCTATTCGAAAAGCCGAAAGATGTAATATTAGAAGTGCGACCACGACGATGTAAAGTCGAGTCCATAAAATGGTTGAACATCTCCAACCAAATGACTATAAGATGGGACATGAAATGAAAAGGTATAGTAGCGCAGTATGAACGAGTCCGTTCTTTTCACTGCTATTTTAAAAATCATAGAATTAGTAAAAAAGTGGAAAAATAAAAATTCGCTTTCGTTATGAGTCCAGCTTTATTTTATAGTTTTATCCGACATTGAATTCAAAACTGTTAAACGGCTCAAAAAAGTAAATAAGAATATGTCAAAAAAACAAACAAGTGGAGAGAATATTGATCAACTCTTTGAAATACATCTATAGTCGTGAATTTAACACATTCATTCATTTACTTTAGGAACTATTTATTTACTCATATTCGTGGTGGAATAGACGAAAAACTATCACGATAAAGATGCGAATAATGCTTTGAAAATCCCTTCACGAAGATTCACGCACCATTTGTTCTGCACAATGAGTTTTAATTTTTGCAATTTTTCCCGATAGCAAGGACTTTTCCTTTATCGATTTACGTAATGGTTGTCATTCTTTTTTCATTGTCACTGTAGGCGAATGGGTTTTACTGTCACATTCAAACGTTGTATGTGGAAAAATCTTAACGTGTAATTAATGGATGGAGCTCTGAAAATAAAATACGAGGTAATATTGACAAAATTCTTTTTTAAAATTTCTTTAAAAACTCATTTCTGTTCAACTGAAAAAAATTTGTTTGTTATAAAAAATAAAGTTTATCAATACTCCGTTTCATTAGTTTACCTTAGTTTCGGATGGATATTTCATAAATTATAAACAAAGTTTTTGTTATTTCCATACAAAACGGGACCAAAAATAGCTTTTGCAAACGTTTGTAGAATTGACGATATAGAATTGGATATAAATTGGCAAGAATTGCAATTTGGTAATTAATTATTTAATATGCATTTTATTTTCTTAATAATTAAATAGATTAAATTTGACTTTAACGCTTTGTTCCCGGGTTCTTCAACCTAGACTAACAGACGCAACTTTGAATATTGAAGGAGAAGGATATGACTAGGACTACATCTAAATAAATAAACAACTCGATAAATTTCTTCGCAAAATCAACAGTATTTTGGTAAATTTAACAAAATATTTTCATTCGCACAGATAAACAATTTTTGATACCATAACAATTTTTTTGTTATCACAACAAAATCTTTGAGGCAAGATAAAACTTATCAACTTGTCAATCGGAGAGAAACATTTTGTTAGACTTATAAGTATATTGGCAAAAAAATTGTAGAATTAACTTTCATTTTTATCAAATATACGAAGGCTTTATTTTTTTAGCAGCTAAGCTCATGATAGACTCGGTCTAGGTGGACTAAAATGTTCAATTAAGAACATTTTATGTAAACGCAACAATTATTCCTGAAACACACGATATACAACACATGATATTAGAATACCCGCAAGTGGAAGTTGACCTCAACCAACGTGAAGTGCGCAACTGGATCAGTGATGTACATCAAAAAAAAAAAAACCTACCACGGGTGCAGGTACTGGATACGGTTAGTTAAAGATCGCGCTTATTAAGGACCCCAGCTCCACCACGGACTGTAGCGCCACCTCAGTAAGTAAATCGTTGTTTAAAAAAAGCGATTAAATACTTGTTGAACAACAATGGCGGATCTCTGTTAATTCACATAAACCAACTGAACATACAATAAACATCAGCAGAAAGCAGCTCATTCTTTTCACAAAGGACTTACTACTTACATATTTCATAAAAGTTAATGCGCTCTCTGCACATAGTGAGACTACGACTTCATGTACCTACAGCTACAATGGCCATCGCCATAGTAGAATTATCTGAAACGGAAAGAATGCCTGATGCCTGAGACTGAGTACGATGTGATGATTTGCACTCATTTAACGCAACAATAAATCGAGTTAAAAGCTGGGCATTTAAAATCTCTTTGTGGAATATAACAATGCTCCATTATATTTTCCTATTTGTGTATGCCGGCGATGGCGGATGAGTGGCTGTGGATGAGGGAAGGGGACAAACTCCAATGCCTGCTATGCCAAGCAAATTCACATTCAGATTTATCGTTATACCCTTTAAAATGCCATATACACACCAACACGAGAAGAAGATACAACAATGCGCACACGATATGAACGGGATAAGGCATAACGGGTACTAGTCCTAGGTATTAGTATCTATTGCATTTGGCGGCCGCAAAAAATGGGTCGATATTATTTGCAAAGTATTAACCCTGAAAAATAAAAATCAATTCCACTTGCACTCGACCTTTGCCAACCGACTTGGTCTCACTGTGAGAAGGTGCTATTAATAACTACTTTTTTCGAAGTCAATGTAGGTATGTAGACGTATTTGTTGGTATAAAAGTAATAGACGGATTTAAAGAGGTTTAAAGTATTTGTTCGTTTGATTTATTTTCTGGCGTATTTTTGAAATACATTGCTGTTAATAACTTTTATCACTCGTTTTGTATTAGAAAAAATGTTGGCGGGAGTTAGAATGCTATTGAGCTTTTTTAAGTCATTTAGACACTACTTTACGAGACTTTTAAGTTTAAAATTTTGCGACGTATTCCCCAAGCATTAGGGTTTTATATACCGATGCTAATTAATAATATTTGAAAAATCTTTGATGGCAACATCGATGCTGCTTAAAACAATGGTAACGCCAATGTAAATATCAACTCATACTCAAAACTATATTAGGTATGTAAATAGATATATAAGTCAGGCCACACTAAGCGACCGTATGTGTAACAGTTTGCAAATGCTATAAAATACTTCTTATCTGACGGCCGAGAGTCATTCTTGTCTGTCAGGTAGCTATAACAACACAATTTTCGATGTAGGTCTTTCCTGGGACAACTCACACTGTGCGGTGCGTTGTTGCCAGTTGTGTGTTTCTAGTTCGATATCTCGTAAAAGTTACATGAAAATTGGTCTTTTGTGGCAAGGAGCGTTGTCCTGTTGGAGAATAAATGACTGCCCGATTAGTCTATCGCCAGATGGTAATGCGTTATTGTTTAAAGTTTGTGGTGGATCATCGTTCTATCGATTAGATGCAAATTTGCACCACTGTTGGACGGTATATAGCCCTAAAAATATATCAAACCCGCCACCAAGCTAACTGGTCTGGACGGCTGGTGAGTATTTTTCGCGAGCTCCATGAAGCTCAAATGAACTCTCTTCCGTCCATAAAATCCGGTTCAACACATTATTTTTAGACTTGTTTCAATATTACAGGATGCTTGTAAAAAGGGACGATTAAAAGACGTCGATTTGGTTTGACTTCAATTTTAACAGAGAGAGGAAAAGGTTAAGATTGACAATTAGTTCAAATAGGTTATGAGAAAGAAAATGTAAGAATGTAGTATAAAAGTAATAGACCACAAGTATGTTATATGTATAATAAAATTCGTTACAAGTTCAGACAATTAGATTTAGGTAAGCTTTAACCACAAATAAGTAAGCTAGGTTAAATTAAATGTTTGGAATTTCAACAAAACTCTCTGGCGAATTGCATTCTCTTTATTGTGCAATTTCGTAGTCATATACGGTACTTTTCTTACAGAATATGTATCCAAATCGAGTTCAGCAGGGCGACTTTGAACTATCCTTTAGATACTCGGGTTTTCAGCCTATTTCTTCGAGAATTTTGAGACTTAAACTTGGATCCTAAGTAAACTCCTCCAAAATATATTTACCAACCTTCTAACTTTTTCGCTATATTTTTTTTTGTGTTTTAGGTACTCAAGGGAGGTAAATTTTGTACAGAGGTCGTTCTGTAATGATTATTGATTTTAATGTTTACAGTTTGCTTCTAAAATTTTTGTTCTTCTCTTATTTTTTAACAGAAAGACCGGAATAGTATTTTGCTCCAAAAGCTACTCGGTCTTTATATTTGACTCTGTCATTTTGCTCATCTATATTTAATTATTTGTTTAGTCAAACGATAACAGTTTTTTCGTCAAACAAACTTTGAAAAATGATTTGTCAAAAAAGTTTCGGCTGTCAAAAAATGTACAAATTTACAAAAAACACAGAATCATAAGTCACACCATATGCAATCGCTGAGTTTAAACTGGTGAATTCTGATCGACATGTGAAAATGTTTTTTTCTTGATGAATTAGACCTTTGGTTTTAACAGGACGGAGCAACGGCCACATTTCAATATCTGTTTTGGGCACCCGTAAGTAAACCATCAACCGGATGGCTCAATTAAGCGATAACATATTGCGAAATGGACCAGTGCATTTTAGAGACGCTCGTAGGACGTATCCTCTTTTTCTTCTACATACAGCGCTACATTTAAGTTGCTTCCGCAATAATGTAAGAGATTAGGCATTTTAATGAGCAGTGTGCAAGAAGTCAATTCAACATAAACATTAGTCTTGATTAAATATATATAGTTATTTAAGCAGCAAAGAAAAGTTAAGTGGAACATTAAGCACGCACAAATAAAACAACAAGCCGTGAATTTAACAGTATAACATTTTATTTCTATAGAGGATAGTCTTTCCTGCTTATTTTTTTTTTAACTAGCTTAAGTTAAATTGTACATACAAAGGACATTCCTTATACCTAATCATTTTTAACCTTTACAATTAATATTTTCTAAGACGCCATATGCAATTTTGTATGGCATTGCCATTGTGAGTTGAAAAAATTTTGCCTGGACACTAAAAATTATTATTAGTATCGCGGAAAGCGTTCAATAAAAGTAAATGTAATAACCAAATTCTACTAGATACTTTCGAGGCTAGGTACTCATTCTTGACTTCACAGCAGCAGATCACGTTGACATCTTTCTGGTGGTGTTTTCATGACACCGATTCTAGTAAACTGCATTGGTCGACATTCACTGAGCTTTTTATGGGCAGAGAAGGGCTTACTACGAGGGAAATATGTTTACATTACCTGAAGTATTACCGATCTACTGTGAAGTGTAGAAATGGACACCTCAGTGCACTTTATACAGATGATAGTACTTAACTATCAGGCAAAGATCAGACGTTTGATTGAGTTAACATTTTTCCGTCGTCAGCTCAAAAATTAGCGGCTCTCTTCGGGATGAAAGAACACAACAAATTTATTTATCAATGAAAATCAAAAAGCAGCATTCGGCATCAGTCTCGAAGGGTGAACAGCTTGCTTCAAAACTGGGTCAAGATTGGTAAGACACTAAAAAAGCCAGTGCGACATTCTAACTGTGAGGTGAAACAACACTCCTATGAATGGCAGCGATATTCGCAGCAAATAGCAACTGCCAAGGTATCTACATACTTGCGAAGATGGTAGATAGGATGGATGAAGACGTGACTGAATGTATATCTATGCGAATCCAGGGATCCTTCCAGCATAAGCGAATATAACATTCAGAAAAGTTTCAGCACTACAGAATAAACCAGGTAGCACTTAAACAGATCTTGGAGCTAATTGTAGCTCTCTGAAAATCCCTAAATTAAAGTTTTCAAATGCCTGATTCAGTTTTTTAGCTTTAGTTTTTTAGCTTTAGAACTAGGAATTCTGTTCCATAAATATCAACGGGGGCTGGTCAGCGACGTAAGTCAATTTTCTCAATGGGATACATTCCGCAGAAATATAATAAGTTCCAAAGGGGGTGGTACCTTTAAGAAAACCTCTCTTTTTTGTTGCTAAATGACGCGATTAAAAACAATCCCTTGTTGATTCCAAATACAGAATATTTGACTTTACCCAAAAATATCAACAGACTCCTCAGATGGGATGTCCACATTGAAGCGGAATTTACGACTGCTTCAGATTTTCATAGCCACTTTCAGAATTTTCACTGTCACGCTGATCAACTCCCCACAAAAAATAGCCAAACTTACTCAAGCCGGAAGCTTCCAAGTAAATAGGTAAATGGTACTTGAATAACCTTGTAAATCACAACTTAATTTAATCAAATTAAACTCTAAAGTACAGCTGAATTAAGTACATGCCTCATGCAAACACATTTGAAGTACCCTATCAACAATTTGAAATGGAGAGAAAAAAACAGATAACAAAGCATTCATCACAATATGAAACAATTTTCACTGCCACTCAACATCTCATTGATTATACAAAATTGTAACCTCGTCCTGCAGCCCTGTCAAAGATTTATTCATAATTAATGGGAGTGCCTCGTGCGAACACAGCCGGAATTAATTGAAATTCCTGTTAAAATGGTGTGCGGTGAAAAGGGCAACGCTGGCACTGTCCAGATTCGGTTATCTGGGTCCAAGCCAAGTGCCACTTGGGAGTTGGGCCCTTCGAAATCATTTTGTACTCTGTTGTTACTCTCCCCGACTGGGTCTTAATTTACATTTTATTTGACTGAACACAAAGCGATTTTCGAGTGCTGTCAAAACGACTTGTTCTCGACTGACTGCTGACTGTTCGATGAGAACACTCCACCTGCCGTCAACAGGGAATACGGGTGTCGGTGTCGGTACTCGTCCAATATGAATTTGCTTGTTTATAACCCGACCCCGGCAGTATGTGCTGTACACCTTTTCCCTGTCTGCAAGTGACCTGAAATAATGTAATCTGGGTAAATAACTTTTGTTATTATTGCTTATTGTTCTTAGTGCTACAAAGGTCATGCTCCTATGTTTGAGCGAAGTTGACCCTTTTTAAGGGCAAATTTGTGACGGTGCTTCATTAAAACTCATTTGGGGCTCAGTGCGTTTGAATAAATTTCGAAAACGGTTATTAATCTCGGTCACATGTGTGGGATATTGTGTGGAGCTCCTTGCGCTCCTGCGTTATTCTATTTATTACGGAAGGAGAGGAAAATATCCTTTCGTACTACAGAATTTACCTATACAAAAAAGCCTCCAGCATGTGTGTACGCGACGTTACGTAACAGCAATACCAGGATGCCTTGAAAACCGAATAAATTTTCTGTTGGTGCTGTTGGATATTTGTAACCATGCCTTGAAGCACACATGCGGGGACACGTTTTATATTTGTATGGGTTGGCCAATAAACATCAACAATTACGGGGGGAATAATATTCTATTGGCGAGGTGATGGGATTTAACAAAACAAAATTTTTCAAATAAAGGATACACCGTGACTTTGGGTGGTAAATATTTAAGCATACATTGAAGTCGGTGGTGATAAAAGTTTATGAACGACACGCTTATAAAACTTTTTCTAAAGGACCCTCAGAAACTTTCTACAGTGGGTTCTGGTGATTTTTTACCTAGGGAATGACTGTTAAAGTTGTGTACTCAAATTCCCTTGAAAATGTATCAAGTCCGATAGGAATGGTCGTAGTGTGAGGAATTCCACACCGGAAATGCACTGCAACATCATGACGAAGTAATGCAGTTACTTGTTGTCAGGAAGTAAAGTAATTCACTAGAGAAGGTAAGGGTTGAATTACCGTATCCTTGATCGAGTACTACTTGCCTGAATTTGTTATTGTTTTGCATGTAATATCCATAAAATTCACTGAAATATTGCTCGCTCACTGATGCGGTAATTCCATCCCAGATGAAGATCGAGTTCTAAACAGCTTCATCGGGACTTTCAAAGAACTGCTTTTGATTATATAGCTAACCACTAAAACACGTAGAAAAAAAATGTCCAAAATAAAAGATTTAGAATGAAAAAAATCTCCTACTAAGATCTGTAAAAAGGAAATCTGGATCAGCTAGAATCTAAAAAAAATTTCGAAAATGAAAAATTTAGAATTAGTATTCATTTTTGACAATTGTTACCATTGTGTTACCCTGTGAAGTTGGTACCTGCTACCTACAAGCAGATATGTACTTATGAAGGTATAAGTACGTGTTTTGTATTGAAAAATGGGTTTGTTTACGTTTGGACATACACACCTAATCACATAAAACAAGCGAAATTTATTTTCTGTTGAATCGTTATAATAAATTTCGAAATAATGTATTTTGTTATGATTATTTGCTAAATATTTGTTAATTTCAATGAAAAAGTTACAGAATGTTCATTTTATATATTTTTTTCATTATTATCTCAAAAGCAGTTTTATTTGCGAGATTTAGACTTTCGAGATTTTTGTAATTTCTAGATTTTGTCCCATTCGAGATTTTGTCCATTCAATATTTTAGTCGTTCTAGATAACGTCATGATTCCGTTGAGCCAACACAAATAAAAATTATTCACAGCCATTTCTTACCTAGTTTTAAGTCAAATGAAATATACAATGTTAAAATGTGCTTAATATATCAACATATGAAAATACTAGCGATAAAGACGAATTGAACAACATTATTTTATTCATTAATTGATTAAATTAGATTAGGTTTTATTAATTAGTAAATTGATTTAAAATCTTTACATTAAAAAAAACCATTGAAAGCATCGCAATAAGCCGATTGCCAACATTTTTTGCTATTTATTTTTTCACTGTTTATTATACTGTAGTTAGCGAAATAAAAGCCAGGGTTTTCTATCAGAATTAAAAACTTTTTAATAAAATTCTTTGCAGCCAAAGAAAAAGTGCTGCCTTGTTTCCCTGTACCTAGGACAACGTCCCGTAAAATTAAATATACATGCTGCTTTATGTAATTCGATCAATTCAAATTCTGTATTCAAAAGTGATATTAAATACAATAGAAACAACTAAAGTATAGCATTGTCGATGTGTTTGAATCAAGAATCAATCCGCAATGGTTTACGGTACACGACGTACAAAACGGAAGATTTGAGTCATTTGGTTGTGGACAGAACAGAAAGACGAATGTCTTACGTTAGCGGAATGATCATATAAAATTTGAAGGTTAACAAGAAGGATATTATAGCGAAATACAAATAAAATAGGTTTAAAAAAAAAAAAACCAAATATGTACGGAAAATATGTCCTTCATGTTGTACTTATCATGGTCTTCGACTTTTGTAGCTTGCATTTCAGGTGTTTACCCATGCTTATAAGTGTTTGTGAAAAGCATGTCAAGGTAGTTGTACTTTTAAGGAATTCGATCTGTTCGCCGTTCAAAAAAAAAAAACACATCTTTCATATCGTCTGCGAGAAGTAGCGCCTTCATAACGATCCCCGCAAAACTCAATACTTCCATGTGAGTAAGTGCGATGTCGTAAAAAAGGAGTGCGAATAGCAACTTAAAATGTATAACAGGGCCTCTTTTAATATTTATTTACTTCATACGCGCAAATAAAACACTATTCACTTCGATCACAATTTTATTTCTACGTCTGCCTTCTGTCACTGATTTACTTCGACTGACTTTTCATCTATATGAATATAATAGAGTGCAATTCAATTTAAGCATAATGCCCTTATTATTCCATCGGTAACACCTTTACATTTTTGTTTTTGATTCTTTCTTCTTACTGTTACAAGTGCAACCTTGCCTAACACCTGTCTCGCCTTAAACCAATTCGACGACGGTCCATAAGCTGCCACCAAAAAAAAAAAAAAAAAAAAAAAACTATTTGTAAGGCTGCACCTATAAAAGGCAGACACTTTAACGATTATTGACGTGATGAAAACAGAGCAGTTACTAGACTGAATACAGCTCAAAAAGGCAGTTGAGGTGAACAAAGCCGTGCGATGGATGCAAAGTCTATACTGGCTAGCATTCGTGCAAATCGAACAACTCTCAAGGAACAGACAAGCAGCACAACTGCGGTTAAGCCAGTCTCTATAAAGGACAGGATCACATTAAAACTTGCAGATGGATTCGCGCAGTTGAATTTTTCGACTTGAATGTTAACAGGTCACGAAGATAACCTTTATTGCACATGTTGCACAGGCATGGCTGATGACTCTAATGTATTGTTTCACTGCACGCGATAGCAGAAAGTCATCTCCTTCAGAAGAAACTTGAAAAGGCCTTAGGTATCTCACGATATTTACAGTTGCAGTGGCCTCCGATAGAAAGTTACTCGGCCATAATGTGATTGCAATTGGAGTAGTGGGGGATGGACATATTGCTGACAATCATGCAAACCGCTCGCTCGTGTCAATGCTAGTCAGCTCTAGTGAGGTATCCGTCGAAACGATTCGGAAGATTTTTGCTGCGAGGTATTTTTCCGATCTGTTCCGATACATAGCGAACTAACTTTGCGTGAATAAAAGAAAATTCTCGCACGTTGAAAATAAAAATCCCCAAGTAGTGTTCAACTTCGAGTGTATAAAACGGGCCTAAAAGTTCAAAGGTGAGGAAGTTCTCATTCCGAGAATCCCAGTGATCTCAACCGGTATGCCATTCGTGTTTAAGCGAATCCAACTTCCAATTCGCCATGACAATCAATTAATCACAAGGCCATTCATTGGGTGTTTGTGGCATGAATCTGGAAGAATCTCGAAGAGGACACAAAAATGTTGATTCGGCATCGATCAACTGAATTGAGCATAGCCAGAGAGTCAACCCGGCTTATTTTGTGATTGGATTTGGGTGTAGATTTATATAAGATCTTGCAACGCAAAAATTGAAGTCGGATCACCAATGACAACGCCGCGAGTTCGTTAATCGAAATATTGGCTCATCTCACGGCGAGTGATCATCCATTGGCCGCAGCGTTCCTGCTACTCGACACCACTCGATTATTTTCTTTGGGTTTACGTGAAGTCATTCGTCCATGCTAACAATAACAAGCATTTGGACGATCTCGAGGCCAACATTGTAAGACGCTTGAAGAAAGCCGTACATATTCGACAGAGTCGTCAAAGATTCGACTGACCGCTTGAAAACTGCCAGCGAAGCCATTTAAATTAGAGATGCCGCCAAATACTAATTTGGCCGAATAGTAGTAGAATATTCTCGGCATCTCTTTTTAAATAAGTTTCACATAATTTCATACTTTTTTTTAGCTCCGTGCTTAGCTGGTCACCCTTTATTTGGTCACTGCTGTCGACCAGTGAGATTGTTGGCAACCGGTTTTTATTTAAGAGGAGAGAAAAATGTTCCTGCGAGCCGTGACCGAAGAATTAAATAATTGTGGATCCTGTGTTAATGATTCATTCATTTCCCTTTGTACTTCCTCCTCTTTTATTTTTTATATATATTTCTGGATAATCTTAGTTATTACCAGGGTACCTACAAGTTGTGGTGTGGGACAGAGAACAACTGCGCCATATTACAATATGTATATTCGAGGAAATATAGACGAAAAGTTTATTGAAAAAAATAAATACTACTTACACTTCAATCGCTTTATTCCAGTTAATAATATATCCACTTAGTGCGAACGTCTCAATATGTACAACATGAATATTTCCCTTCTCGGTGCCAACATACAGCCACTTGCTTCCGACTGGCAAATGAATGCATGTTATCCTGCAAAGAGAAAAATCCGATAGTTAAATGCCAATAACCTCAAACTCAACTCAAATTAGAATTAATCAAAAAAATATTAAAGTAGACACTTGGAAAATTTTATTTGGTAATCATCAGGCAAGAGTTTGAGTACATACCTTTCTCTTTGAAATTTTAAACTTTGTACTACTTGTGGACACTTTTGGCGTATATTCCATAAATGTAGTGTATCGTCTGCTGTGGCAGTTACTATTGCACCCTCGTTCACCAAAAATTCAATGTGGATGACAGCACACGCCGAATCACCTTCATGTCGCACATGTGTATCCACACCAGGACGTCCAAGTCTGTTCAAATTAATGCAAATATCTAGAGTTAAGGAAAATTTCAGTTCTCATTATATCCCGTCGGTCTTTTGTGCAGAATATATCCATATGGATGTCCTAGAAATAGTATCGTTTGTGAAAATGTACAATTTGCTTGTGCAAATTACTCTTATACATACGTATCACATTTTTGTTTTAATATATGCTCCTGGCACAAAGAGAGCATGCTTCCCAGTTCCCACCCAGATTTTTAATGGACATGGAAATTGCATTACACTAACGGGCGACAAACCTTAGAAAGGATGTTCGTATTAATTTCTTGATATTGCCGCAACGGAAATCACGCAATTACAGAGGATTCTCTCTTGGTTCGTCTTTTTTTTACTCGAGATGGCGAAGATTTCTATTTAACATCTATATCTATGAGTACGAGGATGTGTAGTTTTAAATTGCAAGGATGCCAAAGAAGTACGAGCATCTCTAAGAATTACTTTGAAGTAAATGTTCAACAAGTCGATTTCTTATTTAATTTATTACAGGTTTCGCTGTGAGCATATATAAGTGGCTTATGCGGAAAATAAATTAACTCTGCCTGTTGTGAAGCAAGTCCCAAAGAACGGATATTGTTGACTGGCTTCCTCTCCCAGTTCTCGATAATTACTCTAACACAGAGACAAGTGAAATAAGAAACTTGATGTAATTATTTTCTTTGTTGATGATGATATTTATGAAATCACTTGCAGCATCGTCAGGACCTGCTTTTCGAAAGCAAAGATAATTAGAGAAACTACAATTGTTGTCATGGTGGGGTTTTGTTGTGTATAGCTGCAGGGATGCATACAAAAAACTTATTGAGTCAAAGACAGCCATCTACAACTGAGTGTAATGCTTTGTGGAACTTCAAAAGAAAAATGTCTTCTGGTTCTTTCTTAATTAATCTTAAAAGGGAATAGGTACAATCTTGTATTATGTAGTTGCAGTCCATAAAATCAGATGTCATTATTTATAAATAAAAGTTGAATTTTATAAATGGAAATGTGTGCCTTTTTCAATAAAAAATAAATAATTAGTCAGCGTTTAACAAAAAGTTATCAGAAATGAAACAGGTATCGTCATAGGCCGAATATTTTTGGGGAGAAAACGCAGCGCAGGGCTCGAAAAATATGTGCTTTAACTTACGAGTAAAGTCAGACATCTTAAGTCAAGGAAGAAAGGAAGGGCAATTGAGCGTATCCAATTGACAAGATTGCCTTCGATTCGATTATTCATTAAGGGTATTCACTTAAATGCGTAAAAGCCTCATGAAGAAATTTAGGGAGAGTATCGGTATCGGAATCCCACTTGTAGAAATCCCGCTTTTCAAAAATCCCGAAAAAAAAGTTTTAAAATGTCATCTGCTAAAATACTGTTTTTTTTTTAATCCCGCTTGTTCAAAATCCCGTTCTATTATAATCCCGCTTTTTAAAATCCCGCCAAATCCCGCTTATCCTGTTTTCTTACAAAACATTGTTATCAAAAAAAAAAAAAAAGATGTTGGTTAATGCGCTTTTTTATTATACTATTATATATTTAAAAATATTAAAAATTCTCGACCAACAAGAAAATGCATCCCAATGTTTTTTGCTTCCATATTCTACATACAAATAGTATAAATAATGCACATAAAACCTCTACCTCTGCTAACGGTTTTGCCCTTACCATTTACTGTACATGGTTTGAATTTTTTTTGTTCCCTTTTGCAGAATATCATATAACACTGCTTTATATATATTTTTTTTAATTATTGAAGATTGTCATATTTATTGCTTAAAAATGTATTTTGATATTACTTATATCTTATTTTGTTGCTTCCTTTAAAAATGATAAATGTTAAAATAAGCTGCATTTAAAAAAAAAAAAAAAAACACTCATTGCTTAATTTATTTCAATTTTCTTACTATCTCGATTGCGCGATTTAAAAAAAAAACTATATACTTTTGATTGTAAAAGCGGGATAATAAGAAACGGGATTATAAAAAATGGGATTCTAAGAATATTTTTAGATTTAATCGCCATTATAAACATTATAAAAAGGGGGATATCGAATCCAATCCAGAAATTTACCACCTCGTAAATGAAGTGTCAGATTTTATACGGAAATTAGTTTACACCAGGATTCATTATTTTCCGATATTATTTAGGCTTGGAAAACGATTGCGAAAAGTTACGAAAATTTATAAACGTCAAGCCTTGACGGTAAGAATTAAATAGATAGTTATTTTATTGCCTTATCAGTATTACAGACTTGACAGTTGAATTACGCAAACCACGCAATGACATTTCCGAGGGGTGTTCACTTGAAGTACCGCAGAAATGTATCAATTTAAGAAATGCATACAATTATGAGATTAGGTCAATTCAATTACTGTTTCGTTTTGCAATAAGCATTCGTCTGGTTTGACGCTATTGAAACTGAATGTCAATTGAGTATGGCTATATTCAGTCACAGAGTTGTTGATGGGATATGTCAGTTCACCCGACTCAAACAAAACGTGTTAGTCAGCGCCAGTCATAGAAAATTAAGGTTCGAAAGTAGTTTTTGTTAAACTGTTAAATTTAATTTTTTAAATTTACAAAAATTTGATTCGTTTCTTAAACAAAATTCGGAATCATGTCGACTGCATAAATTAATTGTTTAAGTTCGAATCCTGATGCAAAGAAATTTTAGACATGGCGCTAATTTAACGACATCTTTTATACGTTGGTCATAGCCAATTTTGATTGCGGTGGCAAATCGCACGACCTTGTACACCAATTGATAAGTAAATGGTGTTCAAGAATCTAGCACGTATGGGATGTTTATAGGAGACTAGTTGACAAATTTATACAAGAAATTCGCAACTGAGTACTAAATGCACCGTTATTATATGTGGCTGACAAAGGAACAATAACGTTACCGACAAAATTAAGTTTTCTAGCTCAGGCTACATCTAGTCCAGACCAATCTAGTGGACTTAAGATAACCAGATCTTTGATATTTGCCAAATTTCTTGAGATCTCTTTCAGTCTGAATTTTTTTTTCGGTTGCCATCCTAAAAACACACTCAAAAATTTTCTCTAACCGAGTTAAATTTTTGCTGGATTGAAATTAACTTAAGTCTAGAATAACTAGTACTCGTTGTTAAAAACTACCGAAAAAGGTTAAATTTATAGTGATAAAAACAGCACACTTTCTCAGTTGTTACCAATCAAGTTTCTGGCTTAATATCGATCAACAAAAATAAGTTGGTTAAATTCTTCAGTTTTGTTATTTAGGACCGAGAACGTTTGAAGCAGAAAATTTATAAATCCGTTATTTTTAAAGGAGTTTCCTTACAAAAGTTTGAATCGATCATTATTAATCATCTAACTCTGTAGGAGCTATGTACATTGTACACATATAAATAGAATCACTACTTGTCCGTTTTTAACCGAAAGTTTGTTGATTTTGCATTCTGCTTGAATGCAAAGAATAAATTCCCCATTCCGGCAGCTTGTATGTTTTTTTTTTGTCACTACCCAAATCGCATTGCAAACGGTTCAAGTGGGGAAAAACACAAAAATAAATACTGTCCTTTTGATAACGGAATGTCCTAATTGCTTCATCAGAATCGGCAAAGCCAAGCCCGCAGCAACAGCATGGTCCCATCGATTCGATTACTGAAGAGTTCGATTCAAAGCCCTTTTCATGGAATCGAAAGTCAGTCAATCAGTCACCCTTTTTGAAATCGTTTGCCATTTTCTGCTCCTTTTTTGGAGTTCTTTCCTTTTAAAGTGTAAAGTGCTGATGAATTGGCTTATGTGTTAACTCCTGCCAAAAGGGGTCCGCTAAAAGTCATTATCTCGTCTGGAGCACACTGCAAACTCAACCACATCTAGTTAGATTTTATTGCGATAAAAACTCTGTTCCTTTTAGGGGTCGCTAGTTTTGTCTCTCAGTCGTAAATTTACAAAAAAAAAGCATCCCTGCACATGGTAAGTACTATCTGACGATGAATGCAAAATTTGTGCACACATTTCGACCACACATATTCACTAAATTATGTAGGTACATACATTCCATCTTTCAATGGCGGTCTCTTTCACAATCGGTCCCACTGAATTTCAATCAGAGTTAACCCTTTGGGCATAATTTACCGAAATGGAACTCAATTAATGGACGGACCACAAAATTGCTTCGTAATCGTTTTGCTCGCACACCCCTACCACACCCGATGGACCCATCGTCCTGGAATCAAAAACCTTCAACGCAGAGAAGGAGATGGCCAGGAAACACCATAACAGTTTGATGATTTCCAATGCCAAATGGAATTACTGCCATATAATCCTACTCCACAAATGGAGAAGTTATATATGGGTTTCTAACGCATGACAAAAGTTTTCAAGTAGCTGGTAAAGCCCGGTCCGGAGGTGGGTATTTAAAAAAGTTTTCCAACGAATTTTCAAATACCGCCAACGCTGATGGTATATAGAAATGGTCTTGCCAGCTGCACATACCCCTACACATGTGCACGAATGTACAGAAGGACTTTTGCAAATTAAGCCTATTATGCCCTGTTGCTTCGGCATAATTATCCATTTGGTTGTTGCCACTGATTCCAGTGCTTAATAAAATATTAAATGGACGGAAGGACGAGTAGGTAGCTTTCCCAGATGAAAATCACGTTGCTGCCGGGCTGTGTTTAATCCCTTTTAACACACATACACGACCGTTGGTGTAGTTCACATAATCCCTTGGGATGTATTAGGTTGTTTTTTTCTTTCTATTCAGAGAAAAGTTGGAAGTGCGGTTAGACACGGATTTGCAAACATGAATAGATACCGCTTACAATGCACATTATACAAATTAGGGACTGTTGCTCCTTCCTCTACCTTATTACAGTTAAATGGAAAAATAAATATCCTCGTTAGCTCTGGGACTTTTTTTTATTTTTTTATTTTAACAACACACGAAGCACAATTGCTGATCAAATTCCAGATTACAAGAATTGAAGTGAAAGACTAACACGCGTGAAGATCATCACCAGGCGCTGTTGAAGAGTTAAAAAAAAATAGTATAATCACTATATCAAGTCAAGTCAAGCCTAAGACAAATGAAAGGAAGTTAAGCAATGGAAAGTCATAACATAATTTTTAAAATTCACTTCAGGACCATCATAAGCAGCTATTATAAAGCAGGGGAATGGTGGCAGGAACGGCGGAAGGGATTGAACTCGATTTACACCGAATGCCAAAGAAATCGGCCTGTTTTTTTATATACTCGTATCTTTAAAGGACGTTATTTCCAGAAGTCTTCTGCCCATCACATTAAACTACTCGTAAGTAGGAAGGACACGTTGAAAATGAACTGCCACTCTTTTTTTTCTGACAAAAAAACCTATCATGTGATGATCTTTAGCAAAGTTGTTGTTCATGAGTCTCTGAGTTGGTACGAAACATTTTCGACATTTGGATTACCGAATCGACATCTGCACTAGCAGAGAAGAACAAGGACGTGAGTCGATTGCTTGAATTTCATATTCAAAATCAAATCGCAGGAGAACTGCATTCGTACATCTCTGATGACAGCGTGACCGATGAGGATGAAGAGACCAACTATCGGAAGGAATCTCTTGATGTGCCCCGAACTCCGCTGAAGATGTGGTCGACATTAACCATGTTTCGAAATCTGAATCGTCCGAAATTTTGCAAAGGTAAGCGGTTGTCCGTCGAGAAACTGATGAACAATGTGATTCAAGTGATGATCAGCAATAGGGCAGATTGAAAGGAGAGGAAGTCCTTATAACACGAATTCCAATCGTTGAAAGTCTGCGGGACTAATCTCGAATTTCCCTTTTTCTCGCACGGTCAGCTGTAGGTATACATTGTCTGTTAGCGTGTTGGCCAACCGTTGTT
Organism: Cheilosia vernalis; assembly: GCA_949126925.1. Lineage (NCBI taxonomy): Eukaryota > Metazoa > Arthropoda > Insecta > Diptera > Syrphidae > Cheilosia > Cheilosia vernalis. Next base: position 33,875,671 of record OX421360.1, on the reverse strand, counting down.
TCATTGTTTGTTTTTGCAATGGAAGACAAATCGAAAAACATTCTTTATCATATCGCTTTCTACTGATTTCGATTCCCTTCAAATTAATCACATTTAAATTTTAACAATATGCGTTTTATTATCACTGTGGAGAAGTTCGCCGGGTCCGCTAGTTTCATTATAAAGTTTGGACTTTTGCCATTAAGTGTTAAAAACAATATCATGGAAATGGCAGCCTAGGGAAGATCCGCAGCATGCGATTCGTTTGAGGTTGTTTTTAACCTCTTTTTCGCACATTTCGGGCGATATCTCGGCCTTTTTTAACATGTGCATTATCGGGAAAATCCGAAAACTTTGCTTTGAAAAGGTTACATAAAATGTGCATAAGACTTTTACTAAAACCAAATATGCCTTATTACAACAAATAAACGTATAAACAAAAATAAAAACAATTTTTTCCACTTCAAATGCAAATGTTGATTTTTCAGATTTGGCATAATATTTCGACAATTTATTTTGACAACATTTCGAAGAACTCCAAATTGCTGCATGTAGCAGTGGAATTAATTTAGTCCAATCTGTTTCATCGTTTTATTACATTCGCTTTATTAGGGGTAGTAAATCCCGAAAGCAAATGTATGCGGGATATGCAATTAATTTCGCAAACTGCTTCTATCTATCCATATTCAAATCAATTTCGGTCCACTGAATATAGTTGGAGGAGGAGGCCAGCCACCGTATTTGGCACTAAGCCCTGAAGGAAACTAATTCTCTGTACATGCAGCCCGCAAAGGAAACGCTCCATGTTTCCACATTGTACGTGAATGCTAAACGCAATAGATAAGCAGGATATCAATTCATTTATGCTTGATCTGCGCAACCTGAGAGATTAAATTCGCCTCATTCCAGGGAACCAAAGTCGATTATATAACTCCTTGGAGCCAAAACACTGTGTCCTGTTGGAATTGTTCGGAAAATAATCCATTGATGATGCATCTGGAATGTTAATACACATGAGCAAACACTGATAAGCCATTGGACTGACCGAGACGACAGGGGAGTATCGCCCTTCTGTGCCGGTGGGTGGAGTTTTCTGCGCATATCTATTTGTCCTGCAGTTTTATGAAACATTCAGCTAACTTGTGACACCGGTTTTTGATTTTATTTGATGTTGTTTGCAGTTCGTCTGCAGCTCACATACAGAAAGAGTTTTGAAAAGTTACCTATTGGGGGTGATTTTTTTGTGTGTTCAAATGCCACTTAAATTTGTAAATTCCCTGCGATCAATTTATGGCGTCGGAAGAACAATAATGTTTATCGCTAAAAGAATAATTAAAAGAAAACACGAATTTTAATTATATTAAACAACACTTGGAATACCTGCACAATTTTGTGTCTCCACAATCAAGAGCAATCAACGTTTTATGTTCACGGATAATGGCACATCAAAGCAAGCACACCAAATTGATTCAACTTCCCGTGTTTGATAAACGAATTCTGTTAAATCTATTGACGAGTGTTGCCACCATTAGTGTATGTGTGCTACAATAACAATCTACACGTATTTTCATGGGGGAAAAAAGTGTTGCACCGACAGTTTGCCATGGCAATTAAATTGAATTGTATTCGGACACAATTTAAATTGGTATTCGATTTCGAATTTTTATGTACCCCTCTCTACCTCACAGTTCGCTGTATCGAAAAAACGTTGGGGTGTTTTCCGTTTTTTTTTGAATGTTGCTCTGTTTGATTTGCAGTAAAAAATCTCTCGAATTCTGGCAAAAAAAAAAAAAAATGGAGCAAATGCAATAAAACTTCAGAATGTTTTTACTTTTTACATTTTTTTTTGTATTGCCAGTCGCCACTTGCCACTCATAGAAATTGTTCACTATTGAGTGATTTTTGAACATATGTTCAACAAGGAGTACTAACACTCCTGATGGTGGTTTTTATTTTGCATCCATCTATGCAAATGAGCGTTGCGTAGACCCTAGCCCCGTGGTCGGCAGGAAATATATATGCAATCCACTGCTCATATCAGAATTAATGCAGGTGCAGTAATACTGACCATGGTTTTACATATAGAGCAACAGCGAACGTGGTAATGTTTTGTGACAGTTTTTTCTTGCTGAATTCGTAATACCTAATTGGAGTTAGGTTTGACGGATAGAAAAATTAGAAAAGTTGTTCGGATATGAATATTTTCGATGGTATTTTTAAAAGAACTCATACTTTCGGTGGCGTTTCAGTCCAGGTGGACCACGACTGGTATCATTTTGGGAAAATACCCAATTTGTAATCTTTGTGACATTTCTCAATTTCCTTAATTTTTCGACACCACAAAACTTTTTTTTCAAAACTAATTCAGAAATTTTCTGCAACTTTGCACGACCTAAAATATATTTGTACCCGAACTCATTCACATCTTTCGTTTTTTTTTACACAATCGCCTAAACACATTCTCTCATCTGACAGCTCAAATTCAATTGCAATTTTATTAAATTTGTTAAAATTTATGTTTTTTGTTTAAAAAAAAATATATGGCTGTTTTTTTTTTGTTCTTCAATTTTTCATTTGAGATTTTTGAAGGTGTCCTCATTTTGCTGGGCTCGGATTTGGTCACCATTATCATGATGCTTAACAAACTGCATCACCTTGATGTTAACCAAACACCGGTAGGTCAGTGATACCAGATTGTTACAAGATTTTTGAGCTCCAAAATATGTACAAGACTTTTCACTTCAAATCCATCAAATTTCAAGATTTTCGATTTTATAAATCTAACAAATTAAAACAACTTTTTCTATTGATGAAAAAATGCTTTCTATTAATTCCATTATTATGTAAAATGTGAGTCGAACAGAGCCCATGCACAACTTTTGTTTCTCTGACGTTTCCATCAGCTCTAAAGCAAGGAAATGGTTTGACAAAAAAAAAAAAAAAAACTGATGTAGGTAGGTATTATGTTTCTGGAAAAATGTTTTATTGGTAAAAACAGCGGATAGGAACTTCGCTTTTTCAATCTTAAGAGCTTTAATTTTCAATATTTTATTGCTTCAACAAAACGACAAAAAAACAAAAATTCGTTATCGTTTGAGTAGATACTGAAACTGTTGAAATTTAAATATTTACAAAGGATTTATCGGGCTTTAATGAAGCGCATTGCTTTGATATTGATAGGAATAACCAATGAAATTCGAAGTCATAAATAAATATGTTACAAATTCCAAAAAAACCTAACATTCATTTATGAGCAATTTTTTTGTTCGATATTTATGTAAGTACCTATATATTTTACCTACAAGAAAACAAATAATATACGTTTTATTTAAAGCACTTCAAATTTGTGTTATACATATAGGTATTATTTGCTTCTTTTTATATTTTGAAAAAATCTTAAATTTTTGTTTTTATTTCGGAAAACAGTTTTTCAAATATTTCACTTGTTTAGGGAAATATTGATTTCTCCTGCAAAATTGGCCAATTTTGATTAATTCGCTGACAAATAGGATGGAGCTTCAAATCTATGGGAATACCCTGCGCTTGATTGCCGGCTTATTTTACAAAAAACGGCGTTTCTTGAAATGCACATCTCTGACATTTTCTCAGTTTTAAGATGCAGTTAAATGAATTCTAGTTATGTTATGGAAATATGGGGACAGTGAAACTCACAGCTGTCGACACTAATGGAATTTTCGCTCAAATCGACCAAGCGACATTATGAATTTATTGCTTTCGAGTTCTAAGGTTTGGCTTAAATAATCGAATATAAACAACAACCAGCTGGACTATTTCACACATTTTGGCTCGGTGCGGATATAGAGAATATGTAATGCATATGCAAATCATTTAAAATTTCATAAAAAGTTGTTTGTTTTTAATTTCAATTACGTGCTTTATCTACCGTGTAAAACAATCGGTTGCCATTGCACACGAAAGAAACAACATATTAAAAAAAAAACAAAAACAAATTGGAATATATTGCCCGTAAATAGGGAATAAACTTGCCTGTCTATAAATAAAATATGATTAATCGCGATAAATACCGCACACGAGTATAGGATACAAATACCTGCCTGTTTTTGTCGGTTCACTATTATCCTTCCCCATTTGTTTACGTGGCGGGATTTGCGTTTGTATTGATATACCGAATACAGAATCCAACGCAACGCCTGGTTTTTATTTTCGAAAGGCGGTAAATCAATTGGTCTTCCGTATCCACGAATTTTATCTGTTCCGCACTGCGTTTCGCATGTTCTATTCGAACACGTTTCCGCTTCTCTCAAGCGGCTTTTATGGGAAAATATCTTGATCAAGGTCTGCGTTTTCGAACATAGATTTATGCTGTTAGGAGCACACCTCCGATTGGAAGCCATTTGGATATTGGTAGTTGCCTCTCCATAAGTAAAGGCCACTGAAGTTCGCTGATTAAGTACACAACCGAATTAAATGTGGGTGTGTTGTATATATTTAACATTTCCATTGAAAATGTGTATCTTTAGTGTTGAGGGGCATTTGTTTATGAATTGCTATGTTGAAAAGCAAAATTGCCGTATATGGGACGGCGTCAACTCACAAGAGGTTTACCAGGTGGCAATGCATCTACAAAGAGTTATTATCTGGCGCGGATTTTCGGCCGGCGGAGTCATGGGTCCGTACTTTTCGGGAAATGACGACAACGCCGAACGCTTCAAAACCATACGAACGATTTATTTTGGTCCAAACTGAACGATATGGAAGAAGAGGACATGTAGTTCCAAGAGGACAGGCTTACGTTACCAAACTAGGCTATAGAAGCTCTGATTTGAGTTGATGGTAAGGTTATCTCGCGCAGATGTGACATAAATTGGCCACCAAGATCGTGCGATTTCACCCCGCTAGACTTTTTCTAGTGGAATGAAGTCACAGGGGTATGCTAATAACCCGTAATCGACGGATGTCCTTAAAGCCCACATAACCAATGAAGTCGCTCAAATTCAGCAGGATCTATGTGCCCGCACCATTAAAAATTGGACCACTCGAATCGGTTCTACAGTAAGAGGCCGCAGTGAACACTTAAACGTTTCCATATATAGGATCTATGTGCCCGCACCATTAAAAATTGGACCACTCGAATCGGTTCTACAGTAAGAGGCCGCAGTGAACACTTAAACGTTTCCATATATAGTCGCATGCATGGACCTTTCAAATAAGAAAAAACAAAAAAATTTATAACACCTCACACACAGCGAGTTTTTTTTTCCATTTAAACATTGACCCGTCCTTATTCAAAAATCCTTTATGAGATCTTTACCCACTAAAACAGCTAGTTTCGAAGGCTAATAGTGCGGAAAGAACTGCATGATTGAAACACAAGCTTCAACGTGTGGATGGACTTGTCGTATTCGACTTCTTGAAACATGCAACGATGGACTCTTTTAGATCATTCGGTCGTCTTAAAAGAAGTAAGACTTTCTTTCTAAAGCAGTCATTGATGAGTCTCCTTCTGATGAGAAGGATCTCTTTCGCAAAATGAAACGACAACTCATTATATGGATTCCATCGTTAGATAAAAAATAATTGGGAGCCTAAGAAACAGGAGTAGATCCTATAGGAAATAAGTGCAGTCTTATATCTGGGCTCTTTGTTTAAAATATTCAGTTCCACCCTCCATATTCAGTTTGTAATAATTGTAATAATAGTGGACTTGGATTCATTTGTTAATTGTTGCTGTGAGTGAGAGTCCTAAAAGGGATCAAAGCTATGAAAATACTCGTACATTATTAAAAGAGCTGTCTTGTATTCGAATATCCGTAAACCTGTCAAATTATAAATTTAAAATAGATCCAGGAGCTTCTAAAAATAAGTGAACCTTTCCCAGCATTTTACCAACATGTGACCGTCACATGCGTACCCGATAAATTCGGGATCCTGACCTCTTAATACAAATCTGTCATACTACACAATACACCAAATGAATTCATTATATCTCTGGCAAATCTTACAGAGTCGATGACACATGACAGTGGCAACGCATACCCTTGAGGGGAGGAGAAGCGAACAAATTTCGAATCTCTGTATAATACTATCAACGCCGGCTGGCCCCCTTTGGGCCTGGGCGAAATAACAAAAAAAAAAAAAAGAGGAAAAACAATTTATTCCTTGACGTTTTTGACAGAGAATAATGTTCTTTCATCCACAAGAATTATGTTTAAAATTGGCAACATTCATTTCATAGAAAAATACCAAAGGGCTCTTTACAAGCGCAAAGGAAGGATGTCAACTTTTGCAGTATTGTTTGAACACAAATACAAAGGCAAATAATATATAGGTAGATTCAGAATGAATATTTGTTTCGAAGTGTATGCGACAAATCTTCGGAAGGGCGGTTTCCTAAATCCTAGTCTTGAACGAATTGCCAAATATGGGGAACAGTGACTTGTGAAATAGATAAGAACAAGGAAGCGATTTGAAGCATATTTCATTTAAGATTTATTGTGGTGAAAAACTTCGAGCATGAAGGAGGTAGCCTTGGAGCCCAAAATATAGCTTTGTGTGTGTTGTTTCTTTTCGATTTCATTTGTGCCATAAATATTAAGTAGATTTTGAAACAGGTATAGCTTGAACCGAAGCAAATTCTTTTTACAATTACATTATTATGTAATCTCGAAATTCTGTCTGTCTGTCCGTATGCTATCGAGGCAAACAGCCAAAACGGTTGCCCTGATTTGGTTAAAACTTCAGGTTTGGGGCGTTTTTTTTTTTGCAAGGTTAACTCAACAATTATGGTACTTCCCATATAAAATCTTCATGCCAGTCTGATTTAATCGAAAACGGCTGTAACGACTTCAATCAAATTTGATATTTGAGCTTAAGTAGGTGAGGTTACCATGACTGCATACTCAGTTTTCCAATAGAAAATAAAAAAAACTGTACTTTTTTGGACATATCTCGAAAACGGTGCATACCGTCTCATTGTATGTCATTTCTAACTTTATAGCAAGCTAAGTTTTTCTCTATATTATCATACAATGGACTTATAAAAAAAAAGTATTTTCTTTTAAATTTAGTTTTCTTTAGTCTACCCCAAAACTTAACCAAGAATTTTGACCAAAATGCATAATTAGAGTAAAATTTATGGTTTCAAAATTATTGCGTTCTCAATTTTCAATTCGAATCACCGAAAGCGCTTATTTTAAAAACTGCTCATATCTCAAGAACCCCATTTTCGAGTTCGAGAAGACTTTAAAAACGAAGCGATGCCTACATCCCAAACAATATTTATGTATTACTCAATTTTCATCGAAATAGTTCAGCAATAGTATTTTTCAAATTAAATATTGAAAAATTGTTTACTGCTTTGTCGACACAATTTTACAAAAACAAATTTAAGATAGTAAAATAATTCTAGTAAAGATCCCACACTCGGCATTTCTCCAAAAATTCGAATATATCCGCTTTTTAATTATTTCTAAAAACTGACTAAAAAAAATGGTGTGAAAAATGTGTAGTAATTCATCAATTGAGAACGGCTGGACCCAATTGGCTCAATTTTTTTTGTCTACACAAATTTGTCAACGTACCTACAGCCACCAGATTGCAAGGGCTGTAAACTATCGGATTCACTCTCAACAAATGGCGTTCCAATGACAAAAATCTTTTGGAAAACGTACCAAGAAACGACGTTGGGCTCCACCTCGATATTGACACCACAAACCAAAACTCTTGGGCAAGGATGGCTGGAGAATACGGATAAGTTTGTGGTACATAAAAACAACCCCCCTAACCTTTAGAAAATCAGCAAACGAATGGCTGATATCTATTATATAAAGTTCTAAATTTTGACCTCTCCATTTGTATTTTAATTTACGAATTTTATATCAATATGAAAAACAAAAATATTTTTAGTTTAAAATTCCTTCTCAAAAATTTGAACAGTTTAAGACACTAAAAAAAGTTTTAGAATATCTTTTCGCAGGAATAACAATACCTGATACGCAAACATTTCTGAACAAGGAGATTTAAAGCCCACGACTGGCAGAAATCTAAGCCATTAATGACTCAAAAGTTGTTTTCCCGTATACTCAACTTTTATCGATTAGACGGAAATATGTATCAACTGTACCAAAAATAAAAGTTGAACAATTTTTAATTTTTTATGGTAGGGCATAACTCCGACTTCCTCCATCACGAAGAAATATACAGAACCATCCTCCACCAAAGAAGGAGGATGACTTTCATTTGAGAGGTATATTTAAAGCTCCAGACGGACGACGGACCACCTCCGAGAGGAATATTTAAAAAAAAAACTAAACACGTTGGAGGCAGATAAATACAAGGATCGACCATCAAAGCAGATAAGTAGGTAACCTATAGTGTCAATCGAACAAGGAATAAATGAATCATGAATGAATCTTCTTTCTCATCATGTAGGACAAAGCATCATTGTTTTGTGTGAACTTAATTTGGGTGCAAACTTAGTAAGGCTGCAAAAGCTACTTCATTCTGGTTCGGATTTTAAGTCGCCTATTTAGTAAAGATTAAGCTTGACTCGAAACATATTATTATTCTCTTCAAAGCATAGCTTAGACCATTGTTCGAATTGATACCGAAATACTTATGTACTTTTATTACTTACCACTGAAGTCTTACTGACCTATTGCATGGCAGATGTTCTAATAATAGTAACGAATTTATTCCTTAAAACAAAGCACATTACCTAACGATGCAGTTGACAACTAACAACCGTGAGCCGTATTTTCAGTAGACTACAAGTTAAAAGCATATCGATGTTCTTAAAAAAAAGTTTTGAAAAGAATAAATTGACTCAAAATCAACTGCCTACATCTACAACACTTATAGCATTTTTGTTTCCTGCTCTGGAAGCTAGATAATAAATTATTCTGTTGGTAAATTGTTCGACAATGAGATATGCCAAAGAGTTTAGGAGAATTACTTTCTCCCTTAATTTTAATTTATTACAAGCGTGGAACGAGATATATCTTTCTTTTAAAATTAGATTTTGCAGAACTTGTTTTGGCATGTGTCAGAAAATAAATCAAAGATAATTCAACTGACATGTTGGCTAAATTATTAATTAAAAAGTAGGAGAAAAATAGGCACCGTTTTTCAAAATGCCTGCTGAGACCTGACATTGAAAAATATTTAAATAAATCATCAAGTTTTGTGATATTTGTTAATTTTTAATTCAAAAAGGAAAGAAAAACACATCTTATTGTGTGAAATAATTTACAGAATTCCATGTTATTAATATAAAAGAAATTGCTTCCTAACTAATTAAAATAAATAATTTTAAAATGATTGCCGTTTGACAGAAGTCGAGACTGGTTGCATTCAGCTCGAATTTCAATGTAATAATTGAACGGATGCCTTCGGCAATACAAGCAATACGCAACGCTGCGGAGTTCTTTTTTTTTTTTGTTGCATGTAATGAGTATAGCAATCCACTTGTTTAAATTAATTCAACCTTCGATTTTTAAAATGCACACCTAAAATTGCTTATGAACAAAAAAACACAAAATGTAAAGATTTTTAAAGGTTAAATGTTTCAAAATGCAGTTTAACTATTACTATTATTCACCACAGAAGCATCAATATAAAAATGCATTAAAAACTAATCTTTCATTTGTTACTTAGAATCTGTGTATACATATTTTTTAAAAAGGATACATTCTCAGCGAGCCGGATTTGTCTCCAATCACCAACAATCTCTGTACTGGATCGAATGCTATCGCTGTAGGCGAATGTGGAAACCCATGACGAAATGTCTGAAAAGAAACAAAAATGCAAATTTATTTAAAGACATTTCATAAAACATAAAAATTAAAAAAATAAATAATCCGCTGATTAAGTGCGTATACCAAAAATACAACGGCAGGGTAAGATTTACACGAACATCATGCGTAAGCACGCTTCGCTGACATTGCCAGTGATTTATTACAGATAACCGCACGTATACGTACCCAGGTAACTTTTACAATAGTTCTACCACACACCGACACCATTCCACTCCCAAGGATGATGGTTATGCAATTTTTCTTTGCGGAACGTGAACGTGTATACTAATTAATCATATCTCTGGAGTCCTCGATGTAATTATAAGGAGAATGAGCCAGAAACTGAATAATGGATATTCAAGGATAACAACTTCAATCATTTGTTAGCGTTAGCGAAGAAGAAACAAAGTAGCGCTTTAAAAATTCCGCTTTTACAAGAACTTGGAACATAGTTTAGACATTAAACCAGTAATGATACTATGAGTGTAAGGTAATGGCCTCGCCCGGTGCTATTTAAATAGGCACTAGCATGCTAATTAAATACTGAAAGTCGATTTTATTCATTTCACTTAAATGCCACACCTTGGAGTCTACGGATAACACAAAATTACCATGCATGTACGAGTAGGTTGGGTACTATTTACGAGAACATTATAAGTAACCTCAATAATCAGTTGTGAAAAACATACTCCTTTCAGGGGTAGGTACGATTATACCCATGTACCTACATATATATGTAAATAATAATAGTTTCGGCCATGGCGAACATTTTTGTAGATAAAGAATAAAGGATGTAAGTTCCTTTGAGGAAGAGGTTTTTGAGATAAATTGTGCAACTTCAAAAATTTGGTTTCAATTTTGTTACTGAAGCCAATAATTAAAAAATGGAGAGTGCTCGCAATAAATACAAATGAAACTTCGATATACCCAAGAATCATAATAAAAAGAGAAAGGGAATATGTGCTGATAACCAAAACCAGAGTTCCACCAAAAATAGTCATAGTAATTTTAACAATCTGCGATTTAAACTAAAGGTTGATTTAATATTAATTTTTTTCTTTGTAATACAAATTTTAAATTAAAAATTCGAATTTATCGCAAAAAAGTATCGAGGGATTTTTAAGGCAATTTAAGTACCGTGAAATGGGAAGAAACGACTACGCTCAGGGCCGTCTTAACCTAGGCTGGGGCCCTTGGGCACACAAGAATTTGGGGCCCTTTTGGAAAGTACAAAAAGCGAATTATCATAAATTTTGTTAATAAGTGTGACCAATTATTATAGGTAATCATTAATCAAATGCAGTATAATATAATATGATATGTCATTAATGATATTAGAATGCTGCTGGTTTTTTGGTTATGATTACGATAACGGTTTCTTTCGGGATTTCTGTTGAGCAAAATCTTCTATTATATCTTTAAAGTCAATTTTTTGAAGGATATCACTTTCTATGCACATAATTGACAAATTACTCAATCGTTCTTGTAACATTGTTGTTCGCAATTCATTTTTTATTCTCTTGAGCTGCTAAAATGATATCGTGTTTCAGCACGGATCGGATCGTATCGTACGCGTATCCATGCGAAGGTCTTAGTGGAAAAATCAGGTCCCTACGGACCTGTTGCGCCAAAAATGATATTTATTTATTCACTTTATACTTTTTTTTTGTATAGGCGCAGTGGCTTATTGGTTAGTGTGTTGGACTACTAAGCGAGGGGCCCCATGTTCGAATCCCGCAAAAAAAAACCTAAATTCCAAGTGAGGGTTTTTTCACTGCGTCACCTCTCGCGAACGTCTGACAAACATCCGAGAGTATAACTGTCTTGAAAGACCTTCTCAATCGGCCGTTTGGAATCGGCATAAAATTGTAGATCCCTTCCATTCCTTCCTCCAAAAATTATAAACTCACACGAATGGTTGCTAGAAGCTAGCCCCAGGGTCCCTACAGACCTGTTGCGCCAACTATAGGCAAAATTAGGCACCGAATTTTTATCTGTTGCTCTCATATAACACGTATCCACTATCCTTACGCATGCCGGCACGCACATATAGGCGTTCCATATCACCAAATTACATGAAAAAAATGATTTCTTATAGCTCTTTGCCTACACAAATGAATGGAGCGAAGTGAAAGGTGCAAGAAAAAACAAGAGCCTTATTCTCAACGCTTATTTTGAAAGCCCCTTGTCTGGCAAGGAAAAAATAGGAACCAAATTTTTGTACAGGAATAAGACATCTGTATATTTTTATTCTCTGTGCTGAAAGTTTTATCCATCAATCGGGGATTCCCCCAAACAAAAATGTTTTGAGAATAAATGTATGAGAGAAATTGTCGGTACTTCGGGGCCCCCTGAGAATGGAGGCCCTGGGCACGGGCCCCGTGTGCCCTTATGGTAAAGACGGTATTGACTACGCTTCTTGGGATAAAATAAGAGAGAGTCCTATCAACACTGCTCCACACGTAAGGCAGAAGGTAGGAGTGGGGTACACAATAAGATCCACGTGAGAGTTAAGCGTAGAATATCCCAGAAGTCTGCACTGTTTATAACATATTATGCGGGCTTAACTTTCTCTCTTTCTGTCTTTACCAATGTATCTCTCCCGCCCGATTCCATTTTTTGTAGGGCATTCATAATAATATTCATGGGCAAAATAATAAAGTCGCCAAAACAGTTTCCGAGAAACTAAAAATAACAAAGCAAAACAAAATGTAATAAAAGACGGAAGGGCATTGGAATGAAGTAAGACCACTTATGGACACACCAGTGATGCCAGTTCGTGGGTTTCCCCCCAGATTAAGTGTTTTTTTGGTCGACGAGGGATAGTCTGGGGGAAGTAATTGTTTAGGGAGAAATCAGGGGTTTATTTTGTAAATTCTATTTTACTTATACATTTCGCTATAATATCCATTTATAAAAAACAACAATTTTATCAAAGTTCTGTAAGGGCTGTGTAAATTCAAGATATTTTCAAAATACAACATGCGTTGAATTTATTTAGCGCACACTGTTGCATTCGGAAAACCAAGCGTTTCAATTTCGAAATTTCTTCTTTTAAGTCGTACAAAAACACGTTAAAAAATATAATGACAAAAAGATAAGGGTTTTCTTTGAAAAAGCAGCCAAATCTGGGGGAAAATATTTTGACCGTCTGGCAACGCTGGGACACACGGAATATTTCCTGTGTTCACTTTATATGTGCAATGAGAGTTATTTGATAGTTTTGAGTACATTTTTTGGAAGTAGTGGCCCGAAATTCACGAATTTTGTAAAAATAGGCGAAAACGGAGAATTTTTTAAAAGTCTTTCCGGGTGAAAAAAATGACCAAATGGCAACTAAAGTCACCCATAACGCTGTGCACCGGTTTCTTCGACATGTTTTCTATTTTAACTTTCTTTTGCTCACAAGGTTTTTTTTTCTAAAAATTATGCAGGAAATATTAATTTATTTCTGAGAATGGTTCATGACATAATGTTCCAGCAAGCGGTAAGTAAGAGATCAATGCTTTATTACAAGCATAGTCTATTAACTATTTATATACTCTATTTGTACATAGACTTTTTACTTGCTTGCTTATGACTATTAAATCTGTTTAAATTTCTTTTCTGCTAGATCAAGGTTAGCAGTCATCATCCAGGCTTAGATATAGCTTATTGAATAAGATTTGCCTGTTGGGTTCTAGAGTCCAATGACATAGACCTCAGAAAGCCGTACATAGCAGGGTCCCAAAACCGATCCTAATTCTGACACACAATTTGTTTATGAAGCGTGGTACTACTTTGTGTCATATTCACTATCATAGTTACATATGACATAGGTACATATTCAAAACTTGACCGAAACTCGATCAAAATTTCCAATTAATTTAGGTTAGGTTTGTGGGCTGACAAGGACTACCAATTTCCTGCCACACTCAGGTCAATACTGACCCCTTGTGATGCCCTTGGGTCAGTTATGTACCGAGAAATTTGTAAATTATATATTTGTCAGAGAATTTATAACAATTTTCGTATAATTCGCAGTCATGGCAATTTGTTTATGAAACGATAACTTGAAAATTGCCGGTTGGTTGCCAACAGTATATACTACAAAATTGTATATCTATTTATTAAACAGAGTTTTGTGAACTGTCCATCAGTTGGCAGTTTTACAAGCCACTTGTCGCAATTTGCCAAGTTTTATCAAACTCACGTGTAACCTACGCCGATCCTGTAAATGGTTCTCCAGGGATTTAGGTACACTTGGTCCAGTACCTACTTATCTTCTAAAAGCTTTTTGCTGCTGCTTTTTCAGTATTTTTTGATGGCAATTTTCAAGGATTTTCCCGCTGTCTTGAACGTTTTAGGAATTTTTCATCATATCACATATTTATTATTTTAAAAAGAAAATATTTACTATATACCTTAATAAATCGTCTTAAAAAAAAATAATTCCCGATAAAAAATGCTAATACATAAAATTTAAGATAATATAGTATTATTTTTAGTGGATTTTGGTACGTGGTTACAAATATCATGAATAAGGGACATGATGGGTATATCTACCATCCCTCCATCTACGTGATATACTTTCTTTAGTTTGAGAAATTTAAGAAATTAGCATAATTTTGAAGCATATAGTAGGGATTACTTTTTTTTTAATTAAAAGAATCATGTGGTAAAGTAGGTCTAGGCTGACTTTTCGAAACTTTGCTTAAACTACATGTTTAGCAGGATGGAAACCACCACCCTGCATTAATTAAAAGCACACAAAAATATATAAATAGAACCCTCTGCAGGTAGGACGCTTTAAAATAGACTCTAATAAGGACGAAACAGTATTTACTTACCACGAGGCGCTCACATATGCACAGCAGGTCATAAAGTTCTATTTAAACATACGCTTAGCCACATTTGAAGGAGAAACACTGCTGCAAAATTACAACACAGTTTAAAAAAATAAAAGCATATGTAAATATTTTAAAATTAGCAAAGTTTTTACGCAACCTCAGCACGACCAAGTTCCGTAATTGCCTCACACAGCACACATAATTGAATAAAGACACTCAGCTTTCGTACGGTAAGTGGGCAACTGTGATCTGAGAAAATTATGTGGGGTGTATTTATTTCACTTTTAAAAATTCGTTTCATGCAAATGTTTACTTTAGCAAATAGTGACATTTCGAACATCAGTTGATAGTAATTGATGACATTTGCCATGATAAACGTATTTGCATATTAATTGCTATGTAAAAGGCTTTGTTTTTTTTTACAACCAAAAGGAAAAACAAACAAAAGAGTGGGAGCACCCATAAATCAAATTTATGACAGCGAGATTTGCTTTCTATGATCAGTATATGGCTAGAACCTTACCTAGGACTTTAATTTCAGTTTCGCAGTAAACAAAAATGCGATTAAACGGAGTTCTGAAAATGGCCCAAGTGTTTTTCACAAAACATGATACACTCATACATAATAACATAGCCTTTCCCAGATTTTCTGTCTATTATGTATTTTGCACGGTTGGTCGTAAGCAGCCAAATATTTCAACATTTGGTAAACTATTTCTAAAATGTTTAATCACCGAATGTTGAAATATTTTACTACAATATCGAAAGAGTGTGGCCTTTCTTAGGTGCAACTTGCATCGAAATCGACCGCAAGAACTGCGTGTTTTTTACTTGTACTTAAATGATATTAATCGGGATCCAACTACAAAAAAAAATGTGACGAGAAAACAAGAAGCTTATACAAGGTGGCGCAAAAGTCATACCCCAGAAGATGCTATAATTTTTTCAAATGGCGGCAAATGTCAATTCTACTTTGACATTTGTGATGTTACCAGATACACATCAACAAGAACGCGGAATCATTGTTTCGATTTTTTGTCGCGGAACAATTCGACGGTATATGGTGTTGGCGAATTTCGGCGCAGATTTGGAAGTCGTCCGACACCAGCCGGGCAAACACTTCGACGTTTAGCCGCTCGCCATAAAAGCCATTTCAAATCTAGACCTGAATGGAATAACTTTTTATCGAAAATCATCTTGAGCGATGAGGATCTTTCCTTCTTCCAGACTTCTTTTTGTGACGTTATTTTTTACTCACAAGCCTCAGATTCTTGAATTCGATGGCTCTTAGATATAGCAAAAAATAAATTCGACTCTAAAGTCCTCTTTTGCTAGTGAACTCTAAACTCCACCTAGCATTTCATAAAAAAGAAACAAATATAACATCAGGTTTAACAAGTCAACATCGGCTAACTATTGTGACTCAATTTTGTTGTTTTACCTCAGGAAAGCTTCAAGTTGTCGTTGATGTGACGTGTGAACCAAATAAATAAAAAATTTTATGATTTGACAGATAAAGCAAGGGGAAATTCGAAAATGTAAAAACACTTGCGATTTGTCTTGCAACTTGGAAGTTGGAAGTTGGAACTCGAACTTTAACTTATTGGATTTGACAAATGCCACTTCAGATTTGGCTTAATCGTAATCAGCGGTGACTCCAATCTAATTATTTCTTAATTTAAAGTCATATGTAATGATTTCTTTCTTATAATTTAGACTGAGAGCTATTTTTTTTTTTGCCAAAAGACGTCGAAAGTATTTTATTGCTAAGGGCCAATTTTACGCTGATATGATTATTTGGTATATTTTTCAATCGATCTTTCTAAATTATATGTCAGGCAATACGTGCAAGGTCAGGATGAAAGGAAAGCGCCTTCGCGAGGGCGATTTTATTTTCCTGGGGCTTAAAACGTGAACTTTGTCTTTTCCTTTTCTACAATTGAAATTTGAAACCTGCTACTTTGACAAGAGGCGGTTTGTGTTGGGAAGTGGTACCTGCACTATACCTTCTAGATAAGACAATTAAAAAAATCTGCTTCCAAGATAGGGAAGTCAACTTGTCATAGAGCATGTGTATATACAGTTGTTTGCTTTCAACCTGTTGACAGCTCCTTTAGTAATCCGATGAGTTGATACCTTATCTACTGTCAGTTTACCTAGAGTGTGTAGGACACGCTAAGATATGTATTTCTCCTTCATATATTTTCGGGATAGCGGCATTGTGCTATTTTTTTTATCGATTCTATAATTCGTCTGATTTTGCTTCTCCGTCAATATCTCTTCGTCCGAGAACTATTAAATTTAACCAAAAATCATTTCATTCTCCTAAATCAGCATCTTAATTTCAGAGATCAGACAGTTGTAAAGTCAAACTTAGATAAAGCCTTCTTAAACGTTCTAAAATGAAGAATTGTTAGCTTAAATTAAAGGCCAAAGTCCAATGAATTCAACAAAGCCAGGGGTCAGATTCTGTAAGGCGGAAACGTTGTGCGCACCATTGATTTGCTCACACCGAAGTAAATCGTTCGTGAACACGAAACCGTTTGAACGTTTTGCATTAAAGAAACCGGACCCAGTTCTGGATGTGGCGGTCGATACCCAAGGCACGCCTACAATGGGAATCCATCGTAAGAAGCAAGCCATTTAATAGAAATTTCCGACCTCATTATAACCAAGGTCGAGTGTTTTCTAAAATAAATCATTCAGCTCGGAATGTCCTATACTCACGCCTACAGGTGTCCTACAAAAATCCATAAAGCATTAAAATTCAAAGTTCTCAAAGAGCTTAAGTAGAATCGTGATTTGTATAGTATGCATCTTTGTTTAGTGCTTAATAATTCATTTTAAGAACCAACACTACACAGCTGTTATTCCATGGAGTCATTCTCATAGTTCATATTCAGAAGTCATAAAAACCTACCCCAGCTAAGCATATAAATTGTAAAGTTTGTTTTTTTCTTTTTTGTAAGGATATAGATGTGGTGTTTTCCTCAAAGTATGTCTGCCATATTAGTATGCCGAGAAAGGAAGGCAAACGTTGGAGAATATATTTTTAACGACACAGATGGGGCTCATTAACCGATTTTAAACAAAAAGTGAACCGAGCAACCTGCCCCCGCAGTGAAACACTTTGAAAGAGCCCAGCACACAAGAGCACTCACGCATAGAAGCGTAGAAGTATTTAAGAAATCCTGTCGAATCTCTCAAAGAGTATTCAAAACCAAGCAGACGTGAGGCTCTTTAATTAAAGGACCATGTTCAAATGAAATCGACGTTGAATTCTTTCTGATTGGCAAGGCTTGGGTCGTACAGTTATATAGAGCTGTTTCTAGGACTGCCACGGATTAAGTGCGAGTTTTGCTCGATTTGGAGGAGCGATTTTCTACGGCAAATACAAATTGGTTTTGACATGGACTTGGACATTTGGTAGAAGCTTTCTGGCGACGTGAAGTTATGTGACCAGACAAAAATTCTCCCAAAAACGAAAACAAAAATAAATAATTTTTGATCTAGATATGTTGTGCTGTCTTTATGGAATTTAACTGAATGCAATAACGGTTTGCCCATGAGGTCTCACTAATTTGGATGGAGCTTCAAGTCACTAAATTAGAACAGGTTTTATTTATATAAAAAAAACAGGTTTAGAATAATTTTTGTTTGGCAAGTCTTCTTCGAGCTGGTTTAAAAACCGTCGGTCATCTCAAATCGCTATATGATCTTAGAAAGATTCAACATTTACCTGAGGCAGCTTAAGCCCCCCCAGCTGAGTTTTGGGCCAATTTTTAATTGGGTGATCTTACGCATTGTCCAATCAGATAATGGATGGCCCAAAGACTATGAATGTTGAATCGTCTACAAAGACGTTGGAATGATTTGGAATTATGCATTCATAATTTTTTTTTTCAATCTGGCAATTAGTTGGTCTCATGGTGGTTGATGCCGTTTGTTTGTTTTTTTTTTTTTCCTTAAAATTCACTTTAGCCAGTTTGCGTGAACTGTTACCGAAAAACTTTTATTAGAAGAAAATCCAATTGTGAAAGTTTCCGTTCAACAAACTTTATAAATGAGAAGCTGTAAGTGTGAAGTTCCAAGAAGTGAACGTAGACGATACGTAATTTCATTGAGGAAGCTTGTTATGTTATCAAATTACCTGACTTTAGTTTCGAATGAAGGTTGTTACTCATACATATCGTGCAGTTAATTAAATAGAAATACACCTTTGGAAGGTACGTTGGTTGTGCGCTTAAATGCCGAAATAGGAAGCATCTGGTATAGTGGCGTCTCGTCGGCAGAAAATCTACGTGTACCTATTTATCTTCTACAAATAGCAAGTGAAAATACCTAGAATTATAGATTTGTTTCCAGGAATGTGGATAATTAAGGTGTCAGATTTAAGTGAAAAGGTAGCTCTCTTATTTCTTGACAAGGATGTGTTCGGTATTTATAGCTTTCTCAATTGGATACAGGAACCTATTTAATCTTCTCACCTTTGAGCACATTTTGAGAGCAGAATCTCGTAGAAATATCGTAACACATTGCGCAGAATATCACCTAACCGGGAAAGTAAATGTTTACCACTCACTTATCTGGCAATTATATGACGTCTAGCTGAAGAGCGTTTTGTTAAGGCGCCGGCTGACCCGAGTTAATCTGCTACTTAATTGATACGTCAAATGGTCTTTCAAAATGACATAAACTAAATTTCTATAACAACATAGCCGTTAACAGATTTCTATAAAGTTTACTAACAGCAATAAACAATATCGCATAAACTCATAAAACAATTCCAACTTAGTAAACAAGCGCAGCTGGGTAAAACAAAGTTGTAGCTGTAGGTCGACATTTTAATGTATTTGAAAAGCGATTAATAAGTATAGGGTGCTCCGTAGATATGACGGGAGTACTGTAAGGTAGGCAATTTTTTAAATGTGGTATCTTAAAAATCGGGAAAGTTTTCCAAAAATCTAAAATACACATTAATAAATGCCACCAATCAATAATGAATATTTATAAATAATGTTTTATGTCTCAGGTTTCTTCTATTATTATTATTATTACAAAATTATTGTTACATAAATGAATTACATAAACAATAGAACATATAGCACTAGCTGCCAGGGCTTTAGGCTAAGCTTTCTTCTAAATAGTTGGACCTTGCTTTAATTATTTTTTTTATTTCTGTAGAAAAGTTCCAATGAAGTAAACAATGTACTTCCTGAATTTTAAAAATTCACTTTTTTATTTTAATTTATATTCGTTTTTCACGAAAGTATTTAAATTATTTGGAGTCGAGGTGCATACCTATGAAAATGACACAAATGTATAAAAGCGACACCTAAATAGCTGTCACATGAAATTGATCGCAAAAAAGCGATTGTCAATTTGATAATCACCTTATGTAGACGTAAAGCTATGATTTTGATTGTCAACTACCAATTGTCACCTTAGCCGATTCCACCCCAGTTTTGATTTTACACTACACGTCAACAAAGAAAAAGTTCAGCTAGACAGTTTTACCAAGGAATATCCTGATCGCAGCTAGCAAGCCGAATTCTTAAGCAATGTTGCTGTCCATTACCTACCTACATTAAATCGGCATAAAATTTCCAACAGAAAGAAAAAGAATTGATTATTTAGTGGATTACTTGAAAAAGGTGTGCAGCAGGAAATTGTAAAAATAAGAAAAAAATGTTGTACAATAACATTATATCTTTGTACGAATTATTTGAATCGAGTATTTATTTATATTTAAATTTAGCGCAAGCATGAGCAATATTTTAAAATTTACTTAATTTTAAGCCAAATAATGTCTGAATGCAGGTCCCTTTTAAATCAAAATTAAATTTGTCAGCACCCTTTGGCAAATCTCGTCTTTTCCACACTAATATTTCTTGCTGCCACTCACCCAATTCCATAAAGAAATGGAAACTTATTCTGCAATTTAAGTATACAAATAAAATGTTCCATTTAATAGCAAATTTTTGGGGGTGAAAGCCGCAAATGGATATATACTACAGACATGTAATACGGGTTATTTATATCTCAACACTGCTTTCAGGAGGCTAATACAGGGTTTGTTTTTTATGTCAAGGGCTGGCCGATTTTGTTAGGACGCCACTTCGTTTTGGGTGGCATTTGGCAGTCGTAGGAAGTGGTCGATAATATTATATTACTGCTCCGTCGCAATACCTACTTAAAGAAATTATTAAAATAAATTTGTCTATATAATTGTACAATTGTAAACCTTTTTTTGGTGTAAATGTGGAAAATATTTATAATTAAAAAAATGTCCTAGACTGGGAAACAAAGTGAAGTAAGTAGAGTAACTGTCCCGTACGCCATTTAGTAGACGACATCAGTAGGCAATCTTTCTTTGAAGATGAGAGAGGCACTGCTGTATCAATATCCTGGCCTGATAATTCAAAAAGGTGG